>JAYKKI010000122.1:1937500-3311250 GCA_039881145.1 Druceiella hillmani
ATCTAATGTTTTCTAAAATAGCAATATTAATATAAAACTACACGGCTTTATTATATCTTTGCACCTAAGAATACAAACCAGCACATTGTAATATAAGAGATCGATTGAAGGATGCATTATTCCGCGTTTAATTTTTTTGTAATTCATCAAATTAACAAGATAGTAGTGCTAAAAGTTAATTTATATCATTTAAAGAGTTTTTAAGAATTTTTTAAGATGTTTTTATAACTTAATGTTAAGTGGCTTTGCATACAACTAAAGTTATCAAAAAAGGTATAAATAATAAAAATTATTAAAAAAAAAGTGCTGCACTTTAAGGGAATTTTGCCTGCAATTTTCATAAAATCGATTTCGAATCGAGTTGTGGTATTCAACGGAATGTCTGACGAGGCACCATATATTGTGCTTTTAATTTATTTTTGTGCTTATATTTATTATCTACTCTTTTATATTATCTTTTGACATTACGTATAAATTCTTAAAAAATGTTTTATTTTTAATTAATCAAAATGGCCGATTTTCATGAAAATCGAACTTTCGGTTAATTGAAAAACATTAGAAGGAATTTATATGCCAAATTTTGTCAAATTTCATTGTGTTTTATTAAATGTATTGTATTACAAATATATATACAAAACCCACAACAAATCGACAACACACTACTCAAAGAAAAGACTTCGATTCGCTCTGTCTAACAAAGGTTAACCTTAACAATTATGATGTATGCTCATTTACGAAGTTTGTACTTTAATTAATACACTTTTTTACATTCAATGCCCTCGATTTGGTCTAAATGGAGATTGCCATGGAACTAACAACGCTTCAATAAAGTTTTAATCGGAAACATTTAAAAGGTTACATAAAATATGGTAAGTATCATAGATATTTTTGTCATTTATGAAATTGTCTTATTATCATTACAATTTTCAACTAAATTGATAGCCACCAATATATTTGCACACATTTTACATGCATAAGCATAATTTTCTTATAGATCACGTAAAACATGAAAATTATCATAAGTAAATTTGTCATTTACCATACTTGCCATTTTGTCATTGACGATTTTTGCTTTCTGTTCGTAGCATGAAGTGGCGCGACAAAGCGGGACACAGCGCACCGCGACGCAATGTGGATGCCATGCGTGTCCATAAGGAACTTGGGCTCGCTGTGAAGAGCGCCTTTTTTAATGTAATTTTAAATGTTTCGTCTGTAGGATCGATGATGACAATTAGCATGCGCAGGGAGTTCTGGTACGGACTTTTTACTTATTTTGCAAGTAGACGGTGCCAGCATTTCGTAATCTTACTCTCTAAATCTAAATGGGTTACGTGTTAAATGTTAAGTGTATTATTTATTTTTTGTTGCAAATTAATAAAATTATATGAGATCAAGTCCAATTAAAATAAATCCAATTAAATATAGCGTGCACTAGAAAGGGTAAATGAAACACTTTTGAAACAGAATTTCTTGTCAAAAAATATAAAACACAATTAGAGAAACAGTTTGATGTAGTGTTGATATTTAATTTATATTGACGCCTATGAGTACAGAATAATTTAAAAATATGTCAAAAGGACTATTTAATTTAGCAATTATTTAATAATTTATTAATTCAAGTCCTGTGATACAATATGTCTAATTGTGAGGGCAGGTCGCTTGTGAAAATAGTAATCGAGTTTGGTCATATTCCGAAGGACAAGACAATCTTATGCAACACATTGCAATTTCGAATATTCATCAAAATAACTGGTAAAAATTTGTTACCAAAAAATTCTGAATTATTTTGGATACACACAAATAACCTCAAAATGCTGGTTGAAATGAAGAAAATAAATAGAAAATAATCTTGGAAGACTTTTATTGATTTTTGTTCGGATCAAGCCAAATTTCTCATAGCGTTCTCGGTTATTACAACTCTGGGACGTTTTGAATGCAAAACTGTGTGGCAATAACTAGTCCTAGTTATCGAGAATGTCTTTCGAAATAGACACAACCTTAAGTAATAAAATGAAAGACGAAGAAGTATAACACAAAAAATAAATCCTGCTGAACAACGTATACATCCTACTGAACAACGTGTACAAAATATACAGGTTGACATATATATTGAGTAAATAATGTCAATATTTTTAATATGTAACACAACAATTATTTGTTTACTTGCAATACAATGAATTTTCAAGTATATATATATATATATATATATATATATATATGTACATATTTACATATATATATATATATATATATATATATATATATAAATATATATATATTTATTTACTTATTTATATAAATATGCTGTTATGTAATGGACCCTTGTGTTATAGTATACATACATTGAAGTTAAAAAATACTAATGAAAGTAAGCTGTTTATAGTAAGTAAAATATATACGCTGCACATATATTTGGGTAAATGGAACTTTATATATATATTTACGAGACGTAATAAGTAATGGGTAGATCCGTAGGAAAGCTAAGGTCACCGACATAGCTCGCAAGATTAGCTGGCTGATGGGGCAATGTGCAGGACACAAGACGAGCAGAACTAACAATCACTAGGCAAGAAAGTTCTTGAATGACGATCACGTACCAGAGAATGCAGTGCAATAGTCCCCAATCTATTTGAACATATGGTATGATAAATTACGCGTTAGATGTAGGCGTCAAGGAACTGTTCTTTGCGGGAGTCTATAGGGTAGGCTTATGGGCAGTAGTGGACGTCGTCCGGCTGATGCTGATGATGACATGCTACATAGGATTATCTTATTTAAAATAATTATGTTTTATAACAATTATATTTTAAATAATATAATTGTTATAAAACAAAAGGACATTTTACAACATTAACCTTTAAATATTTTGCGATATGTTTATAAACGTTAAACAAGAAAGTTTCGTTTCTGATAATAATTTTAAGATTAATTATAATTTGTGTAAGCTCAATAATATTAAAATAACTGGGTAGATTATTATTTATATGGTTAAAGAAGTTGATATTTAAATTTTCCGCTTTGATTAGTTTTGAGCATTATCATATCAATGTATTGAGTAAAAAAACTATCACTACCTTTAAATGTATAGGTCCTAATGTATGATTTGTTATAAAATGTCATTTACATATAGAAGAGGTATCTATGTTAGGGTTAAGTACTTTAAAGTTTTGAGCATTATTATATCTACATATTGAGTAAAACAACTATCAATACATTTTAATATCATATACATATGGAATCGGTATCTAACTTAGGGTTACGTAATTCAAAATAATAAACAAAACGTTAGTAAGGTGATCCTTGTGTTCGTCCGTACATAGTGTCACAGCCATTTTTCTCAGAAACTGTTTTCCAAAAACTTGAAATTGATACAGTATTAAAACATATAAATGGCACATATTTTGTGCATCTAACACTCGAACATTTTTACATGGAAATGTTATGGGGGAAAACTAAATACTCGAAATTTTTTTTTGTATTTTATATGGAGTAGAGTATCATTTAAAAAAACTGGTCATCACGTCTCAAATTTGTTTGCAGAACTTTAGCTAATGTAACACCATAAGTTTTCAGATGGTGAAAAACATTAACCGCTCTCAAGTTTGTAACTTATTTAATGTTTTTTGAAATAATCTCTCTGGCACTCTTTGAACCATTTCATTCAGTCTTCCTTTTCAAAAATAATCAACACTCCTTCGGTATCTGGGAATCATATTCTTCATAGTTTCTCTTTTACTTTAGACAGTAAGAATAAATTGCATGGTGCGGGATTGGGGCTGTTTGGTGGATGACTCATAAATTCTACGTTCGCATAAGTAAAATATTTGGTTGTTCCTCTGGTCAAGCCTGCAGAGAAGTTTCATGATTGAGGTGAATTACATAGCGAGGGAGTTGCTCTTAAACTTTTATTAAATAACAAGAAAACAATTCGTAGTACCCCAGTTTTGGCTAAAGGTTTTTTTTTAACTTCCAGGAAAATCGTTACGTAATAACTCTTTATTTCGAAGAACGAGGCCATCATCTTTTATCTAGTGCTTTTCCCTTTTTTCATTTTTGTAGGTAACTCTTTAGAAGAAAACAATCGCTGCTTAGCCTACATTTTTTTGGGTTTTTGACAGTTTGCATATAAATACATCATTTTTCCGATCGCCGTTGAAACTTTTTAATATTTTACAAAATTTTAATACCTTAAAGTTTCCTGATATTTAAATATTTAAGTGGAATTTCATGCACCTGACTCATACCAATGTTTAATTTGTGGTCTTAAGTGCCCATAAATGTTTACACTAGCTTAATAAGGATTTTGATGCCCTTATAGTTTATTCTGCCATTTCATCTTTTCTATTTTTCTTAATTAAATGTTACAAAACATTTTTTAATAAATTATTTATTTTATGTCGTAGGCAAGCCTAGCATCTATTAGTTTTTGCACATTTAAGAGCTTCTTTGACAGTCTTCAAAGTGATAAATTAAAATGACTCCAATAACTTTATTTGAAAAATATTTTTAGATTTTTCAAAGATTTTGTCTGATCATGTTGAGAAAAAGGATGGAGAGGAAATATATTGCCAACTATTTTGATACTTTATGTTTTGCAAACATGTCTAAGCATATGAATAAATAAGTTTAACCTAAACTTCCTTTTAAAAGAGAAAGGGGTAAGCTAAATTTTTTTCTTCTAAATTTCCTAAAATGGAAAAGAATCTTTGTAACATATTAACTGGAACCTTTATAAAAAGCATACGCTTGGAAATTTTCAAGTACGCAGGTATAAAATTGAAAATATTACGAGAGAGACGACGAATACAAAAGCGGACATGACGGAATTATAAGGGTTCCCTGCTTGACTATGAAACTAAAAAATGGTTACAGAAAATTTAAATTTCCCAATTATTTTTGTATAAATTATTGATATATGTCTAAATGAGGAACTTAGCTAGTGGTCGTATAATCGAACAAATTACAAACTTAAAACCGTCTTTCGGAGTTTTCGCCAATTGCGTCATTCCCTTCGGCGGACAGAGTTGAGAAAAATTCGGGTTGAGACGTTTGCCTAGACTTGTTTCCGTACTTCCATAAAATTATATATTTATATACGAGTTTATCATAACGCTTGTAACACTTCTGAATGTGTGATTTTGTTTTGCTCGTGAATATCTGGTTATTGTGTTAGATTCAAAACTATATGATATTCAATGATGGTAGGATAATATTAACACCATCTTCTTAATATATTAAAAAGTAGAAGAGCCCTAATGTATTTACTTAAATATACTTATATCACTACGTAACCTCTTGTGAGCACGTTTTTATAAGCACAGTATATACTCATACCACATCGCCGACACTCCATATTAGCGAACAGATTTAATTGCCTACATTATTCCATAGGTACTCGCCTATCCGTATCCGTATGTTTATGTGTGCGTAAGTTAATGTAGGCCTGTCAGCAGCGTGCAGATAAAGAATATTTAATATACAATATTTAATATTTTATGAAATAAAATTTTAAATAAAAATAATTTTTTTTCATTTATAAATGTGACACACTAGAATAGGGTCTTCGTTGTACTTTGGACTCTTAGTCAGCAATATAAAAAACCTATGGCACACACTACAAGGATACGTTTTCCAACCACATCGCGTTCAAAGAAAACAATGACTTTTAAGAACAGTTTGTATTTTAAAACTACACGGTGAGATGTTTGTAGACATAAAATTATAGGTACAAACCAAATGAGTTGGTGATACAATACAAAATTATTTACGACAAGCAAAAATAGGGAGAAAAAACTATCTCCCATCCTTATTGATTTTATTGCTTTCTAAACACTCGTACGCAGCGCAATAACGGACCGTTATATTGTATTATTAGGAATATTAACAATTACACAAGTTATACTCAACTAAATATAGCAAAATCAAACAAATAACACGCGGCAATATGGGATCGCGTAATCTCGATCGTACTAGTTATCTGCGGTGACGTTAAATTGGCGGGGGGAGATGAGTTTCGTTTTTTACGCAGTAATAGTTAATAATCTTTAATCATACTCAGATCAGATTAATCGTTAGACTCAAAACTTATATAATTTTCATCCTAATTATTAATACCAAAAAAATAAATCTATTACTGGAATCTTAGATTTGTGTTTATGAAAACTATAAATATTTTTTTTTAAATTATCACTGTCTTGTTTTTTTTATTTTTTTTGCGTTTCGTGGCCAAATTATCAATACGGATTATTTCATTCGTCGTCCATCAGTCTGGCATAGGCAATCTTCTCGGAAACTATTCTACGTAAAATAGTATTACAAGGTACGTAAAAAAGTATACAATTGATTGAACACAAAGATAGAGTATAATAACTTAATTGAAGGCGTGAAGCGTAAAAAGTTCAATTTCTTTCCTGGGGGTTGATTTAAAGGGGTAAACTTGGCAAGAAAAAAAATTCCAAAATGTCCGGTAGGGTGTCATATGAAATCTTATTGTAATATAAAATCTATAATACATACATATTTTATATATAAACTATACATATTTTCTTTTTGTTTATATATAATTAAATATTTTTCTACAAACATACTTGAAAATTGATGTCCCCCATTCTTATCACCAAAAAGATCTCTCAGAAAAATTATGAACATAATATGTTTTGATATTTTTTTTAATCAAAATTATCAGAATTACAACAATTTTAGAACTACTAATTGTTATAAAAAATTTAATTTTTTATTTTCCTTATAATTGCTAATCCATTGGTTTTAAAGAAAAATATTTTCGACAAAAAATATTTCTCACAATATACAGCTATAACTTTTGTCCTTAAGGGTTTTTCTAAATGTTAATTGCGGCTCAGTCGAAACGCTCTCCACTCAGTTCTGCGCATACGCAAACTGATACAGCATTGATGCCGTCGATGGTGGGTAGCGCAGCAGATGGCTGTATTATTTTTATGCACGAAAAATAACAATTCTTCTTTATTGTTTGCTTTAATATATTTTTTCATCGCAAAAATGTCAAATTCGACTTTAATTTGGATATATTTAATGGTCAAAGTTAATTTACTACCAAGCATAATTTAATTAACTAACATAATTTAATTAACTAAGATTAGTTTAACACTACAAGTGAAAAACTAATCAAACTTTGCCCTCAAAACATATTCAAATTTTAACAAGAATTCACGAAAGGCTACTAGCGACAGCAGCTAGAGGGCGGGGCCGACTTGAAAAATTATTATTAACTCGCTAGCTTTGCACAATCCGTCAATGCTCGTCGAGCTATCGAGATAGATCGAAGTGGGCCGGCATCTCTTTGAAACTACATGAAGGATAACCACAAGTTCGTGCTCATTTATACAAATTCTAATTTATTGGGCAATTGTTGCCAACTGCGTCAAATTTCAACTTCGAGCAATAACTTTAAGAATTTATTATGGCCACTGTGAGTTGTAAAAGTGCTTGTCCAGTTCATTTGTTTGGACAGCGAAGAGGGTGGTGCAAAGTTGTCGGCACTGTGCTTCAAGTAGTTGGAGGGTATGGGAAACTTGAGATATACTCTTTTAAACAGAGTATTCTTTTCAAATATATTGCTAAATATGCACATTGGTGAAATATCTTTAATACAGAATGACTATATACACAATCAAATGAGATGAAGACCCTCAATAACTAAATGAATGGAAATTATGATAAAGAAGAATTGTTCACTTTAGTAAAGTGATTGTTGAAATAAGAAACGAAATGAATCGTTCTTGAGACACTTATCAGATAGTCTGTCTGTTTGTAAGATAATGATAATGAGCTTTCTAATATTTTGTAGCTTCATTTTCCAGAATTAAAATAAAGTACGCGCCATAAACCTCTTGTAAAACTTTTGCATCATTTATAAAACTGAAGGAAAACTTTTGTAGGCGCACATTGAGGGTAACACAGATTTTTTCGTTCAGTAAAGTCTATAGTTTGCTTTTGCAGTTTTCGGTATTTGAAAGCATGTTATATATATTTATATACTCAATTTTATTTCTATTATATTTTCATTAATATTTTTTTTTAAGTGTGAGTCGTCAAAGAAGTTTTACTTCAACTACTCCTAAAGGTAACACACACTCATTTTTTTATTTCACCTCTCTGTATACACATAAAAAAATAATCAATAAACAAATCATAATATATAGTTGTTTCTAGTCCCAAATATTCCATTAAACGTAAAAGAGAGTTTGTTTATTTATTGTGTGTATATTTCATATACAAGATTCAACATTCTGATTGATGTGGACCTTTGAGTCGTGAAAGGTTAGTTCACCAATAATTGATGCCTCGGTGATAAACATGGAACACCTTATATTTCTGGAAAAACTAATTTTGCGCAAGTAAAGCGTAGGCAATCGCTAATTATAGTTACAAAAAAAGTATAGTTATGAAAACCAAATAAAGTACGTATCATTTTAATAATGTTTTAAAGTGTTTAGGACTGAAGAAACATCAGTCTACAAACGGACTGCCATTATTTTAAATTACAAGGAAAAACATGGCCCTTTAATATATTTATTATTTTTTCGTATTATTTTTCACTTTCTTTGTTTTACAATAGGGGCAATTTGGATAGGTCATGCATGATATTAAGCCTCTGGTTTTAGCTTTTGGACGTTCCTATTTTAAAAAAAAAAGCCTCTTGAGCGAAGGGGTACACAATTGTACAATACTGATAAGTGCTATGATATAGTATTATGTCCCTTTATCAAATATCCATTCAGAACATGAGAATTTTCTATTTACGTGAGATAAAAACACGGTATTGCCTGTATCCAAAAGTAATATTAAACCTTGGAATATTGCAATGTTATTGGCCAGATACGTTTAATTTGCGAAATAGTCACATTATTGCTCGATTGCATGATAATGGAGCGTTTAGTTTATCAAATTCTTGGAACAGTCTTCTGTTTCCGAAATAAGGTACGTGGTACAAGGGCCACGGGTTATGTTTTTTTAATTATGCATAATAATCATTTATCAATAGAATTAATGTGGTCCTCGAACAATAATATGACTATTAAGTTTTAGCGATTTTAATATACGGAGTGTTTTTCGAGGTACTCAAAAAGGTTCCTAATAAAATAATTCCTAAATCAAAACTTAATATATTAATGTCCCCCCATCTTTGTGATGTATATATTTTAAAATGTTTTGTCTATGTGTGCAAGGGCTCTTTTTGTACGATTATTGTGTTGCAATCAGCGTAAGAAAAATGTCTATGACAATATGTGATACCGACTGATTTTGACATTAATCTCGTGCCTAATCCTTAATAATTCCTTAATATTCAAAGACGATAGCTTGGTTTTCTTAATTAGTTATCTCATACCAGAGATGGGAATAAATATGTACCCTGTTAACATTCTGGTCGTTGGTAGGTAACTTAATAATTTGCCTTCGTTTGTCGTTCTTGGACCGTCACGTTCAGCGGTAGTTTGATGAGGGTCCATAATGAAATGCCATCGTTGTGTCCGCCAATAATTAGCCGCGGTCGATGCGTACATCCACACTCAATTAATAATCTCTCCCGTTTAGTTGTAAGTAGGCAGATTACATTGTTAACTTTTTGACGACGGTATGGTATTTCAAAAACTTAGTATTTAGCGTAGGATGCCAAGATTAAAATTTTTTATTAGTATTGTAAACCAAAACAGGAAAAAGGAACAAATTTGTAGGAATACACATGAAGTCTTTTTGGTATATTTTTTGTAGAGATCATATAGTATAAAAAACTGAGTTTAGGCATTTAATTTTGAATGTATACTCAAAGATTTTACATTAGCTATATGTATATATCATTCGAATTTTATAATTGATCCTCAAATATTGAATCTCTCACAATTTTGCTAATGTGTTATTAGTATGAATATGACTCACAGTGTGTGGATGTTTTCACTATTTTAATTTATGAAACTATGTATTAAAATGTCTCCCTGTGTCATGAAAAAGTATCTTAATTACACAGTTGCTTCTATCAAAACCTGAGGAAAATATTTTATTTACAAATATATATAATTAATATTATATTTAAATTTCTTACAATATTTATTTTTAAATTTTTTAGGCAATAATAAGACAACTAGATATAATTGTTCCTGACATACTTGCACCGTCTCAGTAAATGCGATAAAACCGATCCAAATTCTGCCATTTCAGGATGATTCCTTGTTATCTATGAGTCAATTTAAAAATAATGGAGGTAATGATGGATTATTATAAATATGTTTTTTAATAATCCATCATCACCTCCATTTTATTATAAATATATTAGTATTAATTCATTAACAATCTTCATATCCATTTAATCAGCTCGTTCTGAAAGAATTAGATTGAAGGACTCTTAACTTATTTAACCTGATTTCATTATGACCAACATAATGAAATGAGATTATGTAACGTTCTTTATATAGTGCGACAAGAAAACTCTAGTCAGTCTTAAAAACTTAAATTGTTACGCTTACAAATATAAATCTTATATACTTATGAATATTTCTCAATTTTTTAACTCACATAATTACAGGTAAGAGATTATGCTATCTTTTCAATGACTAATGTTATTATTTAAGTAATTATTATGAAATAAATTGAAGAATAGGCTTGTGGTGAAGTTTAATACTTATGGTTTTCCGTTTAGTATTTATAAAACTAAAAATATTATTAAATATTGTTTTACTTTCATTTAATAATTAATTATTTGAATCATTAACAAGAAATATACATAAAAGAATTTCTTTAAAATGTTTAGAAATGATAATGTTAACTCAAATGAATCTCAAATTTTTCGCCTCCTCTGAATACTGAACGCAGTTTGCTAACAATTTCGTACTCTGATATAAATAAATGAACTCAACGAGTACTTTCACAACTTCGAATGTCCGTAATAAATGTATTAAGGCACTTCCATTCACTGCATCGCCATCAAAGTTAGCACCCGACGCAATTGGCAACAGTTTCGTAGTAAATTAGAATTGTTAACGAGGACCAGAAACTTGCGGTTACCCTTTATGTAGTTTCAAAGGGATGTCGGTCCACTTCAGCCCGTGTCGATAGCTCGTCGAGCATTGATGGATTGTGTGAAGTTGGTGAGGTAATAATCATTTTTCAAGTCACCTCCCCCCTTTAACTGAATGGACTGGCAACCTTTTCGGAATTTATGGAAAAATAAAGTCGTCCAACATGGGCCTTGCCTTGTAGCAACTGAATATGATTTTTAAAATATTTGGTATTTTTATAATATGAAAAACCAAACAAATGAGCAAGAGATAAAAGGGAAGAGTGAAAAATAAAATATTATATTTAACCATAATACAAAATACAAAAAGTTATTTTCAGGCACGCGAATATAATTTATTTTTTGTTGTATCAAAAATTGTTAATAAGAAATCAAAATAATAAAAAAAAGATATTCAATATCGGTAGTCTTTTTAAATGTACAGTCATTTTCTAAATTCATAACAAAATTGTAACTGACATTTACATTAGTTCTGCATTGTTAATACAAATATACTTCCGCTCTTTTTGAGTCGTACCTGGCTTTTTTGACAACTTTGCCAGGCTTCGGGGTTTCATGGAAAAGTGTGTTAATCTGTACTTCATTTCATCTTTTGTAAAAAGAGCTCTGTAGAAGTGACGTTTACATACTAATATGAAAAATAGACCGACTTTTCATGAAAATACAAGATTTTTCATACATACATTGATCAATCTTAATATGTTACGCAATATATTTGCGTCTTAAACAATTAAAATACTAATTTTCTCAGGAACACGTAGACGCATCAAATAGAAATAAACACCATATACTTAGCTCTACAATCTCTTGGAGAAGATGTAAGTTTCTAAGTAAATGCAATCTAAAAATATGGCCATTTATTCCGCATATATTGACATTTCCAATAAATCGAACCCCATAGGGTACTTTCCGTTGACCTAGAATCATAAAATTTAGAAAGAACCAAGACCTTATAGCATAAGTAAAGATTAAAATCCAATAATAGTTAATCACAATTGACACATATTTTTTTTTTAATATGATCCTGGAAGGATACAGTAAGCAATACATTTTCATTCTAAAATGCTACTTAGAACGTTAAGTCTCTTTTTTAGAGACTTAAGGTTCTAAGTCAGTGCAATAAAAAAATATGGCCATTTATGCCGCATATGTTGACTTGGCAAATAAATCAAACCCCGTAGTGTACTTTCCGTTGACCTACAATCATAAAATTTAGTAAGAGCCAAGGCCATACATCGTAAGTAAAGTATAAAATCCAAAAATTGTTAATTACAATTGTCACATAATTTTTTTTAAATATGCTCCTGTGAAAGTAAATGTGAAATGTGATGTGTATGAAAATATATTGGCTACTGTAGTAGCCAATATATTTTCATTCTAAAATGTTAAAAGTTTGTAAATAGTTAATTTGGAATCTTATGTACAATGAAATTTTTATAAACACCGAAATATGTACGGATTCCTTGTAGTGCGAGTTCCACTCGTGAATTTACAATCAGCGGATTTTTTTAGTTATTCCGTTTTCCATTTGGTGTTGAACGTTCTCGCAGATTTCGACCTTTGTTTGTACTCTATTCAGTTTCGTTGGAGTGCGATTTTGACCACTTTCGGTGATGATTCACTCCGATATTTGCCTTTGAGGACGAAATTTTTGTTCTTGGTAATGTTTTTCCCTATTAATATTGTTTTATGCATTTATGGGTACTTTCTCGAAGGTAATTTTTAGATTTTTAAGAATGTGGATAATTCAAAATTTCAATCTAAAATTCAATAATTTCTTTTGAAAATATGAGAGAATATTTGTGAAGATTTTTCGCGTAACTCGACTCGCTCGAACATTGTGTCATCATCAAAAAAAAAGCAAAACTAATATAATAAATAGTAAAGTTTGTATGTTTTTTTTTTATTGGAGATTGTTGCAAAAACTACTAATCCTGTTGACATACAACTTTCGCTTTATAGACGGCGATCTGAAAACATATGTTATAACATTTTTGAGATATAACCAATAATGTGAATTTTGTAGGAGAAAAAGTTGCTGCTCTGCGCCCTTTCGTATTGTCAAAACTTTGTAGATACACTTATAATATAAATAAAAGTTTAGATTTTGAAAAAGTGCGTAGGACAAAAATGGTGGGCTTTATGTAAGTTTACTAATCAACATTAAAATAAATCTCATAGATATTTGATGGGGTTTCTACAGATAACAACTGAATGTTCAGACTTTATTCGTTGCATTAAAAGTTTGAGAGGAATTGAAATATTTATGAAAGTAAATAAGTGGAAATGCATATTTTAATGATGTTCATTGCGATGTATTTATGCATGGAGTGGAAGAAAAGACGGGGGTGAAGGGAAGTGACGATGCGCCCGAGGGTATTATGTTGCGGCAAATTGTTACGTTTTTCTTAATTAAAGTAAGTAATAGGACTACATTAGTGAAAGGAAAAATTAATGTCAAAAACATTTCATCAAATATTTAATTATATTAGAGCGGAGTATTGATACGGGTCGTGTTGGCCTCTTTGTCTGTTCTAAAATATAACCACTGGAAGTCGGGGCGGGTTTTTAGTCAAATATAAATGTGAAAATAAAAATCAAACCGTTTATTCACTAAGAGAAAATATGGGCGTATACCTATTATAAGAGTGAAGAAATAAAGTCAATAGCATTAATTCATTGAAATACGTGCTAATTTTGCAAAATACTTTCGATAAATGTTTTAAACACTTTTTTTTTCGGAAAAAACTACGGACTACTCACTTCGGGTTTATTTACTTACTTATTTAAACACAAACGTTTATTGATACGTAACGAGTAACCGAGTCGTAACGATAGGATATTAAAAGTTTAAACCTTTAGATTAAACATGAACACAAAAGTAAACAAGAACTACAAAAGATGACGACGACATATTTCGACACATTTACATTCACTCATCATAAAAAAATTGGTGCGAAAAACTGAAGAAACCGTGAAAAACTAAAGTGTTTCAATATAATTCGATTTTTGAGGGTGGGGTAGCAAAAAGGTTATGATTGCGTGAACGCAGGAAATTGTCAAGTACGAAATGTAAAAGTTTACTTAATAATACATAGCATAAAATTTTTTCTTTCAATGGCTGGAAGATATATTTCATAAACGCATCGTCTTTTCCAACTTGCTAGGAATGGGTACCTAGCATACCCCAGATAAAATAAGTAGGAAATAAAATGGGAAAATAATCATACTCTCTCATATACAGATATATTGGAGGAATTTATTTTGAACATGTTCAATCATATCAAATTGTATTTGGCTTCGTGTGGGCTTCAAATAATGGAGCGATATTCTAGTCGGTTCTGCGCAGCAGAGAATTGATGACGCGGATTGACAGTGGTTTGAATTATTCAACAAGAATTCAAGTTTCTGAAATGATTTTTTGGTACATCAGCCATATGCTCAAATTCTAAGATTTATGAAGAGTAATTATTGGTATGTGTATCAGAGCGCATTAAATGAATATAATTACTTGTCCTCAAGAATCCAATTAATTTGGTTGTATATAGTATACAACCAAATTAATTGAGAATAACCTGAGTTACATATTTTAACAAGTCATAACTATTAGATTTATGACGCTTATGTTTTGATCAGTTTGATTTCTTATTGAAATTATTTAAGAAAATATTAGGTCATTTTGTTAATTACTTATAATTCTTATAACAGAAGGAGCATTAGTTATAAAAAGTAGGCTTTCATTTCATTTAAATCAAGAAGGTTTTGACAAAACAATAAGAGGATTATGGCATTATTACATCACTTGATATCATATACAATATTTGTATGGAAATTTTAGGGAGCGAAATTAAATTTTCATTTCTTTTTTTAATTGGAAACATAGTGCGGGGTATTGCATAAAAGGTAAAAATGCTTTTTCATAATTACAGATAATATGTCTTCAAGGATATATGGATATATGCAAATAAATATGTTCTCCCTGTATTTCTAAAGCTGCTGAATCAAAAATGACAAAAAAACAAGGTTTTTAGAATCATTTACAAAGTTGTTTGAAAACTATAACAATGGATCTAGATTTTATTAATTTTTTAAATATTCATGATAATATTTGACTAGTTTTAGTTAATTATTAGGTTTTATTAATTAATAACATACCACACCAGGAGGCACAAATTAGTAATGATTTATGATAAATGAAGTAATTAAACTTGAAAAGGAAGTACGGAAGCCTCAACATGGATGCTAGAGCCTTTTGACTCAGGTTGTTTTTTTTTAAATTACGTTAAACGTGAGATTAATGTATATACTGCTTTTATTTACTAAGAGATTTGTGTTGAAAATTCTTATTCTGTAATTACCCAGTAAAATTTTCTTTGCCCCTGTTTATATTTATTCGACTGGATTCCGTTTAAAAAAATATTGAAACAACAAATACTGAGAGACTGTTGGTTTTCTACTATCATATGTATTAAAATGTTGGAGTAATCATTCTTCTTGAAATTTGTTCGTCTATTTGTCAGTTGGTTTGCTTATTTCTACTCACATCAGTTTAGAACTACACACAAAACTGGTGTATAACATGTGATTTAAATAGATATAATAGTTAATTATCTAACAATTATGTCTATTTAAATGACAAAATAAAAGAAATAAATATAAACGGTAATAAATACAAGTGAAATATGGACTAGAAATACACATCTTTTGTGATAAATTCTTAAAAGTATTTTCATATTACAGGACATTTTTCTTAGAATTATTCTCTGTTTATCTGGTAAAATCAGAAATAATTTCTAGATTTATTTTCATAGGCCTCACCGGGATGATGCTTGAAATTGACATTTAGTGTATGTGTGTTGTTCGGATTTTATATTCCCTAAAAGTGTTGACGCACAATTAGTCACATACGTAGATTCTGCCATAGGAAAAAACAGAGAAAGGCTGAGCGGTATATCTCGTGTTTTCATATAACGACGTTCTTCTCTGCTGGTCGTGCAAGATTTAAGGTACGTCAGTGCTTAAATGGGATGAAATTAAATTATAGCGTTTATGCGGTTTAGGTCGTAAGCTTTTTTTTAGTAAAGTAACTTAATGGTATTTTTAAAACATACATGTAATTTATAAGCTACGAAAAGAATATATAAAAGAAGAGGAAAAAATAAAAACCGACAGCGGAAAAAATAACTGAAAAGAACGAAATACATACATATATATAGCCTGTGAAATTCATAAAATTGTACACCCTAGGTTTGCATGATATTTTGTATCCCTGTTTTGTATATCTCTAAAGATTTTGTTAAATTTTATGGCGAATTATGACTTATTAAATATATAATAATTTCCATATAAATTTCTAGAAACACAACAATATGAACACTTGATATTTTTAATAAATACAACCTCATAAACCTAAGCGACTAAATTTTTTTTAAATTTTCATTGTTGCCCAAAATAGCTGGTTTTTTGTGAATTAAGTTCGCTAGAAACGGGAAAATTTTCATTCATTGCTAAATCAATGCATAATACCTATGTGACGTTATTAAATACACACTGATATATCTGAAGCAAGCATTACATGTCGGGCTGCTTATGTAACTTTTGCTTAAGATCTGTGGGCGCCTTTTAAGTTCGCCTTCATTTTTAATTTCCTGTATTATTTTACGTTTAAACTCGTCTACGTCCTATCTCCATGATATGTTTGATTTATTTAATACATGTCCCTTTGTGTATAAAATATTAACTTTGTTAAGGCCATAGACAGTTAAATCGTAAAATAAGAATTTGGGTATTCTCTAATTATAGCAGTTATTTGGCAGTAAAAGTAGATTTCTTTTCAACAAGTATATGCTATACATGGAAATAAAAAAAGGAAAAGAAGAAACGAAACCATACAGAAAGAAATAACTGAAAATCACGCAATACAAACCTAAATTTCCTGCAAAGTTCATAATAATATAACACCTTAGAACACTCTCTGGATCAGGGTAAATCTAAGATTATTCCAGGAATTGAAATTACTTCAGAAACTTAGTCTGTACAAAGGAACAAACATACTCATTCATACTTTCAGTAACTATTAATACAACACGTAACCAGTAAAATTCATTACGTTATATACGCTAAGACACGTTCTGGACAATGACAAATCTAAGAACACTTAATTTTTTCAAATCGTTTTAGTAGTTTATTCTGTACGATGGTACAGACTAACAAAAATATACACAGCATATGAAATTTATAAACCTTCCTGTACAGTAGTCGGGTGAAAATATTGTTATTGTTCCTTTTGACCAGGCGAGGATACAGCCGGTAATAGCAAGTAATAAATATTTATTAATGAACTATATATATCGCAAGGCCTCGGCTTCGGTTCACGGCCGATAGCCGAATAGAACTGAACTGATATTCTGGTTTTTCCCTTGTAGCAATAAGTCTACAAAATGTTTAAACTGTGTAGATTAAAGTTTATAAATAAATAAATAGATGAAAAAACACTGAAAAGGTTCATTGTAATGAAAACAATATTACATCTTTTTCCAGAAACACGCTTCAGATATATTCAAATGGATGACCAGGATTACTTGTATGAATAATATACACGTTCTTTGTTACATTTGTATACGTATACATAGGTGTAAAAAAACATTCTTTATTATAATCCGAATAATATTGTTACGATTTTATGAGGAAATACTTAATTTAATATTCAAATATCAAATGCATTTAAAGATACATTTTTACATGTGAATGTATTTATTTGTATTTTTGAATTCGTCCTTCAGACAAAAAATGGACAACCAGTTTAAGTCTTCATTTCATGTTTAGTCTTTAAACGCGCCTGGTTGGAGTCGGGCACCGTAGCTGGTTATAATTGAAGGCGCACAACCCTCACCTGAATTAAAAACGAGGTCATGCTAATAGGGTACGATAAACTCAAATTTATGAAAAAAAACACAATTTACGATGCAGCCAAAAATTTATGAGCCACGCCTCGTACAAGTGTCATATAAATTTGTTGGCCCTAATGTCGTATGAATTATTTCGACGATATTCGTGGTCGTTTTTGTAATAATATTCTATTAGAGGTTTGTGTAGGGGGACGCTCACCTTTGAACTTCGCCGGAAGTACTCTTATTAGGTTGAGATAGAGGACGACACCTTGTTTTGACCTTTTTGGAGAGGATCTTGCCTGCTTTGCGGTATTATAAGTGGACTAAATAATATAAGTAGTCCATAACTGAGAAGTATGAGTTTGATAAATGGTTAGTATGACTTTAATGTATCGTTTTATAGTAATATTTAATACTAGTTTCGTTTTAGGAGTGCAGTTTTCAAGGATGCTATTATTAATTCTTGTGAGGCTTTTCGTTATCTGCTCTGATATTTATTACTTCATTGATGATCCGCCCCAGCTTCGCATTTGTAGGCAAAGATTTTTACGCGCGTATATATAATTATTAAAATATAAAATTAGAAATAAAACCATCCGCAAAAAAACGGGTATAACAGATGCACTCACCTACTCTCTTCAAAGAAAATGGAGATGGGCGAGTGGAGGTGGGCACAAAAAATCATCCAATGGACGGGACCACAAGGTACCAGAGCGAGAGGCAGACCCAATGCCAGATGGGCTGACGAGATCGTGGCTACAGCAGGTTGCGAGTGGCTCCAAACAGCCAAAGATAGAGACGAATGGCAAGCTTTGGAGGAGGCTTTTCTTACCCTAAGGGGGTCCATATAAATTTAATAAACAATATAAAAAAAATTATATAATAATTTGTCAATGTAAATTATCATGAGCATTAATTAATTTTACTATTCTATTTTAATTTTTTCATACAATGTATACAAATGTCATCCTTTTTAATTAATGTTGTTTTTTATTATTTATTTTTTTATTGCATGTTGCATGTATGTAACTTTTTGTATGGAATTTAATAAAGCTTTATTATTATTATTATATATGTATAATTATTATCCATTGACGACTACATGTTAATGCGTGAAATTCCGCGTCATATTCTTTAATTTTACAAAGAATAAAACAGTTTAGTACAATAAACTCTTGAAACATTAAAACTTTCATTAAGGATTTTATGCAAAATGCACAGATATGCTGTGGTTAACATTATTTTAAAACTTTTTGATAAGAAAAATTTTGTCATGTATTGGGTCCATGTATCTCTTACGATTTAAAATAAGCACGCCAACATATTTATTTCATTGGAAATTATATCAATAATTATGCAATTAAACCGTTTTGTGAATTGAGCGACAGGTTATGAATCGGAACAAAATCCGTTTTGTAGTTCCTGAAAAATCACATACATAGAGACAGACGCGGTAGGAGACTTTGTTTCATAATTTGTATTGTTTATAACGATTCTGGTATTTTTAGATTAAAAAAACATACATTTTAAATGGAAAAAAAACTACAAAATTTTGAAGATTGCTTAATACATGTAATCACATTCACTGTTTTGTATTTATGATTTCTTGTTATTAGTCGTTTTGTGCTTTATAATGCAAATGATATTTGTTTAGGAAAATATTGCGAGCGTTTGTGCGATTCAAGGAAATATTTAACTATGTAAAAGATTATTAATATTGCTATGATTTTGTAAGTTTCACCGCTATTTATTATGAAATGTTTACGTTTTCTATACGTAAAAAACTACTGTTTGTTTCTGATACGTGTTAATTTCGGTTTCCTGAATAATAAATATCCCCACCTATAGTACCTGGTCCTAGAGTAACAGTGTTTTTTTAATTGTTGTGCTAGTTTATTATTTTAAATTGCATTATAGGTAAAGTGGTTAGTAACATTCTGAATGACTTCATATCTCACTACTAATTTTTTGTCGGTAAAATTTTGTTCGAGAGAACAAAAGGAGGAGTTCTCAGTTAGAAGTATACGTACATTCTCACGTATGTGCAAATATAACTTGGAGATGCGTTAATTAATTTTCATTTTTGTTCAGAAGGATATGGTTATGAATATATCCCTTAATGTATTTCCTTAACAGATGAGAGAACAAACCCCTTTAAGAAAATGGGTGCCGAGTTTGAACTCATTTTACTTGTCTTTATAAGTACTTTACTCACAGATGGTGGATTAGGGTCTGGAAATGGAGCTAAAAACTGTTGAGGGCGTTCCTAAAATAAGAATTATATTAATCATATTTCAGTTGATTTGACTAATCTTGACACATTTATGAGTTTCAAATACTGGCAAGGGCCTGATGATAGAGTCGGAAAGTGATGACAGAAACTCCTCACACCTAGGAATAGATTCATCATATTTGCGCTCATTTGATTTTTTTAACCTGTCTTTTTATCACGAGTTGTAACTAGGGTCTAAAGATTAAACTGACAGTTCATAATAGCACACCTTAATTGTGAGTTGTAGTTTCATCGAGTTTTGGCTCGTTTGACTTACCTTCACGAGTCCTTTGGTCAATAGGCAAGGTCCGGTCATCGGGCCGGAAGTTGATGACAGAAATTCCTCAATGGTGAGGAGTCTATTTATCATGTTTGGGCTGGTTTGATTTGTCTTGACGATTCTATTTGTCATAAATAGTGACAAAGATCCGACGCCATTGTAGGCTGGAAGTTCATAACAGAAACTTCTCGTTATGAGTAAATTAATTTTGTATGTTTGTTTGTCACTTTTCTTGACGAATATTTTAATCAAAGGTAGTGGCTATGGTTTAATGGTGCATTCAAAATATAGCGACAATATTTCATTATAGTGAGAAGGCCTATTTGACTTATCTTGATGAATCCTTCGGTCATGAAAGGTAAATCAAAAGATGGTGATAGGAGCTCCCTAATGGTGAATGGTAGGTTCAACGCCTTATATTTTCACGTCACTTTTTGGATTATCTTCCTTCAAATATATTTCTGTTTCTTTTAAATATGTGCTAAAAGATGATGTGTCTGTTTTTTTCTGTTTTATTTATTTGTGTGTTTAGACATTACATGAAAAGTTATAAAACAAACCCCAATTAAACTCTCGTCAAAATAACGCTTAAGATTACAAGTCAAAATGTGAAGTACATTTTTTAACCAAACCTCCTTAAGGAATTTTATATTCAATTATTAGGACTCAGGAAGGCGACTGTAAAACTGTTGAATGGATCTTATCGAGACGGTTAGAGCAATTTTGCTAAAATATAAATAAATTTCATTTCAATTAATTATGTTTTTTTAAATGAAAGCATTAATACTGCAGAAAAAAATCGCCATAAAAGATAATATATGCGAGAAAAGCTACCGGCAAAAACTGGGAAATAAAAGTAGCAAATAAAAAAAATATATATACTTAATGGGAATTTGTTGATATTCCATATTATGTGATCGCATATTCAGCGAGTATAAAGATCTGTTCACATATGAAGAAATTGTTCATGTGCTAGAGAAATATAATTTTACATATAGAAATGTGTTATATGTATCTACGATAATACACACCTACTCCTTAAATTTTGGGAAGTGAACATAAGGTGTACATTTTAAGGATAAGAAAATGTTGTGCCAAAAATTTGATGACAAATATAACGTATAAGGATGAATATTACAGCCATAAATGGTTAGATTATACAAAGCTTATATAACAATGCAATAGTTGTAGAAAAATAAACTATTTTTTTACACTTCTTCAGTTTTTCTATTATGTCTTTCTTATATTATAATGTATTATGAATTCTTGAAGAATTACTAATTAATTAATCAGAGCGATGGGCAAAGGGCGGTGGGCAAATAGATTTGTATTGACTATACGAGTATGCTCGGAATGAACCAGTCTGTACCTCCCAGTAGGCTTTGGATAAGAACACCCAAGGCAAGAAGAAACGTGCTGGCAGAAGTGAATTTCATTGGCAAAACCTGGCGTGAAGATATTTGTGATACCCAGGGAATAGTGTCGCGAATAGCGTTTGCTTCATTAAAAAAATATCATTTCCCTCTCTGTTCTGCGTCTTTCTGTTCATCTCAAAATACGTTATAATTTTCAAATAAATTTAAAGAAGTTACTTTTAATCACTAAAATATTTTTCTGAATTAAAAGGAAAATCAAAAGAAATGAGAAACGCAAATGTGCTGATTTTCTTCAACATAAGGGGGGAAGTATGTGAAAATATATAGGTATCTTATTAAAAAAAGCCGTGAATACTTTAACTATATGAATGAATATGTTATAAAAAATACACATTATTTAAAAATTACCTGTAAATTTGAATATTGGGTCGAATAATAGTGAGAATATTGCATCGGGTAATAGTGAGTACTTAAAAGTGAGCAAGATTATAAGTGATAAATATTTGCTCAATTATACGTAGCATATAGAAAAATAAATAAAAAATTACCTTTAAAATGATTATCATGAAATTCGTTACATAATTTGACTTTAATATGTAACAAACATTTTTACAAATTTTCGAATAATTATTTTATTTTCTTTAATTACCTTTTGTGCTTAAAGAAGGTAGACCAAAATATAAGATATAATGTTTTAATTTTTTCACAAAAATTGTTTACGTGCACTAATTTTTCGGAGGTCTGGGTATCAATAACGTACATATTAACAATTTTTGGAAATGTTTTTGCCGGTAACGATAGAAAATAATTTTAACGGTTTTACTTGCTTTATTAGTTCATCTTCTTATGTGAAAATTTTTTTAATTTTTGTTTAACATATTTTGAAAAAAAGGGATGTCTTAGTTACTAAATTATTTCTCGTGTCTGAACTATGTTTGCGTTACTGATCTCATTGCACTAGCCGCGGGCTCCTAGTCGACAGAGTTCAAGCATGTAAGGCTTAACGGTCTTGGCGCACAAAGGGCTTACTCATTTCAACCAGCGTCGTCTGCGAAAGGATTAACTTTTATTTGTTGTACCTTTTGTCCTGAACGGTTTTAGGGTTATGAAATATTTTTTGTTTTTTTTCCTAGGTAGTAAAGAAAAATATACTTCAATAATTCTTTTTATAAATTCAGAATCTAAGTAATGTGTATATAATTGCGGATGGTAGTTAAAATAAAGAGTGATTATAATATTTTTTTTTAAAATCCCATTGTGATAAAATCTCATTTTAGATATTTACCTTATATTTGAATTTAGTAATTGCTGAAAATTTTCTTCCAGAAAGTATCGCCTAATGTGTCAGGTGCTATATAGGACAACCCAGTCAATATTTTTTTTTGTTCCACGTCGACTCCAGATAATAAAGCTGGTTTCTGACTTGCTTCGCACTAAAGTCATATGATAAATTAATTGAGGAAACATATCAAAGTTTCTAGCAATGCGTAACAATAGCCCAAAAATGAATTTTTCGTTATATTCGCCAAATATCTTCGAAAAGTCAAGCAAACACTAGTTTTACTGACTCCTTAGCGAACATAATGAGGCACGAATTATAATAAAATAGTTTTTTTTTTAGTTCGAAGTAAAACAACCCTGACATAAATTTGCCAAAAATGGTCGACAGGTATGTAATAGGTAGTATGATTGTTTTCATAGTCTATATACATAAAAAGACTAATGTTGAGGTTGACTGCGGAAATAGTCATTACCAAAACTTAATTAAAAGTTATGATTAAGTTTTCTAATTTATATGCTATACTTACATTTAATTATTTGTTTAAAATCGAAACTAAACTGTTTACAAAACCACTAACATTTTTTGGAAAAAAAAAATTTATTCTATATAATATTAAACTTGATATAAGCCCCATGGATGAAGTTGCCATAATCAATGGTGTTGAAACAAGTATGAGTAGCCGTGCAAACACTAAGCCAGAGTGTATCGATAGAATCGCATTAGTTTTGCATTTTGATCGATTTTCTCGGACAACGGCCTAAAAACCTTTTACTGTGTGAACAGCAGCAAAGTACAATAAATCAGATGGGACACCAGGAAGTTTTAAAGAATGGATTGAAGAAATCCTCTTTTTCCAAGCTGTAGTACGTCTGTGTTCCTGTTATTTTCTTCTTCTGTCCTAACTTATATGGACATTTGTATTCTAATTTTTTATTTACTATTACCATCGTTTACTTTGACTTATTTTCTTTTTTTACATCTCTTAAAGTCTGCCAAAAAATAAAGTTTTCAAAACTTACTTTTATGGTTGGCAGGAAGAGATTGTTCCTGTAGCAAAACTCCAACATATTTACTACATGTAAAAGTTATCAAATAATAAATTATAACTTTATTCGCCCAATATATTTTGACATAATATAGATATATAATAACGAGGGTCCGTAATACTTAGCTATATTATAATTACTTAGCTTTTACTTACATTGTTCCTTTTTTAAATTATTTCATATTTGATCGTGCGTAATCGAGAAAAATGTGTGCAAATATTAAGTTGTAACCGCAATGAGCCAGCAGTGCGATTCGCACTATACGTGTGATATATGCACATCCAGCACGTGAGATACCTGATATGTATGTAGCTGCCGGTCTTCCTATGTAAACAATGTCCTAAATCATATATGACGCGCAAAGAGGCTGTTTACAAGATATATGCCTGTGCGTTATGAACACGATTGAGGAAAAGATTTGCATTCAACGTTCAATAAAGCCTTAACTTTACTTACTCGATATACTTTGTGACTTAGATGTAAAATTTTTAGGTTCCTTTCTTTGTTGTTTTGCGCTTTGATGGCGACTTGAATTTATTGAATGTGGGAATTTTGCATTGGAAAATATTTATATCAGTTTACTATATATATATATATATATATATATATATATATATATATATATAAATATACATATATATATATATATATATATATATATATATATAAATATATATATATATATAGAGAGAGAGAGAGAGACTGGGATATATACAGAGTCTGTTTTTATTTTGACAGTTTTGAAGTGAAACTTCTTTTTCGACCAAAGTGTAAGTTTATATGTTGACAAATAAGACTATAACCAACATTTAAATATATTGGTAGAGGGTAAAGCTAGCGATGGAATTCTCCTTCGTTACTAATCAGTAAGCCCAGTTTGTTTTAATTACGCTCTCACTCATTGCAAGTATATCTGAGTAATACTAGTAATACGCACGATTAGCGTAAATATTTTTTTAGTTTTGGGACGACACTCTCTCAGTTAATTATTGATATTGAAGGTAACTTAAATTATAACGACATATTTTATTTACTAATAATATTGAAATAATTGGTGTAAGAGGTTTTATGGTTATAATTGTTTTTGAAGGTAAATTTAATTATGATAATACATTTTTGTATATTAATAATACAGAGACAATTGACGAAAACATTTTTTGATCAGTGGCTGTGTATTATATTAACACTTCAGAATAATAATATTTATATTCTGTCAATAAAATTTCGTGTTTCTGTTAGAAAAAATAATATAAAAAATATTAAAATATTTTGTTCCTAGCATACATTATATTAATTATATTCATACTTATTTATGTAAATTTATTGCATGCCTTATTTACCATGTTATATTTGAAAATATTTTTTTGGGTGTCAATGGGTCAGATAATTTATTAAAACCAGATTTTATAATTATTATAATTCGTAAAGTTCATAAAACGTATGGTTGTTTTATAGTATAAAAATAATATATGGGTGATAAAATTATTTTAGTCGTCTATGAATATAATTTAAATATTAAGGTGTAAGAGGTTTCAGTTATAGTCCTCCATAGAGACTACCATTTCCATTTCTTTACAAGTTTTGCTTTTGTTTTTATTATAATATTGCCTTAAAATGTAAATTTTTCCCAAATTGATTCGAAAATACTCAAGAAGATTTATTTGTCAGCAAATATACTTGATGGAATTCTACATTATTTTCTTTTTACAGCAACCATCGCATTTTAAGACTAGATTAAAACCAGAAGTCTATTATTGAATTTAAAATTAAATTGTTATCAGAACTTTTTTGTACCTTACAAATTTTTAATAGGGTCATAAAGTAAGACTTTGTCGAAATCGACTTTCACTGGTTCAAGAATATAAAAAAATATATCTTTTTTTAGAAAATACTTCAGATGTTGAAATTAATCAAAAACATATTATACTTATTAAAAACCTATATAGAATACAAAAATCATTAATACAGATTCAAAAATTCCTATTGTAAAATATGCACTAACGAATAGACACCCACATAGGCAAAAACTTTAAAAACAACTATTTATTCTTAAAAGTCACATAAAGAATTAAAAAACTTTTTTTTATGTACTTTTATTATTTAAAAAAAAGGGAAAAGTGCTTTAATTAATGCTAAATTGTTTGTAGTTCCTTTAATGGGTCGAATAAAATAAAACTCCAATTGGGCGTTGAAAAGATACATAGAAGCTTCGTGTACGTTTATTGTCATTATTTATATTTAGTTTAATGTACGTTCAAATAAACTTGAAAATATTATATCGAAAGTAAATTAGATTTGTATCATTGATATTGTAGTTTTTAGGCCGAACGTTCTATTTAATTAAAAAATTTGATGAACCAAAAACAAAAAAAAATATTTTATTTCTGGCGTGTTGGTATATTACACGCCAGAAATAAAATAATTTCTTTTTTTTTTGGTTCATCAAATTTTTTAATTAAATAGAACGTTCGGCCTAAAAACTACAATATCAATGAATCAAATCTAATTTACTTTCGATTTAATATTTTCAAGTTTAATGAAAGTATAATAAGTGAAAAAAAAACCGTGAAAATAAAGTTTGACTTTTAAGTGTTTAACTTGGAACCAAACATATCAACTATACTTGGAACCAAATATACGATTTGATAAATACATTTTGTGTTAGAAAGCCTTTTGTTAGGAGAAAGCCTATCATCACGCTTTGATTTATACTTATAGAACAATATTGAAAATTTTAACGGAAATCTAGAAATGTTGATTTATCGACGCAAGTTATAGAGAGATCGACATATTTATGGATTGATCTTTCCGAGTACCCCGCCGGTATACATTCACATTCAAAAACCAGGGATAACATTTGGCGAACAGAATAAAAGCATTTAGGCTCTTCCAAACAGAATTTAAGTTATTTCCATTTACTTTTAAATACCATAATTAACATAATTTCACTAGGGTGAAACGATGGAGTACACCTAGTTATAAATAAAATAGGTTTTAATGATAGAGAGAAAATAGTGACTTGTACTAATTCCCTCTTAATGTTTACCTTTAATCAATATGCACTCAAGATAGTTCATTATTTTTCCACATTTTAATTATATATACATACGTATAATAAAGTTGTAACAGAATGAATTCTCTACATGGAAAATATTTTAAAGAGCGATTGATTTAGCGTATGAAATTATAGTAGAAACCTGAAAATATGTTTTTAAAATTTTTGTCTGTCCTTGTGTTATTTTATTATTCTTCAATTAATTTTTATTATTCTTCAATTAAGTAAAAAAAAAACTTCATGAATTTTGATGAAATTTGGTATGGTAATAGTTTATATGCTCAAGGAATATAAAGAACTAGCGTGACCCGTGCGAAGTCTTCGCATTATAAATTATTCAACTCAATTTAATAAATCAAAATTGATTGCAGGTATTCAATTCATTTCTAATTTTGCACACTGATTATTACGTTTTTATTCCATTATGAAGCTCAGATGACAGATCAAACAAATATTTTACTAAAATTGACATATAGAGGCACAAATTTCAAAAGCATTGAGCTAAAGCGCCACTTTATTTATACGTGAGTGGATTTGAAATTAAACAAAAATTTTACCGACCGTCAATCATATTGACGTTGAGCCGTTAGATGGCAGCATTGCTGTTTTGTGTATATAATTTTAATAATTAATTAATTTGCAAAAACAATAGCAATAATAAATTTTTTAGTTGTGGATGCCGGTAGAGCAAGCAATTATCTATAAAATGATATATAATTTATGTGGATTAGTTGTGAGGTTTTTTCTAAAAAGGGAGAGTAACATCTTAACCTTAGCGTATTAATATATATGATGATGATGATACTTTTTATCGGATGTAAGAAACATCTTGACTTGTTGAAAAAAATACTTATATGTTTTCTTAAGAGTTCCGCGAACGAAGTCACTTTAACAGCTAGTTAACTGTAAGAATGCTATATTTTTGACACAAAACATTCCCTAAAATTTTGTGAACCCAATTGTGCCAGCGCGTAAAAGTATATTGTAAAACATGATGTATTTGAAGACGGTTTGTGGTGTATTCATAATTTTATATATACAAACACTTTTCGTTCATTTCCAAATGTTCCCCGATTACTGCAAATAGATACTCAAGCCATTGAGCAAACACTTAAACAGTAAACTGTACACGATACGCAAGCGAGCGGTTGATTCATTGAATTAAGTCCCGCTACACTGATGAGGGCACATTGAATAATGCAAACGGTGCCCCGACCTCAAAATAATATACAAATGCCCCTACAGGAGGACCAATTAATGTCTCGCTCGCGGCTGATTTATGGAGTGATTAAGAATGCGTGTAAATCAAGCTGACGGAGCTTTTGCCTTGTTGTTAGAATTGTGAATGATGATGGAATTGTGGGTGAGTCGAGATGGAAGAAAAAGAGATGGAAATAGACGTTATGGACATGCAATTTTGAGTAGGTTTATCCTACATTTTAGTTTTTATTAGACCTTGTTAAATAACCGTTTAACGGCAAGAAATATTATTAGAAATGCAGTTAATTTTAGTAGGTGCAGCCTATACTAGTATAATAAAGAAGTAAAATTTGAGAGTTTGTTAGTTTAAGGTAATTTCAAAAATTATTTAAGCGATTTTAAATATTCTTTAACTGGTGAACAGGTAAATTTTGCACAGTTCTAGTAATTGTACTTTCATTTAAACTATATGTCGTATTGTTTTATATGTGGATCCTGAAAATTGTATTAAAGTAATAAATGTCCGGGAAAGACAGACGTCTTATATATAATAGAAAATTCCTAAGCTATAAAGAATATTGGTATGTATACCTCATAGCTCAGGAATCGTTGAATTCACTTAAATGAACTGATGTAACATGAGATTTTTATTCTAAATTTAAAAATAGTTTTAAAAGGAAAGGTCACGGGTCTCATAAAACAGCTCTTTGTGGCGTAATTGTACGTGTTTGGTGGCCGAAAAAACAGCTCTTTTAGGGTTAATAAAAATTTTTCGCTCATGTTATCTAAAAATTGGCCTGTGCGGTCATATTTTATACTGGCTGCCATAAGTCTGCCTCCATTTACATATTCGATTAACTTGCAATCTGTGCGTCATCGCTGCCGCCATTTATTGCCACTACGACAGCCGAGATCAGCCTTCAGCGTCGGTGGAAGCACGTATTCCAAGTACCATTCTCATCAATATACCATTCGCTATCAAACAATTATAGTTCCTATTGAATTAATATTAATATTTATTTGTTGTACAGTAAATGTACTCTCGCAATGAATAAATCACAGAGACAAATTTTTAAGACGGCCGGAATCAATTTGCGAACAAATAGGTCGAGTTGGACGGAGTGCGGATAATCACAGATTCGGGATAAAATAGTACTATTTACTCCCTCAAGATAGTAAAATTGTTAATAAAATGTATAGAGAAGCTTTAACTTATATAAAATACATATAAAAATACACCAACAAATATAATAGGATAGAAATGACGACTTCCAATTTCAAAATAAGTATGATGATAGTTATATTGATGTCATATGGTAGATATTAGTTCGAAAAAATCAAGAACCGTGAGAGATTATTATTTCAAAATACAATAACATACGCGTGTTATATTAAATTATTGTCAACTAAAATATTATTCCAAAATAAAACGTAATGTCACCGTTCTTGAAACGACGTACTCCATGTTAGATAATGAATTTGCTTGGTCGATGTGGAAGGGCTTATGAAAACTGAAATATGTTAAAAATACCTTCGATTAAAAATCTAAAAAAGTTTGCATGGCGCGCCTAAGAAAGTAGTTTAAAAGATATTTTAATAGAGTGAATGTTACGTAAAATAAATTACCTGATTCCAAATCACCCGACAATCACCGACCCAGGCGTTCCGGCTCATTTTTGTTCACTTCTTGGAAAAATTGCGCAAATGCGTAAAGTGCGCAGGTGTGTCAAAAGAAGTTTTGACTTCAAAAATATAGAAAATAATTTTATCGGCTCATTATGACTACATGAAACAAAATGTTTGGTCATCGTGTAAATATATTGCCCAGTAAATTTTTTACACGCTGAAAATTATTGTGAACTGAAATTTGGAATCACTGCCATAGTTTTCCGGTAAATTTCAGGTAAACATTTCGTAACACTGTTTTGACAAGATCGGCCGGAATCTGAATCCGATTCCAATTTCACTACAGAATGTAAGACAAAAATAAGTTAATTTTTTTTATTTTCTCCTTTATTAGTGAGATATAATTATTTTATAAATCATTATTACATTTTAACATTTCATTATCAGAAATAGAATCACATTAAAAATATTTGAGAAAAAGTACTGAATTACTAATATAACACATTCTTCTTTCTGTGAAATAAAACTTTTATTGCTCAATATTCGAAGCTAAGCATATAAAAATGGAGAAATTCCCTGATAAAATACCAAAGGTGAAGGTGTTTGGTACGTCGCGTTGCTTTTGATCGCTTTGATGATGACCCGCATCGCCCCGTATGCGTGTATTTCATACCGCTTAACACTTGCGTTCCGTTGAAACAGCATATCTTGAGCATGAGGTAAGACACGAAAAACAATTATTTATTACAGTCACCTTATATTGTGTCCAGGAATTTATAGAAATCTACTTACTAAATTAATTTAGCCATGATTGAAAATACCGGCCAAGTATCTCAAACTCGGGTATGACGGGTTCCGTTGTACCAAACAATATGAAACATATTTCGTATGAAATAAGGCATATTTTGACTTTTAAAGGCATGGTTTGACAGTTTTCAAACTTTAGGAGTATATATTTTAGAAGTACATTGTTAACAAAATCATTGTTCCTGTGGTTACAGTAAATTTTCCATATCTCAAAATCTATATTACATTTCAAAGGCTTATTCAAATAAATTTTTTTGAACATTTAATTACAACACAATAAATTTTATCATATACTGCCCATGGTCTCTGACTAAATTGTCTGTGACATATGGATAGGCAGATAGACGGATAGACGGACTGAACAAAATTATAGGAATTCCATTTTTGCTATTTGGCTATAGAAATCTAAAAAGACATATCCATAAGTAAAAAAACAACAAAATAAATATTTAATCAAAGTTTTCACTGCATCACTCACTTATCGAAGATAAATTAATTACATTCACCTTGTTTGCTGGAGTCACATAAAGGAAAAAACTCCTCATAACCATACTTTTATGAAACGAAATATTTCCCGCACACACTCACCTTTACATAGAACCAGTGGAAAACAATTTCTAGTCAGTCTCGTTCAATATAACGATATGGTCCTACATAACAACAACGTTCAGAACTTCTTGTAATCTGAACTCTGATTGGGTGTCGTCTTACTGCCGTACCACCCGCTGAGCCATCCGCAGCCAACACAAATGATCTCAATGAACAGTAGAGGACAGCTGCATGGGGGACTATACATATTTAGTGCAATTTCCATACATATGACGTATACATGACTTATTAAAAGGGAAACTTTACTACTTTGACTTTGCGTGGGAGATCCGATTTTGTAAGGCTTACTGTACATTATCCGAGAATGTTTAATCGACTTAAAATAAATATCTTTTATAAATAAAAAAAATGTTGTAATGTCATTAGCATATTTTAAGATTAATTATAAATAAAACGTCCAAATTTATATCGGACATGAATAATACATTATTACATAAGCAGAAAAATTATTTCCGAATCTTCGACAAGTCTTCGACTAATTTATGTTAGATCGACTTCTTAATCACTAGTGATGAGCTGGATGTAGTGATGCAGCATAACGATTAATCATCACTGATTCTGTCGAAGCCCATTAAAAGTTAAATAGTCCTAAGGATAACTTCTACTGATTTTGAGATAATTTTTCAGTTCTCCACATATCTATGAATTTATACTTATTTTTATTTTTTGCTTATACACTTGAATTTAATAAAATAATTAAATTTATATTTCTAGTAATTGAGAGTATTGCTTAAATATTTCAGAATTTGATTAATTTTAAAGAAAATTGTAACGAAATAAAGTTTCCCTGAAAAAAAAACTTCTTGTCGAGTGAGTTTCTTTAATTTCCAAATTAGAGAAAAATATTTTCATTCTAAATATTTATATAGTCTTAAATTATTTATGAAATGTTTTTGATGTAAAAAAATAATTAGACATTTACACACCTATATATTTGCATTAACAGTTTCTAATGAATAAAAATTGAAGAGAAGTCAAAACTAAGTAAATAATGCCCACGTTACAATTCATTTAGTGCGATTTCCATACATATTTCTGAAGAGAGGGTTCATAAAGGAGAGCGACAAAAGTACTATTTCAATAGTACCTACCAGTTTCATAACTGGTAGGTACTACTGATTAGTCGAAAAGAGTGAAAAAGACGTTCATTTTGCCAACAAAAAGATGAATTCTTATATCTGTTAACATTTTTTAAAAATAATTTAAGCAATGGCAACAATCTATAAAACAAATAATCGATATTGATTATATTTTGTCATTGTTTATAAAAAGTTACTACGTACTTAAACGTAGTTTAGATTTTTACTTTTATATATATATATATATATATATATATATATATGTACATATTTATTATGGTTACAAATTGTATTTTATTTTTGCTCTCTCTTGAATGTTGGATTGTTTGCTTATATATATAAAAAAAATACCAGCGTTTAAAAAAATAAATTCTAATTTTGCAACTTTAGGTCCGTTTTCTACAGTCTCTTTACAATATCTATACGCGGTATAAATATTTCATAAATTATTAATGTTTTTAAATTAAAATAGAAATTTACCACCAATGTAAAATTTATATTTATGTATTATCACAAAAGAAAACTACCTTAATTGGGGATAACATAGCTTCCGTCCAAGTCTTTAATTCTGAATTTATAGACCTTAGAAATAAATTGATTGAATAGATGGTAGCAAATAAAACTGAATTAGTTCCAAGATATCTTGTTATCTTGCATTAAAAGGATTATTTATTCTTTACAATGAAAACTCTAAACTGTATTCAAGATTCTTTCGGATAAGTTTATGAAGCATTAATAAAAATGAAGCATTAATTTTTTTCGGTGAATTTTTTTATGACTATGCCACTTCTAGACGTACCATGTTTTACAACATATAAAATGTGATAAGCGTAAAAATTTCTTCTGGTTACCTAAGTGATAAATAAACCTCTTTTTAATTGTTTCAAATAGTACGAAAAACAAACAATCTGGAAACGTAACTTTAAGGGCCTATATTTAAGAGACAATTTATTCACTTCAAATAAAATTGAAGGTTGCTTTAGCATATATTAAATACCTTTATATGATGAAGAAAAACATTTCCATGTCATCCAAGCAGAACAATTAATAAAAAGTTAACGACGCATAACCAACTCACATTACTGAATTTCCCCTTGCATCTGTATAGTTCAATCAGACCGCATGCATTATTACACAGTATAAATTATTTGCCAGTTATAGATTGACGGTATCCTTATCGGCCGTAGGCCTTTATTTCTTTATTCTTCTCAGTTCCCTTTTTGGATGAACGTCGTAGTAGCCTGAGGCCAGTTATGGCTGGTGCGGTGAGTTGACGGGAGGCGTTCTGGATGTGACACTGTTGAAAATGTTTTTTTTATGCTTATTGTCCTTCATTATTATATAATAGAATTTACATTAAAAGATTCCTTATTATCTAGCAGAAATTACCTTTTTATTTTGCTATTTGATATTATTTAATGTCCTTTTTTATTATTTCTAACATACGGCTCTTTCGGAATTCTTTAAAATTACTTTAATTGTCAGTCATGTTAGTCGTTCTATGTAAATCGGCTTTGTTAAACTTGGAATATTCATGTTATATGTCAACATTTACCGTGTTAAAAGCAACCCTACGGCCAGTTTGGTGAAATGAAAATTTTGATAAATTTTCTGGTATAAACCGTGGCTTATTTCTTTAATCTGTAATAATCACAAAAAATAATTAGTGATGTAAAGATTATATATGTCAGAAGTAGCCGTATAATCAAGATCATACGGGCGGACGTATATTTTTGGCCTATGTACTGTATAACGGAGTACATGAACCTAATCCTGATATATGCAAAAGTAATACCTAAATATTAATAACAGGAAGGAAAATAATAAAAAAAATAATACAAAAATCGGGGTAAGGCTGCGTCAGTGATATGGCCGTGTATTTTACGTAAATATGCATAAGCTAAATGGTAATATTTTTACATTCCCGGCACTGCTTTACTCTATGATACAGTGTTTTATGGATATCACTGGATTTTCTTGAGAAGCTCTTACCAACCATATATAAATTCTATATTTTGATTCGGATTTTTTACTAGTATATGCCGAAATCCTATTAAGTTTCTGATACCATACATATTGAAATTAATATTCAACACTATTTTTATATGCCAGCAATCGATAAATCTTTGTGAGAGTTTTCGATTGAAACTCAAAATAAGTCTCATAGTTTCTCCTAGTCAAAACTATTACAAAACGGAATTTATGTGAGGCAACGAAACGACCTCAAAACGGCAGCGCTTCCCCCTCCGCTGCGAGCACCACAGTCTCTACTCAATGTAACAAATTATTTTATCCGTTAACTATCGAGTGGTGTAATTAGTTTTTGAATGTGTGCTGTCTACATTCGTCGATATACGTAGCTGCAATGCCAACCTGTATCCCCCGATTTTATTTTTCACATTGCCTCCCACTATCAAAGCAAATGGTCGATGGTCGTTTATATTAGTCGTTTAAATTAAGTTTCGTTTCAAGAACAATCGGTGTCTACACATCATTCGACATTTCACTCTAAACTCGTAGTTGATAAGAAGTGAAAATAACTTTTTCTGCAGCAGTAATTGTTACATTTCCATTAAATACAGGTTCTAATTTAGCAAATATGCACCTGTAAAATTTAATTTGGTTACTTCAATTATTTTATTGAATTACTCCTTGTTACGTTTTGTGTTTTAGCAAAATAATAAAAAAAATTAATATCCCCAAAATTTATAATATTATTTTAGTAGAGTCATGAGTGCAAGTAGTGTTCTAACTTTTAGAATGGAATGAGATTCGGATGACGCAAACAAATAAGCTTTTTAAGAAACGAGGTAAAGCTTTTAAAGATAATAATACAGTAAATGTGTTTTGAAGAATAATAAGTAAAACCTATTATGTTGCATATATTTCCCGTTTTAAACTCTTAAATTAGTATACGATTAGTTCTTTTATCCAAGATATAATGGATAATAAGTCAATTTGAAAAATTATTTTATCCTACTTGATTCAATGAATTTTTAACTACAGTCATTCCAAAGGTTTGTTTTAATTTGTATAATATAACTCTATAAATTTTTAATTGTAGTTAATTATCAATGTAGGAAAATATTTGTTATATGAATATATTATATGAATTTACTGACTACTCATTACAGTGTAATATCATTAGGGCCTTTTAGTAATAAAGAATTTAATACTCTGATCGAGTAACGTCATTTTTCTTATCTTTAATAAAAGCTATTTGGCCAGAAAGTAAAATGCCAGATTCTCCCTCACCACTTATTACAGTGTACAGAAAAAATAAATAGTGTAAAATTAATTTTAAAAAATTTAACTAAGATATATATATATATATATATATATATATATATATATATATATATATATATAAGAAACGTAAGAATTTTTTATTCACTTATCGTCGCACTTTACACATTAACATCAAATCGCAGAAATTTAAGACTGCAATTTTGGTTACACAACTGAAATAAATACATATTTTTTTCCACATTTTACATTTTATGATGTCTATTTTGAAAAAAATTATTGAGTGCTTTAACACTGGTTGTATTCAATTTCAATTGTTATCGTGATGTTGTATGTATGCCGTTTATATTTTAGATATGGGAATCAGGGGGGCGGATAACGTCGTACAAGAAAAAAAAGAAGAAAGTAGAGACCACGAAGAAAGTACGGAGAAAGTACGGACCACAAAAATAATTACAGAGAATTCTTTTTTTTTTGAACCACCAGAAGTTACATTCCCACCTCGACTCTCTTCTTGCTTGCTTTCTCTTTTCAATTCAATATAATTTTATGAAGAATACATTTAATTTTTGAGAAACCATAAAAATAAAATGGTTCTTAATTTCACATATAATTAAGCCGAAAACTAAGGCTAGAAATTTAAACATGTCTGTAAAATTATATCCCATTCTATATAAAGTTAACCTAAAACTGGATATAATATTCTGAAAACTATAATACTGAAAACGTTAGTAATTTTATGTGTTATTTAGCAGGCACGGCTCACCGAAATGTTATTGCAATTTGATCGGCGCTGCTTTCAATGATTAATTATTATCCATAATTTCTCTTTCTTATATTACGACAACATTTCTGATAAGCTCACTAATTTAAAGTATCAAAAATATTCCCGAATAAAAATTACTGAAAACTTTTTTAAGATACCATCTGAAATCCTGAAAAATATTTCCCCTTCAAACTCGAAACTCGAATGTAATTAACGCCATTTATGATTATTTTGTTTTAGGACGATGTTATATATTTAGAGTCTAGAGACTCTGCCTTTGATACGCCTGGCTTTGAACTTTTTATGAAAATCTTCAGGCTTTAATTACACAATATGATATCATTTTTACCGAATATTTTTTCAACTTTCCTGCCGTGAAACCGTAGAATAATTTGGACCCGAATATCAAGAACGGGCTCTTAATTCGCGCATTCAAAAATTGTCTGAAAGGAAAATTCCCTTCGCAACTCTCTATTCTCTTTTTTTCCTCCTAAATCCTGTTCCCTCTACTTTATACTTGCCAACTTGCTATATTTTTGTTATTGTTATTAGTTTATCATCCTGTTTGTCAACACTTACTTTTTTTAGTTATGTATATGTCCGCCTATCTTTCATAGCCGATTCTCATTGAAATTGCTTAATGTGCAAATTATTAATTTGGCGTAGTAACAACACGTATCTCATTAATTAAACTCAAAAATATTCTTTTGGCCGTTTTATTGTGGGGTCAAATTTAGTACACAAAAATAATTTTTTTTATTCTATGCATAATGTGGGGTATCGTTTTAAATGGCTATTTTTTCATGATTTTACGTAGCATGTCTTCAGAAATACATTGAAAAATATGCAAAAAGGTAAGGTCTTAAATATGAGGAAAATGAAAAAAGATCCTATTTTGCTAAACTGATATTCCAGAAAAATATACGAAAAGAGGTCATCCTTCCGCTTTATTTCTAAAATAACTGAACCAAATATTATGAAGAAAAACCTGTTTGTAAAGTCTGGCGAGATGATTACAGAAAAGCTACAGCGATTATCCTTCATACTACAATTCATTAAAAATGAACCATGTTAACGCCTGTGAAAGATGTAGTTTGCAATATATTCACGTTGTAAAAAAATAGTATTTTCAAATACTTTTATATTTATGAGTGCCTAAATGTGTACAAAACCCATTTAGTACCAGTTTTATTCACATTTAACAACTTTTTTTCCAGTTGTTTGCATAATCCATTGGAGTCTTCTACAATACATAATATTTTTTAATTGGTTATTTTAAATCCGCCTTAGAAAAAGTATTTGTGCGTTAAAGATAAATAAACACAAAATAAATAAAAAAGAGTAGTTTAATTCACCAAATGTACTGATTCTAACTCTAGAACAGTGAAGAGATCTGATCAAGTTGTGCCAAAAATATTAATTTTTTTCTTTCTGCACTAGTAATAATATTACCTAAAGTCAAATTAGTCATCATTCGATGTATTATTTATTTTTTCACTGGTTTTAAGCACTTTAGAAACGTTTCATTATTTCGTAACCAAAAATTCTGAATGATGAAAATCATAACATTTCCGCTTCCATCAAAAAGCTTGTACATACCTAGAGATAGCGCACGTAAAACTAGTACCCAAGAGCGGGTTACGTCAGTTTGTAGCAATATTCGTTTTTTGCGAGTTCGGTACCGCCGAAACTTGCGACCCCACGTTTTGTGCGGTTCGGGATTGCTTTGTTGTTCGATATACCACAATGAATTTAGCAAAGTTGTGCGGCCAATGATTTCAAATTAATGGAGGAAATCATGTTACCAATTTAGTGGCTTACTTTAGGTTGAATTTGATCTGTTAACATTCATCGCGGTATAAATTTATCTGGAAATACGAGTAAAAGTTTGCATTGGACTGTACATAAAATAGTATGGAGCGTAATTCCGTAATGAGTGGTATGCATTGACTTAATACTAAAATAGTGATGACTATTACTATAAATTACTAAATTATTGTTAAATATACTAGGTTAGAAGAGTCGGGTATGATCAGCACTCGGACGGTTATGGAAACAAAATGTAAAATTAGCTAACTTTTAACAAGTTTCACTGCCAAAAATACATGCAGCGCTCATTTTACTAAACCCAAAAGGAAAATCTGTCAGTTTGTAACAGCCATTTTTCGCAGAAACCATTCATCGAGTTATAAAGCATACTAATCCAAACATATCTGAAAAGCTAATACTCGAAAGTATTTATTTGGAAATTTATAGGAAATATGTACTGAAAAAATATTACGAAATTACATGTGCAGTGTCGGGTATCGTCGCTCGAAAGGACTAGTTACAAGGGTCTCTAATTTATGTTAGTAATTTAAAATAATTCCAAATATATACTGAAATATTTGTTCAGAAGAAATTACACCACTCTCCTCCTATTATTAAAAAAAACAAGATTTTTTTAAATCTATGCAAAGGTTGTAGGAAAACTATAAAGATTATTTTAAATATGTAGCGCCGACTTATCATAAATGAATTTTATTTCGAACGAGGTATGGAACCCTTAATGCGCGCACTGGTGTGTAACTTGTATTTGCCCAGTTATTTTCTGTGAAAGTTAGATAGTTGAGTTGTAACTATTTCTTATGGTAGATGGAAAGAGGCGTGATCGTATCTTTGATGTTAGAATCTTACTCTAAATGCAAATTGAAAATATCTACAAATATGAAAAACTCATGACCGATTTATAAGTAAATGGATTTATATTAAAAATACTGAAATGACTATACATAATATATGAGCAGTTTACGTGGGCGATGAGTGCTAACATTTTTATGACAATTTGAGTTCTTGTAATATCCGTTATCGCTATGAAAATATAATCGTATTTGCTTCTTGTAGGAGGAAAATATGTATTGTGTATTATGAAGAAAAGTATAAAAATTGCTATTAAATATACCAATTGAGACTTGTGAATAAATAAATTAAAACATCTAAATACGTAAGATGATGTAAAGTACTTTGCAAAAAAAGTATAACAGGCAATTTATAAAGAATTTGCATAAAATTGTCATTTAGTCTTAATGTTATCTCGATAACATGGGTAATATACATTTGTAAAATATTTGATTGAAGTGGTAAGTTTGTGCTGTGAACATTGGTAATTACACACGTTCTTGAAAATTAGCTTACCAAGTGGTAGGCAATTTTAAAGCAACGTTTTAAAAATTCGATATTTTGAAAGAAAAATATGTTACGAAGGTATATATATGAATATATACTACAAAGAAAAATATATTATAAATACCTTTAAGAAGGCATGAATAAATCATTTATGTTTTTCCTGTTTAATTCATTTGTTAGGGATTTGTGAACTATTCAAGAAATAGAGTAGTACACAACCAGAAACAATACGAAATTTTTGAGATACACTATTTTACGTCCATTGAAAAAGAAAGAACTACTGGATGTTTGTGATATATATCTCATAACCATTGACCTTGAACTATTACTGCAATGTGTATTATTGTAAATACACATTTTGTAATTATCTTAATTCGGTTGGAAAAATTGTCTCTTTTAAAAGCCTATTAAAGGTTATACTACTTGATTAACTTCTTAAGGATTTAGTTAGATTTCATAGAACTTATTAAAAAGTAAACTTTTATTTTATCTATCTCACCATATATTCCACATTTACGTAGATGTTTTTGAAAAATATAGTTATTGGGTTGTTTTTTTTTCACAGTATATAATCTAATCATTAGGACTCTTATTTTACAGGATAGGACGAAGGGTAATCATATGGTCACTTCAATTTATCCTAAATGTTTTTAATATAAGGCAGAAGCAATTCGGTGTGGTAGATTGAACTGCGTTTATGAGAATGTTGTTAGGCAAAGGTTAGATTGACAGAATTTACTCCAAATTGGGACTAGGGAACAACTCACGATAATGGATATAAATAAATGACAGTGCTTCTTCGTGTATAAAATATTTAAATAGGTCGAAATTGTTACTCAGTCATAGCTCTATTCGGTTTAGTTTTCATAATATTTTAATGGTTTTATTATGTATATTTATACCATTAACGTTAAAAGCGTATAAATGAGTAAGTTGGTCTTTCTTAAAAATAAATCAAAAGAGAAAATGGCTTAATGTGATTGAAAATATACACTAGTAAAATGTCGATTTAATTTGGTAAGTAATATAAAATTAAAGTATAAATAATAACTTGACAAAGTGCTGTCCTTGAAGTTTCGAAGATCAGGATCAGGAGACAGGAAAAATTCAATTTAGTGTTCCGTAAGGGCGTTACAAAAAGAAAAATGATACTATTTTGAAATAAAAAAATAAGCCCCCTTGATACTTTTATTTCATTCGTCAAGTAGATAAGTGATAATTCTGTATTGTCTTACGAAATTTTAAGTAGTGTGTTATGTTTAAGTCAGTCTGCAATTACTATTTCTACGGAATTCTTTGAAACAGCAAGACGAAATAATAGAGATGTAACGTATTAATTCATGAAACTCGGAGATACGACAGGGTCACCGAAAAATAAACACGTAAAATTCAAAAAGAGCTAGAAGGCATTTACTCACAAGACCGAATATCAATGCCAGTTAACAGTTTATTTTTTTCTATTTTAGGCCCGTTATGAAGAGCGATCGGTATTGCTTCTGTGATTTTTTTCCATTCCATTGTATTTTTATTTCTTATTAATAATTCTTGATATAATATAAGAATAACATGCGCGTTCACGACGATAGATTTTTGTTTTTTTAATAATGGTTATAAAGTGAGTTATATTTTTTGCTCTTTTATAATTATTAATTAATTTATTTATTTATTTATCTACTTTAATGTACCTAATTGATACATATGGCGGACTTATTGCTACGTGAGCAATCTCTTACAGCCAACCATAACACCCGTCCAGCCCGCTCGACGAACGGCCGGGAATCAAACCCGGGTCTCCGCGGTGCGCCGCGTCGTCACAAGCCCCATGTCTTGTGATCAACCCAACACACCACGGCGACGACACACACCACGGCGACGACGGATTATTATTAATGGCTATTCGTTCGATGTTTATATTCTAAAAAATGTAAATATAAAAATGGTTTAATAATTTATTTTTTAAAAACATATCGTAGAAAATATTAATGACTAAATAAACTCATGTTTTTATTAAATATAATTTAAAAACCGGCTAATATAATTTGAAAGTCTGACACGCCCACAAAGGGTTCTGCAGAAACAAATAATATTAAACTTATAAATTTGTATTTCTCAAAGAGTTTATAAAAAACAAAATGATTGTCGTGGTCGATGTGGAAAATACCCCAAATCTCGAAAACGACACAATACATCTTACTCAAATAAATTTTCCATCAAAAGTTATATTTAAGTCCTACTACCTTAATTTTTCCCAGAATATTGCACACGTTAGTTGAAAAGTTAAATGCGGGGGACACCATATCTTTGAATTTTAGAAGCGCGTATTTCACCAAACTATTGACTTAAATAAAAAAGTTGTTTTGGAACCGTTATATACTACTTTTAAGACCTATTTAAGTAATCTAAAAGCCTATGTGAACTGAACTTTTTTCATTCTTCAGTATGTAACATGGGGTCATATTACTCTTAACATAATCCCTTAATATGTTTTTTCTTATAATTCCCTCTTTTATTGTATAGCGATTCATAGAAGGTATTGAATATATTTGGAGTTAATTTTGTAGAAATCCATTATTGACAATTAAATGAAACTACATGATGTAGTATTATTTCTACTTCCTTTAAGTTCTTGACCACGACCTAGGTTTCATTGTATTACAACAACTTCAGGTGAGCTGTTAGCAAAGAATCTTTGCTTACAGCCCACCTAAAAATGTTGCAAAAAAAAACGAAACCTAGGTCATGTTAAAGAACTCAAAGAAAGTAGAAATAATATTACATCACGTAGTTTCATTTAATTGTCATAGAAGGTTTTTATCATCCAAATTTAATTTACATGGTGCCAGTAGTCTCCGAGTATGGGCTGTAAATGGTTGTGATATACAGACAGGTAGATGGACAGACAGATGGACAGACGGGCATGTTGAATTTAGGAGGGTTCCGTTTTTACCATTTGGCTAGGAAACCCTAGAATTTGATTTTAATGTTAGTACTTGCAGTTTCAATACAAAATATAGGAAATTTTAATTAGGAATTCCACGCATCAGGTTTATAAAAATCGATTAACTGTCAAAATAAGTGGAAACCACTAAAAAGGAAATGTACTGAAAAGCGTAAAATAAAGGAAATACTGATCATTTGTTAGAAATTTTGCAATACACTAAAGTTTTAGAATATAAATAATTTAGGAAAATACTACCATTAAGAGATTTTACGGATCGGTCCCAAGCCGATGCCTCTCTCTTTCATATATATACCCACACAGACACAAAAGCACCACATTATCTGGACTCTGAATACGCCTGTATGTACTTTTTTACCAATATACTTTGTCGTTTTCTTACTTACGTCAAGAAAACGACAAAGTAAACATTTACATTAAAAAAAATTGAGTCTGTCGAATTGAAAAGTATCTCCTTTTTAAAATTGGTTAAAGGCACTATTGTGCTCTACTTGTATAAATAAAATATGTATTTACCTAGCAAACAGGCGCTTCCTCAAAATAAAATTATACGATTTTAAATTCGATTTTTGGTTTTAGTTTAAAAATGTATATAACGTCTGTGAAGTTTCATATACTCGTAATGATTTATCATATACTCGTAATGATGTCACAACGATAGAGTTTAGTTCGGAACCTTTGGGTACAGAACTCTAAAAATGGGATACTGATAAAATCAAATAAATAATTTGTCTGTTTGTCAATTTCAACTTCCAATCACATCTCCGAATAATTTGACTTAGAAAGCTGAAAGTTGGACAACATGTTATTATATAGGATATCAAAAATATAATTAAATTTATTTATTGTCGGGAACGTTTAGAAAGAAGTTTTGCATGACCGTGTAATAATATTTGGGCACATAGTTCAGGTAAGAACTTGAAAAATTAGCTTAGGCATTTCCTTGGATGTGTTGTAAATACCTGGAAAATAGACGTTATCAATTTTTCCCTGACAATGTCCAACATATACTAAATGAAGTAATACGTAGTAAGTATACCTACGTTTCGTCGATTTTCTTAATGAGCTATTGGGCACAGTGGTAAAGAACTATAAGTCTAAACTCGGAATTAAGTATTCGATTTTGCAAAGACCTCTTTTCTCTTTTTAGACTGAAAAAATAATTTTTAATCTTAATTCGTATATTACACATATATAAAATGAAAAGAAAAAAAATTTTTTCTTCCAAAATTATTATTTAAAACTACTGAAGAAATGAGTACATTTTCGGACCAAGGGAGCCGTATTTGTACTTATGAAATAGATATTTAATGCAAAACTACATAATTGAATATGATGAAATAATTTTAAAATGCGTTATTTTCGGGAATTCGTAAAATATATTAAAAGAAATTTTTTTATTTGTTCCATTCAGTACAACATCAAATTGAAGGATATTATTTAAAACATGTTTAATTATGATTTTATCACCGAATAATTATCAATAAAATCAATAATAGATAGGCATAACTGGTTTGATTGTGTTTTCCCAATGAATTAAAAATTGTAAATTCACCTTTTATGTGTCAGTCCGACCTACTGGTTTCTTTTTGACCTCAGGTAAGTGTGATATGGAAATTCGTCTTTATTCGGTCGCATGTATGCAAATGTTCCGCCCCCAATGGGCTCTGCATATTTCACTAGATCCCTCTAGGGCTCCTCCGCTGTATGAAAAAGTACTCACTCCGCGTCACACTATAAATTTAATCTTCATCTTGAGTCCTTCGGTCATTTTTTTGATGTATTGCGGGCTCGAAGCGGTATGCACGTGGATGTGAGATATTTTCGGAAGTGGGTCAATGCGGAGTTTGCCTTGTGTATGTATGTGTGCGTGCATGCCTTTGTGGAGGTTGGTTTAGGTCGTATTGTCAGAGATGTTGCTTTGAATAAGGAATGGTTACCTGACATAGGGAAAAGCCCATCCATAACGTATGCAATGTAATGATTTTGTGCTGTAAAAAAATAATCCAGAATATATATATAAATATTAGCAAAAACTGTAGCGATATGTAGTAATGATGGCGTTTGAATTTTGTATGACAAAGCTGTACATTTTTAGGCGTTTGATTAATTTCTATGATATAGAAAAGTATAGCATTATAATTCACATTACTTTTAATGTATATGTATATGTTGCATAAAGTACATAATGAACGTTTTAATCTTTAGAAATGAAAAAATATATATTAACTCCTAGAGCTTATTGTGCAAAAATATCCTATTCCTTAAAAAAATAAATGTCATTGTGATCTTCCTTAAGTTACATATTTAGTTCAAATTTTCCAATCATATTGTAATTTTTTGATGAACAGTTTAAAAGTTGTAAAGTGTCAATAAGTACGCAGAGTTATACGCGTGAGCTTTTACGCATTAACGCGTCCCGTGTCAATGCGTGGAAGCCTCCTATTCGGGTGATGCAAGAGCGAGTAGCTAGTTTTATTATAAAAATTAAAAATATTAGTGGGAAAACAAGGCGGTCTGTCTCTATACTCATAATAATTTTTATATATAAATTAATTGAAAAGAATAAAAGATGTAAAAATGGAAAAAATAAAAAGAATGTTGCAACAGCGGAAATATTCATACTTTTGTATAAAACGGAAAGGTTTATTTGTTAATTCGTGAAAAATCACTAAAATTATATTCTAGTCCAGTTTTTATTATACTATGAAGTTCATAATTAAATAAAAAGCATAGTTTATATACCGTAAACTATGACATATATATATATAGACAAGGTAGGAATAAAAATGTAACGGAAATCGGGAAATACTGCTTAAATAGTGCAAGGTATATATGGCTGGTCGTCTGATGATGAAGGTTACGAGTCTCTTTCCGTTATAAATACTTGTTTCTATTAATACTAATACTCATATACAAGGGGTAACGAGATATTTTTTATTACTATGTTTCAAAATATAACGTTCCATTTAGAGTATTTCAAACTTTTATTTAATCATTCACGTGTCAGTGAGAAATTTAAAATTATAAAGTGTATCAGTTCGCACATAATTCAGCAGCATTTATATCCAGTGAATATTTTTGAGATTAAAAAGAAGGATCTTTTTAATTTTTGCGGAATACCAATCAAATGACTAATTATGGGGATTTAAAAACTATTTATTAAGAATGTTTCCTAAAGTAGTCAAGGAGACATTGTTGAAAACGACCACGAAAAATATACACCCTCCTCTTGTTTCGAAAACAGCTCAAGTCGAAATTATAATACGTACTTAAAATTTGCCTAAAATATTCCAGGAATCGGCGATATCCTTAATTTTTTGTGACTTTTGAGATATTCTTAACGTTTTTAATCCTATGAAAGATATACTAGGCAAAATGATTAAATGAAAATATGAAACACCCTTAAGAGTGTATGCGTGTTATACTTACGTGTATGTGAGTTATACACGTACTTCACAATTTTTTTTTGATAATTTAAAACACTAAATATATCAGTGCTTTGCTGTTGGTGATTTAAAATATGGACCAATAAATTCAGCTACGAATCCGGCAAGAAATTGACCGTTTGTTTAATTAATGAGCAAAGTACATTGAGACGAAATATATGATACACTTTATCTTTCCGTATATCTCCCTGGAACTTCGATAAAATAAAATCGTAAAACTTAAGTACAAAGACAAAAGTGGCATTACATTTTTGGAATTCTTTATACGAACAAACAATATTCTAAATCATATATGACAGTCCGACAAAAGGTTTATTCGCAAATGTCGGGAGATATTAGATTTATCGGCACTTTGACCTTCGCCTTTGGCCGGGACGCCAATATTATTTTCATAAATTCAAGATAAAGCAGACTATTCAGTAAAATGGTACACGATATTCGAATGCCAAGCCAATACATATGTCTAGTCTTTTGAGTTTAGCGAAATCGTTGTTTAAATTGCGTTTTAGTTCGATATACGAATCGAATTATGGTCATATTCCGGCGGTGTATTTTATTTTATTTTGTGGCAACTTTATTTTAGTGTTGAAATCATATACATTATATAATTCATTTTATATTCTTGTGGCATCCGAAGGAACGGCTATGGCTCCTTAAAATGGTGAAATATCTTTCGTGTACTGGTACTTGGAGTTGGGAAAATTTGTTAAAGATTAAAGAGTTCATAAAATACAAGCAATAATAAGTGGATAGTTATTTTATAGACAAGTAAAATTAAACGAGACAAAAGTTATGAATGTCACAAATACACAACTGTTATAAAGTAACATATAATTTAATTCAAAGTTGTCAATAGCTAATGAATAACGCTGCGATTACTTAAAATTACCAATTTAAGGTAAATATCCTATTTGGGCCTTTTATTCAATAACTTTGATTCTAAAAATATACAAATAAGATACGTGTATGTATATATACTGTTACTTACTTTACAAAATTATTATCTTTTTCGTCTTCTTTGTTTTATAATACTACTTCGAACTGATCTACGACATATGTATACGCACACACGGATATATACATCCAACTGTTGTTAAAAAAGGCCGACGAAAATGAGACTGTAAAAGAATATAATATTTGAAAAAACTGTTATCATTTAGAATATAAAAACTAATCAATTCTGCCACTAATGAGCAGGAAAGAGCAAAAAACTTAATATAATTTGTAAAACTAACACAAAACAAAGTGTTAATATATTTTTAACATCAACAAGTTTTAATAAGAAATAAAAATAAGTTTAAAAATCAAACGAAATAAATAATATTTTTTAAAAAACCATTATGAAAGTAATCAATTGCACTCAGTTACTTACACTTATAGCCATTGGTTAATTAATTAAAAACATAATATCATCGTACATAATTTAATAGATACTTATATTATTTCAGCTAGTTAACCTACGAGTAATTTACAATTCTCTTTCACATGACTATTACTCATATGAACTTATTTTCTGTGTTGTCAAAATTAATGTCTTTTCCGGTCTTTCGAGTTTTACATAGTATTTTAGTCAACCATCTCAGGCCTCTATTTTATTTGGCGTTCTGCTTTAGGCGTCAGTAAATGATAGTAGACGAATAAAGAAATTAATGGATGTCAGATACTATGCGATATAGCATCTGACATTCATTAATTTCCTTATTCGTCTACTATCGTCTATTTACAGACATATATTATCTTTCTATATTCGTCTATTTACTGACGCCTAAATGTCTAATTCTTTATTCCTCAACTATCATTTATTGACGCCTAAATGTCTAATTCTTTATTCGTCTACTATCATTTACTGACGCCTAAATGTCTAATTCTTTATTCGTCTACTATCATTTACTGATGCCTAAATGTCTAATTCTTTATTCGTCTACTATCATTTACTGATGCCTAAATGTCTAATTCTTTATTCGTCTACTATCATTTACTGATGCCTAAATGTCTAATTCTTTATTTGTCTACTATCATTTATTGACGCCTAAATGTCTAAATCTTTATTCGTCTACTAGCATTTACTGACGCCTAAATGTCTAAACGCCTAGATGTCTATGCGACATAGAAACTATATTTCCGGAGAAAGAAAATATTTCAATAAATTAATAATGTTGGTCTTGTAATTTAAAATAAAAAATAATAATTTTTATTTTAATTTTTTAAATTTAAATTTTTATTTTAATTTTAATTATTTAAATCTCAAAATTTATTTTAATTATTTTCTGCGCGCTTATTGAAGTTCCAGTTAAGAAAAATATGTAACAAATCGTATTTTATTTCGATATTATGATAAAATATGATTTGTTAAGTGCTTTTGATAACCTAATTATGGGAATAAATCCTTGTATTTATGGAATTAAAAAAAATATCGTTCAGGTACGAATTAGTACTTGTATATCCGTATTAAAAATTAACATTATTTTATTAGGCTAAATTGAACATACAAACTTACAAACTTACTTACAACAGAATATAGCAATCGTGTGTACATATTACACTTTTACTATTATAATTTGTCTAATTGTTCAGAAAAAGTTTACTGAAAATCCTTAAAAATATTAGTTTCTAAACAAAAAATATTTTTAAAACAACGAAATTAAAAATACAATCATATATTTCACCCATGTAATGGAGTAAAATTGACTAATATAATTTTATGATTTTATCTGTATACTAAAGTTTATTGCAATTAGAATCAAGATAAAGATATGTTATGCGTAAACACGTATTAATAAATATTCCAACATAATTTCTGGAAAATTTACAATTTTAAAATTTATTGTCAATAATTTCTAGACTATTACAAATTCATGATACTTACAATAAATCTAGCCTCATTCTGCATTCTTATTACTAATATTTAATGTAAAATCAGATATCAGAAATTTTTGAAAAATCGGACTTATTTGAAATGTACGTCGTTTATTTGACCCGATTAATACGGCATTACTATAAGTATTGACTAGCTTATAACTATAAGGCCGAATAAGATTTATTGGACGATATCATTATATGTAATTTACCATTTCTTTTACATGACAATTAATACGAACATTATTTAAGTATTAATTAGTTTATCACTAATAGGTTGTATCAGATTTATGGGATGAGATCAATATACATTATTTATCAGAAACATATTAATACGATCTCTGGCAATCACACCAATTAACAATTTTCTTAATTGTGCCATTTAATAGGGCCATTATTCTACATACAGACTGGCTTAGAACTAATAGACCGTGATTTTCCAATATTCTAATCCTAATAGAGCGGAATAATATCATCAGGATTGGCATTATTTTAGGAGCTTCTTCCAGCATTAAGGCTTTCTTTAATATCTAAAAACGTCTACCCTTCTTTTAAAATGACAGTTTGATGGATTTTCTGTTTATGCGCGGTAAAAGAGGTGTCATAATAAAAAACGAAATGTTAATAACCTAAAGTTTTTATGGTTCTTTTTGAGTATTTACATGACTCAGAAATTCACATGTTTATTCAGCAGATTTTTTATGATGACAAATAGATTTAATTTGTATATGTCAGTGTCATATTAAAGGAAGAAATAGTAAAAAACACAAATTTTTTCGTGTCTCTTTTTACAATTTAATTATTATTTCATAATATATTAAAAACGATTATAAGTAAATTAATACCCCACTCTCCTATATACACAAGCCATGAGTTAGACACGTAGGTAAGCAACTTCCTTGGCAGAATACATATGCCAACGAAGGCAGGGTCGATATTGGAGCGCATTTCTAAGCATCGCCCAGACACGATGTAGTTTAATTAAGTTGCTTGCGAGTTGTGATGATAATTGCCGGATATGCTCGGCGAGGTGACAACGCGACTCCGTTTTCTGCTTCCAGCTCGTTAAAGCTGAGCCTTTCAGGTAAATAGCGATCGCCATGAAGTGTATTAGGAGCAATTGTTTTCTGGTGGAGCGATTGGAAGTGGTGAAAGTTTAGACGTAGTCGTTACTCGTTCGCTAATAAGATAGATTAAACTAAAGTTATGTAATTTGGCCGTCGATTCAAAGACGCCATGAATCTTAATAACAGCCACGTTGTCCTTGATTAGCTTCTATCTAGGCTTTATTTTATATATACTAATTATAGGGAAGAGAATAAACTATTGTATGGAAATATTTTATCATACCTTGTTTTTTATCATAATTAATATGCTCTAAATATAATATTAACAGAATTATACAAATGGCATATATGTTGAATAATAAATAGGACATATTTCTAAATATTTTGTTGCTTTATTAACTTTGAAGAAATTACGTTTATGAAGAAAATAATGTTTTACCGATGGATGTTACGTTACCGAATTTGCAATTAAATTAGACTACGTGATGTAGTATTATTTCTGCTTTACCTTTTGCCTGAAGTTGTTTTAGTACAACGAAACTTAGAATGTGGTAAAGAATTTAAATAAAGTAGAAATAATACTACATCCCGTAATTTCATTTTATTATGAATAATGAATTTCCACAAAATTAACGCCAAATATATCCAGTTACCTAATTTGCTTCTATTGTTTGCAGTTTAAGACCTACATGTTGTTTATTTTATATGTTATGATGCTTCTGATGGGGATGTTTGTTAAAATGTAGCATAATATAATTTTTTTTTAAAAATTAGAGATACAATTAAAAAAACGGAAGGAACTCAGTCGTGTTCCAGCCATGGGATTTTACGTGAAAATGTCTTGTTCTCCGATTTCAGCATGAAATTTTTATTTTTGGACGACTAATTGATTTACAAACAACAGTTAATTAATTTACAGACAACAGCTGCGCTATAATAAATGTCAATAGTATGTTTTCTTGCAGTGGTATTAACTAAGTAGTAGTGTGAGCACGGCCAAATAGAATTGAGATGTATAGCTCTGTCCTTTTTTACTTTATGATGGGAAGATTATAGGGTTAATTATAGTTACATGTTTGTAAAGTGTTTATAAAGAAAAACAGTCGCACTTCTATCTAACAAAAAGACGAAAAAGGTCAAGAAAATAGAGAAGACAAATGGCAACACTAGTCTTTAGGCAAATGGCAATTCTCTTGAACCACTTAGTGGTAAGTGCACTCCAAAAATTCGAGTTCAGATATCACGTATTATTTAGTGTGAACACCATCTAGTATGAAGCGGTTAGAGTACATAGAGTAGTAAACTAGAGAAAAAGATACGTACACGCCTCGAACTTTCCTTATTTCCTGGTCTAATTTTCGTCTCATTCGATGTCGCTAGAAAAATGCAATTTTAATTTTTGTCATTAAAGCCAACATCGCTTGAGAAGTTTTATGGTTATCTTTGATGAAATTATAATTTTTCAAATTAACAAACTCATAAAATGTTTATTAGTGCCATTAAAGCCTTTATCTTTAGGTCGTTTAGAACTACTCAAGAACTTTTCATGGACACCTCAACCGGCATCCCAGCTTCATGCGTTCACAACGTAGACCGTCTGTAAAATATTCTAACTTTTATATTTCTGTCTCTTTTACATACGGTCGCCATGCTCTTAGGTTAATTTAATTATTGATATAACCTAACTAGCTAGAACTTTAAAATAGAAAATTTTATGAATTTAGTCTATTATTTCCTGTCAGTCAATTATTCCTAGTGTTATCGTTTCACGAAGTTTGGCATAATTTCGTTGCATCAAAAATTTTGAACTGGTTCCTAACCGAATGTATAGACGTTTTTACGGGAAAAAAATCTTTAAGATTTTAGAATAAGAAGATCAGTCATCACATACTCTATTACTTTAGAAATCATGTAACTTATTAGTGCATACGTAATGTCTCCTTCATATTTTGCAAAGTATAAGATAAAATTTTATTCAAAATTAAATGAAACCACGCGATGTAGATATATGCTAATTGCTAATTGCCCACCTGAAATCTAAGTCGTGGCTTAGAATTTAAATAAATTGGAAATAATGCTAAATAATATAGCTTCATTTCATTTTGAAAAACGAATTTCCACATAATTTACGCCAAATATATTCAATAAAATTTTATCTTAAACAAAGAATATTTTCAATTTATATGAAAAGTTTTGAACTAGGTCAAGTACATCTTATTATAAACTAAATTGTTTCTCAATAACTTTCCAACAGGACAAAAAAAATTAAAAAGCTTTTAGTTGTCTTAGATTAAGGACGTATCTTTTTAAAATAACCTCTGATATCTGCTGCTTATTTCTAAAGTGCTGTTAAGATATTCGTTTATTTATGTCACGTATAAATTAAAATTTCTAGTACCTAATTTACAGCAAATAATAAAGAAACGTTTTTTCGGAAAAGACTGAAACCATTTTTCCTAACTTTTCATTTTACGAGCCCGATATAACTTGTTTTAATGAAAGCCTAGTTGAAATATTTTTCGGTTACGGAAATCTTATAGGATCACTTGGTCGTTCGTCGATCCGCTCACCTGTCTGTCACAGTCCTTTTTTTCAAAAACCGCCTTGAGATATTAAGTAGAAATTAATATTTATGTACTCAGGTCTATTGACTTACATCTCTGTAAGAATTTGAAGTCTTTCCTAGTTTCTGTTTCCGCCCTTAAAATGTATTTTTTTTTTATTTTTTCAATAGTCTTACTCGCTGGTCATCAAAACCTATTGGGTACTTCCGGTCGATTTAAAATCTAGAAATTCGGCACAATATAAAGTCTTATAGTACAAGTAATGGAAATAATCCAAAAATCAATGATCTTTAGTGATATTTGGAATTTTACATCTTTATAATAAGTTCGTTTTAACGCACGAAAAAATATGGCAGTTTTCTGTTATGAAAAATTAATATTTGTAATTAGTTTCATTAGAAACAATACGTACCCTTCAATATTTATCATACCTCCGATCTTGTAATATGAGGAGAGAGAGAGAGGCCGTTTTAGTTTTTCATTATTTTCTTTTTTACTGTTGAAGGTAAAAGACTAAAATGAAATAATGATTTTGCTTTTGCTTTTATTTTTTTTTGCCATGTTCTTTAGTTCCGTATGATAAAACTAGAATTAAGGTTTGCATGCAAGCTATTATATATGCCTCAATCCTGGTTTTATCAAATCCAAGTTGTTCAAAAATCATGAAATTATCCAGGAATTCTGATGAGGAAAACCTTTTCACTTGGGCAGGGCAGTGCTCATAGCTATTATTAATAAATAATATAAAATGAAATTGATTTCTTCGTTATTTCATCGTAAATATTAACTTTAGTACATAAATACATAGATCACAAAAATTAAGCTTTCTCTTTCTTTGATATTACGTTATTTAAAACTGTAAGACCGATGAAAATGACCTGTCGTTACAGAAATAGAATACCATTTTTAAAAAAAGTATTTTTCATAACGTTTCACGGATTAGCATGTTACATCTGAATATATAATGGGACTCAATCTACGCTCTGTTTTACGTTACTGGTCGAACCAGAGAGTTCAGAAGATGTGGCATTTAATTACTATTATATAAATGTAATAAGTATAAAAATATAATAAATTGCTATTATAAAACAATATATAAAGGTATTATTTTAATTTTTGTAATACCTGGGTCCTATCTTATACTGGCCTTTGCCTGTTTCCTTTTTGATTAAGCTAGCATCTTGCTCATTTCTATTAAAAAAAAACTGATATTGTGTTTAGGAAATTGTTATTTTCCTAATACATAATAGCGATGTCGAGCTCAATATCGTTTACAATAGAGGAAATGTTGGCTTTCAAACACATCACGATTTTGATAAATGGAAATCAAGATAAAATTATAACATACTCCATTTTTTATGAAATAATTAGGACATTAATAAGCATAGCAGTCATAACTTTTAGTATATCAAGGAAACATCAGTACATCAGGAAAGTACTCAATGTAACATCGGGCCACGTAGTGAATAAATAAATTAAATAACAGAGCTGTGTACACAGAAAAGTGTCGTCAGAGCACATTTACTAAACTTAAGTTGCAGTTTTTTGTCGAAACTCCACAGATTTCAGTAATAAAACGTATGGTTACAGTAGTTTTCAAATTGTTTAAACAAATCAAAGGAAGCAATGCTTTAATCAAACACCTAAACTCATATTCATAGTGCACCAGTTGGTCCGAAAACATTTATCAAAAGTTGATAAGTTTCAAGTGCAAGCGATACGTGCTCGGTATTATCAAATTGAGTGCCAACATCTGAAATGACAGAGCACAATGCCTACGTTCATACAAATATCTATCGTTATATTATGAGTCCGACAATAAGAAATTTTATTACATCGACAAAATACAGAAACAAGGTACTTACTCGATGATAGATTGCTTTTTTGTACGAGGCCTCCCCGCTGAACACAGACTTATTTATAGCTATATACATAACTAACTATCATATGACTGGAGAGAAAAACAGTCATTGGATCGCGAAACTCCGTATCCATAAATTAAATTTTTATTATCATCGCGGTTGGGGACAACCATGGTTGCTATAGTGCTCTATTAGTTTTTTATTTATTATTTCAACCTATTTCCAAAGCGGATACTACATAACGAGAAATCAGAGGTATTTTAGTAAGTGTTGAATGGCCGTTCGTCCGTTGTAACTTGACGCGCCATTTGGTTAGTCATTGCATTGCAAAATTTTTCAGATCTTGGAATAGATTAAGAATTTGCAGCTGTGGTGATTTTTTATGTTGTTATCTTTCAACGAAAAAAATTAAAATCACATTTGTACTTTCCTTGAAGGAATCATTTTAATTATAATTTATACGCCTAGGTAGAAAGAAAAGGTTTGTATTCTTTCCATGTTTGGACGTCCAATTAAAATAATTTTTGATATAAATCAATTGTCGAATTGATATATCTATGCGTAAGAAAATTGTAAACAGAATACAAAATTATGGTTTTTGGAATTTTATTCGGTATTTTATATATTTCGGTATGTTTGTCTGTGAGTACATTTATTTGTTAGCTCATGATGCAAGAATCAGCATTAGGATTTTTACAAGATTTTAACTGGAGGATACTTTATCACTCGAGATAATATACTTTTTGTTCCATTGCAATAAATCTGTTAAACCAGAATATAAGACAGAGTGCAATTACTTGTAAAAGTTTATTTTTAAAATGATTGTATACAGCGTTGTGTGTTTTTTAACATTCAATCTCACAGTAAATAATTTTCTCTAAAGGGCCCCGAGAATGAAATCTTGGGTATAGTTTTCATGTATATAATTTTAAATATAAGTTTCGGGTTTGAGTTAAATAATTATCATCGTATAATTTTAAAATTTAAGTCTTTGATCGACTCTATTCAAAACTACGAAAAGAAAATTTCAAAAGCAGCTTTGGGATGTAAGAAAAAAAGTTTAAATTTCGTTGACTACTATACTGACATTTAATTTACATTAATTTCTTTATATGTAATATATGAATATCGGTTTTTGAGTTAAATAATTAAACAAATGCGTAAAATTGACGTCCATTAAGACCTCAAAACTATGAAACATTTTGACAATTTCTAAAGTGGGGTAATATAAAAAAGTTTAAATTTCTTTGATTACTTTACTAATATTTCATTTACATTGATTATTTTGTATGTAATATATGAATTTCGGTTTTGAGTTACAGAATTTAAAAAATCCGTAATATTGACGTCCATTAAGACCTCAGAAACTAGAAAAAATGTAATAACTTCTAAAGTGACTTTAGTACGGTAATAAATAAAAAATTATTATATTAAATTTCATTGACTACTACCCTGACTTTTAAACGACATGACTGTTATCATTGGTCTTTTTTAAGTTTTTATGCAATGAGAAATGACTAAAATTTCAATTATAGGTCTCTGTGTCTACTACGAGCATTGAAGGGTTCCGTACTAGTACGGCTATATGCATACCTATATGTATTAGTTAACGCTTAAAAATGTACCAAAATAGGATGATTATAACTAAAGAAGGAATGACATAAACCAACTTCACAAAGAACATTTGAAATAAGGTCGAGTTAAAGTCAAAAGTCTTAAGTCCTTTCGCCTGTACTTACATACTAAATTACAATACATACTAAATATTTTTTTATGTCATACGTATGTATTCAATTACGATAATCACTGGTACATTGCCTGCTTCAGGTTAAAATATAAATGTTTATTTAAAAATACTAAGTTATTTTTGCAGTTGATTTAAGTCCTCTGTATATAGTTTCTATGAACTTTTAAAGACGCAAACACATATAATAAGTTAGCCGGCTATTACTCGTAAACTATAACAGTAGAGTTTCATGAGAGCAATAATTTTCTTTTAATATTGTTATAATATACGACAATTTTAATACTTTTCAATATCCTTCGGAATACTTTTCAGATATCCAACAAAAACTACCATTTTAAAGCTGTGTATAATATAACCCAATGTTTTTAAAAACCGAACAAAAAACAAACTCCACATTACATGTAGGGAGGTACTTTGTAGGCATTAAAAAATGTGAAGCCATGTAATAAAATTTCAGCTTTACAGTACTAATAGCCTGCGAGTAAAATTTCCGTAACATACAGATGGACAGATAGACAGACATGGCGAAATGGTAATGGTTTCTAATCCGGCTACGGAATCCTAAAAAAAGTAAAAATAATTAATGACACTATTTTGGTATTATTTTCATACTGATGGCCTATGTTTTGCTGGCAGACTTTCAGTTTTTATATTTATTTTCACAACTGCATGATATCAAAAATGTTTGAAATGAATAATACAACGAGTGTTATTTTCTTCATTATCCATAAGTGTTTGTATTATTAGGCTATGAAGGGCACAAATTTAAAGAATCAAAGAAACACCCTGAAGGTTCAGCATTGTTAAAAAGCATTTCTCTGGTAATCTCCACTGTGATTATGGTATAACATTACCTCGATAAACGAAGACATTATTTTGTCGTGTTACAACGTGCTTTTTAGATGACATAAGTGGAAAAAGGCAAATCAAAGACAATTTTTCTGATGTCCCATATTTCTGTAACTAATCAAGTTTGAAAGACATTTTATGTTGAAATGCGAATCACATCTATATAGGCAAATTGCGTTCAAGGTGATGTCATACTATAAATTACAAAACAAGTTTACGCGCAAGGACCATTTTGCCATACAGACACTTCCAAAGTCTTTGAAAGAGTATTGAAGTGTCGAAAGCAATCGTCTTTATTTCCAAATATTTTTTTTGCGCCGTTTCAGTGGATTTCATTTGAACATTTTCCATCTTGTAACGTCGTAACGATGATCACAAAAATATATAAACCGACGTTAACATTACACGACGATTGAAACCCATCGGGAGCACCATAACGAGAATCCCCTAGCGATGCTCCGCCACGTGTCGGTCGTTATAACGGAATCGACTCACCCTCTTGGCTCCCGTTCCTTTTATCGCGCGATCTATCGGTAATAAGATAGATTGAAAATCTCTTCCGGTCGACTGCCTGGGGATTTAAATAACATCACTGCCAACATAAAAAATAACACTCGTTTCGCGACATCTTGACCAGATGTATTGATTTGTCGCCCCTCGATTGAAAAAGGTCGCAAGTGAAACATTGGTGTGTCGTTTAATATTTTGAAACATTTTCGTGTTTCTATAATTTTAGATTTTGCAAATTACAATATTACCTTTAACAAACTACTGCTTAAAATTATTATGATACATAATTAGAAGTAAAGGTGAAATGAGAGTTGAAACAGAGTGTTTTAGAAAAATATAAGTAGCAGTACAACTAACAAGTGACCAACGTTTCTATAATTTATGATATTTTTTGTAATTAATCGTCAAGTATTCTATAATTTTTGAAGTGCGAACATTTAAAATTTTCGTCGTTCTCAATTTTGAAACCTCCTCAAGTTTCAAATTGTGCATTGCTCCTTTAAAAATATATTTATTGTTAATTACAAACATGCTTGAAAAATATACAAATTAGATTCACACTTCTACATTGTCAATGATTTCTATAAAGAATTTCGTTATGATATAATAGTTCTTACCCACATTAAATGATGCTAACTATTCTCATACTGTTTCGTGTCAATTATAAATTTAAAAAAAAAAAATATTTTTTATTAGCCAAATTTTTTTTTTTTAAATATACACTATTGGACTGCGGTACCTTTGGACTATAATTAAAATTTTATTATTAATTTCGACGAAGATCATTGATATCAAAAATCGTTTGTAAAACCAAATAATATAACGAAAAATTTTGAAATAGAAACAGTAAAAAAACTGCAGGGAACTCCAGAGAGAGAGAGGGTCAAACATTTCTGCATAAAACGGAGACTGAAATGAACGTAGCACGAGAAAATTGAATTTTTGTAGTATATTTTTCATAAAAAAATTTACTTAGCAAATTAATGTGAAAATCAATAAGTTTCTATCCTTACACTTAACCAACCGACTGAAAAAAAATGGTTTGGAATTTTATGTTTGATGCATTTCTCTCTTAAAAATATAATATTAAGTGCTAAATTTCTTCTGAGTCTTATGAGTCTTTCAAGAAGATAGCTTTACGATAACAAACAATGAAAGAGGACACGTGAAACAACATGTATGAATGACAAACAGAGATTTCAACTTAAGTTGTTTTATTTGCTAAAAGATAAATGTTGAGCTAAAAATAGTCATTTATAGAAATGGGTCGGATGATAATTTTCATTTTTTCGAAATCGTCATTAAAACTTTTTACCGCTCTGACTTTGAATCAGACGAGCACTTCATATCGAGTATATATTCCGGACTTTTCACCTTATTTACGTTATTCTAATATCGACTTCTTATACTTATATACCAGATATTTTCTAACAACATAACATCGATATACATAGGTAGAGACCGAACGACTGCGCGTGCAAAATTACACACCTAACCCATTTTCGATATACGATCTGTGTACGCAAGTTAAGTGCTGTGGGGTTCAGAAAAGGATTGCTTGTTTTGACTGATAATTTGTTATTTTATTTCGCCTGATTTTATACAGTGAATACAAACGCCGAAGGAGGGTAGAGGACAGCGGTTAGACGATATATGTATATGTATATGAATATGTGTATGTATACATATATATATATATATATATATATATATATATAAATATATATATATATATATATTTATATATATATATATATATATTTATATAAACACATTTAAATTTTAGGTTTACAGTAATAATAAAAAACAATGGTTTTCTAGTTTTGCAGGTTACAAGTTTACTTTAGCAATAGAAATTGTTTTCTCGGTTGTGTCAAAGCTTATATTTAGGGAAACATTAACTCTTAATGTTACGGAAATTTTCCAATATCGAAGCAAAATTTGTAAGGAAGATTTTCCAACAACGAAATGAAGACGTGCGGCATGGGCTTGAACATAAAGAAATTTCAAGGAATTTTTTCAATATCGAATTTAAAAACAATGTTTTTCTGATATTGCAGGTTTCAAATTTATTTTGGCAACGGAAACGTTTTTCTTGTTTGTGTCAAAACTTATATTTCAAGAAACGTTAACTCTTAATGTGACGAAAATTTTAAAATTTTCAAATGGCAAAATTCGTGAGAACGATTTTCCAAGAAAGAAATGAAAACGTGCGACATAGGCTTGAAAATATAAAAAAATTAAAGAACTTTTTTATACCGAATTTAATATTTATTATATACTTGTTTCTTTACTTGCGGTTTGCTATTCACCGGGGCGCTGATTAAGGGAAGAGATGGGATTTCTATCCATTGCTCGTTCACCCTGCTACCGATATGTTTCACTTTTTGTTACAATATAATTTCTAAACATACCGACTTACACTATCATGGCATCACTTCCTTATTATTATTAAATTAATATAATATGTTGAATAACTAAAGAAACACATATGTATTAATATAATATTAAAGAAACACATATGTATAATTACCATAGTGCATCTTAATGCGAAAAGAACAATATCAGCCCATGTATGAATATTTGTCCCACTTGGGACTTTGCTGTACATTTAATCTTTTAGTTTCTTCGAATACTTTATTATATGGAGTTTACAGACCTGGACATTTTTTCTATTAGGAACTTGCAGTATTATTTATATAACACAATGAAATAAATTGCAAGCTCCAGTTGGAAATATGTATTTCGTAATGCTCTTATAACCTACGCTGCTCATAATTAAAAAAAATTATAATGAATGACCGTATAAAAGGAAGAGATATTTACAACACAGATGACTTTTATATAAGACTAGCGGCGTTATATAATATAGATGACCTATATATAATACTACCTATGTCCCGTAGAATGGCTAGCATTTGTACTTTGTCCAGAAAATTTGGGTCTTTTGGTTAACCCAAGTAAGTCACAAGCTATCATCATCGGTAGTCAGACTGACTTGTAAAGTAAACCTACCTAGTTTACCGAAATTAGTACTAAATAGTACAATAATACCATATACGTCAACTGTTAAAAACCTGGGCCTACTGATCGATCAAAATCTTAATTGGCGGCCTCAAATAAATGACGTCGTGTTTTCAACAGGATACACACTTTGAAACGTTTTCAAAATTTTCTACCGACTAAAACGAAAGTCTACCTTTGTCAAACACTTTTATTACCATTAATTTATTATGGAGACGTGTGCTATTCTAATCTTAATGAAGAATATTTGTGCAAGTTGGAACGGCTTTAAAATTTATGCATTCGGTATATCTTCGGCCTCAGCAATTATGATCCATTTCTGAATAGAGACTTCTCAAATGGCTGGAGATCCGTGATCGACGCCAACTTCACATACTTACACTTCTTTTTAACGTATTAAAAAATCCTCATAGCCCAAATTATCTTATTGGAAAATTTAAAGATTTGTCTGCTCACGGCTTTGGGCTGCGATTTGAAAGTTCCCACACCCTACTTATTCCTAAACATACCTCTACCACTTACGAAAAATTCTTCACTGTCCAAGCAGCAAAAATTTGGAAGCACCTGGATCCTGACATCAGAAAACCACATCTCTAAACATTTTCACAGATCGAGTGAAAAAGTCCTGCATCTCCTGAAACCTTCTCCTTTGTATCCTTGCCCTTTCCTGTCTTACCCTTCCCAAATCATGTCAATATTTTCTTTTCTTTTTTAATTTACTTTTGTATTTTTTTTGTCTAATGTGCTATGAAGAATTTTCATTGTAAAATCCTTACAGTCTACAAACTAAATTTCAATACAAATCGTTATGGATGACTGGAAGGGATTGCTCATGTAGCAATAAGTCCGCCATATGTACTATACATAAATGTTAATAAATAAATAAAATTTATAGGTATTAGATACAATCGGTAAAATTAGTGATAATGTTGAAACGACAAAAAAAATTTAACCTTTTTGAAATGTGATTTTTTAATTTTTATATATTTATTAAGTATATATTAAAAAAGTTTTGTCTTTTTTTGGGTAGAAGAATATATTAAAAAAGTTTTGTCTTTTTTTCGGGTAGAAGAATATATTAAAAAAGTTTTGTCTTTTTTTCGGGTAGAAGAATATATTAAAAAAGTTTTGTCTTTTTTTTGGGTAGAAGAATATATTAAAAAAGTTTTGTCTTTTTTTCGGGTAGAAGAATATATTAAAAAAGTTTTGTCTTTTTTTCGGGTAGAAGAATATATTAAAAAAGTTTTGTCTTTTTTCGGGTAGAAGAATATATTAAAAAAGTTTTGTCTTTTTTTCGGGTAAAAGAATATATTAAAAAAGTTTTGTCCTTTTTTTGGGAAGAAGAATATATTGAAAAAGTTTTGATTTGTCTTTTTGTTGGGTAGAAGAATCTTACCACAATCTCGTGTCGATCGTAAGAATTTGAACCGACTTTTCCCTTTAATCTTCTTAGGAGTTGATTTTGGTAAAATTCATTCTCAATAGGTATCAGTTAGGCTAGGAATGCGCATTCTAATTTCTATCTTTGTAAGACTTTTAGGTAAAGAGAAAGTGCCGCCGACTCATTCCACCAATCCTCTCGCACCCCACCCCCACTAACTAACGCTCATAGTGATTGATTTCAATAAAAATCGTTGTTAGTAATTGTCAATGTGGCATAAGCTAAATTTTAAGTTAATAGATTTTATAGGTATAAAGATAGTGTCACTGATTAATTCTATCAACCCATCACCACTCACATTCTTAAGGGTTGATTTCAGTCAAATTTGTTCACAGAAGGAATACGCATGCCAAATTTCTAGTTCATATGTTTTATAGTTTTAGAGATACGGAGATGAGTGAGTCAGTGGGTTAGTGTTTTATATATATATATATATATATATATATATATATATATATCTTCGATAGAGAGGGTAGGCGCTGCAGTGCCAATGTTTACTCCGGCTCCGTATTAACAGTGATCTAAAAATTAAAATAAGTGCATTTAATTGGTGAAAAAGACAAAAGTGAATAAATAAACAAGTGATCTACATTATACATTGCGGATAACATCTAACAATCGGCTAAAACTACATAATCAGTGTAAATGACTCGACTGTGAACATTAATAGTGAATGTATTTTATACGGATATATCCCCATACTTTATGCATCTGAAGTGAAAAACAAACTAAAACTGATGAAATTGTGAACTTTCATAATCCCAGCAATTGTTTTTAAACGTAAAAGTGTAATAAAATAATATTTTTCGAATAACAAGAAGTGACTTGCAAAAATTAGCGAGTTACACATAGCGCCATCTGTGGAGAGTTACCCGTATCACTAGTATAAATCCGAACCATCTTCGATCTGTCCGTTAAAGTCAAAGAGCTAGCTGTCATCTTAGCAAGTCGGAATAGGTACGCAAGAGGGCGCTAGTAGTATCAAAACAATCAATCTTATATTGAAATACGACTTTAAAGCGGCCTAGAAAGTCCAACAAATGGAGGAAATTATATACGAGCTTCCGAAAATTCGAAGATATTTAGACGAACAGAAAACTGCTATTGAGAGAAGTGGGGAAAAAGTGACGGAGAAAGTTACACAAAATATAAACTGCATTTTAGAAGACAAACTTCAACTATTTAATGAAAAATACGAACATCTAAGGGAAAAATGTGAAAACCAAGAAAAACGACTGGATTTTCTAAAAAAACAGGCGAGGAAAAATAACATAGTCTTTTTCGAAATAAAAGAAACGGAAACATCGTACTCAAACCTAGAAAATATAATAGTGAACTTTATCAAAGAACATTTCTCTCAAGAACTGGATCGCTGGAACATCCAAGAAGTTAGAACAATAGGCAAGAAAGGTGAAAGACCTAGACCAATAATTGACACCTTTAGTACACTAGGCACATTAAAATTAATTTGTTTAAAAATAGAATTGCACTGAAAAATACCGGTTTCTACATAACGGAAGATTTACCACAAAATATTTTAGAGAAGAGGAGAGAACTTCAGGAACAAGCTAGAGTTGAAAAGGAAAAGGGTAACCTTGTAAAAATAAAATACGACAAGCTTGTCATAATTGAAAAACAATACGGCTGTCAATAACAAAAGAATTGTCTCAACTTCGCCTGAAAACAGTACCACAAAGTGAGCCGGAACAAAAACAAATACACAGGCTAGCAATAAAAATAAATCACAAACACAATTAAGAAGAACTTCAAGCCTATCGGAAGGTGTTTTAAAACCAGGCATGCTGAATTATTTGAATAATAAGAATACGAACAACCCATCAGATCTACAACAAAATAACAACATAAATAAATAGCAATTACCACCACCCTCTGGCAACGCCAACATACAACAACCACTATCAAAAAACCAAATACATCCTCCAAGCCGGCTGGTCACCGTGGAGGATCATGACCAAAACCCTCTAAATAACAAACTGGATGCAAACAGCGCAATCAAGGAAAAACTGGCTCAATTTGGAGGAGGCCTTTACCTGTAGAGGGGTTCTTTCAGAATAAATTCGTACCTATAATACTTTAATATAAATTTTCTAACATATTTATATTTAAACCGTAATTATAATTATTAACTACTACATAATAAACTACAGATTATCTTTTTTTCAATAAGTACTAACAAAACAAATTAACTTTGTAAACTAACAATTTTGGAAGAAATAAAACGATTTTTTATTTTTATTTTATTTTATTTATTTATTATATATATATATTTATATATATATATATATATATATATATATATATATATATATACATAGATATATGTATATATATATATATTTATGTATATATATATATATATACATAGATATATGTATATATATATATATTATATATATATATATATATATATATATATATATATATATATATAGATTATGACCACCATTAAAGAGTGATACGCAGAGTATCAACACATCCAAGAAAATAAAGTATTTGAAATTATCTGAAATATTTTCAAGTATATCACCAAAAATTAAAAGTTTCGCTATTTGACATTGACGTTTAGCTTTCGACGCTAAACGAAGCAAATACTTTTATTTTTAATTTTATAAACCGCAAGAAACTAAAACTGTTATTTCAGAAACTCAAAATATTTTAAATCACTTTCACATATTTTTAATTTTACATATTCATATTTTTTTTGTGCATTGCGATAAGTAATGGCGCAGAATCTTGCTAACGAGTGAATTAATTTCGTAGTACATTTTTGTGACGTTACCTGGACCGAGTTACGTCCCTCGGTGTTATGAGAAGTTTAATTCCACGAATTAATAAAAAACAGCCGATGAATAAAAAAAATCTAATGTATTTTTTTTATTTATTTATTTCGCAATTCAAGATTGAAGTATATTTATCAGCTTTGTTACCCGCTCGTTATTTCACATATGTATCAATATTTAATAAAATTATGTTTTATTAAAGTTTATTTTTATGAGGTTTGTTACAGTGTAAGGAAATAGAGCTATGTATTCTATATGAAAAAGAGTTGTGGCAGTTTGGTGGGATAAGGTTGGTATCCTTTTTCATAACGATGATTCCGTTTAGGTTATACCTGGAAATGGTATTTTTTAATGATGATAACAATTCTTCTTTGAAATTGGTTTTAAAAATATAAATCAATTTTAATAAAATTATTTCTTTTTAATTGTAAGCTTTATCATACGGGTATTGTTTTGTTTCCGGATACAGGTCATTTTATTATATCAATGATAACTACGATGAATATCTTTCCTAATAATTTGATAAAGTTAAAAAAAAAATACGATTTTATATACGATATAAATAAAACTTAAAAAATATTGTATTGACAAAAATTAATAGTTAATATTAATTAATCATATTAAAAATTATTTTTGTACGTTTTAATTTTGCTAAATTATTAAAATATTAACATGTCGCCGAAGATTCAAATATTCTAGACGCCTAGCCGATCAGCACAAATGATCAGTACGTATTTTATTTGTGTACACCAAATTGCCTGCAAAAATTTAATAAAATGCAATTTCAGTGACGCTAAGTATCTACTTTTTTGGTACAAAACATTCATTACATTAGACTCGATTTGCATCCGAGTTTTAAAGACTATGGTTTATAATTACACATTTTTAGTTAAAGTGTTTCCGGACAATGCGGTATGTTCTGGTAAGATGTAGGATTAACCGAAGAGCTAGATAATAAAAAAAAGGAATTTATTACAAATATAAATTATCCTGTAACGTTATAACTGTGTAACTCTTCACAAAACAAATGCCAAATTCGTCCGACCGGAGGCGGCAGAATTGATCGAAGGTTAACATTATGGCGGCTAAGAATATCGAAAATTTATTCAAACGATAATCCGTCAATAAATCGGCAGGCGCCACTCATCTTTGCGTTTTTGGTTGAGAATAGAATTTTTTTTTGGTACGGTATAATGAAAAATTTATAAGTGAAATGATGAAACAAATTATAGAATAAACCACTTGCCATATGAGATGCATTAGGTAACATTGTTTTTCTAAAAGAAAAAATGTGGCTAGTATGATTGTTACATGTTTGTTGCGCGTTAATCTTTCTTAAATGTATTTTTTTCCATGGAAACTATGACAAATACGAATCAATATTTACTGTTAAATAATTTTTTGACAGAGCATAGCGCATACAAGTAAATACTTAAATATATGTATGAAAAGCAAAGATGGAATAGAATGCAATAGATAGTGCGTGAGTGTACGCAATATGTTCTGTGGAGTAGAATGCATTGTCATTCAGGTGCAACAAAAGTTTGATCTGCGTTACGCTGGCTGTAGTTCAAAAGCAAACGTTTCGGTCAGATGTTTGCTTAATATTATCATCTATTCAATAGTTTATAGTGTTAATTTATTAAACCTATTACCACAAATTACTGAAAACATAGTTTTAATCAGAATAATAGTAAAATGGAACATACCTCTAGATAAAAAATGATTATTATAAATTATTTAATAACGGGAACTATTAAAGTAATTTTATTTTATCCCTGTGTGACAAAGCTTAATTTAATTAGATACTTTTTTTTAAATTTTAGTGAAAGAGATAGTCCTTTATAAATTTCTGGCAATGACCGTATCATTCTCGAAATGGGGAAAAGAAGCTGATGAATCATATTTCTTGGAAGGATTATTCTGACTAAGTAAGTAAACTTTGCCAAGTGAGTTTTGCTTCGCAAAATATAACGCCAGCCATTGGAAATGCTTATAATGTAGAAATACGCTAAACATACACACTTTTCGATTTCGAACGAACAAAGTTTTAAGGGCTGCTGGCGAGGAGTCTGATTCCTCTGCAAAAGCTTTCTTCGCTAGTTTTCCATCGCTGGCGGGACTTTATTCAAATGTCTACGAAATGGGAGAAGTTTTTAAAAAGGTTCAAATTTAAAACCTTGTCAGTGAAAGACGACACTTGGTAAGTATTGGGATAAAAAGATGTCGATCTTTTTTTTTCTTTTTGCTACCAATACCTTTGATTACTTCAAGCTTTCGATATTCTTCAGCAAATTTTTCGACAATTGTACCAATATTTTTGATATTCGTGTAAGGATTTCTAAGTATTCGAATGTGTGTACCACTAAAATCTAAAACGATAGACCGTTAACAGGTAATGATATAACATGTGGAAGATGTTGAATGACTTTTAAATTATTATATCAATTTCTATGTAATGTTGTGTATTGCATTTTTTTTCTTTTATTATTACAGTGTATAATTAAAGTTGTGAGTTTTTACACTTATTATATTTTTATTATTTAATTTAATAAACGTTTATTTTTTCAAATATGAAGATGAAGCTTTCAAGATGAAGCTTTCTTTCAGAACAAAACGAAGATTTCCATTTCAGTTATGAAGAGGAAAGGTTTCTTTATTCCTTAACTCCATAAATTGTGCTTCGAAAGTCTCGTTATTATCTTTAAAATATGTTTTTGTTAATTCCTAATTATATCTAATGTAACTATTAAAGCGAGTCTATTCGGTTTTATCGATTTCACGTCTCAGCTGCGTAATGATCTCTCAGATTGCATAAATGTAGTCTATGTTTCGAAAATAGATATAGGCTGCTTATTATCCTGGAATAAGTTTTTAGCTACTTTATGTGAAACCTGTAAGTCGAACCCTTTATAACATCCCTATATTCCTGTCACGGCCGTTTTCCTCAGAAACGAGGAGGCATAGCAATTTGAGAATAGGTATGGTAATAAACTATATTAACGAGCATATATTTCGATAGCTAACACCCAAACATATTCACATGGATATTTTTACGGGCCTAAGTAAACACTCCAATTTTAAAATAAATGTGTATATTGGAAAGGAGGTATCGTTTGAAAGTATATATATTTTTAGAGTAACTTATTTTCCGATATGTACTAAAAGTATACAAGTGGCCTTACTTAATTATATAAGGTGTTATTAAAATTTATTGCGTTAAGAAATTTACATTTTGACTTTCGATAAACAAATAAGGTACGGAATTCTTGATGCGTGGGTCAGACTCTTAGTATTTGGGCGGTTTTTGTATTAGTAATGAAAATACGTACGTAAATGAAAGTACATGTGTACATTTTCTTCAATAATATCATCCCGACATTTTAAATTATTGCCCAAATTACAACAACCTTTTCCTTTTTCACTTAAGTTAGTCGCGATTCAAACGTAATATGGTTATAAATAAGTGTATATCGATACATTTTTGTTGTTTCTGATGTCTAGACAAATTTGAAATTTTCCTGAATTTTTATTTTTTTTATGTGAAAAATTCAATTCAAGCGAACACAAACACTGCTTTCGCACTCATTGGAAAAATATCATACTTTGTGAATTTAAACTTCATTTGTTTTGATAGTTAAAACGCTGAAGAATGATTTCATACCATTTTACTGGCATACAAGCTGTATCCTGATGCCATCTTTTGATTTTTGTAAGTATTGGAAACATCCAGTTAACACTTTATTGTGCTAGGCAAAATTTTGAAGCTAAGGACCATGACTATGTGATATAATTTCGATTATTGTGTCGAAATAACGTACGTGCAAATATCAATGAGTCCTCCATTAAAAATAATAAAGATGAAGAAGTCAGGAATTGCAACATTTGCGATTCCTTATTATTTTTCATTTTTCCATTAATGAATTTTTTTAATAAGGCAATTTAAATTTCATGTAAGACAAAATGAATTAAATCACTGGCCGAAAAATTTTGACAAATTAATTAAATCATTTTTTCATTGTGTAAGATGAAATTTTAGTATCGAGATTAGAGCAATGGAATATACGGAATTGTGTGCATTACACCATTCAAGAATGAAGTACGTGCAAACTTCTCTGGGAATATTTAGTAAATTTTTAGAATTAAATAAAAAAAGATTGAAAATATTTTAATATTAACAAAAATTTACCTATTTTCTCACTGCTCGTAGACTTTATATAAGTGAGAATTACACTTGCGTATAAAAATTGCATTTTTATTTATATTTACGTTCGCGTTCAGGCTCGCTAGCTTGCATTCACTTTAAGTTCGCCCTTGAGGTCCCGTTCGCGGTCGATTTTGCTTAAGCCAACCCATACAACAACAAAAATTGCATTTTATTTATATTTAAAAACTACATTTTTATTTATATTTACGTTCGCGTTCAGGCTCGCTAGCTTGCGTTCACTTTAAGTTCGCGCTTGAGGTCCCGTTCGCGGTCGATTTCACTTTCACCAATACATGCACGGCTGCAATAACAACTGCATACACACACTTGGTTGGTATTTTGTGAATATAACGAAAAATCCTTCAGGAAAGTAGAATATGTACTGCATACTGCCAGAACGCTTCGAAGTGATTTTTCAATTAATTTACTAAACATTTAGGTATAAACTGAGATATTAGTTTTAAAACTGCAATCTTAGAACTCACAAAATCTTGTGTATTGAACTAATCTACATTGAATTACATACAAACAATGCTAGAAATAATTACCAAATCATCAAAATGTTTAAAAATGGTTTTACTATATTATAATATGCAAAATCTATATACGTTGTAGGAAATTACGTAAATATGATCGTAATTTCCTATAACGATATATGAGAGATCTATATGAGAGATCTCCATAGGTATATGAGAGATCTATATGAGAATATCGTACTATATGAGAGATCTATGGAAATATTCACTTTTTGTTTATAAATAATATTGTATTGGAAAGCTACACTTATAAATTCAAAGTTAGGAAAGGATTTTAAGAAAAAAACTCTTACTATCGTTATATGTTATCGACATGAAATAATGATACGTCGCTATAATTTGGTTTTATATATTACGCTAAAATATAATAAAAATTGCATTAATTACATAAAGAATATAGTAAATATCAAAGTCAGAAATTCAATGCATTTTATATTTATTTCACAAACGGGCATTTGAATCCTCTAAAATTACGTACTAATTTCTGACATAATAATGTATGAGACGTAAAAAAATATTGGTTGATATTAATTGCAGATCCCTATATGTTTATTATACTTCCATAAATTATATATTATACGCGATTATTTTTACTAAGATCGGGTATAATATATAAATTACGAAAGTATAGCAAACATCTGTGAGCCCTCAAGGAAGTTCCTGCAAAATTACGATTAGACATATAAACGTTTATGTAGTCTATAAAACATAAATAAACATATATTAAATTCGATTTATAATTTGCATCGACATGTATTTATAAATATATACATATATATATATATATATATATATATATATATATATATATATATATGTACATTTATATATATATATATACATATATGTGTGTGTGTGTGTATATATTTGTTGATTTGTTTCCTATTTTTGGATTGCGGAAAGAATTACATGTTACTAATGAATTTTCAAACAAACCATGTAGTCATAATTTTAGTTAAGGTATTTTTCTGTTTTTATAATTAATTTCGTATTAATTATAATATTAAAAATATTAAACGCTCCTAAAATGGAAGCCAACGTGTGAAATATATTAAAACTAATCTTACAAAATCTGAGGTAATGATTAGATAAAGTTTCGTTTCAAGTCTGTTTTCGCATGTTTTCTGCTTAAACTTAATAGCTATACTAAACCAATAAATTATATATCTTTTACTTACAAATGTTTAAAACAGAATCATCGTATTAGACATTTTGGAAGCTACAGTATTATAAATAAAATATTCGAGTGTAAAGCTTGAGTTTTGAAACAAAGATATAATGTACACGTGAAATATAATTCTAACTAACTTGTAGATTTAATATATTGTACGGGATTAAATTAAAAAATTCATAAAATAGGTGATTAATTTTATTTAGTGAAATAATTTTTAGGCAATTATTGCATATTGTTATTCTATTGTAAATATTATAATATTCTCATAACATCTTAAAGGATTAACAGTTAAAAATGGCGATAATTTCGCGATTTGTCTTTGGAAGTGACAAGTATTAAGTGTAGATGAACAAATTATATCTTTGTCAGAAGTTATTTTAAATAGTTCTTACATGTCTTTGACGAGCATGCAAATTATACTCAGTACTTTTCCTCAGTTATTTGAGCAACTTGGTGTGATAAAAATATAATTTCCGAATTGGTCGCATCATTTATAAAGTATAACTTCGATGTATAATTGTAACTATAATGCATAAACTAGAATAACTGAGCATAAGACTTTCCAGACATTCGCAAAGTTATATCTGTGACGTAAAGAGCAACGTTGTAGAAAATTTTAATGCTCGGCTTACAAAGTTTATTAAAGTGATATAGTCTTATGTTCGTGATATTCGTGACCTAAACGCTACCGTTACCTCTCTTAAGAATTTCACTTGAACTATTCTACCAAATATTTATGCCATTGATTATGCCATTTATTAGAATACTTAAGATCCTCAATTATTTGAGCAACCCAGTATAACAAAAATATCATTCCTGAATTTTTTGCATCGTTTATAATGTATAAACTAGAATAACAAAGCGTATAACTTTCCCGACTATAGCGAAGTTTAATCTACGCAGTAACGAGCAAAGTTGTAGAAAATTTTATTGCTCGATTTATAAAGTTTATTACAGGTGATGTAATTTTGCGTTTATAAAATTCCTGAGCTGAACGCGTTTATCTTCCAATAATAATACTACATACGTTTTTGCTTGAATTATAAAAACAAATTCACAAAACAAGAAACAACTTACCTCTTTATAAGGTTAATGGGACTATAGCATGAATAACATATTCTTAGACTGTGAATAGTTGTTTTTTTATCAAATATTTTATTAAATACATTTTAAAATATAAAATGTACGTCAACAAAATTTCAACACCGTGATACTCTTACTTCTTTTAACATAGTATTTATATATTTGCCAAATATACGTACGTCAAGAAAACATTTAATGAAATTTTACATATAAAAAATTAAAATATTTTTAAGTCGAATTCAGCTTAATATCATTAAGTAGTACAGTTATGATTTAATAACACTATTTTAAGCTTTTTTTATTTTGTCATTGAATAATATTGATAATGATTTTTTGCGAATAATATTAGTATGAAGTGACATTTTTGTTTCTTTAAAAAATTAATAAACGCAGCTTGAATATGTAACTTGAAAAAAATTATTTTATATTATTGAATTAAATAGAATGAATATTTTCCAAAATTTATGATGATCATGATTGAATTAATTATACAAATTGGAATAAGCACATAAAACACTTTTAGAGAAGTTCATGAAAAAAACCCATACGCGAGTTGAACAGCAAAGGTAAAACTCGGCATTGTGTTCAAAATATGTAGTAGGTACAGGAAAAACTAAGGACAGCGTTCGAAATGTGTTATTTAAAAGCATGATTCATATTCGGACAGGTATAGCGAGAGATCAGAAACATGACGTCACTGTAGATACACATTTTCAACACTCCCACATGTAAAATCAGAATTTATGGAAAACTTTTAACAAACATTTTTGAAAACACTCATCAATAAACTCCCGCACAGGCATGCACATACGATGCACACGCATCTGTATGTAAACGCGAATACGACAACCTATACATATGCATACATACATATATACATATATATATGTATGCATATGTATGTATATATATATATATATATATATATATATATACATATATATATATATATATATATATATATATATATATATTCATATATATATATATATATATATATATATACATATATTCATATGCATATATAAATGTGTGTGTGTGTTTGTGTAAAATATTTCCGCCACGATAACAAGTTCTCTATATGAAAAAAGTATAAATATTCATTCAATTCAATAGAATCAAAATATATGGTGATGACACTTAACTAAATATATAAATCATACCAGATAAGGTCTAACGTAAGTTCAACACGTTACATATGTTGTGAATATCTAGAAATAATTTCATATTTTGAATGATTAAAAAATGTTGATGAAACGTTAAATATAATGATCTTAGCCACGAACTACGATTATTAGATGCGACATTGTGTTACAACAAGCAAGGAAATATTGTGTTAAATTGCTTGGAGTAAAATTGTTATTGCTATATATTCTCAAAATACTTCATACACGTTAAAGTTATCACCTCAGGTTGACAAATATATTTATTAATTTTTCACTCATTATTAATAAATTTTCTTGCGTGTAAGTTTCGATATGAAATACAATCAATTAACCCAAAGCAATGTTTAAAAAGTTATATATATATATACACACATATATATATATATATGATTGTGTGTATATATATATATATATATATATATAAATGTACGTATGTCTATGTGTTTGTGTGCGCGCGTGTGTGTGTGTTTTGTCTGTTTGCGACCGCGCAATTTTTTTATCAAATAACTATCAAAGTTATAGAACTTCATAAGTGAAAAGAAATATATGTACTTAAGAAAATCGTACCTATGTTGTTTTGTGTTACAGAAAACAACCCCATGGTGAGTTTGAGTTAATTTAGGTTTCTACAGTAAAAACTTATTTAGTTTATTTATTTCGTATTTGTTTAGAAACAAAGCTCTCTTCATAATAATACATGTATAGAGCAATAGAAATATACTATGCATATGCCTTACTAAATAAATGCATTAAGATAAACTTTGTCTACCTTTCTAGCTAACAATTTCCAGATTTTAAATTTTTCCTTTGAATTTCTTTTGCATACTTTTTAATATATCCTTGACGATGTACTGCCAAAGAAAAAATTTATTTGAAATTTATATCAAAATTTAAAACTGAGCGGTGTGCATGTTTACGCATAAATGTGCAGATATGTTAAAATTAACGAACTATTTAAGGTATTATTTCTAATGCATTATTACTACAAATTATGATAATTAATATTGAAACCTGTATATCTGTATATTTATCAGACTATCCGGTTAATATGAATTATGTCACGAGATTGCTGGACAAATAATTAATTTGGAAAATTATTATTAAGTTAATTTACTATTTCTTTTTAAATCAATAATTTCAAATTGTTAGTTTATTATAAGACTTGAGTTCTAAAATTTCTTTCTGTAATAAATATTAATGGCAATGCGGCAAATTTTAACGAAATGGACTTGAAATAAAACATAGTTATCCTGAATCGTAATTAGTTACTTATTTTATATTTTACTTAGCACTAAATAACTACAAACATTGAATCCTTTTCCTTCATCATCTATCCCCGTTATTACAATTAAGCTAAACTGAATGGCTTGCCTTGCAATATATCAGTATAAAGGTAAGAAAGGCATAATCAGATATATATCGTTTTGAATAATACTATTAGAAACCCTTTATGATGACTTTATACAGGCAACAAATAATCAAAGCAAAAGAAAGTTGTAATGAAATGTAACAATGTTAAAAGCTGCGAATCTTACCCTCATTAGCTTAGAGATGAACGAAAGTTTAGGTAGAGTTACATTCTCGTTTTCTTGGTCCCCTTTTTAAAACAATATTTTCACATAATTAATTATTACATTTTCACTCTAAAATGTTAAAAGGATAGTTACATCACGCATGCATGTAGTCAAAATGTATATTTATAATTGTTCACTGCAGTTAATATGATGGCTGCATTGACAGATTAGGGTTTCAATAATTTTTTAACATTCTCGACCACGTATTGGTCATGGTGTTAGAGCTCGGCCGGTATCGTTACTAGGCGGGCGCGCCCGCAATTTGTTTTCTCACTCATTATAAAATTTTAATGTGACATAACGATTATGACGTCTCTAAAGAAATTTCACTTCATAAGTGTAACTTCCTTAAGATTTAAATTTTAAATAAAGCTGATACATAATTTTTTTTTCTTTCACTTCCTACGTTTATTTATTGCGGATGCAATATTTCAATAATTTTCCATGTGGATATCACATTGTACAAGTTAATTTGCAATGTCAGACATACTTATTCAAGTGTACAGATATCTTTAAATAAAAATATAGAACAGAATAATTTAAAAATGGTTTATAGATATATCAGTCGACAAGATCTATAAACCATTTTTAAATTGTAATGTTCTTCATTTTTATTTAAAGAAATTTAAAAGGCAATTTTCTTATTATTATAAAATGAATTAAAACTACCATATGATGCAAATATTCATTACATTTCACAGACATTCCGTTATAAATCTATTAAACAAAAAAAATAAGCCACACGTGTTCAAGACCATAAACATAGGCGTGGATGGTAAAAAAATATTCGAAATCAAGTAATTCGATTATAAATATAATAAACACTTTCGTATTCTAATAGAAAAATTATTATTCCGTTATATACTCAATTAATAAACAAAAGAAAAACACATGGGTAAGATTATAATTATGGTTATGTGGCCGGTGATTAAAAAATCCTAAATTAAAACATTAATTGGATATGTAAACGACTATTTGATTATACATCTAATAAAAAAATAAAAAGTCACATATAGGCAATACTAAAACATATGTAGCGGATGATATAAATAATTCTAAAATCAAAACATTACTTTCGCATTCTAAGAGAAAAACGAGCCTCACAAGGCCGAGGCTATAAATTCATGTGGTGGTCGTATATAAATAATTCGAAAACCAAAACATTAATGTCGTATCCTGATAGAAAAACAGATATGCGGAAGTAAACATTTTTACAGTGCTTGTAATAGGAAAAAGGCGTGTTGGGGTGTAATGAAATCTGCCTTAAACGAGCTATTCGGAACTTTATTACGGAACTTAATGTTTATGTAGGACAAAGTTTGTTTGTTTCCATTTTGCGCCAGTGACTTTCCGGATGTACTTGCCTAAGTTTGTTGTCAACTGAAAGAATTTTACGAACTAAACGATGTTAAGTAAGTTAAAGCGGAAAGTTCATTAAGTTATACCTTTTAAACAAACTTCGATAAAGTGATAGTATGAATAAAGGTGTATATCATATATGATGTACATTAGACGGCTCGGTTAATTAATATCTCTTTATATTTGTGTGTTATACAATGCACTGTATATCTTTCTATATGTTCACTGAATGGCTAAATAGATTTTAACCAAAAAAAATATATGTAAAATATTGCACTTTAAAAAAAAGTAAATTGAAGAACTTCAAGATTTTTATTTTATTTTGGTCTGAAAGTAGAGTGTGCCTAATATTTGAATTTAGTGGTTTGAAATATGTCGTTGCCATTGTGAATCGCTATATACGTTACTTATTTTATTATCAAGTGTCTGATATTTTCGTCGCAAATTCTTATTTTAAATAAAATTCGAATAATACCCTTAGTTGATCTCTATATTGCCAAACAAGAATATTTCTTAATTAATACAATGTAATTATTAATTTAGGAAATATTTTTCTTTGACAATATAGAGATCAATTAAGGGTATTATTCAAATTTTATTTAAAATAAGAATCTGCAACGAAAATATCAGACATTTAATAATAAAATAAGTAACGTCTGTAGTGATTCGCAATGGTAACGACATATTTGCCGACATATTCACCATAAGAATAGTGTCAAAATCGATTATAAAAGAACCACAAAATTCAAATATTATACACACTCTACTTTCAGACCAAAATAAAATACAAACCGTACCTTGTTAAGTCAACAGGATGGTGGATCAAAAAGAATACGGCCTTTGACTGCGCGGTGTACCAAGGGGACGCGGGTTCGATTCCCGACCGCTCGTCGAGTGGGGCTGGACTGGTGTTCTGGTTGGCTGTAAGAGATTAGCTCTTGTAGAAAAAAGTTCACTAAATATATCATTTAGATACACTGAAGTTCCTAAATAAATAAATAAATTAATAAATGGATTGGAAATGTCTAACGTCTTGTTCCTCTTTTTACAATTAAAAAAATCCATCCATGTTGAATGTCAAAGTTATGAAAAAAAAAGTTTCAAAATCAATAGTATGTACATAGCAATTGCATCTGTGAAAACAAGTTAATCCTATTTCATCGTCTTGGGGATGGAATTTTGGATAAATAATTTATTAGGTGGTGATTACGTTGTAAAATAATGTCTCTCAAATTTCATGTATTTAAGGTCAATGGCTGTGTTTGGCCGTTGAGATGATAGTCAGTCATCCAACAACAGCAATATACACACACACACATGTGTGTGTTTGTGTGTGTGTGTGTATGTGTGTATATATATATATATATATATATATATATATATATATATATATGTATATATATATATATATATATATATATGTATATATATGTGTGTTTGTGTGTGTATGTGTGTGTATATTTTGCCATGTTAATTTTGTTAGACATTATTGCATTCTTTAGGACTTTAATCAACTCTTTTTGCTTCCCTTTTACATCACGTCATAATAGCCACATAGGGATGACAAATGTCTTGAATTGTTAGATAATATACCCTTTATATTCTTAGATTTTGCTACATTAGTTATTATAACGAACAGACTGTTTTATCCTATCACGTGGAAATTTGAAATTTAAAATTTTTAATAATTTTTTGCTTCACAAGGTCTTGCGTATAGTTTTATCTTTCACAAACACAGACAAATTAATAATATTCTACTTTTTTATTTATATTTTCTCCCATACAAGCCAAATTTTGTTTACTCAGTGTCCATGTTTGACAACGTTGTTCCAAAGGAACCAAAATATTGTTATATAAAATATATAATATTTGTCCTATCGGGAAGCTTACTATTATCCTATAAAAAGAAATGATCTATTCGTATTCTTCGTATTTTATTTCGTCTAATACAAGCGAAGTATTTTAGTAACATTTCTTCACTTTTGTACAAACAAACTATACTTATTGCCATTAGGAACACTTCTTACTTGAAGAGACTTCATTCATTTCGTTGGTATTTTCAAAGACCCATTTTAATAATAAGGTCTCTGATATCGAAGCAAAAAACAATACTATCTTCAATAAGAAAATGTGGTAGCAACTTATATTACCCTGTAAATTAAATGTCACTTTTGTGGTTGAAGCCAACAGGTTATTTTGTTATCTAGAAGCCAATATCTTTGCAGATTTTTTGGAAAGTTAAAGATCCCTCACCAAATCACTTAATTTTTCTTAAATAAAAGGTTTGCAATCTATACACGTTTTTCTTTTAAGATTACTCTTCATATCGCTTTTGATTTTTTCCTGCTTACTTTTGTAATAAATTCTTCTAATTATGATTCCGAAACAGAGCAAATTATTTGAATAAGTTTATCTTCTGAGGATTTTCCAGCCGATTCAAAGTCTATATAACTCATATATCTCTTTTAAGTTTACTTCAAACAAATTAACAGGGAAAAGGTAGCTTCTTCGACCACTGGTCCATTGGCTCAAATGTTCTGGTATATTTTAAGACCAATATTGTGTATCCACGGCTTGCACACCTTTGGCAAAATCAGCTTTTCTGAACTTTTTAACTCTGTGCTTGCCGCAAATGCAACAATACACATTAGGATTATTTAAATGATTACTCTAGCCAACCAGTTTAAAGAAAAAACGTTTGAATAAAATAGAAAAGATCCATGTAAAATTACCGCTTATTATCAATATCCAAGACTGTGAACAGATTAGTAATTACTTTTTGGAAAATATTACAAATGCCATAAGTACTTTCACCTTACCAAGTCTTCATCAGTGGCTATTTAATCGGAGAGCAGAGTTCAAGAAAAAAATAAAATCATATTATTAGAAGTGCAACAAGTATATTTGCCTTACTAAAGCTTCGTCAGTGGCTATTTAATCGGAGAGCAGAGTTCGAGAAAGAAAACACAATCATATTATTAGAAGTGCAACAAGTATATTTGCCTTACTAAAGTTTCGTCAGTGGCTATTTAATCGGAGAGCAGAGTTCGAGAAAAAAAACACAATCAGATTATTAGAAGTGCAACAAGTATATTTGTCTTACTAAAGCTTCATCAGTGGCTATTTAATCGTAGAGCAGAGTACAAGAAAAAAAACACAATCAGATTATTAGAAATGCAACAAGTATATTTGCCTTACTAAAGTTTCGTCAGTGGCTATTTAATCGGAGAGCAGAGTTCAAGAAAAAAAACATCAGATTATTGGAAGTGCAACAAGTATATTGGCTTACTAAAGCTTCATCAGTGGCTATTTAATCGTACAGTAAAATTTAAGACAAACCTCGATGAGTTACACATAACATGAAGAGATAATTCTGCCGAGAGTACCACTCAAGTAGAATTGAGGGGTTGAAACTGTTGGATTTAGATGACATGCTGTTATTATTTGGACAAAATTATAAATACAACGAATACATAAGCCTTGCCAAATCTTCGCCAGTGGTATTTGGTCTGGCAAAAAAGTTGTGAAAAATTCCCGACGAGACAGATGTAGGAAGAAATAATTCGGCCATGAGTGTTCCCCAAGTAGAATTGGGTGATAGTGGGGAACTTGATAAAAATATACAAATTATTTATTAGTTACTTAAATCTGACAGTGAAAGTAGTCGAATTGTGACTATGATTTACGTGACTGTGATCTAAACTTTGACCAGATAAATTCATCTGTCTCGAATGTCTATCGTTTTAAGTCGACTCAATTTTTAATTACAAATTCATGATATTATGTTCAACAATACAATTTACCTGATGATATTATTGACACATGTAAATATCCATTTCAAAACGCCTACAGTTACTTTTTTAGCGTAAAACTATTTTTGTTTTCATGGATGGAATACTGAAAAGTACTCAGATAGTATTTGCTGACATATGACACTATTTTAACGATATTAACAGGTAATTTTAAGAAAGTATTTAGTTCAAGGTATTGGCAGCATTTGTTGAATTTAAACTACAAATAACAGCTAACACTCTCCATAATTTTCATAATTTAAAAAATAATGTGTAGCATTAATATTTAGAAACATTATTATCATCATGTTCTGTACTTTGCAATTAATCTTCATGCTTTAGCCGTTTTTATGTTATAATTTTACAGCGTTTGAAACAAATACATTTGTTTTTAAATTAGGTCTAAATAAATAATTTACAATAAAGAAGTTTTATTATATAAGCATGGGTTCTTACGCCCTCATTTTTTCTTGATTTATCATTAAAAGCTTAATGGCCATAAAATATATTGAACCATTTATTGATGGTTCCACTTTGCCGATACCTAAATCGCAACATATTCCCCAAGGACCACAACCATTACATACAAATAGCAATGTATAGATTGAATTCGATTTGACAAATTAACAGTTGTAGCCACATCGTATTCATTTCCTTTTATTTAAGTTCTTTTCCAACCTCAACATTCTAAGAATTCCAAGTAAGTTGATTCAAAGTTTGCGTGCTCCCATCGATAAGTTCATTGTCCGATATTACTTTATTGTGGGCGGACTTCCTAAAGCCATTAAGTGCAAAAGTAGGACGGTAATTGAGAGTTAATTATTGGGTGTAACTCGATTAATGCAACGTGTTTCTTAGTTTGATAAGTTAGTCATTGTCAGAAAAATAATAAGTAGAATAATGCTTTTATTAAAATCTAAGATTTCGATGAATGTAACATACATTCGTCAAAATCTTTTTTAAAGCTAAAACGATTTTATTAAAAGGAAAACCCCTTTTTTGTGGTGCTGAGACATGGGTTTTGAAATTATCCTATGATAAATATTTTTGGAACGAGGTATTTTTGAAAAATGCTATGTATAACATAAATAGATATAGGCTGTGGGCACCGACGTACCAGTCATGACTTTCAAAAGATTCTAAGTTATTTTCTTTACATTGTTTTCATCTTTGACATTAAAGAGAACGACTGTGAAAGCAGAGGTTACAAGAACTATCTTTGTCTAAAACGGTGATGTTAGTTTCCTGTATTATACATACTTTTTCAATACGGCATTATGTAATGACAATACATAATGCCGTATTTAAAAAGGATAATGAACTCGACATAGGATAAGTGAAGATTAATGCTGAAACATATAAAAAAGTTACTCAATAACATGCAAAATAATGAGTTTGATTGATTATTCTTTAACGGATGAAACGTTAAAATTTTTAGATTTAAAAAAATTCTACTTGATCTAATATTCTATATCGTAGCGACAATCATACAAGACAAGGTTTTTGACTTTTTAAGGTTTTTATTATACATATAATAGTAAACTTGGGAAGATTTTTAACTATATATTTAGTAGATACTTAAGGAAATCGACGACAAAAAAGTCAAGAAAACTACTTTTTCGGTATATTTGTAACAAAAATTAATATTAAAAATAATTTATTGAAATGTATCCTTTAATTTAAAGCAGCATGTTAATAAATTTTAGCATTTTAATATCAAATAAAGACCACGAATTTTACTTTTTGAATTGTTTTTCACTTAAATAATAGAATTAATATCAAAATTATGTACCAATTTATATTAAATTAACTACCAAATAATTATAAGAAACTTCTTAAAATTGTTGTCTGAAGATACTAAAGAACGAAGGAAAGCTGAAAGTTAGCTTTTGATAAGATATATTTTCACGCGTCATCAATATCGACAATAGGTTATCTTACAGTGTTTTATATAAAATCTGAAACTGAATCAAAATGAGGGCACATTGTTACTAATATTATTTAATTTTTATCAAACGAAATTGATATCATCTAGTTATTTACATAAATTAAAAATGTGCTTTTCATCCTTATGTGCATGTGACCACAAAACAAATCACAACGCAAGACACTATTTGACATTTCGAGTTTCAGTTAATTTTGATTATTAATTCGGACTTCATTGCAGATTCTGATCAATTTTTGAGGGTTTTTATATGCGAATAATATATAAAAAGCCATACGTATATAACCGCATTTAATTGGTTGTTGCTTTTTTCTAGATTAAGTCCATTTGGGATGACATTGCCTATTTATGTATTTTAATTACATAAAAATATCAAAATAAAGAAACAAATAGCTTTTAATTTTTACCCGACTTCGGCAATCCAAGAAGGGTAATGTACCTATCAGCTTATGTTTACATGTATGTATGTGGGTGTATCTAGATATTACTCTCTAGAGCCGGAACGGATAACTCCAATTATACTAATGAGGTATTGTTATATATAATTAAAGGTTTTGATGAGTAGATTAACACATTTTGTGTAAAATGTAACATTTATTCCAAGAAAAAAATAAACGTTACATCAAAAAAAATTATAAAATATAAACTAAACGAGCGACATTGCTTGGCTTTGGGTTATTTGGTAACATACGAAATTAGTTTTGTTTTTTAAATTTAAATTGTAAATTAGCATTACATAATAAATCGCAAGAAAATTTAAAAAAAATTGTTTATTCTACAAATGGTATCGTACACAAATGAAAAGGCTATGATGAAGACTTAGAAATAAGTCTGTCTTCTGTAAAAATATTCAATAATAACAATAAAAATTGAAGTGAACTAATTGATTTGAATTCCCCATGAAGGGTATCAAAGAAGGAGTTCAATTAAAAAAAATTGAAGTTATTTAGGATTCCGTTGGGTGAAAAAATTTGTATCGAATTTGCTTTTCAAACGCCTATATCATCGTAAGTAGTTTTTATCCTGTTAAGGAGCATATGTTATCCTTGAAGTGTCTCTTCATACTTAATTATTTAGTCGAACAGGGACGAAAGTTGTTAGTGTATTGAGTTTGAAGAGGTGTTTTGTTCTGGTTTTCGGGCTCAGTTAAATCAAATTTATGGAGGTTTATCCAGCATTTTAAAGTAAAACTTTTATTTTATATTTCATTTTGCTTAAAATTGGGTGTGTTTAGGATCATACAGTAGAAGGGAAAACTTTGGCAGCCCGAATGTGAAAATTAAAATAAATAAGTAATATTAATTAAATTAACAATATCTTAATAAATGTTATATATTAAATCATGCATATACGCTCAATTAATGTATATAAGTACGTTTCGCAATTGCATACAAAATACACTACATAATATTTTCTAATATATCTTCATTACAAACGTGGAATTTATATACTGACTGTACATCGACCAGAAGAGCAAGATAGCTTTATATGAATTCTTTTAATAAATGATATTTTTACAAAAAAATAACTCGAGCAGTGGAATGCGTATAAAGACGTGTTTAAAACATATAACTACTGACATAAAATTAAATCAATTTATGTCGAAAAATATTCTTGACTTGCATTTAATAGAGAAATATTACTTCTGAAAAAATAATCAAATACCAAAAAAAATAATCAAAAGCCGTCGACATTCGAACTCGGTTTTCCGTCGCGTTCCGTACCTGATCTAGTACTTTACCCTACGCCAATAACTGACTGGGCAAAGTATTGAAATAAAAATATACTTACTAACTCGGTTCTTCTTGTTCAGTTTTATTCGGCCTAGCGTCAAGTATACTTGAAGGCGAACTTTTTGCCCATACTCGACCTATCGCTGTATATATTAGGAGCGCATCAAGTTTGGCGTGATACGAATTTGCAAATCTTTTCCTGTCGAAAACTTTGGACCAAGCAAGCCAGTAGAAATTTTCACTTTAAAAGAAATTATTACTCGCGGAGTAACTTACTGACTGATTTATTACTGTCCTAATATTTATCTTAAGATACGTATAAACATGACTTGCAAAATTAAGTACCGTGCCTCCTATTTTAGACGACTGCTTATATCAACGACATACGCAATAAACCACGGCGGTGAAACATGTAAACTCACGGTTGCTCGGATCCATCAATTTATAATCGTTTAGAAAGCACTGGAAACAGTTGTATTTGGGTTGTCCTTGAAAGATAAAATTCTAAATAATGAAGCCTGACGAAGAAAGTAAGCAGTCGACGTAGCGCTTTACATCAACAAAGTGAAGTGCCAAGTCATTTATCCTTGTTGCCTCATATTTTCCAAAGAATCGATTGAATAGACTAGTTCTCAAGTAGAGATTTTGAGCTTCGAAGCATAGTATGGGATGCTCCCAATCACATGGAAGAATGGCCATTAAAAGATATCATCACATAATTGTAACTATCCTTTAATATACAATAACTAAAGATACACAAACGCCGCGACCAGACTGTATCCTCCCGGTGATTACCCTGTAATTGCACATTAAAATTCAAGCTACACTCGTCTCGGCGTAACCTTGTGCTAATACTATTGCGTTGATTACACGTAATTAGGAAATAAGTATAAAAACCGGAACCACAAAGGATTATACTATTGTTTTTATGAACTGGGATCTTATTTCAAAGAATAAGGGCTGTCGATTTATTTTTAATACAAAAATATATTTATTCTGGTCGCTCTTTGCGCGAGAAAAGTTGAACCGTCTTACACTTTACCAATTTTAAATTTTCTCCAGCTGCTTGTATACAGGTCATCTTATTCTTAAGTCTCAGAACGAGGATACGTCAGTTATTATGATGTAAATATGAATGCATTAGTTAAATAAAAACATTTATTAAACAGAAAATAAATATGGCTATTTAGTGGAGAATTACAAAATTACGTTCTGATGTAATGATAATATAGTTAGTAATACGTTGTATAATTCAAATGTTTATTGCACACGAAAGAAATAAATTATACAATTAATAATTAAGAAGTGGTAGGTTAAGTCATAACCTAAATACTATTTGATTTTACTTGATTTAACAGTAATCTTTGTCCCAATTTTTATACAAATCCATTGTTTGGGACACGTTGTCCAATATTTTAATGAACCAACAGACCCAAAACGCATCACACACTTAACGTGACGTACTTTGGATTTGCTCGTTGGTAGACTGAGTACGACCGAACGAGGGGCACGTCGTAAGTACCACGACTTACTACTCGTTCGGTTACGGTTCGGTTTACCAAACCCAGGAGGTTTTGGGCATGCTTCAAATAAATATAAACTATTCTGTTGAAAGTAATAACCATTTAACGACGGAGGCACTCTATTTAGGTCGCTGCCTGAGACTTACTGTCATTTGCTTACTATCGATATTTCCATTTTAATTCAAGAAGTGGTTGGAATATTAATAAAAAATAAGAAAATAAATTGTGAAAAAATCGTTTTTAATTCCTTTTTATGACTTTTATATAAATTATTTTTTAATGTTAATAGACGCATTGACCTACGTTGGTATTACTGCCTCTGGTGCTACAAAGATGAATATAACTAAAATCGACTTAAGTTAATGTAAAAATCTAAGTATATTTTGATTATTTTCAAGCTACAATTTATCATAAATAATAACAATCGAAGTGTTGTTACTTATTGGATTTATATATTTCACAATGATACATTTTTGAAGAAAAAAACATTGAAAAAAAATTCGCACCGTATGTTAGAAAACAATATATAGCAATTTATTAATTTATTTTCGCTTTACTTTCTTCACTTCACTCTTACTTTTTTCAAAATTTAAGGATTTTTTATAAACTAGTGATGTCGAATTTAATTACGAGTGATTGTTTGCTTTATACAATAAATTTCATTTGAATAAGACTTATGTATTTCAAAATTATTTATGGACACCTTTAATTTTTTTTGTCTACTGAGAAGAAGATAAATTAATGGAGCGAATCAAAATTTAATTACCATTTAATAGTTTCTATTAAGTTTTCGTTCTTGGTCATATCTTTAAAGAACCTCGCCTCTAAAGGAAAAGAAAATGGAACCTACATAAATCACTTAAGATCAATGAAGAAGAAATTTCAAATTTAGAGATATTTTCATATTTATAGTACACCACCTCTAAAGAAAAAGAAAACGGAAACTTCGTAAATCACTTAAAACCAATGAAGAAGAAATTTAAAATTGGGAGATATTTTAAAATGTATAGTACACCACCTCTAAAGAAAAAGAAAAACGGAAACTTCGTAAATCACTTAAAACCAATGAAGAAGAAATTTAAAATTGGGAGATATTTTAAAATGTATAGTACACTACCTCTAAAGAAAAATAAAACGGAAACTTCATAAATCACTTAAAATCAATGAAGAAGAAATTTAAAATTTGGAGATATTTTCAAATGTATAGTACACTACCTCTAAAGAAAAATAAAACGGAAACTTCCTAAATATTTAATTTATTTTTGATATTTTCGACAGAACCATTGATTCGAAATTAGAAAATTTTCCAATTTTTACCTAATAAACACATACATATCATTATATATTATACATTATTGTGAAGAAAAGATACCATTTAACAGATTTCGGATCTTTAACAAAATTTATTTGAAATTTATATCAAAATTTAAAACTGAGTGGTGTGCATGTTTATGCATAAATGTGTAGATGTGTTAAAATTAACGAACTATTTAGGGTATTATTTCTAATGCACTATCACTACAAATAATGATAATTAAAATTTAAACCTGTTTATCTGTATATTTATCAGACCATCTGGTTGTTGTGAATTATGTGACGAGATTGCTGGACAAGTAATTAATTTGGAAAATAATTATTAAGTTAATTTACAGTTTCTTTTTAAATCAATAATTTCAAATTGTTAGTTTATTATAATACTTGAGTTCTTAAATTTCTTTCTGTAATAAATATTAATGGCAATGCGGCAAATTTTAACGAAATGGACTTGAAATAAGACATAGTTATCCTGAATCGTAATTAGTTACTTATTTTATATTTTACTTAGCACTAAATAACTACAAACATTGAATTCTTTTCCTTCATCATCTATCTCCGTTATTACAATTAAGCTAAACTGAATGGCTTGCCTTGCAATATAACAGTATAAAGGTAAGAAAGGCATAATAAGCTGTATATCGTTTTGAATAATACTATTAGAAACCCTATATGATTACTTTATATAGACAACAAATAATCATAGCAAAAGAAAGTTGAAATGAAACGTAACAATGTTAAAAGCTGTGAATCTTACCCTCATTAGCTTAGAGATGAACGAAAGTTTAGGTAGAGGTATGTTCTCTTTTTCTTGGTACTCTTTTTAAAACTATATTTTCACATAATTATTTAATACATTTTCACTCGAAACTGTTCAAAGGATGGTTACATCACGCATGCATGTGGTCAAAATGTATCTTTAAAATTATTCACTGCAGTTAATATGATGGCTGCATTGACAGATTAGGGTTTCAATAATTTTTTAACATTCTCGACCACGTATTGGTCATGGTGCTAGAGCTCGGCCGGTATCGTTACCAGGCGGGCGCGCCCGCAATTTGTTTTCTCGCTCGTTATACAATTTTAATGTGACATAACGATTAAGACGTCTCTAAAGAAATTTCAGTTCATAAGTGTAACTTCCTTAAGATTTAAATTTTAAAGAAAGCTGATACATAATTTGTTTTTCTTTCACTTCCTACGTTTATTTATTGCGGACGCAATATTTCAATAATTTTCCATGTGGATATCACATTGTATAAATTAATTTGCAGTGTCAGACATACTTCTTCAAGTGTACAGATATCTTTAAATAAAAATATAGAACAGAATAATTTAAAAATGGTTTATAAATATATCAGTCGACAAGATCTATAAACCATTTTTAAATTATAATGTTCTTCATTTTTATTTAAAGAAATTTAAAAGGCAATTTTCTTATTATTATAAAATGAATTAAAACTACCATATGATGCTAATATTCATTACATTTCACAGTCATTCCGTTATAAATCTATTAAACAAAAAAAAATAAGCCACACATGTTCAAGACCATAAATATAGGCGTGGATGGTAAAAAAATATTCGAAATCAAGTCGTTCGATTATAAATATAATAAACACTATCGTATTCTGATAGAAAAATTATTATTCCGTTATATACTCAATTAATAAACAAAAGAAAAACACATGGGTAAGATTATAATTATGCTTATGTGGCCGGTGATTAAAAAGTCCGAAATTAAAACATTAATTGGATATGTAAACGACTATTTGATTATACATATAATAAAAAAATAAAAAGTCACATATAGGCAATACTAAAACATATGTAGCGGATGATATAAATAATTCTAAAATCAAAACATTACTTTCGCATTCTAAGAGAAAAACGAGCCTTACAAGGCCGAGGCTATAAATTCATGTGGTGGTCGTATATAAATAATTCGAAAACCAAAACATTACTGTCGTATCCTGATAGAAAAACAGATATGCGGAAGTAAACATTTTTACAGTGCTTGTAATAGGAAAAAGGCGTGTTGGGGTGTAATGAAATCTGCCTTAAGCGAGCTATTCGGAACTTTATTACGGAACTTAATGTTCATGTAGGGCAAAGTTTGTTTGTTTCCATTTTGCGCCAGTGACTTTCCGGATGTACTTGCCTAAGTTTGTTGTGAACTGAAAGAATTTTACGAACTAAGCGATGTTAAGTAAGTTAAAGCGGAAATTTCATTAAGTTATACGTTTTAAACAAAGTGATAGTATGAATAAAGGTGTATATCATATATGATGTACATTAGACTGCTCAGTTAATGAATATCTCTTTATATTTGTGCACTAATACTTTGTGTATAAAATGCACTGTATTTCTTTCTACGTGTTCACTGAATGGCTAAATAGATTTTAACCAAAAAAAATCTGTAAAATATTGCACTTTAAAAAAAGTAAATTGAAGAACTTCAAGGTTTGTATTTTATTTCGATACGAAATCGAGAGTGTGTCTAATATTTGAATTTTGTGGTTCTTTCATAATTGATTTTGACACTATTCGTATGGTTGATATGGAGGCAAATATGTCGTTGCCATTGTGAATCGCTATACACGTTACTTATTTTATTATTAAGTGTCTGATATTTTCGTCGCAAATTCTTATTTTAAATAAAATTCGAAGAATATTTCCTAAATTAATACAATGTAATTATTAATTTAGGAAATATTCTTCTTTGATAATATAGGGATCAATTAAGGGTATTATTCAAATTTTATTTAAAATAAGAATCTGCGACGAAAATATCAGACATTTAATAATAAAATAAGTAACGTCTGTAGTGATTCGCAATGATAACGACATATTTGCCGACATATCCACCATAAGAATAGTGTCAAAATCGATTATAAAAGAATAACAAAATTTCCAGTCAACCAACAGACGCAAAACGCATCACACACTTAACGTGCCGCACTTTGGATTTGGTATTTGGTAGGCTGAGTACGAATTTCAATGCTTATGTTTTTCTGCTTTCATTTTATTTTAGGAAGTAATATTTCTTTACTGAATTAAAATGAAAATACTTTTCTTACCTCAAATTTAATAAAAGTTTAGTTAATCTTTCTTCAGTAGTTACGGGATTTAAGTGGATTCATATCTACATTTAGTTTAATGCAAAAAAATTGTCGGGTGTCTTTGTTCGCATCCAGCTGCTCAAGTTTTTTTTGTATTATTTTTTAATAAAAATATTATTTATTATTCGAGTGAAAATAAAACTCCGTCCCTCCTGTATTTGGGGTATATAAATTCCGTGTTATCGATAAAAATGTATTTAGTCCTGATCTCAAAGTTGTTAAAAATGACATGAGCAATACGCCCATGTCATTTTGACATGAGCGACTTTCATGTGTTCCGTAAAGGTGTAGGTTGAAAGAATTGTTAAGAAGTTGTTGGAAAGGATTGTTAAGGTTATTTTTTTTTAATATCCTATCCAACATTTCCTACATACAGAGTACGATTATATTAGTTGCCAAAGTTTCCACTTATGCTGTATGGTCCCAAACTCACCTAATTTGTAGTAAGGAGGAAATAACAATACACACAAGCAAGCGTGCATAAGTCAAAAGTACGATTGTTGGGGGAAATACGATGATCCCTTTGCTCTCATGCTTGATGACTTGATCGATAAATGCAAGACAAGAGATTGCGATGACGGAGCTTCTGCAGTGGCCTACATAACTTCGGCTACAACGCCAATTCCAAGGCGGATGAGGTTATTAGTTAACTTGAACTGAACAACAAGAATGAAGTGGAATCCTTACCAATCTCGAGGCTAGTTCCTTGAGTCTGGTAAGGAGTCCACTATAAAAGAAGCTGATGAGAAGTTAAATTCGTAGTACATACCATTACTTTAGATATTAACCTATATACTTGTAATACTCGTTATAATAATGAAACAATTATATCGATTTATTTTCAAAACGTCCCTCGTCGAACAGAACTTATTAAGTAGCGAACCCGCATGCTTACGTACACGCACATTAACACATGCATACGCACATATATAAACACACACACACACACGCGCATATATATATGTATATATATATATATATATATATATATATATATATATATATATACACGACTCAGAGGTACTTTCAAGGACAACAATTAAGATCATCCAAAGGAACTTTCAGGTGTGACGTAGGCATGGGAATATGCTTAATTGTCACCCGTCATGTCGAATGGAACTCTGCATTTATCCTCCATGGAACCCATTTAACATAGTGAAGAACATAAGATCTATTATATTTTATTCTTTGTTAATTGTACTGTCATGCCCGCATGAAGAGATTTGTATCATTACTGAATGTAAATTAATTTCTTTCTACAAAAATATACGGGTTGACGAAATTAATGTTGTTGATACCTATTTCTTATTTATATATTATGAATTTTCACGTGTGAACAATTCATTTTTTGTCTGGAGTCATTATTATTCCTTTTAAAGTTATTATTCCTTAAAACGAGGCATGTGATATGTACTTGAGGTATCCGAATTACTTAAATATCGCAATGATAAGAACTTTTATATAGTCGGACACACCATATAATTAAATTACTTTATTTACTAAACCCAGGAGGTTTTGGGCATGCTTCAAATAAATATAAACTATTCTGTTGAAAATAATAACCATTTAACCACGGAGGCACTCTATTTAGGTCGCTGCCTAAGACTGTCATTTGTTATCGATATTTCCTTTTTAACTCAGGAAGTAGTAGATAAATTGTGGAAAAATCGTTTTTTATTCCTTTTTATGACTTTTATATAAATTATTTATTAATGTGAATAGACGCATTGACCTACGTTGGTATTACTGCCTCTGATGCTACAAAGATGAATATAACTAAAATCGACTTAAGTTAATATATAAATCTAAGTTTATTTTGATTATTTTCAAGCTATAATTTATCATAATTAATAATAATCGAAGTGTTGTTACTTATTGGATTTAATTATTTCATAATGATAAATTTTGGAAGAAAAAAACATTGAAAAAAATTCGCACCGTATGTTTGAAAACAAAAATGTATATAGCCATTTATTAATTTATTTTCGCTTTATTTTCTTCATTTCAGTCTTAATTTTTTCAAAATTTAAGGATTTTTTATAAACTAGTGATATCGAATTTAATTACGAGTGATTGTTCCCTTTATACAATAAATTTAATTTGAATAATATTTACGTATTTCAAAATCATTTATGGACACCTTTAATTTTTTTTGTCTACTGAGAAGATAAATTAATGGAGCGAATCAAAATTCAATTACCATTTAATAGTTTCTATTAAGTTTTCGTTCTTGGTCATGTCTTTAAAGAACCGAGCCTCTAAAGGAAAAGAAAAAGGAACCTACATAAATTACTTAAAATCAATGAAGAAGAAATTTCAAATTTGGAGATATTTTCAAATGTATAGTACACTACCTCTAAAGAAAAAGAAAAGGGAAACTTCATGAATCACTTAAAATCAATGAAGAAAAAATTTCAAATTTGGAGATATTTTCAAATGTATAGTACACTACCTCTAAAGAAAAATAAAACGGAAACTTCGTAAATCACTTAAAATCAATGAAGAAGAAATTTAAAATTTGGAGATATTTTCAAATGTATAGTATACTACCTCTAAAGAAAAATAAAACGGAAACTTCGTAAATCACTTAAAATCAATGAAGAAGAAATTTAAAATTTGGAGATATTTTCAAATGTATAGTACACTACCTCTAAAGAAAAATAAAACGGAAACTTCGTAAATCACTTAAAATTAATGAAGAAGAAATTTAAAATTTGGAGATATTTTCAGTCGTAGTAAGATCTCCTTCATAAGATCACTCAAAATCAATCAACAGGAAACTTCAAATTTGACATAGGAATACAACATATTAACCAGCAATTTGTCAAAATTTAAGGATTTTTTATAAACTAGTGATATCGAATTTAATTACGAGTGATTGTTCCCTTTATACAATAAATTTAATTTGAATAATATTTACGTATTTCAAAATCATTTATGGACACCTTTAATTTTTTTTGTCTACTGAGAAGATAAATTAATGGAGCGAATCAAAATTCAATTACCATTTAATAGTTTCTATTAAGTTTTCGTTCTTGGTCATGTCTTTAAAGAACCGAGCCTCTAAAGGAAAAGAAAAAGGAACCTACATAAATTACTTAAAATCAATGAAGAAGAAATTTCAAATTTGGAGATATTTTCAAATGTATAGTACACTACCTCTAAAGAAAAATAAAACGGAAACTTCGTAAATCACTTAAAATCAATGAAGAAGAAATTTAAAATTTGGAGATATTTTCAAATGTATAGTACACTACCTCTAAAGAAAAATAAAACGGAAACTTCGTAAATCACTTAAAATCAATGAAGAAGAAATTAAAAATTTGGAGATATTTTCAAATGTATAGTACACTACCTCTAAAGAAAAATAAAACGGAAACTTCGTAAATCACTTAAAATTAATGAAGAAGAAATTTAAAATTTGGAGATATTTTCAGTCGTAGTAAGATCTCCTTCATAAGATCACTCAAAATCAATCAACAAGAAACTTCAAATTTGACATAGGAATACAACATATTAACCAGCAATTTGTCAATACTTAAAATTTTAAAATATTAATATGAAAATATTGGCGAAATGAAGTATTCGAAACTTTTTTTTTTATTTCCATTTACAGTATAAAACATATTTTTTAAGCAAATTTAGCTAGTAAATCGTTAGAGACATACCAAAAATTGGCAAAAAATAGGTATCACCCGTATTTCCGGCACATCTATACCTACAATTAAAAAAAAGTTTAAAATAAGGTTTTCAGAATTAAAAAGAGAAATTAGGTTTTCAGAATTTAGATTGTGGGAAGAATATATAGCGATGCATATCTTAATTTTTTTAACATGCACCATATTTTTAAGCCTGTGAAAGGCCGAAGAAGAAATATATTTATATTGTGAAATATTAATATTCGAAGTAGTTTAATACAAATATTATATAATTCTAAATGATTACCAGACCCTAAATATATAAGAAATTCACATAGTGCGAATCGTAATCGGTCGGGTCGCGTCAAATAAGATGTTTTCAAATATTATTTCTTTTGCGTTAAGGCATTTTTTTTACTTAAAGTTTTTTAATTGTTGTTTTTTCTCAAAATATTTCCAAAGATAACCTCAAGTGTATTCGTTAAGAAGAGTACAAATTTTTCTTCAAAATTATTTATGAAAATTAAATATCTAATTCATGATAAATAATTTATTTATTAATCTATTGTAAAAAAAGTTGTTAGCAAATATAAATAGTTTAAATGCAGTTTAGCACCAATTGAATAATTTTATTTTCCTTTTTTAAATGAAAGAATATATTAAATATCGTTTACCAGAATATTGAAAATTACAGTTCCGAAATTAAAATTTTGGCTCACTTCCACACACACGTACATATTGTTTTCTACCCGCAAGATACAAAGAGGAAAATCGTAAAAGTGCAACGGAGAATACTGCTTCGCCAAGGCGATTTAGTAAGATATCGTTGTCTACACACGCTTTTTGGTAGCCAAAACATGATGAAAGACCTAGTCAAGGAAACGTACAAGGTTCGGGACTACTGAACGGTATGTATAAAGTGTAGTTACTCTATCATGGCAATTCAGTGATACAAATAATAAGTTTATATGAGGTTTGCTTAAGTTATCACGACTTTTCATAAATAATTTTATTTTGTTCTGTTTAAAATTGTATTATTTATGATTTCATACGTCCTATTTCCTTTAGTGGAGTCACAATGTACAATGCAGTGATAAAATCTTAATTGTTTATTACATATAACGAGTATTTAGTAGTAAATAATTAAAAGCTGTCTCACATACATCAGAGTATAAATTTAACGACAGAAATGCATGTTTTAAAATGCGTTCGTGTTCTTGTTGTGAAATGTTGCAAGTAAAAAATTTATGGTCTATACGGTTAAGTTTATGCAAATAATAAAATGCAAAGATAAACAAATTTATAAATCATAAATATTAAAAAAATGGCATGTGGCAATTTGTACTTGTGTATGCATCGGAGTTATTTGTAAATGAGATCAAAGGACAGTTTTTTCAGAGCTTGCTTATGATCAACATATATCTGACTATTTCTAGTATGCGTATCATGCAAAATCATTTTAATTTGTATGTAATTTTACGCCTTAAAGCTCCAGGAGTAAAATTTATTCTATTGCGCTGTCCTGTCCTGAAAAATTAAAAAAATTAATTTTATTTAGGGATTTGTTTGTATCACATAAAAAAAAATTAGTAAATTTTAAAGCACGTTTATAGATATATTGTTCAACCATTGGAAAAAAAACGAAGATATATTTCATTTATTCTACTTATATCGGCATTACCTTAAATAGTTGAGAAATAAGGAAATAATATCTGCGTACTTTTTATAATAACGTGGTTAAGTGCTGATTATTGTCGCTAACAACTAGTCAAACATAGAATTTTGCGGGATCTAAGTCATAAAGTTAGGTATGTGTCCTGATATCTCTTCGTAACTCTTGATTTGTTAAGTTCGCTTCCGCGGTAAGCGGAGTTATTTATTTTTTGGTTGTTTTTGTTCTTATTACAATTTTCAAAATAATTATTTGCTGGAGGTTTTTATCTTGTTTTTTTATGTTCTCACAGTTTACACGGTCGAAAAATATTCTGTGTAACTATAAGATTAATATTAATATTAGATCGTAGAAAAGGAATTAGCTGAAATAAATAAAATTTATTTACCTAGCTTTCACTGAAAGGACGGCCTTACGAGCTTCTACCATTTACAGCCTCGTTCCTAACGACGCGTGTCCGAATAACGAAAGGTTTGTATTACTCAACTGACCCCTTAATTTGATGCCCGATACGTATTTAACACTCTGTCACACGCTACGGAAGAGTCAGATTGAGTGAGAGTTTAGTGACTCGTGTCCCTTGAATTCGGTGCGGCCCTTTTAGGCGTTGTATCGAGAGCCGTCTTTTAGGGGTGCTTGGTAGAATTTTTAAATAGGTTAAGGACTTGGAAATGATGAGAGTGAAAATTGTTCCACGCTAAATATCTGGAAGTCATGTAAGTTCAGTACAATTAATTTAACACAGAAGCAAACATTTTTCTTTAATTTTCACAGAGCATGTATTCTGTAACGTTTATTTATGAGAAAAGGTCTTATTAAATCATCGGCTTTCATAATTATATGTTTACATGTAAATTATCTATATTTATTTACTTAATTTTATCACAACTTATAAAGTTGAAAGACGGTGGACATGCTTAGATTTGAAGTGCAATCTCTGGTAACTAGCGTCCATGACAAATTTACGTAACAATATATTAGTACAATAGTACGCTAAAAATACATTGGCTTAAGTTAGTTCATGATAAACAAAAAATAGATATTATTACAAATACGTATCATATATAAAATAATTTATAGGAAAGAGGTAGCGAAATAGTGAGGTATAAAAGGAATTTAAGTCAGTAGATTATTTTAGGTAATGCGATTTCAGACTACTTTTGAGGACAGATAGAGGAGATGTATTTTGTGAATAGTTATAATCACGACCTTATGTTGTTCCAATGCACAGATTTATAATATTAAGCATCTAATAAGGACCTAAAATTAAAAGCAATCTTGAAGATAAAAAATTTGTTGTAATTTTAGAATAAAGTTCAAGGCCCTGCGCTAATGTTTGTGTTAGAATTAATATCAAATTAATGTATTTAATGTACTACTAGCGCCTTCTATGTGGTATCATTTGTAACTACCTACCTAAGGTTAATATTAAGATATAAATTTAGTCTTTGATCAACTACCGTACACGTTTTATTAGGTTGTTTGAATTTAGGTTAGAAACAGACAGAGCTGAAGGAGTTATTAAGAAATCCATGATATGTAAAAATATAGAAAATAAGGAATGAGTCAATTACCTTTATTCTTTTTAGTGGTGTTCGATGCTTAGCTAGATGGTAATGATTTGTAAGACAGAGAGTGAAATGAACACCAAAATTTTGAGGTTGTTCTTATTTATTAAGTAAGTGATGCTTTAATTCATATAATGAACAACTCCGTAAGAGTTGGATTCTCAATAGGCAAGTATAAAAGGTAGAAATGAGATTTAAGCGACATGTAAATCATTTGAATCTAAGTACCAGAAAATTGTAATGTTTGTTCTAGATTGTGACAGACTTCTTTTATCCGAAGGCTCATTGGGTATTCATATTTTGTTCTGCCTTCAAAATATTAAAAGAGGAAGAGATTTTATTTGGATAGCATTAAGAATGAAAATAGTGGGCCAATGGCAGTGAACTAACGAAATGGGGTTCTTGTACTTTTCAATAAAAAAATTAATTCTAATTCCTTATCAAAATATCTAATTGCTGATGCCTCTCATTGATTTGGTGTTACTTTTGGAATAACACATATTTTTATCGTTTCGTTTTACATTAAAAAAAATTAAAAAATATACTTATCCTTTCTACTCGCCTTCCTATTAAAGGTGTTTTTTCAGTTTGTTTCATTGTGAAGTAACTTTTTTCTAAAAAAATATCTGAAATTTGCCCACATATTAAATTCAGTTTTTTATTATATATTCCAAATATTTGCTTTATAATTACGTGCTTTAGTTTTATAATATTCTTTAAGTCCTAAATATTCTCTTAAAAATATCTAAAGATATATGGTCTTTCAGAATTCTCATAAAAAGTGGCAATATTGGTTATAAGATCTGTATTGAAAAAAAATTGACATCATCGTATTACCCTAGATAATTTTGTTATTAACAGTTTCGGTATTTAATTCTAACGAAAATATGTTACGAAGGTACCAAATGCTGACATTTCGGAATAATCGTATTAATACATCAAATTATTTCTAAAGTAGTCGGTTCGTATTAACACATGAACCGACTACTTAAGAAATAATTTGATTACCTGTCAATGAGTATACGAAGTGCGATTTTTATCATTTTCATCCTTTTCCCGATTTTAAATATTAAAAAGGGATTTTTTAAGTAATTACAATTTATTTAATATATTTAAGTTATGACTGGAGTTTTACACTTTTGCTGTTATTTATGTTAGGTGTTAGTCTTTTGTCTTCTGAATCAACATAAAAGCATATTGACTCCTGCAAAAAAATTTTCTCAACAAAATTCTCAGTTGATACACTATCGCTTGCAATAGACTGTAGGCAAATGATTTTAATTGACGCTGAATTGTATGCATTGCACATAATCTATTTATATTACATATCTTTGCTTCTACCGTGCGCATCCTGGCACCTTTCAGTTCGACAACGAGTACTATTCTGGATTTCACATTTCTTTCGGCTTGAATAACAGTCTAATTTATAGGATTGTTATATTTAGTTTTTATTACCTTTGTTCTACAGTTGACTCTTATGTATTAATGTTTGGTATTGTGGTATTTAAGTACTTTTGTGGTATTTAAGTAATTTCTTCAATGATCTGGTCTTAATTGAATGTATTTGTTCTCGTTTATCTTAACTACTAATACACAATAATGTGGTAACTGTTCAAAAACAGAGATAAAAAATATATTTTCTTACAATCCATTTCATACTGTCAGTTAATTTAGTACAGAATGATGTAATTGCTGAAAAAAGCTAAAAAAATTGCGGATGACTCATCCATCTAGATGTTGTTGACAAGCGATATTGGAATTTATGTTTTTTCTGCTTACCACGGTCGATTAATAACAGACTGCCCAATATTTTCCATTAATGCTCTAGTGTCGATTAAGAAATTGGATAATGTATTAAATAAAATTTATTAAATATCGTCTTGTTGTACACCGTTTTCAGAGGACTTGATTTTACCACTTCGATTAAAAATTTCATATTTTTCTATTTCCGAAATAGATTTTTATCTGTGAGCTAAATTATAGGTTTAGATTATGTTATGTAAATGTGATTATAGTTTTTTTTCAAGACTGTGTAGGGAAGACATTACATAGACTGGTACACCTATGCCAGTCTATGTGAGTTAGAAAATTTAGTCTAGAAAATTTAGAAGTCTTGTCAGCAGTTAGATCTGTTATAATGTATAGAAAACCCAGTTGACCTCTAACAAACTAATAAGCGCACAAGTTACAGGGACACGAGATAAATATATTAAGGCGAACCCGCGTCCTGAAAAGCAAGTAAGCATTATTTATGAAGAAGGGTAGACATGTCATGAAGCGACCTTTAAATTATAAGAGACAGGTATTTAATTAATAATTTTTGTAATATAAATGATGAATTATCACATTTTTCTACAGAAGCTTCAACCATCTTTTGCCAGCTTTTTTTCTTTATTACCAGTCGATTTTATGTTAAGCCTGCCGTGTTTTTGACCTCGTCACGCCATTGTATTCTTGATCTGCCTGCTTTTCTTTTAATATAGTTGTGTCTTATACCTGAACTTGCTTTTGATATATTAGAGTATCTCTATGCAGTATCGTGTGACATGCAATTTTTAAAATTTTTTTGCCTTTTATAATACGTCCATCCCATTACTTGACCGATGTAGCTCTGTTACTAATTTATTGACCGAATCTCTTTATATATTTATTTATTGAACTAATGACTTTGGACATTTTACGTTTACTGATTTTTGCATTATTTGACACACCTATTTCCGCTTAAAGTTCAGATTTGTGCATTCCAGGGAAGTATTAAGACCCTGTAGTTGTTTAATATTTTAACTTTAGATTTATAGATATTTTCTTGTTATTGAATATAAATTTGAATTGCTCATATTTATGAAGTATCCACTATCTACATTAACATAAATATTACCCGTAAATCAAAAGGAGGTTTTAAACTTTGACGGATATTGGTTGTAACAAACGACCTATATGGCATTTAGGTGGACGCAATAACAATTCAGAACAAAACAACCTGGAATTGTATAAGGCTAAGGTCAAAGGAAAAGTAGGATAAAGAGAACCATTGACACCACTGTAGTATTTAGTCACTACTTCCCTTTGCACGTGTCAGAGAAGGATGATATATGTTACTTTTCTTATATATGCCTATACTTTCCTATTATTCGATATGGATCCTTTTTATCGCTTATTGTTTTTTCTTATTTCAAAAATTATTCACCTAAATTTTATAAATAGTTATTCCCTGACGTTGTAAAGTATACGTGAACAAGAAATTGGCAAAATAATTTATACTGATCCTCATAAATGGAGAAACTTTCAAGTTCTATTCTGAAAATGTTACGACAGAGTGTTTTTATTTACGCATTCTTTTATACACAATGCTTGGCCTATTAAATGTAATTTGGAACTATTCTTATCGAACTGAAATATTTTCCGGATTTAATTTTACAGTCTTTGAAATTATTTTGGATGAAATTTTCTTTTTGTTAGTACGTTTGTTTCAAGTAACATGTAGTTATTAAATTTTAAAGTCTTAAAATTGAAGAAGGGTAAAAAAGATTTTTGTGGAGCGAGAATAAAATAGGTATTTCAGAATTTATAAAAATTAAAATAGTATCTTAGGCTAAAGGAGACAGTTAAGTTAAGGTTAAAGAGAAAACGAAGCTGAGGGATAATAGGGATTAGAAATTGTATGAAGTAGTACATTATTAGAAGGCCTTGAAAAAATTCATTGAGGAGGATTTCCTGGTGCTTCAATTCAATTGCTTTCAAAGTCCCGCAACTTAACAGGACAAATGGTATCTCATAAAAATTAGTAGTGCGTTTACGAACAAGGATACTAAAAAGATTTTCGGAACGTTAAACAATGTGAAGAGTAAACTTTATCCTTAACTTATGACACATAAAAAATACTAAAAACAATTTAATATGTGACTGAGAGACCTTAGGCCATATCTTTATGTAATTGGGTTGTAATTAATGTTTCAAATAGTGTTCGAATTTTTGTTTTATCATTTCTGAGGCCTGAAGTGTAAGATAAAATATACTTTGATTAGGTTTTCGTTTTCTCCCAATTTTTAGTGAGATCTAAGTACGATTTTTAATCATTATTAGGCAAGGGTATTATTGTCTAAAATTGAAACATAATACAATTTTTCACTACATAGAGGAAAGAAAAGCTGGCAGGTTTATGAATTATTTAAGAATAATTGTAATTCGTGGTACTACGCTTCATATGTATACGGATTATATAGATCTGAAGATTAAAAGTAGTTAAGGGGAAATAAACCAGTTTTAAATTTAAATATTTCATTGATGTAAATCTAAAGAAGGATGCAATTTTGGTTAATTATTCAACGTAATATCCAACAAATTCATAAATGCAACAAATCTTCCGAGCTTACTGAGCTTACTGAGCCTTACACTAGTGGCTATTTAAACTATTTAAACGGGCAGGAAATATTAAAGAAATTTACAACTGGACGGATCTATAAGAAGTGACATATCTGTTATGGATGTCACTTAAGTAGAATTGATTAATTGGGACTATGTACAGAACAACACCGTTAAACATATTATTCCGTAAATAAAACCCATTCTTTTATGCAAATATTGCCACTGAGCCATAGTAAGACAGTCACCTCGAATTCTTCAGCAATCAACCATCATATGCTGATCCCATCTGTACCTACTTTCCATCGTGTTCAGGCATGATGGATCCGCTCCCCCTTTTCCTTGCTTAGGATCGATGACTGTTTGGGAATCGGTCAAGATAACTATGGAGGTAATATCCTTTAATATTCAGGTTACACCTAAATTTTATAAATTCCCCAGCATGTCTTTTATAATTACAAAATAATCACTTGACATGTGATTTTTAAAAAAGTTTTTCATATGAAGAAATTTCAACAAACGAATTACATGGCAGAAATGTGGTAGCAACTTTTATTACCCTCTAAATATCAATTTTGTGCTTGAAGCCAACAGGTTATTTTTTCTTAATCTGGAAGCCAATATCTCTGCAGATTCCTTGTAAAGTTAAAGATCCCTTATCATGTAATCTATTATCTATGTACGTTGTTCCTTCAAAATTAACCTTCATATCGCTTTTGATTTTTTTTTGTTTACTTTGTCATAAATTCTTCTGATGATGATTCCGGAACAGGACAAATTGTTTGAATAGATGTATCTGAAGGGTTTCTCGCCGATTCTAAGTTTAGATAACTCGTTTTTTTATGTTTACATAAAACGAATTAATAGAGAAAAAACAGCTTCTTCGACCACTGATCCATTGGCTCAAATGTTCATGGTACATTTTAATACCAATATTGTGTGTCCACGGCTTGCACATTTTTAGCAAAAACAAGTGGTGGCTTTTCTGAAATTTTTAACTTTGTTCTTGCCGCAAATGCAAAAATACACATTAGGGTTATTCAAATAATAACCAGTTTAAAGAAAAAACGTTTGAATAAAATGAAAAAGGACCCATGTGAAATTACCGCTTATTACCAATATCCAAGACTGCGAACAGATTACAAACGATACGTGGGAAAAATAAACAATAAACTCTCAGTATTGTAAACTATCTTAATACTACTAAAAGTATGTTGACACCAAATTTTATTTTTATTGATTAATTACAACTAATCAGTAATTACTTCTTGGAAAATATTACAAATGCAATAAGTACCTTACCAAGTCAAGATATTTAATCGAAGAGCAAAGTTCAAAACGAAAAAAACGCAATGAAATTATTAGAAGTGCAACAAGTATATTCGCCTTCCTAAGCCTTCGTCAGTGGCTATTTAATCAGACAGCAAAGTTTAGGGCAAACTTCGATGAGTTACATATAACGTGAAGAGACAATTCTGCCAAGAGTACCAATCAAGTAGGATTGAGGGTTGAAACTTTTGGATTAGATGAGACGCTGCTAATTAATTACTTGGTATTATTTGGACAAAATTATAAATAAAACAAATACAAAGGCCTCTCCAAAACTTCGCCAGTGGTATTTTGTGTGGCAAAAATGTTGTGGAAAATTCCCGGCGAGACATATAGGAAGAGATAATTCGGCCATGAGTGTTCCCCATGAGTGTACTTAAATCTAACAGTGTAAGTACTCGAATTGTGATTATGATTTACGTGACTGTGATCTAAACTTTGACCAGATAAATTCATCTATCTCGAATGTCTATCGTTTAAGTCGACTGAATTTTTAATTAGAAATTCATGATATGATGTTCAACAATACATTTTGATGATATTGACACCTGTAAATATCCAGACCATTACAAAACGCCCACAGTTACTTTTTTAGAGTAAAACTATTGTTTTCATGGATGGAATACTGAAAAGTACTCACATAGTATTAGCTGATATATGACACTAGTCTAACGATATTAACAGGTAATTTCAAGAAAGTATTTAGTTAGATGTATTGGCAGCATTCGTTTAATTTAAACTACAAACAACATTTCTATAATTTTCGTAATTTAAAAAATAATATTTGGCATTAATATTTAGAAATATTATTATCGTCATGTTCTGTACTATGCAATTAATCTTCATGCTTAATTACAAGCCCTTTTTATGTTATATTTTTAAAGCGTTTGAAACGAGTACATCTGTTTTTAATTTAGGTCTAAATAAATAATCTACAATAAAGAACTTTTATTAAATAAGCATGGGTTCTTACGCCCTCATTTTTTCTTTATTTATCATTAAAAGCTTAAAGGCGATAAAATATATTGATCCATTCATTGATGGTTCTCTTTGCCGATACCTAAATCGCAACTTATTCCCCAAGGATCACAACCATTACATACAAGTAGCATTGTATAGATTGAATTCGATTTGACAAATGAACAGTTGTAGCCACATTACGATGTGATTTCATTTCCTTTCATTTAAGTTCTTTTCCAACCCCAACATTCTAAGAATTCCAAGTAAGTCGATTCGAAGTTTGCGTGCTCCCATCGATAATTTCATTGTCTGATATTACTTTATTGTGGGCGGAGTTCCTAAAGCCATTAAGTGCAAAAGTAGGGCGGTAATTGAGAGTTAACTATTCGGCGTAACTTGAGTAATGCAACGTGTTTCTTAGGTTGATAAGTTAGTCATTGTTAGAAAAATAATAAGTGGAATATTGAAATCTATGATCTTTTTTAAAGCTAAAACGTTTTTGTTAAAAGGAAAACCCCTTTTTTGTCGTGCTAAGATATGGGCTTTTAAATTCTCCTGTAATAAGTATTTTTGAAACAAGGTATTTTTGAAAAATGCTATGTATAACATAAACAGATATAGGCTGTGGACATCGACGTACCAATCATGACTTTCAAAAGATTCTAAGTTATTTTCTTTACATTGTTTTCATCTTTAACATTAAAGAGAACGACTGTGAAGGCAGATGTTACAAGAACTAGCTTTGTCTAAAACAGTCAATATAGTTTCCTGTATTATAGATACTTATTCAAAACGGCATTATGTAATGAGAATGCATAATGCCGTATTTAAAAAGCATAATGAACTCGACATAGAATTTAAAAAGGACGATGAACTCGACAATCTTAATGCTGAAACATATAAAAAAGTTACTCAATAACATGCAAAATAAAGAGTTTGATTACTCTTTAACGGATAAACCATTAACATTTTTAGATTTAAAAAAATTCTACTTGATCTAATATTTTATCGCGTAGCGACAATCATATAAGACAAGGTTTTTGACTTTTTAAGGTTTTTATTATATATATAATAGTAAATTTGGGAAGATTTTTAACTATATATTGAGTAGATACTTAAGGAAATCGACGACAAAAAAGTCAAGAAAACTACTTTTTCGGTATATTTGTTACAAAAATTAATATCAAAAATAATTTATTGAAATATAGCCTTTAATTTGAAGCAGCATGTTAATAAATTTTAGCATTCACAATTAAATGAAACTACGTGATGTAGTATTATTTCTACTATCTTTAATTACTGTGAATAATGAATTGTGAATAATGAATTTCTACAAAATTAACGCCAAATATATTCAAAATTTTAGCATTTTAATATCAAATAAAGACCACGAATTTTACTTTTTGAATTGTTTTTCACTTAAATAATAGAATTAATATCAAAATTATGTACCAATATATATATATATATATATATATATATATATATATATATGTATATGTTTTTACTTTCTGGAACAATAATTATTAAATGAACTACCAAATAATTATAATAAACTTTTTAAAATTGTTGTCTGAAGGTACTAAAGAACGAAGGAAAGCTGAAAGTTAGCTTTTGATAATATTCATAATACAGCCCGCCTTACACTAAATTGTTCCCATTAAATAATTAACATTTAATTTGTAATTAATTCACGCGTCATCAATATCGACAATAGGTAATCTTACAGTGTTTTATATAACATCTGAAACTGAATGAAAATTAGGGCACATTGTTACTAATGTTATTTAATTTTTATCAAACGAAATTGATATCATCTAGTTATTTACATAAATTAAAAATGTGCTTTTCATCCTTATGTGCATGTGACCACAAAAACAAATCACAACGCAAGACACCATTTGACATTTCGAGTTTCAGTTAATTTTAATTATTAATTCGGACTTCAATGCAGATTCAGATCAATTTTTTATGGTAATTATGTCGTAGATTAAGTTGTAGATTAAGTACGTATTATGTCGTAGATTAAGTACGTAGATTAAGTCGATTTGGGATGACGTTGCGGATTTATGTATTTGAATTACATGAACATATCAAAATAAAGAAACAAATAGCTTTTAATTTTTACCCGACTTCGGCACTCCAAGAGGAGTAATGTACCTATCAGCTTCTGTTTGCATGTATGTATGTGGGTGTATCTAGATATTACTCTCTAGAGCCGGAACGGATAACTCGAATTATACAAATGAGGTATTGTTATATATAATTAAAGGTTTTGATGAGTATACTTAAAAATTGTGTAAAATGTAAAATTTATTCCAAGAAAAAAATAAACGTTATATTCAAAAAAATTATAAAATATAAACTAACCGAGCGACATTGCTTGGCTTTGGGTTATTTGGTAAAATATAAAATTAGTTTCGGTTTTCAAACTTAAATTGTAATTTAGCATTACATAATAAATCGCAAGAAAATTTTGAAAAAAATTGCTTATTCCACAAATGGTATCGTACACAAATGAAAGGGTTTTGAAAGAGGACTTCAAAATAAGTCTGTAAAAATATTCAATAATAACAATGAAAATTGAAGTGAACTAATTGATTTGAATTCCTCATGAAGGGTATCAAAGAATGAGTTCAATTAAAAAAAAATTAAATTATTTAGGACTCCGTTGGGTGGAAAAATTTGTATCGAATTTGCTTTCCAAACGCCTATATCATCGTAAGTAGTTTTTATCCTGTTAAGGAGCATAACTTATCCTTGAAGTGACTCTTCATACTTAATTATTTTGTTGAACGGGGACGAAAGTTGTTAGTGGAGTGAGTTTGAAGAGGTCTTTTGTTCTGGTTTTCGGGCTTACTTAAATAAAATTTATGGAGGTTTATCCAGCATTTAAACTAAAACTTTTATTTTATATTTTATTTTGCTTAAAAAAATTGGGTGTGTTTATGATCAAACAGTAGAAGGGAAAACTTTCGCAGCCCGACTATGAAAATAAAAAAAAATAAGTAATATTAATTAAATTAACAATATTTTAATGAATGTTATATATTAAATCATGCATATACGCTCAATTAATTTATACAAGTATGTTTCGCAATTGCATACAAAATACACTACATAATATTTTCTAATATATCTTCATTACAAACGTGAAATTTATATACTGACTGTACTTCGAGTGGAAGAGCAAAGTAGCTTTATATGAATTCTTTTAACAAATGATATTTTTACAAAAAAATAACTCGAGCAGTGGGATGCGTATAAAGACGTCTTTAAAACATATAAATACTGACATAAAATTTAATCAATTTATGTCGAAAAATATTCTTGACTTCCATTTAATAGAGAAATATTACTTCTGAAAAAATAATCAAATACCAAAAAGAAAATAATGAAAAGCCATCGACGTTCGAACTCGGTTTTCCGTCGCGTTCCGTACGTGATAAAGTGCTTTACCCTGCGCCAATAACTGACTGGGCAAAGTGATGAAATAAAAATATACTTACTAACTCGGTTCTTCTTTTTCAGTTGTATTCGGCCTGGGGTCGAGTATACTCGAAGTCGAACTTTTATACTCAACCTATCGCTTTATATATTAGGAGCGCATCAAGTTTGGCGTGATACGAATTTGCAAATCTTTTCCTATCAAAAACTTTGAACCAAGCAAGCCAGTAGAAATTTTCACTTTAAAAAAATTATTACTCGCGGACTAACTTACTGACTGTTTTATTACTGTCTTATTATTTATATTAATATATATTTAAACATGACTTGCAAGATTAAGTATCATGCCTCCTATTTTAGACCACTGGTTATATCAACGACCTATGCAATAAACCACGGCGGTTAAACAAGTAAACTTAAGGTTGGTCGGATCCGTCAATTTATAATCCTTCAGAAAGCACTGAAAACAGCTGTATTCGGATTGTCTTCGAAAGATTAAATTCTAAATAATGAAGTTTGATGGAGAACGAAAGCAGTCGACGTAGCACTTTATATCAGCAAATTGAAGTGCCAAGTCATTTATCCTTGTTGCCTCATGTTCGCCGAAGAATCGATTGGCTAGGCTAGTTCTCAAGTAGAGATTTTGAGCTTCGAAACCTAGTATCGGATGCTCCGAACCACATGAACTGACGGCTTAAGAAGTGAGTGTGAATAGGTTGCATCGGAGAAGCATGGTGGCTTGGGAAAGGCCTATCCACAACAGTAAACAGACACAATCTGACGATGATTATAGTTTTATTTAACTTGACTTTTGTCACGAGATGCACGCGTGTATTAATTAAGATTTTAGCAAAAATATATTAAAATAAAGCTTGTATGTGTTAGTTATTGAAAACAAATTAAATTGTTGTAAACTATTATTATGTTATTTTTTATTTTCGTTAAGTAAGCTAACTGCACATAGCAAGCTTACTTAACGAAAAGAAAAAATTGGTAATTCAAGACAAGGGCTCCCTAGGCCACTACCCATATACATAAATATTTAAAGATATGGAGTATGACTGTTAAACTATTTAATATATAAATTTTAATATTATCTTTTGTGTATTGTCTAGTATATCTTTCACAGGATTAATAACATGGCGAATTTCTCAAAAACTGTGAAATTTAAAATCATTGCTATAGTCATCGCTGAAATAATTTCTTTAAAATTGGAGTCTGAACGTCTATTTTGTGGAAATTTTTAACAATACCTGTAGAAATATTTTACTTGAAATTCGTGAAAAGTAATTTTGAAGCCTTTGTAACTTGCTCTATAAACTGATGATCCATGCGGTATATGGAATAAAAGATATTCAGATACTGTGTTTGTTCCCTCAATTATTGCGGGTTTTTAACTTGTGACAAATAAAGAGACAGACAGATAAGTGAGTGATCTTATAAGGGTTCATTTTTTTCAGAAACGAAACTCTAAGAATAAATGTTTGGTAAGAGTAAGGAATTCACTCTTTCAAGGTGAATTCCAAGATCAGGTTTTATATAGTTTGTTGAGAATTTGAAAATAATAGAATCAAAGTTAGGAGACGTGCAAAGAGTAAATTATTTATAACAAATTTTAACAATATGTGAATTAATAACAAAATTAACAATAATTTAATAACACAATTAATTTATAATCTACTTTTGTTACTTCGAATTTCTTAGTATGGTAAGATTTTGTGTAAACCTGTACCAAATTTAAAAATTTTCATTTAAAACTAGTCAAACATGAATAAAACAACGAGGGTTTCTAAAATATATAAGCACTTATAAAATATTTAAGGATACTTAGTATTTAAGCTAGTAGCATATAAGTAAGTTGGATACTTAGTATCGAAGCATCTGTAAAACATTTAGGGATACTTAGTACTTTTCATAACGTAACTATATTGCAAATATATAGCTTTTTGTAACTTTTACAGGTTTAAAAACATTGTACATAGTTCTAAAATGACAAGATCTGGTAAAACTACTACAGTTTTCTTACAGCGTAAGTTTTTAAAAACCCAATAAAAAAAAATTAGTTTTTATTTGTAATTTTAGTTTGAGTAGTTTTGGAAATGAAGGCCAACCTCTCATTTTATTAATTTTTGCGTATTTTTTAATTTTTCTCTGAAGATATGCTAGCTAAAATAATGAAGAAAATATTTCTGAGACCCTTGTTATTAGCTTTTTCCAAAAATGTCCATACTTGCATATGGTGTTAAAAAATTCGAGTAATTAATTTGTCTCCCCCCCGTCCCACCTGAAGTTATATGGAATAATTAATTTTTAATGTTGGCTATTAAGATATGTGCGAATTCGCACATATCTTAATAGACATAAATTGTATTATTATGCCACGTTCTTGGTTCGTTCTACGGTTTCTGAGAAAAACGGCTGCGATAAGCAAACAGGTACGTGAGTAACCTCAAAAAGGCTCCGTTTTTAGAAATTGTATTTCAATAAAACGACTATTAGTAATATTTGAGCTTTATATAATTAATATATTCATCATTATGTCGCGAATTGGAAGTTTTAATTTGTTCTAAACAAATTTTATATTTATAATTTCGTTTTAAAATGACTATCACAAGTCAGCTTGTGTGAGGACCAGAGTAGAAAATAAGACGACTATAATCAATAAAACTTTTTCTGCTTATATGATATCTATTTCAACCACAACGAAGAGTTTGAAATCGCACAATATGCAGCACGTCAAAGGCTTCGTCAAAGCGATACGATGTGACGCGTCGATTTTTAATTAAATTTCTCCTGATGTAATAATAAATAACTTAATAATTATATAATAACAATATATTCCTTAATTATGAAATTTCGATTACATTAGTCATTATGTGTATATTTTAAATTTCGTATATGCTTAATTTCTATTTATGCTAATTAAACATATAAAGATTAAATGTAATTATGATTACAAAAAATATAAAACTAAAAAGAAATTGCTGAAAAATGTTTGTTTCGTCTTAACAAATTAAAATAGGTTATAGAATATTTATATATTATAGTTTTTGAAAGAAATCAGAAAAAAATACTTGTTAATTATTAAAACTTATGGAAACTGGGGATTGTTGCTTGATATTGGATATAGTCTATTAGTAGAAATTTAATGCTTGGCGGAAGTAAATTACGTCGTTACGAGTAGCTTAACTAAAATTATATAGAATTAACCTAATAAGGACTAGTAGAATTCGCACAATGAGGATACAGTTCATACTTCGGTATACGTATAAGTTTAAACATGTCATGGTTTTTATGTAAACAAATTTTTTTACAATGTCAATATAAAGGCCAGTATGTTTTACACTCGAAATAAATTTCTATAAACACGTTCAATTCAGTACTTTCATAAATGTGATTGGAAAGATCTGAATGCGGTGATATATTTCATTAAAAATATTTTGTGGTTTCTTTTAATCGCCCATTTCAACTCTAGAGTTGGAACTAGAATTGGAACAACTAGAATTGGAACATGGAACCATACCGCACGTGGAATTGGAAAAAAAATCGATTATTAATTTGCATTCTCTAAAAATTCTCTGTAAATATTGTGAACTATATCAAGTGTTAACTCCATGTGGGTTAATTTACGGTATACGCTTTACTATTTTGCCTAATTCCAATATTTCGCCTCCTACCGTTATGTAGAGTAAGAGATTGACAGATGAACGAGCATGTGAATGATCTTATAAAGATTATTTTCTTTCTTTTTGAGGTATAAAATATAAAAAATAATAAAAGTTAGGAGTACAGAGTAAAGATAATTATTAAATTAAGATATTGCAATTTCCCACAATTTCCTTATAGAAGCTCTCATCCGTCATATAATTCTGAGTAAGAAGAATTGAAAGAATGTGTTTAGGGAACAATTTTTTTTTCGGAAAACTTAATATTTTCTGTCTTTTTGTTATTTGGAATGAAAGGCCTAACCACCACTATGCGGTAAGAAAAAATAACCTATATGGACCAAAATATGTTTAAAATTCTCATAGCTCAGTTTCCACCAGATGTCGCGGTACATTGTTATATTTTTGTAAGTAAATAAAACCAGGATTTAAAAAAAACTACGAAAAAATCTTAATCCGATAATTTAATTTTACCCTGAGGAAATCTTAGTACCGGTCGTTTGGTACGTGGGAGTAAGACACAAGCGGAGCTTAAGGACATATTCCAGACATTATCTTTATCTAAGTAAACCGTATTACCACATAAAATTTTATACACAAAATATTATACCAAAACTATGTTAGTAACAGGGTTTATGTATTAAATGATCAAGCTATAGTAGCATACACCGTATGAGTTAATACATGTAAAAATCAAACGTACAAAAGTTTTATTGCAGATAATACTACGTGATCAAACCGGAACCTAGAGAACATCATAAAAGATGGACGTTATCCCTCATGAACTACTTTATATTTCGGAATTAAAGTTATTTATAATTAATTCAACCGGTAATCTACTCCTATGCCATTTGCTATAAATCCTTTGACTACATAGTGTCTTGAAAAACTTCCATCCTTTTTCATATAAAATGACAGAATAATATAATAAGCATTTCCACAATTTCCATTAGATATTTTAAAAAATAAAGGTAATTTCTTTGAAAAGTTTGGAGCAACTAATGATAACTCGTGCAACTAATTGTTCGGTTATGGTGATTTTATTTCGTTTAGTTTATATTATTCAAAAATTATATCTTCTTCATACAGCAGCAAAGGATCGTTAGTTTTTATGTAAAATATAAAAAACTATATTAAAAAGACCTCAAATATATTGTACAGTCTAATCTTAAACGTTAATAAATATTTAATTTTTGAATTACTCATTACACTGCAGCCCCTCCACGAAGTAACTTGAAAGGTGGAAAGTAGGCGGGAATCCAGATGCCATTAATAATAGTTTAATAAATTTTAATGACGCGCCTAGACCTTAATTAACGCGACGACCTTGCACACATTTCAGTCGTATGAAAATTATTTAACGCTGGTGTAAGTTTTCAGTGAAACTCGGCTATTTATTTGTAAATGTATGTGAAGAATAAGTGTATACACATTTGTGTGAAGACTCATTAGCTTTACGGCTTTGAAAATGAGGAATAGACGAATCACGAATGACTATGTGTTCGGGAATTAAAATAGCGTAATATTAACGTATAAAACGTTATATATTAAAAACGATAATGTTAAAACTTCACGAAACTTATAAGGTAATAATATTTTAACAAAAGGTTATTCCATTGCGCTTACGTTTTCCAATTAGAAGTAGAAAATCATATGCATAGAAAATTAAACTTACGCCTGCTAAATATAAATTGAGCAATATATTAACATAAGAAAATTAATATTGATTTTCTGAAAATTTCGACAGTAATATATGTATAAGCACCTTATATGTTTAAACTTATATTTGTATCTGAGAGTAGATTTTTAAATAATGAGAAAATACGCAATGGCTTTCACAAATTTGTAAAGTAAGTAGACGAAAATATTAAAATTTGAGAAAGAATTCAACACAATTTTTTTTCCTGTCAAGGGATCGATGACAGGATTTGAGTAATTATGTATAAATATAAGTAAAATATTGACAGGATATGATGAGAAATATAAGTAATTATTAGTAAATTTATAAAATGGATAGGAATTCTCGCCTAAAAATTAGGATATTAAAAGTGATAAGGCAAAAATATACTTAGCGAGACTTAATAAGTGACTATATATTTTGCTTTATTGCAAATTTTAAGAGTGGTTTAAACTGTATTTAGCAGTGTAAAAATTAGTTTTATGTAGACCAAACGAAAACTATAAAATATAAATTGTCTCATTGAATGGCATCTTGTAGTCTTTTCTATAGTCAATGTCGGCAAAGACTTTAAATTGGTGATTAATAGGAAATCTCGCCTAAAAAACAAGGCATTGGAACTGATACGGCAAAAAAATATACTTAGCGAGACTTAGATAAAAGTTGTGACTATATATTTTGCTTTATTGCAAATTTTAAGAGTGGTTTAAACTGTATTTAGCAGAGTAAAAATTAGTTTTATGGAGACCAAACGAAAACTACAAAATATAAATTGTCTCATTGAATGGCATCTTGTAGTCTTTTCTATAGTCAATGTCGGCAAAGACTTTAAATTGGTGATTAATAGGAAATCTCGCCTAAAAAACAAGGCATTAGTACTGATACGGCAAAAAAATATACTTAGCGTGACTTAGATAAAAGTTGTGACTATATATTTTGCTTTATTGCAAATTTTAAGAGTGGTTTAAACTAGCAGAGTATAAATTACTTTTATGGAGACGAGACGAAAACTTTAAAATATAAATCGTCTCATGAAATGGAATCTTGTAGTATTTTTTATAGTCAATGTCGGCAAAGATTTTAAACTGATGATTAATAATAACTGAGTATTTGATGTGAGTTTTGGGGACTACCTGTAATACAAAAGCCAATTCAATATAACTTTTTTTGAGAACGTTGAGGTGCAAGCATATGTAAGCGTGTGAATATTAGTGTACAAATTGAATATCAGGTGTGATTGCGGTTAGGTGAATGTAACTGAATATGAGGTGTAAATGCATCATTATAAAATTCAGTTTATTTCTTACATTCCGTTTATAGAACTAATCTCAACAAATTCATGTTATTGAGTATATAACTAGATCTATGATTCCTTTGATTTCTTCTCTTATTTTTTCTGCTCTCACCCCTGCGGTCACTAAGCAATTCTGCTTCGTTCGCCAAAGAATATCAGTCCTGAGGTCGGAGCTATATGGGCGGGAAAACTTAGGATGATCAGCCCGAATTTGACTGATTTCTATACCTTGCATTATTTAAGCTTTAAGCTTGAAACATTAGCTTTAAGGTAATATTTCATGATTTCCGTTACATTTTTTATTACTAGTTTACCTCTATAAATATTATTGTTATGATATGTGGGCTATAATATTTCTCAAAATATGAGCTTTAAGTAAAAGTAGTTTTTGAAATCGGTTATGCATTTCTAGAGATAGGCGTGAATAAACAAAGCAAATAAAAAAGTTTAATTATTTACAAAAAAACTTTTTCGCTGTATCATTCAAGGTGTCATACCAAAATAAGTCGAAATACTTGAATGATACAGCGAAAAAGTTTTTTTGTAAATAATTAAACTTTTTTTTTTATTCACGTCTATCTCTAGAAGTGCACAGCCGATTTCAAACACCACTTTTACTTAAAGCTCATATTTTCAGAAATATTATAGTCATATATATATTCAGTCAGTCAGTAGATAATATCTATAAAATCGACTCTAGGGATCTATATCTATGGAGCCAACAGTCAGTGCATAGGGTTTTCTGCTTTTAAATGCAATAACTTATAGACATAAATTTTACACCTAAGAGGTCTTTTTTCTTTTGAGTTAGGGAATATTAAATATTTTACAACCGTTAAATATTAAAATTTAATTTTCTCTTAAGTGAGTGCCTTTTCATAACATATCAATCCTTTACATATGTATTATAATCGATCAAATTAATTTATAATTTCTTGGTGGTTTAACCACATGTGAAAAGAATTTCTTATCAAGTCCTTCCAGAAAAAAATAAAGAGAAATATGTATCTCTTAAAATGCAAACTATATACTAAAATTTATCATTGAAATTAATATCAATATTATCTTTTACTTGAAAATACCCTTATTTTTGAGAATGATGTCCTCTGTTTATATTTATATCAATAATGGCATTATTTCAAATAACTTCACATAATCGAAAAAAAAAATACACAGATATTCGGAATTAATACTAAAATTTAAAAGTACAATCATAAGAACTGTAGCAAACGTTTATAGAATTTAATAAAAGTAAATCAAAAATTCGCTCATTAAACGGATGAAAACTTAGATAATTCTTAAAAAGGGTCTGATCATGTGCCTTTTGTAAAGCTGCTCTAAGCGCCTTTTCGTTCCACCTTTACACGTTCTCAGTTTACCTTTTTACATTACCATATCTTCCATGCGTGTATCCGCACGCACATTTTTTCAGTAGGTCCCTCATTATCCATTGAGCCCAAGCTCATTAGCCAGATGCTGCTTGCCCCTTCCCAGTTACCGATACTTATAATAAAACATACCTTACTTTATATATTTTAGAAGTTATTAAAGTGGAAAAGAATAGGAAATGAAGTTCGTAAGCATGTGAATAAAAGCTTTTGGGGTGGTTTCGTTTGTTAGTTAGAGGGGTTGGGTTATAAAGATTATGACGAAAACGAGGTTGCGTACCTCACGGCGCCGCCAAACCTTCCCGCTTCCTTCTCCTCATTTATTGGCCAAATTTCAATTTACGAGTGTTATTTTGTTTCGTTGAAAGTAACGAGGTCATTGTTGGTCAGTTGAGTGCTTCCTATTGCCGTAGCTTATTTGCCGTTTCCCTTTCATGCAAACTTACGAATCGTTGTATGGCAACGGATATTTATTATGTGAGTTTATTGCACACAAAAGTTATGGGCAGGGTAGGAATAATAAAGGTTATTTTGAGGGAGTCTAATGTATCGTAAAATTGTATTATGAAATAATATTTCACGTTATTTTATAATCGGTGTTATTTAATTATTTAATCCAACCAAATACTGATTAAAACAAAAACTACTTATTCCCAAGTTTAGGTCAAATAATAAAAAAACTTGATAATTTCCAACTTTGCCATGTTTCCAATATGTCATGGAATAAGTTTTTTAGATTCTAGATAGAGGTTAGACATTCATTCAGATATAAAAAATAGTCTCAGTCAAATGTCAGATAAACCTAATTATGTTATTACCGAACGGGTAATTAATTACTAGTAGTTCGTATCTTTAATTGAATTTTGTTCTTTTGCGTTTATCTAATAATTTCTTGTATCATAAGGTCTGTAAGTATTAATCGGTATGTTAGATCACAAATAAAATTTAATCCTAAAAAAGTTGTTTTACTGTGATTTTGTTTTCCAGTACCATACTTAAAGACGAGTTGTTTAGTACCTTTATAATGTTTCGAAGTTGAATATAATTTTATCATATTCCTGTGCGTGTGCATCCATCTGTCACATAATTATAGTTTAAAGTTTTAGACTATATCAATATGTGGCAAAAATATTTCATTCCCTATTTTTAGGTATCGTTGGAATATGTACCTTACGTATCGCCCATTATTAAAAATACAGATTAAAAAGAAATTAAGCGCGATTATGAACCTAAATATAACAAAACTATAATATAAATAATAATGGAATATTCCTAATAAGTGTGTTTCTTTTAATAACAATTTAAAAAAATATATAATCACATTAAAATAAAAATTTATTAAATGAAATTCAACTTCACTTAAAAACACAAATATTCTTAATACAATATAGATAATGATAATATTAACCTATGTTAGTTCGCTCTTTTGGCAATTTGCTAAAGTACATGACAGTTGTTAAAATAGTAATCATTTAAAATAGCCCATATATTGACAATATATTTTACTAACGTGCATGACAGTCGTTCAAACAGTGAATATAAACAAACATTAATGCAATTGAATTAAATCAACGTCAAATACTGAACAACCTACTGAAACAACCTACAAAGGGTAGGGTATTTAACGGATCCTGTTTTTTCGTATGGGCAGTTATATGCGGCTTTTCTACGAGTTCGTGGATTCAATGATATTCATGTTTATATTAAAGATACATATGGCCAAAAAGTAAACAGTGATCGCATCATCACGAAGTTTTTACCAAAATTTTAGACGAAGTTTTAGACGAAGTTTTATAATTTAAGAAGTTTAAAGGAACATATCTGAGAAAGCCAATATTTTTTTTATTGTTTTAGAATTAAATACATTGTTTAAAATAATAATATTTTTATTATTACTTTTTAAAATAAAAGCTACCTTTCACTTAATAACTTTTATATTACATTACCATTCGATGCCTTGCAAATTATTCGCACGGGCCAACTAGTAAATATACAGATATTTAGGTAGTTTTTTAACGTTTACAAAATGGCTCAAAACTAAGAGACAGACACAATAGGACACGTTCTGAATTTCAATGATGACGCACACATATATGATTGGCATGTTTTGTATGCTCGGAATCTCTATATAATATTATTTAAATAAGTACTTATAAAAACATAGTTTTTCATAAATAATCAAGAAAAAGAAGACAAGATTTTTTGTTGTCAATTTCTACCTCTATTGGGTTCTTTAAAATGTGACTGCACTTTGAAATAATTACAATTTTTTTATTAAATAACTAATGCAAGAGCAAGGGTAAATTATACAGACAAAAATCAAAATCTCACAATCAACATAACAAATATTATTCTAAGCAAGAGCTCGGCTTATATTCTCTTTGGTACAGACCTTATATTCTCTTTGGTACTGGCCAGTATTTGAGCATATTCTGCGTATTTCTTACTGACATTTCTTATTGACAGAATTCTTTGACGATTTCTTCGTTGCCACAATATTGCTCTGGAATTCTTTTCGTTTGACATATACATTTAAATACAGTAATACACATTTTAGTGCATATTGATAATAAAAATGAGACATATTTGCTAAACTTATAATTATTTTAATAGTGCCATCTATTTATTATATCGATTTTTTTTGACACAACAATTATTCTTTCGATGAAATGCTTCTCATCATCTCTTTTTGCCAAGTGGTCAAATTACTCATTTTATTAACTTCATTGATCGAAATAAAGTTAACAACCCTTATTAACTTTTTAAATAGAAATAATACGAACTTAGATAATTTTCGAAATTATCATGATAGCGGAATATTTTAAAACAAGAGTGTGTAAAGAAAAGTAAGATAAAATAACATTATATTATGTATGGAAGTGAGTCTTGAATAATACAATATGAAGAAAAAAGCAAACTGAATGTGGTTGAAAATAAATCTTTACTGAATATTTGCGAAAAACTTTAAGTGATGAAGATCTTCTATGATAATGTGGTGTTGAAAAAATTAATTGTGGAACTAAAATAGTGTAGTCAAATGTCATAGCTGAACTAACATACTTAATACTATAAATATTAAAATTTGTTTGGTTCATTTTCACGCTTTAAATACTAAATAAAACTATCAAGAGATTTTCAATTTGATTATAGAGATGAAGATAGAATTTCCCCTCTTTAGATTTTCTTATGCTAGTGGTTTTTATCTCGGAAAGAATTTTTTTGGTATCGAACAAATTTAATACTAAATAAAGTCAAAACCTGCATTTTAGATACATTCTTCGCGTGTTGTGAAAATTCAGACCTTCGTGTAGATATGCCTTAATCGAAAATCCAAGTAGGTGAAGACGCAGGTACAAGCTAGTAATAAATATGCACAAAAAATATCTACAATGATATAATATTTTATCTCAAACACTATTATGCCTAAAGCAATACGGTTGTATGCCTGAAAAGGAAAAACACGAAATCTACATAAAATTATTGACGGATCCATCTGATCTATATATACTCAAATACCACAGCGGTTTCTTTCCGAAAGGGTTTCACGAAGAAAATACAAATTTGGTATTACGTCACGTAGCTTTACGGATTCAAAAATAATTTTTCACAACTTTATTTAAGATAGATCTAGAAATATTGTTGAAAATGTCCAGAAAATTATGCAGCCTCATATATCTCAAAAACTGTTAGACAACTACTGTTAGAAAACTATAGTCATAGTTCCAAATTTCCAACTTTTTGAAATATTTACCATATTTTTAGCCTAACTGTATTCATTCACCTACTTACGTGCCTGCATTCCTACACGCGTAAAAAATACAAACACATAAACCACGTTCCTTTTTTTGGCTTTATCTTAGTCAATGTTTATGCCTATGTATATTTGTACGCACTAGCTATCTGCCTGCTAATATCATGCATATTTTATACCTGTATAAATATCTGTACATGTTTATTTACCTCCTACTTAGTAAGGTTTTTGTTAATTCATGCATTTGTTTATGCCTATATTTACTTACTTGCCTTCATATCTAATAATATCTTAATTGCTTCATGTCTTTGTATATACCTGTACATACTAACTTATATATTCACTCGGTTACTTTTCGCTTACTGATGGTTCCTGTAACCACCTTCCGGTTCTCCTTGGTTGACAGAGTTTTTCATTATTAGGTTGAAATATCTAAATCCAAACTTGAATACATCCCTGTGTTGTTCGTTGTTGAGAAATTCTATGGTGCATTTGCAATGTAAAAATAAATTAAAATAACCAAATTAAAAGTCTGGAGATATGAGGTATCATTCGGAAAAAAGTTGCTTCGTGCTTATGTTTGTTTGTATATACTTACCTATTTATTTTCTTACTTTCTTGCTTATATCAAGACAAGTCAGTCGAGTCCAAATTCGATTAATTTACTACTCATTACTTAAGATGTCCTGTCACGATCTTCTGGCTCCATTGTTATCCACTGATTTTGTTAAAGGGCACAATTATATCGCCCTAAGTCTATAACAATTTTAGAGAATATATTATTAAATTATCATTGGACTTTTATAACTCAAATTCTATCATGTCTCCTGTGCTATACATTGTTAAGAAATCCTATGATATACCTTCTAAAATATATATATATATATATATATATATATGATGTAAAATAAAAAAGTAACAACAAATTGGTTGATAAATGTCGGAGACATGAAGTGACACTAAAAAAAAGGTCGTGCAATCCTTTTGTCGTCCGTCTCTGTGTATATTTATCAAGCTAATTCTTTTATTTCTTTCTAACTTGCAATAAGAAAATCCAAACGAGTCCAAAGTCGATGTGTTTCCTTTTCATCACTGAAAAGTTCCCGACATCACCTTCCGGGTTCATCATTGGACCCTGATTTTGCTAAAAGTAGATTAATGATGTCCTTAGTGGTCTCAAAACTATACAGATTGTTGGTTATTAATTAATATTAGACCTATTTAGTCCAAAATCGATTATGGTGTACTTTTAATGTCAACCGTTGAGAAATTTAACGATATAACTCCAATTTTCATGGTAAAATTTAAACCAAATTTTAAGCATGTGAGGTTTTTTTGTTTGAAATTAATGATATTAACATGAAAATAAGTTTCACATCGAAGATATTACAGAATACTAAACAAAGTCATTCGATCCTTTTGTATGTCTCTGTCTATACTTATCAAGCTATTTCTCTTCTTTTTTTTTCTTATTTACATTAAGACAAACCAAACCAGTCCAAACTCGATGAGGTTACTACTCGTCATTGAGGACTTTCTAACATCACTTTCTAGGTCCATAATTACACCATATTACATGATTTTGCTAAAAAGCATACTTATGAAGTCCTGAGTCGTGTCAAAACTTTACGAGACTTTGTTTTTGTTTTAAACCGACCTACATCATCTAAAATAGATTATAGCATCTGTAATGTTCATTGTTGAAAAATCGTTTACGTAACGTTAATTTCCGCGGTCAAATTATATAATTATAACCTAGTTATAAGAGTTTAAGGATTTCTTTTGATTGAAATTAATACTGGCAACATATTTGGTAACAGGTTTAGCGAGCGGACTGTCATTATTAAGAAAGGTTCAAGTGTCAAAAATTGTAGTGTTATTATGAAGTTCAGCGGCAAAGCTGATCATTTGGAAAATTGGAGGAAAATTGCAAATTAACCTTTTGCCGGAAAGATACAACAGGACAAACATTCACCAGTATATAAGGGCTATAAAGTTCATAAATGCTTTGTAGCTGTAAGTAACCAAGTAACTTATAATATCAATTAGTTTCGTACTTTTCTTGTATCGAAGAACCAAGTTAATTTTTTTTAAATACTGTTAAGAGTAAATTGCAATGTTCGCGCTGTATGAAGTTATGTTAAACTCGCAGTGAGTGTGTGCGCAATGTACACTCACATACAAACACTTTACTAAATATGTACTAAAGAATGTTTTAAGAAAAATGAAAGACAAAAAATATTACGTGATTATTTTATTTGGGTCAATACATTAAAAAAATAGCAAGTTTAACGGAGTATTTTCAAATATAGCTATAAATAACTTTTTTCTTCGCCCATTTTCTAGGATTTGAGATGAAGATCACATTTCACTTAATAAGAACGTAAATTTGTGATGTTTTAAACCATGTTATCAGTTCCGCGGATTTACTCGCGTAAGCCATTAAAATTTTGACAGGTCCGTGTAGAATTCCCAATACGAAGGTTCCACGCAAAACATAGGCACGTATAAACTAGCTGTGGCCGGTTACGAATTATGCTGATGGAGTCAATCGCTTATGAAAATATTTCAAGATATTTTGATTAAGTTTATTAGCATTTACTAATAGGAACTAACAAATGCCAACGAAGGAATGTCAGCAAACGTTTATTTTAATATATATATTATTGATATAGGTTAAATAAGCTATGCGATGATGGATATAAACAAATGACATTTTATTTTGTTATTCTATGGAAACGTTTGTATAACACTTTACCGCCTTAATATCCTAGACGATACATTAAATGAAAAAATGGTTAATATGTTTTATCATTATTCCATATTTCATGTTTCTACGTCAAACGATTTCTGAAACTATTTCCTTGGAAATTTCTTCTAGTATCTCCAGAACCACATTAAAAAAGATTATATACATAATTTCAGGAATTCTTATGAATGGTCCTCCTAAGTGATGTTACATGGAATAAATGAAATTAAAAAAAGTCAAAATTTTTATTTATCCTAAACATTCCTCCTCTCAAAATTTCAGTATGATTATTTTTGGGTGACAACAATGGATATATATATATATAGGTTAGTATGCTTTATTACTGAGCGACATTTCAACTTTCTACGTCAATCGATCTCAGCGACTATAAAAAATGGCAGACAGACGGGAGCGAGAATAATTTTACCAGGATTCAATTATTTTTTCTTTTAGAAGTACGGAAAAGTAAGTAGTTCACTTTTGAATCCACATTATTATTAAGCATCATTGAATAATATTATTAAGATCTAATTGTTAGTGTAAGTTCATTAATCAATCAATAAGAAGATGAATAATAATATTAAGATCTAATTGTGAGTGTAGGTTCATTAATCAATCAATAAGAAGATGAATAATAATATTAAGATCTAATTGTGAGTGTAGGTTCATTAATCAATCAATAAGAAGATGAATAATAATATTAAGATCTAATTGCGAGAGTAGGTTCATTAATCAATCAATAAGAAGATGAATAATAATATTAAGATCTAATTGTGAATGTAGGAAGATGAATAAAAATATTAAGATCTAATTGCGAGAGTAGGTTCATTAATCAATCAATAAGAAGATGAATAATAATATTAAGATCTAATTGTGAGTGTAGGTTTTACGAAATATTAGGTTCAGTAGTGTCAGAATTGCGATAGGGAATTATTTTGGATGTACTTTTTAATATATTTCCGAAGATATATCTTTTGAGATCCTACTGCCATCTACCCACACTATAGGTATATATATATATGTATGCATGTATATATATATATATATATATATATATATATACACATATAACCTAGCTGCTATACATTGCATTTTAAATTTTTTCTGTAGGTATTTTTCATCATCACAGTTTTATAAGTTTTATGCTATGCAAAATTTAAAATTTCTGTGTCACGTAGTTTCTGAAAAAGAAACTGCTTCGAGAGACAAACATAAGGATAAGTGATTAATTTCATAACAATTCCTTTATATTTTCAATCCGAGATGTGAAATCCGGATAAAAATACCTAAAAATAGGGTTTACCGACACATTATGTGTCAATAGTAATTGTTTTTTGTTATTAGTTACTCGAAAAATAAATACGACAACCAAAAATAAACAGGCAGAGATTTTTGTTGATTTCAAGCTGAGTGAAATAAGTAATGACTTCGGAACCCAAGCCAATGACGTTTGTATTACATAATATCAGCTTTAGGGGCCTAATTATATCGGTCGTACAATAACACTAAAACTGAATTTTACCGTGTTATTATTACAAGGGTGTATTTTTCTTTAGGATTTATTGTTCACGTGATAAAAAGCGTAAGTTAGCATCAGATCTTTATGATTTTCGTTGTTCATTTGGGTCGAGTAATATTCTGTTTACGATGTGCTCGTGGCTTCATTTGTTTTTTCGTCGGAGTTGACTTCAAAAATGGCGAATTCTCATTTTGTCCTGTGCGTGTATTATTTTTTTATATTTATTGGTATAAAAATGTCATGATTCCCATCTTTGGTTGACATTGTTAATTTTAGTTACGTTCGGTTTTAACGGAAATTTTATGTAATTTTTCCGTTTCTTTGATTCACATTATTATGTATTGTGTATTTTACATCCGACCTACGTCACTAAAAAATACCCAATTTTTTAATCTTTTATCCGTAATTAGTTCCTCTCAATTTTTGTCTTACATTATTTATTTATAAACTTTAATCCACATTTTAAAAGATAAGTAGAGTAAATTTATGGAGATAAGAACAATCTGGTAAGGCAATGAAAGAAAGGGTAATTTTCTATACGTATTGGGGTAGACTGCGATAGTTTCTAATTATAAAATAGTAAAATAGTAATATATATATACATATATGCAGGAGCAAAGTAAAAATACAGGATTGGAAGTTCGGGAGAGAAAGAAGGAAAAGATAACCGGGTTAACAGGATGTCTTTTGAACGTATGAATTTATAAAAAAATTTCTAAAATCTAATTAGTTATCTCTCCTCATATAAAATTCATCGCCTCTATGTTAATTATGTCTGCCCAACTTTTCGCTTATAACTTTAGTACTTTGAAGACCTTTTTGATCAGTTTTCAGTAGCACAGACTGTATTTTTATATATATGTAGATGTTTAGTTTATAGACTATGTGTCCTCTAACGGCTAGGCAGGAAACAGTATGAACAGTGCGACGACGGCAGCAACACTAGGTAATCAGAGTAGCGTGCTGAAATGGATGCTATATTTCCTACGCTTAAAGCTATTTGCTTTCAGTGTAAATATTATAAAAGTACTTACAGTGCACATTCAACATGTATTGTACGGTTGTAAAAAGTTAGATTATTTTAATTGTTCAAGTGTAATAATTCAAAAAACTCGTCTAATCACGTACTAATTTGCTATTGTGTTATGTAGCGTAATACTTTTGTACGGAGATATTTAATTGTGCCTTGGTCTATAACAATTTTAATGACAATTTTTGGGACTTTATACAGGAAAGTTTGGAATGGAGTTTCATTATTGTGACGGTGCTCTCCATCCATCTGTTTATTAGAGGTCTCCAGCTCGCGAGCGAAATAAGCTTCAGATTTATATGGTTAATGACAACTTTATATTGGTAATTTGATTTATTATTACGCCAAATTTAAGTTTCCACCTCAGGGGATCAGAGTTCTCAGAAATACGGGGACAAACAGACACAGACTGATCCCCTAAAGGTTTCGTTCTTGCCTTTTTAGATACGAAAACCTAATAACTCTATTTATTCATACATGCCGTGGCATGCCGGAAATGGGGAATCAGAATTGTTGAATTAATAAGATAATCTCGAGGGATTATCGTCAACCACAACAACCGTCACAACAGGCAGCACCGCCGTCCCGAACGGCGGACGAACGCATTAATCAATTGTTTTGCTCTCAGAGGCATCCACAGTTGGACCGAGTAAGCGCGAAATAAAATTGTGTCTCTCCATGAGGAGCCATTAAACTAATTAATGGAATTTAAATTCGACAGCGGTCACTATTGTTAATGATGACCTCAAAATGGTCTGCCGTTGGCTTTGAGTCAGAATTACTTTCTTTTATACTATTTACGGTCAAGACATACTAAATGACAACAAACACTTTCAGGAAGAAATTTTAAAAAGGTACCTCGCATTTTCTGAACAATTAATTAGTAACTTGCTAACCTTAAAATAAAGCAAATTCAGCAGTTATTATTTTGGGTATCAACATATTATACACGAACAGGTTTGGTTTAAATTGATTGAGGTATTTGGATTGATAACAACCTTTAGCCGTGTCTTAAATGATATGATTAATATTTTTAACAATTCATCAGGTTCTCGAAAAACAATTTCAAAATTGGATTGGTATTAATCATAATGTTGCACTATTGTGATGCACATTATTTTATATATTTATGTTCACAGTAATTAATTCAAAATCTTAGTATATTACTGTATAATAGGCACATTTCCTAAAACATTATGAAAAAAATTAACTTGTCTATTTAGCATTACAGTTATGTTAATAAATTTTTGATCATGGTTAAAAAAAGCTCACCGTAAATTGCTTAAACAATTTTAAAAAAATTCTAGATTCTTTTGAAGAAAAAGATACGATTTGGCTAGCAATATCCACAAATCTAAAGTAAAACTGTTAAACAGAAAGTCGGTGACGAAAAGAACTTTCCTTAACACCCAACCCGCTAGTACTTTCTAAATCACGAAATTATCTCCGAGTGGAAATACTAACTAAATTTTTGAAAATTTGGGTAAATTGTGCCTTGTGGCCAGAATTTTTTCAAGTTATTGTTTTCCCTAGTATATAATTTATTGTCAAATTATGCACCTACATTTTATTACATATTAGTGAATAACAAATATTCATGTAATAAGCAATATTCATAAATAATGTTTTTAGACGTTGAACCGTTTTTGATCGCACGCAACTTTTCATAAAAAATCAGCATCTAACATCACGCTGACTTTAATTAAGTATCTTCTTATTTTATCAAAACACTTACTAATAGTTCGGATGGGACAAGTTTTCTTTCTCTTATCAAAAGACCTGCGTTGAACGGTTTAAAATGTACTTCACGTTATCGTTATAAAATCTTATGGAAAAAGTGCTCCATGTAGCACTAAAGCCTCATTTAATATAAATAGAAGTTTGAAATGTTTCCGTAAAATTTTAGACTTACCTGTTTTCCAGTTATTCGCTTGGAGCGGTCCTGGGGGGTGGGGTATGATCATATCTAACTATTTATTTCGCCTAAATTGTTTTATGTATAGTAAGACTTATTTTATATTTTATTTAAAAATATTGAAAATTCGTTTTTAAATGGAATACTTCCGTTCATTATATTTCCACAAGCCGAGTAATCAGATTTTTTTATGTGAAGTAAGAAAACAAATTGAGCGCAGTCATTTTATTTTCTTACTCCAGATGAAAAAATTTACTCCACATAAATAGTATTTTAATTATATTTCGCAGATTATGTAGTAAAATAGTCGTTATACGCTGATTGTTTGGGATAATGGTTAATTATTCTTAAAATTTTACTGTATTAAATTTTCAATATGTCCGTAAATTAAATCATAATTTACAGGAACCATTTGTTTGAATGTTAACCAAATTTTTAAACGAATATAATAAATAGAACTATTTATATTCAGTTTCTGTCGATGTGTGAAACATGACCCAAATCATGAAAACGTCTTAAAATTAGTTTCAAATGGCCAAACAAATGCATATTAAAATAAAAAGTAGGATGTGATAGAGGACATTTTGATCAACCTTTAATTTTATTTAAAAGGTTTATCCAACCATACCTCCCTGAACTAAATACTCAAAAAAATATTCGATCTCATTTAATGTATCTGGGGAAGTACATAAAAATTAATTTGTTTTATGTATTTTGCTATATATTAATTAGGATATCAATATTAATTTTTTTTATTTAAAAGCTTCGATGTACAATACATATGGCGGATTTTAACTATTTTAACAACACATTTTGAATAATTTTTGTTTTTCAGATAATGCGAAATGTTATAATGTAAACTATAAGGATATATTTGGAAAAAGAAAAAAAGCAAAACTAACAAATCATAATAACAATAAGTTTTACTTAAACAAGCTAAACCAATTTAATAAGATATGGACTTGCGTTAAGATTGAAGAAGAAGAGGACAAGAGCACAGAGGGACTAGAATTTAGGAAAGGTATGATTTGCTAATGGATTTTTGTAAATATTTATTCAGGGTATTTTTCTGGCGTCAGGATCAAGTTTATTTTAAAGCTTTGCTGCTTGGATAATAAAGAATATCTCATATGTCATTATGATATTTTGCAATGAATAAGATGAGTCAACTTTCAGTACGTAACTATAATTGCAATGGGCAGACATGTAGTCAAATCATGTATTTGGAAAATTTGATGTGAAACAGACGTTTATTGAATATATTTAGTGTTGATTTTTTATAATTTTTTTTAAATGAAACTATGTAATATATATATATATATATATATATATATATATATATATATATATATATATATATATATATATATATATATATATTATATTATTTACATTCTTAACCACGACCTAGGTTTCGTTGTATGACAACATCTTCAGGTTGGCCTTTTGTAAATATTGAAATTGATCTTTACAAATTGCACACCTGAAGATGCTGTCATACAATGAAACCTAGGTCGCGGTTAAAAATTTAAATAAAGTAGAAATAATAAGACATGTTTGCAAAATATCATCCATATAAGTCTAAGGCTATTGAACATTGAGGATGTGACAGACGAAAGAAGGACAAATATTGCAAAGTTTTGAGGGTTTTCCATTTCACTATTGAACCTTAAAAATCATACACTGTATCTTTGCTAAACGATAAATCTTTCTTTTTCGTGATATAAAATTCATAAATGAGGAAATAACTTTTTAATGCTTTGGTTCAGTAATGTGTATGTAGTGTCGGGTATTTTAAAATGCCAGACATTACATACACTGTAAATTGCCGCTTTATTAAGAAAATTATATAAAAAACGCAAAATAATATATCGATATTTTAATAAGTTGACGGACGTGAAGTAAAGTAAATTCGGTTAGTTTATTTTTACATACTTTTGACGTTAATATGTCTTTAAATTTGCTTCCATAGTGGGAGGCAAGACAGAAAACTTGATGATAACAAAATCGGGGGATACAGTTTGGCTTTGCAGTTACGTGATAGTCATCTACATCCAAAGTTTAATTAGACACATTGATAGTTAAAGTATCAAAGAATTCATTGCATTGCGTGAGGACTGTGACGCGTCGTGTGCAGCGGAAGGGAACGCGCCGCCATTTTGAGATCGTTTTTCCACATTACATAAGTTCGCTTTAGTATCAATTTTGACTCGAAGAAGCTATAATGCTCGTTTGAGTTTCAATCGACAGCTCTCGTCAAGGTTTATTAATTGCTTATATAAAACATTAGTGTAGAATGGTTATAATTAATATGTATGGTGCTAAATTAAAAAAAAAATTAACAAAACGTATTACAATTTCGTCCTATATCTGCAAAAAAAATGGTATACGGTTGGAATGATCTTATCAAGAAAAATCCAGTGATAAAATACCATATTATAGAGTGAAGTGGTGCTGAAAACATAAAAAATGTTACCCGTTAATGTACACGTATTCACGTAAAACACACGGCCGTGTCCTCAACACAAGCACAATTCGATTTTTTTTATTAATATCCATTGAAGATCGAATATACATTACCTACTTAATTTTGTATGTCATGTAGTTAAAAATATTTATTTTGCTATTGTATATTGCGTTTTTATGAATTTAAATATCCTGTATTTATAATGAATTTTGTTAGATGTCGTATTAGAAATAAGTTTCGAATGGACCTGATTTTTAATTTAAAAAATTGATCGCCTACCAATTCTTTCTTGCCTTTTTTTGCATGCAACTTTGTAATAAGTAACAAGTCCACACAACATCAAGAGCTGAATCCATTAACACAAGGCCCTTTGTTAGCTAGCAGTTCAGACACACCTTCAACTTACCACCTTGCTTTCGTTAAACGATAATTCAAAACTGACTATTCTGCGTTAATTTATTGATCACGTAATGTACGAAGTAAGTTGTGGTGTAATGCAAATGATTTATCCTTCACAGATACATAGGACATAATGATGGTTTAAATTAGGTAAAGTTGCAGATGGTGGCAAGTTCAAGGTATTGTTTATCATGCCTTTCCAAAAACTTTCAAATCACAATTAAAAACACTCACACTATTCCAAGAGCAAGTCAGAATATTATAAGAAATATTCAATATAAAAATAATTACGGCGAACAATATCATGCACGTTCAAAATTTTGCTGAGTAAAATTGTAACACATGTGACACATGTGAGATCCATGGCAATCAATCTAACACTTAATTAAGTATATGATATACCTAAAAGAAATAACGGCGGCGCTGTTGCGGCTAGTCTACACAGTATCGCTTTGCGGGGGCTGCGCAGCCGCGGCGTCATGTGTCCTGAACTTAATACAACACTACAAATGATTGACAGTCCTTGATTACGTTTATGCAAATGTTACAATTTAATGAACAACTCCACGTACTTTGCTCTTTAGAAACTTTTCTGGTCCGAAATTAAATTTAAAATCGGAACCTCGGAACAGCATAAGAGTACCGGAACGGTATAAAAACTAAGACGTTTTAAATATGGAAGACGTACATATAAGAGTATCTACGTAATGTTTTCTTCTACAATATATTCCACTAACTTATAAAAGAGACATATACCAATGCGCCTTTATAACTGGTTTGTTCAACTTTTGGAACTGGCATTTACTGCGCTTCTTGACTGGTCAATTCTAGTTCAAAAAAGAGCATTAAATGACATTGTATGACAAAAATTTCGTCAAACACCACTTTTATAAATATTAGACAATGTGTAATGTGTAATAATGAACTATGGTTACAATTGAGTACAACATAACCAAACTCATGTGATGAAGTACAATATAACTTACATATTGTGACATACACAATATGTTTTGGCGATATCGCATCAAGAATAGCACACTTACACGCACACATTAATAGAATTGATGTGGACCATAAGAAATAGATGCTAATACAATACTTTTATCATTTTGATGGATATATCAAAAATTTTTTTAATCCAAATCAAACCTTTCTTATAATTGGTTCTTTTGTATTCTATCTTGTGAAAATTTTTATTGTTTTCCAATTTATATTCATGTAAGTTGAGCTCATATTTTTTTTCAAAATGACAGCCTATTTATGGTAGACTAATAATATCTGCAAATTTGGTTTGACCGTCCGCTATAACATAATTCTTCGCTGCTCCGGCACTGAATTCTGGAGCATTTAATTACATCGGAACATTTAGTACCTAAGTGAAGAATGTCAATAATTTGGCCACGCGTTACGATCGCACTTTTATAAGTACACATATAGTTATAATTATGTATTTTTACAATGTTGCAAATTAACATATATTTAGATCATATTTAGGTCTTGCGATAAGGGAAATAGAAATTAGTAGAGAAAAATAAGAAAGGTCAATAGTTAGATTCGGTATACTGCACGGTAATTAGTGTATATTTATGCCTTATTATATATGATATAGTCGGATCGAACGTAGCAGTGTAGACGGACTGAGTTTTTTTTAAATCAACAACATGAGACGAAAATTTAAAAGAAAATTCCGTTCTACATTTTTTATACATTTAATAACTTTATCTAGAAAAACTAAATATGTTACGTTTATACTACTGAATGTAAAATAAGATCAAAACAAAATAAAATCCTTGGCCACATTAGGCTAAATCATTTATATAATGCATTTCTTCTAGACAACACCATTGATTTCATGTTAAGGTTCTTAAATAAGCTACAATGGGAAATTAGCGAAGATCTCTTTGCTATCTTTGCTAATTGACCACCTGAAGATGTTGTCATACAACGAAACCTAGGTCATGGTAAATAATTTAAATAAAGAAAATATATATATACATAGAAATAACACTACATCATGTAGTTACATTTTCAGTTATAGAATATTAACGCCAAATATACTCAATATTTATTGTTTTACTTCAAAAGTATTAATTGCAGAAACACATCAATCAAACATCTTTGTATTTAAATAGTGACGAGACGAAGTATATTAAAAATATAATATTTCTTATATTGCAGTACATAACGACGATACATTTAAAAAGTTGATTTTTTCTCGTCATAAGCAACAATGTTTTGATGCTACCGCTATCAGATAACTAAGCAATTGAATACCGTAAGGAAATGGCTAATTCTGATAAGTATTTCATTTTAGATGTTAGTGGTATAAGTATGACGACTAAACGTGCTGAAACGTTGACTACGAATGCAAGAAGTTACTAGGTACAAAAACTAAGGCTCTTTTAACAACATTCAGTGAAAAATATTAATAGAAAAAGTACGAAAAATAAATTTCGTACCATAAATATTTTTTCAATTCAAGAAAAAAATTCAGTACTATATGACAAAAATTAGTGTGAAGTGAAAAAAAAGTCATTGGTATTAGTAACCGTTTTGTAGAAATATAGTATAGAAGTAATATTTTTGAATGGGACTAAACTAACCTCAAATTATACTATTGTGATCTTAGTTATATTAGTTATAAAGTCTGGACCTATTATTAAAGGTGTATTGATTAAGTCAGTGTATTTATGTCCAAAGTATTCAAACTATATTTTAGTTATCATAAGTACATTATATTATTTTTCATATATATATATATATATATATATATATATATATACACATATACATATATATATATATATATATATATATATATATATATATATATATATATATAATATGCACTAGATACTAAATTCAATTCATCGGTATGATTAATGCAATTTTGTACAACAGTGTATAGAGGTCACACATATATATTTGAATATATTTGATATTTGAAACAATCTATTTTGCATTATTTCAATTGCAATCTATCGTATTCTCTGTAAAAATATAAGATTGTACATGTAAATTACTATACAAGTAAATTTGGCTAAATACCTTTCCAAATGATATTTTGATAATTGAGAAAAAGAAAACGGAATAATTTTGTATTTAATATCGAATAACATCGCTCACGACTAAATTAGTAATTAATACTGTCAATGTAAACGTAAAACAAAATAAGCTTGTTTTAAACAGTAGACCGCTAAGAATAAATGTTTCCGACCAAAATAAGTTCTTCTGTAGTGGAATGAAGCCTTATAATCACGCCCTTGAATATAAATAAGCATTACTAAAAGTAGATATTTATTGGCCCACCAAATTGCAAACCCGAAAATCGTTAGTGGTACAAAGCTACGTACTAAAAGGAGAAATATAAATCCTGTACAGATTTCCTTTAAAATGGAATTATTTAATTTTCATGTTACATCACGATTCGAAGTAATTTATACCTAAGTTATTCCGACAAAACGAGGGGGTGCCATTTTAATTAAAATGTACAAGTATAATTTGCAGGCAAGGGAGCGCTCAGCGAACGACCTTGTTTGAGAATTGACAAATTTTCCATTTCTGATTATTTGTGTTCATAGTTCCACTTTGTTTATGGAAATTTTTGTCTTTAAGCCTGTCATTGTTTTGAATTTAATGGAATGTGCAAAATGCATGCAAGAAATGGTTGAGATCAAGAGCTTTCCATTTGCAACACTCAGTTGTGTATTGTTTAATAATAAGTGTTCATATTAAAAACTTCATCAATATTATGATATAAATCAAACAATAGTGTATTTTTAACATTCCCGTAGACATTCAAATTCAGTACGCGTTTTGAAATTTCCATAAGGTCTTCCTCACTTTTAATAACTTTAAATTTTCTATGTTATTTAAATAATATATATATATATATATATATATATATATATATATATATATATATATATATGTACATACGATATCACTGGCCTTGAATATCCAGTATGATTTAAATCAATCGAACACGATATTTTAGAATTTAAATTTGAGGCGGCCGGGGGGCATCTTCTGCTTAGGTTCTGAGTGTAGAATTTTTTTACAATTAATGGAGAAATCGGTATTAAAAAATTCAAATTACGTGTTATTTTCAAATTTAATATAACACTGAAATAACGAACGTAATCTAAATTGAAAGTAAGAAAGGAAATCAAAGCTAAAAGTACCTTATCAAGAAATTTTATACAGGTTTTTTTTTTAAATAAGTATTAGGTTTATTTCAAAGAAAAAATTTAAAAAAATTGTTTTATGCATTTTTACCTAAGAAAATAGAAAAACTTTTAATAACTTAGGTGATCATTAATTTTTTTTTCCATTTCGAGCGCACGTACAGCGACTAACAAGTGTCCAAGATCACCAAATGCAACCGAAAATAGCTGAAGTCACACCGAATATTAACGGCTATATCCGAACACCTCACGACAGATCCGATGTATGCACTATACCTGTTCAGCCATGAATCGAAATTGTTCGTTAGGGCGTAGGTCAAATTTATGATTTGATGACTATCAAGCAGTTGAAATACCTTCATGCATTTACCTCATACCTGACACTGAATATATATATATATATATATATATATATATATGTGTGTATGTATATATATATATATAACCGAACATTTTCGAACTTTAAAACCTCTCCTAATACTTGACTACTTTTACAGTGCCATGTACGCTACTGCCATTATATTATCAAAACACGCGTGGCTTTAAAGGAAAGTTGACAGACTTATTCTCAACGCATTTGCTGAGCGTTATAATATAGTTATTACACAGTACTGCGACACGACTAAGCAATGCGCAGCGTTAGCCTGCTGCTGGCCGCATGGCAAACCATCACTTTGGAAAACATCGTGCCTGAATATGAAATAAATGGCGAAACATTTACTATTTGAAATGTCATTATGTATGTCTGTATTGTATATATCACACGCTATGTTTGTGGTGAAATTTATGGTAACTTCTTTTTGCATGTCTGTATTATTTGTGACCGTCACCTACAAGGTTGTACAACTGGTGATTTCAATCTGTACAGTTCCTATAACAAATTGTTAAATTTGTATAAATGTACGTTGCCCTTCCGTTCGCTTATAAATATTAATAACGTCAGTAATATAATAGCAGAAAAATGAATGATCTGGTGTTATCGGGTGATGGTAATGCAACCGTAAAACGATGCCCCCGTCTGTCCATCTCTGTGAGTGTTCATACAGCATTACATCATATTAATTCTTAATATTCTCCAAATATGACCCTTATGCCAGCTAAAATTTTTGGAAAAATTATGGGAAACTGTGTTTTACTTTATTGCCTTCAGTTTGAAATCAATTAGGGCAAATTACACTTAAATAATAGTGTAAACATTGCCATTTACTATTTTTACGACCAGGTTTATTCCTGTATCGATGTATGTGTTCTTTTAAAAACGTTCAAACTTGCAAACATGCAGCATATAGTTTGGTTTAACAGACAGGTTATTTCCTATATTAAACACAAATATTAATTTTACCGTTTTTGGAAACAATCATGGTTCGCTAGTGAGTACAGGCCCTGGACTTGATTTTTTATTGGTGGTTAGTTGCTATTACAAAAATTAGGAATAACCACTTCAGAATTACTTTCTCTAAGCCAAAAGAATCAGTAGAACTTGGTGGCTTACCTGGTTTTTTACCTGGTTTAGACCTCACGATGGAATGTTACTCGAATAACGTCGGCGCCTAAGGGTGATGATACTTTTGAAGTAAGTAATTCTTCGCCGATTTTGATCTTCTCTGCGCCATCTAAATTATTAAATTACACATTACGTTTCAATAGTTGTTTGAGCTATGGAAGTAAGATTTATGACGAGCTAAAATAATTTAATATTGGAAATTCAATAATTACTAATCTTGTAACGTCAACTACAACTCTTGAGAGATTGATTTCTGTTTCCATGTCGACGTTGCGTATTTAGAGTATCAAAAATCTCTCGATTTCATTGATACTGACATCTTAATAAATTGTAATGTGAGAAGTCGAAGCTGACTTCTCACTTCAACTCTCACTTTTCTTCTCTGCGTATTAGGCGGAAATAAAGCAATACGTTAGAGTGGAAATTTTGCATCTCAGGTTAATTTTATTTCATAGGATCAGGAGTCAGCCATAGTTCCAATCTTGAGCTTTTACTGCTCACTATCGCGATAAATAATGTCAATAAAAAAATGCACATTACCTTCTTCTCGCGGATGATACGAAGATTTTTCTCAGCTATTAGAAATATAGCAGATTGCAAGACTGCACCGTGATGTCGTTGCTATTTTCGACTGGAGTGATGCGAGCAGTGTGCGGTTCAATTCAAGCTTTGTGATGAGCTACAGTCAGGTACGCGATCCTTTCTAGTATGAATAAACCATGAGGGCGGGATGCCATTATACACACATTTTGAAGTAGTTGGTCAAGGAGTTCTATTCGATTTGAACCTGAATTTTTGTGGTCATAGAGCAGATACAGGAAAAAAAGTCATTCAGAAGGCTTTAGTTTTTGTAGGGCAATGCTGGGGACTTTTAACGTATTTTCGTAATTATTCTATTATATATAACTTTAGTACGAAGCAAGTTAGAAACCAGCTCAATCAGAAACCAGATCAACTCTTATTTCGGGCCAAAATGAAACTAAATACAGTTTGATGATTGAACGTGTTCAAAAAACATTCCTCCAATATTTATACATGAGATTATGCAGTACTTCCCTTTTCTATTTCCTACCGATTTTCCCTTAGGTATGTTTGGTTACAATACATTGCAAGACAGAAAGTCTTTGATGAAATTTATTTTCAAATTGTTAAATGGAAAGGTTTTATGCCCTAATTTATTCGAAAACACTCCTTTTATTCGTACCTGATAACTACCCGCGCTTGCGAAGTCATCGTTTTTTTGCTCTACCAGCATCTAGAATTGTAATATATCGGAACTTTATACCTTCTGAGAGTGTCCAATTATTCATCCGCCTAATCGCGGTTCCACCGGAGTATGACGTGTTTGTTATGATTGAGAGTAAACTTATTGAAATGTGCGAAGTTATTTGTTGCAATGTTACTGAATTTTATTAATGGTTTTGTTTTATTCATTGAAACCAAAAAGTATTAAAATGGAAAAATTTTCAGAACGGTATATAAATAAACAAATAAATGTCTTATGTTTATTTGTTACGTACATAAACAAAGCAATTGCTACACTCCGACAAAGAGTAGGTAATATTGAACAAAAACTTTATCGATATATCATCCAGCAGTAATTATTTTTAGATTGGAGGGTGGAAAAGCAATAAACCATTTGGAGAATCATGATATTCCGGCTCAAAATACCACTAAGTCGCCATGGCACACCTTGACCAACTTTAGTAAGATTATCATCATAACGTTCACCACGACACTGAACTTATGATCGCTTATTACTACTGTGAAAATAAAATTGTGATTTGTCTGTAAAAAAACGTTGTCCCATTGCTTTTCCTTCAATGCACATTTCTATGAGCATAGGCAAAATTTTGTTTTCGATATGTAATATTGGCAATAGTAGACTTAGATAAAAGCCTCCGTGAATGCACATCCACTTCAAAAATCGTCGATAGGTCGAATAGCCCAAACCCTGTCGAAAAGCTTGAAACTGCTCTCTTTTTTCTCACTTTTGGAACTGTATTTAAAGTTTAGCTCATAACAGAGTGGCTTTCTATCATTGGCAGTAAATCGTTAATTGTGTCTTATTTAAATAAGTGACAAGACGAAAAACTATCATACCTTCGTAACAGAAGATAAAAATAGGTTTGTAGAATTTTTAATTATCGCTTCTAAAAATCATGAAATGCTTTTATAAAATGGAAAAAATTTTGAGGTATGCCTTTTTACCAAAATCACAAATTGCAAACTGTAAGTACTATTTTGTATTGGGTTGAGGTATAATAATTTTTCAAATATAGAAAATTCGATACACCTCGGGCAATTCCTGTTCAGTCGGAAAATTAAGATAATTTAATAATGTATTTCATCAATTATATTAAAAACAGTTCTGGTATTCTTTTTATTGACACGCATAATATATTTTAAATAAAATCTGAATCTAATAAAATTCTATTACAATAATTGTGACTATAGCAGTTTCAGATATTAAGGGAAAGGACTTTTTGTGAATACTTTAACAAATACCTAACATTGGTTTTTGAAAAAAATAGTTCCGGAATACTGATTACTTTACTTTAAAATTCAAGAGATGTGAACATAAGTATACATATACATAAATATGTGTATGCGTGTGTGTGTGTGCGTGTACGTGTGGATTTGCGTGCGCCTGCGCGTGAGCGTGTGCGTGCCTGCGTGTGCCCGTGCGTGCATATAATTTTTTTAAATTTCTACTTCAAATGGTTGTGGATATTTTCAAAGATATGTGTAGTCTATCTCTGTATATCTGTGTCTAAAAAATATTTGAGAATCCTTATAGCTTTCTCAAGTTCATTTAATACCCCCACAGGATATGTAAAATAAAGAGAAATTCTAAACTTTTATATGCAGTCGATATGCTTTATCACAATGGCAATTTTCTTCTTTCTATGTCAAACGGTTTCGGCTTAACGTAATGAGCTGCGACAAACAGATGACCAATGATATGGGCCGATATATGGGTGACTGATGAAATCCAGTTCTTTCCCTTTGAGGTACAAGAACTTAAAAGATCTGAGAGTATGTCATAATGTATCAGTTTTAGGAATACTTTGACCTTTATAATAACATGAACATTTCAATAATGTTTTGACTTTTGGTAAAATAGTACGGTGTTTACTAAAAAAGATTTCCAAAAATTAATTTCACTCGTCATAATTTTTTCGTTAACTTGTACATAAACGTAAAGAGTAAATATATGTAGTAACAGATATTTACTCTTTACGTTCAAAGTTGAAAATTAATTCTTGAACACAATTTTTAACGATTTTTACCCGTTTTAAAAAAGGAATTGAAATATGTTTCCTGTTTAGTTCTTATCATTAGTTTGCAAGAAAGTTGTTAGTAAGCAAAATTTACTTTCTGTCAGATAACGTATAAGAATTGTAATACGCCTTTGGGAGACAATAATTTATTTTGAACATTAACTTTTCCCGTTAAAGCAAACGTACAGTAATAAATAGTCATCTGCAAGTCGCTTCATCACATAGATCAGCAGTGACCATAACACTCTTGCAAGCATAATATTTTTTTTTGCAAATAGCCAATTAAAGCCCCTCTTTTAACTTTTACGATCCTCAATGAGCTCAACTGATATTTTTGAAAAGTTTGCAGTTATTATTATAATTATTCTTGGCTCGTTCCTAAAGCTCTTTATTTCGAAGTTTTTTTATTAGTTTTTTGTTTGTTTTGTAATGTGTTTAATTTCAATAATATTTATGAAAATATTAATTGTGATGAAAAATATTAACTTTTGTCAATTCTTTTATCTTCCGAATTCTGATTTTAATTGGTCATTTTTGTGTTATGCCTCCTCTATACGTGATAATAAGTGTGTATTTTTATATACTTATAAAACACGTGTATCTATACATGTAATTGAGATGCATTCGTTTGTGGTGACGTCAACATATATTTGTGTAAGTCATATGCAGAGATATGAATTGTACTTTCTACTGTATCAATGTACTATATATGCTTTATATTATTATTGTCATTTGTGTACATGTGTATATATATATATAAATATATATATATAAATATACATAATTATGTATATATATATATATATATATATATATATATATATACACGCTGTAAATAGGTTGTATCAGTGAAGCATACTGCACGACTCAATTTAGGCACGTTTTTGTGGATAATGTCCTGTATTATTTAAATTCAATATATTTCAATTGTATTTGTCATTGTTTATCTCTTTGTAGTCAATCAACAAACTGTATATACTATACATTTTATACGTAAATATATGTTTTATTATTATATTGTTTTGGTCAAATTAACATTTAATAGCTTGATTCAGTATTATACAAAAAAGTTTCGACAAAAAATTGGTCCCAGAATCCTTTTAAAATATATGCAAGGTCTTTTCGACCAGTTGAAGTCAGTTGATGTGTTTTTGTGCTCTACAGAAGATGCAGGTTCACATTTCTGGAATTTTAGGTGTAGTTTTTGATGAACACACTCTTAATGTAAATTTCGGGAAATTAAAAAAATCAAAATTTTTAACACTTCTCTTTTAGGTAAATTTTAATTATGAAGAGCGTATTGCAATTAAGAAGTATACATTGTTTTCAATTACTTAAACCATTTTCAATTTACAATTAGTTAAATTCCTGTAGTGTAATAAAAAGTAGAATGCACAAAGCTTTGAAATTAAATATCATCTAGCGATAGTCTTTCTTTCTTCTTCTTTGGAATGAGCTCAAGTTAACGGTGTTATATATATATTAATAGCCGAATTATTGAAGTATGAAATTACTTCGATCAAAACTGTCCCTTGTTTGGGCGTGACATTTAGAACTGATTAGGAATTTTTTTTCTTCTACCTGATTTACATTAAACCTAATACAATATATTTCCATGTACTATCGTTATGGAATATGCGAAGTAAAAGGAAAGTAAATTTTAATATTGACGGTAGGTAAAATTTATTCGTTTCATTAATCTACACACATCTCTACTACTTTAATGAGTATTAAACTATATATTGTTTATCCGAATGTTATAAATTAAAAATGTGGAAAAAGTATCGAGATATCGAGAGAAGTGAATAAATGTATGAAAAAATACTGAGTCTAAATCTGGTTTTAATAAATTACTTTCTTAGTACTCGTACAACTTCCTTCTTCACTTTTCCCGTTGCTAAACTTTAAACAGAAGGCTACAATTAATAAACAAAAGAATGTCTTAACATTATGTACATAATGCTTTATAAAACATGGTATTTCAAAATATTATTTGTTATTTAATTCCGACACGTCGCTTCACACTTGTATTTTTTTAACGTTCTGCATCACGGCAACACACTTATGGGAACATCTCGGTATTTGCGTATTATTATATCACATTCATGTACATGATTTGCGGTCTAAGCAAAGGCTTAAAAAAAGTAAAATTTACATTAAAAGAAAGCGTAGTTATATTGCTTGTCGTCATCAGTATGACATGAAAGCTTTTTATGATGTGAGTTACAATACATACAAATTAGAAAAATTTCAGAAGCATACAAATATCGCGAATTTCTAACAAAAATTAACAGCCAAAATAATTGTTACAGTTATCCTATAATCTTTTAGTCAGATCCTACTAGTCGTTTTTTCAATAGCTATGAAAATAACGGGAGGTAATAAACTATATTTTGCAAATTTTTATGGATATCTCTGAAATTTTGGGGACCTTATAATCAGTCCTTCCAAATAAAATCCAAAAAATATATGAAAATAAAAAAAATTCCCGTATTTAATTTTTCCCCTTACGCATTAACGTATAAATATTTTTAATTTTTATCTAATACAAAGTATGTGAGTTAATATGATCTATCACTATGCCAAGTTATAAGTTTTTGGGTCAAATGGTTTTTGAAAAATATGCTGTAAAGGTCTAACCGACGTGAGTGATCTTAAGAAACTTTCATTTTTACTTTTAAGGTACGGAATACTAAAAAGCTTTGAAATGGACACATACTTATCTATTTAGACTACCACATTATCTATTTAGACTACCGCTATAAGCATTTAGTGCTTATATATTTTACTTAAACAGTAGTGAACATATATTTTACTTAGACATGAGTTGATCGATCAAATTTGAATGAGTACATTACTTACAGACCATAAAGTAAGACGTATTGTTGAAGTTCCGTAGTAAAGTATTACGTTACCGAACTAAATTTACATTATGACCTGAACTTATTGGAGCAGGTTTAGTTATAACTCTGTAATAGAATGAAAATGTGCTAATACATTGATAAGCTTTATAAATCATACTCTTTCCGGGTATTGGAACAAATTCTGTTAAATATTTTGTTAGATAAATGCGTCGTCATGATGTATGAATTATGTACGTATTCTTAGGCTCTTATTTGAATATTTAGTTTGACGACGTTTGGAGGAGCTATTCAATTTACTTTATGAAACGTGGAAATATAAAGCAGTTTGCGCATTATATTAGCTGACGGCGTTCAGTTATCCAAATAATTCAGTCGATTAATTTGTTAATGATGCACTTTTGAGTTAAAGGAGACCTGCAAAGAAAGTATGGCATTATAAACATAAAATATAATTAGTAAACAAGCTGGTATTTTTCTAGATATAAAAAGTAAACAATTCAGCGACTGACAACACAATAAAAAGAAGGAAAGTGCCAAAATATAATAATTCTCTTACATAATAGACCACAAAAAGCTACTTTCGTATATGTTTAAATATCATATATTTAGTATACCAAGAATTCTTAATAAGTAATAAAGAAAAACCATAAAAAAACCCGACGAAACATATAATACTTTTAAAAATTATTACAAAAATATTGCTTAACAATACCTTTTTGTTAAATTTATAGTAAAACACGATATGGATTTTTGCTAGTTAAGTTGCTATTATTTACGTAAAGGAAAAGCAAAAACAAAATACGTATTAAAAACTAGACATTTAATTACAAAAAAGATAAGAACAGTTTATTTTAGATTAGTTTTATTATAAAGAGTGAGGGATGTTGAAAATGGTATATCAGTTATTTGATTCAATAAATGGAGGTTGTAAGTGCCTGTTCGTTATTTATTAGATAGTAGCAATGGGTGCGTTTTAATCAATTGTATATTTTGCAATGATTAACGACATGCCATTTACTATAATATGACAAATATTTTTAAATTATAGCATAATCTTCTCTCTTATTCTGGGAACGGAAAAAAGAAATAAAAAAATTATTTTAAAGAGTTTGATGAAAGACTTAAAGAAAGATATTGCAATTATTGTTTCACACGGCTCCTTCCCCGTTCATCATCATTTAATATAGTTTAATTTAATTATAAACATGTTTATAAAATTAATGACATTTATAATCAGTAGTCCTGGTTAAAATTTATCAAAAAAATAATATCCTACTCCTTGTTTGTACCTTCATCAGTCATGAATTTACGTTAGCATCTAGGATGTAAAGAAGTTTTCAAAAGAAATATTACGTAATATTTTGATTTATATAACGTAAATTTCTGAAATAGAACAGTTTTAGAATTATTTCACCTTGGGCTCTTAATTGATACCCCATATTTTGTACTGGAGTATATACGTTTTAATATGGTTCATTGCTATGAACTATTTTACGTTTCTACAAAAAAACTGTTTCTAAGCAAAATACGGTGAGGCGAGTGACTTCTTAAAGGTTCCGTTTTCTTCTTTTCGAAATTGTATAGATTTAAATTGTAATTATTTTTATTTGTTATGGCTAAATACACTATCAATAAATGATGGCATATTATTTCAAAACGGAAACATATAATTCATATTTCAATAATAAATTAATACCGCAGATGCCTTTACAAGCAAAAACCGTATTACCGAAATATAACCGCCTTTAATAAAAAGTCCTAAGCTATAAGACCTTGGAATCAACTGGAACCGGGTACCAAACCTATAAATGTCTTTAAAGACCGTCTGGAAAAGTCCTTCCTCTCATAATCTCTTAGTTTTATACTTCCTAATTCTATTAAGATACCCCACCTTTTTTTCCAAAAATGTGAAGATTTATCATTATACGAACAATGATAAATCTTTACTTTGGGTTTTTGTATTTTTTTATTTATTTTTATTGTACTTCTTCTATTTCGCTATTTTAGTTGTTTGCTGTAACATTCTAATAAATTTAATTTTTCAATAGTGTATTTCACAGACTACCACATTACAAAACATTTAAACTTAATAAATGTGATTGATTAGAAGAGATTGCTCTTGCAGCAACACGTCCGCCAAATGTACATATCTTTATACTTTGAAGTCTAAAATTAGTAAATGAATAAACAAGGCAAACGGTGATGATTGTTCGCTCTTGTAGCGTTACCATGATAACGACCACAACACCTATGGGAAGTAAGGGTTCAATATTTTTAAGTAGTATACAAAAAAGCAGCAGTTTATTAAAGCTTTGCTTAATCGATTTGGGCTGCGATAGGTCGCAAGTAATCTATAATAAACGTAAACAATTTCCAAAGTATTAAGTTGTTGCCTTCCAAACATTATCCCTAACGCACGCGCGTCATTAGATACATGGGTTGCTTGACAGATAGTTTTCCTCCATTTTGATAACCTACTTAAATATCTATAAAAGTTTCTTTACAAGTGAGTGTCGTACCAAAAACTGTTATAAGTTTTTCTGCCAACAATCACAAATTTTATTCGCAAGTCCATGCACATACAATATAGTCTATAGCAATCTGGAAACTATAACCGATTATATTGCAACAGTTGTATACCAATAAGTTTCTAATATCAAGGTCACCTTCACATTTAAATATTTTTAACATATTCGATATTAGGTTGGTATTTAAAGCCTTTTTAAATATGTAATTTAATATGGGACACTACAGTTTTATAGAAAACGATAAAGATAAAACCAAGTTTCGATGGTAAATGCTATATACAAAAATATACAAAAAATATGTAAAAAGTCGTTGGATATTTTATTACAAAATTGATCATCAGTAGAACAACAACTCGATAAATTTATTTAATTGTTAAGGCAAAATCGAGCGGCGATGCTTTTTCTAAATTAGTATATTTCTATGATCATATTTTCCTCTGAAGAAAAAAAAAGAGTAACGAAATAAAATACTTTTTAAATTAGATATTTGAATAGGATATTGCTCAATTCGATACTTTTAATTAGCATTTAAAGACTTTCTTGCCACATAATGCCTAAAAATTCAGACAAAGTCGTGAATGTCGTTATGTACCAGGGCATACTTAACGATAAGGCATCATTAATTTTGGCTTTAACTTAAAATTATTTAAATGTTTGGAAATTATATTATTTATAAAACAATTAAGCACTTTGAAATGTTAACTAGAATAATTAAGTAAATTTCAGTAAAAAAGTTCTCTAGTAAACAATACGAGAAAAGTTATGACAAGTTATTAACAAACAGGCAACCAAACGCTTTGTTTCTATATAATGAATATAACGAGACTTCCTGCTGAGAGATTTATGACTACCAATCAGGTAACATACACGGATTAATTCGTATCCAGATAGCGGAAACGTAACAGAACATAAATTTTCTTCATAATGCCTTCGGAACATTCCCCGACTTCGCAAAGCCTAGTAAATACCGTTTGATCGAACATCCGCAAGTCGTAGCGCTAAGACGTATTTAGGTGATAATCCTGTGTTATCCTCCGCGTGAAAGGTTCTTATTTGGCTAATATAAATGATATATCGAGACACCCGACGTTCGGAACCCGGCTGTTAAGACTGAAGTTTTAGGATAGCTAATACTTAGGTTTCTGCAATAGTTTCTCGTATACATTTCGAATTTCCTTAATTTTATTTCTGAGTTACCGGCTTTTCTGATATACTGAAGGGGCTTTTATGTATTACCAATTATTTAATGAAAAATTGTCACTAATTTTAGAAATAATGATATTTAAAATAAGTTCGACTTAGAAAAAGTCTATATATTAATATTGTGGAAAAATAAATAGGAAATTTATTGAATCGATTTGAATTAAATTTTTTTAAAAAAGTCTTTTTATTTTAAACCATTTAATTTTGTCGTGAAATACGTCAGTAGATTTCATTGCGGTTATGGAATATAATGACATTATGCAGTCCAAAATGTTAGAGTATTATAATTTGCAACATTATTCAACGTGTTTAGAAGACATCATTGAAATAAATCAGATCTTGGAGTTTATTTACATTTTTCAAAACTTGTATCGTAAATCAGAGCAGAGAGTCTATTAACGTTTTGTCTTTTTTTATTTTAAATTACGGTATTACAAGTAATCATAATTTTTTTTTACTTAACGCAAATATTATCATTAATACTAATTATGCTCAGAGACAAAAGATCTATGAATATCTTTTTATGATAAACGTAACTGATTAAATTAAACTGAATCAAATATACAATTCTCTTTAATTTAATAAGGCGTCTCATAATACCACTTTTATTACTATAAATAAAAAATTAAAAGTTTTGAACTTTTTTAATCTTGTTGAAATGATGATATTGATACCCTGATGTGTTGGGATGATCACAACCTTACAGTCTCTGAGACCGCGGCGCATCGCACGGACTCAGGTTCGATTCCTGGCCGTTCATCGAGCGAGACTAGAACGATGTTTGTAATCGCATAGCTGAAATGCCACGGACTAGTAACAGGCAGCAGTTCTAGTGACGTGAGAAGATACTCACTGCGATCGCCAAAATAGCTGCCTAGTGTGGCGCTATGGGCATTAACCTCCAATGTGAGGAGTATGTTACGTATATATTTGGTACAGATTTTAATTTGTTCATAAAGTTAACTATAACTATATCTTTGGTAGATAGAACCATAACTCTAACTACCGTACGCTATTTTCTACTAAATATTACGAATTTCCATCGACGAAATTCTCAAAGATTCGAGAGTTATCATTTGTTTCCAAATACCGTGACTGAGAAATTTGTACGTAAAAAAAATAATTTTAAGTAAAATGTATAAATTTCAAAAGTATTTAATAGCATCATTATTAACTTTTACCTATACAAAGAAGAACCTGCAATAAAACACAATAAGCAAATGTTTCGACATTCCTTAAATAATAATTTGTTTTTGATTTCTTTAATTTACCTTTCAAAATGTTTTCCAACTGGTTTAAGTTTTATTGTCTTCGTCCGTTATATTTTTTGTAATAAATTTCCTTAGCATATGCTTTTTCTGTCAGGTAAATCGTTCTGGTATTTTATTACCCCATTTTTCATATCTACTACCTCCGCTATTGACATTAAATTAATTTACTACATCGTGCTGATATTTTCCATTTTGATCTCATTTTCAAAATTTACCCATAAAATTCAGTAGAAAATATTAAGAAACTCTAGGAAAATTGTTAACATTCAATAACAACAACAGGAAATTGTTAACAAAGTATGAATTATACGTACATTAATTGTTTTACATTCTGTACGTATGGCAAAACATGTTTATTATTCTCATGCATTAAACTAAGTAAAAAATTTAATAAACGATATGACAATTTTAAACGGTTTCTAAAAAAAATACTGTCAAATTTGCGTTTTAAGCTAATACAAAATTTAATTTTGTTGTAGAAACACATTCCGAACGTACCCAGTTTTATGCACAGAAGCACCCGTCTGAGTAATATACGCGCTCTTTGTTAAACCTGCATGTTCAGTGTGTATTTTTAAGAATGGTTACTTCCACTTTTGTCCTTAATGGAAAGTGGATCCAATGATATAAAATAGATGGAAATATTAGCTGACTCAGTTCTTAAAGGGTTATCATTTAATTTTAATTAAATCGTAAACTTTTCTATAAAAATCTCGTAAATTCATTTTTAGAGACCCTTGGAAAAAAAGAATCCATATGGGATCACTTCATTGTCCGTCTGTCGGTCAAGACCCTTTTTTTCCAATTTAAATTGAAAATAATATATATATTTTGCATATTTTGCCACTCGCACATAAATAAAAACCAATAGGGTATTCTCGTTGACCTAGAGTGGGGAAATTTGGAGGAAGCAAGTCCCACAACATAAATAAAAAATCCTTGATTTGTAGCACAAAATAAATATTTTTGAAAATTTTGCCTGTGAATGGGCAATATATTATCGTTCCAAAAAATTAAAATTTTGTAAATTGTTTAATCGGAATATTATGTACCATTAAATGTATATAAATGCCTAAATGGAACCCTCGTAGGGCGAGTTCCACTTGTGCTTGAGAGGTTTTTTTTAAAGTAAATCATTCCCTTTTCTTGAAGGCAATATATCAGTACTAGTAGAAAGAGCTTGTTTACACAATTATCATATTGTTATGTTTTTCTAAAAAAATAACCTGTAAGTACAATGGTTAAAAATATTTAAGAACAATTAGTATTTCTATTGAAGTATTTATAAATATTATTATTTTTGCTGTGTAAAGTATATATGATTTCTTAAAAAAACCATCAAATTTTTAAACGTCGCCATAATTTTTATTAAACTTTACATAAACCTCCGATAAAGCTGTTTTTATCGTAACATTAACTTTACCAGTTTTGGTGTTTTATGAGTTTACTTGGGTATTTTTAGCAATGTCTCTAAAATTATGTTATGTGAATTATCAAGATAATAATTTTGCGATGTTTATAACTTTTTCTTTTAATTGATACTCCACACGATACATGAAAGTATAAATAAAATTTAAAACTACGTTGTGTCCTATAATATTTTCATATAAATATTTTCAAGTTATATATATTGAAATATATGAGAACTAATACACTTTCTACTACAAGTTTGTTACTAAAGGTTTTTGAGAGAAAAAGTTACAGACGGTCACGTGAGTGAATATTAAGCGTACGTTTTTTTCCGGAATCCTATAGCATTATACATTATCAATTTGGTTTGTTTTATTTTTGAAAAAAATAATGTGCTAAGCTATATATCTCAATAGCACAGTTGTAAATTATTGTATGCGTCTGGTATTGTGGCATGGACAGCGTACCGTTCTGGAGTTAATATGCGTATGCCCCGTATACTTTCTTTTAATTGAGTTGTCGAAACTGGAATACAGAACAGTGAAAGTTCTATTTCTTTCATAATCAAAATATAAGCTAAATTTAATATCAATCGTTTCTATCAGTAACTTAAATAAAACACGAAAGGAAATTATTTTCATATATCACAGTCAATATTTTCCATATGAACATCTCTGATTCCAGAAATAGAATTCTGTGAGCATATATTTGTGTTTATTTGATCCGCGTATTATTAAAAAACAATATTTACATATTATTAACAAACAATAATAAAAACGAATATCGCCAATGTAGACGTGCCCTCAAGTTGTAAGTCGATATTAAAATATAATAAACACACCCTCTTTCCTCCTAATATTTTTCCCTCCCATCTCTTTACCCCCGTCTCGCTTGAGCTCATTACGGAAACTGTTGTTTTGTTAAATATTTATGTTTCAACTTTTTCAACTTGCGCCAGCCCTGTATTGTGCCACATTTGAACAGCAGATGGCGCAAGATTTATTTTGTTCGAAAACAAATGTAATAAGGCCTACATAGTTGCTGAGGTACTGTGAAGAGTGTCAGAGTGTGCGACGGACTCATGTGTGTGAGTGTGGAGTCTGGGAAAGTGGGCACTGAGGTTCGTGATTCGGACGTAGGTCAAGTTTTGAGGATATATTATGTCAGGTTATTAGGTTATATTTTATCCCGCACTGTTACAAAGGGGACGGGGCTGATAAAACTGTTACTATGTGACACTTTTCGTCTTATCACTTTTTATTTTGTCGAAATAATACTAGCCATCCTATCCTCTAGCGTGTATATATTTCATTCTATGAAATAAGCGTCATATATAGCCTTTCAGTTGGCGTCTCTTGCGATTTTATCATGTTTCATATTCCTTTTTACTAAAAATGTACACGGTACCAATGAAGTGCCAGTCTACTTATACTTGAGAGGTTTTTATTATCTACTAAATATGTTCTATGTACAAAAGAACTTGACAAAAAATATTGACATTCCATTAAAATCGAAAATGTACAAAGAGGAAATTTTTATGTGTTTAAGGTAATATTTTGTAAAAATAGAGTAATAAAAAACTTGTATAATGAACAATTAAGTAACAAACCAGCAATAATTTTCTTTTTTGAACTTTTTAAATAATGTTAAGTGAAACATTCTGTTAAGTTTAAAGGAATTTCAGCAGAACGTGGCACCAAGACCCAATTCTTTTATACGTGAAGCCAGCAAATTTCATACCAAAGCACTTTTCATGTTTTGGGATTTAATTTGCGTTCTAATATTTTAATTGTTAAACCTTTGCTGGCTTATGTAACCGGGATTATAAAGCTTTTGCCTTTAATATTTGTTAGAACTTGATAGAAAAATGAAAAAAGAAACATTTCTACCATATATTATTTTCATAAAAGACTTGCTAAATAATAAATGTGAAAATGTTGATACGAAAATTTATGCTACAGAATATCATTTCTAATTAACTGACAGAGGTTAAACAAATTACATTTCTTAGTATCTGTTATAAGTTTGCTAATATGTCATATATACTTCATATTCTATCTTTAGTCAGTACGAATTTATAGGTGATCATTTCCAAAATAACACATAAGATTTCGTAACGGCGTATTTTATGTAGGCTTTTAAAATAACAAAGTGTTACGAAGTCACACTTAAAATGTTATATGTGCTACCCAAAATGAATAATAAATTTGGACTGCATAAGGTATCGTCCTAATTTTTTTTTACATTTCTGTGGCGATTGCATTAAGAGTTGAAGAGCAGGAAGTACGATTTATATTACTTTCTTCAAAATGATATTGGAGAAAACTTTTTATTTAGATATGATTATTACATTTTAATACAAAACACAATAAAGTTCGAAACAGAAAAAATCATGGTGACTCATCTCAACTCCTAATAGAACTTCTTAAATTAAGAAATAATACTTTTATATTGGTGCTTATTTTATGTTATTTCCAAACAAAATTGTATCAAAATGAACCTCTCTATATTATTTGGTTTCTGTGAATATAGACCGTGGTAGTTTAATGTCCAGGCGGATCGACAGACACCGACTTGGTTTCATACATATTTTGTTTTTCCATTTTCCGTACGGAACACAAAACCAAAAAATTATGAAATGGTTTCATAACATAAAGAAAAATACATAGACATTTTTTCTTATAAAACCTTTCATTATTTTTAAATTAGTGTGTGTCAAAATTTACTAATTTGAACATTTTCAATTCATCAAACATGATATGCAATGTTAGCTTTAAGGTTTCATTCTGTACTTGTTCTTTTTAATTTGAAAACTGTTGGAAGGGAGACGACCTTTTTCGATTTGATGAAGTTAATTTTCGTCTGATTAGTTCATGTATCAGTATGTTCAGCAAAAACACAATTTTCCGATCAAGACAACAAAATTAAGCGATGAGTTTGCATGCAGGAATTTGGGTTAACCTTTTCGCAGTACACGCTTTATAATCGATTTGGGCTCGTAGTTAGTTAATAGGTTTAATCCCTGAGATTTACTATTACTTTATATTGCCATGAGTCTGCATGTTACGGTCCACGGTGGTTAGCTAGAATCAACATTAAAGTTATGCTAATTTGGGTAAGTATATATTTAGTATCACTTTTTTTAATTATAATAAATGTATTGTTTAGGTCATCGACTTTTTTGCTTTTCAATATAGCTGAATATTGAAGTAAATTTCGTTTTATTTTTTTTATCTTGTTGTTCTTTCATATAATATGCAACTTCCTTTGTTAGGATATTTGTGAACAGAATTTAGTTAAAATAATTTAATTGAAATAAATAGACATTCCAAAGTAGTATTTTCCATAATAACATAAACATTTGAAATGTAATCCAGGGAGTATAGTTTCAAATACAACTAAAAATATTGAAACATTTTTTGCATCGCAATTATTTCAGTAAAACATTAATTTAAAACCAAAAGATTATAGTTTTTAATTATCATTACAGACGGTATCAGATTAAAAGCACAATTCTGCATCCAGTCGCGTGTATTAAAAGTTTTATATCACAATTAGTGAGATAATATTGCTCCCTTATTGGTGATTTACTGTTTGTTGATAAACAATAATTCTCCTAACCCACCAAAAAGATTGTCGTTCTTACCAAAAACATATAAGCAATACCTAACTACATAAGTAGTCTGCACTTACTGACTTAATAGAAACATATAAGCAATACCTACAAGTCTCAAGACAGTCCACTGCTTCATATGATACAAACATTTAAAATGCAATGAGTCCTTATTAAAATCCAAGTATAAACTTATAGTCTATCCAAGTCTATAGATTTAGATTAATAGATACCCTATTGTCACGATATATCAGAATCCTTTACTAGTCAACCCGATATTCGTGAGATTGAGCGTGAATTCAACACCTATTATTCCTCCTCGAATGAAAAACATTTATTTACACACCTTTCTCTATGAGTCCATCACTTCAATATCATTATAAAGATATATTTAATGTATTAAGAGACTACAGAGACATGATTAAATATTGGTATATAGAAGAGAAAGACTTTGCTATTTTGCGGTTTTACTAACCCTTGTAATAAAATTTCATTCACAAAAATATACAATACGTTAAATTTCCTATTTCACAATTTAGGTAGTAAAATAAATATGTATCATAATTCTATATCCTATCCTAGCCAGGACGAAGTCAAAAGAATCCTTAAGGAAAATCATGGCTCACGAAGTGCTGGTAGCCCAGGTATATCTCGAATGTATCAACATTTAAAATCTATGTGCTGGTGGAAAAACATACGCCAACAAATATAATTTTACGTAAAAAATTGTATATTTTGCAAGGTCAATAAGCCGCTTCATCAAACAAACCGAGCTCCTATGATCATAACATCCTCTGCATCTAGGCCCAATTAAAAACTATTTTTGAATCTTATCGGTCCACTTCCTGAAACTAATCATAATAAATACAAATTCATTCTAACTATTCAAGATGACTTGGCAAAGTATTATCAGGCTTATTCAATGTCCACATATTCCACTGAAAAAATAGCTCAACGTCTCGTTCATTTTAAATCTCATATTGGAATCCCCAGAATGGTCGTTACCGATCAAGGAACTATTTTTTGTTCCTATGTATTTAAACAGTTAGATAGGTTATTTAATATTAAACACATATTCGCAAGTTTCAACCATCCGCAAACTTGTGGAGCCCTCAAAAAGAACCATGCAACTCTTAAAGGATACCTAAGATCATATATAAATAAAAATCAACAAACTTGGAACCTATATCTAAATAGTGTTTCGTTATCCTATAATTTGAATGTCCATCCAACAACGGATTTTTGTCGATTTGAAATCGTGTTCATCTTCAAACTATACATTCCTTAATCCATCGATACACTAGAACAAACTACTTATACGCATTCAATCATAGATTATACTATAGCAGACAAAAAGCTCTATAGGATATTTCTATTTCCGAAGAATTTTCTAAACAATATTATGATATGCATACTAAACCCATAACTTATAACCTTTGTTACTCAGTCTATATACGTTGCCACTACGAACAAAACAAAGCACTGTCCCCAATATGGAAAGGTCCATACACAATCATTAAGATAAACGGCAATCATACTGTGACAGTACTTGTAAACAGAAAACATGTACGTCACTAATACAAAGAAATCAACATTCATTCACAGATGCCCTTAAACGCTGTGCACCAGTCGTTTCGTCTAACATATAACCGGAAGTCCGGGTCTCTGTTTCGATCAACTACAGGATGTTAAGTTGTCTAATGATAATTGGAATGTGATAACATATCTCAATATTGAGAACATTCAACCACATTTATATAAAATTTATTACTATATTAATAAAACACGTATTTTTTATAACTCCCACACCTCTTCCAAAATGAAGGTAGATTGTGGTAATTCTCCAAATCCTTTATAAAGTAAACATGAAAACAATATTAAAAAGGTATGTTTCATATCACATCTTATCTCTAGTAATATTGTTGTGTAGTGGTTCCATTCTCAAAACATTCTTTACAACTTTAGGTTCTGATGACACTATCAAGTTCACGGACGCCATTGCACAAGCATAGTCAAATGAAAACAACTAGCGCGTTTGACGAAAGATAATATTTATATAATTAAAAGTACTATTTCCAATTTGAATAATTCTATGTCTATATTAACTGATAATAGAGTAAAATTAAATAAAAATGTATATATTATAAATTAAGTCACAATTAAATTCTTTTCGTAGTTCTCTTCATAGTATTATAATTAGCTTATCTTTCGACGTCGATGATGTGAATAATGCTATCTTATTTAGTAAAATGAATATATACTATATTAAGCCCTTTGCAACTATAAAATGAATTAAAACAAAATATAAAATAAATTTACCTGAATATTATGATTAACCAATTTCTATTACTTCTAAAAATATTCACTAATTAATTCGTTTATCCACCTTGATATGTTACTACCATTTAAGTAAAATAATTATAGTTCTTAACATACCGCCTTTACTTTATAATGTTTACAATCTTTACAATGTTGTTCCCTTACCTGGCCAGTAAGATATAACTAAACCTGATACTTACGCTTTTTTTGTCCCTTCCTCACCATACCTGGCAATAACCATTGACTGCATGTTTTATTCTCAGTTCAGAACATTAGTAATTGCAGGTGATACGTGGGAAGTGTTTGGTGTGTGTATTAAACAATGTTTATTCTACAATAGCTAATTCTACATGTAAAATAGCAATACTAGCGGAAGCTATCAACAAATTACGAAAGTTTTGCGAAAACAAACTGTTTTACGGCTCTATCGATTTTTTCATAAAATATATTAAAATAGATGGGTATATGTTTAGTCAGAACCTAGTAAGAATCATATTAGTTGTGATTCTGATCCTTATAATTACGATGAAATACTCAATCGGTATCGGAATTATTCAATTGATGAAAAATTGCAAAGCATTTTATAAAACATTACAATTTTCCAATTCTAATAAGAATTATATTTCTAATTTCACCAATTTTATTTCAAAATTTAATCTTATTGTTGACGGTTGTTGTGAAGGTTAAGAATTAATAAAACATTATCTCATTTACCATTCGTAAATAGTAATAGTAATTTTGACTCTCTCTTGCAAGCTAGCATTCATCTCGACCATTTTTTAAAATGATTTAGAAAATATAAAAAATCCTTCTCATTCGCAGAAATACAGCTATTTTTATCTATTTCTTACTTGTTTTATTGTAGCTTTAATTTCTATGTATGTGTTATTTAAAAGTAGAAGTTTTCTATGTCGTAAGAACCTTACTAAATACTGAATTCAAATGTGTAGTCAGTGTAAGAATAATAAAAACCAAAATTCAAAACAGGAAACTATTTCTAGAACTGAACATGATAATGAATATAATATATATACTAGGTCTTTGCCAGTCCCATCGAAAAGAAAAATAAAATAATATGCTTGCTGATCCTAGTTCATACGTATATGTCTTATAGTAATAAAACTATTTCTAATTAGATGTAATCGATGTTACAAGCTTCTTAATACGATTTCTATTTTATACAAATTATTATTATTATTGTCAAGTCTTTTACGAATCTCACTCTGTTTCTGCTATTTCTTAATTCCACATTATTTTGAGGAATGATGTTTCATCTTGTCGGGGGGGTTGTTACAAACTCTCGTTCCCACGAACAGCATTATGAATATATTTCTGACCAAGCAGTAGTTCTCACGTATTGTGTGAGAGATGCAATCCTATAGAAGATGCATTATTTTCATAATAAACATAAATCTGACCTAACGCCAGACCGGATTTGATAGTCGTAGTGGACGTAACTCTCTCTTATTAATTATATAATTCCTGTAATAATCATTATAATTAAATAAATGTCTGTTTTTTTAAAAAGACTATTTTATCGAACCCCGTAATAAATATTTATCTTAAAGTGAAATACAAAACCCTTATAAGATTATTCACGTATCTGTCTTTTATAACAGTGTTTCTCAGAAACCTCTTGCGTTTTGAAACTTGAAATTTGGCAGAGAAATAAAACATGTTAATCTGCGTACATCTCTGTAGCTAATACTTCAAAATTGTTTGGTAGAAATTTGTGAAGAGCAAATTAAATGTTCTATATATAGCATGTGGTATCGTTAGAAAGAGTTAATAAAAAGTGTGTGTGTGTGAAAAAAATTTTATTTAGTATTATTTTGTAGAGATATGCTAAAAAAGAAACGCGATAAAAGTATGTTCCTCCATTACACCCGAAAGCACATAATATAAAATTAGCATTTATTCTAGATATTATAATTCTGCCTATATATATATATATATATATATATATATATATATATATATATATATCATGTTTTTATGCCTGAGAAAAGTGTAGTAGGCAATATGTTTAAATTGTGAAAAATTAATACTTACTAAACATTTAATAGAAATACTTTACATCCGTAAAATTTTATAGTGGCTTCGCCCCTGGAATGGAGAGTTTCTGACTTGTGCTTGATAGGTTTTTGGTGTTTAACCAGTTCCTAACAACACCTGTAAATGCCTTAATCGGCTTCTAGAATCGTCAAATAACTCATCTTTTTACTTTTTTTTTAGTGTAGTAGAATTAAGCAGTTCGGTTAAGTTTCACCAAAATTTGTATTTCATGGTTTTCCATGGAAAAAATAAAGTGATTTCTTAACAACTAATACCATCTATACGATTAGTTAGCACCAATCTCTCTAAAAAAATTAGACGTGAATGGTGCAGTTCTGGTTTGAAAGTTATGGCACAATTACTATTGGGTTCTTATCGATTTTTTGTTACTAAAATAAAAAAATATTTTGTAATTATTTTTAATTTCAAGTTTTTTAGTTCGATTGTTGAGTTCAAAAAGTTTTATTTTTTGAATGAATATTTTCGAAAAAAAACTTTTTATCGTTGCAAGGTTGTAAATAAGATCGAAAAAATAGAAATTAAGCGAAAGTAATGAGTTTGAAAAAACTCCCTAGTGTGTAGTCCAGCTTTATTTTTTATCTAATTATCCTCTCACCACCTTAAAACCGCGGTAGTGCGGCAGCCTGTAGGAGAAAATATTATTTTAAGTTAGACAACGTATCCAATAACTACTATATTTGTAGTGCGCAAATTTGTTTATTTTTGATCCTATTAGTTTTATGTACATTAATTCTTCGCCTTTCTCCTAATTCTGAACCAAAATACTAATTAGTTACTCTAGATCACTGGTTATCTTGTGTACTCTAGAATAAAATAGAGTAACTGTAGATCTAGTTTTAAGCCGAAATTTTGGGGTTCAATCCTTTAATCCAATTGTGGGTTCAATCCTCAAAATATGACCGGAAGTAAAATGTTCTATTACGTTTTAGTTGCGAAGCTTTTCAACAATATATTATTATGTAATTTTTTCATATTTATGAAATTATATTTAGACTTACATTTATTGTCTGTTATTAGGTAACTGTATAGATTTAAATATAGCTTGAAATTATCAGTTTATATTAGAAATGTCAATTTTAATTGACATTTATAAGAACGATATTAATTACGATTGTAATATGAAGCATAAAATAAAGTTTTCCGAAATCCAGAATCTCTACCAAATTTTACTTTCCATTTGGACTGTGAATAAAAAAAAATTGCCAACCCTGATTGCCTCAATATTACGATTTTATTAGCGACAGGTATAAATATATTCCAAGACAGTCTACAAGGCTATAGTTTTAATGTGAAATAATTGATCTAAAGACTTACTCTTTTCCTTATTTTGGGTATAATTATCGCTTCAGGGGTAATACTTCCTGTGACTTTCAGGGGTAATACTTCCTGTAGGAAAATATTATTTTAAGTTAAATATTCTATCGATTATTGTAGAAAGAGTGGCTTTGTCGCAGAATTGTATGACAAGGGTAGCGGATTGGGAGAGAAAACTTATTGCAAGTTTACGGTTCGGATGCCCGGAGGACAATTTCGGCCGCGGGCTGGTTAATAAGGAGAGGGGGCGAATTGGCATTGCAATAAAAGAAGAACCCCTTATAGACCGGCTGATAGTGGATTAAAAAATTAAGCAGAAAATTCGTTTTCATTTAATTTTTTACTTAATAATTAAAATTGCGACCAAACTTCGGTTTAATATTACTATATACGTATTTATAATGAATTGTTATAAGTAAAAGTTTCCATGCATTTTCTGTAATTTAATATCAGCTATCCACTTTTTTTCGAAAATGTTAATATATTTTGACTATTTTAAGATCACTCAAATATCCAGCAGTCTGTCACAGCCGTCTCTTCTCAGATACACAACAAGAAATTTAGTAAACTAATATTACATATCAATCTGCACATATCTCACATAACACTCAAAAAAATTACACCTAACTTTAAAAAAAATCATATCGAAATTTTAGGGCAGTCTAATTATATGCCCTAAAAAAGTTTTAATTCCACGTATGGTGTGTAGTATTGTTTGTAAAGGTCTCAAAATTTTTTTTTAATTTTAATTACCGCCTCTTACGAGATGTAGTAAAAAACATGTAACAATATATTTTTCCTCCAATTTTCTAAACTACTCAACCTAAAATTGTGAAAAAACGGTTTTAGTCTATTCAATGGCTGTCGGAAACGTACAAGAATATCAACGTACATATATATATATATATATATATATATACATATATATATATATATGTACATATATATATATATATATATATATATATACCTATATATATATATATATATGTACATATATATATATATATATATATATATATACCTATATATATATATATATGTACATATATATATATATATATATATATGTATATATATATGTGTGTGTGAGTGTGTATGTATACACACATGTATATTTACATACATATATATCCTTCCTACTTAAGTTTATAAGGTAACATTAAATATTAGTAGCACTACAAAATCCAAAAAAAGTGACGAGTTTTCAGCATAAAATAATTCGAGTACTCACCTTTCCACTTGACTGGTTTTTTTTTCATATAACTATTTGTGATTAATTTATGACTGGTATTTTTAGCGGTTTATTTATATATTCCGATCTGGGTATGCTATACCAGCAGAACGTATTCAGAATCACCGATGATCAGGTTTAACCGAAAGAACGGAAGTAACATATCAAGTTAATTGTTATTTATTAAACTTTTCACTAATTAATCGTTCTATAAACACCTTTTTATTGCTGGAGTTATTTAATAAGTTACATTTGCTTTCATGTTATTTGTCACAGTATTTATTATGAATTTAAATGAACATATAGTTATGGCATAGTTTAAGTTTGATACGAATGACGCAAATAAGGTATTGAGTAATTGCTAAAACTAAAATTTAGCTTCATTTTACTCTCTGTACTGACTGTGAATATGGAAAAATTAGCAACTCAGACTGCACAACGATTAGGATTATTTAAGTGGCATGTACAAAGGTATATCCGGGCCGTATATGGAGCTGGTTTTTACGTGAAATGATTGATCGAGAAAAATTATTCTTTTCTTTATTGTTTATCTAATTATCCTTTCAGCACCTTAGAACCTCGGTGATGCAGCATCCTGTAGGAGAAAATAATATTTCAAGTTAAATAACTTATCAAATAACTACTCAGTCGACTGGTTATCGTCGAAAGACTTGCCTTGTTACATAATTGTATGACAAAGGTAGGAGATTCGGATAGATAACTTGTCGCAAGTTTACGCTTAGATACCCTGCGGGTGACTTGGGCCGCGGGCGAGTTAATAAGGAAAGGGTAGCTTAAGGGAAAAGTGGCTTGTAAACGGCTAATAACGGATTGAAAAATGAGACAAGAAAATTGTCTTCATTTAATTTTTTATATAATATTTAATATTGCGATTGATTTCAGCTAGATAATAATATACCGATAATGCACGGTATCGTTATAAGTAACAGATTTATTTCGTAAATATATCAATATACCTTGTTTAATGTGAGTATCAGCTGTCCCGCCCCGGCTTTGTCCGGCCAAAAAAACGACCATTTATTTTTCACATAATATGGCGCTCAGATTTCGGCTGGATGGTAATGTACTGATAACTTACGGCATCGTTGTAAGTAACAGTTTTCATTTGTAAATATGTGAATGTATGCTGTTAAATGTGAATATAAGCTATCGGGACAGCTTTTCCGGCTTTCGCACTGACTTTTTCCGGGTAATTATTATGCTTTAAATGATAGTGAAGTCTCTGGCATTGCACTCCTTTTTAATATCGACTTTTTTTTAGTTCAGTGAAGATGTCGCAACTTTATAAATTTAATATAGAAACAGAGACAAACAAAATAACCAAAGTTAGAATAGTTTTTTGCATTTATATTAATATTAACATTACATTAATATTCAAATGATATTTTGTGGTACCAATGCCTGGAAGGCAATCAAAAACTCTCTTTCGTTAGGTCAATTAGTGTTTTTTCTGCAATATGGTACTGAATGAACGATGTTGATAGTTTAAAATAGTAAAAAATTAGGATGTCTACTTGGCATAGATAAAATTTTAACTGACGTTTCAATTGCATGTATCGCCTTGCGTAATCAGAGGCATATTTTTCGTTGTCCAAAGAATTATGTCTCTGTTTTTTAACTTCATAATTTTTACCATTTGAGACGTAAAGGTAAGGCATCGAGTCGTTTGCACTTACGAGTGCAGTTGCCACTAGCTTTGCCGCGCTACTAACCTCTATGTCTCAAAATATCTGCCAGGCGGGCGGGCCAAGGGTATGTGTGCCAGGTGGCGTACATACCCTTGGCCCGCGTACCATTTACACTTCACATTCCTCCCTGAACAAAGAATATGTGAGTTCCTATGAAGAGACGTTTAATATTTTATCTGGTGTATTCTGAATGAAATTAATTTGCCTTAGATATGTGGGTTTAGGTTTGCCATTTTCAGGGTTTATATATCTAGTTCAGTAAAGTTACTACTCTCAAATATAATCGAATATGGCTACGAGACCTTGACTTTTGCACGTGTGATCGTTGCGTCTGCATTAGAAGTTTGTACCATTTGTATGGACACGGTGAGGGTCAGACTCGCACAGATGAAGCACGTAAACCTACTAATTTCGGTCATAATATGGATTAAGTTTAGCTACGGTTATTGATTATTTGATGTAATTTGGTTATTTAAGTAACTACATAGGCATAAAAAAGTATATATATATATATATATATATATATATATATATATATATATATATATATATATATATATATATATATATATATATATATAAGAAAGTATGTGTGAATCTAATACCATCAATTTGGTTTCAGGCAATTCCTCTAAGTTATTAAACTAGTTTTTTATACTCCCCCTTTTAGATTTTCCTTTACTCCTGCCCGCAAATTTTGCTGATTAACTGGTATGTTGTATATTGTGTTTGTTTTTTGTATTTATAAATACAAAAAACAAACAAAATATACAATATACCAGTTAATCAGCAAAATTTATAATTTTTCAAATTATGGCAACGTTATTTCTAAACAACTTAAAAATATTTTCACTAATTTTAAAATATTTTACGGTGATTCTTTGCTAGGATTTTAAATAAAAAGTGGATTGCGCATGACACTTGAGTTGTTTGATGTATCTCTTAAGTGCCTGAAGCTAAAGGCAACAATTGTAATGGAAAAAACTTGTTATAGACATTCATAAATCATAATATAAATTATTTTCTCTAACTATACAGAAAAAGATATTAGCGTGGATTATATGGCGTGAAATAATTTGTGAAAATATAAAAACAAACTATGTCAGGCCTTCTGTCTATGCTGACTTAATTAGCACTTTGCCATGAGCCTTGGGAGATTATAATTTGAATTATTCGTGTTTTATTTCTACAGATTAATGTTAATGTAGTAACTACAAAACAAAACTTACAATAGCAAAATGATTATGTCCAAGCTTAGGATAATAAATATATAATAATTTTAAATAAGTAAGTATGAAGTTGACATTTGTTTGTTATAATATTGGAACAAGTTTTACATGACATAATAATTAATTTGTTTAATATCTTCTATCGTATTTATCTTTAAATTTTTTTGATTGTCATAAGCATTAAACGATTAGATTTTTTCTTTAATAATTCATGTTTCTCAGGAAATAATAATTCCTTGGTCTCACAGTGGTTAAAATAGAAAATATTTGTGACTGTTTTTTATATGATATCATTGCTTTAATATTCAAAAGCTGTTTTCCAGTGCGCTGTCCTTTTCGATAAAGTTAATGCCATCGTCTGATAATTTTTCGCCTATTCTCCTATTTTATTGTTATTTGATAAAAAAAAATATTAATCCACAAAGTAAAATTAATAAAAATACATCCTGTTTTCTTCCTTTTTGTTCAAAAATTTGACGATAAGCCACTCGTAAAACAAGAAATATATATCTTAGTATCAGATGGACGCACGTTCATAATAAGGAGAAATCCAAATATCTCAAGACAAACTCCGAGGCGATAACTAAATGCCTCAAGCGAAAACCCACAACAACATTAGACTCAATGTGTATTAGAATGAGTGGATATTGAACATAATTACAATTGCCATTGTCCCCGGCCTAGAGGTTGTCGCTCCTAACCCCCGGGCTTTCCTAAATATATGCTGTAAAAGGACAAAAGGACAAAACAGCTGAAATTTAAATGCCTGCTCGCATGTTCCGAAGTCATTAAGTGCAAACGCTTGCTCGCTTCCTGTTAGTTACGAGATTTTATTTCCTTTAAATTGTAAATGAGTAGAGATGGTTGCGTACCCGGGCTTTTCCTTTGGGTGAGATTATAATAAAACATGCGTTACCCACAATAAATGAAACTACGTGATGTAGTATTATTTCTATTTCTTTAAGTTTTTTACCGCGACCTAGGTTTCGTTGCATTAAAACATCTTCAGGTTAGCAAAGACCTTAGCATCTTCAAGAACCACTTGACAAAACTGCCCCTGTAATTAAAAACGAATCATTGCTGAAAATCATATGCAATTGCGCGCAAAAGAATTATAAAAATAAAAAAATGTATATTTTTGCCTCCACATGCAGCAGGCAGGTATCGTTTTAAAAAAAACGGAAAACAGCAAGTATAAACTGGTGGAATTATGTTATATAATACAAAATTTACTTCATAAATTTATGATACGATTTAGTTAGCAATCCTAGAAATACATTCTATTTATGAAAATTTATGCCTTGATAAGATACGTGCTTAGGCATTTAAAATATGATACTTAGAACAAAATATCTCCATAAATATTGAAATTAAATTGTCCCTCTTATTTAATTACTTTCTAATTTATTTGGTCGGACGTCCGTAGATAGTCGGGATAAATAGTATATTACTAGAGAACAAATTGTGAATCAGTAGGGATTCTCATAAAATGTTATACATGGTATAAAATTGTCTAAAATTATGTCAACTTGAACAAGAATAAATTGTAAAAATTTGTTAAACGATACAGTACTCCACTTAATACTTATCTATTTAAGCACTCTTAAGTATATTACCTTGACTCTACTCTCAAATTCCATTCAATTCCAAAAACGGCAACTGCAACAGACTTCAGCTACACTTACCAACGATCATTCATCTATCCATCATCCCAGTATCATTGGTATTTGAATTATTAATTACAATAAATAACACTCGGGTAGTGGATTTTGAAACTATTCTCGGAAACTTTGATTAGGTCTACGTACCTCTCGGCGATTTTTAATTACAGCAAAAGTATAGCTACACATGGCAACATATAATATTAGTAATTAAAATTAAGGAGCTCGAAATTTTTGTTACTTTCATTTTTCTATAAATTTGAAAATCAACCACATATTTAACAAATATCGTAAGGGGTATAATTTTTTGGAGCAAACTATAACGATTCCATAAGTATTTAATAAAAAACTTTACTTATGACAAGTCCAAAAGGGTTGTTCGATATGACCCCAAAACAATTATTTCCCCCTCTTTTATAAAAGACATTAAGTTAGGTTAAATTGAAAAAAAACAGCAAACTTAGAAGTTTACCTAAAGTTTGTCAGAAAAGTACAGTAATGATTTGGAATTTCATCATTTCTGATATATTTACGTTTTTTCACGTCTCTGAGATACATATGGAATAATATCATTACTTGATGAATATAATTAAAAATTATAATATTAATGTTCGTAATTAGTTTGACAGAAATATTATATATCCCTAAAGTTCATACTTATCAAAATGTGCGTAAAATTCATATTTTATATTGGCACTTGACCGGGTTTATTTAATATATTAATGAATTAAAAACAAATTTTAATCCAGTTTTTAGCTTAATCCATAATCTTAATAATTAACATTTATATTAACTATTAAAAGCCCTAGTTTTAAAATAATTAAAAATACAAAATAACCGAGAATCGAAAACTTCAATGATCATGGGGCACAGTTAAAAAAAAACAACAAAGGTTTGAAATGAAACTTAAGATTGAAATAAAAGTTTGGAACTAGCTTTTATTCGCGCCTTCGCTCGCGTGGAATATTTACATATTTATACGGATAAATTAGAACGTACAGCGCCATACAGAAACATTAAGTGAAATTAATTACTAAGTCTTAACTTTAAAATACAAATAATAAATACAAAAATATTACTCTCTAACTTAGGTATTAAAGGAAGTAATTCTGATGAACTTTTAAATTGCATGTGTACGTTTTGAAAGAAATCACAACGATCTCTTCCACTATCATGGCGTTGCTGCGCTATTTTACTTCTTGTTTAAAATACAAATTTTTCTAAAGCACTGAGACTTCCCGGGATTAAGAGTAGCCTGTATTATTGTCTGGCCTGCCAACAAAGTTGGATAAGAAATCACTCAATCCATTCTCCGTTGCAACTTGAAAAAAGATAAAAAACACGCTCTTCGAGTTATAATATTAGTTAGTGTCATAAAGATAAAACTGTTTAGTTTTTTATATTCGATAATTTTAAAATACTCGCACAGTACGATATTAAAAATATTTGACTAATAAAATTTTAATATGGACAAAGACAGAGTGCAGTTCGATCTAATTTGTAGGGAGTTTGTCACGTTTAACAAGAAACAATGGGTCCAAATGAATTTGATGGGGAATTGTTAAGTTTCTCCTATATGAATAAGATATTGTAATAGTAACTTCTCCAGAAAATATTTAATTTGTAGGAGAAATAATTTTAAGCAAATATCTATTAATTATTAAAAAAAATATTAATATTAACTCGCATCGATAATTTAATTTATTCATTGTTGAATATATTTGGAGTTAATTTTGTAGAAATTCATTATTGATAATTAAATGAAACTACGTGACTTAGTATTATTTCTACTTTCTTTAAGTTTTTAACCACGACCTATGTTTCGTTGTGTTACAATATCTTCAGGTGGGCTATTAGCAAAGTTTAACTCTTAGGAATATCCAACAGCATTTATATATTTCAAACACAATAGCTGAAGCCGGGTTTGTGTGGGTTTGCCCACTGCTTATGTTGGTGAGTTTATTGTAGGGGAGCGGTGTAGGTTTTATTATATTTTCGAGAGTTATACGATATACCAGTATTTTAGTGAAATCAATAAATTCAATTGTTTTTATTATACGAAGCTATACAGCGTAAATAGTCCGGTGTATATAATTAAATTAAATGGAAGTTATTCTCGATAATATTTTTATACAAAAGCAAGGGTATCTGAAAGTTAGAACAAGGTTATATCACTAATTCTACATATCTCCCGTTTTATTTATTCATATATTTATTTATTTAAATATATATATATATATATATATATATATATATACATATATATATATATATATATTTTTTTAGTTTAATTTTTTTTTCTTTTTATTTTTTTTTAATTTTTTTTATATTTATTTAATTATTTTAATCTTTTTTTACTTTTTAAAATGTATTTTTCTTTAACTCCAAATGTATTCAATATTTGAAAACAGCCGATTTGGCTACATTGGCGATATTGTACCGTTGAAACTCGGTAAATTTCGGAAGACGATACAAAGTATTTGATTCAACAAAACGTGCATAAAGTATAAACTTACACCGAGTCACGTGAACATCAAGACTAGTGGAACAACCCGAGGAGCCCACAAAGCAACAGTAAAAGCCATTAGACACAGAAAGCCACAGTAAAGCCAAGAAATTCGGGAAGCAATCATCAAGCGAGACAATATAAACCTCTGTCTAAAGGTAGTACACTTTTCTTTAACATATCTCCTTCACCCTATAGAATTTTATACTATATACTATAAAATTAGAAATGATGTCAGTGCCATGATATAAAACATAACACAAAAATCATTAAACAAAATTAAAAAACTAAAAGCCAAAACCCAGAAATGAAATGTGACACACAAACATACGTCTTATCCTAGAACAGTAAACCTTTCAAAATCAACATTTAATAATAAAGAACTAGAACTTTTAAATAAAGGATTTAAATATAATATTCCCACCGCACCCTCACAAAAAAACATAGAATCACTAGTAGTAGATACCACCATTGCATTTAGTAACCAGGACGCACTTACTAAACACAAAGCTGCTAATATAATATGTAAAGAATACTCTAAAACTTCTAAATATTAATGAGGAAATATTGAACAACATAATTCACAAATTAAAATTAATAAAGATTAAACTCTTCCTATCTAAAGCAGATAAAGGCAACACTATAATTCTTCTAGACCAAAGTGAATATAAAAGTAAAGTGTACGATTTCCTTAAACCAGAAGACTTCATAAATCTACAAAGGAACCCCACCACGATATTTGCAGATAACGTAAAACAAATAATTAAAACCTGTAATATCATATTTCCTAACGAATTCGCGAAACGTAAAGTTACAGAAATGAACCCTAGACTCCCAATATTCTATGGACAACCTAAAATTTATGAACCAAATATACCCATATGACTTGTTACCGCATACACAAAGGCACCCTCAAAAAAATTAGCTTTTCACCTTAGTAAGATCTTTCGAAATAAAACCGGATTAGCGCCTAAATATACTATTAAAAACTCCCTTGATTTCTGTAATAAAATTAAATATATACACCTAACACTTAATTGTAAATTAGTATCATTTTACTACTTATTGATATATTACTTGTTAGTAACATAAATGAAACATAACACTATCAAAAATGCAAACTATTCAAAGTTAAATGATAAGTCTTACGTATATTGGTACCAGCAATAAAATCCAGCAGTATGTGTCGAAACACGGGTAAAGTTGATTAATACACGATTATATTTTTAATGTTATTATGCCTTCATAAATAGCTTGTTTGTGATATGTCCTTACTATTCAAGTCCCAAAATATTCACCCCTTGATATTCACCCCCGAAGGCGAATTGTTCGGCCTGCAACTACAAAGAAACTTCTATTATTTTATATATTATTACAAAACTCAGTGAATGTTTTACAATTAATACTCCGAAAAATATCTCAATAAAAGATTAAACATTAAAGTATTATTTAAATATTGCAAGCGGCTCCCTTTCACTATGTGGAATAGATTCGCCCACGGCGTAATAGTTTCGGCTTGGGGAATAAAGAAAATTCTGCTAGAAATTCCACAACCTGTGTATCACGTGTGGTGCACTAAATGTCGTCATGTCATATTTAATTTTTAACGTCATATACATAGTGTATCTTTAGCTTCGAAGAACTGTACGTAGAGTAAAGGAAAAGATAATATTGCACGACGAAATTGTTTTGATACAAATTTAATACAAATGTATTATAATTATTAAAAATATGTATTAAGTATGAGTAGAACTTGCATTACAAGTATTCCGTATATCCTCGGGTACATAAAAAAGTTTCAACATTTAAGGGTGCAAAGTGTTTCTATTGAACTGTTTGAAAATATTTATATTATTTTTCATCGTATCTGTATGAATAATAGATGTATTACTTGTTACATATCATTGAAATTTGGTCCTATAAGTCTTCTGTACTAGATTTTCATATTGTGGACAATACATATATTATATATTATTATATTATATACATATATTATTTTAAGGATTTTATCCCAGAAATGCGTCATGTACATTTCGAGTCCCTACACCTAATCTTTAACTCCTTTTTACATCAATTTTTTTTATTATCAAATGAAGTGACTATCTTTTAGGTTTATTTAAAATGATCTAATTCTTACTATTCATTAATATCAGTCAGATAAAATAAATAATTAAAATCACAATGGCCTAGAAAACCTCGAGCGAAAAATTTCTACACTTTTATTTATTTCCACTCCGAGTAAAAATACATTTCATTTCCGAGATTGCAATCGCGCGCTGCCAACTATCTGCCGGGGAAATTCCTGGAAATCTCTGAAGGATTGTGTGAGCAACGCGAGTATTTCACTACTCATTACATCCAGCGTCCGCGCAGGTATCGTGAGATTGCTTTTATCACCGTTTGCTCGACGTGAAGCTTCTAGCTCGTTCCTTTGAAGAATTCTAAGAACCAGAGTAAAGACATCGTTTATAATTTCGTATGATATTAACGATTTTCACAAATTAATATTAATTTTATTGATTTGATGTGAAACTCTAAGGAGACGTAAATACTTTACTGAAAGTGGTGTTTCAACACATATATGCCAGTATGCCAGTGTGTATTGCCTTTCTGCAGTTTGATACACAAAACTTTTATGCACTTCTTTGGTGTATAAAGCTTTATTCATGATTTATAAGGACATTTTTCATTTATTATTTTATAATCCGAAAATTATCTGATCTACTCTGAAATAATCCATAAACATAATATCCTTCACGTGTTTGTCTGTCTGCCTATCACAGCCGATTTTTTCAGAACCCATTTCATGTATCAACTTGAAATTCGGAATAGTATTAGATTATATTAACCCACCTATTTTCTCCGAAACCTTAAATATGTTTAGTTCTATATCTTATGTTTTTTTATACCCTTAAATTGTTCAAATATACAAATTATTCAAATAACAAAAATAGTACTTTTTTATATAATACGTTTAATTATACGAAAGCCTGTTCCACTTTTAATTATACGAGAGACTCAATAATTCCCGTAGTGGGAGTTTTACTTATCCTTACAGGTTTATTTAGGTATAACATCATAAATATGTCCAATTTTGTATTCAGTTTATACCAACATCATCATAATAATTAATACCACACCCTTAATATTAAAATTTGAAATATTTAATTTAAAAAATAAGTGAAAAGACCTTTTATGAGACGTCCAAAATTATCACAAAGGTCGATTTTGTGACTGGAAATAAGAAAAACGAATTTAAGGAATTTCCACATTTATTATTAGAAATTCTTAAAAATAAGACTATTTGGTAATATTCTGATTGTTATGGAAGAATCGGTAAGCAACATCTTAAATCTACTAAGTCCTAAAAAATTAATAAACCTTCTATAAGAGTCTCGAAAAGTCATTCGAAAATGCTTCCATTTCATATCCCTTGATTGCTTAATGTTCTTTCTTTGTTTCACTCCAATATTTATAAGTATTTGAATTGTTTAGCCTTAATCTCATTTGTGTATACTTATTAATATTTAAATTATTTTTTTAAATTACTATTATTGATCTAGTTATCTATACGACATTTTTACTTTCTTGTTTTAGTATACTAGAAGATATTGTTTCTGTAAGTAATATAGGATTCAATAATCAATTTCTTTTGAATACTAATTTAGTTTGTATTGAAGTCTTTACGTTAATAAACAGAAGTGCCTGTTTTGTATAATAAACGTCTTGGATGCTACATATATATATGTGGGTACATTTAATAAACAGCTTGAAATTTTTTCGATTTTAGAGTTTTGTTTCTCAAAAAAAAAGAAAAATTGAGTCGTTGCGGGATTATTTTGTCATCCGTTCATCTCTATGTCAAAACCCTTTTTGCCAGAAAAGACATAAAGTTGAAATTTTGTCGTATTTTGATCGTATACTTAGGCCTCTTACTTTGCTGTAAAAATTCAAGTTTTTGGTTCATACAACAAAAATATATGACCTCTTAAAGCATATTTTTTGTTACTTATAATATCATCCAAAACCTAGATAAGTGGAATGCTTCCGGTAAATCGACGGCTTTGAATGTCGGTATAATAAAGGAAACATAAATCAATCAATATTTATATATGCCTAAATATCTACGGAAGCCTTGTACATATAAATATATACACAGGGTAGTTGACGTATTCTGACCTTAAATCGGAAGCTAAGACGAAAAATAATATTTATCCTTTATTCTAAATCTATAGCCCAATTAATTTCACGTGATTTAATTAATAATTAAATTGCACTGTAAAAGTAAGTTTAATCCTTGTTATTAAGTAATATGTTTAATTCGATTGAGAATCCCAATTTTTCCTCTGTGGTCTACAGGGGAAAACTTTCCTTGTAGACTACGGGGGAAAAATTGATTTTCTATTCTAAACCTCCAACAGAAGTGATTTTCAATTCTAAATAGAAAAACATATAACCCGACACTGAGTAGATTGCATTTATCAGTTTATTTTTGCTCTTTGAATAATTTAATATAAATAACTTCATAATTAATAAGTTTTAGGCATTCCTTTTTCTAATGGGTTAAGTACTTAATCTTCGAAACCGATTATCGAACATATTTTAGAAGACAGAACATAGTTTTGTTGTCAGCCAAAATTTATTTAATAACTAAGTACGAAACTAAAATTAGTTTAATATTACATTTTTAAAAACTGCCCTCGCCCAATTTATATTCACCCGCTAGAAAACAATTTTGCCACAGCTAAACGCTTCTTTGTTTTTATGAATTTCAACTTAACAACACATTAAATAAAAGATAAAAATTAATGTAAACATTTCGTTAGTTTCTTGATATTGTAGTAATTGAGGTTCACTTAAAATAACTTCTCCTTTAAATTTAATATATTATTGGTTAGTTACCATCAGAGAACCTCGTTTATATAATAGAGATTTAACAATTTTAATCCACGTCGAATGAAGTACATATTTTCTCGAGATACAAGTGTCGGAGTACCCAAAAATTGAAAATAAATCATCTTTTATCTTTGTCCATGTTAACATTTAACTAACTAAATACTTTATAGCTACGTGATGAGATAATAATTTATTATTAGCCAATATAAAAAATTATAATTTTATTTTTAAGATTCCTACCAATAATTAAAACGCAAAAACATGTTTGTTTTGTTTCCAACTTTAAGCAACAAATCACGTTGTGTTAAATATGTAGTGGATTCTAAATAATTTAGGAAAAAAAGGGAAAAAACCATCGTCTTTCTCTAAAATTATTTAAATTTGCTGTAATTAAAAATTATGACGAGATACGTAATCCTAATAAAAATTTGCGAGAATAGGTTGAAAGTCCCTACGCGAGTGAGACAGAGTTATAATAATAATTTAAATACCAATTATCTTAGGATGATTCATGGATGGGATGACCCTTACATAGTGTAGTTGAAGTGAAACGCGTTTTCAAAAACTGAATCGAAGTTCCTTTAATAGTAGAATGAAGTTTAAAGATTTAAGACTCCTGAAGCACTCAAATAGTTTACTGTGTCGTCAACGTAAATACTCACAATTACTTAAAATTCAAGTAGACATATGTTAAAGACAATATTATTTCAAGTATACTATTTTATGATACTCCATGTTTATACACAATTGACTCACTAGTGATACTATTTATTTTAATTGTCTACAAACAAAGCATGTTCGTAGACAATTAAAATAAATTGAACACCAATTAAATAAACACATTAACGTTATTGATATTATTACATTTTTGCAGTTTTCAAAACCATTTTGACGTCGTCCCAAGTAAAAACGGAGTCTATTTCAGGTACCGAATCAACAAACGGACTGCTTGGTCATTATCACAGTGTGTATTAATACAAATAGCGTATGGGATATTGTAGGACAGAAAGAGATACCCGCCCTCTACTTCGCCACTGAGTCCGATAAAGATGTTTCTAGAATTATTTCGCACACAATTACGTATGATGTTCAGCAATAGTTCATCTTAATTTATGGTGACAGCTGTATCAAATGGTTTAATACTTTTTCTATTTCTATGTTAATAAGCGGTTAATATTATTTTAGAGGTAAGAAAGTGCAATTGTTGTTTGGAATTGTTACTGTATTTTTTATTAAGAGATTTTATTAATAGTTTTTTTTTGTGTCTAATTTCGGTAAATATTGGTGATTTTCCGAGGGGCGGAGAGATAACAGATTATAAAATTTTTCATGGGTTTCAAAACAAGCGATTACTGGGACTATAAAAAATATATGGCGACTTCTTGTTCTTTATGACATCGTTTAATTCAGTCGAAAGAAATGCATTAAAACTGGTTGAAGTAAAGAAAAATCAGAAGCAATTAGAGGCGATTTGTGGCTAAAAAGAGCTTAAGCCGCACACGTTCACGTAATCTAAAATAAAATAAGGGCACATATTTCATTTTTAGATTGTTGTAAAATCTTAGTCGCAACTACGATCTATATAATACCTTAAGTTTCGATTTTGAATAAATATATTCTAATCACTTTTATTTACTTTTCATTTTTTTTATTTATTCTCACATATCACTAAGATAATTTATTTAAGTATATAATTAAGTTTAACTGCACTCCGGATACGGTGTATTGTTAACGCATTGTGTGCGCAGACGCTGTATCTACTGCCGTGCCGTTTGTAATTTATACCCTGCACGCATGGATCACAAACTCTTGGATTTTATCTATGCCATGTTTATAAATATTAATTTTTTTTATTCTTTTTTTAGTATTATTTCATATATCAAATGTAATCCAAATTCTCAATTCTAGGTGTTTGTATTTACTTGTTACGTTATGTTAGCTTTGTTATTTTTTTTAATTCCTTATATACATTTTTTGTATTTTTTAATTGTTTTGTATCAATTACATACATATTGGTTTTCTTTTTTGTTACTGGTTGATATTAAATTAATAAAACTTTATAATATATTGACATGCCACCCACATCTTCCTCAAACTCCTTTCATTCTTTTTTTTCTAACAATCCGCTCGATTCTTCACCTGACGATACAAGTTTCAACACTCCCCATAATCCTTCTACACATAATATACTTCAATCTACTTTTATCTCCTTACAACCAAATCTTCACTTCTGTCACATCAACGCCTAGAATATTCCGTGCCATTGTTCACATTTCATTAATTATTTCGAAAATTTGAACCTTCACGCATGTCTTGTTAGTGAGACCTGGCTCAAAACTTCACTCCTGTCAAATTCGTATTCACTCCCAGTTTACGTTTTAATACGTAACGATCGTACTTCCAGGCGAGGCAGTGTTGTTGTTATATATCTTCGGGCTGAACTACCTTTCAAAATTATCGTAAAATTTTCCACTAGCTGCACGCCCATAATGAACACTTATTTGTCGCAGTAACTTTTTTCAAGCCAAGTTACTACTTGGTGTGGTATATTCTCCTCCCGATGTTTCATATTTCGGTGATTTTAAGAGTATAGTTGATCACTACCTACCTTTATAACGATTAAACATTTTTATGGACAAAAATATGTTTTTGTCTTGAAATATGATTTGATAATTCTACTCTCTTCTAATAATATACTAATATATGTCATTGCTTTGAAGTTACTTTATTTTAGTTAGTTTATTTTGTAAATAGAATTACATGTACAATTTAAGTGATAATTTGTCTAGATACAGTGTGTTGGCAAAAATTATTTCAAACCAAGTTTTTTGGTTCATATATATGAAGATATTGTTTTATATTTTTGTTTATGTTCGGGTATTTAAAAGACATAGCCTTCAATATCTGATATAGAAGATTCACTGTCTGAATAACCTACAAAAAATTATAGGGAACTTTTCGTTTAGCCTGAGTTAAGATATTTGGAATCCTATCAAGATATTAGTGCAAAATACTTTACAATGAACAGAATTATTTGTAAATTGTTTTGGCACACCGGTTTTTTAAATTCTTGTAAAAAAGAAGATACGTTGGAACAATTTATGAGTACACCGACAGAAATGGCATGTACGAGTATAGGAAATGTTAAGCTAGTTCTTCTGTAAAACACGTTGTCAAGAAATTTTTTAAATATTCTCCAAACTAGTAAAAAAGATTAAATAATTTTTTTTTGGAAATCATCCAAATCAAAAGAAATTAAGAAACTACTAATATCATTACAAACCTAGAAAAATCTGTAGGGGTTGTCATGTTCTACCTATGTCTAAAATTTTGCAGTTTTATCAATTCGTGACTAATTGAAATTCTTTTAGGTAAGCAAATTGCTTTTCTATGCTGCTACAATGTAACTGATATTGTGAACGGAAGTGACGATGTAATTTAATTACAATTTTAGGAGATGAATGGAAACATTCGTTTGCAACAAAACGTTCCGGCGCCTCCTGCTGAGAACTATCGCCGATTAGTCCCAAATATTTTACAGAAAATTGTGTCAAAATCGGTCAAATAATTTTGGAGACAAACAGAAGCATTCGTTTACCACAAAATACTGAAGGCCCTCTGCTAAGCTAACACCGGAAAACCTATCGGAGAACGATCGTCGTTAGTACAAGATGTTTTGCAGAAAGCAGTATCTAAACGGGTCAAACCATTTTGGAGATAAATGGGAACATTCGTTTGCAATAAAATGTTATAGGAGCCCCTGGTGTGCTAACACCTTAACATCTATATGAAAACCATCACCAATCAGTCCCAAATATCTTGCAGAAAACTGTATCTAAATCGGTCAAACTATTTGGGAGATAAATGGGGACATTCTTTTGAAAATAAAATTTATTGTGGCGTCCCCGATAAGTAATTACTGTAACAACTATCTAAGAATTATTGTTAGGAATTACAAACATTTTACATAAAACCGCATCTAAATCGGTCAATCCGTTTAGAGATAAATGAAAACATTGGATTGCACACACATACAAACAATCACTCTAAACGCATAAACCTCCTTCGTTCCGTCGTGGGTAAAAAAGGGAGTATGGAAAACCATTTCCCGAATTTACAAAGTTTATCTTTAATATAAATTCCGGTATTAGATTGATAGTGAAATTATATTCTTGTAGCATTTAAAAATAAATGCTAACAGAAACGTTCTTTTTTTTATTTTAATCATGCAATACAAATATGTTTGCAAATTATCGATTACAAACTCCTCGCCGATTAATTCTCGCGCGTCATGTTCGTAGCAAGTATATATACAATATAAGTGGCACTGATATTTTTCTTACTTTTACGTACAATCATCGATGGGAAAACATTAGAAAAAAATTGGTTTTGGGGCAGACATCACACGATTGCCATGATTTAATTAATATATAAGTGACTGATATTTTGGTCAAAGGAAAAATATTCGAGGGACTATGATGCTTTATATATTCTATGAAGTGGGAAAAAAGTGATTTTCCGCATATTCAAATTCTACTATTGCCATTAGATAAACTTCGGATACTACTAATAGAGTAAACGTAAATGGAGTTGATATGGAAAACTGCTTTATGGTACCTTATAATATTTTCCTTTTAGAAACTTTTATGTTCACATCTATATTGAATATTGCAACGCAGTTAAAGTAATAAAATATGTTTACATTTGCATAAAAGTTTTGATTAGGCTACTTTTATGTTTATAAATCAAAGAGTTCAAGTGAATTCAGTATGATGGATTCTCGGGTTTTCGATACATGAGCACTTTCCATCGTGTTTATTTTTTTGCTATTTGTCTAGAAGAATAATATGTATTTTTATCACAAAACCATATCAATAAAATAATTAATCTACGAAGTTTTTCGTACACTTTTTGCTTTTTTCGACTATTTAAGACAAACAATTTTGCCAAAATTCTTGTATTTAGAGATACTGGTATATTTCGTATGGAACAATTGTCGAAAAGAATATTTTTACTTTTACTAACCAGGTCACAAGTTTTAAAAAATATGGAATACATGAGGGAAACCAACTTCAACATATTAGCCTTAGACACTTTGGTAGATCCTAAAAGCAATGAAGTCATCACGCCTTAACGAGCCTTCGTTCTAGCTCCGTGTTCCTAATAACTTGAAATTATGTATTCTTATTCCAGTCAATTAAAGTATTTTAATTAACAAGTATCTCCAAATCCGATGCCTATATTCAATAATAGTGACACATAAAAGATTTTTTAAATGTCATTCTACCTTTATAAATAGTTTATTTTTGACATGCTATTATTAATCTGGTGCCGAAATCTCATCGATGGTGAAATTGTTAACCTACAATCAGGCTACAGGGAAACTGAAATTATTTTTAATTGTATCATAAAACCCAGATAATATTTGAAAATTAATACTTCAAAAAGCATCACGGAAATATGAAATATTGTATTAAAATTTGATTTCAATACTGCAAGAGGTTCGCTTTCGCTATATAGACTAGACTCGCTAATGGTGTAATAGTTCCGGTTCTGGAGATAATGAAAGTTCCGGTAGAAATTTTACGCGCATGATTCACTAAATCTACTTATGATACATTCAATGTTGGTCGTTATATACATATTGTAATTTTAGCTGTGAAATTTTTTACAAGAGAGTAGCGAGAACGATAATACTGCACAATGAAAAATAAATTAAATGTAACACTATCAAAATTAGAAGCTATTCAAATTTAAATAATAAAGACTTCACGTATATTCTACCAGCAATAAAGCTCGACATGTATCTTTTGAAAAAACGGTAAAGTAGAATTCCGCAAGTTCGCTCTATTGAAATTATTAAGACAAGTTAATTAATACAATTTAAGTTGAAAGTTGTATTCAAATTGCCTTTTATTAGCAAGTAAAATCGAAGCTACCCTTTGTCACATGAAACTTTTCACATTTGCAATCAGATTATTAGCAGTAATTTAAACAGCAAAAGTATATCCTATATCGACCTAAAAATAACATGTAGATATCATTGATTAAAGATTAAGCTGAATTTGTAAGTACCTAAAACCTATATCGCTCTAAAAACCGATTAAAAATTAATAAAAATAATTTTACAAGATTGTGGCATAATTAAGCTTAAACTTCAAATTAGTGAAAGTAAGTTATAGTATCAGTCCATTCTATGTGACGCGAAAAAGAACATGCTCTAGACAGAGTATACAGATGCATTAACTTCAAGATAAGTTAGATACCTCCAAATTATTTTACGCTAATTTAGTGCGCCGAGGTATAAGATGAGGTTTTGGTCCAATAATTTCAACGTAATTTTTAAACTAACTTATCTGTCAGTCATGTTTTGGCCATTCTATGGTAATTATCGTATGGAGAGGAGGTTAATTTTTATTTTAGACGAATCCTGTGTAATTTTGGCAAAATATTTCAAAATTGAGTTAAACTTTTAAGTAATGATATATATATATATATATATATATATATATATATATATATATATATATATATATATACATCATTAATTCTAGGATATTTTTTAGGTTTAAGCTATTTACAAATTCAACTTAACCTTTAACCAAAAATATCTACTAGTTATTTTTAGGGCGACATAGGATACTTTTGATGTTTAAGTTACATACGAATTCAGTTTAATGTCTCAACAACGATATCTGTATGTTATTTTTAGACTGTTGTAGGGTAATCCAAGGTCGAAGTTACTAAAAATTCGGTTTAACGTTTTAAGAATGACATCTACACGTTATGTTTAGACCGATTTAGTGTACCTATGACGTTTAAGATAATTTTATATTCAGCTCTAACTACAAGTTAAAATATTTAATATATTTTTACCAATCTAAATATTTTTATATCAATCTAAGAAATTTTTAAGTCTACAATACGTACAGATTCAACTCAAACATCAGGATTAAATATATTTAAGTTTTTTAAAGATACTTATAAATATAAATTATGACTACAAAAATATTACGTTAGATTTAAAAAATATGTATAATATTCGGAATGAATCTGTGGATAATAGAAAGTAAAAAAAATTTTATGTCATATAGCAATATTACTTCAAGGTCTTTTCCATATAGCTTTATCAGTGTTCCTGTATATATTCCTACACTTTATATGGTGGCGATAATTCTTCACATTGTTTCCACTCAACGAAATATCTGCAACTACCTGACATCACGGAAAGCAAAAGGGAAAATCGGGCAGGTAAATATTTTCTAACGGGAACTACACGGGCAGAGCAAACGTATTAAATATCCGGATACATTACGCAGGAAGAACTACTGAGTACTGGAATCCGGTTTGGAGAATGTAGCTCCGTATCCGAGCCTTGGTATTTTTTTTACTCGTATTGTACGACGTAATTTAGAAATGAATTAACATAGAATCATAAGATTACTATGTTTAGCATGTATTGAAGGGCGATTTTATATTGGTCAATAGATGTTACGATAGCATTTAATCAGAGTTACAACTTACAGCAATGAAGATAAGTGGTAACTTTAACTCCTCTCTTTCTGTTATAACATGTATTATCATTTAGTTAACTAATAAATAAAATTAATTGTTTGATTAACATTTATTTATATAAAGTACCGTTGAAGTATATATCACTTACACTTTCAGTTGTTAGTTAGTAGTAGTATTTAGTAAGTATTTATTTACATTTAAAGTGTCGATATTCCTCACATCGATTAAAAAACAATCATTATAAAGGCCTAACCCGAATTTAGTAAACGAGACAGAGCGGCGTGAGTTAGTGAATATGTCGAGAACTTTACTGTTATTTGGCAGTGAGTTTGGTTCCATTTTGTTGGCGGGTAGAAGCTCTAATGCTATATTAATAACGCTTCATGATATACTTAAAAGTTATGGAGATACAGTGGTAACTTGCCCATTTTATCGTTTGATTTCTGTCGTCAATTTTAATTGTTACGTGAGCATTATACTTCATTGTTATTAAATAATCTATTTGAAAACCAACACTTTTATCCAATCAAGTATCAAAATTAAAGTAATACACGTAAACGTTTTGTTAAGAAAATAATTCTAGCAAAGCGTACCGAATATTCAATAAAATTTCCTCTTTCGATAAAAGTTTTCTGGCAGACGATAAAGAAACTAAGCATGTTAATTAAAGACAAATTTTCCTCTTGAGCACTACATTGATTATATCATTTAATGTCCAATTGATTACCTCTTTTAAAATAGATTTAGTCTTCATTTCCAATTTTACATTTCTGATCCTTAATCGTGAAATGTTAAATTCTAAAGTGCACTGAGTCATCTCGTTCATTATCCCAACATTAGAATATACTTTTCAAATGAAATTATTATTATAAAATGGTATCAACATATTCAAGATTATATACTGTTGAGCAATTTTTTCTTTAATTGCTCATATTTAAAGTTAAAGACAAAATTAAAATATCATCTCCAAACATGGTAGATTCCATGGCCACTCTGAATCTCTGTATAAGTGAAATTGTGAAGCGAATTTGTTGAAAACAAAGTTTGCTCGTCATGTGCTTTCATTCCCCTCGTAATTAAGTAACTGCGAACATCACTGAGTGCATGCAATGATTGCTGTTAGATCTGAGTTATGAAGTAACGGCTCTGCCAGGTGACGTTTAGAATTTAAATTTTAAGGATTTATAAATGTGTAAAGTAGATTGGTGTCCGTTGTATCGATAAGAAATAAAGTATTGATAAGAAATAAAGTAACTGAAACCAAAGTAAGATCTTGGATACTATATATAATTATTTTTCATAACACCAAGTTAAATAATATATTGTCAACTAGCATGTATTTTTAAGGAAACTTGTTATGTAAAGATTTCGCAAATGCAGAAAATTTCGTGATAAAAATGTTAATAACATAATATTTCATTAGGAAGCTATAAAACATATTATTGGAAATTATTACTTTATTAATCTCTTCCCAAGTGCGCTTTCTCAAAAAATCGACAAGGATAGACTCGAGCGATATTATAAGAGTTCTTTTTGAGGTATCGCAGTTTTAAGATTATTTTTAATTCAGTTTTTGATAATTTTTTACTATCCATTTTCTGTATCATGTTCATAAAATTATGAAGTATTAACTAAAATTATAAAATTTGTTATTTATATGCTTAATATATTTAGTTTCAAGTGCGAAAAATTGATATGAAAATGGAAATTACTGAATATTTAACGAGCTATGTTATAGTTATTTTATTTTTAGGCTGCTAACATATATTATATTTATTTTGTAGTTGATTACAATTTTTATTAATTTGAAATCTTTAATAGTAAATTAATCTCATTAAAAGCGAATAACCACATATACACACTAGAAAGTGTATTTGACTCTTTTATTTTTATCCAATTTAAATTTTTATTTTAATATGCTCAACACATTTTGTTTCATTTACGAAAAATTGATAAGGACTATAACATAGCGCGTTAAATATTTTTTACAGAATATTTAACGCGCTATGTTATAGTTATTTCCTTGTAGAATACATATCTATATTATTTTAATTTTGTAGTGGATTACAATTTTATTTTATAATATGAAACCTTTAATAGTAAATTAATCTCATTAAAAGGGAATGCCACAATCCAGTACTTTGTTAAAAGTATTTGTGCACCAATGATATATTTAAATAATTTTTTTTTATTTCATAAAATTTGATAATTTCTAATTTCAATTGAAACTGACGACTAAACTCAAGCAATGTCATTGAGGGTTAACCGCTATTTTCCATTAGTTAATTTATACCATGAAGTGCTTCTAACTATCAACATAATTAAGTACGCTAACCTTATTTATTAATAACGACGAGGCTCTTAGGATATTAAACAACTAACACGGCTCTGGTCCATTTACTAGTTTTGCTTTAGACCCTTTTCAAGATTGCTATATATTCGATGTGTTGCTAATAAAGAAAGTAAAATAGCAACAAATTTTATTGATTAGTTAAATCAATAATAACGCATGTTGAAACACACACTATACTCAACATTGATGGTATTTCTTATACAGTACCGTAAAGTAAAACATTACATGAGCCGTATTCACGGGTACTGTCAACAGATAGAAAGGAAAAGAAGCAAGCCACTTTATTTCTTCGTTTGGGGTAAATACGAGGTAAGTTTTGATATTAAAGAAAAAACTCATCAAGCATGAGTGGACTCGTACTATAAACACTTAATGGTAGATTATATTAATATCGATACCCGCAAAATGGTAGTTCCAATAAAATATTCATAAAATTTTAATTTTTTAGAAGGAAAATACATTGCCTAGTACATAGTTCACAGGCGCATATTGAAAAAATATTTTTGTTTTATGTGATGTAAATATCGATTGACAATTTCTGGATTTTTTCCTTTACTTGTGCTGTGAGACCTTGCTTCTTGACAACGGGAAGTATTCTGTAGATTTTGATTTACTTGCTAGTGTCAAAAAATGCAGCATAAATGGTTGAAACGAAAATATATTGCTTGATTTATCGTTCAGCAATTACATTAAAAAAAAAGTGTTTTATGTGACATAATTACAAATTAACGATTTTTGGGTTCCACATATATTTAGGCACTATAAACATTTAATGGTGTATAATATTTTAATTAAACAGTTTATAATTTTTTTATTTTTTAGAACGAAATAATATTGCCTGCTATATATTTCACGGACGCATATTTAACAAACAAAATTCTTGAAATCTTGAAAATTTAAGAATTTCTTCAAAATTTTTGAATCTTGAAAAAATTTCACGATTCTCGGTCAACGGAAAATACTCTGTACGCTTTGATTTACTTGTGTCACAAAAATACGGCATAAGTTAATGTATTTTAAAGTCTTTTTATTCCGTTGATTTAGGAACTTGATTTGTTTACACGTCCAAGAGACCGTATACCAAAGTATTTGATATTAATATCAACTTGATAGCCCCACGCGTTCCTAAAAAAAAGGATCTTGACAAATAGGCACACAGACGGCAGCGAAGTGATCCCATAAAATTATTTAAAAAAAATCGGTCAATGCGAGTCTGGTTTCCAGGGTACCGTACCACGTTTGAAATTAAATTATGTCATATATCGTAATATGGACTTCCAATCGCAATAAATATTTAGTAATACCTAATATAATTAATTAGGGGGACATTTGTATTATCATGAAGGTATCAAAAACTGTGACATATAGAATCATCGTTATAGTCCTATTACAAACTTTGGGTAGGATTTTAAAAACCATTTTTTTGCATAAATTTCGAATTAGTAATTTTTTAATAAGGGTTTTCGTGGGAGTACCAAATTTCTTTTAGATTAATTTTATTATATTTTTGAAGGTAGTCTACTAAAAATGATGAAAAAATTTGTTTTGAAGCCCCAACAACTAGCTTTTTCAAACGATTTATAAACCTTTAAAAAAATCGAGTATTTGCTCACCCTTCTACTCTCATAACATATCAATATAAATATTTTTGAGAGTGACAACAGCAAACACTCAAAAATGTCATATGCCACATTTCAAGTTACTACGTCAAATTGTTTCTGATAAAAATGGCCCTGGAAGACGGACATACAGACACTTGAATGTTCTTATAAAGGTTCCGTTTTTTTAAGGTAAAAACCCTGTCTTTTATGAGGTCCTTTTTTTTCAAATTTACCTGTTTTTAGAATTCTATATAAATAACTAATAATTCGAAAACTTCACGTTACAGAATACAATACTGTTTTTTGTTAAGCTAATAAAGGTTTAATTTGAATTCTTTGCAAAATATATTAGACTAGCTGAAAAGAAATGATGTATTAGCTGCTGTATGTAAAATGAATAAAATATTTTTTTATTTCAATTTAATTGTGAAATATTTAAATTCGCTTAACGAGTAAAATGTAACTATAGAAAAGGTTTTATCTGTACTGCTCCTTTACGAAATGTACTTTGCTTATACTTAATAGAACTTACCTTTAGTCATATTAACAGTCAATAGTTCTTAAAGTAGCTTAGGTTTACTTTAAGCACTATTGACAGTCAATTTGATCTTCGCTAATAGCTCACCTGAATATGTTGTAATACAACGAAACCTAGGTCGTGGTAAAGAACTTAAAGAAAGTAGAAATAATACTACATCACGTAGTTTCATTTAATTGTGCATAGAAAATTTCTACAAAATTAACCCCAAATATATTCAATAACTTAGGTTTAGTCAAAATTAATTATTAATAACTTATGCATTACAAGATTTCCAAACTTTGTCGTTTCTACGTTTAAAATTTTTCAACTTCCACAACACAATATCATGTTTATTAATATTTATCCCTTTTTAAGAAGTACATTGATAATCTAGTGCAGAAACGAAGTTTGTCGTTTCTCACAACAATGGTTCTACTGGTAATAACATGACAGAAAATATCACTAATATCCTATTCGCTATTACCTCGGTCTAAACTGAAGGTATTCTCATGTTAATAAATAGCTTGTCTATGTAGATATATTCACAACACAATCGTGAATTATGATTTTATAATATTAGTAGCTTTTGCCTTCGACTTCACTTGTGTGGCGTTAGGACAATGTAATTTTTTCCTCGAAGAAATTTGTATTTTATTAGGTTGGAATCTAATAACCTCCCCTTCCCATTTCAGTTCATTATTGTTAGCTTACGTGGTAGCAATAGAGAACATTTCCAATTTTTCCTTAAAGACGAAGTTGGTTTGTTATTGCAGAAGAACAGAACATGAGATTTGTTCTGCGATATAACAATAAATTATTTTAATTCAGTTTCTATTTAAACAGTAGATTGAACACCGTGCTCTTCGTGTATACCAATAGAGATGCTTGGGACTGCTTTCGCACATAAATGTTTCCTAAATCCCTAGAAAAGTGACAGGTTTATTAGTTGTCGTCCACATATTTGATGGAATGCAAGTTATCCGTAGAGTAAAGGTCGAGGAAAGGGGATATGAGTTCTCGTTTAGTATTAAGATCCACAAAATATATCTATATCAAATATCAAACTCGTGGAATTATTAGTTTACAAGATTGGCCTCTGTAAATAATATATCCAGAAGCTTTGTGTAAATATGGGGGAAGGGGGAAATTTTATTGAGTAAGAGAGAAGATATTTAGAGATAGTTTTACTCTAGTTAGCTTTAATTGACAAATAGCATGGTCTTTTATACAAATCCAAATATTAGATAGAAAATGACCCTAACGCAAGCCAGTCGGCAGAATAAAATATTTTTAAATATTTATTGCGTTAGGAAGCTTATATTAACGATGACTCATAATGAACAGAGTAATTTTACTTCAAACGTAGTACGAAACCAACGATGTGCCAGCCAGACTTGCACTTTTATTTAAATATCATGTAGAAATAAAAGGTCTTGAATCAATAAAGATAAATACTTAGAAAACTATACATAATATTATTAAATTGTACTCTATTTCTGTTACAACGCAATTATTTTGCTTTTAGTACTGTACTCTATAAGTTTTACACCCTTCGCGTGGTCCGCGAAGCTCGTCCCGTCAGTTTTTATTTTTCCAGAGAATTTCTTCTAAGGCTTTTGTTAAAAATTTAAATATTTTCATGCTCTTCCAGAATAATCAAATAGTCATATTGGCGCCTATGAAGCATATTTTTCCGAAACAAATCTCTATTGGCACGCAATCGTTTGCAATGTTTACCGTAAGTAATTGACACAGAAATTGCTTACGGTAAACATTGATTACGGTAAACATTGGTTCAATTAGAAGTAGTTATTTAAAAAATGTTTTTTATTTATTTCGTTTATTTAAAATTTTTTGTTTATTTAAATGTTTGTTTATTTAAAATTCTTATATCTAGAAATTCTAAGAATAAATGCTCAAATAATGACATCTAGAAACAAAAGGATAAATTAATATCCTATGTGTGTAGATGATATAGTTTTGTATGCAATAAAGTTAATAGTAGATATTACGAAATATTTTTCGATCAATTCAAATATAATTTTTTTTTAGAAATATAAACCAAGTATTGCAAATCTGAATCGACATTTGCTTTATAAAGGTTTATTTTGCAGGAATATACGTTATAGATTTTTGTGAAACTAGAAATTAAACTTATAGTGTTCTTGCAATAAAACGAAAGGAGCCGACTTGAAACTAAAAAAAAAATTAAAATCTCGACACTTTTACGCACATTGGTCTTAAATTCCAAATTACAATATAACATCATTTTAACCGGTTAAAGAGTATTTTCGGAATTTAAACGTTATCCATTTTAAGATATAAGTTGTTTTTCCTGTGATAAAGGAAAAAGTTGATACGAAAGTATAATTGCTAGAAATATTCCGCAGTGAAAATAAAAATGTTAATGAAAAAACTGCAAAAATTAAGTATCTGTCTAATTAAATCATTTTGATTCTTGATAATTCTAAATTTTTAGGTAAGTTTTAATGTACTACATATCTTTCAGTTCACTTTGATCCGTCGATTATTTTAAAGCGCATATGAAAAATATTATTTATTTTCGTTTTCTGTGCTTGATTATTGAATATTATAATATTGAAAAGATTGAGTATTGAAGAAAAGACTTGTAATAATAATCACAAATCACAAATGAGGTGGTAATTTGCTAACAAATTTCTCTTAATTGCAAATACACTCAAATTTGATATGAATCATAAATTTCAAAAATATAAAATTTTCTACGACCAAAGCAAAAATATGCGATTATAAGTCACGTCACAAAATGTGGTCTCACTTTTGCTTAACTGTAAACGAATAAAATTTCATGGCCTTGTTCCCCTTTTTAGTAATTATTTTTTGTGTTTCATAAAAACATTAAAAAATTAGGTACTTATCAAATAAATTTGGTATCAGTCAGTCTGTCTATTTTTGGTAGAGGACTCGGAGATTATTTGAAAAGTAAAATTAGGCGTGGTTGTGGGAAATTATAATAAATTATGGTGTTTCATGAAATGATTCGATTCCTATTTTGGGGGACAGTTTTGAGGAATAAGAGATAATTTGAAAATTATTTTCAAAATATTGTTGTCATTATGTATTTTACAATTTATCACTAGGGTGCTTATTCAATTGTAAATTTAAGTTTAATTTTTTTATATTTGGCTAACGTAAATTTTTTCTAACAGAGTTTTCCAAAAATCTCCGAAAAAACGACTGACGATCTTGAAAGTTACCGCTAAGACAAGTTGGAAAAATTTAAAAACGGATGAAGAAGTCCATACTATTTAAAACTTGTTTGCACTACAGGTACATTAAGTAAAATAGAAAATCAAAATATATAAAACGCATTATTATATTTGTAGTTTCTTATTTATAAGTAAATAAAAGATTAAATTGACACGGTTACTATAAACAATTGTAAATAAACGATACGGAAATCATGTATGATTTGATGATCCTATGTATCCACTCTACCACTCCTCATGTATTACTCAGGAATACTTTTCATACAAGTTTGACTTGTATTTGATCAATTTTTATTCTCCTTTATTTATCCTTTATCGTTTATTTGTAAACACCTCAAACACAATACAAATTAGATTATATTTATGTGGATAGAGTTTATTAACAAAAATGGAGAAAACAACTCATATTCGAATTATTAAAATAAGCATAGTTGAATTTATTGACTATGCTTAATATACAACTGAAAGTATCTTTTGGTAAATATTTTTGGTACTGTTAAATAATAGTTTATGTTATAAATAATGTTCCATTTAAAAATACGAAAGACGCTCGATTTTAGTCAATAATGCTGAAGGAAACATACAAGTACAGGCTACTGAACGTTTGTTCACGAACTGAAGTAGTCCTTCTCATACGAGCCGTAATTAGCTCAACGTTAGTCTTTGAAATTGGTAGTGAAAATGAAGGTGACACCCTTGACGCAACCATCGTCATGCGCAAACACTAGACAAATTGGCTTGTGACCTCGTCACACTCCTTCGCTGAGTTTACCCTTGACAATTTAATAAATTGGGCACAAAAGTAATTTTTCTGGTGCATTGTAGCTTTCACAATCTTATATTGATGCCATTAGTTATTCTAGAATAGAAGTTAATTTTCAATTGCGCATTGGGTCACGAACAAAAGCATTTTGTACTTTTATAATGTAGATCCTTTTTAAATGAAAGATTATATAAATATTAAATGTTTGGAGGTAGTTTCATATTATTTAATTGCGACATAATGCTTTCGGTTAGTTTTTCAAGGTAAGTTTCGGTTAGTTTTTGTGGAATAACTATTCATACCGGTATTATTAAATGACGAATATATTTGTGGGTGACATTTGCACATTATCGTTTCGTATGTAACTTTAATAACAACAATTTTTTAAATATTTATTTTGCTTTATTTAAAAATATTTATATCAATTATTAGGGATTTCGTACGTACACTTCATTGGTTTTATATAAATACGATAATACCATACCATAAAAGTAATACCTAAAAGCTATATATTACAATTAATAAAACTATAGTATATTGCTATTATTACACAATTATTTTACTTTTTGTATTGCAATGCAGACATTTTTCTTTTGCCACCTGGTCTATGGAATCATTAATATCTTTTTCTTGCAAATTGTTTAAAAGGAAATAATGTTATTAGGACGACTTTGATGTCGGAAAATGTTGAAAATTTTGCTATATATTAAATATCAGATCTCAAAAAAGTGAGCCGTTTGAAAGTCTACATATATCTTTGATCGAATTACCATCGGTTTCTCTGTTTTAACTTTTATAATGCATCTATTTTGAGTAAAAATTAGAACATAAATTTCGAAAACTGTCTACTTTCCAGTGTGAGCTATCTTTTTTTTATTTATTATTTTGAATATCTTCAAATACTTATTAAAACGATTTTATGGATTAATTCCTTTGATTATGAAAATGCCTCCTTCCTATTAGTGACTTGTGTAATTTTTATTATATTTAGATTAATTAATTCAAGTATGAAATTATAATTAAGAACACCTATGAATCAATTTGAAACATATTAAGAAACAATCGTAATCATATATCGACACAAACACGCGTATATGCACGAATACCCATGCACATGCACACGCGCACATTAGTTTGAACACATATATAAACACACACAATTAAATAAACATTTTAAAGTTTAATCATAGAATAGTTGAAAAATTAAAAACCAAGAAAGTAGAACTTTTATTTATCCTAAAAATTTACGTAGTTAGAGAACTCAAGTATATTCAGATATCTAGTACAGATATCTAGTCCTAGACATGCATTTTAGGTAACTAAATTTCTATATTTGTCACGAAAAGTTAGAATCGACAAGTTCTGTAAGTTATCATTAATCAAGTATTAAATAAATGATTTAAGAAGAAACGATTATGGAAATAAAGAGTAACCATTTATGAAATAGCTAAAGACATGTAACTTTCTTGAATGATATGGAGTATCAAAATCTTTGTTACCTACTGTTAGTATGAAAAGAAAATAAATCATGGTTAATCGGTGTTTTCATTGTAAACGAATGCGTACCTAATCGGCTTGAGGACTTAGAATGAATAAATAAAATAAGTGAAATAATAAAAATTTATAGTGCAAGGAGCCCATGATGAGTGACATGACTCATGATGAGATTACTGTTTGTCTTTAAGTAGTTCCCAAGACCAAAGTCCATCTTCTTCTTCAGACTTCTCTGATTACAAACTATTATATACTATACAAACGACTCGTTAAGACAAGTTGAGCGAGCTCAACTTGATGGGTTTGCTGTTAGCCCCACGACCACTTTTGTACTTCATCTACCAAATATCTCTACAAAATTAGTTAAAATTGGATGGTTTAGCTTTTAACCACTACAAAGCTCTCATGATCACCTCTTTTTCCATTATCAGACATTCCTGGTTAAAATGTATAACCAAAAGGTTCATTGAGATAATTAAAAAAGCCCGAACCCTATTGGTTTATGGTTATATATTTTTACATACAGGAGTAAATTTTTCAAGATAAAGTTTAATTTGAGACTGAATTAATGTCAAAAAATTTATATTGTCGTAATAATTCATCATATTTTACTGCGTATGATTATTTACATTTAACGACATTAATTGAACTAGTATAAATATCCAATAATTCAACAGTACCAGTATCGTAATATTCATCAAGTCAGGATCTCTTTCATCGTGTTTTTTTAGCTCGCTTTCTTATTTTTTTATTTGGCAGGTAAAAATTTTGCAAATGGCTTTAAACTGACTTCCCTTTGAGCTAGAGTTTTGAAATTTTAAACGTAGCTAAGAACTAGATAAAAATACGATACTTTCTTTTTTTTGTTTGTCTGTTTTCTTTACTTTTGTTTGTTCAGCACAAAGGAAAGTGCCCACGCGTGTCACAATGAAATCTACATCATGTTTCTATTATGTCATTACGTTTTAAAAGTTTTTATTAGTTCTGTTTGTTTGTGTTTTTGTCAGATATAAATTTAGCAAGCCTTAGGCTCTCTCTCTCTCTCTCTCTTTATATATATATATATATATATATATATATATATATATATATAGATAGACTTGTTTAGCTAATTAAACTTAGACTGGTCTTTCAAATTAAATACAGTTAATTTTTTTTTAAACTTAGATAAACCCCTTTTTGTCTAGCAAACATAACAAATATTGTTCATAATTTTTCAACTAATGATTCGCAAATATATGGCTCCACTTATGAAAATCTGTAATAACCATCATCAATAATATAACGAAAATCTCGCTTCAATTGGTCAGGGCCTCTTAAAACGGGCCTGTAAATTAATTCAATTAACACCCAAGTTAAAAGACCACTTTCTAAAACTAGGCTCTCAGATCTGCACTACAATTAACATTAAATGACCAATTCTCTTTACGCAAATTGTTACAGACTTAGGTCCACTAACCTATCAAAACAATATGTGGCAACCTCAATTATATTATGTCAGCCGTCGCATCTTCAGTATTCTCAAAACTTATTCTCAAAACAACCTCAATTATATTATGTCAGCCGTCGCCTCATAAGTATTCTCAAAACTTGCTAGTTGCTCAAACTAAACCTCACCTCTGTCAAGCACCCTTACTGCCACTACTTGATTACGGAGATGTATGCTACTCAGACCTTACAGAGAGACATCCTAAAAAATTACAACGCTTTCCAAAACTTGTGCATCCTCCATGTTTTTGGTTGGAAAAAATATGACTATATTCCTCCATTCAGAATGCAAAAGAAATGGATGGAAATCCGTAATCCGCAGAATTTTAATAATCTTACAGTTCTTTATAATATTTTGAACAATCTTACTTACAGGACAAATCTTAGTAGCAGATTTAATTACTTGGCTGCACATAGTAAAAAGCTCTTGAAACTAGCTCAGTGTCCTTTTTACCAAATATACTAGCATCTTTTATGAAAAGTTTTCCGCCGTCTATGCTATAAAACTTTGGAATGGGTTTTTTCAGATTTTTGTATGGAAACAATTTTAGATTAAACCATTGTGGTCGATCGGAAGAGATTGCTCACGTAAACATAAATCCGAAAAATGACATTAAAGTTTGAAATAAATAAGAATAAACAAATTACATGTTTTTTGTATGGTATAGCCCTTATTAGTGATGACTTATGATAAATAAAGCAAAATAACTTCAAACGAGGTACGGAACATTCCACGCAAGTATCAGACTCATTAAGTATGAGTCCGGTTTTATTTTTTGTATTTCCTTATTACATACACCCTACGCTTACTTCTCGTACAACGTAAATTTTCTTGCTCTATTCCATATTCAAAGGAATATAAACAATAATGTGAGTCCGTTTGTACCGGTTTTAGTTGATAAGGGTAATTTGTTTGTGTATATTATAATATATTCTAATGTAAGAAATTAAAATAATTAAATACGTTACATATGTGTATTTCCTTTTTATTATATTTAGTTTTCTAAACCAATTACTGTTACTGTCTTACCGGTGCTTGGATTGGCTCTAAGAAATTGCTCTAAGAATGGTTGTTCTTTGTAAATATTTGTATATCTCTTATCTATACGTAAAACTGATACCTAATTGATACCAATCACATAAAGGAAATCCTCCCTAAAAGAAGGCATTTCCAAATATTGACGAGAGTCCCAAAAAACTTCTTTCAATATTGCATCAATAAATTCCCTAGTGAAACTACTCGTATAACCCAAATCCCTGGCCGCTTACGAATAAAAATTTATCTAACGTTATAAATTCACTTCATTGTCAAGTTTTATTACTCTGTTTTCAGTGGTATGATATTAATTTCACATGTTTTATGCCTTAGTCGACAGGAATAAATTCAAAATTAGTTTAACAAAACATTTCTTCCAAAATGTGAAATCCTTATCAATATAATGGGACTAATATCTACTTTTCTAATATCTACACCTACAAATCATAAAATACAATTAATGAAAGACATAACGGTGCTATAAATTCAACACACATGACTTAAGCTCATGAGGCATAAATATTTTATAACCCGTTTTTTTATATGTTATAGAATCTCCTACGATAGACGCGGAACCTGACAAGAAGGCACTTCTCTATTTTCGTCACGATTCCTCTCGGTTGCAAGTTGTGGGAAATATGTATAATTATATAGTGAACACAAAAGTTTATTATACCTACGGACATTTATTCGAGCAGTAGCTCTTTATGTCCAGGCGATTGGGGTAATCATTAAAACTGTAACGGAAATCCCCTCAAAGATAAAAGGAAATCGAATATTTAAGAAAATATGCGATTTCATTTAATCTTTGAGAACAGATGAAATAGTAACGTTATTGTTAACTTTATCTATAAGTACTGACATACAAAGCCAAAAGAAAAATTGTTTGTATGTTATTCCGTGCTAATCTCTAGAAGTAAATAAGCGATTTTTTTAAAGATTGCGCACTATGCTACAGACAAAAACCCGTAACGAAAAAATATATCAGATTTCGAAGAACACTGCTTAAACGATGCTAGATAGAGAGAGGGCAACTAATTTAATGATTCATCACCACGAGTATTCCCTAATGTCTGATGGTTAGTGACGTTTAAGTAAAGACAGCGGATATCTATAGTGAAAGTTGTGGAAAGAATAATTAACATTATGAGGTTGATACCCCGGAACAATGCTAGTATCAAATAATTTCTTACTGTCGCATTATATGCTTAAAAATAACTATTTATATTAATGGCAGAGGTAAAAGGAATACTTAAAAAAACAATACATCATTATAACAGTAGTATTAAGCTTTAAAACTAAGAATAACAAAGATACATCGACTTTGCACTGTATATTGCCAGCCTACCATAATGACTAATGCTCTGACAAAAGAAATACTCTAATTCGACATCAACGTTAATTGTGTTTTATCATTTGCGGGTATTATATTAAATAGCATTAACGTTTTGTTTTTAGATTTGAACGGCCCTTGTTTTACATGATTTTGCTTTATTCGACAGGAAGAAATTCAGGAATTATTTTACTAAAGCAATCGCTTCAGAATCTGAAATTCTCACAAATATTTTTTGGGATTATTTCCTAATGTAATTTCTTAATTTATTATAATATAATTAAATAAAATAACATAAAAATATAGACTATTTTACGGAATTTTGTAATAATTATCTTAACATGCATGTAGCATGTTAAGGCATTATTATGGAATATAAAAAATGGGTGTGCGATTCTGACTCGCGAATCTAGAGTTCCATAACTTATTTGAAGCAAAATTATTTTATTTCTAGACCGTTTCTAATATATCGTCTCTAAAACATCTCTATTTTTGTGAAAATTCCAAAAATTATGACATCAGTAAAGTAACCATAATCCATCAGCAAAATAATAACATCCGATTGATAACGACGAACTACTAAGTACCAACTCAACACAAACATAAAATAAATTAAGTTACAAGAATTCTAAGCTAACTCACAACGTCCGATGGATAGGAGTAAAATGCTAGGAAGCCACTCAGCATAAATGTCTAATAAATTAATCTTCAATAACGCTGCGAAGCCAACAACATCCGATGAACGTTATATTCCTGAGAAGCAAGTCTGCTGACTTTGCTTCAAAAACATTAAATAAAACCAGGCTTCTCAGAACGCAAGCGTCAGCAGAGGAGACCTATAAAATAGAAGTCCGAGCAACTGACAGAGAGAGTCTACCGGCCAACGTCTTAGAGTTAACGTTGTTCAAAATTGTTAATAATTATTATTGTAAATTATAATTAAATAAAGTATATTTATAATCAGTAATAGTTAAATATATATTTTTGAGTATCCGCGGAACGCGATACGTAACTCATCCAGAATCATATATTTTTCATAATTTTGGTTTCTGCCTCAAGGGTCTTTTCATCTCAAACACATGTGCAAAAGCTAAACATGCAAGTATCGAGTCCGCCCTCTCTGGTTTAAACAAGCAGGTATTTGTGTATACGTAAATATACACTAAGATAAAATTATTTAATAGCTATATAATGACTTAACTATAATTGGTGAGTATGTAGTGTCAAAAAAACCTTTTTAGTTAAATATATTTACTTATCAACAGTATAAAGGTCAATAGGTTTTTACAATAAACTTCGACAAATATGATGTTTAACGATATTTCCTATGGTTTTCACAGGACATTCAGATTTACATAAGCGGACATAATTTTTTCTTAAAGTTTATGATTACTACTCTGTTTTTGTAAATGATAGCGTAATTATATATAATCGGTATATTTAAATTCGGTGTAGTAATAGAGCGTGTTAACCTACAAATATATAAATAGCTAACATTCAAAAATATATGAAAATTTTAGAGGCCCATACTTTGTCTCTAAAAAAGTCTCCCTTAATGAATTATGTCCGATATTTTTGTACAAAAACATTTATGGCACTATGAATTTATATTAACGCGAACTTACGGTACATACAGTAATTTCTTGAACTTTCTATGCGCGGGAGATCCTTTGCCGTACTTATTATTTAGGAGCAAGGGGATGGTGGCAGATAGGCGGATGGACCATAGAACCAGAGAAACGGGGTTCCGTTCGGATCCTTCACCCCCCGATTTATATGGTGCCCTTACTATAACTCATAAATTCGGTAATCTTATAGTTACTTAAATATTTGGAAATAATTTAATCTGTACAAAGTATTTGAGGGCAAACTCAAATACTTTGTACAGAAAATAATAGCTAATCTGTGATGTCTGCAAAAAAACAATGCAAACACTATTCATACTAAAAAATATATAAATACCACAAAGTTGAAAAGATTGCTCGTACGGAGAAAAATAGATTTGCTTTTTAAACTTACACCTCATAGCTTCCAAGGATGTTAGCCAAAACTAGCAAAATATTATCTGTCTTTAACTTGACGAAGTTTTTCTTTGATAAAATGTAGGAACGGAAAAGGGAGACATAGAAAAGAATAGGACAGCTGTTTACGAATCCTTACTTTCATTAAATTTTTCCGGAAATTTCAAAATGTTTTAAATAATTATTTTTATACTTGATAAATTGAACGTGAAAATATTATTTTACCATAATAAATAATATCTTTGCTAATATCCCACCTGAAGATGTTGTAATACAACGAAACCTAGATCGTGGTAAAGAAATTAAAGAAAGTAGAAATAATACTACATCACATAGTTTCATTTAATTGTGCATAATAAATAAGTTAAAATTTGAACATTATTTATTTCTTTCTATTTTATTATATTTTGTTTTATTTGAACAATATATCAAAATAATATTATAGATTTTGATTTAGCTTAAGTTCTTTATATATCCATGACTATTTTTCCTATTGGATTTATATTATTGAGCATGTATTAGGGAAATTATTTTGTCATATAAATTTCTTATACATTAACAGGGATAATTTTGTGTATTGAGGAAAACTCGACATGGAAATATTTACTAAAACATAATCTTTAAAAATTTTGTAAATAATTCTGTAAGGTTAATATTTTATCCCATTGTATGAAACTTTGGTGTTTAACTATTCCATGAACATAGTGAACACTAAAATTTTTCATTTGGATTGGGGAAATATATTTTTCAGCCTATATTTGTGCCGTTTCGTATCATTTTGCAACTAAATTGTAACGATAACCAATTTTTTTTTGTTATGCGCTTAGCGACATGACAAAAAAAAAATATTAAACTTATTTGCATTCTCAACTTCTTATTATGAAAATTTTTATCTGAAATCTAAAATACTTAAGTAGTCTCAAAAATAGAAGTGTGGGAAGACACATTTTTTTTGCATAGTTTTCAGTACATTTCTCTTTTTGAAAACATAATACTTATAAATATAAAGATTGTCGAAACCATTATAACTGGAACATTTAAATTATGCTCACACCATAAATAGATTAAAAATAATGGTCCAGATTGATTTTGCCGCCTTAAAATTTCCATAAATATACATTTGAGTGTGTCCTCTTGGATTATTTGCAAGTTAAAGTGTTTCCTTACCACGCCAATTTCCATGTTTCTACGTCAAACGATTTCAGAAAAAAAAACGGCTTTGATAGACAGGCGGACAGACACGTAAGTGATTTATAAGGTTTCTAGTTTTACTTTTCAGTTTCACAACCCTAAAAATAATATAATTATTATGAATAAATGAAATGAATTACAAAAAAATTATAATGTTTTTCAAAATTATTCAGTTAAATATGTACATGATTGTAATTGATTGCAAAAAGCTGATTTTAGTTTAATCACTTTTAACGTACGTATTTTTACTCCCATATATCTATCAGGGATTACATTGAATTCCTGAAGCAAGAGGTGGGAATAAAATAAAAAGAAAGAATATATCGAAGCACGCAAATAGACGTCTGAATAATTTTCATATAGAGGGCTGACTAGACTCTTTCATAAATAAACAACTTTTATTATTGAAATACGTGAACTATAGAAATACAAGCATGCAATGCAATGGATTTTATAGTTTAGTTAGCAGCGATAAACATTAACTAAATTTATTCAACCATAATACTTCAATATACATAGTTCTGATGAAATTAAAATTTTAACTTTTCCTAAACTAACAAAGAACAACATCGAGCTCGTCCTTTTATATGCAAATTTTTAAGCGCTGGTAACTGCTTACCAACGAGTTGCCTAATAGATACTAAGACTAGATTAGAATTAGTCGGTAACTGCTTATCAACGAGTTACCTAATAGATAGAGGATAATAGCACTAAATTACCTGTTTTAAGATTTAATTAATTTTCTATTTTATCTATGGAAAAAGTTTTGGTACCGTCTGGGTACCATTTTCACTTTCGCATTTTTGCTTTAGTTTTAGTGCTGTTGGATTATATAGTTATTAAGAGTTACCTCAACATTTATTTTAAAATTAAGTTAAGGACAATAAGTTCAAAGTTATTTAAAATTATTATCAAAATGCTCTTTTAAAAGTAATATTAAGTAATAATTTTCAGACAAAAATTGACATGACCATTAATTTTTTTATTAAAAGATTTTCCGTTAGCATTGTTATTAATCCGCTGTTTTTGGATATCTGAGAAGTATTCACAATGGTTGTATATTTCAAGGAATTATAAGGAAAATCACAACTGAGCAGGCTCTAATACTTTACGAGTAATAGTCGGTCAACTTGGTGATGTAGACAGGTCTGTCAAAACTTTATAAAGCTTCGTATAACTGACTTTGATTAACTGAAAAAAAACCTTCGTATTTTTAATATTTATATATTCATATGATGGGAAATAATGCTTTTTAAACTTGCACCATGCTTTTGCGTCTCCGGAAAATAGTGTGGGCAATATATATATGTTGTAAAACCTTAATAGTTATAAATAGTGTAATATGAATACTAGGTACACTTAAATGTTTATAAGTATCTAAATATGCGAGTTCTATTTGTGTTTGATTGAGGTTTTCTTTAAAGATTTCTATGTTGTCTATCTATATTAATAATTTTTTTCGATAGCCGAATATTAAAGAAAATAATTTTCTCTAATAAGTTACAAGTTACACTGAACATACTTAAAGAGAAATTGTTCAAATGAACACTTAGGCATTAGAATATGTCGCATTATTTCCAGTAATAATTTATCCTTATGTACTATCTCTACGTATCAAAGATATTGGTACTCTAGTCGAATTACCATTACTTATCTTAATATATTTAATTACTTTCTGTTTATTTATTTCCAATATTTGACTGGATGTACAGACATATACAATATATACGAATATCTCTTGTTATAAAATGGCTTTTCATTGTATAATGAACTCATTCAATTAAACATATGAAAATAAATTTTGCTATATTAGAACGTGATTATATTTGAAGCTGTATTTGAGGGTGTTTCTGTGAACAAGTTTAACGGAGGTATATTTATGTTTTACAGAGATTTAAATATTGAATACTCATAAAGTTAGTTATTCACACGGCCTATGATAAGGAATAAACGAATTAAGTACTGGATATTTTGGATGGGACAAAGTTTCTTTTAGTTGCATTTACTCTAACTCAATAACAAAAAGTTATATGCCAAAAAATATAAAAACTGGTTAAAGAATTATCTCTTAAGTTCTATAATTTCTTCTAAAATGTCGAAAAAAGAAAATTATATATTTTCGGTATTACTTTACAACGAATATTTACTCTTAAAATTGTCCAGTACTGCTTAGCGATCATAGCGCCGTAGATCATAAGTAATGATACGCGACTATTATGATATGTTTATAATTTTAACCACTGATAAGGTAGACTTAAATTGTATTCATTTAAATACGTCGAGGCAATCTCGTTTAATTTTGTATATCTTAAAATTCCAAAAGGCTTCTAACCTCCTTTGTAGGCTGTAAAATCCCATTCCTTTTTTATTTTTTATACAACTTCTTCTTGATTATAAGAACGGAAATGAACATAAAAAAGATGGAAATTAAGCGACCGTAATGAAGAGCCATTGTTTTAAATTCCTTTTCTTTTGCAGATAGAAAGTTCTACTGAATATTAAAAACTCTACGAACACAACGTAGAGTTCAAATTGAAAATGAATTTTTATTCATAGGAAATTTTTTTACATTTTGCGATATAGTGTCGTTTTTTGTATTTTATAATAGTTTGAAGTTTCAGGATATTTAACAGAGATTCTTAATCTGAAAATGCGTAGATATAAATAAGGACATATTTTTAGATTCTGTGCTATGAATACTGTAGTAAAGGAATGAAGGGATAATAAAAATGAACACTTTTTGGCACAAATGAACACTTTTGTTATTTATACTAGCAAACGGATGGGCAAAAATATCCGGAAGATAGGATTTTCTCACGGCAGTTTAAGTCGAAGGTCGATTAGAGAACAAAAGATTATGTGAACGATCCATGAGAAATTGTTATATCCCATAAAAGCAGTAACTCAATGTTCTATAGTCGGAGTGTCAAGAATAACAATTATATTAATTCCAGCTATCAAATTCCTCGATCGATCAAAATCCATGACCACAGTAATTTTGACTGTATTATGCGACTGATAACTTTTAATATTTACTATACAAGAAGTTATCACAGTCGTATAATACGCTTGCATGTCATCGAACCTTTTGATTTTTTGACTAAAGCTCCTATTTACAATCGAGAATTTCTCAAGATATATTTAATAGAGTAAAGGTTTAACTAAAATATACCCACTTTTCCAAGAACTGAGCAGTATTAGTAAATAGTAAATTTTGTGCAAATCATTATTTAATTAAATTGAAAGAAATTGTAAATAGAACCTCCCACGCGTAATTTTTGCATTGTTTAATTTATATTTATTACTGAAGGATAAAAACAATGTACTAAAAATTATAAAAAAAATCAGTTCACATTATATTGATATGTGCAGTAAAAATCAGTCCAGTGCAAACATAGTCCTATGTTTGCACTGGACTGATTTTTATTTGTAAAGGATTTTCCTATATTTCATAAAATGGGAAAAAATAAATATCGCATCTTTTTATATTTCGCCCATTTACAAAAAAAAACTATTTGTCCGGGACATGACTATTTGGTTATATGAGTAATAAAATATTGATGGTTATTGACGTCCTGATCGATAGATGTTTACTGACCAAATTTTTGTATGGGCATTATTTATTAATATTGTTTCATAATCTTTTAATTAAACATGTTTTTCTGTTAAAAGTAGTTTGATCAATCTAAATATATATTTGTAGTCCCGATCTAGATTTATCCTAAGTGTGTTGATCGCTTGAAACCGCATAAGAGACCAATTTGTTCACTATCTAGAGAGTAATTATCGCTAAAAATTATCTTCTGAGAGACAGATCGTAGTTTCGTAGCGCGCGTTCATGTTCCTGAAGTGACAATAAGGAAGATACAATAGGACAAGGATTGAGTTGGTCTGCAAATTGTTTTTTCAACTAGCTTCGATCGCGACTTTGCTAGATCGGAAAAGGGGAAAAATGATGGAGCATTAAAATTTACTTTCAAAATCAAAACGATATCATCAGCTTATTATGTAAATATGTTACCTTCATTGTTTTATTTCTTACAGAAATTTTTTTCGAAATTTCTAAATTATTCCACTCCCGGATCAAAGTATTCTATATTGATTTCAATCACAGAGGTTGCATAAATGCGATTTCGCAAAGATCAGTTGAGTAGTTAAAGTATGAAAACGAGAAGATTAAAATATTAGATATGATTAGAATTACATGCAGTGTGTAACAACAAAAAAAAATTATATAAAATTCAACCGTTTATTACTTTGCAACTTAATCTCCAAATAGCAGCGATTACTACACGTTAGGTTTGCTTTATTATCGACTAGTGCGTCAGTCTCCAGTTTTGATAGATATAAGTAATTATGATTCGCATAATTTTAGGATTAATCAAGTTTTAATGCAGTTTTTCAGAAAGAGGAGGTTTACTTTGAAATACATACGCAATTTTTCAAAATTTTTGAAAGTATTTATCATGGTGACCTGACATTTTCTTTAAAAAATGGGGTGCGTCTCTATCATTTGGTCTGTAATAAATGGCGTTGGCAGTACCGCGTAATATTCGTCGTATGGTGTAATATTCACCAAGTCAGAATGTGTTTTTAAATCTGTAATACCCATAGAAAAAGTATTCTATATGTGCTCTATATATGAACTATTATTATTTATATTTAAATTAAATATAATAACTATCGCAAACAACTAAAATAGTTAACAAATATTTTTTCACATATTCTAACCGATGGTCAACAGTCAAAGAAAAGTAATGAAATTAAAAGCATTTTTAAGTTTTTCAACTTGAATATATTTCCGTTTATTAAACGTTTTTACGTATTACCAAATTATTGCTTTAATTATTAAATACTTTTAAATGACTTCATTGGGTGTGTGAAGTTTTTGATAACTTTTCTATTGAAAATATAAGAGTTATCTCGACCTGAAACTTTTATCTCCCAATTTCCAATAGTTTTATACTCGAAAGTGGTTTAATATTCAATGTAATGCCAAAAATGAATTTAGGAAGATGATGAAGAATTGTTCTATTTGGCAAATCGTTATACCAAAAATTTCTTTCGGAGAAAAGATTAAAAAAATATTATTTTTGAAACTGTGAAAAATAAAAAAAAATTACTTAAAAAATATTATTTTTAAGGTCTTGGCCAAACTAAAGGATTCTTAGCATTGGAAACAAAGTTTTATAATCACCGCTGGTCTTCTCATGAAAATAAAAAAAAAACTTGTTAAGCGAAAACCTACCGTGTCGTACTTGATTGACTCTTTTTATTACAAACTAAAGTTTGATTGGCAATATTATGCTATTAATTAAATATATATATATATATATATATATGTATATATATATATCTATATATATATATATATATATATATATATATATATTAATATGGAAGATAGACACAAATACAGGAAAATCATTATTACAACTTCTAATTTTTTTTTTCACATTAATCACACTTGAAAGAAAATTTCATCTTAAGTTTCACTATCTGCTAAAATTTCCAGAATTTCTGCATCTGACCAGTTCCCTGACATTGCTAAAAAAACAAACAAGATTTTTACGGAATAATCAAAATAAACTAACGCCGATGGTTGCAAGTGGCATACACACATAGATTTTGTTTACTGTTCCTAAAGATGTCATTCTTTTTTAATGAAAATTGATATTGGCTGTGAAATAAAAATATTTCGGAAAAAATTAGATGATTGCTTGAATTAATCAAATTATTAAACACATAATTTTATTATTTGATTATAATCCATTTATTCCCTGGCAATACACTAGAAATAATATCAGTTTAATTAACTGCATTATCAAAATAAATATTAAAGGAGTGTATTCGCAGAGAAAAAAACACATTTAAAAACCACCAAATACGAATCTATATTGCTCGTCGAAGCACCTGGTTTGCAGTTAAATATTTTATTTATCATAAACCATCACTAATATGGCCTCCTTGGTCATCACTATTTAATTTTAAATAATATATTTAAGAAGGGGCACGCATACTTTATTGGAAATTCGAGTACCTTAAAAACGGTGACATCTGATAAGAGAGCTGTAATTTTTCTATCTTTGCGCAGGCTTCTAAAAATTCTCTTTTCTTATAATTTTATGACAAATAATTTCGAAGATGAGGGAGTGAAGAATATTTCATTACAACATTTCTCAATGTACTTCGACGATACTAACTAAAGTTAGGAAAAAATTTTTTTGAAAGCCCTCAAACTATTAATATACTCTTAGACCCACCTATATATACTCTTAGACTATCAAAAATGTTTATTTAAAAAATTATTCTCAACATCAGGGTTTCCTTAAAAATATTAATGTTAACTATTTAGATATTTGCGAGGTTTGCTTTATTAATAAAGAAATGAACACTTGAGTGATCTTAAAAGGGTTCCGTCTTTTCTTTCCAGATATGGAACTCAAAAAAAGTTAAATGTAAAATACTATTTTGATATAGGAATATTGCCTTCTATGTATAATAAATAAAATCATGATTATATGCAAGTTAAACCTAGAAATATAATAGCTTTATCTACTTATTAATTAAATTATTATATATATATATATATGTATATATATACATATATATATATGTGTATATATATATATATATATATATATATATATATATATATATATATATATATTGAGCGGAAAGCCTTCAAAAAATGTTTTCATAATTTTATATTACTTTGCTCCGCTACTTGGTTAACATAACTTATAATAGTTTATTGAAAACTATGTTGGTTTAACGAAAAATAAAATTAAGTACTAAGAAAAGAGGCTGAACTGAAAATAAAATTTAAGAATGATGATTTGTCGAAGAAAAATAAATAATTGAGAAAAGACCTAAAATTATTTGCATCTGTTATTTATATCCTATGAAGGATGATCGAGCGAACAAAGGCGATGTGTTTTAAAAGACACCAAAAATTGTCAATGTTACTAAGGTTTTATTATTACGAATATTTATTATTTTAGAATGTACATATCATTATGGTTTCATTAAATGAAAATTTCACATATATTTTCTAACTAAATGTGATGAAAATACAGATAAATGGATTATTTTCTATAATTTATTTTCATTACACATTTACTAACTCACAAAATGAACACATTTCGACGTAAATGTTTATATACTTAAATATGTTATTTACTAAAGTAAATTGAAGATGGTTCGTTTGAAATAACAAAATTGATGACTAACAGATAAATAGAATCAATCCATACCAGGGTAATACTAACTAACATGAAATATTTTAAAATTAAGTAAAGTTAAATAATTTAATTTTGTAATTAAAGTATTATGAATTATGTTAGATATAATTTAAAAAAACATTAACATAACAATAAGTTTAATTATGTAATAATATCTGTTGCTCCTGGCCTCATCACGCAGAATTAATTTTTCCATGGATGATAAAGCTATATTTATCTCCATGATACAGGGTATATACAGGTAATTAGACGTGATTGCCATTTGAATATTTGAGCCTTTAATTAAGGAATAAATAAACTCATATTCCTTTAATATACTAATTTGCATAAGTTTGATATGAAAACTTATAGCTTCAAGTTAGTTTCAGTCACGTGCGTTGGCAGTAACGACAGTGGAAAAATGGTAATACTTAATTGGTAAATACCAAAAAGGTAAGTACTTATTGGTAATACCATTTTAGGTTGATTAATTTGATATATAAATTAGACCTCTCAAAATATTTCGTTAAAAAAAATATTCATAAATATTTTAGAGGAAGGTGCTTAAATAATTATGACATACGAATTATAGAAAATAGGAAATTTAGAAAATTAAGACTTACCTGTTAGGGAATAAACAGACAAATTATTTTCTTCTAACTCCATAAAATTATTATAATTTCAAATTCAATTTTAAATTTCAAATACTTACTGGTTTCAGCCCGCGGCTTTGTGAGGCTGAGAAAAATACAAAGTTTTACCCTACTAGAATTTAAATATTTCTCAAAATTTTCCTCATAATAATACGAATCGTGAATTATTTCCATATTTGGTTCCGTAAAAAAGTATCCACTCATTTATGCGTGATCTAATAACGAACATCCAAATTTTCCCATTTATAATATAAATGGAATTGTCTCTCGAGATACGTAACTAGTGGATATAATACGCATGTTTAATTTTATTGCTGCTTAAAAATACCAAGTTTTATGCTAATGCAATTATGCTTTTTCTGGAGTTACGTAGTAATGTATGCATTAATTCGAAAAATAACCTATATTTGTAGCAAGTTCCATGAAATTATATTCGGACCTCGATTCGTGCTTGAGTAGCAAACATGCAAGCAAATATATTCTCAAACTTGTAATTTTAACGAGGAAAATCATATTTTGCTACCCAACAGGCCTTTTTGTCAAGAAACTTAAAAGTTACCCTTGATCAATTCCTTAAACTTATTATTCTTTCGAAAGGTTTTTTCCATAACATCAATAACCATTTTGGCCACCCTCGATACACGTCTATGTATGGACTCAGCTCCTGTTCATAATAGCTTTTTTTTAATTAGATATTCTTAGTCCATTGAAAATACAAAAGTTCCTTTTAGACATTTTAATCGTGAAGAGTATTGAAGATCTCCTCCAAAGAAACAATTTTCCTCTAATCAAGTTGGATTCAATCTTACAGCGTAGTGTATCGACATGGACAAAACAGTCTTGTCTTCAAGCATCAGTTTGCTTGAATTTTTTTGCTTCGACCTTTTTTATTAGACAACCTTTTAGAATATATACTAGTAATAAATTTTGTTTTCATAATTTACTTGCTTGCTGAAGCCTTTGCCTTTTTACCTTGGCTTTCACAACTTTGCTCAATGCAAACGATGAAAATGTCCTTAACTCTTTAAGTACACCTTTAATTCAGTTACAGCAAACACAAGTTCTTCATTTTGATTATGTATTAAATAAAAATAAAGTAAGGAAATTTTACGTAATAAGAAAAAAAGAAAAATTAAGAACCATTTCAGTTTTAATAATGGCAAGCATTTTTCCAGTGTGAATTTTTTAATATTATGTTTGTTTTTAATATTGCCTACACATAATGAAACTTTACAATGGGTGTATTTATTGAAGATATTTATGAAAAAAATATTTACGGGGTATAAAAAAGTACAAGAGATACAAAAATACAAAAATATAGTTATATAAAGATACCAAAATAAAGTTTATGAAGTTTTTACCTGTTTGTCTATTTCTGTGTTTATTTGTATAAGCACCACGTAAGAACTATTGATCCAATTCAAGTGTCACTTTGAAAGTTTATAGGGGCTAACCTGCAGTAACATTTAATTTATTTTTAATGCAATAGGTTTACTCAGTCAAAATATTTGTGGAATTAATATTTTCAAATATTTATTTATATTGTGTTACAACAAAAATAAAAAACTGCTCACCTAATCTACTAAAACAATCATATTATTCTTATTTTTTTTTAGCTGCTAGTTTAATACATATTAAAAATGTCTTTTTTATCAAAATTTCTTAGCCTCGATTTCCTTTATTTACTTAGGATATAGAAATATAATCGTTAAAATAGGCTAGTAACATCATAAAAATATTAAGTAGAAAATATTAAAAAAGGTCGTATTTTATGTAGTGGTTCATCTACGAAAGGAATCTACGTATAACATGTATGAGGAATGATATCTCTTTATCATGGTAAAATATTTGTTTGGTCTCTCAGTTTAAGAGTTAAATATTACAGAATGTTCTTTTCTTAACAATAATATAGGAAAATTCTAATGAAATATAATCGTTAAAATAGGCTGGTAACATCATAAAAATATTAAGTAGAAAATATTAAAAAAGGTCGTATTTTATCTAGTGGTTCATCTACAAAAGGAATCTATGTATAACATGTATGAGGAATGATATCTATTTATCATGGTAAAATATTTGTTTGGCCTCTCAGTTTAAGAGTTAAATATTACAGGATATCCTTTTCTTAACAATATTGTGGTATTCATCAGAACAAAGTGTATAAAAAATGTATTACAAAAAATTACTCATTTGTAAAGAGCAAAGGAAAACCAGAAATAAATAAAATTATTTATATGTACACATACGATACGAAAAGCGTTCCAATAAATTTAATGATGTAATGACTTTTTACCTTGGCTTTCACAATTTTGCTCAATTCAGTTTTGCTCAGTTCAAAATATATAATAAGTGTTTCAAATGTCTTAGTTGTTACCATTTAAATATTCTATTTTAGTAAATAACACGCTTGTAACAGTTCAGTGCGAAAATTCCGAGCATAAAAAATATGCCAAATCGCTTTGGTTTGACTTGGGAAGAGTACTCTTCCTCTCATACTCCCATCACGATCTCTTTAAAGCGTAATTACAATTTTCAAGATACTTTTATTCATTTTTTGTCTCGTTATGTTATGAATGAAGCAGGCGTATTGTATGTAGCATTTAAAAATATTTTTTCAAACATGCATAAAAATATTTATATTCAAATGCATATTAAACTCAAAATTATGTCTCACCTATACACAATGACAAAATTTCATGGCTAATTTATCCAGGTCCTACAATATACGACCATATGGTCGTCGCCCCACTGGTGTGTTGTGTTGATCATAAGGCTTACGGCCTTTGACGGCACAGCGCAGCGCGGCGACGAGGTTTCGATTCCTGACCGCTCGTCGAGGGGGGCTGGACTGGTGTTCTTGGTTGACTTTAAGAGATTGCTCTCGTAGCGATAAGTCTGCCATATTTGTCAATTATACATATTAAATTGTATGAACAAATAATACGTTTCCCAATACACATCATCAATTTTTTTTTTATAGATGTGTGTTGAAAAATGTATTATTTATGGAATATATGAGAGTTCTAAAATATTAGTTATGTATATCTTGCTAACACTTATTTTCACTTTTAACTGTTTTTCTTTTTATTAGTTAGTTAATTAATTATTAATTATATTTACTCCATGCATTTTCAGAGATTTCCCAATAGAAATCTGTTAGTTGACACCCGGTATTTTTTCTGATCTTTTAATATTTTTACTGTCTTTTGTTATAACTATGAAGACATAGTACGTAGCCTGTATCTTTTAGACAAATAAGTAAAAATCACGTGTATAAAATCTCTACTGTCGTATGCTTGTATGGGAAAGTAATAAACAAATTAATATCATAACGTATGGCCCTAAATAACACCGTAAATATATGTAATTCTAATAATATATAATAATATAAATGTAAAAGTGAGTTTGTTTTATTGTCGCGCCCAACTACTTCAGCGATTTTCGTAAAACTGTATGTTCGTACACCTCTATGACGAAAATGAACATAGGATATTTTACTCTTCGAATAGAATTATTTTAGTAATTAAAAAAATCTCGTGTTTGCACTTAAAGAAAGTACATAACATATTTACGTAATATGTGAATGATATTTTAATCTAAAAAATAATTGCCTAGATTTTAAAATTGTTTGTGATTATCCTGTTATATTTCTCCTTTTCCAAGCTACCACAATCGCAGCTCTTAGCCAGTGTAAGTTATAAACAACTTGCAATAAATCTTGGCACAGAAACTCGTCTATATTTTATTCTATCTCCCATATTGCCACTTCAAGAATATGAACGCGCTACGAAGCTACTTAAGGACCTACCTCTCGGAAGGTAATATCGGGCGTTAAGTATTCTTTAGAAACAAAATCAAAATTTTTCAAGCAATCGACACAATAAGTAAAAACCTGGGTCTGGGTCCTATATATATATATATATATATATATATATATATATATATATATATATATATATATATACACATATGTGTGTGTGTGTATGTATATATACTTACATAGATGCAACTATTTTTAACAAAAATATTTAATTTAATGTTTAGGAAAAAAATGTTAATAAATATGAAGAAAACAAAATATTGGCGCAGTAAACATCTACTTATCGGGTCGTCCATAACCACCACTATTTCATTACTCATATAAACGAATAGTCATTTCTCGAATAAATGGTTTTTGCTGACTGGACGATAAACTGCCACATCTATTTATTCCATTTTAATGAAATATATGATAATACATCACAAACAAAAATCTATCCCCATGTCAATACACTTAATAATAATTTAATTATTATTTTTATCCTTCAAGTAATGAAGATAAATGAAATGAAGGAAAAAATTACATACATGTGGACAAAATCTTATTGATGGACAAATGGTACTATGAATTTTTGTATAAATTTTAGTCTTTCCATTTTCTTTACTTTGTATACAAATTTCTTCATAATATTTGGAAAATTTTATTAAAGAAAGATATTTACAAAATGTTATCACGTGTGCTTATGGACCTTAAGTTGCTAGTTTCGATGAACAGCTCAGTTTCTTGAAAAATGGGGTTTATTTAATTTATACGTTTTCCTCTCATTAAAAATTATGGAGAAATTTTCGATTTTAAAATATAAGAGATTAAAAAAAAAATTTCAAAAAAATCGTTGACATGCAAGTATCATGTGATTATATTTGAAGTGGTCACAGACGTATAATGTAATTATTGTGACTGTGATCATACATTTTCCATTAATACAGCTATTTTCGATAGCAAGATTTGACTTGGCTCAGTTAGAGTCAGGGAAGATTAAGAACATTAAATCAGTTCTGTATTAGGATTTAACCGTCTTGTCAGGGTGTGTCCACCCTTTGTTCTCTAATCAACTTTGAGCTTCAAACTGTTATATGGAGTTCTCTTTACATATAGTCGACGACAAAAAATCGAGACCTTTCGAAATTTCAGTTTACCCCTTTATAAAAGCATCATATAAAACTGTTGAAAATTTGGCGTTTTTGGAGTTTAATTGAGTTTTAAATAAATTGCTTGTAATTATTTTTGCCAAAGTGTCTATTTATATGATCGTTTTTGTCCGTTTATTACATTATTCATAGCGGAGGATTTTAAAATGTATCTTTATTTAGATTTATGAATATTCAGATTAATAATATCTTTAATAATCCTAAAAATTTAAACTATTATGAAGTTTAAAAAAAAAAACAACATGAAAAATGTAACAAATTTCCCCATGGATTAAAACCAGCTTACAATATAAAGTCTTTGAAGAGGATAGCTTTTTCTAATCAGTTGAAATTTCAGTCTGGTATAACGATCTCTTTGTAACTACCTTTCAATTTTCTTCCTTGTTTGTATATTTCAGTCCTTTTAATCAAGAAGAAGCTGTATTATAAAGCAGATGAGATTTTACAGCCTTCGACGGAATTGTGAATGACTTTGGGAGTTGTAAAATATAAAAGTTGTGCAAGGTTACCTCGGAGTATTTATGTGGATACAATTTAAATGTAATTCTTATAAGGATGAAAGTTCGAATCAAAAAATGTTACTCTCAGACGTTTACACGTTAGAACTTTCAGACGTTTATAGCAGAATAATCCATTCACTATCATCAAAATGATCTAAACGGGTTTATTGTATATGGGCAATATTTAATGAAAATATATTTTTCACCAAACCTATTTATTTTAAATTTATTTGCATAAAATAATCGATAATTTCATAATTAAAAATATGATGTTGCTAATACATTTATAATTGTAAAATAAAAGAAAATCACTCTAATAAGGTATGAATTTCCAGAGAATTTGAAAAAAAAGTCTTAAGTTTTTGCATATTTAAATTCTCTTTATCTAATGTTCATGGATTTCTTCTAAAAATATTTAACCGGCAATAAAAATTCGTACTTCTAATCACAGAAACAATTACGAAGTCACTTTCTAACTAATAATATCGTGCAAACCACAACAAAATAATGAGGAAAGTAGCTGCAAATCCAAACTTATTTATTTACGGCACAAACTTTTATAATAATATCAGTCAGTAAAAGTTTCAGTCCCATAATGGCAAAAATTTTCGTTTTATGGATACTAACCAATTAATCAACAGGAACATTAGTTCACTGAAATTTTACAATTTTTTAAGCTAGGATAATATTTCATACAGGCCAAGGTTTTTTCATTGTGTCTTCGCTCAAGTATAAAATTGAGGGTTTGTGTGTCGGCGGCCACCCGCTATTTAGCCGTCATTTCTAAAGTAAGGCCGCAATTAGTTTATAATATTATATCTTCATATTCGTGTGTCTTAAAAAAATTTTTGAAGGCATTGTTTGTAACTTTTTTTCTTTTGAAAAAGAACATTACATGTTTTTTTAGAGGGTTTTGTAACCAATAACTTTTACTAGTTTTTTAAATACCCTTATTTTTTAATGATTTACAATTACAATCATTATATTTTTATTATGACCATTTATTACATTTTTCATCGTCGAATATTTGTTTCATTGTAATTTGATTATTTTATATTAACCCATTTCCACACTACCAATGAGGCAGAGTTCTAAGGCGTGCTTGTTATACCTTCGTTGGGAAATGCCAATAGGCCTAATCCACATAGCATTTTATTCCTTTGAAGTGTTTATTACAATTTTGTAATTATTAAAATTTTCTCTACCCTTTACCTTGGCATGGGCTCATGATCAATCACAGGATTTATATTGAACTGCTAAGGAATGATCGATTCAGGGACTTTTGAAATGACGTCTTGTTTCTGGGTTTTGGATTAATTAATAAATACTCATAACTTAATTACACGTCTTAATGGAACAATTTTAGCACAAGAAAGCATCAACTTCAAGTAAAAATAGAAGAAAAGAGGAGCCGATCCAGAAATTAAAATAATGGAGTCAGCACTTTTCGTTTACTTCCTTTACGCTGAATCCAGCGATTTAAGTTATTATTTACAAATTATTTCTTACAGTACGGCCAGTAAAGTTTTCAGGAATTATACTTTTGACAACCCTTAAGAAATTACCAGAAAATCGACACTTGTTTTGTAACGTGGCAAACGAATATTCTCTAAAACAACAGCAGCCCCTTCTACAATGTATTGCAATTCTGAGAAACGTTTGCGGGGTCATTGGGGGTGATTAAGTAATGATGTCACTTCTTAGAAATATCCTTCCAAACCAACGGAGTGCCTACAGGCATTGCTGAAATCTCCAATCAAGAGGACGGCGACTTGTGTATTATTCGTAGCCAAGCGTATATCGTCAGCGATCTTAACAAAGGAAATTAAGGTGATATCGCTCTATAGTCAGCTGGAACAATCAATCTGACTTTAAAGCTGGTGACATTAAGGTTACATTTATTGTTCCATTTGATATGGAGGCTCATAAACATTGAAGAAGGGAATCAATTAATCACAAACAATAGATTCAAAGATTTTGAACAAAAAAGGCACGTTTAATATGAGCTGAAAACTCATAGGTTGCGAAGGTGTTAAAATGGGGGGGACAATATATGCTTTTTAAGTAGAATTGTAGTAGTTTTTTGGTAGAAAAGAAGTCAGCGATGATCGGAGTCAAAATATCTATAACTGGCTTAAGAGATTTAATAATTAAGCCATCAACTTCCATGAATTCAGATTTAGTCACACGAACATTTTCTTCCACTTTGAATTCACAAGTATCCATTAGCGTAAACTGGTATTCAGTAAACAAAGATGACAATGCGACATGTTTTATAGTGGCAAACTTAATAGCTGGGTTGAGTACTAAGGATGATTTAGAAAAATGTGAATTCCATTGAGCGAAATCCAATTGCTAGTTCTTCAAATAATTAATGTTCCTAATTCAACTTTGCGTCAGAATCAGGACTTAGAATCGGGATCTTCCAATAACAAAAATCATAATTTTTCTAATGGAATAGTTTAGCCACCGCTTAATTTTCATTGGTTTTAGGGAAGCATATTTATCGAACAGTTTAGTGATATAGCTACTGAATGCAATAAACTTGTCAACAACAGAGCCAAATAATTAAGAGCAATTGTATTTCAGTCAATTAATTTGGCGTCATTAAGAAAAATGATAGATTGATACGGTTGAATTCACGGAGGAAAATGATTTTTAGACAGAGTTTAGGGCTACTTACCTCGGAGAAAATATGAATGAGGTCATGATGGAAAACACCGGTGCTGGAACTTGAGCGCAGAAGAATGAGAATTTATGGCAGCTTAACAAAACGAGATCGAGATGGGAATAAGAAGATTACTAGCGTTGATGATGTCCCGTATTTTTGTTTCTTGTGTTGTGTTTGACTGATATACCTACGTGGATATGAACGTAAATAGCAGTCAAAAATACGTTGCATGACATTAGTTAGTAACTAGGGTCGTAAACAATATTTTCCATAAATGAATATTCTGTTACTGACGTGCAGCCAGCGGAAGATTTTCCTTAAGTTATCCCGAAAATATATGGCAACATTACCGCCGCATCTAAAAGTACAACCACATGATCTTGCATACAAATTCGATGGAAGTAAATATTTGGGCCAGGTTTCACTATGAAGACAAGGACGAACGGCTAAATTTTCGAAGTAATTAATAAAGTCTGAGTAATGAGACGAAATGCCCTGTGCATTGATGTTATTTTTGAGTAATAACGTGGCTCTATGGATTGGTTTGACTATGATAATTGTGATTATTAAACAATTTTAGCGATTTTTTTTTATTGTTATTCATTTTCACCAATGTTTCATAATTTAGTAATGAATTTACCTTGTGCACAACTCTTGGCCTATGCCTTTGGTTCCAAGCTGTTATTGTCAAATCAAACCTATTACAAGTATTATTGAAATATATTGTACTATACTTATGACGATATTTTGCTGGATTTAAAATCCGCTTTTAATGAAGAAAATGTTCAAGAGGAGCTGGTGGTGTATTCGTTATTTTATAAGATCGGATTATTGAGCTAACGATATCAGAATAGTTTGGGAGGGTGGCAAAATAATATCAAAACAATTTCCTAAGAGATATGTTTTGTGTGTATTTTTGGTAATGATACTGTGTGTGGTTATGTGATGGAATTTCGTAGCAAAATAATATAGGTATAGAAACTGAGGATGGAATGTTATAGAAACGAGTTTGTAAATTTATCTTGTGGCAGCTTTTCCATTTTGAGATAAAACGTAAAGTGCAATCAGCGTCTTTGTCATCTTTGGGATATACATATTTTAATGGAAATATATTTCAACCACCGTTCATAAAATATATAGATTTATATATTTTATATTATTAAATTTACGTAGTAATTTAAAAGCTTTGAACAGCTTTAATAAATATTATATTGACTTACTTATTATATATTTAAGTCGGTTAATATGCGTTGAAATAATTTTATTTCTATATGCGATTAATAGTAGCTTAGTATTTGTTATAAAAGTCCATAAAAACACGGCATACATATTTGAGAAATCAATGAACCCGATTAAGTGATAATCGGGTTCTTTGATTGATGATACCGTTTAAGTGATAATCAGATCTGAAAAATCACTGAAACTGAGTTACTATTGCGTCAACTAATGATGTCAGCGTAATATGAATAAACATACAAATCTATAATGAACAATTTTCAAATTACAAAATTTATTTGATCGATTATTTTTGTGAAGCCCGCGAATTAAACATGGTTACGTGGTGGTAAATACCACAGTTTTTGACATGAAGAAAGTCAAGTTATGTAAATAAGGAATAAATTGTAATTAAATGATTAGAGATAATATATTTTCCATTACTTTTGTTTAGTTTAGGTTTTATTTGACATTAATCTGTACTAATAAGAACTTTTTGTTTCATAAATGCTAAACATACATGGGTTAAAAAAGAAACTACAAGATACCACATTGTAATATTCGAATTATGCATCATTATCATTTTTATCCATGATATAATGTTAGTTAAGACGAATTTGTAAAAATAATATTCACATTTTTTCTATGGAGTAGTCAGGGTATTCAAATGACCGCCGAAATTATTGAAAGGTGCGATGAACTCGGAAGACATAATAGTGGAAAGAAATTGGATAATTTTATAAACATTCTTTACTTCCAAGGTTGGCTGATTTAGGGCATATGAAGTTAATGGAAATATGAAGTTCACAATATATTCTGATATTGATTTTAAAAAGAACAAAGATGATTGTACGAAATAAATTGTGATATCAAAGAGGATTATTTTCTTCTACAACCATTTAATAAGGAATTGGAAATAGAACGAATATTGCTTAGATCTGTTCTTCGAAGTAGCTGATAACCGACCTCAAGTGTTTCGGAATTTATTATGTCAAAATAATAAAAACATCTGTCCCAAAAGGCGGTATGTGATTGTGTTTTTTGGTTCTTTTTAACCGTTTGTTGAATTGCTCGAAGAAAAATCGCAATTTTGCGATATTTGCATAAAATTTGTTGACTTCGTAAGAAAATAAATTAATTCTAAACTTTCTGTCTCAAACAGCTTGTTTGGTATTTATTTTAATGTTAAAAAATATCATTTAACGTACTTACGGATATATATATTATAGTATGCTAATATAGTATTCCTTTAATTAATATGTAAAATACAATCGCGCATATAGTCGCAAACGAAATACGTAATCACAACGTACTAAAATCATTTTAACCACAATGATATTATGTGGTTAAAGTCCGTCTACATCGATATAATTGATGGACATCGATATAATTGATGGCGGTCTACATCGATAGAATTGATGGCCATCTACGATTTAGCAGGCGATCGGGCTATAACGTCACATAGCGTTAATATTTACGTTGAAATAAATGTTTTCTAACTGGTGATACGGCCTTAATACGCATACTTATTGTTGTGTACTATTATAAGAAAATAATTTTCTGTCAAAATCACAGATCTTAATTTTCGAGGAAGATTATTTTGTGATTTTTATCGGAAATGTAAGACGAAAATAATGTTTAACATTTTTATGATTGGGTCTTTATTACGGGAATAATAAATATATTTAACGTTAATATCGTAGAAATTCAAAATGATAATTTTTTTCTCAAGTAAATGAAACTAAGTTATGCAGTATTATTTCTACTTTATTTAAATTCTTTACCACGACCTAGGTTTCGTTGTATGACAACAACTTCAGGTGGGCAATTTGAAATCCAATTATATTTAAACTCGGTAACAAAACGGAAACTTCATCAAAAGAAAAACTTAAGAAAAACACCCAATTACCAATATAATTGATTTTTATTTCTACGAATAAATACTCTTATCGCTCATTCGTACCGCTATAAGATCTAATAAGGTTTTAAGTGCGTCACCTCGCGTACAGTGTGATGATACCGCATTGTACTGCGTACTGACACCTGACCCTTTAACCGTTTAGTACCGTTGGTACATATGCATCTCAGGAACGGAATAAGATACAAAAAAAATCATATAATTTTATATTCACAAACAGATTGAAGCCATCTGGCTAAATAACTTCAAGAAGAGTCAGTATATTAGAATAAAAAAATTAATTCAAAGCAATTTGTAATCAATGTTAAGTTGCATTGAGTCCATTTTCCAGGTCAATATTTACTTCCGTCTTTTTCTCTCCCTCTATCTCTTTCTATCTTTGTCTCTTTCTCATACTTACATCTTTCTTTCCACTTTCTCTCATATATCGACAAGTAATGATATAAAATGTTACAAAAAGGTTGATATGCAAAGTGTTGCGATATTATATGTGTCAAATTGAAGAAGTGGTGCATTATAGATAATGAATCGAGTCTCGTACCCTTAGTAATTTACAAATTTTAAGCCATTTATTATTCTTTAGCCAAGTCTGATATAAATGTTATAACTCTGCCATACTTTGAAACAAATATCTGATTTTAAGATAGGACATCCATAGATTTGAGTATACGAATTTGAATTTGATCTTAATCTAGGGAAAAAGTTTATAATCGCTATGATAAAATGTCACATTGGATTTTTTAAAATTCAGTAATGTCTAGATAATACATAACAATACCTAGATGCTAATAACACAAGGTAAAAATTATTAATATCTTAAAAAGCTTCATCTACAAAGTTGGCGCGATATATTTCGTTATATTGTTTTTAAATTATATTCTCTGCTTCCTTGTACCAGTGATTTTAATTAAACATGATTTCAGACAACTAACAAATGGGTCTTGTTTTCTGATGCTGTCTGAATGGTATAAATCTAGATTGCTTATATCACTCATTTAAATTTTGAAACTGACTAAAATATATATATTACGAATATATTAGATATTCCACCTCTGGTGCGGTACAACAATTTATTCCATACTACGTGCTTTTGTTTAGTTTTAATGTTATGGATATTTAGTACAGTTGTTATGATTATTATTAAAGGCAACAAATTCTATTCGATCACGGCAATATTAAAACTGTTTGGTTGTTTGAAAAGTAGGAGATATTAATTTCTTTCGTGTCTTCATATAACATAACATTAAAAATTTAATATAACCTCACTTATGCAAATTTTATGAATTCCATTAATTTACACGAAAATAACAAATTACAAAAATAGATTGCGAGAGAACTTCATAGTTTCGTAAAAACCCTTTAAACAATTTTACCATAAGAATTTACTTAAGTTTATGTTATGAATAGGATATTTAACATAACATTTTTGCATTATTTGCAAACTTCAAACAGTCCTTGTCTTTAATATAAAAATATATTTGACTTTAAGTTCAAGAAAATACAACAAAAAAGGACTATTTTGTATTTTGACACGAATCATGTTGTTTACTGTGATTGTGCTAATCAATAATTTTTGTGTTGCTAAAACAAAATATTTCTGGTCTCATTAGCGCATTATCGGAAACTGGTTTTTAGATAATAAAATATTGTATAAAGTATTATATATTCTGTGTCCCTTCACGTTGACTTTACTAAGCTTTGTGATACAAAGATTTGTTGGTTGAAATTTAAAATACATTCAACGTCAAATTTAATAAATAAGTGTTTTCATGTTGTAAAAGAGGAACAACCTCATTGACTGATGGAATATGGAAATTTTAATGTAATTAACTTTTACGGATAAATTAAATTGACACAACATATGTAAAAGTTGATTAAATTTTTTTAATTTCGATTCATAAGAGAGACAGCTACTATTATTAACATGACAATTTCCAAAATTCAATGCAATGAAAAATATATTTGTATACAGAAGTTAAGAACATTACTATATTGCCAAATAAATGGCACAGTTTAAAGATCAAAGGAATAATATTGTGAAATAAATAGGCATTTTTAAGGATTGTTTAGTAATGTGAAAGATTAGAGAAAGAAAGAAACGAAAAAGCGCTTAGTACTCAATTCACGGAGAAGGTAAGTCGTATAGTGATATTATTAACGTGTCACCCCCTAACTTGGTAAATATCAGTACTTACCAATCACACTGCCAAGTATTTATGTAAATTACTTCACCTTCGGCGTTTTAAATACATACTTATGTTAAAATTCACAATGCGGATTTATCGATATTTTCCCTATATTACATAAACACACATTAATCACGGTCGAAGAATCGTATTAAACACTATTAATGCGGGAGCAGCATTTTAAACTTTTGTTTAATAGTAATTTGACATTTTTTCTGATATATATAGTAAAAAATAACATGTTGATTGTATTTGAATATTCTATTTGACATTAGGGGTTCTTACATACATTATGATCAATCGCAAACAAAACCATATCCTAAAGAATAGTATTCTAGATATAACGAAACGGATATATTACGTGGTGCTATGTGAATTACTTATTGTAATATTATGGAATCGTTTGTCTCTGTGTGTAATTGCTAGGACCGTAGAGAATATTTGTCGTAGAAAATTCAAATTTGGCATTGTTACAAGAAATGGTTTTCTAGTTAAGATGTAAAGAAAGAAGTTTAGATTTCTTCGAACTACAATTGGGAAAGACGGAGGAGGTGTAGCAAAGGTGCATTAAATGATTTAATTGTGGAATATTAAAAGAAAGCATATTAAAGCACAAATGCAGACAATTATTCAAATTACGGTAAATAATAATACAATGGTACATATCTTTAAATATCGAAGTAAAGAAATAAATGCGAAACGAAATAAACAAATATATATATATATATATATATATATATATATATATGTATATTTATGTATATTTCATAACTATTGCATTGATGTTGTATAAAATATTACAATAGTTACTCTGATAATTTGCAAAAACATCCTCAAATATATTTCATAAATAATAATGTAAACATATTACGGAATTAAATATTCGAAAGATTTATATATTGTGAAACCATCTGTAGAGCAAATGTATTCTTGAATATATTCCATTCAGATAAATCATAAAATAGGTGAAATGAAATGACGGAGGTTGCTCTGTTGGAAATCAGGTGACAAGATTTGCCAACGAAGTGAATTTATAATGTAAACAAATCATATAAATATATAATTCATAAAGGGGATTTGTTCTGTAAAATCGACATATTTAACAAAGATCAACGTATAACTTTCTAGCTGAATTTTTATGTATAAATTTTGAAGTGAGAGGTGCGGTACCTGATTGTTAGGTGCAGTCTCTGTTCTTGAATGTTATTTATTTAATTGTCTTTATGAAGTTTGCATAATTTTATATTTGGCCCAAATTTTAAAATAAATAGAAATACGTAAATTACTATTATGTTAAAATTGATCCAGTGATATAATCATGCGTCATTTAGATCAAACTTCTTTGTGTGAGTTGTGAGTAATAACAGTGTATAAATTAAAGAAATAAACTGAGAACCCTATTAGACAATGTGATGAACGCAATTAATATATATTTTGATTGTTTTATTTCAATGGTATATAATAATTGATAGTAAAAAAAACTTTTCAGTGTTTTAACGGGGTAAAAAATACATTGTACAGTCGTGATTTTTGCATAATGCTATTAACATCAACAAGTCGCTTAAAATTAATAGTAAGTGCACACAGTTGATTTTTGACATAAGCTAAATAAAAATTAATGGAAAATCATCATAATGAAGAAAGATATTATTAAAAACAAGCTGTGCCCGCGACTTCGTTCGCGTGAGCTTTAGAACATTGTTCACAAAACTTCTCTGTAAACATTGTTTCCTGCAGAACCGTCAGGGACATAAACAAATAAATTGTTAGCGTTGCTGACGCGGGAGAGTTCTACATACAGCTGTCTGTGTGATAAGCAACTGATGCTTAAGTCTACGCTAGCTATGCGCAAGGTTTATCCTATTTTTTAAAAACACAATGACACCACGATTTACGAAATTTACTTGCGACATCTTTCATTTAATGGCACGCAACTAACAATTAAAAAAATGTATCGCGTTATATAATGTTGTTAATAATGTTTTAACAAATTTAGCGTGATATATCGTCCAGTAGAAATAAAAAATATATGAATTAATCAAAACAACTAAAGTGCGTTATTAAGTTCTATTTAACATAAATTATTTTAAATCCCCACTTGTGCCAACTAATGTAGAAATGCAAAATAATAAATTTATTTAAGCCTGAAAATATTTAGAGAGTATGAAAATGATGTGAATTATACAGTATTGCATTATATAATTTGACAGGGCGCAATATAAAAAAGATCCAAATTCATTCAGTGATAATTGATTTGATGCGATAGTAGAAAATTGCGTATTTTAAAAACCTTGTGATGACATCTATTGGTGATTTTTTAAACTGAAATTAGTTAAATATTGTTAAAGCGTTATATTTTATTTGTTTTTTTATTTTTTAATTGTGGGTATTTACATTTATTTATTGCCTCATTTTATCATTTTTATGCAATATGTATGGATTAGAAAAATATCCAGATTCGTAATGATTTTTGTACGAACCAGTTTCTGTATTTTCTCTTAAAAATGAGACAATTCCCTAAAAGAAATAATATTTTATATATTGACCCGAATAGTCAGTTATTATCGTAAAAATTTATTACGCAGCTTTTGGTTGATGTTGTAACAAAAAGACAGAAAGATGGACATTTACCCAATATAAAAAGCATCTTATATGTTGACCCGGATAGTCAGTTACCATCTTACCAAATTTCATCAAAATACATCCATTGGTCTTTGCGTGATGCGGTAGCAGACAGACAGACAGACAAAAAATATAAAAATTGTAAATTTGGTTTTGTGTCGATAATAATGAATAAGATTTTCCGAAAAAATATTCAATATACACAAACAACACGGGTCAGTTTTATTACTTGTATAGATTATAACGTGCGAAACGCATGTTATATTGAAATTTCTGCTACTCTAGTTTCCAACTTGCATTTGTATCACTAGCCCCGCCTAGTAACTTTTCTTTGATTGTCTATTTAAATAGCCGTGTTAAAATTTTGGTTGATAAAAGGTTATTACTATATCCATCCAATTACATTATTTGGCCAGCACTTTACAAACTTTACAAGTATAAAAACGACTCCTTAGTTAAAGTGTCGCGGAGTGTTAAGGAGTCGCTTAATGTCCATAGACGTGTTGGTTAAAGAGCCTAAAGAGTCGCAACCATTAAAGATGGCACCGAAATGAAAATAGTTTAAATAGAAATCGATTTTTTGATTTTGAAGTATAAAAATAAAGCCAAAAATCGAATCCATTATTTCCGAGCTAAAGTTCTAGTGCTTTACTGCTGTTCAAATAACTTACTTAGAGAAGCGACAATATGAATGTATACTTTCTATCTACTCTCTAACTTGTTCTAATTTTACGCCAATTAAGTAGAATAAACCTTGCAAATATAGTAAAACTCAATACTCACTATGCCCAAAAAGACGATCATGAGTATTATTATTATGTAATTGATCATGAGTATCATTTATTTATTAATTTTTTAATTGTTTGTATTAAAATCTTATTGGGATATAATTTGATTATGGAAATAATTCATAACCTCCCACTACTACTCTTTCAATTAATTTACCACGTAATATTTACAAATATTTAGGTTGACATGATTTAATATTATGTTCAATTATAAGTATCCACCGTCAATAGTTACTGAGAGATATATCGTGGATATATTTTAGTAATATCTTTAGAAGTATCTTATATTAAATTTTAAAATATAAAATGAAGAATTCCTTATAAATCTTTTTCAAATGCTTTACCACACGAGATATGTAACAATTTTTTTTTTATAATATAAAATATTTCAATATTTTATTTGTCGTCTATGAAATTTCCATATAAATATTTTTGAATGTTAATTATTGCGATATCTCTGGGTAAACTTGTTTTACCGCTCTGCCAAATATACCGTTTTTACGTGAAAGTATTTACAACAGAAACGGCTCGATATGCCGAGAAACACGAATTATTTCAGGAAGGCCACGTTTCCTTTTCCTTTTGAGGTACTGCTGTCTAAAAACGTACAATATTTTGGCATATATATTTTAGGTTCATATTAAGAAAAAAGTATCCACAACGCCTTATGGTCTCTTTAAAACTGATTGGAAGTGGAGTGGCTACTAACATTCAGAAAGCGTTATAATTTTTTCCGATAACGATCGCGTCGTGGCTCTTATAATTTTTTGCCACTACTCTTTGTATATATATAATTTTTTGCCACTAATTTTTGGCAAACAATTATGAGAGCCACGACGCGAATTTCGTATTATGGTCGTTTTGAGTTAGCCACAACGCGTTCTTGCTATAAGGGCCATTGCACGAATAACGTATTCTGAACGTTTGAAGGGAACACAACTCGTTGTAGGCGCTTTTGAAAATCACACAATGAGCATTTTCTTTCTTTAAACCTAACATGTATACAATTCATCCAAATAACAAGTTACAAGTTCTTGGGCTAGCTAAAAAATTCTATGTGACTTGATCACATAATCGCACGAAATGTCCAACTGTAAATGATTCCAACGTTAATGCACATAATATGACCCGTAACCAATGACCGTGATCTTCAAAAATTTAAATAACGCATGGATCTTTTTTTTATGGCAAGTAATCTTTAGTGGTTTATTTCTCCGTGGACAACGACTAAAACTTTAGAACATGCGGTTAGTTCGAATGCACACATCACTGAGTTCCTCATTATAATGTATACTAAAGGAGATATTATCATCACGAATACATCTAAGGTTTGCTCTTAGTTAATATTTAGACTATGAATTACAAACACGTTTCTCCCTACGAGACGATAGATAACTATATGCACTGAGTCCAATCTAGTAGACGTTATTCCCATGTGAGTAAACTAGCTCAAGATTAAGTGATGGCCGGGCTCAGAGATTAGGTAACTAAATTATGAAACATAAGTTGATTACTAAGCTGGTGTAGCCGAAAAGTTAACCCGAAGTCTTGCATGCAAACTGATCGTTTTCAAGGAGAGACCGTCTTTTCCTCTTAAATAGATAGCCGTAATTGATCTTCGTTATACTGCCTGTATTTAGGGGGAAAGGATTCTCTTTATTCACAATTTCATATGAAATATTTGGTAAAAGTAGATTTATAATATTTGTAATGGTTTTGTATATTGAAATTAGACAAATATTTTTTTCGGAAAGAATCTTGTACCTACGAGACAAGGAGACCTGAAGGTAATCCTGCAGACTAAGTAAGTAACTTGTAAATTAGGAATGGATTGAAATGGTAAAACCATTTCAATTAGAAAAAGTAACCTAAAATGACATAAAAATTTATCATTTCAGCAAACATTTTTTACTTAAATGCTATAATTGCCCTAATAAGGGTCTATCAACGTTCAGTATAATTTATAAAAAGATGTTACTATCATATTGACGTTTACATAAATTATCACATAACATTTTTTTATACATCCTTGCATCATTTGAATTCATTGAATAAAATACTAGATTCATTATTCTATCAGCATAAATTTGGTTGCCATTTGAAACACAGTCATCATTCAGTTGCGTTTACGAAACTAACAACTTGAAGTTTATCCTGGAGGAATTAATACAAATTTTAAAATACAGTCGAATCTATGTCGTGCATGACTTATAATTATGCGTTAGAGATATTTTTTAATTATAGTTTGTGATGCGCGAATTCATTAAATTATTTGCAAGACTTTTAATTCATCGCTATAATATGGGTTTTATCATAAAATAGTTTTGAAGGTCGAAAATAAGAAAAGAAATATTTTAGTTAAATGAAACTAAAATATAACTCATTAATACAATCCCACGAAAATTTTTCCGCGTCATTAACGATAACGTTCATAATCACAGTCATCGTTATAAAATTCTTTAATAAAAAATATACAGGTATATAAGCAATACGAACTTGCTTTTTTGTCGCTTAGTGATATAAAATAATCCTCAATTAAGGATCAACCGGAAATAAATTGGACCCATGAAAATATATAAAACTTGCCAAGCACGAGTAGAACTCGCACTATAAGGGTACGGTACAAATTAAGCATTTGTAAACGTTTAATGGCCCATATCATTCTTATTAAACTATATATAAAATTAATATGTTATTGAAAAAAAAATATATTTCCCGCACAAATTAACTTTTGATCTTGCTTCTTACTAAATTTCACGATACTGGATCAACGGGTAGTACTCTGTAGGTTTTAATTTAATTGCAAGTGTTAAAATACGCGACATAAATGGCCGAATTTTTAGGTTAATAATTGCGTTAACTTCGAAGCTTGATTTTTTTACAGCTTTCAGTGACCGTAGACCAAACAATTTGATATTAATCATAACTTTATAGCTCCACGCGTTCCTGAGAAAAAGAGCCTAGACAAACCGATAGACAGACAACAAAGTGATTATAAAATGGTTTTCTTTATCCTTTTGAGGTACGGAATCCTCAAAATAGCTTTAAAGATAGACTTTATCAAGGTGAAATAAAATTTTGGTAGCAGAATATATTCGGTTTCAAAGGAAATACCCATTTTGTTATCTGAACTAAGGGATAAAATTATATTATATTTGAGGTTTAAATTAATAAATAATATAACTTATATCATACAATTGATATTTGAATCTACAATTTCCAGTAAATTTTATATTTTATCATTCTTCAAAACAATTGTGTATTCGTTGCGTACTTAATATAAAAAGAGGATAAAATTCGTTACCTTAAATAACAGCATGTGAATTCGATTTACAGCTACGCAAAGTAGAATATAGAAACAAATTAGTGTTTATACCATGTTGATACTATTGGTATTTCTAGATGCCTTTTATATGCTTGATTACCCCTTGATACCTTATAAATAAACTATTGAAATATTAAAATATCATCTGTCATTGAGATTATTTTTTTAGTTGTTGGGGGGCAATTAGTTGGTAAAAGTAAGGCTTTCATATTCAACATTATTATCGGACAGAAAATTCGCATTTATCGCGTATAAGTTCTAAAGTTTAAATTGTATGACTACCTTTATTAAATTCGAAATATATGAGCATGATACATAATTCATATATCCTGCTGGGGTGCAATCCCAAAGGTGTATGAGTAACAAAAAGTATTTGCAAATTTTTCTGACAAATTTTACTTTTATTACCGCAAAATATTTCTACTGCTCTTGTGTAAAATACGTCTAAAACCAAGGAAAAAATTATATAAAAAAATAAATATGCAATTCAGAAATGCAGAATGATATTTATTTTTTCAAATATTCGAGTAGCAAAAATTGTAATTTATATTTTGAAAACAAAAATCTAAATATTTGACACCATATCTAGCCGCGAGTAACGAATGTCTTATGGCGTCATCACTGAAACTTTTGAAAGCGAGTGTATTATACCGAGTATTGAAGGTCATTCAAGATTATAAAGAATTCACATTATAAAGAATTACTTTTCACGAGAATGTTCACAGAAGTTCAATCATTGAATCTACATGATTAATTTAAAAAAAATTAAGAAAATGATCTTTATTGAAATAATATAAATTATTATAGTTCCCAACCAATGCAAAAAATGGATTTAGATATATTCCGATTACTTTCTAAGTAGTGTAGATACAAACTTTGCTGCTAACGAAATGAAAATCTTTTTAAGATAATTATAATAACACGCATAAAATTTTAGTAAAAATAAGAACTAACCTGTTATTTTTCTTATTTTATTACATTTAATTGACTTAAAAGTCTAACAGAAAAATCATATGACGATTACTGGTATGGATGAGCTGAGGAAAATGTGGAAAAATCTCAATATTAAAGAAAGGATGAAAATTCGACTCTTTCAAGCATTAATGTTCCTTATTTTTCTTTATGCTGCAGGTACGCAGAGAAACAGATGGTAAAAGCGAAAAAAGCAGACACACTGGAATGTGGTGTGCTAAAGAAGAATTATGGGAGTATCATATAACGTACTAAAGCACCCATACATTGCAAACTTTCGTACCATGCAGAGTTTTACGAGTATCATAAAAATTCACATCATTAATTTCTTTGAACACATATGGCAGCCGGGCCATTAGTAATGGACGCCTGGTGGTGTAACGAAAAATAGGAGACTCCAAACTATGTGGAAGAATGTCTCTGCATATCATTCCCCAATGAATAGTAACTAGTGCGAGATTATATGAGGGCCTTGTGCAGAGATTAACTAACACAAATTGATTACTGAGCTTGTAGGTTAACATTTTTAATAAAAAAATTGCCTAAAATCTCATCGTTTCTGAATCAAGAAGGGCTTTTCCACTTTGAAAAAGACTTTAGTAGATTCTTTAAAAAAATCCTTAAGATATTTAACACAATGTCGACTAAATCTATTGCAATTAAGCACGATAACTAATTAAATTATCTGTTTAGTTTAATTTATTTTCTTCAAAAAATATACTAAGGAACATATGACTGAAACCTATTTAATTAAAAATAAATGGAGAATTAACGAGTATTTTTTTTAGAGTGTCACAATTTTAAATTTAAAAAGATAGATGAAAATCGTACTAATGGCTATGGAACTATAGTTATTGGTAAGGTAATTTTTTGCCATTTGTATTTAAGTATAAATTTAGGCATTCGGGGCCGGGGCTGGTACGAAAGAAGCATAATCTAGAAGTCTGATTCTCTGTCACTTTTTTGAGCAATTGAGGTTGTATATTGGCAACAACGCAGCGAATGTTGTCATCCAAGTTGTCGAAAGTCTGTGATTTATCATCAAAGACTAGCGACTTTACATATCTCCTTATAAAATAATCCATAGGTGTGATATCATACGATCATGGAGGCCAATTCACAACAGACTTTTGCTAAATTATGCGCTCATCGAAAGTTATATTTTAATTGTTTCATTCCTTTCTATGTGCCTTTATATAATTATCTATTTATTTTGTTACTCAAATAGAAAAGTTTCTTTCACCACTTTCATCACTTTAACCTAATTTTTCTAAAAGACCAACGTCACCATTAGTAGTATCAAAACTGAAGAATTTATTATTATATTGTCATTAGATCTATATCAAAAAATTTGATCATAAAACTTCCGTCGTGCATTATTGAAAAATTATTTAATGTGGGAATAATTTGCATGGTTAACTTTTAACCAAATTTTTACTGGACTGCATAGTGATATAGCCTTAAAAATAAAAAAAAAAATATTTAGATTGGCTGATCAATAACGGATATATGAGGCACAAAAAAGTTATCGCTTGCTTTTGTATGTACTTGAATATATTTGCCTACCCATTCACTTTGTTTGTTTCATGTTTACCTTAAGACAAGTGAAACGAGTCCAAAGTCGATGGCTGTATGACTGAAGAGTTCCTAATACCATCATTTTAAAAAGTAGATTTATGTCGCCCTTGGTCGCATTACAACTTTGAAGACATCATTATTAGATTATTATTAGAATTATATCACTCAAATTTCTACTTCATAAATTCAATTTCCGTTGCCTAATTTCAATTCATTTTTCATGGGGCTAAACTGGGGTATACTTCTGTATATAAAAAAATAATTATCCAAATTTTTTTTTAACTACACGAGATATAAGTAAAATGTAAAAACTGACAAAAAGATAAAGTCGAATTAAGAACTTCCCCCTTTCTTAAAGTCAATTAAAGATGACATCTTACGTGTACAAAGTAAGATTTCATTGTAGATCGAATATATCTTATTTTGATAATCCTGCAAGGATATTATAAAAATGTATGAGTATGTTATAGGTAAATAATTGTTGTAATATATTTTCTTAAGTCATAAAAATACCTATTAAAAATTGACTTAATTACGATGAATATATTTTTAAGTAACTAATACATATCTGAAAAAATAAATAGTTGATATTAAAAAAATTATTTTATTTTAAAGCTTCTGACTGAAAAAAGTTCGAGACTCGTTTTCTTAAGAAGATATTTTTATGAAACTTGCACGCATGTGCCAATATAATCTCATGACATAAAACTATCGCTTTAAATTAGCAAACTAAAATGTAAAAAAATGTTTTAAACATCAGTCCTTCTGACGTTAAGTTTACAAAATTCTTTTAGTGATTTTTGAAAAACAAAATTAGTAATTATTGACATCAATTCAAAAAGAAAATGCAGGGAGCATTTAATTTAAAAATTTCTTTATTTTTTTAGCTAAATAAGTAAAGACGAATATTTTTGTAGTACGCTAATATACATTTATTGGTTGTATATTTTTGTCATAATAATCATTAAATCCTATGGAATTATATTTTTATTAAAAACAAAGTATATAAAAGATTGTATCCGTTATCAAATAAACATACTACTTTCTTACATAAATAAAAAATGTGTTGCAAAATATAATATTTATTCTTGAAAACAATCTGGAAGAGCATCATATATGCTCAATCATGCGAGTTTGTAAAAAATCATAAATAATGCGAGTTTGTAAAATGCAAATAATTGACTTAGAAATTTGTGACCGATGACATAATTAAGGTAACATTAACTTGGATATGGATACAAAATAAATTGAAATATTAAAATTTCGTATGTATATTTTAAACGGCCCAATATTTTTGAAAATCATCAAACCAATCGCGGTATAATTGTTCAGATTTGTTTTTCGTGGAAATTCTGTGAAAAAATGTGACCGAAAATGTTTTTTTTGTTATTAGTTAATTTTAAAATTCATAGAAATTTATAAATTCAAATTTGTTTCGTTAAATGTAACTAACGATATGTATCAAAAGACCACGCAATTTTTTCTCAAGTTCATTTTACATCAAACTTAATTTACATATGCTTCCCCTATCTTTAAAAATCACCCTAAATTTTCTTTCTGGTATTTTACGACTTTTTACGAGGATTTTATTGGTTTCACTTGCATGTGAAAATCTGGCAAATAAATTTTCACCCACTTCTAATTATTTTATCGATTAGGATTTTGCAAGTTTATGAAGTTGTGATGACTTCACTAAAATATGGTAATGTAGATCCCATCGAGCTTATATGATGATGGAAGAAGGAAGTATTATTATGCTGGAGCTGGAACTTTTTTGTGACTAAAAATAAATCCATCGAGTTTCGGCTCATTGGTTTTTTCTCAAGAGTTCTTTATTTATGTGTTATAACAGGAAAGATCTGATGATGAAGAGGGGAGGGGTCAAGGAACATCTTCAATCTCTGAAAGCAAATTCCATCAAGGTGGGTACGTTTGACTTGTTTAAATGAAATTTTAGCATACGTACTTTAATAACCAATAAATCTTTCTAGTTTCGTTTCACTAGTCCCGATAAGTAAAAGGTGTTTTTTTATATTTTTTTACTCCAATTAATTAATAATTTTTAATCATAAAAAATAACACCTTATATTCTCATGTCTTGTATCTTTATTTCACTCACATAATGTTTCATATTTTTAAAATGCTTATTTTATGTTATTTAATTTAATTTTATAGAAACTGGAATAAGATATTACCCTAAATATAATTTATAACAAATATTTTGGTTTTTTCAACACGATTATATACTGACGTAACTTTAATAACATAATCAGTTACGATATAGTACTTTGGTAATTTTTCCTTATAAATGTAAATATTAAATGTTAGCTTAAATTTTGTAAAAATATTATTTTAATGAAAAAATAAAACCTAGTTATAAATTCCGATGTCTGCGAGTGACTAAGTAGTGAAACCCATTACACCTCATATGACTGTTTTTTTTAATTCAATCGCAAATCACGTCAAATAGTTTTAAATCCACCTGACGCAAGTTTAAGTTTCTATTATAAATCGTTACTTATTTATTCGTTTTGAAACTTGAAAATGTTATTCCTCTCATATCTATATAATTATTGCACCCAAGAATAACAAATTATAGGTGATCGAAGAGTTAGTAAAACAAGATATAATATTTTCACTATCATAACTTAAATAGCTATGACCTTATGACACTATTTCCTTGGATGATTAATATAACAGTTCATCTCAATCGCACGAGTTAATTTACGACTAGCGCCATCTGTTAGAAATGGAAGTAATATTAAACAATTTTTTCACCTACACTTTAAAGTATATCATTTTTTCAGCCTATTTAGTAACATTTACTACTACTGCACTATTTAACATAATATTGAGGGATTATTTATTGTATTTTTTATAAAATATTTAAAGTTACATTATTATTCGTTCAAGTTTTTGGGAAAAAAGTGTATAAATTCAATTTCTTTTTCGAATTTCGAATTGAAATACCAGCGAAAAGTTGCTTTATGCAAATTCGAATAACACCCTTTTTTTAATTTTATCTTGACAGCTTAAGTCCCCGCCGTAAACTTGAGTTTTTTTTAGTTTCTATAGACCGTTTTTATAGTACTCGTAAAAAATGTTTTTATTGTAATGGTTGAAATCAAATTATAAATGAATTAACAAAAATATTATACATTCCTTTGAAAAACAGCCAACGTTTAGTTCTTTAACAAAACTATAAATATCATTTCTAAAATATATTATATTCGCATTAATCTCATACTTTGTCGGTATACTTATACAATATCTGTACGCAATAAGCTGAATCTGTACGGAAATATCGCCTAAATCACGAATTAATGAGCAGTGATAAATAAATGTGTTCGTATTCCCTTATTAATAGGCGGTCGTTAGATGGACCATTGGTCGTAGGTTTATCTTATATATTGTGTTATACTTATGTTTCCTGATGGAAAATTAACTGCGAACAAAACTGAGATATGACTGCGTGGGTTCGCTCGTCATAAATAATGGAAGGTTTTGATTGTGACAAGAAGTTAGATGCAAGATAATATAGAAGTTAGATGCAATATTTCGTTTGGTTTTACAAATATTTAAGGGTATGTTAATTAAATATAAAAAAAATTTTGTTATCTATGGTATTTACATTATCAAAATGGAAGTATATTAAATATTAAATACATATTTAAACTTCGGTTTACTTCTATGAATTGTGCATTTCTTTCTACATGTATGGTAATTTGTCGTATATAGTTTACACAATTTTTAATCATATTCTTAAATAATTTTTTAATGTATTGCACAGAGTTTTTTACTACAAACTTTATTTTGAGTGTTCCGTATTAAAATTTGACAACATGAAAACTTAAGCAATCATTTTGTTGTCATTATCTAACTTAGAATTAGTATAGTTTTAAGAAGTTGTAATTTAATTATAGACGTTACGTAACAGGAGGAATTTTCATTTCCAAAAAAATAATTTGACCGCGTGGCTTTTAAAAATATCTTTTTGAATCTGGTTTATAAGATTTAAATACTTAAGGTATATTGTCATGGAACAGTAGATGGTTGCCATTTAAACATAGTGTATACAATGTTAGGTATATTGGTGAATTTTAGTTTCTAAAGTATGTTATTACTAGCGACAAAGGCAATACTTTCTCCAAACTACATATTTATATATTACAATCAATATATTAAATTCCAAATCCGAACAAGTGCTTTTTTATTATTATGCTGGAGTAATGGTCAATGCATAAAAGCTTGATAGTATATTTTGCTTCCTTAAAAAAGGGTCATGATTTTTAAACTGTTTTTGAGTAAACTACTATTAGCACTGTTCCATGTAAGTTGAGGAAAATTATTATAAAATTTAATTTGATAATATATAATACATTTTTTGCATTATGCTCTAAAAATTTAATTGAACAATTAGGTTTTGGTTTAACAGTGAAATGTGCATTACATATTTTTTGGAATGTAACCTCTATAAAATATATGTGCACATATATTGCCGCAGACTTTATTTTACAATGTTTTACGAAGAATAAGGTTGTCATACATTGTTTATGTATATTCATAACGAATCAAGCAACGTACTTCAAGGTACTTATCCGACGATTGTTTTTCTTTTTATTTTATCTGCATTCATGATCACAAGTCAGATAACTTTTACATTTTGCTTGAATTCACATTCTTACCTCTATCAATCAATTAACTAATGAAAATTGAAACAAATAATGATCTATTTATTAATGAAAATTTAAACAAACAACGTTCAGTAGTTACTGACTAAATCACTTATGTGCAGACTCAAACTCGGCGATGTACTTTGTTTCACACAATGTTGTAATAAACAAGTTGGGGTAAAAACTTATTAGTCAACCCAACGTTGATCACAGTAGCAAAAAAAACTCTAATTCGGTAAAAAGATTTCTTGATATTTTTTTATATTTTAACTATTTCGCCAAGTTCTTATATTCACTATGTTGCTACTATTTGTCAACTTAGTAACTCAGCAGGTTTATACGGAAACTGTTGAACCGAAATATCAGACACACGCTCATTATATGCGCAACTTGCACGTACGTCAAGGCACAAAGATATTTGGTTCCAAAAATAGTTCAGAATTCTTATAAAACAAGATTCGCCTAAGGCTTAATGTGGTTTTCAGCACTTGGTTCATGTTTCAAAAGAAAATTAAAAAATTGTTCCGATTAACCTGATTCCATTTCGTCACATTTAATGTTTATATTTGATGTTAGTGACTTGATCATGACTTCTGACTGATCTTGACCATGACTTTTTTGAATAACTACTTCTAACTTTCATTTATAATATATTCTGCGTCACTCTTTTCTTGTGTCTTTCTATTCTGTATTACGTCATCAATTAATTATTTTGGCAGGGATAATTTGTTCCATATATTATGCCCCACGATAAAAATTATATATGTATATATATATATATATATATATATATATATATATATATATATATACATTAAATATAAAAAAATTAAACCCCCATGATACTGAACATCCGCTAATGTATTTGCGACAATTTTTCACGGCAGCCGTTGAAAGCAGTCTTGGCTCAACATAGAATTTTTGTGAGAAAACTAATTCGTACACTCAATAAAACGTCATGCTCATACTGACAGTGCAAAGATATTAATCGTAACTTAAATAAGATCAAAGATGTAAAATTTTACGTGTAAATTCGACACGTTCAATAAAACGTAATTATTTGGAAATAATTGTACGATATAATGTTTACAAAATGGCGTTGACATTAAGAAATAGAAACAATATCTCATGTATAAGAGAGAGAAGAACTTAGAGAACATAGAACTAATATGTTAGGGGTGTGAGGGAGATAGAGAAATGAATATTTTTATATTCGTACATATATTTTGGTGTAAGAGACGCCACACACATAGAGACTATATGTCTACACGCTTTGTACGCTCAGGACCTCATCTGTATTATTTAAATAAATTATTCTACCTTTTTAAACGTAGTCAATATAAAATACAACAACTTACAAGCGCTAAGAAAGTTTATAATGAATTTTTTTGTCCATTTTTGCCCATTGTGTTAAAATTTAAAAGGTATTTAATTTTTTTTCTGATTGGTCCAGTTTCTTCCCGTATTATGTGAACTGTATAAAACCAAACATCTTTTGTCATATAAGAACATAATTCAATAGTAATTGCAAAAATTTAAATATATTTTCAAATTAAAATAGTTTCTTTCACAAAAAGGGAAAAATTATTTATCACGCAATTGCGGTGGTCTACAGAACTACGTCAACTACCACCAGCTTGGCACTTAACCAACGCCAGGCGCTAACGACGTTACATTGTACACTTGTTTCGAAAAACTGCAGTTTAATTATTTACTTTAATTATTATACTTTATTTTTCTCAAAAATTAAACAGTTCAATTTTCATCGATTTGTAAAAACCACCTATCTTCAATCCATTGGGAATAGAAAGCATGAAATATTATTGAAGTAAATGTTATAATTTATTTTTCCTGCTATTAAAAACTTTAAATATCCTTGTAACCCTCCCTATTCCACATTGTAATTCCAAAACCTTGCTGCTCTCGAGATTAATCCATTTCATCACCGACAATGCATAGGACGCGCCTCGTTGTGATCAGTACCATTAGTGAGTAATGCGCTCTCTGCATTTTGATTAGCTTTGGTATTATTTAGCTGTGTTTAACTAAGCAATTTTAGTTAGCTTGGTCGAGAGCAAATTTAAAGTTTGTGTCAATTATGGCAAGGAATACGTCGATTGAAGAATCGATTTGCGTATATACCATTTTTATTCCTTTAGGAACAAATGTTTAATGTGTAAATTCTGAGATGAAACTAAACAATAACCGTTACTTAAGGTGTTTCTTAAAAACACTATTAGTATTTTATAAAATATTTGGTTACACTTGTTAAGTTCATCCACACTTCATCCATACTTAAGAAATAAAAATGAACACTTAACACAGTTTTTCAATTTAGCTTTTTATAAACATAACTATTGTCTTTCAACGTGTAAATATTTTGTTTATTATGACTGACATTAGAAATAAATTATAATTAAATATTTATTATATAATTAAAATAGGATTAATATACTTCATTATTATATCAAATTTCACGTTTCTACTTTAATTTTTTCTGACAAAACTTTTATGAATATTGTTAGCAATATTTCTAGAAGTGTCCCACATATAGGTAACTAAAAATAAATCGAATGATTATTGATCCATTCTAAAATTTATACAGGAAAGCTTTATATTATAAAAGCTTTTTAGTTAGTTTCATGAAAAATCAATTGGCCCGTGTGAATAATTCGCAAGTGACCGAATGGTAATATAATGTGAAAGTAAGTAAATAGAAGGTATTTTATTTTAAAAAGAAACAATAAAAGTATCACTGTAAAAAATTGACAATAAACGGAGCTGTTACAAGTAAATGCTATTGGAGCTATTTTTTCTTGTCTTCACCCTCTGAGCGACTTTTACTGTTTTTTTTTAATGCGCTGATTACAATATAAACACCTTTGAGATTAATATACCAAGAATTAAAAAACTAAATAAGTTTCAAAACTAATTTTGAATTTTTTGCTTATTTTTCGTCTTTATCGGTGAAGATAATCTTCAACATGACAGCTCTTTCATTACTTTTGATGAAGTTTTAAGGCAGATATGGTATACTGAAACAAATACAACTTTGAGAAATAATACATAGAGATAATTATTATTTACATGAAAAGAAACAGTTTTAGGCCACGTGAAGCGAGAATGTGAAAGCGAAAGATTTGAAATAGCCTTTCTTAGGCGGTTGGTGAGAAGTGAGATTCCTTTTGTATTAATACAAATATAGGAGATGCCACGAGGAGGAGTTACTCCATAGCCTTCACTTGCATGTAACGCTAGGCTAACGACATCTATCCATCAATTTACATAAATATCGTTGACTATATTTTGAAAGGCCTTGTGTTTATCTATGTAAATTAATTTAAGTGAAAAAGATGACATTTGGGTATTTGTCTAAATATAGCAAAGAAATAAAAAAAGGAAAAAAGGGTTAAAATTTAAACAACTTTCCGCAATTAAAAACAAATTTTGGGTGTTATTTTTACAGTAAAAATTTTAATTTAATAAAATTGGTGAGATTGCTGAATAATTGACATTAATTAATAAAGGTATAGACCTTTATTAATTATTGTCAATTATTCAGCACTGGGTATAGCAAATTCAATTTTTTGTAGTAATTCAATCTCTACTGTGCATTTTACGGAAAAACATACATTTTCAGAATTACATTTTTATGATCAAGTCATATATTGACAAAAAATTTTAAATGCTTAATACAACCTTATCTTAATTACTAATATTACGAGTACTTTGTGATAAACTGTACATGCAAATAAATACTGCAGCGATACGCATAACAATGCAATGTTTCATTTCAACAGTAAAGGCATTGTTAAAAGGTCGCAATCGTACGAAGTGGCCCGGGGGCGATGTAATAATGGCGTTGTACACTTTTTATTCGGTAGAGAATGTAGAATTTGCAGTATAGACTGGTTTATGTATGAAGTTAATTTAAAAAAGGATTTTTTTTTCCCTTTACATAAAAAATATTAAACCTTTAGTACGTATGTGTTAAAAATAATAAGCACATAAAAATATCCACATCTGACAGTATAAATCTTATTACCCTTTCATAATAAGACAAATAATTGTACATTGATATGTATTTCTTCTAAAGTTCTTTAAATAAAGAAAACATTTTGAAGCAATTAAATAAATTTCGCTCAACTAAAATCATACTACTAAAACTCTAATGCAAGTTGTTAGATGATGCACAAACGCAACGGCAATTTTCCTGCTGATTGCCGCTAAGGGCTACTTCTCACTTAAACCTAATTTTTATAGGAAATAATTTTAATGTAAATTAATACTCACAATATTCAAACTGTGCAGTAATACATATAATACATTGAATGACACGCTAAATAAAATTGCAGTCATGAGCAAAAGTTACCCCTAATAATGCAAGTATAATAACCCAGAGGAAAGGAACAATAAAATAGTGTACACTACTTAAGGATATGACTTCATTTTATAACCATTTTTTATGCGTTTAGAAACATGTTCATAATAATTAACTGTTTTAATTCCTTGGTATGCAATCAGTGATCCTTTTGACCATTGTAAAGGAAGAAGGTTGCAATTCTTGATCATTAGTCGATAACCATTGTAAAAATAAAAGAAGTTTAGTCAATATGTCTTTAGCGAATAAATTAATATCACTTTCAAGAGCGGCAATCTTACATCAGCTGTCGGCTAGAACCATAAAAGTATAAACCAAATCGTAATTCAAGTTCTACATTCGTGGTATACTTATTTCACTATGAAGTTTTATGTTTCAGAAACAGAAATCACAAACGAAATCTCAACATCATTTTAAAAGGTCTTTATTTCTGTAGGTATGAATGAAATTTTTAAAAAATTTTAAGCATACATTTTTCCACAATCATGTTAGATTTTAACTTAATACGTTAAACTGTCTAAAATACAAAAGCTTGCTATATAGAAATAGATGGACAACAATATGTTTATATAAGTTTACTCCCTTTCTAATTACCGTTTGAAATACTAGAATCGAAAAATATACTTGCCTAATAACAACTAATTATATAACCCCGCGTTAGTATCAACGTAGAATTTTGACGATAGAAGTAGTTTGAGCTCTGGTAATTTCAAAGGTAGATATTTAATAATTGGTATGTAATTTTAAAGGTAGTAAATTTTAATATAATTATTTTTTCAGTTATATCTTTGTTATCCAAATCTGCACTTTTAAAACTACATGCATTATCGTACGTTGCTTTTTACATGTATACTTATGTGCGTACGAGGATACGTTAGAGGTCGCAGTTCTCGACCGATAATGGTGACTCTTTTTCTATCAATCGATTATCTATCAGAACAGAAGCTTATTGATCATAATGAATTGCTAAATAATTTTGTTTTATCAGCAATTATCTCTCTTTTGGCGTGGTTTTAAGTTTTTATGTAAAACATCTAAAGGCGCGTTTGAATTGGAGTTACAACATTTTGAAGGAATGTTGCGACGTGCCATTTAGCCAGCTTCACGTCTTATCGGCTATTAAGATTATAAAATTAAAAAGATATTTTCTATATATTGTTAAGAAATATTTCTGCACAGAAAATTCATAAAAATATATTAACAAAATTAAATTATTATTTTATTATTAACAAGTAACTAAATATTGGTTTCCCGTTTTAAATACGCTCAAATAAAAATGTTCATTTATAAAATGTAAAAAAATTAATGTTTCACATATAAGAAGCATCTCATGATGGCTTACAATTTTATCCATTCATAATTTATTCTCAGCTTTAAATAAAGACGCGGACGCCAATTCAGTATTAATAATGCTGCAGTTTATAAAAACGTCGTTTAAATAATAAACCTGTTAAGTACAGAATTTAACTACGATTTCCTATATAGTTAGTGACATTTCCTATACACAAGAGTTTCTCTATACACTTAGGTGTTTATAAACCATGTAAATATATTGCCTAGTACACCCCTCACAGACGTAAAATTATCGCGAATATGTCAAAAAAAAATATAACTTAGAAACGTCGCTATAATTCTCTGGTATATTTAGGGTAAGGTTACAGTAATACTGTTTTTTTATAATGCAGACTTTAGCAATTTGAAAGACAGATTTTTAACTCTATCTCAAATAAAATTATCAAAAAAAATTTCGAAATCCTTACTTGTTCCTTCAGTTAACAAATCACGTAATGCTCGAAATTAAAAAAATATATAAATATTTTTTAACCCCCAAAAATTTTAAAACTGTATATTTTTAAGTGTCTATTGTTGAAAAATATATGTTTTATTAATACGTGAATTTCAAATTTCTGCTAAACAGTTCAAAAAAAAATTACAGTTTAAAAAAAAATTATGAACTTTTTAACAATATCTCTAATATCATTTTGAGTAAAATTCTAAGTTTTCAAATTCGTATAAGTACTTACTTCAATAGATATTTCATGCGATACAGGAAATTAAAGAAAATCGAGTATTTTATGACTCCCTCTAATATTTACGTTTACGTATACTATTTGCGTCAAACGATTTTTAAGAAAAAAGTTTGTGATAGACAGAGACATAAGTGATCTTACAAGGGTTAATTTTTTTACCTTTTTAAGTACGGAAGCTTAAAATAAAATTACCAACCCATCATTTAGCTTAAATAATTACGGACTAAAAAGCAAATAAGTAAAAAATGTTTCGGTTGAATAAAATATCTTTATTTGCAGCATTTCGCAGGGTTACTAGCCGAAACGAGAATTGAAACGTCTCACCTGGCATACGGATGGCATATCTCAATAGGACTAAAGTACTTTGTTTTGACGGAACTCGTATCGAACTTAAATATATTATTGTTGGAAGAAGTGTGTCAAGAGTGTGAAACACGCTCTTTTTATCGTGTGAATATTTAAGAAGAACTTTTCTTTTCCGTCGGATTGTTAGTAGTTTATGTCAATATATATTTAAGAATCTAAAGCTATGCCAATTCTCCGGTGACGGCCGCATATTTATTCATTTATATATTTCGTATTAAACATATATTCTCGCATACTACATATACTGCGCATACTACCAGTATTGAATATTAGACTTTAGTTTCGTATTTTATAAACAAAGCTTATTTTTAATACTCGTGTAGGTTCAATACTCGTGTATGTTCGATTCACGGCACGGTCATAGTTATATCCTGAACACATCGTAATTGTTCCGATTATTTTTTATCTCTATTATCCGTCATTTATTTACAATCGAAACGTTCACTTGTTCCATACTAACGTGCTAAATCCACCATTATTTGACTGTAATTAAGGCAAACGATGTTTTGCAATATACGATATATATATATATATATATATATATATATATATATATATATATATATATATAATATAATATGAAAGTACAAAAAATAGTATATTTTTAATTTTCTATACATTGCCAAATGTTTTTCAATTGTCTAATTTGAACTAAATATTTATGAAAATAACAATTTTTCCTTCCCCTTTTCCGGTTCTTGATAAATATTACTCACTTTCTCATATTTACATATTTGATATTGCCAAAAACCATAACACCAAGGATAGGTTACATTAAATATATATTCATGTACACATCTTTACTAACAAAAATGATATTTTTTCTAAAATGGTATTGGTTTTTTGCAGAATATCAAGTTAGCTTCCAGCTCTTGTCAACTTATCCAGCAAATGCTGATCGACTATTATTGACATTTTAAACTCAAAACACTTTACTTTAATTTTTTTCCTTCCCACTGGCATCGTTAGGAAAGAAGGCGATCTTTTTTAATGAGGCAAAAACAATCTCGTTCCAGGCCGTACGTAGACTCCATTGTAGATCAAGGAGAAGACAATTTTCTCTCGCAAACTTTGAATTTTTATGCGAGTCTGTTTAGAAACAATACTAACGATACTACACCACGTAGTTTCTTTTAGTTGTGAAAAATTAAATTTAAATTACTTTAAGTAACCAAACGTTCACAAGATGCCTTATTTGATATTCAGTTTTAATCATTAATCTTGTTTAATGCCATAACTTCTGACACAATCGAACAGTTTATTTAATAGTCCTCTTCAAAATTTCTATTTTTCTATAAACTATTATTTGTGTTTAACAATTCTTGAACATTCTTCGCAATGTCATTCCATAATGCATCAAAATTTGTGCTAATTATTTAATCTGCTTATTCGTTAAACCATTAATTAAGGCTACAAATTGCTTTATGGGTAGCTTGAAGTACGTGGTTGTACCTCATTTTAAATTATTTATTATTTTATATTTGTAGTAATATGACTAAAATAAAAAGTGATTTTAAAAAGAAAACAAAAAAATCGCTACGCATTTTTTAATTGAGAAATCTAACATAAAAATTTAAATAACTAAAATTAGGCTAAATTTTGGCTATATCTGAAAACCTTTCATAAATTTTTAAGGTACTCATGCTAAGTTATATAATAACATTTTTTTATGTTTTATATATAACGGTAAGCTATACTAAAAACCGAAAATAAAATTTTGTTAAGTTATGGCCTCAAAGTGTCAATCAATTCGTTACTCATCTGTGTAATGTGGTTGTTTGTATTACAAGTGGCGGTTTCACAATTAAACTTGAAACAAAACCTCAAATAATTAAGTTCAAATAGAGTTATTCCCAATTATTTATTTTTTAAATAACGAAATACCGGTTAATGAGTATTTCATAAAAATTGGTTTAGAATTGTTTATATTACAATAAAAAAACACACACTACGTATTTATTGCGTTATTATTGTATTCAACATTTATTATACCAATTAAAACTTCGCCTTTATAATCCTCATTTTCTCATAAAGCCCATATTTCAAAATAGTCATGGTATAAATGTTTTTGGCGTTTTCATCCTTTTTGGAATACATTCATACCCATGTTATATAGAAAAACGTATTCCATAATACATGTCTGTTAAGTTTGATTTAATACGAAAAAAAATATGACCTCTATTCAATCGTTTTAGGAATGGGATTATCAATAAAATAAGTTAAGTTTGTGTTAGAATACAGATAAGGTAGATTACCGTAGATGTCTATATCTCTTGAAAATGTCAATGCAATTCAACCAAAATAATTTTATTTCAAAATCCAATGAAATGCTGTGATCAAAAAAACATAATATTCTATAAAGCATTTTCAAAATAAAATGTTTAGGTTCATAGCTTGTGTAACTTATAAGAAAAATATGGCTAACTTTTCTTTGTTATCATCTTCTTTAATTGTCTGAAGAATTGAAGAATGGTTCAAAGTCTAAGTTCAATGCTATGTGTTTCTCATAAAATTCCCTTATTACAGTAACCAATATTACGATAGTCTTGCTTGGGAGGTTGTTTTACTTCATTATCATCGATTATTGAATATATTTGTCGTTAATTTTGTAGAAATGCATTATTCACAATTAAATGAAACTACGTGACGTAGTATTATTTTTACTATATTTAATTTCTTTACCACGACCTAGGTTTCGTTGTACTACAACATCTTCAGGTGGGATATTACTAACATCTTTGCTAATATCCCACCTGAAAATGTTGTAATACAACGAAACCTAGGTCGTGGTAAAGAAATTAAAGATAGTAGAAATAATACTACATCACGTAGTTTCATTTAATTGTTCATTATCATCTATTAGGTTATGATTGTTTTCATTCATTTGGCGCATCTGGCGATTTTTATGTATACAGATGATGATATACAGAGAGCCAAAATATAATACACTCCTTCCTTCTAGATATAACTTTCTATGTAAGCTTTAGATGTGAGATAAAGATTGCGTTTATTTATTTGTTATGTAATTTTATGTAGTTAGAATCTTAACAGAGATCAGTTCGTAAAAAATTATTGATAATTCAATTTCTCATTTTCCAGCATTGCATTTCATTAAAAAATAATTTTGCAACAAACAGTAAAAAAGTTTCGAACGTCGTCAGAAGGAATGGAATATTTTCCAGAAGCTCGCTGAATCAACCGCATCTGCTGCAAGCGAGGACAGAGAAAATGGACTCGCGCGTCACCAGATAATAACCTTTAATGGAGAGAACATTTGGAATGGTTTAGGGGTGCCAAAAACCTTATTACAGAAAGGGGTGAAAGGTTGAATAAAATAAAATTATTTCAGTTCTTGAACTTAAATAATGTAATATTATAATATTATAAAATCATTTTAGTTAAATAACTTTTTAATTTAGTGTACATGGGCAAAAAGCAAACAAAGGTTATGTATAAGAGAATAGTTTTGTAATTTGTAGAGATAAAATTTAAACGTGAAATGTTTGGGTATACGTTTATAAATTATCTTCAAGTAATAATATATAGCAAATTCAGAATAATACTGTGTTAATTCAGAATTATACCGTATTAAGGACAAAAACTGTTAAGGGAATATTCTCAAGTACGGAAATATATAATTTTATTGATATACGCCTTAAGAAAAGATCCAGCTATTAAGTGAGGATAAAACTTAAGTGATGCCACAAAGCCATAAAAATAATATTTCATTTTTAACCATTTTAAAAAAAAACCTAATATGCATACTAACAAAACCAAAAAAACTAACAAATTAGAACTAACTATCTTAGCGAACCTCCATCAATATGTGTGTATGAAGATCTACAATGAGATAATGTTTATAGTTCTTCTTCTTCCTAACTTCGTAAATTTATATATTGACATATTTATTTTAGAGTTTTGTACCTCCAAAGGAAAAATAAACGTAACCTTTATAAGATCACTCATCCGTCTTTGATCGTCGTTTTTCCGTCTTTCGCCCGTCTTTGATCACTCATGTGTTCTCTGTCTTTCACAGCCGATTTATCTTTCGGTCAAGTCTCTACGTCAATTGAAAACTGAAAATTTAAATTTGGCTTTCGATAAAGCACATCAACTTGCATGTATCCCAGGTATTAACACTCAAAAATATTCGTCTGAAATGTTTCTTGACGTAATTTATATTTTCGAAATCTTTTGCTTTTTGTATCATGCACGATGTAATTTAAAAGAGGAATTTATAAGGAATATATATACATGTATGTATATATATATATATACATATATATATATACATATATATATATATATATATATATATATATATATATATATATATATAATATTCAGTGAAGTTATTTGGTTAATTCGTTGCATAGGTTTACTAAAATTTGTTTATGCAGGGAAATATATCTCTATTTCTCGTAACACGTGCAACTATTGCCTCTTTATACTCTTTCTATATTATGACCTTTCCTGGGTAATTTGAACTCAGGAATCTTTACGACATTTACTGAGATTTGTTTGCACAATGTTCTAAATGAATTTCGAAATTTCTTTTCAAATTGTCATTGAACGTAAGTTACGAAAGAATTAACCGAGAAATGTGCACGGCCACTTGAGGTTTCGTACATTGTCTTGACTCCGTGATGACCCTGGTCATATAGATGAACAGTATATTACAAAAGTATTATGTATTTTATAATATACAAAAGTCTTCGCAAGTCATTTTAGTTTCATCCATAATTCTATTTCACTGTATTTATAAAATTCAATGTTTTTCTCTCTGGGTTTTTATTAATTTACTTTTAGTTCATTGTGAGACGATTTTCTTTGTAAATTAAGTCGTTAATGTTAAAAAGTAATATTGCTTATATCAGTACTATATAATGACAAGTTATTATTATATACAGATATTAGTAGGGCAAATTTTTCCTATTAAAAGATTCCATAACTCAAAAGAAAAAGCCTTTCCCTATTAGGATTATACGCGTTTGTCCGATTGTCTCAGCCGTTTTTCCAGAAACCGCTTGACGTCAAACTTGAAATCAAGCCTAGAAATAAAGCATATTAAATCATACATAGTTGCCGGCGCTTAAAATTTTATAAAATTTTTGGTGTCATTTTTGAGGTCAATTTTCTGCATGAAAAATAAATTTCGAATTTAATAGTGTTTTTAAGTACTCAATGTATTATATATGTGCTCCGCCCTAATTAATTATTCTACAAATTATCGTAAGGTTTATTGCACTAAGAAATCCGTTTTAGTGATATATAAATATGATAAATAAATATTTCAATTCAAACGAGGTACAGAACCCTCGATGCGCCAGCTAGACTCCCAAGATAATAATAATGTTTAACAGGATATACGAGATATACTTAAACAGTTTTAGTAAAAAAAATCTTATGCTAGCAAATATTTGTATTTAATTTCCTGACCCTTGACAGTAAACTAAGGAAATATAAAGAGATTATTACAAATATTCTCTTACAAATAACAAAAATTGTTTTCAATATCGTTAACGTAACCTGCGTTACGCGTTCTCTTAAGTATTCTTCGTTTTTTAAAGTATTCTCTTAATATAATAATAAAATCACATTCTAAAATATTCGAAAACAGTTTCTTTCTTTTAAATGTTTGTCGCTTGTATAAATCTTATAATATAAGCCATTTACGTATTCACTGTACGAACATGGAAAAGTGCTAAACGAACAAAAACGAATAATAGGTTTTTATATAAACTCGACTAGTAGCTAACCTACTTACTCGCGTATTCGCTTTATCTTCCGCCTACATGGTTCACTAACATTGTAATTGTCGTTTTTGACGGTAAATTATGTAAGAACAAAAAGAAAGTTAAAAGGATATGTGTTAGAGCTTTCCATCAAGATGTGCATTCGAAAGTTTCCACGTGAAATATTGATCGAATGCTGTGGCTAATTCACATATATTATATAATATATTATTTAGATCTAAGTTAAAAATGGTTTTTAAATTGAAGAAATAAAAATTAACGGGGCTCCCGAACATGTAAAAGGGAACTAAAAAAAATTCTACATCGGTATATCGGGCATTCAAAATAAATTTTTGAGTATACCACAAACCTATATTTAATTTTATTTTCTCTGAAAAATAATGTTTTGATTTACCAAAAAAGTCACTGTTTTTAATTCCATTTTATTGCATACTTTATCTCTAAAATGTCGCTACGAAAAAAGCCATAATTCTGCTGTATTATTTGTCAAATCCTGTATTTAAACAATGATAAAAAGGAAACAACTTCTGAGTAATTAAACCAAAATACTTGATGAGAAATTATAAATGGCTTTATATCTGTAACAGACGTGCTGTTCAATACATTTTCATAGTGGACAATAACATTAATAGAAACACTGTGTATGTACAGCGCCATAATGCGATTATAATATTCCCGTGTCAAAGTTGCCCGTTCCCTAAATCCATGCTCGAATCCATTGTACCGAATGTCATTAAAATCGTAGTACTACTTTTGTTAACTTTCAGAAACTTTTTAATTTTTCTTAATATACTAATCCTAATTAAAAAATTAAATTTAATTGTATATTTAAAAACAAAAAATTTAATTTATTTTTTTTAAAGTTTAATATTTCTATGACATTTCGTTTTAATGAGGATTGATTGAATGACCTAAATTTCATAATTTTTTTTCACGTATTTTTATAATTTAAAACTAGTTATAATTTATAACTAAGTTTTATAATTTAAAACTAGTGGTTTATAAATAAGAGATAAATAAATAACGTATCCCACTTTTTTTAGACTTTTTCAGGACTCAAATTCTCATTCACGAATATTACTTTTAATGTCCCATAGTATATTTAGAAAATTGTAAAACATATGTACAATCGATACAAATTGTGATAATCCTGAAACTATAAGGTATTATTAAAAATATTGGCAAGATCACATTGATTTCCCCCAGGCTATATTTTGTAATCAGTCTATATTTTAATTTATTTGTCTGTGACGAAAAGAAGCATCCATAAACTGTAAAAGCTCTTATGGAGATTGAGAAACTGTAAAAGCTGTTACGGAGATTGAGTCTAGGTCATAGACAGACTCAGGGCACTGGAGTAACATCGTGTCATTAGCAGGGGCCATGAGGTCGAAGACAACCTCATCCAATATCGTTATGATTGTATCGCCAGCACTTCTCACCGCCTCACTAGAACCCGCTTCTCAGATGAGCGTGTGTGACGCTCTAGCGACACTCAGTGCTAATAAGTTTACAGAAGAAATAAAAAAAATATTTAAACATGAAATGAAATCTTTTTTGCCATCTTCATTTTTCTTGAATTAGAATTGCGATTAGGTTTGATCGAGGATCAAAATACAGAGAATTTGAAAATTGTTATTTCCCCCTAAACCATGGTTTGATGGTATAAGTTGACTAAAAAAATAAAGTTAGACAAATCAAAACATTGACCGAATTATAAATATTAAAAATTAGTGCATAGAAAAGGACTGCAGTACAAAATTGTGTTCTTATTTTAATAATTTTTTTTGTTTTCTACAAAAGTGAATGAGGGGGGTGTGTATCTTCCCTCCATCATGATCATCATCATTATTAGTAGCTCTACAACCCAGGGTTGGTCAAGCATTTTCTTTAAAACGACTTCCATGCAGCCCTCTAAGTGACAATCGTTCTCCAGTTACGGATCTTCAGCATCCTAAAATCCTTCTCAACCGCATCTTACCATTTCATCTTAGGTCTTCCTCTCCTTCTCTTTCTATACAGTTTAGTCAAAAAGATCCTTTTCAGGATTCATACCCTCTCAGTGTGAAAACTCCATTCGATCAACATGAGCGGCCCAATTTAATTACTTCATTTTAATAAATGTTATGATCTCTTTGAAAAATTAATATATATCTGATTTGTATCTCCTTCTTTAAACGTTGCTTTTCTTGATGTCTCCAAGAATTTATCTTAAAACTCTTCGTTCAAAAATACCCATCATCTGATTTTATCTCCTAAGGCCTCATATGATTTTATTAATGTCCATATTTCAGACCCATAGATCAAAACTGGTCTAATAAGGGCAAAGCCCTGGGAAGGTTTTTCAGTCCATAGAAAACTTAATTTGCAGCAACAACTCTGTTTTTAATTTCTGCCAATATTTTATTTTGACAATTAATTTCAGATATGTAACACCTGGTAACGAATCGAAAGTGTATGTGGCTAAAGTAATAATAGCAGAAATTTGGCTAGACTTGTTTTGTGGAAAACATGTATTTTTTTCTAATGATTTATATTCATAGTCCTTAACCAACAAAATATTACAAGGCGTCTTCCACAGACCTCAATCTATTCCGTCTATTAAATATAATGCTTATAACTCACTAATTGTTTAGTAATTTCTTATAATTTTTTCACTACTGGTTTTTAATTAACCTGAATTTCCATGATATTTCATTAAAAATAGCAAACAGAATAGCAGTAATTTTAATAAAATTACTTTTATAATTAATAATTTTTGAAGAAGAATTAAATTCGATATGAAATATTTACACCTGTCACAAATATAGGCGCATTATGAGACTAAAACCAAAGAGATGATATGAGACTTAAGCAAACAAGTGTACTTTAAGAAAGTTAATTTTTCACCTCTTCCCCCTTTTCAATTTAAAGAAAATTTTAATAAGTTGATTGAATAAATCAAGTAATAAATCTTAATTTATCTATATTCAATTTATTATTTTAAAATAAAATCTATATTCTATGAATGATGAGGAGATGTTACTTCTCCTAAAAACGAATAACTCTGAAACTATGTAACATTGTTATAGCCGAGCAGTGCTAAACCCTAAGGTTTTATAGCACTGATGCGCTAGCAATGTCTGGATTTGGCTGTGTGGATTTGTTCCCAACGAAGCGATCGCCTCGAGACGTATACAAAACCGACGTCGTCTACGCTCAGAGCAAACCTAATACTTATCGCTTCACTGATAAGCTGTCTTCTAAAGAGACAAGTGACATCGTGTCTGGCTAGCGTCCATTGGTAGTATTCGTGACCTAACATTATATTATTTCTGAACATATTTCTGACAGACTTCATTTAATATCGTAATGAGAAAATTTATGTTAAGTGGGAAAAAAAACGAAATAAACAGATATATATATATATGCAATGAATCAATTATATCCAAATCAACAAAATAAATAAACCAAATAAAATCTCAGGTATTTCGAAATAACTTTTCTGTTCATAGATAAATGCATCGAAATAATATTGCGAAAAGTTTTTAAACCATTAAGCCTTTAATGACGGAGATAAAGAAAATCCTATTCTTTAATAATTAGGCATTAACTTATCCGAAACGTTAATGGATAATAATAATTGAAATAAAATTGTCATTTATTCCACATAAATATGTATGTTTATATATATATATATATATATATATATATATATATATATATATATACATATGTATATATATATGTGTGTATAAATATGTATATATATATATGTATATATATATATGTATATATTCTTAACACCACAGAAAAGTTAAAAAGAACGTAATAAATTCTTATGGACCTTCAAATAGATTTAATAATATATAATTATGTCAATGTTAATAATTTTATCAATATTTTTAATTACATAAATTTTAATAAGCCTCATCCGTATTTGTATTAGTATATAGATGAGACTATAAAAATATATGAAAAATATTCAAATATTTGTCGTTAATTTTTGGACCCCATGAACGTCAATTAATTTTTTTACATCTACTCTACTTTTACTTGGGTATTTTAGAATCGTAATATTAGATCGGATCATTGAATATCAATGTAAAGATAATACAAATCCTTAATTCATGTCTAACTTTGATTTTTTGCGGAAGAAAAATTCAATATAATATGCTAAGAAAATTTTCACCTAACCTTTACTAATTTAAGAAAACAAATTGTGAATGTGAGCTCCGACACGCGACTGGTATTTACTTCTTAAGAACGATTGTCTTAGAATATATTAAATAGGCAACACTATATTTAAACATAAATATTAATATAATTTAATACAAATGGCAAAATCTTTAATAAAAAAGTGCTGACAATATAATTAATTTTAGGTAAAACATAACTGATCAAATTTATCCAACAAAATTAAAAAACATTTAGTAAGAAGTTAAAAATAAATGAGACTTTTTAATTTTGTAGGATAAAAGACACCAAATATTCATACATTTAAGGATTAAATCTTGATATAAGCGAACGATTATAAATTATTTATATCACACTTCGTCATCGCTATTACGCCAAACAAAAATGCCAAATAAACACATTGATTTCTTTAAAAATGCTCGGAAATTTTGATCGGAGATGCCACCTAACGGTACACTTGTTTTAACGGTCTGAACTTTGTACGATGAGAAACTAACGGTTACACTTTTTTAACGCTTTGAAATTCGTACGCTCTGATCTTTTGATTTTACTCCTAATAAAACTTTCTACCATGTAAGAAAATGGATTCTTAAGGAGTAAACTCAAAAATTATCAATTTGTTGTGTGTCCAATTTCTACGGAAAAGATTCGACCTTTTAAGTGATTCGGGACAATGACACCTTAAGGCCGTTGTAATCTTTTTTGATTTAGTAAGTTATTACCATTATTCAAAAAGCTAGAATAATGACATAAGAATTTAAACAGTATTTATCAAAATCCTGCTTTTTGGGTCTTTTGTATTTTATAGCGCACCTTTTATACACCACTAATATTTGTCAGCTTAGCTGTCTTCCCGATCCGGTTGTCATGAAGAATCAGGCAATTATATACACAAATAAGGAGATAACTTCTGTTTAATTCATATTTGCAAATTATAAATTTATTTGATCAACATAAATGTAGTGGGTTCTTTCAAGTTTAAGGTAATTGCATATTTTTGCATCCTGAGCTGACGGTAAATTGAATGAATTAATTACATTGATTTCAATATAAAAATACTAATTTTAGCCCCTAAGGTATAAAACTGTTAAATGTATGTAATATTTATCTATAGATTTATGCATTATGCGATAATATGTTTGTTGACACAGACATTGGCAATCACTTTATTCTTTGTATACATTTCAAAATATCTTTTTCAATACTGATAAAACTGAATTAATGAAAATCAGTTATCTATGAATATATAATGCAGTAACTTATATGAATGACAATGAAGCAATTTTTCTTATTTCAATTTCAGGCTGGAAACTTAATTCATTGAAATTCAATTTAAGTACAACAATAATATAATTTTCTATACATATACTTCAAAGTCCATTTAAATCTAAATGTAAATGGGTAAACATCGACCATATTTGCTCTACGAACTAATAAAAAGGAATCTCATTCAACTGATTCGGTTGTCTATTGTGAAAGCCACCAGAGCAAAACAATTCTGTCTTCTGACTTAATTCGGAAAATGCTGACACAGTAGTCTTAATTGAATGAATATTGTGTTTATATACCGTTTCTGTGAATTGATGTTAGTTATACAAATTAATTTTAAAAACTTTAGAATCAATTTATAAATTAATTTTCAAAGTCACAATTGTTAAAAGTAAACGAACATACCTTGGTCATTTATTATGATTTTGTTTGAGTTGGTATTAGTATATTTAATTAAGACTCCAAACATTTAAAATATTTTTCACTTCAATTTTCACTTAAATGAGAAAAGGGAAAGAATAAACTAGACAAGCTTTTTAGTTGAATCTGTATATGAACACACAGTCGTATTGATTTTATCCAAGTGCGACTTCCATTGTGTGCATAGAGCATTAAATGAAATACTACATATATTAAAATTTACTTATCATTTTTGATGATATGATGACGAATCCAAAATATGTTCGTTTGTAGTAAAATTATGAATTAAATTTTTCACGTAACAATGGTTTTTACTCGGCGCCAGGTTCTAGCTGTACGATTTCCGACTTCCATTCAGTTCAGTAGATCCTCATAATATTTTTTTCATTACGATTTTTTAAATATTTACTCAATATCTAAGTTTATAGTCTCGTTTTAACGTGATATTGTCCTTATATTGGACGAGGATAGGGAGTCATTCATCTTGTATATCTTACTTACTTACTAGTGAACGTTTAAAACCCGATACTGATATTGCTAATCTCTCCTTTCATCATAAACTTTTCCGTTTGCTATTCCCTAAATTCCTGTGGGTGTCCTAATTTGTAATTTGAGATATTTTGATTAATTACAAGGGGCTTTTTCCATCTTCTTATTGTTTTATGAAATCGGTTCTCAATTCAAAGCGTACGTATTTTTCTCATGTATGTACAGCTATAAAACAATGCGTTGAGCTATTTCGATGCTTTCCATGTAAATATGTACATAGCACGATGATGGTCTATGGAAGAACTCCACAACACATGATAGTACAAGTCCTTGTTGAGTAATTTGATACAGAGTTTGAACTCAATTGAAATGTCTTTCTGTCTACTAAGAGGTGATAATAATGATTATGGAGCAGGAGGGTAATTATACGAAGCTTCAATTATTTTTGATTTAGCAGCCGGAAGGTGGGAAAAGGTACTCCGCAGTAGTCAGGAGTAAAATGTTCGTGTTTGATTGACTTATTTCAGTTGTACCTTAGCATGTAAGTAGTGAAATAAATTGGTGCGTAAAAATGTACAGGCACATACAAAGTTATCAGCTTCCGATACTCGTATTAGTAGGTATATAGTTAGGTAAGTATATAGAGGCATATATAAAAGCAAGATGCAACTAATTTGTTAATAGTGTGTGGTTAGGTAAGTATGTATGCGCAAGCATATAAAAAGACATGACCTCACTAGGATTTTTAGACCTAGTTATGCAAATATGGTCAGGCATTTATAAAGGCACGAAGTGACTATAATATTGGTACGCATGTAGGTAAAATGTAAATATACATATTAATATATGAAGAAGGATATTAGTAGGTAGATAAATTAGTACATACAAAGGTAATAAGAAACAAGAATATAAGTAAGTAGATAAGTACGAGAAAACACAGGCTATATGATCGATGTGAATACAAACTATATGAACATAGACTATATTAATTATCGAATTTGGTACCAAGTTTGATTAAAAAGAGGGGAAATTATTGGTATTGCTGTTTGTAGCATCTATAATATAAACACACACACACACACATATATGTATACATATATATATATATTTATATTTATTTATACATATATATATATATATATATATATATATATATATATATGTATAACATTAGACGCACCGTCCTCACGATCCTGGTACTTGTAAGGTGTTCATGTGAAACTATCACTATCGCATAGAAATAAAACTAATGAATTTCAAACGGGTCCTTAAGAACAAATTTCCCAGCTCCTATTTATTTATGAACAAATACAAAGCTACAAGCAACACAAATTGCTTTCGAAACTTAAACAGTCACGCGGTCGTCTTTAACATTTGCCGTTCGTAGGACGACGTGGAAACTTGAAATCTGAAAAATACCCACGACGCATATTAATCCTGAAAAAAATGTTTATTTGGATATTTGGGGGTGGCAAATTAAGTACTCGAAAAAAAATTTTAATTCCATGTGTAGCTCCGACTCCGAAGTCAAATGTTTGCTGAACGAGCGAAGGTATTACGTAATCCTAGATAAGAGAGCAGCATAATTAATAAACTTATACACCAGGAAAACAACGGGACAGAGCTAGTTATATCAAAAACATGCTGTTCGAATGCCTAAAAAAGCCAAAAGGATAATTCAAAATACTAAAACGCACTAATGAATATGGAAATTACGTGCACAATCAATACACTTTTGTAGCGCCTAGTATTGCAAAAGAAAGCCGTGACTACTTCGAAAAGACCGTGGAAGAGGCATTCTAGGAAGGGTGAGCTCGATTGAAATGATGCATAGAGTACCGTGGAGACTGTTGCGGAGAACAAGAAATAAATTAGATACCTGCTACTTGATTTAATTATTGATATTACAAAAACGTCCAGTATTACCGCTCATAACATTTCAGGCGGGATAACCTTCGCATCGTAGCCTATACGTACATTATTCCGTTAAGCGAAATATTTGCAGATTAATTTTTTTTATGATCTGTTGTTCGACTGCAGAGATATTAGGAAATAAACATACCAAGAAAAGGAACTTATTTTCATATTTATAATGTTAGTAGTAGGTAAATCTATCTATTTTTTAAGATGAATTAAAAATCTATAAAATAATAATTCATATATTGTAGATGCTACAAACAATAATAATTCATCTAAAACATAAGATGAATTAAAAGGCTATCACTCTATTTTTTAAGATGAATTAAAAATGAGGAATCAATTAAGAGCTGTGAAAAATGGTATATCATTAACTTTTTAATAAGGAACTGCCTCTTTTGCGAGCGTCTAAAGAAATCAAATATATGTAGAAGGAAACGTGCTAGCATATTAATGGTATATTTATAATTCGTATATGGTGTTGCGATTTTGTGTGCGAATATGTTTTAATAAAGGAGTTTGAGACTAGGAACATGTTTCAACCCCATATAATTACCCTTTTTGTGAATACTACGAAGGTTAGTATGTTTGTTTATTTAAAAATACATATGCCATCGTGATCCCAAGAATCTTCCTTGAATACATGTTGTTAGAAATTTACACATGGTCTCTCCATCGCAAATATATTCTCTCGGGCATTGTTCATCACGCGATTAGATTCACTGAGCATTGTTTTAAAATATGTGTACAGCCTATTAACCAAATTAAAATACGTGCACACCCAATCAACCAAATTAAAATACGTGCACGTCCTATTAACCAAAAGAGTCAGAGAAAAGGAGGATTTTTCTAACGATTTGGCTGTTGGAACTCAAAAATAGACCAAAAGGCTATCTCGTTAAAAAAGCAACTTTATCAGACATTCATTAAATTTAAAGTGAATGCGAGCCAAATATTTTAAAAGCCTTACTTCCCTAAAATATTGCACATGCTTTATATACGCCTTGGCTTAATATATAAACGTCCAAGTTTTGTGAATATTGTCCATTTCCCTAAAAAAATTGACAATATTTTGAATAAAGCTTTCACACAGCAGCTATCGTAGCTTGATGATGTAAAGAGAAACAAATAGCTCTGATAAATTTCATTATATCTATACAAATATACAAAAATCGTGTCAAATTTGTCAACGTCATAAACATACATACAATTTAACAGAATTTTTCATTAATTACCTCTTCACTAAGTAAAAATTTTTACTTTAGCAAGTGAAAAACTGCTGACTTCCTCTTTTATTCATCTGCTTGCAGTGGGTTTTATAAATATTCAATTTCATAAAAATTGGCATAATTTGATAAATTTTCAGTCTGAATCGAAGAGTTTACCGGTTTAATAGATTTGCGGGAAAATTATTAATCTTTGTATTCATATTTATATTTTCAGAAATAACGGATCATTAGGAATATAGCTTTATTGGACGTAATAAATATCTATAGACACTTTCTACTCTTTGTCTTTATTGATTTTAAATTGTTTTTAACAAAAAATATTTTTCTAATTATTCTTGTGAAAATAATCTCGTTGCATTTGTTAGTATACCTACGTTTTTCTACAAATTTACGTGAAACGTATAGATGTAAATAGTTAGCCCATGTATTCAAAAGGATTGACAAAAGGGTATAAGAATGGCCAGCATGGAAAAGTATTATTTAATGGAAGAGCTTGTACGCAAATAATTTTTTTTTTGTGTTGACGGGAGCAAGCTATTGCTAAGAAAGATATTACTTAACTTTTCTGTTACAAGCAATGACAGACAATGCCATCTGATAAAGGTTTAACATAAGAAGACAGTGCGACAGATATTTAATATAGTTAGAAGGATCGCTTAAAATGACATTATATGTTTAATATGGCTAAAATATTATCAAAGTGAATTTTTTCCATATTATTCAAAGTTACATCTTTTTATACTTATAATAAAGTGTTTATGATTTTATAGTACGAACAAAAGGAATTATAAATAAATCTGAGCAATATAAAATGTTAAAACTATTTAAAAAGACCAAGGAAAAGTACTGTTGCTTCAAATTTCCCTCGTGTGAATTGCTAAAGAATATTATATCCGTCTGATAGCATCCATTGTTATTACACGTGACGAAAAAGTTTGACAAAATGTCAATGACCGTACTCCGGCTGTATTTCACTTCGAAGGCACCGTTTCTTCGAAGTTATATACTTAGCAACAAACGTGATTTATTTAAACGTATTGCCGAGACAGGTTAATTTAAAGTTTTTGCGTCAATTATTATTTTGCTGTAGGTAAAGGTTATTGCACGAACGAAGTGCTTCTTACAGCAATTTTCAATCGAAATAACAGCGAAATGATGTTATTTTTTTGTCGGATAATAATTTATATTTGCTCTTTGAAATAAATGTTTTTTATGTCATTATAATATTTTAAATGGGTATTATATTAATTTGCATTATTATGTCAACGAGTGTTAAAATCATGTCAATGTTGAAATCACGTCAATGGATGAAATTTAAAAGCAAGTCCACCGTGCACAAATGTAGTATACAAACTTCCTATGACATCTTAACAAATTTTTAAATGCAAGTTGAACTTTCATATCTATTGTTTTGCATCAATTACGTCAATTGAATACATCACAAAATAATTTATCGTTTCAGGGATGTACTTGCAACAAAAAAAACTAATAGTAATGGAAATTTTCAGAAAACGTGTTCTCGTATATGATATAGCCTACAAATTGTTTACCTATTTTAAGACAATGTTTTTACAATGTTAACTGAACTTTTACTCTTAATTTCGATGATTATTCTTAACATTAGACATATTTATTTCAAAAACATTAGAAAAAGCTTTAACATGTAAATCTGCTAGAAGCTGGCCGCTTATGTAAGGATAAGATGCCCATTTAATTTCCGGGTCATTTTTCCTCTTCCTTTACTTTTTCCGTTACATTTTTCTTTTTTCCCGTGTAAGTTTTTCTTTTCCGTTTCTTTGTTCTTCTTTTCTGCAATTTTTGAATGGAGTGCAATTCACATGCGGTTATAACTTACAAACAATTTATTGCAATTATTGCAAAATTTTATGTTCTATTTTTTCAGTCTTGTAGTAATTTTCTCCGCATTCAACGAATCATATATATTATCTTCGGGACCGAAATTTTCACCGGCTAATTCTATCGTTCCTTCTTCCTCGGAACTTGAATGTAATTTCATTTTTTGATTTTATATGTTACGATTTTTCTTCATAATCTTATTATTTTTACTTTCTCCTTCCTTTTTTTCACCAATATAATCCAGGAATGCGAGTAACTTCGCTACCGGCTTGGAAAGTTTTCGAACGCTAGTTGACAGTTCTACAACTGGGTACATGTCAGTCAGGTGCTTTGGAAGCGTGTCTTTTTGGGAACATCCTCATTAGATCTTTATTTTAAACGCACTGTTGGTGGTAATTCTTCTTGAACCCGTTCAGATGTAGGATCCTCACGTATCATTGAAATACCTTCAATAACTCTCTCATTTTTAACGTTGTCAGATCTGGAATCTAAATTTAGTGCCACTTGTGAATTTTTTATACGATTTGAGGTAATGATATCGACAGTTTATTATATTCAACGAAAAAACAGTAATAATATAACAAATTTTATAAATATTAACACAAACATCAAATATCAACGTACTAAAAAACTCAGGTAATTCTCAAGTAATCTTAAGATTAACCTGAGTAAAAAAAATTAAGAAGTTTTTAATTTTTTTTTCAATAAAAAATGTATACAGCAAAATACGTTCGAGTAGAAATCGCTAACCAATCTTAACTCTCGATATCTAGACCAGGCGGTAAATTTTTTCGGTTGGTCGTTTCGTCGAACAGGCCATGTCATACTGAATTACCCTAAGCTAATACTTGATTGTATTTATAAATATATTATTGTGCATTCGGCGTGATTCTTTATGACGCATTTTAATATTCTAACAAAAACAAAACTCATTATGAGCGCCATAATGTATTAAGTGGAAAATAATATAATAAAAGAAATATTATTCTGAAAAGAAAATATAAATCTAAGTTTGTATTTTCGTGTATGCAGTTTAAAATGTAATACATGTGTGTAAATTGCTGGCGAAAATGTAATGTTTACCTCATTTCAAAATCCTAAACAAAAAATTATATATTTTTTTCAAATTGACATACTTATATTAGTTTTTATACTACTTGCATAATTTGAAGAAAATTTTAATAGATGTTAGAAAGAAAAGAAATGTAATACCCATTTTTATAGCCAATACATCTTGAGACTTAGTTAATAATATTATTATAAAACCGTACTTTCGTTCGACTTTTATAAAATCATCAGTTTATCAGATAAAAATGCCGGTTTGAGATTATGAATTTTGCGGGCAAGAAACTTTTCTTCTCCATTCGGATATCTATATTTGGTAAAATTAAATTATTAGTTTTTGTTTTGGAGGACAACCAATGCGAGTTCGCATGATTATCTATCTTTCCGCCTGCACAAATACGAAACCTAATATTTGTATTGAAGTGACCATATATAATCGTATGTATGACTAACAAATTTGTATTAATCTGAGCGCACATCTAATATAATTGTTTGCCACATTCATTATTTATGTGTTTACAAGGGATACACTTTTTATCCAAAGGCATATAGATTCAGGAGATCAATTATATTTTTTTTTACTGTATGGAAATTTATGTACACGTATATACAATGTTTGCCACACTCATCAATGTAATGGCGATCTGACTTGTCATTTACTAACATTGCTCTCTAAATTTTTGACGTTTCATGACATTATATTGTATTACATTAAGTTTATTATATTTTTATGTGTTTTATAATGTTAAATTAGTTGTATTAAACGTGTAATATTTTTTAAGTATCTGTGTAATTAAAATGCCGAGTATTATTTTAATGACAGTACCAGCAGCTATCCGAGAATATATATCACTGTAAATTACTGAGATTACCGTGATATCACTGTAAAATAAATACAATCAGAATAATCTGGGCACAAAAGGAATGATATGTGGTGAAAGAAAACGCTAGTTATTAATTAAACGAACGTTAATGACGTCAAAAGATTTATACTTAGAGTATTGTCACTTAATAAACCCCGGGGCATGGCTGAACAAACATTTTTAATGGTGATATACGACGTAATAGATAGATTCATTATGAATATGTTTTGCGAGTACGTTCCGTAATAGATATGATTTGCTATGTAATACTATTTCTCAGTGATATCGGCAAAATGCCGGCCTCGCCGACGCTGGCATTAGGCACAACTATCTTTGGATATCGGTGTGAAGCCCAGATTCATTGTGATGTAAGTGTATAAGTATGCAGTGTATTTTTTTTATGAAATATTATTGCATTTTGTGTATTCTTATGTGTACTATAAAATTAAGTATTTGTGGTTATTTTGTAATAATTTTCTGTATTACTTAACATTTAATTAAACGCATATTTCTATCGAAAAAAATTGTGTTATTTTATTATATGTCTTTTTTGTGTAACAGTAGTACTTATAAATTGTTCGAAACACTTCATCTTACTTAACTGAATTTCTTTAAATATAAAATATAACCTGTATAAGTTATGTATGTATACAGTGTCAATATACACACTAATAAAAAATATCAATCACTCGTACTAAATAAATCCACAGTAAATAACTAACGTCAATGTAAGAAAAAGGTTTACAATATCTAAACTGTCAAATCTCATTCTTTTTTTAAATTGAATAGAGTATACATTAGTAGATGATTCTACGTTCACTTTCAATTTTGCAATGAAGCTTTCTACTCCGGACATACATTGCCAAAATAAGTGTGATCAGAAATGAACTTTAGAGTAGTGTGAGAGTTAATTTATAAGTCGGCATACGAATAGGCAGACGAATGAGAGCAAACGTTGTTTTCAGTCATCTTCCGCTCCTAAAATTCTTTCGAAGTTATACGTATTGTTATTTATTTTCCTCAGTTTTTCTTATGTTATTTTGTTATGTTATATGTAATGTCAGTTTTAAATTCATTGTTACATACTTTGTGGTTTTTAATAAAATAAAAAATTAGAGAATATAATTAAAGCAATGGAACACAACAATATTGTTTTTGGAGTGTTTACCCTTTGGAATCCTCTTTATTTATTCACGCATCACATAAGGACTGGTAAAATTATTTCCATGACATTTATTCTAGTGATTTCTTTTGAAGCTGGGGTAACATATGTTTAAATGCAGTCCGTCAACTAGAAAGACGAAATGGCTAATTGAAATTTTAATACAATATTAACATTACGTGAACCAATCATAGAACGAAATTAATATATTTTCCAAAGATCTACTTGCAAACGAAATATCATGCATAGCTAGTCTCAATTGATGGTAAAAAAATCATTTTTATGAAGTTTTTATAACTTTTTTCAACGTGTTTATTTTAATGGGCAATTTTAACATTATTACATTAAATCACCACTTAAAAAACATATTTATGTGTAAACCGATATAAATGTGAACATGCGAGTGATATTTTGATTTATTATAACAAATATCTGAATAATTTAATGAATATGGCGAAAGTATGGAGAATTGAGAATATATGAAAAAAATAAGGTATATGTCGGACGGGTTTTAATAATTTCAACTCTTTCAAAATATATCATCTAACATTAACAAGAAAATGCGTAAATAAATACATGTGTGTGCACAGAAAATCGCTTGTCGTTATCCACGAAAGCACGTATTAATTATTTAAACTATATCCACATTAAGAGCCGAGTAGATGTGCCATGTGTCTAACAGAATCATAAATCGACTATTACAGACGCTGTTGAATGCATATTTAACAAGGTGAGCAAATAAGTAGCGCTAAGAAAAATGCGAGGTCGGATACACACACGAACCCTAGTATGAGTGGGACACGTGTTAATTTAGACACGCCAATTTGACGATTTTTAATTCATATTAAGTAACTTAAAACCAAGTTAAATAAAGACCCGCCCTACATAAATTTTAAAATTCTCACGTAAAATTTATGAAATGAAAATAAACATACAACGTACATATTTATTGTAAAAAATTCACTTAAAATTCGCAATTTATAAGAAAATGAATTTGCAATAAAATAGATATTGCCTAAAGATATAAAAAAAAAGAACATATATATATATATATGTGTGTGTGTGTGTGTGTGTGTGTATATATATATATATATATATATATATATATATATGCATATACGTATATATATGTACATGTATATATATATATATATATATATATATATATATATACATGTTTATATACATATGTTCTGTTCTTCTAGAGAGGAACAAGAATAATAACAATATCTTCAGAGTAATCATCTACTTGTTCTAACCATACGTTAAACGTTATTAAATTGTAATTGTACCTGAATAAGTAGCACTATAACTCGTTTTCGTAAACTTTCAAAACAGAGCACATTTGATCTGAGTGTGAAAAAAAACTGCGAAATGAACTATGGACAGAAGGAAAGATTTACGGTGGTCCACAGGAGCGGTGACTTTGCTGGGTATTAAGATTTCTGATGCAGACGAAGAAGTGTGATATTGGAACATACATTTAAAAAAAACATATGTTGACTGTTGTTTATAAGTGCATGCAGCAAAGTGCTTCCGGGCCACAAGTGTCTTATAGTCAGTGCACACATATGAACTTTAAAGCGCAACGAAGAGGGACATTATCAGTGAAAGAAGGACATAGAATAATTAAGATTTTAATGCTCAGGTTTCAGTCCGAAAACTTCCTCTTCTCATATATATGTAACAGCAGTTCGAGTAAAGTTTTATCAGGTCGTAGTTCTATCCCTTTCACCATTAACATGTTTGAACTCATAATGGTTGCCAGAATCAATCCAAATTTTTCGTAGCATTAATTTCTATGAAACCTGAGCATTAAAATCTTAATTATTCTATGTCCTTCTTTCACTGATAATGTCCCTCTTCGTTGCGCTTTAAAGTTCATATGTGTGCACTGACTATAAGACACTTGTGGCCCGGAAGCACTTTGCTGCATGCACTTATAAACAACAGTCAACATATGTTTTTTTTAAATGTATGTTCCAATATCACACTTCTTCGTCTGCATCAGAAATCTTAATACCCAGCAAAGTCACCGCTCCTGTGGACCACCGTAAATCTTTCCTTCCGTCCATAGTTCATTTCGCAGTTTTTTTTCACACTCAGATCAAATGTGCTCTGTTTTGAAAGTTTACGAAAACGAGTTATAGTGCTACTTATTCAGGTACAATTACAATTTAATAACGTTTAACGTATGGTTAGAACAAGTAGATGATTACTCTGAAGATATTGTTATTATTCTTGTTCCTCTCTAGAAGAACAGAACATATGTATATAAACATGTATATATATATATATATATATATATATACATGTACATATATATACGTATATGCATATATATATATATATATATGTATATATATATATATATATATACACACACACACATACACACACACATATATATATATATATATGTTCTTTTTTTTTATATCTTTAGGCAATATCTATTTTATTGCAAATTCATTTTCTTATAAATTGCGAATTTTAAGTGAATTTTTTACAATAAATATGTACGTTGTATGTTTATTTTCATTTCATAAATTTTACGTGAGAATTTTAAAATTTATGTAGGGCGGGTCTTTATTTAACTTGGTTTTAAGTTACTTAATATGAATTAAAAATCGTCAAATTGGCGTGTCTAAATTAACACGTGTCCTACTCATACTAGGGTTCGTGTGTGTATCCGACCTCGCATTTTTCTTAGCGCTACTTATTTGCTCACCTTGTTAAATATGCATTCAACAGCGTCTGTAATAGTCGATTTATGATTCTGTTAGACACATGGCACATCTACTCGGCTCTTAATGTGGATATAGTTTAAATAATTAATACGTGCTTTCGTGGATAACGACAAGAGATTTTCTGTGCACACACATGTATTTATTTACGCATTTTCTTGTTAATGTTAGATGATATATTTTGAAAGAGTTGAAATTATTAAAACCCGTCCGACATATACCTTATTTTTTTCATATATTCTCAATTCTCCATACTTTCGCCATATTCATTAAATTATTCAGATATTTGTTACAATAAATCAAAATATCACTCGCATGTTCACATTTATATCGGTTTACACATAAATATGTTTTTTAAGTGGTGATTTAATGTAATAATGTTAAAATTGCCTTTAATGAATTTAATTTCAATTCTTTCCCTACCAAAATCACTGTCAGCTTTTTATTATGAACCCACCACTACTCTATTAAGTTTTTTTAAACTATCACGCACACACACACACACACACACACACACACATATATATATACATACATACGCACACACACACACACTATATATATATATATATATATATATATATATATATATATATATATATATATATACATGCATATTTAAATTTTAGATATACAAGTATTAATCTCCTAATACTAGGTTTAATTTCATTAAAATATTGGTAATTTAGTAGATTTTTACACTTAATACTAGACAAAGCAAAACAGTTTATGACTATGTTTTAACTCGTTAAATTTTAAAATCAGAAAATTACATGTGTCGTGTTAGCAACCTGTTTGTCCAATAGTATCTTCGCTATCAGTCATACTTAATAACGTTATCACAACTGTATTTTCTTTACCAAGACAAACGTTGGTAATTTATAAAATGCTGATAAATTAGAGAACGTGGACGCAGGATAGGAGCAATAGAATGAGGAGCCATTAAATTATCAATAGCACTTGCTAATCGATTATTTACACAAACTGGTCGTATCTATTTTATATATCGAGACAACCTAAAGCAGTTATTGATTTTGTTACATCTCAAGCCTTAAAAGTATAAGTTACCCTAAAAATTTTCGTTTTTTGTCACAATATACTTCTTGCCTTGCTTTTTGGCCTTGACTCAGGTAAGTAAACTGATAATACCGCCGTGAAAACATATACACACACATACACACATACACACAAATATATATGTATATATATATATATATATATAAATATATATATATATATATACATATATATATATTTATATATATATATATATATATATATATTATATATGTATATACATATATATTATATGTATATATATATATATATATATATATATATATATATATATTGAAACGAATTAAACAGGAAATTGTTCCCGGATTTATAAGTTACGGAAGATTTGATGTAGAGTTTGGATTTTACATTGAACAAGTTTAACATCTGAGTCCGTAGATATGACCCATTCATATAAAAACATAAAATAGATATCCAGCGAAATACAGCCTAAGATTCAAGGAGCAATTTATTTTCCACGCGACCCTCATTAGCAAAATTATGAATGAGGAAAATCAAAGTTGAAGAACTGGCTCGTCCTTCTCCGGTCGCCTTCATATGATTGGATGTAACTGAAGCTCGAACAATATAGTGTTAGTATTATTTACACCATTCTAGGCTGTGGACCATCTCGATATTTCCGGTCGAGGATTCATAACACATTATTATTAAATGATTTATAAGGGTCACGTTCAAATTCGAAGAGACGTTGCCGGTACGCCGCAGTGCCAAAATATTAGACGGTACATTTAGACTTCTGTTCCAATTTATTCGTTTTCCTTTGCCGTGACTAAATTTATTAGGCTATACGTCCCTAAATTATAGGCGAATAATTGTTTATTATATACATTAAGACCTTGTGAGATCAATTTATAATATTACAGGTATAATAATGTCAAAATGTACTAGGCAATGCTTAAATGAAATGCGCAGAGATGGAAGTACTCTCGTTAAGAAAAGTGAGCATGATATAATTGAATAATGAGTGCATAGTAAATATGATTTAATTCAAATTATTACATTTGTAGTAAACAATGTGAAAATATCTGAGATATAAAAGATACCTTATAGGTTACCCATTTTTTTAAAAATAATAACAATTAATAATAAAAGGTGACTGCAAATATCACCAGTAGTAGGACGAAAGCAAATAATAAGTTCCTCTCATTATATTTTGTAATATTTTGCTCAAGAATATTCCAATTACATATTGCGACTTTGTTGTATTTTTTTGAAAAAAAAATTCCCGTCAAATGAAAAAAAAATTCCAATTGTTTTTATGAACATATAGGAAGATAATATAAATGTTAAGAGATTTTTTCATTAGAGTCCGTCCTCTTACAATGTGTTTAATTATGAAGTATATAAATTTTTTCATACGAATCACATTCAATATTTCCTTCATAAGACGTGACTCTATAACATTTTGCGTTGGGTTGCATACTTTTTAATTATTTTTATTCAAAAAATTCGTAGGTTTATTTTCAATATATTACGAAAAATTGTACACCCGATTAATTTATAAACGCTTGAAAACACAACTACGTTAACGAATGGGTATCATCGTTATTGTATATATTTGTGATAACATCAAAACCATCATAGTGCACGCTAGCGACCAATAAAATGATGTGTGTATATAAAATCGTCATTAGAGTAAAGAAATAAAAAGGGCGAGTTTCAAACGTGTTCTTGAGAATAAATATCCCATCTTCTTACTTTTAACCGATTTTAAACTCGAATCCAGTTAAAATACGAAACGGTTCTTTAAAATGAATTATAGGGTGATAATCTTTCAATATTTTCGATTCGTTAAGTCGTATGGAAACAAATGTCTATTTCATTTCAGTTCAAGAATCGATCAAAATGAATTGACGTTCTTATTTATTAACGATCCATCGTTTGTTTAATTAAAGTAATTTAGAAAAATAAAATGGAAAGAATATACTGTCTATTCACTAATTATGAATAAAAAAGGTCGAGAATGTTTTTTTAATATTATGATACGTCCCCTTTTTTGCTTATTTTGATAATTTATATTTCTTATAATTCCTACCCTATAGCATTATCATTCGAATATTTTAAAATGTACCTATTGCCTAATATAAGGATTATTAAGCTAAATTTTATTCTTCATTACAGTGACAAAGGGACAGAAAGACACATGAATCATTTTGCAAGGAAAACAGGTGTGTGGTATACAAATTTTCCTTTGATTTCTTGAAATATTGAACACCGATTAGACCTATTTAGTTACTTATTTTTTTCATGTCGTTACATTCGCCAACATATTAATATGTTGTTTTAATGAATACTTAATTTAATCTTGCTGTAAATTTTGTGAAATTGATAATTTTACTGAAATCTGGTAATTTCATGTTTGGTTAATGTAGTTCCAACAATTTTTCCTGTGATATGAAAATTTCGTATGATTTTCACACAGCTATGAAATGTTTTTATTTTCAGACTATAAACTTTAAAGAACATGTCAATGTGAGTCTTACTGAGAGTAAACAAATTTTGTAACATTGTTTTTATGAGGAATATCGGTCGCAATACTCTAAGCTTATTTTCGCGTAATTTTCCACAAAAATGGAATAGATTTAAGAAGAAGATTGATGACAAGTTACACCTAATGACTCGTCAACACTAAATTTATATGATGTAAATAAATTGTATCTCTCATACTTCTGCGACTCATAGTGCTCACTTCATCTCTTGTGATTATACTTTTACATTAGATTTAAAAGAAGATTAGTCATATTGACTACATTTTTGTCCAAATGTTATCAATGGAACAAAGCATCTTTTTATGGAATGCGAATTTTTTGGTACAAACCTATTTTTAAAAATTAGATTATTACTCTCGTCAGCATCAGTCACTATAAGTTTTTTAAAGAGTTTTTGAGAAATTATTATATAATGTCTTTATATATTTACGCATCCTTAATAATTTATAGGTTATAACCAGACAGGTCACCACTTCCCGTGACCGGGCTTCAATACCCGCCCATATTGATTAATGCGCACTACTATTTTGTCCGCAGCTCAAATCTGCTTCGTTTTAAAAATTCATGAACAACTTGAACGCCAACTCTATTGGGGCGTGAGAAAAACGGCTGGGACCGTGTAAAATAACTTATTCAGTCCGCTTTTGACATGAAGTCAGTTTCGATGTGCGTTTATATCGGCAGAATGTTAACATAATATTTTAATGTTTAGATATATTTTTTGGATTATAGCATCACTCACGTATCTCCCTATCTGTATGTGATAGCCGTTTTATATGAAACAGCTTGACGTAGAAACTTGTAAGTTGCCATAGTAATAAAATATTATAACTCACAAAGAGGACAAATTTCATATTAAAAATGTGTTTTTTGTTTTAAATTTTATATGTAGTGGGGAAAACAAAAAAATGCTTACTTTCATTTTAAATTACATATAAAAGTATGGCTTGAAAGGCTCAGTTATAAGGCTCTTAAAAATATATGGATCATCATTCATTAGAATATTTGCCTTTTTATATTTAAAAAAATATCAGAATTTTTCAAAATGACGTTATATTTTTTTAAAACTTCGCCGAAATTCGTCAGTTAAGTTGCTATTCTGATGATTTATTTATAAACAACACCAAAGTGGCGTACAATAAGAGCGACCAAAATTTTCCATTTCACATTTTTTTAAAGTTAAATAGGCCTAAAAAGAAATTAAAGACATCTTAAAAAAACTCTACTCCGCGAATTTACATTTAAAAAGGCATACGTCATATTTTCCTAAAAATCCTTCACACGTAAGTGAGTCCTCAACAATTTATGGGCGGCACTTGGCGAGGTCGCCGCTTTTGCTGACCGACCATAAAGCTCCTCCGGGCCATTCTTCATTGTGCGGTTTTATTCTGCGCTCGTCTAAAATGTGCTTCATTCCAAATTTCATGTATCAACACAAGGACGTAAGGCAAGGATAAATTCCATTGTAATTATGACGGGAAGATCCGAGCGCAATAAAGTATTCAATAAACTTTTGACGGGAGATTAAACAACAGTGAAACACAGTTATCTAAACGGGCCTATTAATGAGCTAGTATCTACTATAGATTTTTTAAACTTTCTAGCTAGTGAAATTTGTGAACTTATTGAATTTTCCATAAATAATTTTATCGGCACTATGCGCTGTCTATGCTCCGGTTATTAGCCATTGTTGGTACTATAAACGCATTGGAAACTTTTGGAAAAATTGTTTTTATTTAAGCTATTATGGCCATTATAGTAACTTACACATTTATTGACGCTTAATTAGATATAAAACAGTATTTTCGTGATTTAATTGAATATTAACACGAGCGCAGGAGCACACTAAAAATAACCCTAAGGCGTAAAATAAAAAAAAAATTATTAAATAAATATTATAATGAATAGATATGTGGTGTATTAAATAGACGTATCATCACACTGATGACAACATTTATTTTTAAGAAACCAGTTGCCAAAATTCGACTAAACAACACGCAGCTTACTTTATAACTATTTAACCGCCAATTTCAAGAAGAAAATTTAAATAAAACTTAATAAATTACGTAATAAAGGTGTCTTTTTTACAGGGTTAAAATAGTTCACCAAACTCAATCTAACTAAAGGGAATTGCGATTAAAAGTATTAAAATCAATGTCGTTCTTTAAAGTAGGAAGAAAATAAAATTAAATTATTGAAATGTTTAGATTTTAATTTTTAAGACCAAAATTATCTGCAACATAAGTTAGACAATAATAACTAGCACAACGACAGTTCAATGATATGAAATATAAATTATAAACAAATGTTTTTTCTTTATTATTTCGTACATCGAAAGGGAAACGGAACCCTTATAAAGTCACTATCGTATTTTTCTCTCTGTCTGTACATCGCAGTCGATTTTCTCTCAAAGCGTTAGCTCACATTTTTAAAATATCCTGTGTATGGTAATTTCAGAGGGGACCAATTAAGTACTGGAATTATGTTTCAGCTTTATGATATATGAAGTGAAAAGGTAGATCTCTGTTCATAAAAAATTCAAACAGGATTTTTTTCCTCAATTTTAAGAGGCCTAAAAGATATGCACCAAAATGTGCGAAATTGTTCATCCCACCAGTCTTATTTCTGAAAAGCACTAAACTATTATAATAAACATGAGAAAACGGGGTTGGTAAAATCTGACTGTAATATTATCGTATTTTTAATCATATATCACCTAGGGTATCTTGAAAGATGTGCCAGGCAATACTGATACAGTGAAAAATAACATTAATATTAATAAATCATTTGATAGATAATTTGTACAATTAAATATTTAAAGTTTTGTAAGCACCCAAACATATGGAATCGGCGTATGAGTTACCTTCACTTAACAAGTAATTATAATTAACATTAATTATGCGAGGAAAGAATATATCTAACAATATTAGCTTTATATTTTTAGAGATTGTACCGCTTACAATTTACTAGCTTGTAGTTGTTAATCGAGCTGAAATTAGAACAATTAAACAGCTTTAAGAATTTTACGAAGTTCCATAAATGTTGAAATTTTGTACAACAGATACTCCTTGTACTAGATTCAAAACATTAAATAGAAATTTTCAAGATGTCTTTATCAATGTATTTATATCAATGACCTCCTAAAACTGATTTAATTTATCACTAGACTAAATTTAAAACGAAATTTAATATATTTGCCACTGTAGTTTTAAAATATTGAATATATTTGGCGTTAATTTTGTAGAAATTCATTATTCACAATTGAATGAAACTACGTAATGTAGTATTATTTCTACTTTCTTTAATTTATTTACCACGACTTAAAGATCTTTGCTAATATCCCACCTGAAGATGTTGTAATACAACAAAACCTAGGTCGTGGTAAAGAAATTAAAGAAAGTAGAAATAATACTACATCACGTAATTTCATTTAATTGTGGACTGTAGTTTTAGTAAAATATGCCATTGTTAGAGATACATAAGAAATGTGACGAGAAATTTAAACAGGCTTCGTTGTATGTGATCTGTGCGGGTGAGTTTTGGAGTATGTGCGATTATTGTGATTTTGTCTAACAAATGACATTTTCTAATAATGACACACTTTAGCTCAAAAAAAACCAGTGCTGAAAAAAATAGTAATTTGCAATAAGAACCAATTCAATCAAAGATGTTTATAAAAATATCCTCATTGAACAGGAACTCCTCGGTTAGGTCGAACATTTCTAATGGAAATTTTTCGTATGTTTAAATATAATATTTTTATTTTCACTTTAAATTCATCACAGCCTTATTATAAAACTTTAATTTTTTTAATAAAAAGGGCAAAACTGGTTTTGTCTTTTCTTCAATTAATTTAAAAACAAAGTGAAATTTTGTCTTACTGCCTAAATTGTATAAATCAAAGGAAACATTTTTGTATTTTTCACAAAAAATCCACAGCACTATTAATAAAATGCGTATTTACATATCATCGCAATGATAAGTTCATGAAGATTTATCATTCGAACACTAAATGGTTGTTGTTAACATCATTTATATTAATATTTTATAATGGTAATAGATTCTAAATTCCTTTATAAATAATTTGAATAACTAAAATAAGTTTGTTGTAGTAGTGAAGGCATATAGGTTTTAGAGCTTTTTGGAAAACTTTGCTCGCAGTTTTAGATTATTGTGTCAAAAGAGACCTGGGAAAAAATATTCAGACGAGCACCGGGAGAAATCCCACTGGTTATAAACATTCGTTTATTCACTAATATATTATTTCATGTGAATATATTTTAGATGTTATAAGAAATTACAAATCATTGCATATTTTGAATAAATCCTCTGAACATGATATGAGGATTTCACCATTCACATATGGCAAGAAAGTTAAATGCAAACTATAGCCAAGTTATAGAAAGTTAATGCAAATATATTTTTATTTATGATTAAAAATGTCTTAAAATGTTTGTAACTTTTTATTTTTAACTGTATTACTCCTTATTCAGAGTATGTTACGTCGATGATAAGATTTAAGTAAGTTCCATGGATAAAAAAACTTAAGTTGGTAAATAGGAGATAACTATTATTAGTTTAATAGATTGGTGCATAAATTCTTGGACACTCGAGCACTTTTTTGATTTTATTATGACTTATTTGGACAAATAATTTAATTAACAACATATTCACTACCATTTTTATTATATAACAAATTTACTAGGCAAAGACAAACTGCCTTCTTCTCAAAAAGTAGAAGGCTGCTGTTCAAAATATTCTCAGGTGTCATTTTTAAATTTCTCACAATTATCAAACTTTTTTTCCGCAAATGTTGATTTAAAGACCAAAACCGATAATGATAGTCTGAAGAACCAACGTCTGGACTATACAGCAATTATAGTACAGTAGTCTATCGTGAATCTCCCAGTATGTGATAAACGGATTTCGCAATGTATTTTCGGGCATTATCGTAAGAGAAAGCAACACATAGCACAGAGGTCTCGGTCGCTAATCACTCAATGTTGTGGTCAATTAATGGAGTTGTTCTCCATATATAGCAGCATTCATTGTCTCGTTTTTATAGAGACGCTTTAAAAATAAAATGCCTCGCTAATCTCAAAAAATTGACAGTAGATTTTTTTTACTACGAGTGTCAGGTTAAGGTTGAGGCGACTGCTTACACTATAAGGTAGCCAATAAGCCTGATTTTTATTATCGTCGTTGTAGGCTCATAAATTTTCTTCAGTGATTATAGATTTGAGAAATCCCGTCTTTATAGTTGTGAAATAAATTTTTACGGATAGCGATGCGTGCTGCGCGATTGGCGTCAGTCAACGAATCAGATGTGATTGACTCAAAATTCTGCAATATTCCATGGCGCGTAGATGTCAAGTAATAGTTGTATATTTGTACCCTGATGTTTACGCTAGATTTTGGAGACTTGCATCTGGATGCATTTCTAATCAGTGGTGCAACGCGTTTTCGTTGAAGTCACCGGACGCCCCAAGTGAAGTTTTTCTTTACAAATTGTCTCACATTACTTGAAGTAATTAAACCAGTAGCTCACAGTTAAATGAGCAGTACTCCCTTTTCTAAAAGCAATTTAAAATCACAGAGCGTAATTGATTGGAACTGACGTTGGTCCATTTTCATTTTAAACTGTATGACGTAACGTGTGCACGCCTTTATATATTCACCGAATATTGAAGACTGAAGAATAATTATTGAAGCCTCTAAAATATTTTAAGAGCCTCTGTTCAAACCTCTAGTCTAAATTCAGTCAAAAAAACTTTGAAATTAGTGATATTTTATATTCTATCTGTGCATTTTTATAAAAGGTCTTAAAATGGTCCGATATTTAAAATACAGTATGAAGTCAGAAAAAAGGTTTCGACGTAATCAAACCTAAGGTCAAAGATTTTTATTGCCGAGAATGATAAATGGCCGCACCTAAATTAAAAAGCCTCTAGCGCAAAGCCATTTTTGGGCATTTCTTATTTATAGTAACAAACTTCGTGTGTGGGAATGGCTGAAAGTTTTTTGGACGACTCCAAGACATGTCACCTATATATTAAATGTGTATCGATGTACCTTGCTTAGTTGTGCAGAATTAAGTTGTTTCAGTTTATTTTATAATTGATAAGTGCTTAATACGTTACCTGTTTATGTTTACATTTTAATAGTTTCACGCACATTATATAACTAGAAACACTCTTAACTTAGGTAACTCCTATATTTTAAAATAAAAAAAAATTAGCCTGCTCCATTTTGTTAAGTTTCATTTAAAAGATCTTTTAAAATAAAGTGTAAGTTCCATTTTTCACTTTTCATTTTATAGCACCGTTCATGAGATATTAGCTTTAAAAAGGGCTCGCAATGTGTCTCTCCTTCTCATTCTCAAACAAGACTGTTTAAAAATCTGGAAAAAATTCTAAAAATTCATTACAATTAATATGTTAAAATAAAGTTATTTGAAATAGTCCAGTTGTATTACTTTTGGGAAGAAAATTTTAAATATGTGGATGTAACCCAGATGGTCACTATTTAACTACTAAGCTTGTCCGGGTATTTTAAATAATTTAATATAAATTATTTAATCATGTTTTCAAACGCTTTTTAAAAACAAATACCAAAAATAAATCTCGATAAATGCTCCAACTGTCGAAGTATTTAAATTTTTATTCACTGCTGAAAATATTTATGAACACGTAAGAACAGGATATACGAATTTTTATAAATCTTCCTTTGATCAATACTGGTAAATTTTTTTTTCAAATTTGATCGAGTCTATGTACAATAAATTTACATTAAAAACTATACAAATATTTGTTTTTAATATGTGAGATAGACATATCTCACATTTCAGAATTAATTACTGAAAAAAATTAAATATTCTGAAACTTAATAGGAATTTAATCAAATACGAGTTACATATGTAATGATGTATCTATCATATTTTCGACTAATTTTATAAATGCGAATATTTTGAATGATATTTGTTTTTAAATCTAGGCTTTAAAACTATTTGAATCTCCGTTGTTGTAATTGGTGTTGTTTATATACCACTGGTATATTGCTTACTTCGAGTGTATCCTTCTTAACTTAATCTAATTTTTATGGCTATCTTATAGTAGCTATTTTTATTATGTCACTGTCATATTTTCCGCTTATTACTCTAGCGTAGAATTTAAAATATTCTCATATTTAGTAAACTTTTACCGATTGCCAATAGAATTAGATTATTAGCGTATATGATAGCAGTGTTGGTGAGATCGCTGTGTCATTAGTACTTTAATAATCTAACTTTAAAAAAAAACACAAATAAGGACGATTTCGTGTCGTAAGTTTTTGGAAGGATTCTTTATTTTGATTATGTTTTTTGGAAATGTAGTTTAAAATATCGTTGTGAAAGCAAGGATATTATAAATTTTAATATAATACCATTTATTTCGTGAAATAATAATTCATTTGTCAGTTTGTCTTTCAAAATGGGGCTGTAGGTGCATTTCAAATCAATAAGTACTATAAGTGTGTTAATTAGTTGATGAAAACCATATGTTACATGTTGACTGAAAGTCACGACAATTCGGTTCTGTCTAAAACCTGCTCGTGTGTTGTTTCGAAGACTCTATTGCTTCAAAGACCTTCATAACATGTTTAAAACACCTCACTACAAAACGCTCTGAAAAGTTGTTATAGCAGCTCGTTAGGACAATGGATATGAAACTCTCCGGCGATACAGCTTTTGTTTCCTTTTTTGGGATTGACATCGAATATTTGCCAATGGTCAGCAATGTAATTTCCATGAAATTTTTATGAGTTCTAGTAAAGTATATCTAGCTTCAGGTATCATGCACATCAGAAATTCTGAGAAAATTTGACATGAATTTTCTCAGAAAATAATACATGAATTAAGCTGAATTTAAAAAGTTACAACCAATTGGGTCGATCACAATTTAGTAGTGTAAATCTTTGTAAATTATTGTTTGACATGACAATTAATTCTGAAGTCAAAACCTTTTTACCGTTCTTTTCCTAAACTTGATTTTCATTCCACGGTGACATGTATACATCATATATGTCATGTTTAATATATATTGAAGAAAATGTAAATATACATTGTCCTCTCAATTTTTGATTAGAATCGATTATATTGCAACCAAAATGAACTTTTAAACAAATTTGGTTATACAATCCGCAAATAACACTAGCAAGTATGAACTTGATATTTTGTACAGTATTATAAAATAAACAAAGAACTAAATACAGCATTTATTCCAAGAGGCGATCTATTTTTCACGCAATCCTCGTTAGCGAAGGCATGAAGGAGTGAATACCAGTCCCGCCCTCCTCCGGTTGCCGTCATGTGGGTAGACTTACCCGAGGGTTAAATGAAATAGTTCATTCTAGGTCGCAGACGAATAATAATACGTTATAATTAATTGATTTATTAGGGTCACGCTAAAATTTTGAGGACGGTGCCTGTCCATTATAGAGCCAAAATGTTGGGTTGTATTAATTTCGGCTTCAGTTGTTATTTGTCAGCTTTCGCTTGATGAGACTAAATTTATGGGACACTAATTCCTGAATAATTTAAAAATAATTCCTGAATATTTAGGGAAAATTGCGCCGGAAATATACTAGTAAATTGGTCATCAAAATAGGGCACATCTGAAGTAAGATCATAGGATTTAAGAGAGTAGGTAGCAGAAGATAGACTGGTACAGATATAAGTTCCTTAAGGTTTATTACTAAGCTTTATGTGTATAAGAAATAGATAAATTATAGATTTAAAAAAAGGATTATTATATTTTCTCCATTACTAGCACGCCAGATGAAATACGAACTGCAACGACCTCAGCGAGAGACACTTGTCAATGATTCAGCTTAACTTTTTTAAACGAAGTTAGGAATTAATTTTCTGGCTTTCCTTTGGATAAGGTCTTTGTTGCGTAAAACATGATAACAACATAACTTTCTTTTAAAAATAAAATCCCTTCACTCGAGAATGAATATTCACCTGTCGTAAACTCACTAATACTCGCGTAGCGATGCTGACTGCTGGTGTACAACCACTTTTCTTTCACGAAGAATCGAATGGACGTGGTTCTTATTTCAGAGATAGGAATCGGATCGGAAAATGACATGTTATTTTTCATCACGGAAAATCGTGTCGCTAATAATATTATAATTCTGACCAATATATTAAATGATAAAGTGAGTTTGTTTGTCCTCTTTTACGTCGCAACAGAAGAAAGGATCGACGTAATTTTCGGATAGAGGGACAAAATAGTGATATAGATTCTTCGTCGTCCAGGAAAATTAATCTTCGTCTTCCCAACTGATAAAATCATAACTAGTATTATAAATGCATGTATTTTTCTTTATCTTTTCACGTCACAAGGCAGTAAGAGATCGACGTGATTTTCAGCAAAAAGATAACTTGGAATCTAGAAATGATATAGTCTACTTTTTATTTCGGGACACCTTAATTCATCAGAAATATTCTTACTTGATTCAAAAAAGTTCCAAAACGGAATAATGAAGCAAAATCGTATACAACAACACAGACGTGACTTTTAAATATTACATTCGCAATATAAAGGGGCAAAAATCACTCCGTAATTCCTAGTTCAGAGGGGAAAATTATTATTTTCATTGGCAGTTTTATTACAAAATCACGAAAGTAAAAGTTAAGTATTAAATTTTCTTTAATAATTCCAGATGCCGTCAATTCTCTCTATAAATTTGTTATTATAACAAAATGAGTGAAGTGAAAGCTAGTATTAATAAATGAAACTTATTCTTCTTTTGGACATTTTATTTATCAACTTTCAATAAATAAGCGTTATTCTAGAATTTTATCCTGATATGAACTTTTGTAAAAAAAAACAGTCTCGTTGCGGCGTTTCATTCGTTCGCGTGTATTCGTAACCCAAATGAAAACTATCAAAGGAAAGAACCAACTAATAAAATCATTTTTTAACCGTTTACTTTCTAAAGTAACTTTCTGGAGGGAATGGGCCAATTGCAATATATAGTTGAATAAGGGGAATGAAGTTTGTTACATTTGAATATTTAAAGTTAATTTTTTTAAGCATTGTGAATTACATCTAATAATGTAACGTGTATATATATATATATATATATATATATATATATTATATATATATATATATATATATGTGTGTGTGTGTGTGTGTGTGTGCGCGTCTGTGTGTGTGTGGGTGTATAGTATATTACGTTCAATTAGATGATATTGTTTCTTTGTCATAAGGATGGTTAATATAATTGTAATCCTTCCAAAAGGATTACGTGGCTCGCGATTTTTTTCCAAATGTGAGACAAGGAGCGCCATGAACAATTATTCATGAAAGCATCACAATGCTATTTCGCTGCGGACTACAAGGTGTACGAAAAATTTCAAACTATATTTCGATTAATTGAATATTTAGTTTACTAAGTAGTAAAAAAAATTACTGATCTATTTGATTTATTTGATCTCTCGTATTAAAATTTTACTACCTATTCACATATTTTTTTTTATTTTATATTAAACTTTGGTAAAGTAGGTGTTTTATGTCAAAAATATGTTTACGCTCTTAAATGAACAATTATCAACGCTCGAACTAAAATTTTTTTGCATGATTTTTTTTTTAAATATTTCTTATTCTTCAAATTCACATAACTTTATTTACATATTATCAGAGAGGATAAAATACATATATATATATGCTTTATCCTCTATGATAACACGTAAATTAAATTAAAGAGCCATAGCGGGGACACTTTAAACAAAACTATTATTTGCATCATCACATATGAAGAATATGACCACGTCTGTTAATAAAATATCGGGTACGATTTTACATTCTAATTAAAAAAAGTAATTTACCCAATCTTGATCAATCCACACTTCGCAAAATGTATACGTGGCAATTTTTTAATTTAACTGAACGAACTTTATTGCCATTGTATTCTGGTGGCGTAATGTCATTATCATCTTTACGAAGTAAAATCGTTCTCCAATGTGAATGTTAATTAATGATGGTTGTTAATGAAACTGTTATGAAAAGGCCCTTTAATTCAAAACGAAAATGGAACCAAAAATAATCTAATGACAAATGACCTTGTAAAATTCTGAAAGTAAAACTATCCGCAGTATTATTTAAAATAATGCAAATGCGAGTTGAGTAAGTTAATTGTTAAATAACATTTTTTCCTAGTAAATTTTTGCGTAAAGAAGGTGAATTATAACCAAGGGGACGTCATAAAAAGGTGATAATTTTGCCAAAAGCTTGCTTGCCTACATATTGATAAATATGTTTAAAAAACTAACTTTAGGGTGTAGCTACACTGAATAAATTATTGAGCGAATCAATTATGCACAACTAAATATTTGTTCATAATTGAATACAGTTTTAATTGTATGTATTACTTTATTGAAAATATTAAGACCGAATTCATTGATTGGAATATAATTGTAGTTAATAAAAATTAAAATCAAAGTAAGGAGAAATAATAAATGGTCTTTATTGTTGCTTTTAACACCAATATGGATGCCAATACTTCTATCTATTTTATTACCATCTTTCACAGTTTACCATTTACATCAATTTTTACACCGAATATCATGAAAACCATATAAATATATCAAATCTCATATATGTCAAAAATAAACTTGATATTATGAAATAAAGAGCATAAAATTCGAAACATTTAAGAAATATTTTTAAGATGTACAAGAATGAACTGAAAATCTACGAAAATATGTTGTGTTTGTTAGTCACTGTTTTCAGATAAAGATCTAATGGTATTTTTATTTCCATCTATAGATAATGTACAAGAAAGAAAAAGTTGTTATTTACACATACACACACACACACATACATATATATATATATATATATATGTATATATTAATATATACCTGTGTGTGGTATTGTGTATGTGTGTGTGTATTATAGATATTTATACCTTTTGGTTACAAGTTTGTCAACATCAGTGTTGTATTTTCGTTTTAAAAACATAAATAAAATAAACTTTTCTGCCATTTATCATCTAAATATAAAAATGACAAATAAAATATATAAAATACTTAAATTCGGCTTTATGATGAATTTCAAAGAATGTTATAGTCAAATAAAAGTTTCTAGCAGTACTTAAAAATATCAATGATGGACACGTTTTTGACATAAAATATAAAACCAAATCATTACAGATTAAGAAAGATTTAAAAAAAAATATTTATACTTTTATGTAAAGTTTCTGCTCGGTAAAAAAGCTTTATTCATATTAAATATTAAACTGGACTATAATGCGAGACAAAACAACAAAACATCATTAAAACAAATGATGTTAGTTTACGAATTAATATATGATTCGATACCTTAAGAAATGTATTATAAATACATATACTAGACCACCTAAACGCATTATAAATAACTTTTGTCGAATCTAGTAGTGTATTTTGTATTTCTGTTACCGGAACTACACATGGAAAAAAGACATTATTACATGAACGTTATTTATTTATCCTCAGGGAGCGTGGATGGAATGTCGCAGGTTTCGTATATATGCGGTGAAAGGAACCTCTATTTTTTAAATATAGATACAGTTTGACGAGAACTTTACACACGTGTCGTTTTTTGCGAGAATTTGCCATGAATATGGCGGGTGTCTGAACGTAACAACCCTTTTCTCTAAAGAGTGACGATTTTTAACGAATAAAATCAGCAATATATGGCGTGTGCGCGAAAGGAACTATACACAATCAGTTAATAGTTTTTCAAAGTATTATAGTCCGTATACGGAAAATCATTAAAGGCTTAAAATATTTATAGTGTTAATTAATTTGGAATCTTTGTAAACATAATTACTTTGTGCGTACGTATGTGGGTATGTACGAATGTGCCTCTCCCATGTATCTTTTTGTGTATATAAAAAGACGACGACAAAATAGATGCATTACTAGAAAGGAATGTTTATATTTACTACTGCGGAAATATTTGACGATACAATAAAAAAACATTTAGGGCCTTGAAAGCGAACCTTCCGTATACATGTTAGATAAATATTGGACCAAACAAAATTGCGATAGAAATTTCGTTCTTCCTCCCAAATATAAAAATGGTTTTGAACAATTTATAAAGAAGGCAAAATTATGATAACAATATCTTTTCTGAAGTTAGCAGATACCATGGTTAGTTTTCGTCATTGTATATTTCGAATGGGTCACCTTAATATAATGCAAAGTCATCATAAAATTAGAAGAGGGACAAATAAACATTTTTGGTATGTGTGGAAGTCACACAATGAATGTTTATAATTTTTAATTAACAAAAAACTTTAAGAGATTAAGGGTCTATGGTATTTTTATTTAACTATTATATTTATTGCTAAAATCTTCACTATATGCATATGATATGTTGTTTAGCATATATTTAACAGCGTTAACAAAAATAAAGTGATTATGTTCATATTGAGAATATAGAAAAATGTAAGTCTAAGATTTATAATAAAGCAAGTTAACCTAAATGCCGCATGTATGTTAACCATTATGGGGTAAATTATTGTCCCGAGTCATTATATGGTAAATGATTGTCACGAGTCATTGTGGGGTAAATTATTGTCACGAGCTATTGAACATTTAGGTGTTTTTTACAATAAATTAGAAAAAGTTTTTAAGCCAATAAAAGGGGAAAAAACATATCTTTTAAAAAAAAATTTCCATGTTTTTATGCTAAATTTTCAGTTGATCAATAACGGCCTTATTTATGTTTATAAAGCACTTGTGTTAAGAAAATTCAATTAAATTTTCCCTGAAATAGAATTTGTTTCTAAAAAGTGGTTTGTCTGATCTAAAGTAGCGAAGGCCTTGTACCCTATATTGCTTTTGGTGTTTTGGAAACTCATATCTTGTTAAGAAAACTGTTACAAAATTTATGATACCGTATTTTAAAAAACCTTTTTGTGACTTGATAGGATTTGCAAAAAGGGTTATCGTTCATCCTTATGTTTGAGGTAAAGGAAACTCCATAAAAATATAAATATAACAGTTTCTTTACAATGGGATAATTAATCTACGTGATTCAGCAAACTGACAATAAAAATGGATTTAAATGGGAAGAATTATGACGCTTTAATAAGCGGACAGAGAGATTTCAGAGAGAAAATGCGTTTTGTTTTCGTATTTCGGCTACAGAAATCTAAAAACAATTTGACGAAGGGAAATATTTTGTAGTGTTCTTTCATTAATAAATTCAATAACCTATATTTATATTTTCTAAAACAGTTAAACATAAAATATAAAACGAAATCATTATTCATAAAATGACCGATATTTTAAATGAAAATTGTTTGGTTCACACTGCCTAAATTTTTTTTAATCATAAAATATTTGCGATTACAAAGCTTCACACCTGCTTAAAGTGCTATGGATATACTCGGCGGTAAACCAAATATAACTGAATGGTTTGACGGTTTTTGTTTAAATTTGGCGCTAGGTCTAGTACAGCCGAATGCAGCAGCCGAGTTAGTTAGAATATTTTCATTTCTTCATTGTTTCCAGAGTATCGTAGCCGCAGCGGTGAAGCGGTTTGTTAAAATGTATGGGACACAACACAATTTCTACATTCGAATCTTGGTGCTTTATATATTTTTGTCTTTTTAATGATATTTCTTCTAAAACTAATTAGTGTTAATAGAATTAGAATAAAACTTTCTTCTACTGCTTTCGGGGTACACTCAGTAAATAAAGTCCACGTAATATTATAATCAAAAACTATATTTTCCATTTAGACAGTTGTGTTTATTTGTTGTTCAATTACTTACGAAATCCACCCCATATTTCGTACATAATTGAAAAAATTATGAATTGATCGAGTGTACTTGCATATTCATCCCGTTTACATATAGAACGCGACAGAAATATGAATTGAAAACTCAATATTTTTTGTCCTTATATTAATTTTTTTATAAAAATACTCTAAAATAAAAACTAAAATTTCCTTTCCTCTCCGCTTTAGGAGAGGTATACTCAGTATATAAAGTCAACGTTTATAATGAAGATCACTATTTTCTATAAAGACAAATGTATTTATTTGTCACGGAGTGTATTTTGAAAGTAATTGAAAAAAAATCGGTAGATTCATCGAGTTACATGCAAGTATTGTTATATATATATATATATATATATATATATATATATATATATATATAATTTTTTATGATATTATTGAGGGTCAAAGATAAAATATTAATATTTATTTTTGTATTAAAAATTACAACATTCACAATACGATTTTATTGGTCATAAAAGTTTTCAGTTCTAGATTGTGGCTTCCAGTACATCATATCTTTTTCTTCTATGTATGTTTCCAATTTACGGCATTTTAATTCATTAATAACAATTAATTTTTTGGGCAACAGTTACTTTTTTTTTACATGGAATGATAAATTTAAAACCAAAACCTGGACGAAAGAAACTCAAAAAGATTTTAACTAACTCAACCCTGCATTGTCATTTAAGATCATATAAGAAAATATAAAATTGTATGGTGGAAAAAGGTCATAAAACAGGCCTTAAGGCAAAACAAGTCTAGTTTATAGACTTATCACCTAAAGCTTCCTTTAGATATTTTATAACAACCGGAAATATCTATTGTAGAAACTACAGTAAATTATATTTTCCTAATGATTTACGTCATATCTCGAATTTGGTGAAATATGTAGAAGTGCTCTTTTGCTTTGTCGCGTTTAGATAATTTGTTTCAAATCGCTTCAAATTGAAAAAAAAATTAATATATCGCCTTTGGAGGAGTCAATTAAGTACCTCTTACATATACAACGATGTCATGTTTACCAGTTGAACGTTTAATCAAACTTACGATATAACTAGAAGTATATAGTATGTACGTATTATACTCATGTACATAGAAATCAAATAAAATCAGTATGGACACAACAAAACGTCGAGTTAAAAAAGCTCTGAGAAGGATCCCTATATAAGTGCGAACAGAATAATAATGCTCTGAGATAAGTACATATTGTACCATTCTTCATAGAGAATAACGGATTTAATCTTACACGCACACAAATACACATATATGTATTTATAATGTATATATATATATATACATATATATATATATATATATATATATATATATATATATATATATATATAAATATGTACATATATACTACGTAAATTATTATTTTCCTTTAGAATGATTAAACCGATTTTGATGATGATGTGAACATGCTATGCTAAGTCATATTGGTGGTCAACCTTTAGAGTTCAATGTAATCGACACATTACTTAGAGCAATTTTTAAATTAAAAAGGCAAAAAAATGGATAAAAATACTATAATTAATTTCATTATTTTAAGTAAAATTGAAACTGAATTTCTTTGTTTTGGAATTCAATATTAGTAGAAATAAAATGAGCGAAGTTTGAAATGCAGTTATCTCTGTACAGATAGGATCTACTGGTTTCATTTACATGAATAGTTTATCAGAAAAAAATTAAACCCCTCATAAATCAAAACTAAATTTTTTTTTATAGTACATGGCAAATTTATTTTTGCTGTCACAATTGTAAAGTATTTGATATTTATTCACACTTGTAATAGATAAGATACACTCGTACCTTTATAAAATGAACGAACGTGATAATTACCAAACACATGGAAACTTTGAATAATGAAACGAGTGGAAAAACTTATTGAAAAATAAATGTGAAACTTAAACATTTTTATCATATATAGCCAAGCTTGACTAAGTGCGAATGGGCTCTTTTTTTTTAGGTGTACATTCGTAAAAATAATTTTACTGATACATTTTCGGCTAAAAACATAATTCAAAAAAAATGTTTAGTTATCTTATACAGAAAGTAATGTTACTAAATTACTGTTATTTAATTAGTTTATCCCAAAACAATACTTATTCTGTAAATACAGTCTATAAAAAATATTGAATTCCAAACTGAAGCTGAACTTCTTGCACTTTCTTTGCTTTATCAAATACTATCTTAATCAAATTTCATTAAGTAATCAAAAAAATTAAGGATTATATGTTGTTGGATTCTTGTCATTTCCTATATTTTGAATCCGTACAGTATTTAATCATGTCCCACCCACTTCCTTATTTCAGTTCAGCAATATTCCTACACATATGAACCGTTTTGGTTCTATTTCTGAAATGAAAAATTAATCTTAGAAGCTTCGTACACATGAAAGGTACATAATATAACTTATTATATCCTCATAAATTCAGGGTAGGGAAACGGAAGTCCGCAAATTTTAAAGCGAGCCACAATGAATACCGTCTTAAATTTCGGAGCTACAATGAGTGAGCGACCTGTAGAATTTTAATATAACCCAAATGAATAATTTAATTATAATGGATTATCATTCAACGGACGGAAATATCTAATTAGTCCATGAGCTTAAATGACGTAAATATCACATTATATAATTCAGACTCTTGGTTAGTCCAATCTCGTGGAAGCGAACGGAGCAATACGAAATGGGTTTTCCTCATTCATTCCTTCGCTAACGAGGGTCACGTGGAAAATATATTGCCCTTTGAAACAAAAGCTATATTTCGCTTTATATTTATTTGATTATATAATACCATCACGTCGCATTGATGGTTGAGGTATTGTATATGCGAACTCCGTTGCTAAAATGATTTTAAAGCTTAATTTTACGTAGATTTAATCACGATACAAGACTTTCAAAAGTGTATAGAACATACACTTTATAAACTTACACACACTAACACACACACACACACATATATATATATATATATATATATATATATATATATATATATATGTATATATATACATATATATATATATATATATATATATATATATGTCAATGCGTGCATTTATTAAGTCTGGCTTAGAGTATGAATGTTAAAATTAAAAAATTACGTAGTTATTTTTTTTTAAATATTACTTCCTGAATTTAAGAACCAAACATAGCGCGCGATGGTAAATTTAGTTCCAAATGAGTCGTGATGCACGCGACGGCAGCGCCATTTACGCCAGCGACATACGCTCTACCGAGTAATACCTTCTATCCTCTAAATTCTGATACTAAAATAATTCCGGTACATACTATAATTCCAAAGTTATAAGCGATCTTGACATAATGTATTTCGTTACATATAGTTTTCGCAAGTGATCCCCCTCTGAATGAAATTAATGACGTTTCACGTCAAAATTAACAGTAATTGTAATGTAAAATTGAAATGAACACGTCACAGGAACATAATGATTGAAAAATACCCCACTAAAATAGTGCTAAATGGTGAAATCAGACCGTTTCATTTCATTTGTCATTTTGATTCTCGTGAGTACGTGTAGCTGAAATATGTAGTAAAAATATACTTAAATTGCAATATATTTTACAAGTAGTATACTTTCATTATCTTCATGAATTCCAATGTTGCCGCCTCAGTAGGTCATATTTGCAATCCTTATTGTTTTTATATTCATTTTTCGAAGAGTGGAAGAAACAAGAGACCTTAGAAGCAAAATGAATTAATATTTATTCCTCTGTTGTCACTTCAATAACCTCAAAGCTACTTAACCGATAAATTTAAAAATTGTAATGTAATTTAAAAAATATTTGTATGTTTGGGTCGTTAAAAGATTAAATCCGTGTGCATGTGTGTGAGAGTGCGCGTCCAAAGAGCATTAACATAATACATTTTTGAAACCCCTGCTTTTGTTAGACAATAGAACCAATCAATCTTCTAAATAGTGTACCTCACACACAATAATTATTTGAAATATTTCTAAACAATTTGGTATTGTCTTATCCCTTCTTAAAATCAATTTCAATTTATTTTGTCAAATTTTTAATCTATTTTTAAAAAAGTGAAAGAGCAATTAGACGCATAATTTTTTTTTAATAATGAATAAAATACGAAAGCCTAACGTGATTTAATTAATATGTTACTAGCTTAGCCCACTAATTAGTTCGCATAAAATTCGAAATAATAAAAGTATTTAAATTTTATTCTCCTACGTTGCCCTTGGGAATAAACTATTACCTTACCAAATTCCATCAAAATCCGTTCTGTAGATTTTGCTTGATTGACGAGTAAACTAATAAACAGGCAGACAGAAACTTTAAAAACATGTTTTTTTGGCTTCTGTTATCATACTTTACGCACTCTTATAAAAATATTTTTTCGTGTACATAATTCACTCTGTTACGATTTTATTATATGTCCAGATAATATTTAAAATGTATTGTGATAGATTTGTCGAAGTTTTGCCTTTTCTTATGTAGACCAATAGAATTTCAACATGTTCTTGACAGTCGATATATTTCAATATATGAAAGTCGAAGATAGGGTAAATGATTATGAAAAACACGCTGTAGATATATATTCATATGACATAATATATTTTTTAAGTTTCTTACCTTACTTTTTAATCACTCGTGATACATATCTAGCATAGTGCCATCGTATCTACATATCATAATTGCCTTTTATTGCACGAAATTATTTTTTTCATTACTTTACATAAATCTCAGGTAATTTAAGCTTTATAAAATTAATATATACTCAAATAAGTTAAAAAAATAAAACACTACATCAAGACATAGCTATATCTGCAGTCGCATACAGACGGTTATGCGTATGATGATGTAGTTTGGTTGAATTAAAATAGATCAACCATATGAAGTGACGTCGCCAATTGTATTTGTGTTTAATGTCCCTTTGATCATATCTTTATATCTAAATAAATGCATGTCTTAAACAATTTGCAATATTTCACGCAATATGCCACTCGTTTAAGGCAGTGTATTTTGTTTATCATGCTACTTTCTTATTTAGATTATTACAAACAAAAAAGAAAACATACGAAAAAATCATCTACAATATTTTCGAGTTTTATTTGACATAGAACTCGATTTTCCTATTGAGTTCTATGACAAATATCAGCTGTCGTCAAAGGTCAATGTCTTTTTTATGCGGAAGTCACGAGGTAATTTGTTTATTTATTTTAAATTTTTAATTTCTATGTGAATTTAATTTGACTTTGGCCTGTTCGAAAGAAAAAAGATACCACGACGTCGATCTAAAGACGATATGACGAGAGTTTCTTTATACACCTTTCGGTGTTTGAAAATATTTGCGGCGGTTTTAGTTTGTGCAAGAATATAATAGGCTTTTCTTATATCTGACTTGACTATTTTTTCCAAACTATCGTCTATGTATATGCCAAGTAAGATATTTCTTTAAAAGCGTATCGCCCATTAAATGAAAATAACTGAATATTTTAAACATTTTAGTCCTGCTAGAGATTTTTAATATAGTTTTCGAATTACACAATAAATACAATCTTTAAATACATAGTCAGAATTGATATATGTTTTAATCATTTTTTTAAGCCAATCATTGGATTTTATTATAAACCATTATGATGAACAAAAAAATTACAAGAATTGCATTGAAAATTACACTCAAAAATAGTATTTTACTATCCATCCTATGATGAAGTAGTAAATGATATAACACTGGGAATAAGAGCAATGAAATTTTTTGAGTAAATCCTTTGTAAATTGTAAGGCAACTGTTTGGTTTACATTGAAAACTGATATGAGAAAATAAAGCAGATTTGGTTTACCGTTTTATTAAACTAATTGTCCTGTTTTAATTTGATGTTACTTTCCCCATTGTGATCAATTAAATTAGAACTTTTCTTACTGAAGTATTAATTATAATAATCTTATATTTATTCAGTCATTCAAACCATACATTTCAGTTGAAACTGAAAAGCTGACAAAATTTCAAATTGTATTTTCCATGTCTTCCCTTGAAAAAATTCAGGTAGAATGTTGATTTCAGTCACTTGTCTACTTAGTTGTGATAATTTTCCTTTTAATTTCGTCATATGTTCTACTATTGTAAAAACTTTTCAGCTATTGAAAATAAACGATTTAGCTCATAAAGGTGGGGACACATATATGTAACATTAAAAAACATTTTAAACTTTAATAATTAGTAAATATATCGCTGTGTCGACAAATTGTTTATTACCAACCCCAAAAATATATGAAAAACTTGTTCATTGTGTAAACTGATATTCCCTGTGCATGTTAGGAGGTGCCCTAAAAACTTTTTTTAAATTTATTTGATAATTTTATGGGCTTTATAAATATTTCGGTTTCAGTTTTATAGCATTAACAGTCTGTTTGTAAAGCGGATCTGATAAATAAATAGGTGGACAGATAAAATTATGGCGATGGCGAAATTATAAGGATTCGAAACCCAAAATTTGGAAAATATTTTCTTTTTACAACATCATCGTCCATTAAGGAAGGCTTCTTCAGAATTTCACTTTTAAAGTGATGAAAATGGCGATAATTTTTTACAGATAATCATTCCGTTTACTCGATTGGCCTTTAGATCTATTATAAATGGGGTTTTCTGACAGGTGTTTTCAAAAATATTTCTCTAAAAATTAAAATTAATACAAAATTTTGTTGCCTTCAAAATATTGACTACACTAATTGATATTAATGCTCAAGCTTATTTTGAAAGTGCAGTCTAGTAAACTATTCTTAAAATTAGCCTAATTCTTTGTCATCATTATATGCAAATCTGAAAACAAAATATCTGATGTTTGATAATATCTGATGTTAAAATGAAATAATTCTCTAAGGAAAATTTTCCTTCAATTAGGTTATCAAAAATCTTCAAGAGAAGACGATTTATAAATTTTCCTCAATAAACCTGTGGTGTATTCCACGGATTCAAGGACGATTAATTAGGAAGATTTTTTTCTTGAAAAAAAATTGAAAACGGATTTCAAAAGAAGTAAAAATTAATTAGAAATATTATTTTCCCCAAAACAATATAACGAATTTCAAAAGAAGTAAAAATGACAAAATGCATTTTGTGACTCATAATAACTATATATTTTACAATTTATATATTTTGTACATTCATAATAACTTTGTCCAAATTACGGACGTTAGAATCAAACAAATTTCTGAAAGATTTTCCTTATTTATAACGTGCTTTTGTTTTATAATGTGGTTTTGTGTTTTTCTAAAGAGTGCCCCTATGTAGCAAACTAATTATATTGTAGTCAGAAAAATAAATTGTAAGTGTTTTCTGGAAAGCAGTGATAAGAAGTTATAGTGACTTATAGACATTAAATCTTGCACCATTTTTAGCGTATTCGGTCACATTTGAAATTCTATGCAACGAAACTGATTTCATGACGGAAAAAAACTTAATTATATATAGACAAATATTTGTTTCAAAATATTTCCATATTATGTAATATTATATAATTAAAATCTCAAATTATAATAATATATAATTAAATAATTCTTGATCGTACTTTGCTTTATATTAAAGTAGCTTTTATTATATATATATATATATATATATATATATATATATATATATATATAAAACGTTATTATATCGTATTTAAAGAGATGTCCTCACTCCTCTCTTCATCTTATACACGTATGCAAGGGCTTCACTTACCACAATACCCGAAATAAGTAATAAGTAGGTACTACGTAAATTCAGGCAAGGATAAAAACTACCTTTAAAACTATTAAAATATAATAGAATGATTATAATTTCAAAAGAATTTTGGTATTGAAATGATTTTATGAATTAAGTTTTTTAATATTTTTTTAGAATTATTTATGTAGTGTGGGTTATCGTAAAAAAGGGCTAGTTGTAAGGCTCTCAATAGTATTTTTTTTACAGTTTTAGGTAGTAAATATTCAGATATATATTCCTATACAGAAAAATATAAATCGCCCTCCCCCTTATTGAACTAAACCTAAAATTATGAAAAACAAAGTTTTTAGTTAGAAGCCCACCCAAAAGTTATGGGAAAACTATGACGAGGATTCTAGATGTCGTACTATCTGAAGTATTCACGATAATATAAATGTTACTTGTATTAGGAAATATCATATATTTCTTATGTTAGCATATGCATTTTAGCGATGACTTATGACAAATAATAGAATTTCACATTCAATGATGCTTATTTTAGAAGTATTATAAAAAAAATTAAATACTTCAATCAAATATTTATCCCTCTTCGGTTGAAAATTGCGGAGAAAGAAAATTATATTGAAAGAAAATAAAAGAAAACTTTGTGTGAAATTCTGAATAAGAAAAATTGTTAGAATTTATTCTCTCATAAGTTACAAGTTCAGAAAAGTTTCTCAAAATATTCAGACATTTTGCCTTGATAAAATAGTTTTTTTGAAGTTAATGGATAGTGGTAAAGGTTGAAAATTCAATTTATCAGATAGGTGAAACTTAATTAAATATATTGCTTATATAGGTTTAATTAAAACTTTCAGGTTAACTATTCAACTTTTCCGCTATACATACAATTTTTTCGCTATAATTAATACAAGTAATTTTTGCCGACGAAGTTTTGTATGGAAGTAATTGCAGCCTCATTTTTTCTGAAGAATAACTTGTTAGTAGCTATATAAAAATTAATTTTTTTTTGTGTAAGGATATCTGATTTAAAGGTAATATTAGAAAGAGAAGCAGAACATTTTATGGGCATACAAATATTTAAGATTTATTTAGTTTTGTGACATTTTGTAACAAAACCAGAAAATTTTCAATTGTACTTACCTTTAGTGTCTTTTAGATTTATCATTTACCCCTGGAACTCTTTCTTATTTATTAAAATATCGAGCACCACTTAAAATCTGTATTTATATTACAAACAAATATAGATAAAAATTAAAATGATAGTGATACTCGTATATTTATTAATATATTATTGATTTTAATTAGGAAATAATTGCAATCGGTAACGAATATATAACGTTACACTGAAAATATAATTTCAATGGAGCTGAATCCTGTAAAATTCTGGAAAATTTCTCTTACCAATTATTTACGAATTTTTTTGAGTTCTAATTACCCCCATCCCAAAATTTCCACATAAATAATTTTAAATATTGACTATCGAAATATAGTGGCAATTAGCATGATTCATCACTGTGCTAAATTTTAAATTTCTACATCAAGCAGTTTCTGAGAATACGGCTATAACACACCATAATATATCCATATTTTAAATCATCACATCACACCATAATATACCCATATTTTAAATAATAAATCCATATGTTAAACTGGACATTCGTTCGAATGCGTCCGAAGGAATGTCCAGTTTAAAATTTTAATTTATATTTTGAAAAATAACAGTTGCATTGTTAAAAGATAATTACTACAAAATACTCAGTACGGCTGGAAAACAATAACAGGCAATATTTAAATTAATTTATAAGATCTTATCTATATCTTTGCTAATATCCCACCTGAAGATATCTTTGCTAATATCCCACCTGAAGATGTTGTAATACAACGAAACCTAGGTCGTGGTAAAGAAATTAAAGAAAGTAGAAATAATACTACATCACGTAGTTTCATTTAATTGTAAATCCTGGAATTCATAAATACATACAGGTATAAAAATACGTTATGAAATTTGTTTTCGATTTTTCAATATTGTAAAATCTTATTCACAAATGTGTAAACATTATACAGAATTTCCTGCATTACAAAAAAACAAACTTAAATTTCTTGAAAAAAAATAAATGGTACATTTAATTTCAGAAACGAAACAGCGCGCTGAGTGTATAGTGGATCTTTAATTTTTCTTTGCTTTTTCATTTTTTAAATATTATAATAATTGAAGTCAGAACTTGGAAGTTAAAATTTCCAAATAAAAATAGAAAAATTTGTATTATGTAAATAGAATTTATGGCACTATTGTTCAAATATGATCCATCACACAAATCTTTTGATGTGTAATGCACGTTGACTAAGACTGCACAGTTCCTGTCACTTAGATTACTTGTACACTTTAAACTCATGATTTTAAATAAATGACAATGCTGTGATGAGTTACTTACTATAGTTTTCTTAATAGAGAAAAGGTAATAAAAGGAGGAATGATATTTAATTTTCATTTAAATTTAAATTTGAGTATAGATCGTAGTATCGGACACATCGACTTCGTCAAGAGTACAATGACTGTTTTGTCGGGTTACCGTTTTGAATCTGGATTTTATTTTATTGTACAAAGACCAATTCGATCTGCATTGCTCAACAGTTTTTTACACGACTACGACAGAGAAAGAGGAAGAATTTCACAAACTATATGTGTATATACGTTAGTAAGTTTGTCCGTATGGACTTGTATAAACTATTAAAACGATTTCAAAAGATAAGGTGTTACATGTGCGATTTCAACAGATGAGGTTAGATTCGTTTTGATCTAGAAACTGTCTTAGCGAATGTAAGGTTATGAATTTCACAGGTTATTTATGTAGGTATGTATCTGAGTAAGTTTGTTCTCTCTTACAGACTAAACTACTGAAGTAATTTATGGGCTATGTATATATGCATGTATGTAAGTACGTTTGTTTCCTCGTACAGACTAAATTACTAAAGTGATTTTGACCAATGCGGGGTCTTTTTTTATCCATTTTTGATTAGTTTTGATCTAGAAGGTATCACTAGAGAGCATAGGTTTGTATGTCTGTATTTATATATGTATCTTTGTACGTATGTGAATAAGTTTGTTTCCTCGTACAGACTAAACTACTAAAACGATTTCAACAAATGGGTTGTCCTTACATTACTATTGATCCAGATAATATCCTAGAAAAACATTACAAATCAATATGAAATACACACGAAGATCTTATCAACGCAGTTAAAAAATACAAATCTTTGGTTTGTACATTGATGCTACCTAATCAATAGTCTTTTATTCAAAATAAACTAACTTCAAACCTATTTTGTATATTGACCACTAGCTATTGATCTGCAAAGAATGGCAATGTTTTGGGGAGCTATGTATATTTTTAGCAGGAATACCTTTTGTTTTCCCTTTGGAAAATGATATTTAATTTTCATTTAAGTTTTAATTTGAATATTATTACAGTAATTGTAATTGAATACTAGACACAAGGCGTTTTTGTATTTGGATCTTGTATTATTGAAATGTTAATAATACAGATAGTGTTTTTTATACTTCAGATCAAGTCAAGTAGATTTTTGAGGCTGTGTTACTCAAACGTACACGTAGCGTAATCCATATTGTATATGCAATAAAAATTAAATATACATTTAAATGTAAGAAAAGCCAGAAATCTTCTTGTAGCTCCTCATAAAATTACTGCATTCCTTGAATAGTATCTGATATATTTTTAGACGATTATTTTCCAAACGGCGTCATCTATGATACAGAAACAAAATCAAATATATAAAACGCTATCTATGGTGTAGTAACAGAAGTTTTCCTGACGAAAAACATGTTCGATATAATGCCGTAGGACTTATATATCTATAATTTAAATTTAATTTCGGTTTTTTTCTGAATAACGTGTTTAAACAAATAGTAAAGTCCACGCCAACGAAATCGTAGGCACTTTTGGGTTAAAATGAATACCTTTTTTTCCTTTTATGTAATGTTTCTAGGAAAACAGAGAATGATTTAGAGATTCCAGTTACTTTTTGAGAATAGATTATATTGCGATCTTTTAGATGGTTAAATATCAAATAATATCTTTTGACGTATAATGCTATTAGCAACAATAAAATGCACACGTCTGTCGAAATAGGGAAAATTAATGTTTAAACATACTTTGAAAACTAGAACATCAATATTGAAAATTGTAGTGTTTAATTTGCCAATGGGCAGTATAATTTATTTCCAATTTAAACAAAAACCTAGTAACAAGGCTTCATGAAATGACTCTTTACTAAATATCATGTATATCACATTGAATACGCTAGTTAAGGAAACTCCATACACACAAGTTTTACATAATGTAATGCATGTAATGCACTTTCATTATTACTCATAATAATCCAGCTCGAAAAGCACAATAGAATTATATTGATGGGTGTCCCCGTCGATCCAAGCCGCGCATCAGACCTGTGCTCCGACTGAATGTCAACTGAATAAGTTACTACACTCAGCTTTTGTAGGCGTTATCGCGCAACATAACTTTTTTCCTCTCTGTCCGTATTCGAGTTGAAAAACAGGTTGTTCATAAATTTTGAAACGGAGTATTTTAGAGTCCGGAGTAAAACTATACTTCACACAGTCTCAGCACGTATCTCGTCGTGTGATACTTGTCAATTAATAAAAGTATACAATAAAGGTTTGAAGGATCAAGGCAACGTATACATTTTTGAACATGGTCGCCTTTAGGTTGGTAATCCACGATGTAAGCCTAATGCGGTTAGTTTCTTCCTAAAAATACTTAAAGATTAAACGTTTTACAATTACAATTAAAATACAAGCAATTTACACTAAAACTGATGAAATGAAAAGTACATTTGACAATAGAGAATTATTATATTGTTGGTAAAATCAATGAATATTTATTACAAGCGATCATAATATACGCAGGTATAAATATTAAAACATGCAAAGAGAGGTTTCCCGATATGAAAATAGTGGCAAAAATTGTAAAAATTAAAAAGAAAAATTTTAATGATTTCGTTATATGAACAAAGGGAAAAGTAAAAAACCCGGAAATTAGTATATACAGGAAATATTTTGTATGTGCAATCGAGAAAAACTGATAAAGGAATAAAAACATGCTAAATATTGATAGAACTCCAACTACGAGAGTTCCTTTTTATATTTTTTTATATAATGTTAAAGATTTGAAGGTGTAATGTATTGTTATTAAATTTTCTGTATATAGTGATGTCATTCTTTCTCATGTAAATATAGTATAGGTTTCATAAGCGTAAGCTTGGTTGCCAATATATCTCTGTTAAAAAAAATGAACTCAAAATAATGTTGCACAAATATAATTTCTAGATAACATATTCCGATTATGTACATAATTTTTAGTGTCTAAATGGGGAGGGACTGCACAATGTTAAAAATAGTTTCTAAGTTGATTATATTTACTTATTTTATCTTTCATTTATTTCGTGATTGTGATTTCTTTCAGTTTGGAATGATATAAAACACAGATACAAATAGTTGTAACCTTACTTCACAAGATACTTTTACATGTGTCATTTTCTATTAAATTTCGGAATTTTGAGTGAAGATTTTAATTATTTTTGGCTGTTTATATAAAAATAAATTATAAATTGTGTACAATAATTTAATAACAGCAGGCAAACAATAAACAGTTAATTGTTTATTTTCAGATTTCATAAATCTAAGTTATAAAAATCTTCTAAATAATAAATTTCTCTTAGTCTTCCTTTCACAAGCAGTTCTTTATCATTTGGTTATACGTACAGATTACGTAATGATGCGGTGAACTCTGTGAGAAAAAAGTCATCCGTATTTTCAATGTATTTTTCATGTTTTCTCTATTCAAGTAATCCAACTACGTCTTTCTTTAAAACTTTATGAGAAACTTAAACTGACACAAACAGGGCAATAAACAGTCTCAAGTATCTGTTGAACTTTTGTAAAAAAATAGCACTCTATATATATTTATAATGTCTCCTCCGTAATGTGTATATATATATATATATATATATATATATATATATATATATATATATATATATATATATTTATATATATATTCTGATGTTCTGCTCACACACTCTCATAAACGTCTAAAACAGATGAATAAACATTTGAATACCCCGATATTTGGATATCTTAGTAATTCATATAAATTTACTCTAAGAACGTTAGCAATCTCAGTCGTACAGTAATTTTCATTGAAAATTACAAAACTAGAAAAGTCGTGCTATAAGATATAATTTTAATTGACACTTTTGATTAAAACCTATTTTTTCTAGATATTTAAAAATTTTGTTTGGAATTGTGTAGAGGGCTCATTGTATTACATTTTGTAACTTTATATTTCGTAAACGAAGGTAAAAATTATAAGCGGCTAATAAAACATAAATTTCAATTTAAAAGATCCTTATGGCATAGTTATATATAATTGGTTTCTTTAAAAAAAAATCATCCACACTTTTTAATACAGCATATAAATCGTAATTTAAAAAACGGACAAAAAATTCAAGCAAGTAGATTTGAAACTATAGAAACCACTTGTAATGCAGACGAGCAGACACACACACAGATATGACGAAATTATAAATATTCCTTTTTGACTAAGGGACCTTTCAAAAGATCAATTGCAAAGCATCGAGATAAAAAGTAGTTGATCTGCCTTTTTGATCGACTGACTTATCTTTTGGTCATATTCATATCGGACATGTTTTTAAACGCAAATTTTTTACAGCTAAAGAAAAAGAAATTTCCAACCAATAGAAAAACTAATTTCAAAACAAAATTTGTTTCAATTCTAGTCTATTGCTGTCATAACTAAAAGAAATCTGAAATAAAAGACATAATTTTTCATATTTTTATTTTTCAAAAGAACAAATCATATAATTTAACCATGTTAAATTTTCCCATTTTTAAAATAATTGTTGTTAGCTCCTGAAATGAAATCCCGAAAGACAAGCAGCGATCAATGATATATGAGTATATTCACATTACAAAAAATCTTCGCAATCTGCCTATATACTTTTGCTCTGCAAGTAATGAATGTGTTAGGAACATAATGAAATCAGGAGGATAGGTAGCAAGGGAACGGCAGCGGATCGTCTAGCAATCACTAAGGGCCAGGGGTCTGATTGATTGAATTGCTGTTAAAAGTGTTACGCAAAGGATGCCAGTGGCTGCTTGTAGCCAAGGAGACGAGATAATTGGGGACGTGATTGAGATAGAGACTTTGGATGTAAATTTTGATTTGCGAATCATTTTGACAGTTTGCGGTTGAGAAATTTTCCCCGTAATGTGAATGGGAATGAATTTCATATTTGTTCTTGCATTGAGTTTAGACATTGATAAATAATAATGGAATTATATAATATAAAAATAGTTATTTCTCCATACGCGAATTGAAATGGTGGGAGATTAAAGAAAAGCAATTTGTAAAAAAAGAGACATTTTTTTTATTTTTCATATATAACACCGGCATTATGATTTTATTGGTTTTGTATGGGCAAAAAGGGACCATGACTGCATTTACACAAAAATTTTAAAAACGCTGAATTAGATATCTTTCTTTGTTACGAACTGAGAGTCTTGATAAAAATTTTGATATCCTAACTTTAGTAATTTCGAAATATTTACTCAATTTTTTTTACGACTTTGGGAGCTGAATTTATAAATACGCCTAAATTGATAAATACGCCAATTGATAAATACGTGCTAAATTTTAAGTATATATATATATATATATATATATATATATATATAGATGGATCCGGTAAGATTATTTTGTATTAAACAATCACTAAGCTCTCTTCGTCGATTGCTGAATACAGGCCATTTTTATGCCTATAATTGTGAGTTATGCGACTTTCGGACGAATGCCCACTGAAAAAGTGATTTACTACACACAACACTTTTGGCCGTAATAGCCACATAATTTCTATCCGTCAGTGGCCGAGTTGGCCAACAGGATGTTTATGAATTTTAAAACGGGTTGCAGTTAAGCTCTCAGCGTGGAATAAAATAGAGCTACGAACAAAATGAGAAATAATTTATATTCGTTGAACCAACGTGGCAATCTCGCCGTGTACCGTTTATGAATTATTAAAAAATTGTGGGACCATATCATCCATGAATTTTAAATATAAAGTCACGTTAGTTTATTTTGTAATGCTCATAGGGAGCGCAAATATTTCCCCCTTAAAATCTCCAAAAATTATTTATTGAAGTTATATTTCTTTAGGCGCATTATGAAAAAATTATGAGAGTGATATTTTAAGATTCGTCACACAAAAGTTACAGTATGAAGTTGCAGTTATTGAGACTATATATTAATACCAATATTTTGTACGAAACTTACGTTGGGGGCGTAGATCAGATGGTAAAGCGCTCGCTTAGCATGTGAGAGGTACCGAGATCGATACCCGGCGCCTCCAAGATAAGTTTTTTATTTTTAGATTCTGCATTTTATTTGTCTTTCGAATAATTTAAAAATCTTTGATGTCATTAATTGTGATTCTTTATTTATATTACTAATAAATCTAATATCCAAGTTTCACAGATAAATACTTATACAGAGAGGCAGATGATATTTAAAAACAATATTACCATTTGATGCAGATTTACTTGATTATGATTTAAATTTTTGCAGATAATAGATAGAAACAATATTACCATAAGGCATTTAGCTTTATGGTAATATTGTTTTTATCTTTATTTTGTATTCACTTTTCATACAGAATTAAAATATCAATTAGTTATAATTTCAATACATCAGCGCAGCTCCATCTTTTGATAGATATGATTATTAATTTCACGTAACAAAAATACTTCAAGTACATAATATTGACGCAGTGAGCCGCTTTTTCATTTGAATTTATTGGATAAACAAATATAAGTGCGATTATATATAAATCGCACTTATATTTTTTTATCCAATAATAATGTGCTAATAAATTATATTCAGTAGTGATTTAAATTCAATATTTTGATTAATATATTTACTATTCGTAAATATTAGTGAAAAAATTGTGTTTATAAACTTTTTCAAGGGCTTCAATATAATTGAGGTTATCTATCCGTATGTATTATTTAATTATGCCAAAGAAGTATAACTTCTCACGCGCGTACATAAGTACACGCACCTATTTTTATTTTTAATAAATGGCGGACCGTTTGTGTACGGCCTTCCAAGAGTTTAAATTCTCTTTTCCATTTCCCTTTTTTATAAATTTATTATAATGTATCTATTTATTAATATATATTAACTGATATCGGTTATTTATCGATTTGTATTAACAAATTGCGAATATTTATTAATTCTTATTAACCAAATTCGATTATATATGAAGTTATATTAACAAATTTTAGTTATTTGTAAAGTTATATAAATAGATTTGATTATTTTCGAGTCATGTGAACATAGCAGGGGTTTTCCGATCAATAATACTATAAGCAGTATTTATTTATAGCTTGAACTAATACACGCGTCTCTAGTGCATTAAAGTTTGATGGAATGAAATTTCAATAATGCTAAAAGTCTATAATTAAACATTTGACTGCGAGAAGTTATACTTGCATTTTAATTGTAATTATTTATTTGGAATTCCTTAATTAATATTATGTTATTACATGAATATCAACTGGAATACGTTCAGTAACCAAAACACGATATTAAATCACAAATTAGAAAAATTCTGACTCATAAAATAATTGCGAAACTTGAACCTTATTCTTTATTTTTATGAATAAATTGTAATAAAATTTTTTTCTAATACGTGATAGAATTCGCTCTTAAAGGGTACACATATAGGCATGTATGAACATTTGGGTATACGTTATTATATATATTCAAATAATTTTTCACACATTAAACATATTGATTGGCGACAATATCGTTTCTTTCTCAGAAAGTATGAAATTAAGAAACATTCCTATGATTTTCCAACAAACCTTAAATATACTTTGAATACTACTGCTTTTTCATAATTTTGACTGTAGTAGTTTTAAATATTTTTTTAGGAGAAAAGTTTTTCTGGTCATTTTCAACAATATTTTCAGAACAATCAGATATAAATTTTAGAGACATAGTCAAACTTTAATTATACATGAAATAAAAGTTTTTTTCATTATTTTTTAAGTAATATTTAATTTTTTTTGGCAAATAATCAGACTTATGCAGTTTACTGTACTTTATCACTATACCGAATTACCAGGACACAAGGTTTCTAAGGAAAATATAAGATAGATAGGCAGACATAGTCATAGGCAGGTCATATTTTTAAAGTTTTATTTTCTCTGGAATTTAAAATTTTTTAGCGTTTGAAGATGATTTATAACGTTTTTGGTTTGTCTTTTTTCCTAATAATTTAACTTATTTCCCTCGTTTTTCACTGAATATAGGGCCAGGAAGTGTTATTCTAAACCAAATAGATCTCCGGAAGTCGTTATTTATAATATTTGGTTTTTATAAAAAAAAATGTTTATTTTAAAGGCTTTTATTCTTCATAATAATGAAATAATTTTTGGTCACAATAATTGTTTACTGAATATTTTGACAGAAACAAATGAGAGGCGTCACGCGAATATCTTCCACCAAATTCAAGCAAAAATCCAAGCAATGTGATTCAATGATGCATATTATATGATTTATATAATATAAGGATATTTGCAAACTAAGGTTACTTAACTACATCGGTTCTCTGGGCGCTGCAATGATTCTCTTGATTATTTTTAGCTAGTTTGTGGTTAATTTTTAATACAAGACTCAGATTAAAAAAGTTCATATTTATGTCTTCCCGAAAAATGATACAAACAATTTTCCCTTACTTACTTAATATACATATGATGGAATAGAGTAGTATATACGCTGTGATAAGCAAAAATATTCTTTAATTACCTCTTATAAAGTCACGTAACGTTTTACAATTTGTTTTTAAATAAACCAGTTATCGACTTATTGAGACTAAAAACGACATATTAACCTAAGATGTGTCTCATCTTAGTGCAAATGTTATTGAAGTGGTTTAAGTTGTTTAAGCGTTAAATTTAGACAAACAAAAAAGTGACACACAATGCTTTACTTTTTTCATTATATTAGTAATGATACAGACACCATTGAAAATATAAAAACAAAGTTGAGATTCAGGGAATTACCTTTGTTTCAGGTTTCTTGCGCGTAAATAGTATAATAACACAAAATATAACTTTAAATCAAAATTCATTTTTGTATTTCTTTTACTATCAAAAATAAATTTGACATCATAGTTTAATATGTTGAGAAATGAAGACGTAAAGAAAAGTAAAATATATCGATATATACGTTCATACAAAGCAGTGAAAAGAGCCCTCGCCTTCCCCCTTGCACACTCTTATCTTCTAAACGTATGAGTAAGTGACAGCCTTCCAAAAAATAAGCACATTATTATATCAAATTAGCTCCTATCAATCTAATTTATACCCCTTAGTTATACTAAAGCGTTTATTATGATTTGATAAATAATTTATAATAATTATAAAATAATTAATACCCGACGCACGTGGCGGACACATACATTTTTCAATGAACCGAACGAATTATCATTCGATAAGTATCTTCTGCACAGCCCATAAAACCTCACTTGCTGAAGGCTTGCCGAAAAACTTACTAAATATGGTGTGAACCTGTCTTGCCATGACCGAGTTGACAAACAGGATGTTCATGAATTTTAAAACGGAGCACATTTGAGCTGAGCGTGAGATAAAACTGCGACGAACAATGGCTCGAAGGGAATTTATGATGGGTTGGCAGAAGCGGCAACTTTGCTGAGTACAGTCCATGAATTTTTAAGGACGCCCGTATGTATGAAGGTACAGAAGAATGATGGCGATGCGTCCCAAATTTAAATTCAAACTCTTGTTTACTTGACTTTTGTGATGACGAAAATAGTTGACGGCAAATTCTGAATTAAAATTCAAAGTAAAAGTCATCTTTTCTTCACACCATTAATCCAGTTAACAGATTTCGGCTCATTTAAAAATGTTAACATCCAAAGTAAATGCAAAATGAAATCGAGTTTACGTTGAGATAGGTGAAAACCGAAGTACGGTATAAAATGATACATTGAATTTTCATACTACGTTATCATACCAGATCACAAACTATGACATAACTTCATACCCATATTTTTTGGAAAAACTTTAGATAAGTACAATGAAATACTACAACTAAATATTGTAACCATTCCAGTAGAAAATTGCACTTAATTAAATTATGTGTGCCTTTTTATTTCCAGATTTTAATAAAATTATTAAAAGCGAAATGCTTTCGATATTTTTAATAAAATCTAGAAATAACTGAAAAATAGGAACATAAGAGAACAAGCCAGTAATTCTGGGAATCCTGTGCAATAATTATATATTACCAAAATGTAAATGGCTTAGTAAGTCAAAGACATTTATTAATAGAAAAAACAAATATCGTTATTATTCTAATCAATAAGTATTAGGTTTTTTTAAAGAAACAGGTATACATATATATATATATATATATATATATATATATATATATATATATATATATATATATATATATATATATATATATATATATACATATGTATATATATATATATTTATATAAATATATATATATATATATATACATATATATATATACATACACACAGATAAAAAATATACTATCCCAATATCACAGCCATCATTCAAAATAACAGTAATAAAAGCTTTAAACTTGTATTTCTTTATTTACAATTAATTATACAACAAAGCAAAAATTATACAACAAAGTTTCTATTAGTATAGGTTAGCACTGATTCGAGATTGTTCTAAACGTCGACTTCCTATTTGATTGTTACTAACAATATGGCAAAATTAAATTAATAAAACTATTTGCGGTTAATGAAAGCTTTGCAGTTCCTTTTATAATTAAATTTTCAATGCATTTGAAAATATTTTCTATGGCTTCAAAAGAATTAATTCCTTAAAAAACATTATCAGTTTTTTGGAAAATTTTGCTCCAGTGTTTAATATATATTTAAATGTCATATAAATTTAAAAATTGTTATCTTATCGGTAAATAAAAAGCGAAAACCACGAAGTAAAAACGCCACCCACGCCCAAGAGAAGTAGTAAGTGATCATAAATTAATACGAAAATGATTACCTATATGGTACAATTTCAAATTAATGGTATGTAAATTGCATATGTTGCATGTTCTAGTAATTACTTTGTGATGATACGATACTCATGGTAAAGTACATATTTTCCTAATGAATCCAAAGTGGTTGAATTTTATACATCCAAATTAAACATACGGTACAGAGGTGCGGGTGTTTATGAACTGTACCATGTGTTAATCGGTAGTATTTTTGAACTATGTGTCTTTATTGAGCAACCCTGTAATTTCATAGAAAAACTTAAAAAACATTTTGTTAATGATTCTTATTTCTACGTAAAAACTTTTAATTTATTTTGTCATTTCCAGTGGTGTTTTGGATATACCAAAAACATCTGTTTTTCCTGATTTTGTATAATTATTGTAGAATACTTTTACATAGTTCCTGATGTCATTTTGTTTACTGATTTTTCTGTCTTTCTCCTTGTCATGGCCTTTTATAATCCAAAATAAGTTACCTTAAAATTTCATACGTAGGCACATATTTTTAATCGAAATAAAACGAGAGTTATAGAAACCAATCAAATTACGAAAAAAAGTTGATACATATTAAATTACAACTTTATCTGAAGATTACGCTTACAATATTTCATACAACTGTTGAAAATGTAGAAACTACAGATGAACGGACATGCACACGGAAATGACGAAATTATAAGGGTGTCTGATTCATAACACGGAATATTACGGAACTAAAAAAAGTCCGAAAATTACGGAAGCCTAATGAGCAGTTCATTGCAGACGCCAGTACTGGAAAAACTTTTCACGCGATATATTTTTCGTACGAAACCCAGTAAATACTGGAAAGTGTGACATATTTTTTTTATTAGATTAATTTAGCATGACCTTAGCTTCATCTGAACGTGTCCATCGAGATTTTAAATAAAAAAGCAACACCCTTTTACACTTTAATAACATTAAATGTATAATTCTATATGAGATACTTTATATATATATATATATATATGCGTCAAGACATTAGAAATAGTAATAGTTTAGTTAAATAAAGTTTATTCCTGCCGTTTTCCTCAATAATCTCTGAGGAATAAACTAATACTACAAAAATAATTGTTTCCATACGAATTTAAGCCACAAGTGTAACTAATTTAAATTCTAATTACTAAGAACAATTCACTTTCAGCAATCTAATATTGTTTAATCCATGCACTGAAATCTGTTTTCGTTACACATTCAGAAAAGTTCCCAAAATATTCAGAAATGTTGCCTTAACAATGTGGTTCTTTAATGTTTCTTCGTAGCGTTGAAAGCTCAAAATTTTATCCGCAAATTTAATGAAACTTAATATATTTTTAAGGTACGCTTAGTTAAAATTTTCGTTTTAAATACCTAGCGAACGATACTACAAACAAGCGATATTTGCACAAGCGAAATCCTTTTTACCAGTAATTTTCACCCATGAACTTTTGTGCGAAGGAAATTGTGGCTTAATTACTTCCAAAGTGTAATATGTTACTAATAATATAAAATAAATGTTTTTTTATTCCAGAAATATGTCAGAAAAAGGTAATGAGCATTTTTGTCATCACAAAGATTATCAATCTTTCAAATTTTTCAAACAGAAATTTTCAGTTTTACAAAGCAAAGTAACAAATCCCGTGGGCTTCGAATGTTTCTTACCTACTGAATTTTTGGTAAATAATTTTTATTTATCAGCGCAGTTATCATTCACCACAAAATCAATTATTACTTCAAATATCTACTAAAACTACAAAAAAATGCAAGCAAAAGGTTTAATTCACGAACCACTTTTATTTACATCACGGTTAGGTTAATAATAAAAAAAATATTTTCAAAATTAGTGACAAAACTGGCGAAAGGTCAAAAGTGATGAAATTTATTATACCGCTGCAGTTAAGCTTTGCAGAAATATTATTAATGTTACGGAGTTTTTCTTTTAAAAAAACACACACATTTCGAAAGTAGCTTCGATAACGATCGAGAGCTGAATCGCTTTTACAGCCTCGAGATCAGATTCTTGCAAGGAAAGTAAAGCGCAAAAGATCTCACGATGTATGTTTTAACCGTTGGTGTCCCGCAGGACTGCCCGCAGGAAGATGTCCGTGAGGCAAATCAAAGACAAGTAAGCGGAGAAGCAAATACTCAATTCCTTTAATATGAAGATGCGACGAAGAAGAAGATAATTTCTAAAAGTATTTTTAAATATCAATTTTTTGTACACAAGTCGATTCTGTGAAAAATGAGCCTACTTTTTTCGGAGTATTTTATGTTTTTGGGTAGTAAATTGTTACGTTGAAAGCAAAGATATTTACGGATATAAGCATACTTAGTTAATTTGATAATATAATTCGAAACCAAAATTATATACTTGTTTATAGATTTCACTATTCACAATTAAATGGAACTACGTAATGTGGTATTATTTCTACTTTCTTTAAGTTCTTTACCACGACCTAGGTTTCGTTGTATTACACCACCTGAAGATGTTGTAATTTCATGCCCAGGAGAACTCTAATTATTTAAATTAGAAGCAATATAAAGAAATAAGAGTTGACATGGTCAGTAAATATATAATAAATGAAACTAGTCAAGGGCGAGTCTGGATCGAGTATTATATACCATATCGGAAGTGAAATTTCATTGCTAATAGCTCACCTGAAGATGTTGTAATACAACCAAACCTAGGACGTGGTAAAGAAATTAAAGAAACTAGAAGTAATATTACATCACGTATTTTGATTTAATTGTGAATAATGAATTTCTACAAAATTAACACCAAATATATTCGAGATTTCAATATTATGATAATTTAAAATTTACAAAATATTTAACATGTCGAAGAGATTAATTTCTAATACTGGCAAAATAAACACATTCAGAACTAATTTTAATACCTAGTTATTCAAAGAAAAAACAAAGAAATTTTGATATATATCAGAAATAAAAATTTTCTAGCACCAAAATTAATAAACAGGGTTGCACGGACGCAGGAACAGGTCGCCACCAAGTCTGCCTATTCCATAAAGTATTTATACAAGATATAAAGTTGCTTGATAACCTTTTCAAAAATAAAGCATGAGCTTAAATGACTTGTTTACGATGTAATTTCAATTTCGTCGTCGCTCGTCTCGTTTATAAAAATGTTCGCGTACTTTCTTCAGGGAATCATTAAAGTTTGTTTAAATATTTTCCAAAGTTACACCCAATGTAAAATGTCTATTAATATATACAATTTGAATTCAAAATAAGTAAAATTGAAGATTAAATATGTTACTTATATATTATATACGCATTCATTTCATGCCTACGCGCACTCATGATTATTTAAATTAAAGGTTAATATAAAGAAATAATAGTTGACTAGCGTGACCCGTGCGAAGTCTTCGCATTATTTATTCCATTATGAAGCTCAGATGACAGATCAAACAAATATTTTACTAAAATTGACATATGGAGGCGCAAGTATCAAAAGCATTGAGCTAAAGCGCCACTTTATTTATACGTGAGTGGATTTGAAATTAAACAAAAATGTTACCGACCGTCAATCATATTGACGTTGAGCCGTCAGATGGCAGCATTGCTGTTTTGTGTATATAATTTTAATAATTAATTAATTTGCAAAAACAGTAGCAATAATAAATTTTTTAGTTGTGGATGCCGGTAGAGCAAGCAATTATCTATAAAATGATATATAATTTATGTGGATTAGTTGTGAGGTTTTTTCTAAAAAGGGAGTGTAACATCTTAACCTTAGCGTATTAATATATATGATGATGATATGGTCAGTAAATATATAATAAATGAAACTAGTCAAGCACGAGTCTGGATTACGCATCGAGTGTTCTATACCATATCTAAAGTGAAATTAGTATTTATATATGTAGATATATATATATATATATATATATATATATATATATATATATATCTATATATATATATATATATATATATATATATAAACAGAGCATTTTTGTGAATATCTTACAAACAATATCATCTATTATCATCGTTATAGCTTTCGTACAAACTTATTGCAAGCTCCTAAAACCCCATTTATCGTAATTTTATTTTCAATGCGTTCAGAAATAAGGGAGAGAAAAGGGGGATAATACTTTTTGCATATTTTTCAGTACATTTCTAAAAACATACTTCATGAAATTATGAAAAAATGGTGATACCGAATATAAAAAAGTGTACATTAGCAACATTTCATTTACCGCCACCCTCCCTTCAAACTTCCACATAAATTATTGCCAAGTTTCAAGTTACTACATTAAGCGTTTTTTTCCTGAAAATAGATATGATAGTTGGACACATCATTCCGTTTTGCCTTATAAGTACGGAACTCCAAAAATTTAATGAACTTGATTTATGTCAAACTACTCTTAATTTGATAAGTGTTTAGTCGTTAAATAATGAATGCTCTGTTTATTTATTTTCTTATGGAATAATAAAATATTTATTTTTTTGCAACAGTTAATAATTAAAAACGGAGAATATGCAATAAGTTCTTCGGCATATAAGATATGATTATAGTTAAGTAATAACAGTAGTCAAAAACCGTTTAAATTCGTTATAGATATCACTTCAAGATCTTGCCTGGCCTTTATGTTATTTCAGAAATGCTATATTTTTTTAATTATGGGAAAAATTAAATACGTGAATTATAATTTTACATAATATTAAACTATATACACGATTATTTGCATTCATACATAAAATGTATGTTTGACGTTTGGCGCAAATGCGTAGAAATATGATTGTTATAAAAAGTAATAATTTATCTTAAGTCACAGACCATGATTTCAGTATCTGTGGATGATTTGAAGTTACTTAAAATTTTTTTTTATTGCTGTTATGAAAGATGTTTTTAGGTTACATATATTAAAGGGAATGAGATCTATAAAAAATATTTTACAATTCATCTTTTCTACATTTGTGGTTAGTGTAGTTATTTAAATACAAATTTTGATATCTTCAAAAAAATCTATTGTTTAAGGATCTAAAAAATATTGAAACCTTCCTCATAAAAAAGTTACGTTGCATAGATACGGCGATAAGTAACCGACGAGTCTCTTTCTTTTCAAGAATTATTGACATGATGCACTAAATTGGGTGATAAGTTAAATTTGTCTATCAGAAAAGAAATAAACATTTGACTTATCTGCTTTTAATTTTATTCTCATTTTTCTCATTTTTGAAGTAGTGAATGTGCCTTCCTTACTAATCTGTAATAAAATTTAAAACGATGTAGTTTGTATGTAAGCAGATTTATTGTACTTATAAAATTTGTAAAATTCTAAAAATACACTTCGCATCGCGTTCGAAAAAAAATACAACACGTATATAAATAAGTTACATTCTGATTAATTACTGTAAATAATTTTAATCTAAATAATTAACTTCATTACGTACACAATTCACTGAAACTATGCATACCACAAAAAAATGGTAGTAATGAAATTAAAGAAAGTAAAAATACTACTACATCACGAAGTTTCATTTAATTGTCAACAATGAATTTCTACAAAATTAACGCAAAATATATTCAATATTCATTATCTAGTAAAAATTATGTTCTCCAATGAATGGATATAAATTACTAGAAGCTCACAATTTTAGGCTGCTAGTCGAAGGTTTTCGTGTAAATGTATAAGAAATGTATTGGAAAGAATTGACCGGTATATTATTATAGAAAAATTTAATAAATTTACTATTACTATAAATTGGTTCCTTGAACTTTATTTAAGTACGTATGTATGTACGTACTTATGTAAAGACCAACAAAGTGAAATGCATATAACGTTTCGAAGCCAAATTTAAATGTTGAAGCTTTTAAAATATTTAAATAAATGGGAAGAGGTCTATTGAAGGGGCCATTTTAAAAGCAAAATTATTCAGTATGATAGAAGTAATTATAACTCTAGTAGAAGTAATTATAATTCGGATAATTTGATAATGTTGATGAAAGGAATAATTATAACTCAGGTAATTTGAAAAGTATGGATTACTTATAAAATTACCCGAGTTATAATTCCTTCTATTACCAAACTTCAAGGCTTTGGCGCTAGTCGGTTATAAAGCACAAAAACCCGGAATATGCAACAATTTGCTGTCATAAGAATTTTATAATTAAATTTTGTATATTTTCTTACTTATTATGTGCTATAAAAATTCACCGCACGGCCATTATCATAATAAAGCACAGTGCGATACCCAACGAGATTAAATTGACATAAATACTAATAATTAATTCGTAATTAATTCTGAATGCCATTATAATTAATTCGTAATAATTTTGCAGTGGCCATAATGGATTCATACGGAGGCAAAGACGTTCAAATTGATCGACGACCCTCAGCGAAATTAGTTCACTCGTCCGTAAGAGTAAGGAGCAAGCTTGAGTGATTTTCTGAATGTTTGAGTTTAAATTAGGGCAACTCTAAAAGGTATAAGTAGATAAGTAGATAAACAGATACAACGAACCATATACAGTTTTTTGTCTTACTCTAACCCACACATAAAAAGCTCCTTTGAAATTAAATTCGATGTTTGGTGTGAACATTTTGGAACGGTATAACTTTAAAGTCAGTTTTTAAATTAAGTACTTAATAAGGAAAAACTTTTTCTTAGACACAGTTAATACGTTTATAATTATACATCATTATAAATTCATTATATATTAAATAATTTATCCATATAGTTTTATATATTAAAGAAAACACGTTATTCCGTTTTTTTTTAAACAATTGATTATTCAAAAGGACTTAATGAAAAATAGGGACATAAAAATAGGAATATATTTATTATAAATTACGAGTTTTTGTATAATCATATCTCCAAGCAGAGTAAGTAAAGAAAATGGTTTCAGCCTTTTAAATTTTTTCGTATTATTTGTTTCATAAAAATAGTCATGAAATATAGTGTAGTTTGATACACTGGCATTATTGCACGTTTAGCTTGATTTCAGGGTTTTCAATGTGCGATTTCGGGACGATTTGAGTAATGTTACTTTTGGGCGTCCTTTAAATGATGAATTTCCTTAGTTGATTTGTAAGTTATTAAATTATAGAATTCAATCTTATACATACAGTAGACAAACCCCTTTTAGCAGTCTCCCATAAACCCATTCCAGGGTTAATTCTGCAATATACAAAGAAACATGAAAAAACAAGGTCCCTCATCTTGTAACTAATTGCTAGTATCTCTATTTATATGTTTATATTTTTACATTGCAGTTGCATTTGTATTACGTGAAATCTTTCATTTCTTATTTTATATTTTCATAACGTATTTTTTTCCTGTTTTCTATACCATTTAATTTTTTTTACTCTTTAGCCTTTCTTTATACCCAAGGAATAATGATATGGATCAAGAAAATTAATTAAACAGTGTTGCCTATCCCCCTATTTAAATTTATATTAAGTACAGTTTCCCTCAAAGAAAAATTTCTCTCAAAGAAAAATTGCATTGAAATAAAATTTCAATTAAGTTAAAGTGGTAATTTTTATTGGTAGTTTTTTTTTGTTGGTAGTTAATATAAAGCAAGAATATCAAGTGGTAGGCTCATGCGTCAATTTCAATCTTTCTTATTTTTGTTTTGATTAAAATTTTTATTCGGTATTGTCGTATTTTTTGTTTCTAATTTATCTCGCGATATTTTTGCGAATGCAGTGAACATGCTAGTTATAAGAAAACCTTAAAACCGAAATTAACAATTAATTTCAAATTAGTATAGAATATTTGAAAATTTTCATAAGCCAAAGCATGTCAACAAAAATATACTACTATCTCAATTTTTTATAATAGTAGCAAAAACAACATGTTTATATTTTCAGAAGCATATTGTGCTTATTCTTTCTTTCATATCGTGAACTTCCTTAAACTTCTATGAACCAGGTTGATAGGCACAGTTTTATATGAACTTTAAATCGAAATAATAACGTAATTATAGATAGAGTTATTTTGAAGAGGAGTGCGGGATATGTGATATTTATAAATATCAATAAATATTTTTAAGACTCTTTTGGATATTTTGTTATAAAAAAAACAACACACGAATTTTAAGTAAAATTTTCTAGTATTTAATTTCATCTTTCTGAATTTTCATATACATATTTTTAAGTATTTATTTTTCAAGATATATACAAGTTAATACCTTTTATCGCTAAGCCAACTATAGGGTTTCTATGCCAAAATGTTTTTAAGAAAAACAGCAGTAACCAATAGATAGGAAGATGGATACGTGGGTAATCTCACAAGGGCTTTGTTCTTTTCCCTAGTTGTCACGAATATTACAAAAAATTACATGGTAGTTTTTCACTGTTCGTAAAATGTCATAACGTAAAATATATGTTTAGGTACCAAAATAAAAAAAAATTAAATCATTATAAAGTAGTCTAGTAATTATGGATTTGAGTATAAAGCATCGAGTGTTCCCCTACATTTTCACATAATTTTGTCTCATTGAATACCCATTGTTATTGAAAGTGAAAATAATAACAGATCGATCATAAAATCAACCTTCACTTTAAAAAAAAACTTGGAAAAAATAGTGAAACTTAATTTACAAACCAAATACATAAGAGTTTTCTAAAAGGAAGCAAAAACATAATGCGATAATTATAATTATCTCCTTACAATCGTTAAGAAAAGAAAAGTCTTATAAGTGAACACATAAAGTAGATATAAATAACGTCGGTGTAATTCATACAAACTTGGAAAGGTTAACGCTGCTTAAAAAAGTCCTGAAGTCTCAGCTATTATTCCGCGAAAGTTTAAGGATGTGAAAAAGAATAAAGCCATCCATATAGAAAATCACAAAGAAGGTTGCATAGATGAGAGAACAGGTCGCAGATGAGCCCGCTCCCCATAAATTATTCATCGTACCCAAGAAATTGCATGTTAAGTTAGATTTTCACCCTGGTAAAGAAATACAAGCTTGAATTATTCGCTTATACTTTGACTTTAATTGAATATTTTCCCATCCCCTTCAAAACTGCTTATGTGCTTTCGTGCTTAGCTACGTAATGTTTTCCTTGGTGTTTTGTTTTGCTATGTTGTTTTGAGACTTAAATAAAAATTATTTGATTTTAAATAATTATTTCAAGTGGCAACACACAATATATTCAAGATATATTATAAAGGGATTTTCAATTGTAAAAAACTTTATTTTAAAGCCATTAAAAAAATACCTACATTACATTTTAAACTTGAAAATTGGCATAGTATTAAAGCATGCTTTAAAACTAAAATAATTAAAGTTAGATAAGGAAGCGAAAATAAAATAATAAAATCTCCTTGACGCAAATAACAAGTAACAAAATTTTCCATAAGAAAGAAAGGTTTAAAACTCGCAACTTGGATTGTTTCCTATATCGTCATTTATTAAAGATCTTCAGACTTCGCCCGCCTAAGTAGAAAATCAAATAAAATTGAATGAATTTTTAAAAATAATTTTCCAATTTTAATCAAAATATTACAAGGTTATAATTGTTTCGTTTGTATGCATGAAGCCACTGAAAGTGAGCAATCATAACTACGGTTTTCCTGCAAAAACGAATCTCTAGTGAATTATCAGTACGATGTGAATATTGGCAAAAATTCAGATAAAATAATTCAAAAGTGATATGATAATGTAATAAATTTATTCGATATTGAGATCTAACACTAATAAAATTTACAGCTACAATTACCAATTAAATTAATTTTTTTTGCCTTTTTATTTTGAATACATTGTCGCGATCGTTACCTTTCCGTTTAAGTTAATTTAACTAATACATATTAATATCGAAATAAACGATGGTCTCGGTTTGTAGTTTATACACAAGCTTATTTTAATTTGTCTTATCTGTCTACAATTACTCGTTTACTGCATATGTTTTATGGATATAATATCACCCTTAGCTTTTGAAAATTACAATATAACTCTCCATTAAAAGAAGCATCTGTAGCGAAAACCACAATGGTAATATAATTTTAGTTAAAGTTATTTTGTCGATAAAGAGAGGGGATGTATTTGATTGATTGATTGATTTGGTACTTGAAATTATGATAAATACCTTTATGAGATCGTTTTAAGTGATTTTATATGCAACACATAAAATGGAAACAAATTTCTTGAGCACTCAATTTGTTCTTTCTAAAATTCAAGTCAAGAATCAAATATAATTCCTTGCTCTTCGCTTCCTTCACATATTTTTTTAAAACATATCATCTTTTATAAGAGATTTTTGAAATCTTAACAACTTTTTTCACTTTGATAACAAGTTCGTTGTATTGTTAAATTACTAATTCCATGTCTTCATTTCTTCTGGTTTTTCTATCTTGATTATCATATTCATCACTTTCGTCTGTCTTTGTCTATTCCATTTCTTTTTGAGGTTACTTTTTATACACAATATATTCCAGGCAGCTAATTGTATTCCATATGTAAAGCACAGTTGCTGATAGCAAGGTAAGGGTCTACTAACTCTCTATATAACGCTTGCACCATCAGCAGTTATGGGAATGATGTCTGTTTCAAAGTTTAAGTCAAATTTCTTTAATCGTTCTGACATTATTTCAATGCAATATTCAGCAGTACAAAATTCGTAAATTCTGACCGGGTCAATATTAAAATGAGTCTCTTTTTGGTGTATGTTATTATTTACATATATGTAATTTTTTTTAAAGATTTCCAATTATCAAAGATTAACGAAATTGTTTTTCCCTTTTATTTAAATTTGCAAATTTTTGTTATTAAACAAGCTTCAATAATATTCGCATAATTGGTAATCACCGACCTTATAGTATCGGGAAAAGTACGCTTAGAATACGTTCAGTGTAATTGCAATCTATATTTTGAAAATAAACGTCTTAAATCGGGAGACGTACAAAATTAACTTAGTGTAAACCCATCTCTAAACACCGTCCTGGTAACCATGGTTTCCATGAAATTTTCTTTTACAAAATAACCATAAATAGCCTCCAATTTCTTGGTGTAATAACTACTTCCTGACCGTCATTTCTTTTTATGTGAGACTACGGTATCTGCATTACAAAACTGTTTACTGAAGTAAGATTGACACGGTGTATCTTTGTAGATGGCCTTTTAAACTTATCATTGAACGGTTACTGATCAGCAAACGTTTTGAATATAAAGAATATTTTGCATTTCCACCTTCATCCAATTTTTAAAAAAAGTCCTTTAAGGCTGTATTATTACCGACTTCGCAATATTTCTCTTGCTAATCGACTGCAAAAGAAATAATACTCATTGTTCTCTACGAACACGAATTTACCTTTAATATTCATTACCTATGTATTGCGAACAGCGATCTGAATTGAACTGGCTTGAAACTTGAAAAATGGAAGCAAGAAATAATTGATTCATAAATATCTTTACATTTTTATTTCGTTCAAAATTTTGAAAAGAAATGATATTTCTTAACTGTTTTCGACTGCTTGGTATTAGTTCTTATCCGGTATTATTGATATTAGTTAAATTAAGCAACAAAATATAAAATAAAATCGTCCTATTGTCGTCGCGTGCCACAATGTTGTTTTTATAAATAGATAATAATACAAATATATCACTTATAATTGTTACAACGAACAACACGGGTCACACTATAGTAAAGTAGAAACTTATTTAGAGCGAAAGCACTTTATCTAGCAATAGCATTGAATAAACTGGCGATCAGATCAGCAGCAAAGATCAAGGAGCGGGTGGAGCTTTATAGAGTGAGGATGTTACATGTGTCACAAATATGACAGAAGGGCAAGAGCGTTTGCTTGATGGGAGCATAGTACACGTAGGAACGAGGCAACGTGGGCGATGTAGCCTTTCGCGCCGTTATTTGGAAAGTTAATTACTTGAGGATCCGTAGCGCTACATCTCGCAACGGGTACCAGATCCAGCAGGCCGGAAAATGCGCTGAATCCAGCTGGATTGCTGGATGAGGAATCCAGAAATTGCATTCCCTGATTCCGATGAACAATTTAGATTTGAAAAGCGCTTTTTTATGTAAGTGTAACAAAATTGCGCTGCTGCCTGAAATGTCATAAAGACGATTTTTTTAATCAGTTCCGAGCATCATTTAAAACGGTTCCAGTATTCTGTAAAACCACATTTCCGATTACCATCAGTAAAAAATCCGGCCGTACAATAAAAAGTCATCGGTAGAGAGTTTAGCCAATTTATTGTTTTTTTCATGTGGCGGGTTATACATGGCTCTATCACGTGCAATATCAAAACAAAATTCTTTTGGTCCAGATGTGTCGAATAGGGACACTTAATGCATTATTTAGAGAAATGTTTCCATCATTATCTACTTCCACCCGTGCTAAGGCAACTCGGGTTGCTAGAAAACTATGGAAATCAGGTAATAGACTTTGCAACATTCGTTTATTAAATCTATATATATTTCCATTTGATAACATTTATCGTTTAAAGCGTAATCTTAAAAGTTACCCTCATGTATTTTAAAGTAATTGATACACAGCTAATTAATCTACAATAGCAAAAATGTGGGAGATAACAAAAAAAGAACTTTATTAAAATTCTCCATATCAATGGGACAAACAAATCGTCAGCTTGCATTTTTAAAAACTGACAAGCCTTTCATCATATTTTCCGCCCACAAAATTGTGGTACCTAGAGTATTCTTACTAAGAGTAGGTAACTTATAATTAAAACAAAGTTGAAATGAAAATTTTTCATTTTATCAATAAATGTTTTCATTTACTATTTATTTGATCTTAATGTAATAAGATGTCATAGAATTTTCTACAAAATGCAATAATTTAATTAATTTCTCAAGTCTTTTTCTCAGCGCCGTATTTTGCACACGAAGTTTTTCAAGCATAAATATTGACATGCTCGTAAATTGTCGATGTTTATTTTGGGGCAGTGTTTATTTTGGGGCGAATTCGTTATGCTTTACCAGTACCCTACTGGTCCGGAAGAGATCTCGAGGTTTTGAAAATTTTTTCCGTTTTATATCATAACTCCGGTCAATTTTATGATCTGCTTGTGAGATGATAAAGTTTAATTGAATGGAGTGGGTATGCGGAATATAATTTTTCTTGTGTGTGTAAAAAAATTATGTTTTCATAATCCTCTTCGAGTTATAAATAATTACATTGTTCTAAGGAACTCCTCAAGCGCGGAATAAAAGATCCGTTTTATAGATGGCGGTCAATGTCTCCTAAAGTTGAAGATTCAAAAGTGAAAAATTTAAAAGTTTTGCGGAGTTGTTTGTAATATTAACAGTTTTAAAATTGTAAATATTAATAAAAAAAACATCTTTTCATAATCCTCTTCGAGTTATAAATATTTACATTGTTCTAAGGAAGCCCTCAAGCGTGGAATAAAAGATCCGTTTTATAGATGGCGTTCAATGGTTGATGATAGGACTCCTCGATTAGGAAGTAGATTCGTCGAGCTTAGGCTCGTTTGACTTATCTTGACGATTTCACTAATCACAAATGGTAATAACGGCTTGATGTTGTAGTTAGAATACTGCGATAGCAACTCCTGGTTGATAAGAAAGAGATTCATTATATATTCGTTCGTTGACTGTTCTTGAAAAGTCTTTTAGTTACAAGTAACAGTCAGAATCTGATAATGGAGCAAAGTTGGTGACATTACTCTTCAATAGTGAGGAGCAATTTGGGTTTATTTGAATAATTTATATGAGACATTTAATCACAAATGGTGGGTAAGGTCAGGTGATAGAGCAAGAAGTTGGTGATAGAAACTCTTCAATTGCGAGGAATAGATTAATCATGTTTGGACTCGATTGATTAGCCATAAAAAATCCTTCCTTCGTTCATAATTAGTGGTAAGGGTTTGTTCACGAAGCTGGCAAGTTAGGACAGGATATTTTTAATGCCGATATTTAATTTCAATGACTTTGAATTCACTTTACTTCTCTGATGAGTCACAAGTGATGACGGTCACAAGTGACGGTAACGTTCTGATGATGGTATCGAAAGTTAGTGATAGGAATTCCTCGGTGATGAAGAATAAAATTATAACATTGAAATCGTTTGATTTATATTGACGCAGTAAAATAGCAACATAGTAAATACATAGGTAAATATGAGCATGCATAAAAAAAACTCAGTTTTTGAGTGCGTTTCTTTGGAATTCATTCCTTCAGCGTTGGTATTTAAAAGTAAGCCTGTATATAAATTATGCAGCGACGATGTCGCCGCTTTTTAGTGAATTGAATATTTAAATATAGATGTATCTTAGGGGAAAACAATCATTTTCCTAATTTTTTTAATAAACGAGATTCACAATAACCAGGAGCTCTTCAAAATTGAGGCTAAATTAGAAATAGCATTTTTATTGAGTTGAAGTGTTTTATAGGTTTGGTTTTAATTTGATTATACTTTTCAAGGCAAAGCGCTGTTTTTTCGACCTACCCATGACGGAAGAGAAAATCAAACTATTGTTTAATTAAAAAATAAACATGTGAATTATTATATGAAAACATGTGAATTATTATCTTATTTAACAAAACGCTTAGATCTATTTTTTAGGTCACGGAAAAGAAAACTCACACAAAAAACAATCATAAATAAAAATAAGAGTAACGAAATAAGATAAATTATTTACCGCAAGAATGAGTAGCTAAACACATATTGTTTAGATAAAATCAAACGAACGATAATAATTAAAAAAAATATACCTAAAAGCGTATCTAAGTAAATATATAAACGGATTATTAAGGACTTATTTAGACTGTGCTAAACCAAATGTTTATACCGAACGCTTTTTTATTTTCTGAGAAGGAAACTAACGCAAAAAATAACATGAACAAAAACAGAAAAACTAATCCAGGCTAATTAACAAAGCAAAAAAATTGCAAATGTTTATAAACAACATTAAATAATCAGACACTAAAAGGAACAAATCGAAAAACATATTTCCAATCGAAAGTCACAAGACAATTAGTAATAATATAATTGGTAAAATCGTAATTCTCAATAAAAAATCTTGCTTACTACGAATTAATAAATATTACTACGACGTCATTTATTATTGGAAATACTTAGCCTAGTTATTAATATGTTCCTACTTGTCTATAATGAATTCAAAAAAGGATATTATTATTGATATGTCCATATGTGTGTATTTATTTATGTATGCATACATACATGCATGTTTGTAGATATCCATAAATGTATTCATGTTCTTGAAGTATTGCAAGTGCATCTTTTAATTTTAATAAATAAGGTGGCATTAAGTTCTGTGTGAATTAGTGATATTCTGTGTATTCTATTATAAGTTTCAGTATTATAAGTTTCAGTCTTTATATTTTTGATCCCTTCTAGAAAAGATTAAATAAAAGCCCAGGGACACTGCTTTCACCGTGCAAAATAGAATAAACCGGTCTGGTTTATTTATTGACTGAATTTTCGAGTAACCGTGCTGATATAACCCGAACCCGACGATCAACGTCAATTGGCAAACGGAGCAGAGGCATTTAGTGACCGCAGGGGACAGCACAATAATTAATCAAAATAAATGAAGTGTATATGAAAATACTGAATACTTAATTTTTAGACTAGTCCATTCGTTTGGGCGTAAATCACTCTACATATATATACATACACCAGCTTGTTTAGCATAAAAGTTAACATGAAAACATACCCACACCTACATGGATTAAACAAACACATACGCATCCATGCACGCACAAAAAGGTAGCCAAAAGTAAGTTTGAAATATGTCCTAAGTTTTCTTGGGACATGTTTCAGAGTCAATCGCTGTTTTTTTGTTTGGTTGCTTGTTTGATTTATGAAAGATAATGAAAATAATAAAACAACTTAATTTCCACATTCCATAAAAACCTCTTTACGCTACTGGCACATCATTATACTGCATATAGTATACGCACTCATATAAAATCGGTTAATAAACAAATATATTTAGAAAAAGTCCGAAAGGGTTGCGAGTTCTCCTAACCCAGATCAAATTATCATATAATCCCTCAACTCGTTAAAATGAAAAAGGTTTGAGTAATGATAAATAATGTGTCCGCAAATAAACGCGGACAGCGCTCGGGGAGCAGCCACCTGGTGGAAAATTAAGTATACATTATGTGGGTCTTTATTTATATCTTTCTTGTTAATTAATATTTGAACATTTATCTGAAATTGACCCCCACCTCGTACGTTGACACAAATTCGATGACCTGATAAGTTGGTTCACAATTTTTTTGTACTACTTTCTGTCGCGATACATTCATTAAATATTTTTACTTTATTTAATCCATAAAAGTCAGAAAATATTTATAAATTCTGCCACAGACTATACATAAATATGCTGCCTTCAGCTTTTCCATATACATTTTAATAAGTGCAATTACCCCCCCCCCCCTACACGATACTTATGTATCTGTGATAGTTTTGCCAGTATTCTTCACAAAATTTTCAAGACTTATAATTCTTTCACCGATTGCGTTGACATTATTAACTGTATGTGAGAAATTATTCGATATATGTGCATACTATATAACCTATAGCCATCTATAATTTATAAGATACTATATTGCAAATCTTGTCTGTCAATTAGATAAGTGGCTTTTGCGTTTAAAACAAAAAACTAAAACTTCTCCGTTTACAATATTATTAAGTTTTGAAAAAAAATTTTAAAAGTGGAGAAATATGTTGCCTTTGACTTTTCCGTATACATTTTAATAAATGAAATTACACCCCCCATCCATGATACTAATGTATCTGTGATAGTTTTGCCAGTATTCTTCACAAAAATTTCAAGACTTATAATTCTTTCGCCGATTGCGTTGACATTATTAACTGTACCTCAGTAATTATTCAATATATATACATACTATATAATCTATGGCCATCTATAATATATAAGATACGATATTGAAAATCTTGTCTGTCAATTATTGGCTTAGTGGCTTTTGTGTTCAAAACTAACAACTAAAACTTCTCCCTTTACAATATTTATAAGTAATAAAAAATAAAAGTGTACATAGAAAAAATTAAATAGAGTTTAAGGAAAAATTGGAATTTTGATAATAAATTAAACTTTGCCTATACAAATGTTATGGAAGTGATATAAATCGTTTCGACAGATGTTTATTTCTTTAATGTGTTGCTATTTTTTTCGGTATTTTGTTACCGTGGACACACAATAAAATGTTACCCACATTTAAACAATAAATGGCATCTGCAATTGTAAAAAGTATCAAATTTGGTAAGAAAAATTACATATTTAGAGACAATGGGTTTCGTTATTTTGCACATGATCGTTACTTTCACATTTAAAGAATTTTTTCTAAAAATTTTTTATAAAATGAATTCTATGCTATGACTTAACAAAATATGAAAAAACATAATATTAAACGTGGATTAAAAGTATGAAATCTAAATCATTTGGTAAACGGCTCGCCCCTTTTTGGCCTGAGATTTATTGTAATAGCTAAAATTCTCCCAGTTTTTGCAAAAAAATCAAAATAAAATTAAATTGCTAAAGTAATTTAAGACTTCCTAGGTTTTATATGAAAATGAAGAAAAATGATTTTGAATAATACTACAATAACCAAAAAAATTCTAAAAGATTATTTAAACTTGGTAATATATTTGACGAATGCGCTAAGATACTGTGGTGTTTAAATGAGTATAATTGTAGTATCAAGCATAATTTTATCGATAATTTTTTGCTTTAAATTCCATAAAATATTGTCTTCATAATAATTCATATTAAGTGTATTATATATGTTTTTTTTTATAAATTGCAAAGATTATAAGACTATCGTATACTTATTTATAAAATAATTATGTTAAAGATAAAAAATTAATAGATCAGGAGAATTTCGTATTAAAATTTCTTTAAGTCTTAAAAAAACTAATTTTTTTATTTTCAAGTTTTATAATAAAATATAAAGAATATTTTTTAATAGTTTCTTATAAGTCGTACTGAAAGTTTTTCTTAATTTGTGTTTATTTTTGTAATAATAAAACTATTTTTAATAATCAAAATTATATTTTTAAATATCCTACTTTAAATTACAAAGCAACTAATTTTTTATAAGCTTCTGCAATATATAACTTTTTGCTTTATGGTAGACTATGATGGAAATAAATATGCTTCCTTACCGAATATTTAGTTTTTAAATTATTGCGGAAAATGAAATTGTTGTTTTATAATTAATAATTTTTTTAGTTGTTGTGTTTGAAATATATTTCTTAAATTTGGGCATTGCGCCCTATTATAGTAATTTGTCTTATGCTGTATTTAATACTTTATTCATTGCCTTATATAAAGCAAGGAGAGTTTTTATCAAATTAAAATTTTTTTTTAAGTATTTGCACAGTTGTGCTTAATAAATTAATATTTAACGACATCGTAGATTAAACGCATAAATTATTGAAGGTTCCCTTCCACCGAGATATCAATTTTATATAAATTATTAATTTAATGGTTACAAATTAAAAAAAAAACCATGCATATTGTTAGAAAAATCATTAACTCTTGCTATACCTAAACACATCACGATATAAAGAAACAAAACAGTATTGACATAATTCGTCGTAGCAAAAAGACGTTTTTACTTTCTCGCAGAGCAGTAACAATATAAATAGGAGAAGCGTATATCTATACAGTAGTATATATTTATTATTGTAGATCTGGTTATGATATAAGGCGCTAACAAATTCTGTAACCGCGCTACGTGTTTGATGGTTACACTAGCACGAAAGTGACAAAACAAGTTTATAGAAAATACAAGAGATAAGAGTCGTAAATAGATTAATTTGTATTCTGGATCACGTGTGTGGGTAGACTTATAACGTATTATTCAAAGTATTGAATAAAAAAATAGAGTAACCGAGCTTAATTCACTGATTCTTCTGACCTACATATACAGACATGACCATACTTAAAAATGCTAAAAATATGACGGAGAAAAATATTGGATTTAAATTCAAAAATCATTTTATTTTATTGCTACACATAATATGGGAAAAAGCTACTTATTACTTTTAATTAAGGTTTTCGGAATTGTATTCCTTCTAGAAAAGAAAATGAGAACATTAAATACTCACTAATAGACCAGTTAAATAAGGAATTAATATCTATAAAATTCCCGAAATCACTTCAATTAATTTTCTTTTGCATTATTGGAGTGTAATTTAAGAAGTGAATTTTTTTGACACTAAGCCCTCTTCTGTCGGTTGCGTAAGTGGGAAGAACGTAAAATTATAATTTTTAGATTTTCCCAAAAATTTTAATATCTTGAGAAAGTGCTACATTTGAAAATAATATGCTAGAGATATTTTTTGAAGCAAATTTTAAAAGTAATACCTTTTTTATATTGTCCCGTATATCCCACACCATTTGAGAAATTAAGAAAAAATTAACAAAATGTAACTTTTTTTTTACTTGCTGCCAACCAATTACATTTATACCTACCAGTTTTGAAAATACCTTTGATCAAAGTAACTTAAGAAAGTAAAATATTTAATTGTTTTTCACTCACCGTTTATCACTCAATAAGTATATTTATGAATTACGTATATATTTAAATTTTCATATTTATAATAGGCTCGAGGCTGTCAAGAAAATTAACGAAGTTATTTAAATAGCTACGCTCAGTTTTTCGTACTTAATGCAATAATACCGTCGTTACAGCATTTTTGGTAAATTAGATACTAAATAATAGAGACTAAAGATAACATTTTATTTTAGTATAAACAAATATTTATAAATATTTGAATACCTCATTGAAACAAGATCAATTAAAAATGTCTTTATCCTCACTAGTAGTTTAATAAAGGTCCTCTTAAAGTGTCGTTGTCCATTTATTTGTTTGTCTATTTTTAACGTTTAAACAGCCCAAAAGAATTCAATGAAATTTAGCATGTAGATAATATTTTTCTATGAATTTATTTTAAAACCGTAGCACTGAAAATAAAAATAAAATATACCCGCGCACTAAAATCAAATGGGTTGGCTTCATCATTTTTATTTGACATTATATTATTTCAATACTCTCTCTAATATTAATAGCACTGCCCTATTCCTAATTCCTCTATTCTAACCATTTTCTCTATTCAGGCGGATACCTAAATTATTGGATAATTTTGTTACTGTTAAACTAATCTTTATTACATAGAATAATTAAGTAGAGAAATAAGAGAGAGAGAAATAATTAAGTAATGCAATAATTAATTTTAAAATATTTCTGTAACGGTCTATTGTTTTTTCCTACTGTACATTATGTTGTCAACTTTTAAAGTTTTATTTGACTTGAAAAATGTATCATATAGCAATAAATACGGTAAATATGTAAATACGTTGGAGTCTCAATAAAAAAAGTAAAAATAAAGTTTTCTAAATATACCACCAGAAACAACCAACAAATCCATTCTCGACTCAATCCAAATTAGAACCAAATTTTTATCCGTGTACTAAGAATAAGTTCTCAGTTTCTTTTGCCATATAGAAAACAGAGAAACGGAAAAAAAACTAGTTACCTTAAAAAAAATGGAGTGCATGAGACCTTACATTCGATAACTTAGCTGCTAGCCTGATCTGATAAAAACCATTAAGATACTTCCTCTAACCGCTGCTATTAAATAAGCAGAAGACAAGAGAGTACGAACGCAGCTGATCAGCTCCTCTATCAAAATATTTCAAAACGATTTTCAATAATGAACATACAACGAAGAAGTATAGGTATTACTAACATGTGAATACAGGTTATACGAAAATCAAATTTTGTTTCTATATTTTCATCTCAATAAATACAATGAAGCATTTCCAGCTTACACTCGTACTTCGTCATAAGTTCTCCGAGCACAGATCAGTCAACCAAAACCTTGTCGAAAATAATAGGCGATGACCGAGCGCCACCCGCATGTACGTCGGAAGGCGACCCGCTAACAAATGAGCTGAAATAGAAAATGACACCAGGTGCTACAAGCGGCAGTAGAATGGGGTGGGAGGTATGCTCCCGTGTGCTCGAAATACTGCTGAGGCTTACACAGTTGGCATTTATCGAGATTGATGATCGACACATTTTTAACGCAATGCCAGTTGGAGGAGAGATGTACACGTATTTCTTTTAAGATGTAACAAATTTTAGTTTATGTGGAGATAATGTCATAATTCAGTGCTTCTTAAGAGTAAATAATTTAAATAAACTTGCTTGTAAATTTATTAATATAAACCCATTGCATATTAAACTACTTAAGGATGCACATTTTTTCCCAATGTAATAGGTTTGTTACTTGCTCTAACTTAAGATTAAAAACATATGTGGATAATATTAAGGGTATGTTCTTATAACTGGTTTTTCATTTAATTTTGTAACTAAATAATAGCACATGAATTTAAGTGACAATTTTTGGAAGTTTAATCCTATATGTAATTTTATAAAACCGACTACTAAGTTTGAGATAGAAATGAATGTTCATACACCTTCGTATGAATGTTAAGCAATAGTGGACAATTTTAAGATTTGTGGTTTTATGTGTATTTCATTTAAATATTTCAGAAATTTGAGACCAAGTTTGAACTCGTCTTGTTTACTATTCTAAGTAATATAGTATCAGATATTTGCCAGAGTCAGAGATATGTTCATCGACTCTGGGCTCTTTTGACTAATTTTCACTCCTTGGTAATAACTGGTGGCCGCAATCTGACAATAACTCTATGTAAATATTGGTATTTTTTATATTTTATACTTTTCGTGCATTTTTGTAAAAAGTTTTATTTTTAATATGTTTGTAGAAGAAATATTAAAATGTTTAGTAGAAAACACGAATTAAGGTCCTGTCCAGTAAGGGAGATAATGCGATAATTCTATTGGTAACGCCGTCAAAGAAATCGGCTGCCATCGCGGCTTCTTTCACACTAAAACTGGGTTGCTTCTAATATATTATTGCTTACTACATACAGTTTCATTACTTTAACTTGAGTTTTTAAAAATAAATAAAAGTATTATTTATACATTTACTTATTTTCGATTTCAAACTTCCACGATATCATAACTGCTCAAAATAATGTTTTGCCCACGAAATATATAAACCTTGCTGAAAACACAAACGATACTGTGCGGTGACAAGTGATACTGTGCGGAACTTTTCAAGACGCGAAATTAATCCAAAATTGTAGTGGTATCTTCTCTGTTATAGGCGAAAGGTAGCTTAGCATTTAATCCGTTGGCTATCGAGTAACATAATAACATTTTGTACGTTGATTATAAATTTAAGATTTCAATGCCAAAATTCACCTGTTAATTTTGGCGAAAGTAAATTTAGAAACGTATTCACGCCTAAAATGAATATCATGAGAATACATCTCTATTATTGACAAATCCTGTATACGAAAGGTCCTACTAAACCGTGGCTATATACTCTATACGAAGACGGTCAGAAGGTAAACATCACGTCCGTTAGGGGTCACTGAGAGGACATCTAGTGGATTTGTTAGATGGCTAATCGAATATAAACTAGTTTTAGCCTACTCAGCTCCTATTGATATAGATATGAGGAGACCCTTCTACGTTATATTTAACGTTAATTTGTACAATTAGATACTATACCCATTATAGAAATGAATATTTTACGGGGAAAATAACAGCGAACATTGATTTAACAGAAGAAATATGATTGCATTAACCCCTTTTGCCACGAAACCGAGCCAGAACCGGCATGGGTTGCAAAAGATTAAAGCAGATTTTAAATATATTTGTACATTAAACAAGAAGCATATTTGAAATAATTTTTAAATAAAATGATTTTAGGAAGTTCTGAAGGATATATATTGTCATTATTTATTCCAAGGTTATCGTTTCGGTACCATGTGTAAGTCTGTATGCGAATTCAAGAACACTTAAATTTTTTATTGTATTTTTTTGTTTTATCGAATATCTTTAAATTCCGAAAAATTGCTACTGTCTTCAAAAGCACTAAAAATTGATAATATTAGTATGAAATATCTGTATCAAATAGACATTAGCATCGCATTACCGGTGATTTGTGAATTAGGAGACCTCGACGTCTGAATCTTGAGGTCATGTAATGTCGATCATAATACGCAATCATAATACCCATGTCTTTGTCGATCATAATACGCAATTACTAGAGCCGTAAAAAATACATACGTATATATATACATATATTTATATATATATATATATATATATATATATACATGTATATATATATATATATATATATATATATATATATATATATATATATATATATATGAATGTTAGTCAACATCTGCAATAAGAATCACCAAAAATGGTGAACACAAACTCTACATTGACTTAATTAGTTATCAAATGATTACTTAGTTAGTGGAGTTTGACATCCCTAAGTCATTTTTTTTCTGGAGATTAATACATCTTGAATTGAGTTTTCGATTCACATTCGATACGCGAGAGTATGTCGATTCAAATCGTTGCTACAAAATTTTCATGTTGCAATTGGTGTATATTAAGTAAGCTGACAAATTTTTTCTTTTACGACAGGTGCATATCAAACGAGATGTATTTCACTGATATATAAAAGTGAGATGTCTATTACACAAAATATAAAATAAATGTATATTCAATGCATTTTTTCTTTGGCATACACTCTCTAGAAAAAGGAACATGGGAAATTACGTAAAATTCACAATTTGAAACTCATTCAGTCAATCTGACATTTTAAAATTCTTTGGTGGCAATATCTACTTTGTGCAAGTGTTTGACCACAGATTATTATGTGACCACAGATTATTATGCATTGACAACATAAACGTAAACAATGACTCTTTTAATGTATTTCTAACACCCATTATATATAAATTTTGGCTATCTGTACTCCTTCTCCATATAAAATTTAACCATTCTAAATCTTACGTTCCTCCGTGGGTGCAATATACTTAAAATGCGTAGAAAATTTTCCCATACGTATTAATGTATAGATTTTATTTAGTGAGTATTTATTTATTTAATTTCTATTTATCGTATTTAATTTAATATCGCACTTACATTTAAATATCGGTAAATATTGCAGAGTAGTGTGTTGTATTACAATATATATATATATATATATATATATATATATATATATATATATATATATATATATTGTAATACAACACACTACTCTATATATATATATATATATATATATATATATATAAGGAAATTACAAATAACTATGTTTTTATATCGTATTACTTCATTTTTCTAACTTTAAATGATTTAAAAAAACATATCATCTTCTGAAATGTTCCTAACTGAAACGTAGTTCTAAGATTATAGAAAATTTAAAATGACTTGGCCATTTAAGACCTACTGTATCGTTAAAAACCAGTTAAGAGGTGATAGATGAAACTAAAAATTATAAAATCTAAGGATATGTATGAACCAATTTACAATCAAAATTAGTTACATTAAATAAATCTGATTAGAAGCTACTGGTTTATTTACTAGACATAGTCTTTCAATGTTCACGGATTTAGTTCGATCGATCCTGGCCAATATTGTTCGTTTGATTGCAAGTGCTCCAGATAGTGCTTCAGATAGTTATGTTTTGTTTTCCCTCAAGGATTCCAATCAGAAGCCCGTTTAGAAAAATTAAATGGGTTACCATTAAGACTTACAGATGATCAGTTCTATTTGCAGTGTTTTACTTGGTATTTTATAAACATCAGAAATTTTTGTTACTAAGGTTAAATACGTTAGATACTTTACTGGAGCAGGAACCTTGAGAACATACGTTTCGAAATCCCAGGTGAGATATTATGTAAATTTTTATATCTCAAATTCTTAAAACAGCGTAGGTTTTTAATTGGACCGAATTATTTTGAAATAAATTTCAATGAATTTCACTCTCCGCATCAATTTCCGTTACTGCCAATACTATTCGCTTGATTCCAAGTGTTTTTAACGTTTGCTTCAGTTGATCTTACATTTAACCATTAGGATATGGTTTCCGATTTTTTAAGCGTGCCCGATTTTGCCTACAATTCCACAAATCAGTATTATGAATATCACTGTAAAAAGGTACTTGAGTTACTTTTTACTTACTTACTATTCTCCAGGGTCTACGAACCAAAAATCTTACCCAGAATATATATTTTGTAAAGCATTCGTTTGTAAAGTTCATCAAAGTAAAGTACGCCGTAATTGTATCCAAAATGCCTGTTAAGAAGGTTGATATTGTTGTTTTCGAAATAAATTGTTTGCCCCCAGACAATATTAAAATTAATAATAAATGAAATTTTGTTTTTGGGAAATAATATATATTGGCCCACACTTGTATTCCCTAGATACTCTTATTATTTTTCATACTATAAGGATGGAATTATTTTAAAAAATTTAAATTTTAAAATCAGTTATTTGCAAATAAAATAAGGATATTAATAAATAATGAATAACGAACATACCAAGTAGAGTTTCAGTTGTTTACTTTATTTTCCTTATTTAATTGTTTACTATTTATTGTCATTCCATTATACAGTAGACAAACAACGATAGATATATTATTTGAATAAATAATTTGTAAACGGAAACAAAGGTTACTGGAAAACTCCTTAATAAGGCCAAGGTTTGTTTGAGGGCTAAATTTATAATGTGTTACTCTACCTATGTAAGATATAAAGATGAGACTAAATAATTATAGGTATAAAGTAAGAGGAAAACATTTATTCAATCCAGTTTCAAATCGGAAACCCGTAAAGTGCTTAGCTCGGCAAGAGTGGATTAATAAATTGGTTCAATTTGTAGAGCTAGAGCCGTGGTTGGGTCTATTGACCGCCAGTGCCACGCCCCTGCGGAGTTCGCTTTTAACCGGGACAAACATCACTTTCATTGTATTTCCGTGTATCTATTCTAGCTTCATTGGTTTTTAACGTGAAACTTATCACACAGCAATTACAGGGTACGTTAGCGAACAAAATAAACCCATCTGGTCTTTTATGTTTACCTGTCAATTAAAAATGACACATTGTAAAAGGGCTGCCTGTTTTAATTAGCAGCAAACTGATATTATTTTACAAAACTTTGTTTATACCAATGCGAATAGTGCATTCATAGCCTGTAGGATAAATAATTTTTCAAAAAGTTTTCATATCAAACTAGGTATTTAATTTCAATATTTTTTCCTTAATCATTTTTGAATAAATTTTTTCATCTGGTACAAGCTTTAGAGAATAAAAATTTAGTTTTTAAACTGTTTAATCAAAAATGAAAGTTTATTTATTTTTTAATAAAATATTAGCATTTTAAACCTATATGCAAGCTTGGTTTTGAACGACTTCTGTTCTATTTGATATGTTGCTCTTTGTTTATTTATTATTATTTTAAATAATTTTAAAGGCTACTTGTTATAAATAGTAAATTAATTTTTATCGATAATTCGATGTAAGTAATGTGACGGGATTTTGGTTTTAATGATTTTATTTAGTTTCGCAGAATTAAAATGAATTCTCCTAGGGAACAATAAAGATTCCCCTTTTAAATCTATTCATAACCAGATTTAAATCAATATAGCTGTAAGAATTGCTTACGGAATCGATGCGAGTGTTGGGGTAATCTTCGCTTATTGATAAATTTTGGAGGAGATTTCGAAACAGTAATTTCCAAATTTGAAACAAAATTCTCATTAAGTTGGTAAATATATTCAATGCAGCGCTTGCTTAGTCAAAATTAATTAATTACCACCATTCCGCACATTAGTTCTGCCAGAATTTCTGATGCACAGCATTCTACAATTGTTAAGAGTAGAGTTTTATGTGTTATAATCAAGCTCTATTCCAATCACATGGAAGCAAAAAAAAGAACGGAATGGAGATATCGTTAATTGAAGTTAGAGAGTTTATGTTTAAAAAAAATAATTCTTTTTTAAAAACCCACGCCGGATGTAGTCGTCGTAATTGAAAAACCAATATATAATTTTTTTAAAACCCCCAAGTAAGAGAAAGTAAAAACCTGTTAATATCATTACAATTTCAAGAAAATCCGTCAGAGCTGCCATTGCCATTTACGTTTGAAAAATCTATTACAATGTTGCATCATAAAAAAGCCTTTGCGCAGCTAAGAGAATTCGATCAGTCACAAACTGATAAAACTGCAAAATTTTATTCATGAGCAGGTCATGATAGCCCCGACGTGTTTTATAGGGTTTTAATTATATCAATAAGTTCTTACTACATCCGACGTGGGTTTTTTTCAAAATGGTTACTTTTTATTATTAGTCTTAACTACTAACCTTCTGAACTAATGTAACTAATTTCAGGTAGGCGCCAAAAAACAAATAAGCAAAATATTTTACGTAGGTAAATTATAAAATGATTACAACGACAATTTGCAACAAAATGTCTTAGTGACCCCTGATGACCTAATATCATAACTGTTTCCTTATAACCATTGCCCCTTAGTTCTGAATATTTTGCAGAAACCCGTATATAAATCAGTCAAACCGTTTGAGAGATAAATGGGAACATTGGATTACACACACAAACAAACAAACAACCCTTCACCCTAAACTCATACATCTCCTCCGTTCCGTCGTGGGTAAAAATCTATGAGGTTAAAGTCATAGATAATAGCCAGTTAAAATCAATAAATGGTTATATCATTCCAATATTTACAGAACTTATTTATACGAATGAAATGTAGAACACAACTTGACATGACCTTAAAGTTCCCAAATGTCTCTTCGGTTTACTCTATATAGCTGTGAAGACGAAAGACATTGATAATATTTTTGAAATTTTTGCGATTAAAAGAATTATGATAAAACTTTAATTCAAGTTTCTAATTTTCAAAAGTTAACAATCATTAAATATTTAAATAGCTAAAATAATATATTTTTATACCTGGAAACAGTATGAACCTAAGAATCAGTTATTCTTAAGATCAATGTGTTGTCACTTTTAGTCAAGAATTTCAGTACTTTCATTCCAATCCGTGGAATTTCAGTCCAGTCCATGGAAACACCGATCTAGTTACCATTTATTCTCTGCTCTTTGACGTTGAACATACAATTCTATATGTAGAGCGCAAATATGTGAAAAAATCCTGACGCATTTATATATGTATATGTATATATATATATATATATATATATATATATATATATATATATATATATATATGTATATATATATATATATATATATATATATATATATATATATATATGTATATATATATATATATATATATATATATATATATGAATTACAAACAGGAATTATGAATAATTAAATTCGTGTTAGCAATAATCTAATGCTAATATGATTTTGACGACATGTGTTATTAACATTTTATTTAAGACCAAAATATTTATATATATTATATAACAGTTTGCTCAAGCCTCCGCTTATCGACACAAGAATTTAAAATTTTTTTTTGTTGTTATCAGACACAACGTCACTGCAAATATCCTTTCATTAAGTAATACCGGAAACTTAGTGGTTTACTATTTCTTATTGAGAAATTACATTTATACGTCAACTCACTTCTAATTATGTAAACAGCATTGAAAATAAATTTTCGTTGGAATTATTTATCGTTGCTATAATGAAATATAATTGACACTAGCTATTCGTGGGGATTAAGTTCTCAAATAATGAAGGAAAAATTTTATAGAATATTTTCAGAGTTTGAAAAAAACATTTTTAAAAAATAATGTAAATTATAATTTATTAAGAAAGAAAGTTAGACTGAATCCTAATACTACATTTCAATAAATTAGTATTGAGCTAAACTTACATAATTGATTATACGAAATGGACTGGTGGATCATTACCACGTTCGGCTGAAAAAGTTTAGAATTTATTTCCTCTTTTTTTGCACTATAGAACCACTCAATTGAATATTTCGTTAACTTATACCCTCTGCATTGATCTAACACCACTTCTATTTGTTCCATGTCGGTTCTATTACCATGTTAGATGTTTTATATATTAAGAAAACCTTTGTTTCAGTAAATATTTTTAAATGAGCAAATTATTGATTTATTTATATCATAAAAGCGAGCAAATGAAAGAAGAATATGTTCTATCACGGAACTTATTATGGGCTTCTAATTTTATTTTTAATGGTCACTAATTATTTCTTAGGCCTTTAAATTAACATACTATTTTATCTGGCTACGTAATTCGAAAGTTCTATACGCTTTAGTTTCTATCCTAACTTACTTAATTTTATGCATAGTAAATTAAATTACCCCATATAGAATGGAAAACCCCAAAAAACAGAGCAATGGTCCAAAAAAGTACACTTAAACTTACAATTTTATTTAGTCTGTCGTTCCATTTGTTTCTCAACAGGAGGTTAGTACCAAAAAGATTGTAATTTATTAGGAGAAAAAATCCGAAATTTATCCTAGGATAACAAACCTTGTCTGAATGTAAGGACAGAGTAATAGTTTTTTCAGGGATTCTGGTGCCCTCCCGTTTTTAAAAAGCCGCATTTCAGTTTCTCAAAGTTTTGTGTCATGTGAATTTTTATCCGTACATAAAAATGATTTGGGAAATACATCCTTGCGCAAATTAATGTTATCAAAGTACAACATAATGGGTTTGAGAACACCTTAAAAGATTTATTAATATATTTCATAGAAATAAGTTTGTCTGTAAAACTTGGTTTGTCCTTCTTTGAATTTCATTATTATTTTATTCTCTTTGAATTTTAAGTAACAAGGTCTGTACAAGTATTTTTAATGTCCAAATTAGAACTCCACATTTCTTGATATTAAAAATTATTTTTTCTCTGGTGCTATGTCTATTAAACTTATTGTTAATTGCTCCACAGTTTTCTGTTTGTTTCATATTTGGAAAATTTCCTAGTTCGCTCAAACTTATATTATTGAGATTATTTGCAAGTAGCGACGATAATGAAAGATAATTTCAATTCTCTTATTTTATTTCTTAGTCGTAATATACACGATAATAATTCGATAACATCCACCACTGAAAGTTGAAAATTAAATTAGACATGACGAAAACAAAGAGACAAAGAGTACAAAAGAAAACTTTTTTTAAATTTAAAATGATTTGCCTAATTAGAGGGAAAATATTCAAAATGCTACAAAATAATTAAAATTATATGACACAAGGATCAATCAATTATATGACACAAGGACATCCAATTTATATGCAAATGATTACTTAAACGGCCATGGATCAAAGCCCTTTCATTAAGTTATGACACATTTTCATTATATATTCAAAACTAGCATCTCTGCAAACATCCTTGTGTTGCTTTACTTTCAAACGCATATAAATTTCAAACACCACTTTAATTTCAACATATGAAATTCTTACCTTTATTTAATAATTTAGTTTTCAATTCTATGAAAAGTTAAGTTTACTTTGAAAATGATTAATGCCGAAATTATATCGCTATTGTTAAATGGAAAATATTGCTCTTGTAACAATAATTCTATATATAATAAGAATGTCATATTAAAGATGCAATAAATAAATAAATACATCTTTCTAAACATGAAATTTTACCTGAACTTTTTAAAATCTAGAGATACGACAATAACAAAATAGGAATTGGAAAAATTAAACGAAAATTACAATGTAAGAAAGTAATTGAAGTTCAAATTTCTCTTTCTGAAAGAAAATTTAACTATCACGCAATTTCTTGCGCCATACGAATAAATCATGAAGAGAAGAGAGCTCTCTGGCGACCTGTTCCGCATCTACGCAACCTTATTTATTGCCTTTTATCTATGGATGGCTTCATTATTTTATGAACCCTTCAATTTTATGAGGATAAACTCGTATTAAAGGGCTTTGAGATGTTTTTTTATTAAGCGAGATGTGACAGGAATTGTGCAAATGATAATAATATTTAAGGATTTTGTGTGTGTTTGTACTTTTTTGATAAACCGTTGGCTTTATCGAAATCTCGTTGCGCGTTTAATGTTGACATTTTTTATAATGCATAGGATTCAGTGGCAGTATGCAAAGTGAATAAGAAAGTATTTGCGTAATGTTGCGTCTTCCACCGCAATACAAGTGATGCCTCCGCTTTTAGAAGGAAAATGTTTGATTATATATGTGGGCATAGGCGGATTTAGGGGTGGGGGGGGGGGCACGGGGGCACGTGACCACCCCCCCCGAACTCCCAGAATAATCTATTTTTAAGAATAATGTATTTTTTATTTTCTTTAGTTCTCGCAAGTTACAAAACAATATACGTAAAAATTCCATACGAATATTTTTTTTAACAATGAAAAGCGCGTTTGCTTTCACGAAATTATAGAATAAATAATACCGGTACTAGTACCCATAGCTACTACGTATGTAGTCTGCAGTTTTGAGTTGCTTGCGTGTCTGCGAGCGAGCGATCGGCACGAGTTTTTTCCTACTAATTTACTTCAACTGACACTTGTTAACTTGGTTGTGCTCCCCCCCCAAAAAAATTCTGTGTCCGCCCTTGTATATGGGTAAGCAAATATCCATGAATTTAAAGGGATTCAATATAGTTGATGTATACTACCTTTATCCTTTTTGAATAACCTTATTTATAGCAATATTCAGATAACAAGCTAGTCCATAATATTTTACACGATTGCATAGGTAAGATATGTTTCAGACTTTGTCTAACGACCATGTCAACTTTTACTATGGTGTCTCTTGGATGCAAAATTCCTGTATTGTGCCTGTATGTTATTATACAAATTCTATTATTTTATATATATATATATATGTATATATATATATATACATACAAGTAAATAATGGAATGTATGATTTGTAGAACCAATTAAAGTATTTTATATACTAATTAAAGTATTATATATACTAAATAACAGCGTTTGGTTTTATTCGTGCTCAAAGTCGGGTGATTGTTAGGAATGCCTAGACAACAGAATGTGACCGATATTGGATACAGAGTTTGTCCATAGTCACAAAACAAGGACATCGTGCTTATTTTCTTACGGAACGCTTAAACGTGCCATGAATTTGTACTAACTGGAGAGGAAATCATATGATATTTCAATAAATATTGGAATAAATAATTCATATTATCTAATCAATTTATTAAAAATACGATAATAAAATATAATATATTCGTGATTTTAAGAGTTCAAGTGTGGTAATTTTGACTTAATAATGTAATTTTCCAAGTTGCAAAATTACCTCATAAAATTTAAATATCTTTCCTATGCGTATATTAGCTATATCATATTCGGTTTTATAGTACATGGGTTAAATTTTATTCGGGTTTTAACCATGTGATTATTGTCCCGAACGTGAAATCAATATTCATAATATAAGTGTAATTTCTAGACGGCAGGTTACAAGTACCAATAAATTCTCTATGTAGTGTAATTTTACATGACGGGGGTTCTTATGTCTCCATTCACATATCCGATCCACTTATGTTGTGCTCATTGCGCGCCTCCGCCGTCATCAACTGCGATTACCACTATAGAAAATGTTGGCAATCCCGTAGACGTTGTCGAAGTACTTACTCTATTAATAATTCCAACCTCTATACCATTCGTTTTTGAATGTTTGCCAGAGAAAAACTTTTAGAATGATCGGTATTTATTTCGTATTGGAGCGCTTTGCTTATGAAAAATACATACAGTGTATTGAGAAAATTTTACCAAAAGAAATTGAAAAAAACTCCAAATTTATTATTATGTATTTTTTTTTATTGCTTATCATATATAAGCGAACATGAAAAATAAAAAAAATCCAATTAGCGTAGAATTTGCAATACGGGGATTCTGAGTGTTATATTTAAGTATTTATATACTTATGTGGGTATACAGAGTTTCTTAATTATATTTATTTTCTTATTATCTTTTTTAAACTGTTTAAAAGTTTTGTTTTTGAAATGTAAATATATTTCCTGCTATGTCTTTCATAGGCTTATAAACATGGTGCGTATTACATAAATGATAACATCCTTGACAATCGCTCTAGTTTTCATATAGTATTTACATAGGCTTCCAAAAGTTGTTTTCTTTTTAATTTTTGGACCAGTAGTCACCGAGTGGTCACCATGCCATAGGAAATGGGATGACTTTTTTCTTTCCATATTTTTCAGTATATCGCTGAAAGTATAGTATGTTATGTTATAAAAATATTTCACTATTTTTTCTTTCGAGATACAAAACATTAAAAGACTATAAAAAAAGAAAAAAAGAATTAAAAAATAATTTTTAATCCCATTTTCTTTAACCAAACCACCAAGATGTCAAGGCTAGTAGTGTAATAAAACAAAATGACGGTAACACAGGAAATCTTTTTGATTTAATACAAAGAAATGACACTTTTTAATAACATTCAGTGAATCAAGCACATAAACCTCAGTAGCAAAGTGAAAAATTTTGCAAGAATTCGATTTAAGATTTTAATATTTTTGACAGACATTTTTCGTACGAAGAACGAGATGCTCGGATGATTTAGAAATACAATAAAGTTGTTATCAATATTTCCTATGTTTTTTATGTATAGTCAATATATTTATAATAAAGGTGGATCAAAACATAATATATAGTAATTTCCATAATATATTATGAACTAATTTGTTTATCAATGTTCCCCGATACGCTTTATCAAAGATAATGATTCATATAATTTTTATTCCTCTCCAACCTCTATTGTGTATTTGTTTTTATTGATTAAAATTTAGTTTTTCGTCAAAAAGCTATAAAAGTAGAGGGTTATATAGTATATAACTTCCTTAATCCAAAACTTAGGGAAATTCGAATTATCTGAACACGAAACTTTTATCGCAAATTTCGGGAATCAAATTCCCGAATATAAAATGCACAATATTTATTAGTATATGCATTTGTAGTTAACGTTTAACAAATTTGACATAGATTTTGAACATATTTTGAAAAATAAACACAGCTCGGTGATATCGTAATTGTCCTTGGCACATGAATAAATAACAAAATACTGCGATTTTATTCAAAATTTACTATCTAAGATTGTATTATTTCATATATTATCTTAGCAAGTCTTTCGTGACTGTGCGTCTACTTTATGTTTCATTACAATATGTTTTAAAGATACTGTTTACTTTATTATTTCAGTAACTAGGCAATCATTCGATCTTCGTAGCATTTGTTACTATCACATTATTTGTATTTATTTTAAGATCTACCCTTTATGAACAGACGGATCCATGAATTTCTTATTTTTGTAATCGTAGGTCATTCAATTTACGGCCTGCATATCGCATGCGGTTTTCGCCCTTCGCCTCATAAACTCATGAAACCTTTCTTGAGTTTGAGTAATATTCTTGAATATTACAATGTTCACTACCACGTTATTGCTTGGCTCAGTCGTATTGTGGTCTACCGCTTTCCGTCATAAAACCGTACAATGGCGAAACATTTCCCGTTGTCGTAAAAGTTTGCATTTCAAGACGCATGTTATTGTCATGCCGTACTCTTGCTAAATAATGAACAATGTGGCCTACTAAAGTATTTAGATTGTGTATGGATTGATGTCATGCGAACTCGCGTGGGTTCGCATATGACTGAGAGGGACGAACCATATCTACTTCATTGACAATGAAGGTGCCAATAAATAATTCACACGTGTGTTCGAGGAGACTAATGCGATTCGCTTGGTAATTTAAATGACAATTGGTATAACATTTGTAACATTACTAAGGTAATTCACGTGTAACTATAATGAGCACAGTGAAGCGCGAAATATTATAGACCATTCGTGAAAATGGTAAAGCGGAATCATGCAAATTTTTAGAATTTGGTTGCTTAAGTCGTTTTTAATTGACTGAAAGTGGATTAAAGTTCATTTTTGAAAAAGTGACGCTGAATGACTTACCGTACAGAGAAAATCTTTAACCCTGTTTCTTGAAAATTATTTTCTCCGTAGAAAGCATTATGGAGACCTTCAATGTTCCCCGCCTACTTTTGCAAGATGGATCATAATAGCTTCAAAGATACATTCTGAAATATTACTGGTTTAATATCAAATGAGCAATATTACTGCTAATTAAATGTTTACTATTTACAAACTTGAAACAGTGAATTAAAAAAATATGATCTATTTCGGCTAACTCTTATGTATTACAACGATATCGCGCAAAAAATTATTATACTTTAAATCTTGGTCCACTATAGCGGTACGACCATCTCGTCGCCGCACAGCGGACGTAATACAGACGTAATCGACACTAATTTTTATAGAAACTATGGTGACAGCTCTAAGGGAAAGTGAAGTTAGAAGGGGGTCTGAAAGATATCATTCGCTTCGCTCTCAATTTTTTGATTAGTACATTTATGAATGGGAAAAAATTGGTAAAGTAATTATTTGATTTTCTAATTATTTTTAATTTGTATAGAGAAATTATGAAAAATATCACTTTTGCTGTTAACAGTGAAAGTTTCTTTTGGGATCACCGTTAGAGGAATTTCGCACCTCCATAAAATTTACTAAGATATATAGAACAAATATTACAACACAGTTATTATAATTAGCTGAGTTTATGTAACTTAGGTACAGGGACACTCAGCTTTAGACCGACTCACAATATCAATTAGTCGTTTGATATTGACCTCTGCCACACATTACTACATTCACGTATGATTACATACAAACCTACAAAGTTCCTTTGATAATATTCCGAGTGTGATGTAATCAAAATACGTCAATGTTACTATTAAAATGTTAGCAAAATCATATCAAGCAAAGTTCGTCCATGAACAATCGGATTAGATATTGATACGTGAAGAGTGGATAATTTTTACACACGTGTTACAATTTGATTTAGGGCACAGCAATAAATCAAATGCATTTGTATTATAAACATAACCAAGTGATTATTAAACGCAAGATAGGATATAATATTCTTCTACTCTTCTTATATGCCACCTTCTTCTTCTTATACTCACGTATATATTTATAGTTTCAAGTGTTGACTTTAATGCGTTTATTTCATGTCTTATATTAGACACAAATTATTATTTTAGTTTAGATACGGTGCGAACCAAATTGCGCTCCTTTCGCTTGTTCCCCTGGACCCATCCGGGTGCTCCTATAGCCCGCCTTTGTCTGCCTTCCGTGTGGAGGGTATTTTGATTAATTATTTACGTAACATTTTCATCATCGTAACTTTAGAATTGTTTGAGGTATCACTATGAAACAAAAGCTGAATTCATCTCAGAGTTACCTCTCTAATGATGTAATTTATATGTCTGATTTCATTTCAATAGATTGAGTTGATTTTGAGTTCAATTGGTTTATACAGCAGAGGCATAGACAGTTCTAGTAATCAAATTTGTAGAAGTATATAAATTTCCACTGAAAAATACAAGTATAAAAACTGAAAAATACATAGAAAAATTTAATTAGAATTATTTGAAGTAGTAAAAATAAATTGTTTGATAAAAAAGTCAATAATTGTTGCTTTGAAATGGCGAATCAAAAAGGTTTTATTAGATTAATACTAAGGAACCAATTTTTGTTAACCGTTTCCTAAGTTGTCGGAAGGTTTTTATTTGACACAATGATTGTTACTTTCATAAAACTTTATTTCCATAAATATAGATATAAGTATTAATTTTAACATACAAAATAAGCATAGAATGCACCACTAGACAGACCAAATATAAACAGTTAAACTTTCAGCATAAAGGGAATTTGGGTCAAAGCATTGAACGCACAAATATATTAACAGGCTCACAAATTCCGTGATGGATGTGGAGCTTTGGAGGGCAAGAGAAACATCGCTGACACAGCAAGTTTGCTGCCGAGCCTTTGTTGAGCAAGGGGTTTAAGCGTCCCCTGTATGTTTGTAAGATCTGAAAATTCAGTAAATAACGAATGGTTTAAATAAAGTGGCATGTTTTTCATAGAGACGAAAGATCAGAGCTACAATTTTTGACGTGAATACATTTTTAAATTTGCTACCATACGGGGCCAATCCAAAAAACCCAATGATAACAAAATCAGAGGTAAAAGTTTGGCATTGCAGTTTCGAATCTATTCTCTACATCAAAAATTAAATTATCCCACTGGATAGTTAAAGGATCAAAGAATTCATTACGATAAGTAAGAACAGTGACGCATGGCGCGGGGTGAAGGGGGAAGCGTCGCCATTTTGAGGTTATTTTGCTGCGTATCGAGATTTTCAATTAGTACACCTTTTGATTCGGAAAAGCTACGATGTTCGTTTAAGTTTTAATCATCAGCTGTCGTCAAAATCTATCGATTGTATGTAAAACATTATTTTAAAGTAGTGACAGTGAATATAATAAGGTGTTAGAATAAAAAAATATTATCAAAAATATAAATGTCGGCCTATACCCGTCGAAAAGCCAAAACCAAATACAGAAATCGTTTACGGCTGGAAAGGGCTTCTCAAGAACAACCGAATGGTAATAATAAAACACCATATGAATGAGTCAAGCAGTGCCAGGAATGTGAAAGAATGAATGCGCCCGAGCGGATCAACGTTACATAGACATATTCACGTACAACATACGGCTGTGTCCATGATACAGCCACACCCCATTTTTTTTATAAGAATATAGTTGTTATGGTCGACTACGATTACTAGTTATTGGTGCGATGCAACTAGTGAACATTAATTAAAACCTCGCAATTACAATTATTTTAAATTTAGGAGGATTTTGTTGATTCCTAAAATTGTTATTATTAGCTTTATCGATAGGCCACTGCCATATTTTTTTCACTTTATTACGACCCGAGTGATGTAAAGTATCGGTATAGTGGTCACCCAAGAAATAGTTTGAAATCAATTAATAGTTTCGTTTCATTGAAATCAATTCTAAAATACTAATGAAATCAAAAAAGCTTAAAATTATAATAGGTCTTTACGCGGGTGGGTACGTGTATATGTCGTCTGTTCTGGCACTCTGGGATGATATTTAGAATTTTATAATTACTTACTATAAGGTAAGTTTCCTTTTGAGGTACAAAAGGAAAAACGAAACCCTTATGAGGTACCTCGTATGTTCGTCTATCTGTTTGTCTGTTATAGACGTGTTTCTCAGAATGCTTTGACCAATAAACTTAAAATTTTACGTAGTCACATTTTAATATTGTTGAATAAGTTATGTATATACCAACATAAATCTCAATATATTTATATGTAAATTCTAAAGATCGTATATAAAGTACATGGACTTTTTTTTAATCTGGGTTCATATTATGGGATACCATTTTAAAAATAGGGGTTTGCGAACTATTTTGTGATAATTTTATGTGAGATAGATCTGTAGATATTGGTGACAATGTCCACAGCATGTGTGTTTCCATCCCTTTATCTCTGAACTGAAGGTAAACGTGAAGAATAAACAGCGTTTCTGGAAATATACGGAAAAATAATAATTAAAATATTTTTTTATTTTCTTCAACAAACTAATTCATTTATATAAAAGCGAAAGCATGCAAATCATATTGCCATCTATTCAGTAGTGATGCCATCCATGTTGTTCGATTAGTAGCATAGTGACAAGCTTTTAAACGTCAGTTAATTATCTAAATATATTATTTCTAAAAGGTGTTTTTTGGTCGAGCGGCTCGATCTCTTTAACTACTGCACCAAAAAAAATAAAAAAAATATCCACTTAAAGCTTATGTTTTCTACTTTGGGCGAAAAATATAAAAAAATGCAAAAAAAATCTTTTTGTTAATAAAAAAATTAATTTTTATAACAATTGGCATGAGCGCCATCTGTGGGCGACACATCAAATATCTTAGCCAAATTGTATACTTGGAACACGCTAGATGGCGATATAGTGCGAAGACTTCGCACGGGTCAGCTAGTCATTGATATATTCCCTTTGACATATCTTAGACTAAGAGGAATTAAAAAAGTAAACTAACGGATATTTAATGCTTTTTAACAGCTAAACATAGGTGAATACTTATGTAAAGCGATAAATATGGATGAGTTTGTTTATCCTAATAAACCTGTAAGTGTAAGAAACAAACAGTATTTTTTTAAAGTACTAATTTAATATCGTAAATATATCTGACGTCAATATAATTGTCTCTAAATATTTTTTGTAACACAAATTGTGGTCATTTACTTTATTAATTTTCAGTGACCTAGTACCAAGGTGACATATTCATATTTCTGTTATCGTATTTCCTTACTAGTGTGAGGTTTAGATTATTAGATGGCGGACATGGCCATGTCTCAATTTTTCCTGCCATAGCGTCTTTTTAGAGGGAGTACAGCATGCTATGAAACAGGTGTTCAATACTTTTGATACTTGTAGCTGAAAGTAGATTGATTTACTCAACTGAATTTGTTTTATAGCGTTATGGAGTATTTTGAAATGATTCAAGAGTGGTGAAAACATCTAAGATTTGATTTACACGTAGGGAAATAGGTATTTCGGAATTATTTCACTGTATTCATAAGATTTTTGATAATGAGTATTAAGACATCTACTAGGTATATGATTGCTTTAGGGTTAGGGTTATCTTATCTATATAATTACTTATGACTTTGCTAATTCTAATACAACAATTTCTGCATAATTTAAATTAATTATTTTATAAATCAAACATAATTGAATCGACACACACAGCGTGTATATAATTTGAATTAGAGCCTAAACGCGTCATGGAATTATTAAAATCACTGTTATAACTTTTACCTAATTATCAAACACAACTATTATATATAATATACAACTTAGTATCTGTACTTTGAATTATAATTTATTTACATTTTTTATATGTACTGAGGCAATTACCATATTTTTTTTGCTCCTTATTTCTTAATCTCACTTTTAATATTTGGTAATAAAATCAATGTTTTAGGTTAGAAACTAGGTTCGCGGCAACAGCCAGTCGTTTTTTATATGGAACCTATTTCAATAAAATAGTATGTCATTATTTTAATAACGTGGACTTGAAAATTGTTCGTTATATGTTTTGTGCATGAAATTCCATTATTTTTGTTTTACAATTTAAATGATCTCGTTGTTATATATTATCTAAAACATGCGGTTTAATAATGTTTTAAAATATTTTTAAGTGCACCATAAACCTCTTGAATCTTGTTTTTCAAAATGCGACATACATATATAAATTCTTACGAATATATATATACATATATATATATATATATATATATATATATATATGTGTGTGTGTACATGTATATTACAAGTAGGTTTTTCAAAAAGGACCTATGAAGATCAAGAGAATGTTACAAGAATAAAAATGAAATAAATAATAAATAATTTGAAAATATTCTCACTTTAAAAACATTTTTATAAATTGACGACAAAATAACTCGAAATCTTATATACTTTTTGGATAAAACTTTCTTATTTTTCTCAATGTCATATGCAGGTTCAATGATGTTTATATTTTTTTACTCCAATTATTATTGCCCATAAATACTCATATAGAGAATAGCATTGTCGAAATGCATCAAATTTGCAAGAAAAGTTGGATAAGTTTATAAAACTCAATAAGATAGGTAAGTTTATTTACTTACATGAAAACAATGTATAAATGTCGCTGTCAAACATTTGTTCTTCATAATTTTTATTGGTAAAAGCAATTAATTTTAAAAATAACACCATTAACAGTCCACAATTAAATGAAACTACGTGATGTAGTATTATTTCTACTTTCCTTAATTTCTTTACCACGACCTAGGTTTCGTTGTATTACAACATCTTCAGGTGGGATATTAGCAAAGATTCAAACAAAGATCTTTGCTAATATCCCACCTGAAGATGTTGTAATACAACGAAACCTAGGTCGTGGTAAAGAAATTAAAGAAAGTAGAAATAATACTACATCACGTAGTTTCATTTAATTGTCAATAATGAATTTCTACAAAATTAACGCCAAATATATTCACCATTAACAGTGTTAACCGCTATAATTATTTCCTTTTATATTTGTTTCTAAAGACTTTCTGTATCCCATTAGGTTTGTGAGGTATTCTCATACCTTGTCCAAAATTATCGACATATTATGAAAATAAAATAATAACGTGTACGAAGATTATTTTAATCCTTGTTTTTTTCAATTCACTAATCATTTTAAGTTATTATATTAAAAAAAATTCCAAAAATATATGAGTTCCTTATTTCAAACAAAGAAATGAAACCTTATTTTCATGCGGCCACAGTAATTTTTCTTAGAAATGGTTTGATGAAGAAACTCAAAATTTTGCATAGGGATAAAACTTATTTCAATAGACACTTCTGAACAGCAAAATTTTAAAGGGTCAAATAAAGTTATCGATTTTTTTTAATATCTTGTAGGGTATCAATTGAAACAAAAATACATTTAGAGCGATTACGAAACTTATTTAAAATCTTACATAAGATGTTTCTAAAGACATCATAGAAAGGTGATATATTTTTATGGTCAAAAATAACATAAAAATGTATTTTCCAAATAGGCTATTAAAGTGTTATATGACCTTAAATGTGTGTGTATGCCTATATGTATACGAAACTCTCATGGTGTGTTTTACTTAAGAGTTTTTCTAGTATTTAACGAGTTCAATCATATCATATATACATTTTGTATTTCTATACGTATTTCATAGGGCCTTATAATGTCAAGAAACCTTCATATTTCGTATGCATCGATTTCGTATAAAGTTTGACTTCAGTTAGTATCAAATCTGATCGCTTCCAAATTATATTTGAGGGTATATAAATCCTAAATAGCCACTTTTTCACAACTTTGGACTTTTATATTTTGAAGTCTCACTACAAAGGACACAAAAATGAGCGACAATTTCTGTTGAAGTAATTTGAAACTCGTCTGATAATCGTCGTCATTAACTAGTCTGAAAATAAATATAAAGCTACCACCTTTTCACGTTTCGAAGCTAAAAGATGAAATTTTTAGCAGTTTTTGCGGAGTGGAAGTTACTGCAAAATGTATGCAAATCATTTCAAAGCCATAAAAATGTGTATCATACTCTTTAATGCACAATCCTGTATTCAATGAAAGTTAGCTGCAAATTAATGACAGTGTTGAAATAAAAACAAATAAATATAATTTAAATGTATTATAGACGTTATCGGTTATCACAATAAACAGCGCCAGCATTAACACTGCAATTTTTTGTTTTGTCGACTTGCTCGAACTTACATTGTTTTGTGTATTGCAGCCATTTTTCGAACATAACGGTGACGGTCCTATTTCTTGATAATTAAATGAATCTAATTTGATAGTGCTTAAATTTTATTTAACTACATAGTATTACTACCTTTACCTTTACCAATAATAATATTATTACCTTTACCAATAATACTATTATTACCTTTACCAATAATAATATTATTACCTTTTCCAATAATAATATTATTACCTTTACCAATAATACACGCGTACTGAAATTTAGATTTACCTTCCTCTTTTCTTCAAACTTTTGAACAGGTTTCTGAATTTATTTCAATAATACTTTAACTTATCAGTTCTTCCAATTTATCCTTTTAGTCAAAGCGAATGAACGTTTGAAAGTAATGATATAATTTTAGTCTGTTCTTATTTTTCCATTATGCTTTTATTGTTCGTACCGGATCAATTATAAGGTCTATCGCATAAATAAGTTTTAATGACGTCAGAAAATTAAATCTATTCGTTAAAACAACTTTTTTTTATAAAAGCTGTGTTTTTCATCAATTTTCTTTAAAACTAAATAATTATATTTAATTTTATTAGAAATCATACATCAAACAATTATTTTTTATGATCATATTTTTCTTAATTGACCCATTGTAGAAATGTCACGGTTGTAGGAATTTTTATAAATAAAAGTAATTCGGAAATAAAATTGAGTTAGATTTAATGTTAAGTATCCCCCTGTTGTCAAAATAGCCAGTATGAAGTCGTCGTACAGGTACAATTAAATTATTTGTTTTATATTTTTTTTATGATTCCAGTCCGCGCTCTATAATATTTAATTAAAATATAATAAAATAGCACAAACAACGTCATTAAAATACGAACTATTATTTGATATTAAAAAATTACAAAGGGTGAAAAGCCAGTATTTATCTTTAAAAAAGGCTTAAACATTTTATGATATTTACTTTAATAGGGATTAATTAATTAACCTGAAAATGAATTTTTAAAAACCTGAATTTTTTTTATTTCACCCATTTTCAACCTAAAAAGAGCAGCTACAACTTAGCTTACTAAATATAGGTAAATGCTCTTGTGAAGTTTTCCTAACACCTTTTTAAGACCTACAATTTATCTGGAGATGTTATGAGGGTATCTGTAATACATTTGACTGGGTTCGTTTCAAAAGCGCCCAGATTAGCAATTATTAATTTTTCTTTAATTACGTTAACAATATTACACATATCTCAAAAACTATACATTATATGGTTTTATGGTAGTTTAATAACTATATGCTATTTTATTGCAAATATTATACGTCAATACGATTAGATGATTGTAATTTCCTACAAAAGAAACAATCAAAATTTCGCCTTGTAATATAAGTTGGATTTAAACTATTAAAATATTTTCTTTCCTCTTTAGAGAGTTCAAAAAAAGAAAATAAATGCATTATAAGAGTGCATTTATTTTTATCAAAAGCTGTGAATTCGCTTTATTGTAGGTAAAAGAGAATATGACCTCACGCAGCAATTAAAAAAGCATGTGTCTATTATTCATGTAGATTCCAGGGATTTTTTGGAAGTAGTTTTCATATGGTTTCTAAATATTTTCTATTTAGTTTGATGCACTGAATCACGTGTGTGAATAATATACCCGTTCTTTGTTACATTCTCTAGGTGTTGGAGTCTAAGAGATTATTAAGGTGTATGATTACAGGTCAGAATTGCAGGAAATATGTGATTGGTACAACCCTTTTCGGTATTCTGCGATAATAAACTAATTAGTTTAATCGAAATAAACTTGCGTATACTGACAATTGTAGAAAAAAAACAGATAGGTGTGAGCGTCTTGGGGATCGAAGCTTTCATACCTAGTTGAAAATGAAGTTACCTCACTCTCTTATTTATGCATTTATTACTTTAATGTATACAATTGATATGTATGGTGGATCTAGGAGAGATATGTTGAAGCTAACCAGAACACCAGTCCAGCCGTACTCGACGAGTGGTTGGGAATAAAACCCGAATCCTCACGGTGACCGCGCCCTGAAAGGCCGTATGCTTACGATCATTCCAACATGCAAATTTAAAACATCGTACTAGGGACTAGACATAATTTACCAGAAGTTGTATCTATCCACATGGCCTATAGACCAAAATGTATATCTAATAATACCTAATATAATCAAATAAGGGGACATGTATACTACCGCGAATATCTCAGAGACTATGCAATGTACAATCATCATTACAATATAACTAGAATTTTTGTAGTTTTCCCAAATCTTAGCGTAGGCTTCTAAAAGCATTGTTTCCGTTCACAATTTTAGGTTTATTAAACCTTTTGAAAATATGGGAAGGATGGCATATATTTTTTTTATTATTTTCTGTACGTCTCTGAAACATGTTACACAAAATTAATAAAAAATTTTTGAGACACGTTTAATTAATTCTTTCAAATAATACTTCAAGCTATTAATGGAATTTAAAAAAATTTTATTCGATTTTCCATATTAATATTTTTATATGAACATTTTTGATTGTTAGCTATTAATGTGAAGATTTGTACTTTTTGACTATCCTTAATTACAACGTCGAACGGTTTCTCCAAGAATCAACTGTGATGGATGTAGAGATGGACACGTGAGTGATCTTATAAGGGTCCGTTTTTATTTTTGAGATGGAGGCTTTTATATGAGCCGATTAAAGAAACAATACCAAAAAAGAATTAAAACTAATTTTGAAATATATGTATATGAATCCGCTTATAGTTTACATTCCGCTATATATTCTAAGTCGCTGAATTTAATTCATTTCATAATTTAGCAAAAAATAGCACATTCTGAATCGAAGAAACTAATTTGTTTCATAATTTTCCCATATAATACATTCTAAATCGAAGAGTGTAATTCACTTCACAATTTGGCACCGTACAATATATACTAAATTGAAGGGTCAAATTAATTTCATAATTTGACACGATTTAGTACATTCTGAGTCAAAAAGTATAATTCATTTCATAATTTAGCAAAAAATAGCACATTGTGAATCGAAGAAATTAATTTCTTTCATAATTTTCCCATATAATACATTCTAAATCGAAGAGTGTAATTCACTTCATAATTTGGCACCGTACAATATATACTAAATTGAAGGATCGAATTTAAAGAGTCAAAAAGTATAATTCATTTCATAATTTGGCACCGTACAATATATACTAAATTGAAGGGTCCAATTCATTTCATAATTTGACACGATTTAGTACATTCTGGGTCAAAAAGTATAATTCATTTCATAATTTAGCAAAAAATAGCACATTGTGAATCGAAGAAACTAATTTCTTTCATAATTTTCCCATATAATACATTCTAAATCGAAGAGTGTAATTCACTTCATAATTTGGCACCGTACAATATATACTAAATTGAAGGATCAAATTTAAAGAGACAAAAAGTATAATTAATTTCATAATTTGGCACCACAGAATACATACTAAGACCAAGAGTCCAATTCATTTCACAACTTATATTGTGCATGGAAGGTCATACAATTTTTAATGTGTAATAAGAAGATTAATAGATTTTTAGAACTTTTTAACAATAAAAAACTTTTGATTGGCACGAAAAGAAATAAAATAAAATAAATTCTGTTGAAAATGGGTCACCGCCTAAAATTCACTGGAGGAATTTTTATTATAAAATATTATGTAGAACGTCGACGACAAAGTGGTCTAAGGAAAAAAGTTGTTACGAATATAACGGAAAGAATGTTAAGATAATATAAGACGTTTAGATAATATAAATTTGCAAAGAATATATTTGTATAAGAATCGCGTAAAGAAATACTAGAAAGTAATGTTATTGATAAACCACATTGGTATTCATCGCTGCTGCCATTTTTCAGTATCAAATCACTGAACACAGTGTAAATTAGTAACCAGAATTTCACTCTTCTTCCTATGTTGCTTTAAGAGTAAATGGCGTTAAGGTGATAATATATTTTGTACAAAAAAATAAGTCAAAAAGCAGGTGACCAAAAGTAGTTTTAGTTATACCCATAAATATGACATAATTATGCGTTTATACGTAGGTATATATTTTGTCTTATTAACGTTTCATACCCGTATGCCTCTCTCAATGCTGAATTAAATTTACAATTTTAATTTAATTCCATTTGTAATGCTGGAAAGCCAATGCTTATTTTGTGATTTATGTAGACATATGCGTATGTAAAATAATTTCTTATTAAAATTCGATCTACTAAGTAACTCAAAACAACTTACACGCGGCTCGGTCGACTCAAAGTCTGCCATTGTGGTATCTTTCAAACAAGTGAATAGGCACGTATCTCAATTTAATGACGTCATAACTCTCTAGTTTGAGAGTAACGTTCCGTGTTAATACAATTTTAATGTAAAAATAATGTGATTGATAGTCACCCAGCAAAAGATTGAGGCCAAGTTTTAAAAGGTTTTATGAGGCAGTGAGTTTATAATATTTTAGTTTCATGACACGAGCAGTGAATGGTTGGTGCCATATCAATGGTAAAAATTAATAGTAACTTAAGTAAACATGTTATTTTCTAAAGAATACAAGTAATATGTTACTTGTATTCATTAAATTTTTTCACAATACCCAAATCCAATCCCAATATTACTAAAAATATCAGCCAAAGCTCTACGCGAAGATTTTTTATTTTTCATGTTAGTCTTGTTAAAACACAAAATTTTCCTAAATGTTTCACATAACTTACGCAATTTGTAATTTGTCTCGACATAATATATTATTAAAGCTATGAACAGTATGACACTGAAATGAAACAAAATATTGTATGAGGAATATAAAAGATCTAAATTAATTTAAAAGAAGCCATACAGAAATTATAAATTTCTTTTCCTTTTATTTTTAAGCAATTTTTTAATATAACCAGAGTAAAAATAAATCATTGTATGTTATTTAATGACAGATAATCGTTTCATAAACTAAAAGTGCACAATTATTTATTATAAAAGAAATGTCAAAAAATTTAAAAATAAAGAAAATTGTAAAGTAGCGAGTAAGAAGATCCGCACGCAACGAAAGCTGAGATTATTCGCCGGAGCAAAAAATGGATTATTGTTTGTAAAAATTAAACTATTTTTCAAATAATTTTTAATATCAATAGGCTTCTATTTTGATAGTTTAGTAATCTACAGAATTAGATTTATCAAAATCGGTCAAGAATTGCGGTATGCAGCGTGGTCAAAAAGTCTCTTCCAAAAAGCTGTATCGAAAGTAATTTAGCTATATCGAGTGATTACTTACGAAAATTTACCTCAGTTTGAATAACTTCTGTCGTAAAAACTTGAAACTGGCGCAAGCCTGCAACGGACCATCCAATGTCATAAAGTTATCAGCGCGGACGCTGGTCGACAGGAGATGGCTGCAGTTACAATTTATGAATAACTTTATATTTTAAATTAAGTCCAATCACATTTTTTGTATATTAAATAAAGACTTGCGAGCCTTTCCAAATACATTTATTTTATTTCGAACTGATTTCTTTCGAAATTAGCTCACGCTAGTCGACAATAAAGCACATGCCTGAGGGTGAGCAGTAAGTTTAAATTAGATTTTTCTAACTATCACTTTAACTTATTCTTTGAGAGTCGCAATTAATTATTTTTAGATGTTTAATCCTTTCGCGGGATCTTCGCATTTTTTTTTTAATTATTCATGTTAAAAGTTTTAAATCATTTTCCTTTGATGTGCCTAGGTTTTTACAAAATAATTTTCATATATATTTTTGTTTATTATTCATTTTTAAAGAAGCAAAATATTTCAAGGAGTAAAGAAAACAAGAGTGTGCATAAAATTAAATTATTATTAACTATGAAAAGCTACTTATATGTTACCCGAGGTGTCTACTTGACAATTTTCGTTCAAAGGAACGAATATTTTGGATAAATTCAGTTTATTATCAAACATTTCTGGTTGTTGCTACCTATGGAGTAAATGCTTGCTTTGAAGCCTTACATTTATGACACTATTTACGATTTCAAAAAAAATTCACCAATTGTTTAGTAGAGTTATTGTGATGTAGCAGACCATTTATCTGAATGCATGCACGCACGCACAAAATAATTAATTCTTTAAAATTTTTTTAAATTTTGTATTTAAATAATTTTTAAATTACTTTTTGATAATATCTTCGCTATAATAAACATAACACGTTTTTAACATTACAATAATTTTCAGTGCTCAATTTTAACTAACGTTTACTGTTTAGCTAATTTTTGTCCGCAACTTCGACCGCGTTGTATTAGTAAAATATAAAAAAATATCTGAGAAATGATTTCCTTTACCTCTTTTAACACTATAGGTGCAAACGATCCATCCGCCAGAATTACCGGTGCAGTATAAATACTAAAGTATCATTTAAATATACGCAAGAAAAAATGATTACCTTTACATCTACTCAGCTATAAATAATAAGTATATAGTGTCGACCAAGTTTTGAGAACAAACCAACAAACATTATCGGTATGACGCTTAGCAGTGAAACTTCTAATTTCACTAAAATACTTATTGTGTGTTACTTACTGACGATACCTGCCGTGGACTTTTTATAGTTTTTATGCAAGTTTTTTGCCGTTATGTTAATCGCTTTTTTGTTGGTAATGATAGTGTAATTAAATATCATTTAAATTTTAATTTAGGATATAAATTATATTGTCCATGTGCAAAATTCCAGTGAATCCCGTTGGACCGTTTAAGCGCGGAAGGCAGAAAATAAACAGATATCAACTTATATCTTCTATTAGAAATTATTTTGAATATATAAAGTTATATTTAAATATATTTATTACATGCGAAATAATGGTTCTCGAGAGGGGATCTTCCTCAAAATTAGAAATGGTTTATCGACCCAACTCTGTGACATTGCAAAGACATCCTCCTTGGGCGAAAACATTGTGAAGATTTAAATAAAAGGTAGTACCCACCATCGGCATTGGCGTTTTTTTTAATGTCGTACCACTTATCAATGAAGAGTATTATATTTTTATGTAATATAACTTATCCCACCTAATGTTTAAGGATTCCTCTTGGACATTTAATTAACAGAAAAAATACGTGCCTTATGTAATTTCAAGTTTTCGAAAATTCGAGTTTATAGCTTATGTCTTATATTCATAATTCTCGAAAAAAATCTAATTTAATAAAATTTGCCCCATATTATATAAATTAAACTTTGCGGGCCAATTTAATAACAGAATACAAGTTACCACACGGGTAAATAAAATCGTGAGGTAAATAGCCGGTAATATGTCGGTAAATAAGACAAAATTACAGCCGGTAATATGTCGGTAAATAAGACAAAATTACAGCCCGTAATATGTCGGAATTACAACCGGTAATATGTCGGTAAATAAGAAATAATTAAAGCAAAATTACAGCAGTATATTAATGTCGTTTCAAATTACATATAATTGAAAGTGACGTTACTATAGTAATATCGTTTTCAATTCTGCTGAGTTTTAAGTTTCGACGTTTTAAGTGTCGTTTTCGTTTTGCTGAGTCAAAGTTCACATTGTGAGTTTTGTCCTGGTTTTTTTTAAATTGGTTCAGTTAATCATTTTTAATGCCTTTACTATTAATATAGTTTTTACACATCCAATAGGATGTAATCTAAAGAATGCAATCTAAAGAATGTATTTAAGAAAATGAAGCCGCTAGATGTAAAATATTCAAGTATCCAAATTTTATAAATATTCCCCGGACCCAGACCCAGAGAATTAATATAAAAAAAAGTAAGTTTGAACCATACATCAACAAAGAGTAAATTTTGTATGCACTATAATATTTCGTTATACCGTCGCACAAACACAGATTTGAATCATGCATCGATTCATACAATAATATAGGAAAGTTTTTCGTGTCACAGATCCCGCACGTTACACGTATTTCTTAAATACTTCGCACTTTCTTTTATAAACACGACAATGTCAACAACTCTGGTTCTAAGGATGATTATATTATAGCCACATTGTGTTAGAAATTACTTTGATTTGAATTGAATACTGACTCATTCTTTTTTACAGATAATTTATTGTCAGGCAACATAACATATCGTTAACATCACAGAGAATGAGAAAATGAGCACACATATAGGTGTTTAATTCAAATTTTACTTAAACCTACCTGTTTTTATCGAAGCAACTGTATACGTATACTTTATTTTCCTAGGATTTTAGTCGTAATTATATTGTGCAATAATAACTTTCAAAGCATATAAAAATGTAAAAAGTAAGTTTTCTTTTCAGAGGAGTATATCATTTGGTGTTGCATTTAAAGTTAATGACGGAATTTTATAATTAATTAAGTAGAACTTAATTAAAAATTATAAACAAACTTGAATAAATCCGATTGCTACTCCATGTTGACACTAATAAACTCGCCTTCTCAGTACATCAGGGTTAGTGCACGTGGTAGCCCAACAGAATATTTCCATTTCTTTTTCATAGAATGGAAACTTAAGGTAGATAGCTCCGCCTGGTAACGGGATCTATCACAATAATACCTTTCATTAATAGATCTCCTTGATGAGTATTATGGACGGTTTAAACACAGGAGAGTACACTTTCAGCCATTATTATATATGTTACGGATTCCTTCTAAAGAGCTTTTCGCTCTAAATATAATTCATGAAACAATAGCACCCTGTTTTCTATTTGAAATTTCTTTGTATTATTTGTTTTTAATTGTTGAAATTTAGTTACTAACTGAAAACAAGAATATCGAACGCCTTGCTATCTGCATACTATGTCTGAGATATTCTGAAGAGTTCTACAACATTCCAAAAATACTGAAATAATTATAGGTTTCTACGTTGCCAACCTAATAATAAACTACTGTTACTCCAAGATTATGACATTTGTAAACAATTTCCATTCAGCATTAGAGCTTTGTAAGTGAATTTATCATACACAAAGGGTAAGATTCATTTAAAATGGGATAATTCGATCTCGTGTCTTTGTTTCTACATACGTTCTAAATAGGCTGTCTGATTGTAACGTAATTTCCATTAAAGGGGAAAACATTATTTTTTTAAAAATAAATTAGTATCGAATAAAAATAAATGAGGAGGAAGCGTAGCCGGCTTAAATAAGGGCAGCCAAGCAAACGCTAAGGGCAAACTTTTTCGAAATCACACCGTACCGCGTGCGTTGGGATATTTCCTAATCTGTTTTATTATACCGATATTATTTGAATTTATTATATTATATAGGCATATTGCAGCGTATATATATATATATATATATATATATATATATATATATATATATATATATATGTGCTTGTGTGTGTGTGTGTGTGCCTGTGTATATTTGGGTTAATTGCTGCTATGTGTAAATATTAATATAGGCATAATAATATATAAACAGAGTAATAAGTGATAAGAAACTTTATAATAAATGAATTGGGATTACATAACCGAAGTCGTAAAATATCTAAAGAATAAAGGTGTGAGCGGAAAGGTGCGTGACGAACTGATTGACGGCGCAGGAATCATTCACATTCACTTATATGAATACGTATATGTTGAAAACTCCAGAGATTACTGCTTTTATTTTGAGTAGCCCGGTAACGGTTTTCTCATAAATTTGATTGAGGTATTTCCAAAAGAAGGTAAGTGTCTGGCTTTGTAGTCAGCAAGTGTGATGACATCGCCAATGTCGCCAGGAAAAAAATTATGTTTGAATAAATAGCAGTGTTTACAATGGTGGCATTTTCGGATAGACTGTATAATCATGTTCAACAACTTGGAATATTGAAAATTGCAGTCAATTTCAAAATGAGCTTAAGGCTATATCATGTTTAAAGAGAAAATCTGGACCTAGTGAACATAATGGCAGAAATTCCAACCTATGACGTCATCTCAATGTCTCAAGTGTTAACGATGCAGGACAAACCCCTACTTCAGAACGTATTGCTAGCAAAGCAGATTCGACTTTCGTGCATTCAGAGGTTACGAATAGGATTGCAGATGCAATTTGTACAAAATTCTGGATATCGCAAATATATTGTACCTTATAAGAAAAAGGAATTGTGCACATTTTTAATTTACATTCAATTTTACTTCTTTTATTGTTTATCTAAATTTTTATTATCATTTAATTTTATTAATTTAATGTGCATTGGGTTATTGGGGCGTGTGATTACTTTCATTGAGATATCTAGAATCGCAAAAATGAATTAAACTCCATTTAATTCTTGACGATTTGCATTTATTGTTTTTGAATGCTTATATAACAGTAAATATTTCTTTTTATAATTTATTTTAAATATTTACTCACTGAGCATTTGAGTTCGATTTTACTTTTTTGTTACTTTGGCCTAATTCATTATTCGATTCGTTTAGTATTGTTTACGATTAAATTGGACGATATACAAAATGAAGAATGTAATAAAAAACATTTGATCATAAATATAAAAATCCGTTTTAATTCAGGTACTAGATTTGCCTGAGAGTCAAGTATCAACTGATGTTAATTTAAACGTAAAGGACCATATTAACACTAAGAGATTAAGTTTGGATTATTTGCTGTTAGTAGTAGCCATTCCGTATCCGTATCCCAGGAACATCTATACCTCTGGAGGTACATATTTTCCCGGGTTGCGGGTACGGAATAGCTATTACTAACAGCAAATAATTCAACCAGTTTATTTCGACTATTTCGAAAGAGCGTGGTCCTGGCGGAGTTTGGGTCTTGAGAAGACCATAGTGTATGCTCATGTGGTGATGTGTTTGGCGATCTTAAGTACGGATGCGCTTATGAGGTTAACTGAAGCTTACTGTGATTGAGCTACGTAAGAGTCAAACTGGACCACAATGACTGGAAACGATGATCATTGTTTTTTTGTTATATTTATGTATTTGTTTATTTATGTACTTTAATGTATTTAATTCATAAATATGGCAAACTTATGACTACGAGAGTAATTCCTTATAGCCAAACGAAACACTTGTCCAGCCCCGCTTGAGCAGCGTCCGGGAATCGAATCCGGGACCCAGGGTGCGATACGCAATCAAAGGCTTTATGCCTTGTGATCAGCGAGACATATTGCGGTTACGACTTTGTACTGTAAGATGTATATATATATATATATATATATATATATATATATATATATATATATATATATACATATATATATATATATTGGGTTGGATAATACGTTTTTAACCCCGAGTTGCTCTCAATAATTTTGAAAAAAAAATTATATTCTACACTAAATTCAATTTAAGTATGCACCATTATTATCTATTACTTGTCGCCAAATAGTTGGCAGTGACAGTATGCCTTTCTTGTAAAATTGCGGTAACATTGATTCAAAATACTGTGCTAGGTCGTTTTGGAGATCTTCTTTAACGCCAGTTATTTAGAGACCTGAATAGATAATAACCAGAGGACACAATGTCCGGCAAATATGGTCTATGGGTGAGTCACAAGTACGTTTTACAACATGTGGTCTAGCATTATCATATAGAAAATAAACTCGATCCTGTTGACTATTCAATTTGTTAGCTAATTGGTCCAATTGCTCGCAGTAAAAATCTGCATTATTTTTTAATTTCTCTAAAAGCAACGTCCAATGAATGATGCCTTTGATATTCTACCAGCAACAGAACGTCACTTTTTTGACACTTATTTCAGGTTTGGATCCTAAAACTTCTATTTCTTTGATACTCAACCATTGACGTTTGCGTACATGGTTAAGATATGTAACGCAATTCTCATGGCCAGTTACTAACTGATTCATCCAGTCAAAAATACGTTTTCAAGTCAATAACTGTTGATAAGTACCAATTCTGTATTGAAGGTGATATGATGACAATTGGCGTCATAAACATTGAACGTCCAATTCAACAGGACCTTCGGTACGGGGTTCGTTCTCAAAATCATTATGCTCATTCCTAAACTTTCTAAAACAAATCTTTGCCGTCACAAAAGACATCTCAATCATCGCAACACATATATTATTTGTGGTAGTCCTTGCATAGTGATCCAGACGAAATTCGTAAAGTATTTGATATCGAATTAAATCCATTATCCTTTATTTAATTCACTTAAAGCTTCAGCGCTGACTATTGTTACCTGACTACACATCGTCATATTAATACTCTACAGTAAAATTTTCTAGAAGTTTCCAGAATGTTTCTAGAAGGTCCCAAAATTGTGACTAGAAACTTACTAGCCAATCAAATATATTACAAATTATTATTTACTATACACGTATTTAAATATACCGACATTGTGTTTGTAAATTAATAATTTATTTAGCAATGGTCTGGACATGTGCCTAAGCTAAATATTTTTTTTATTTTAGTTTTGAATATTAAACATAAATTCACTGCCTCTTGGTATTCTATCACACACTATTATTCAATCAATTTTGTCATAAAATATTTAAATTTTTTGTTATTTTCATACTGTTGATCTCTCTGCCGGATTAATTATACAAAAAATATTTTATATGAGAATAAAATAAAGTGCATTTAAAGGAATGAAGTTTAGCCGTTATTGATGACGTTGCTATGAAACGGAAAAGGAAGTATTACGCTTTCAAAGAAATCACATTCTTGGAATTGCTAGAGCTTGGAATTTATTACATTTTGAAGGAAATTGATGTGAATATATATATATATATATATATATATATATATATATATATATATATATGTATATATATATATATATATATATATATATATATATATATTTATATAGCGCTTAACGTAAAAATCGCATAACGCGCCTAAAGAAGTTCTCATTCCAAAAACGTACGAAAATATGATACCAATTTTTTATACGCTAGGTGGACTTTGTGATTTTAAGAACCAAGTACTATGTATAAGATTCGTGGTTTCATTTAAAGCTACAAATTTTATTAATAAGTGTCAGATATTTATTGTCTTCCATCTATTTCTTTATTATTCGAAATTCAAACGCTGTACTTTATTCTTACTAAAAATGTGTTCTTCTATCCTAAAAATGAGCCTTAATACCCATAATTCTAGTTGAAGGTGAATCGACTGAATAAGTTTTTTATTAATCCTCTTTTAATAATACTAAATGACTGTTTTGAAATAATTTCCTTTATTGTTTGTGAATTCAATATATAAATATTTACTGAACTGAACAGTAGAAATATAATAATAAAGATATTAAAAATACTAGAATGAATAATTTCTGAAGACAAAATTACCTATGAGGAATAAGAGCAGAATGAAATACGTGCCAAAGACGGTATTTTTAAAATTTTTCTATATTTGAAGCTGCGAGACTAAAATTAAACAATCTTTGTTTAGTAAATGGAATAAAATTAATTAGAATATAAAGTATTTTCAGGTTTCATGTATATAAAAAGGTGCCCAAATAATATTAGAATCGGCCGATTTATTTCTTATACAGTCGTTTAAATTAATTTATATATCATTTAATGAACCGAACAATTTGGAACATACATGATACGATTTTATACTGAAATATTTCAAATGTTAAAATTTCCAATTTTAAACAATACTAGCAACTTTTTAAATTGTTTCGACGAGAAAAGTTGTGCTGAGTTATGAACAATTTTTTACATCTTTGTTACACATACTGAAATATTTTCCTTACGATCATGATGACACTCAGTACACCTAGAAGATCTTTTAAATTCTGATAAAGATATCGCATGTGATTGGAGTATTCGATCGAGTTTTATTTTGAAATGAGTTAATGCATTCCATTATTTCATTTCAAAATAAAAACCGATCGAGTGCGAAAGTACCTCGCCGTAAATTTTAATATCTGCTAGAGATAATAAGTGGGACATAGGTATAATCGTGAGAAGTAAGGGTGAAGGGGATATATTTTTTGGATATTTTTCTGTATATCTCTAAAGATATATATATAAAGATATTTAAAGTTAAAAAACATCTCTGAAATCTTTAAAACTGTCTTTCAGACGATAACATACACTATGATAATATCTTACAATATAATAAATCCAAACTATATATTTTTGAATGTAAACCATTCAGCATATTTCTGCGTGTTGATATACTTTATGCCTATGCTATATTATTTGCCCCTCAAAAATAATCGCATGAAAATTTTGAAATAGCTATTGCAATTTAGTCCGGTAATTTTCAATAGCTAATAAGTATTTCCCTAGAAAACCGGTTTCGACCGACGGAGATATGGACACATGGGGAAACTCCTAAAGTTTCAGTTTATCCTTTCATTATCTGAAATTCTAAAATAGAAAAATATTATAAGTATAAGCATCTAATGCAGAATTTTATTTCTCTTTAACCGAGTTCTCCTTAAATAAATAATGTGTAACCTTTCTTGTATTACCAATAAAATTTAAATACGGATCCATTTAAATCCATCCATATATTGAGTACGATATAGCGTCCATATATTGAGTACGATATAGCACACACATTGAATAAAAATTTGACGTAAGCGAGATTCGATGAATCCAAAAAAATGGATTATACATTTTATGCATGGCTGTGTTTATTTTTGATTCACTTAATAATGAAAGAAATAATATAAAATCTAAAACAACTTAAGTAATCCTTTCAACATTAATAACAAGTATTTAACAAGTAACGTTTACGTGAGGAAGAAATATACTATATTTCTCTCAATATTAATCAAGATCACTATTATCGTATAAAGTTTTATCGCGTTAGGTGTATTCACCATAATGTCTAATAATCCATGTCAATAAGTAATCTTCTAATAATATAAAGTGCAAACATTTATCTTTAACTAATTGTTATGTAATCAAGCAGAACTATAATTTCATTGAAGTTACATTGCCATTTACCATAATATCATCTTTCCTGAAACTAAAATTATTCAAATCAGCCTGGTTTTATAATCCTTTATAAGGCTATAAATCTAAAGTTTTGACAGTTATCGTTCATGAGTTATTTATGAGATTTTAAAATATTTGCGCAATATTATTAGAATAACAAGAAATCCCAGTTGAGTTAAATTTGAAGCGTAGAATTTAGAAAGTTCTCGAAAATTATTTGTCGCTTCAATTCGTGGAAAGGTATCAGCGTTATTGTTATTTTATTAGTTAGGCAATGCCTTGGTGATTAAAGTTACGTTGCTGTGTTGAATGCTGTAGTTTTATTTACGTATGGAACTTTATTTTTGTATTTTGATTGGAAACGTTTATGAAATCATATTTTGGAACTAGGTGTGCGTTTTTGTTTACTGCATGCATACTTTGTTTACTACTTGCATCCTCTGTCTCGCAAATTAATGCTTGCTCTATTTTTTGATGGAACGGATGCGTTTTACGAAATGTTCTTTTCGCCTAATATTTTACGAGAAATTAAATAAATAAAAAATAAAAAAAACATATGGTTCAAAATGTAGTAGTAAAATAGAATTTACAAACGTTAAAACTTTTACAATGGACTAGAGTTTGAGAAAAACATTAAGTTTTTTGCTTGTTAAAATGCATATAAAAGAAACAATAACACATTTCGTTTAAAGCTTTGTGAGATAACCATAAATACTCGGTTAATAACTGGATTCTCCATTAAGAGGTTTTCAACGTGATTTTATTGTTAATAAAATCACGAACTTGGAAATATTGTAGAATTTTTTCATCTTAAATCTTAGTTACTGGCTATTAGTAACTTTATAATACAAAAATTATTGTTAAAGTCGCAGTCTTAGAAATTAATTGTTAAGTGTCGTTTATTGAGGGGAATGAATTTCACTTTCATATTACTTCGATAAGATTAACTTTTATGAAGTCCCCTTTATTTACTTAGAACGATTGTACATTTTAAAAATGTAAAGATACGATTCGTCACTCACCCACATTTCAGGTGGGCCATTAACAAAATTTTTTGCTAACAGCCCACCTGAAGATGTTGTATCTGGTGATATCTGGTAATTTCTCCTCTCTATCTAAGCAAATATTTACCCTAGTTTTTTGTTCTTTACTGAATAGTTTCTTATTTACAGGATAATGAAAACATCATTGAAATTATGTTTCAGGCAACATTTGTGTAAATGCGCGCATTATACAGGTCAAGAATCTTTTTCGTCATCGCAATTTTTATTATTTTTGATCGAATTAATAGCTTATTGAAATTTAAATTTCTCTTGAACAGAAATTAATTAACTAGGTAAAACTAAAACATAATATTTTCATGTCAAATTTTAACCTTAACTTTAATGTTTTTTTACTGTTTTAAGCATCCTCGGGGCAAATGTATAATTTACTCTATATATGGGGTAAATACTAAAAACAAAATCTACATTGATCTGTTGCCTAAATCAAGAAAATTTAAAAAATGGAACACCTGAAAAAAATTCCAAAAATTTATTTGGTGTTGGTTTCTAGTGAACTGAGCAAATTGGCATACAAAGCCACCATATTCATCATGGTCCCATGGTCATATCCTAGCAAGTCGGACAAAACAATACATGGCTAGAAAAGATTAATTCATCGCTTTTATGAAACAAAACCATCACCCTTTGTACGTAGGCCTGAAATCACAAGATTGAGCCAAGCTACGTAATTTACCCGCAACTGCCATTGAGTCTTTTTTTAACGCAGGGAAGTTCTTCAAATATAAATTTTGCACAATTAAATAAAACTACGTCATGTAGTATTATTTCTACTTTCTTTAGTTTCTTTAACCACAACCTAGGTTTCGTTGTATTACAACATCTTCAGGTGGGATATTGACAAAGATAGTATATTTATCTATAGATATCTTGTTTATTATATTATCTATAGATAAATATAGATATCTTTGCCAATATCCCACCTGAAAATGTTGTAATACAACGAAACCTAGGTCATGGTTAAAGAAACTAAAGAAAGTAGAAATAATACTACATCACGTAGTTTCATTTAATTGTGAATAATGAATTTCTACAAAATTAACGCCAAATATATTCAATAAATTTTGCAGTTAATTTTATTTTGAATTTGGACAAAACTGGAGTTATAAGCATGAAGAAATAAAGAAAAATGGGCTGGACGAGTTCCAAAATTGGTGGGTGCTACCACATCAGCTGAAAGAGGCACATTAGTCACCATTGCATGAGAAAATGCTATAAACAATTATGTAATTTAGTATTTCTTAGCAATATGATCCTATTTAAGTACCTATATTAATAATGTAATATTCAATATATTTGGCGTTAATTTTGTAGAAATTCATTATTCACAATTAAATGAAACTACGTGATGTAGTATTATTTCTACTTTCTTTAATTTAAAATTAAAGAAAGTAGAAATATTACTACATCACGTAGTTTCATTTAATTGTGAATGTAATATTCATCAATATTTATATAAATTTGACAATGCCTACTTAATGAAGAAATTATGTGATATATTTATTGTTATTTTGGGACTTATTGTCAATTTAAATATGCAGGTTTTTATCCAAATTTCTGGATATTTAAATATATTTTAAAACACCTCTTTTTCAAGATTTTATTGATGATTTAAACTTATATAAATTTTTGTTATATCACACAGATTTTTTTTAAATTGGTACCAAGTTTTAAGTTCAAGTTTACCAGAAACCAGATATTTTTTTAGAAAATGTCATTATTTTGATAATTTATTTCTTATTTTTATAAATGAGTGCTCATAAGAAAGATCTAAATATTTTATAAATCCATTTTGTTAACTTTAATATGATTCGAAATATTGTACAAAGCGTGGCAGTATCTTGATAATTGTATCTTTTGTTTAACGTGAATATGTACTTATAGGAATTTCCCCTAACATTTCCTAAAATTTTAATGTTAGGATTTAAATTTTTTCATAAGAATATGTCATATCCAAATTTGTCTTCTTTACAAATAACACAACATTGCATATATATATATATATATATATATATATATATATATATATATTGTCATAATTGTAGCACATATTTAGTAGCTAGTGGAAGATAAATCCAATATTTTTTCGTAAGGAAAGATGTGTGCTATTATAATGAATCAGTCAACGGAGAAAAGCCTTTTTGAAAAACATATTTTTTCTATAGAACTCTTATTTTATTGTAAATGCCTTATTTTATTATAAATGCCTAAATTTGAACGAAACTCTCACAATGCGAGTTCTACTCGTGCTTGAATTTTTTTTTATAATATAACTTATTTCAAGCTATATGTATTAAGTTTCACAGGAGAATTTTATAACAGGAAATAGTGGAGATAAATAAACACGCTCGTTAAATAAACGCCTGAATGAGTTGCCTGCAGTGTCACGGAAATAAATATTTTATTCCATGACACTGCAAGCAACTCGTGCAGGCTTTAATGAAAGTTTTATGGGTAATAACTGTGTCTTATTTTGTTTCAACAAATTATTTTGAATAGTATCGTTATTAAGAATTAAGTTTTTATTTCACAAAACCGATGCGGTTTGCATAACAGTATAGCCTAGGGAAAAGACACAAACCAGAATGTTATCAATAATAAATTCCCAAAAATATAGTATTAGTGTAAAGTGTAGTGCATTCATTGATGTGAGTTATGATTTATTGAACTTAAAAATGTAATATAAAATTGAATATTTGAGTACATATTTACTAAACCCACGTAAATAATAATTGATAAAATTTCAAAATAATTTTTCAGTAAGGAAGAGTAAACATAAATTTATAATAAAACGTGTATGATACACGCTTGGGTTGAAATATATTTTAAAAAAAATTATTCACGCTGACGTCAAAAAGAAAATTTCCAAACAATATAAATAAGAGACGATCCACTCTAAAATTATAATATCTTCAATTATATCAAAAACCGATACGCCTTAATTTCACGTTTATTAAAAAAATATCGTGGCGAGTGTGTAATTAATTCTTCCTAACTCGCCGTTAAAAGAAACAAAATAAGCGAATAGATTAAAAACCGGAAGCGACAAAATTCAGATTAAACGTTGATACAAGATAGTTAGAAAGAGAACCTATTCATTTGTACATGTCCCGGGCAGATCGAGTGGCTAATAGAACTTTTCCCAAGTTAGTTGTTCGATTTTCTTATTTTACTAAGAAAATGTTTTATTATTTTCTTCTGTCTGTCTAGGCAAATATTTCCAATAGTTTTTTATTGTTCCTTGAATATGTTTTTTTTTTGAAATACTTGTATTGAAACTGTCATTCAAATCACGTTCGAGGCAGCGATTGGTTTTAAACTAATATTTGGGAAGTTCTTTGAATTAATCGCCAACAATTAACTTGAGCACTTAAAATAAATCCGCTACGTTTTCTTCTCCTACTCACTGTCCTCACCTACAGTGGATGTTCGTTTTTCTTTAATCCTTTTAACATTTAATCCTTTTAACAATGAAATTTTTATATAATTGATGTGCATGTAGTTGAAAAGTGCTAGGTAAAATAATATGAAATGGGATTATAAATCAAGATAATTTACCTATTCAGGTACGTAGCAATACTTCTACTTTCTTTAGGGTCTTTACCACGTCCTACGTTTCGATTCTACGATTAACTCTTAGGAACATCCAACAGCATTTATATGTTTCAAAAATTAAAAGAAATAAATAAATATGAAAAATTTAAAATATACACACATGTATATATATATATATATATATATATATATATATATATATATATATATACATATATATATATATATGCACATATGTAAATAAATAATTAAATATACGAATAAATATAACCGGAAATATGTGGAATTAGTGGTATAACCTTGTTCTAACTTACAGATATCCTTGCTGTTGTATAAATATATTACCGAGAATAATTGCCATTTAATTTTATTACATACACCTTAACATTTGTATTGTACAACCTCATATAATAACAACAATTGAATTTATTGCCCTCACTAAAATACAGGTATATCGTATAACTCTCGGAAATATAACAAAACCTACACCGCTCCCCTACAATAAACTCACTAACATAAGCAGTGAGAAAACCCACACAAACCCGGCTTCAGCTATTGTGTTTGAAACCTATAAATGCTGTTGGATGTTCCTAAGAGTTAATCTTTGCTAATATTTCCCACATGAAGATATTGTAATACAACGAAACCTAGGTCGTTGTAAAAAACTTAAGAAAGTAGAAATAATAGTACATCACGTAGTTTAATTTAATTGTAAATAATGAATTTCTACAAAATTAAAGCCAAATGTATTAAATATTCAGGTACCTTCATAAATACCTAGGTATCTAACCCCCTGGATAAACATATTATAATATCTATTTAATGTGGATCCGATGACACAGTTATGACATTTTTTTGGATTAAAGCTTGACATAAGAACATGGGTTTTATCTGGTAGTAATAAACAATTCATATTAACTATCTTCAATTAATGTTTTAAATATCTCATTTCTAAGGGTTGATTTTCATTTAAGTATCTTTAATTTTATCGATTGTCCCCTCAATCATTCTTAAATTCTCTTCAAGTTTTTCGAGGTTACTGCGGATTCGATAATTTTTCGTTAAATGTCTTCTTTTATTATTTTCATGTCCATTTCTTAAGAACAAATGCTTTGAAACTTGCCTATTGTATTAAATTTCAAAAGTTGATGATTCAAGAATCAATGATTAGAATTTATTTAGAATTTAAAACAAAGTAAGTTTATCTTCAAGATACGAAGATTCTAACAGCAATTTACATTTATAATTATATATAATATTAATTAGTGTAGTTACTATACACTAATTAATATTAAGGGAAGATATAAGGTGTGTTGTATAAAGGAGGATATACAATACACTATAGATAGAAAATGATACGTAAAATATGGCAGTTGTTTGGTATTAATATCTAATTTGAGTGGAACTAGGTATTGAAACTAGTTTCTACCATTACTTTGTAGCATTTAAAAAAAATTAAATTAAATTATTAGAAGGTACTCAATATTTATCATATGTAATTTTTTTGTAACATAAATACTTATTGAATTAAATCATATGTGCCAAAAGTAGTTGATTTTATTTTGAACCATTGTGAATTTCCCATGACCATCCTCGTCATCGAATCTTTCTGATTAAACGCGTAACCGAAGGACTCATTCAAACAAATCAAACCAACTGAAATTTGCTGGGCTTACTATTAGCCATTGAGAAGCTCGCATGAACATTTTCCTCCTATAATATTGTTTCAACTCGATGGTATCCTTTTATTTTATTGTCATAAGTATTGTGTAAGTTTCCAAAGTTTCAAATGGATGCAAGAAATTAAAAGTGAGTAAAAATGGACTTGATATATGGTCAACAGAAATGTAATGTTTGTTTCTAACTCAACCAGTATTCCTTATTTACAACTTGTACATCATAAACTTTGGACAAAAATTAAACAATATTATTTCTTGCACGTCAACTAATTGTACACAAATGAAAATATAAAAGCCCATTTAAATATATGTCTTGATTACAAGGCGGATCAAAAATTTACTAAATTACGGTGCAAATTTGTCATCTATACGTATAATAAAATTGTAACCGAATGAATTTTGTAAAACTAAGACATTTTAAATAGGGTGACCGATTGTAAATTATAGTAGAAACTGGAAAACCTTTCTCAAGAATTTTTATATTATTTTGAGCGTCAATCACGTAAAAATCACTGGCCGGATTTTGATGAAATTTGTTACGGTATTTGTTCATAAACAAGAGCCATAGAAAGTGAAAAAAATTCTTATTTAGAATTTCACGCACGTGAAACTATGGTAAAATAAAGTAGTCAAATAAACTTCAAATAAGTATAAACATAGTACTTATTAAAAATCCTTCTATAAAAAAGTATGTCACTTATAAGCATGCTGCTATAGTTAACCAGCTTAGAAGTTATTAATTTCATCTTTACACCTTCCCTTGTAGACTCGAGGTAAAAATATATCGTCTAAGAAAAGTTGGACAGTGAAAGAAATAAACTTTGCAAAATTTGCGGCTCAGTCTTCAAACTGTTTTGCTAAGGAAATATTCTTTCGTAATGATACAAAACTTTTTGTGCGATATAAATACGCTGTATTAAGTTGTGAATAATATGTAACTACGTTAATTGGAGTCAACGAAGTTACATTTCACCTAAAAAGTAAAATGACATTGCTTCTTGGAAGAAAATTTTAAGAGTACTCACATAAGCATGGGTGTGCCACTTGTTTTTGTTTCGGAAAATGCTTGTGTATTTTATATAATATTCCAAATAGTTAGAACGGTGAACGTTAAGATGATTAGATCACGGATTACTTTCTGTATATAGAAGTAGTTAAATACAGTATGTACGCTTACATATAAACATTATTAGTGTATGGAGTTGAAAGCAAGTTGAAAATTAATGCAATATTTATTTTATTTGAAAAAAATGTATTTTATATGAATCTCCAAACTAAGTGGAGTCCTGTAGAAATATGTATTTGCTCTTCGGTCTTATAAAAGTTTTATAAAAGAAACTACTTAGTTGACGTTATATTTAAAATCATTATTAAAGGATGTAAAATAATATCATCTTTCAGAAAAAAATATCGTAATTTTGTACCGTACTACACAATGATTTTTATCCATAGAGCTTATGACATTGATTTTGTCTAAAGGAAAAACTGGAAAATCAACAATACACTCCGTTAATCTTATTACATAAGGAGAAATTATTAAAATGCCTCCGCTAAGGAGATTTTGACAACATAACAGAAGAGGAGATTTAGAATTATGACACTAAATTTTACATTATAATATGAGATGTTTCCATGTTTGCGTAAAATCTTCGCCTTTTTAATATTGTCCAAACTTACAACTGAAAATAAATAAAAATAGCGCAAATCTACTGTAAGACTAATATTATAGCTTAGTAATATTATAGAACAATTAACAGTAAAAAATTGTGGTCATTTAATGAAACGGAATATTTAGAATTAATAGACTAAATTTATCAAACGTTAATTTTCCACCAGTGATATTGGTTATTTCGAAATTGTATATTTATCAAATTGATATGAAAAGTTACGTTTTTATATTTTATAACTAACATTAAATTTTGTGAAGGAAAATTTTGTCAGAACTTTAAACCGAAAATAATGTCGCGTGAAATTATCTATTCTGGAAGATTACATTTTCTTTACCATTATGTCGACTACTCTTGAAGTTTTTTCTCTTGAAGTTACTTTTGGAATTTAAAGCTTCATAATAACTTATTACACATTCTGCATCTTAAGCTCCGTGGGTGACTTAAATTATAAAAAAAAAATGTGTAAAAAAGATGTGAAATAATCGTGTAATCAATAAATACTTTGCGTTACGAAAATTGCTATTATATTGTTTTATTACAGTAGAATTGTGTGTTAAACTGGCTTGATAATATTTTATTACGTACTATTATTGAAAATTATAGTACGTTATTATATGAATCAGATATAACTAAAGTAAGTATATAGTTTAAAGAATAGACACAATTTGAATTGTCATGAAAAACCAACTCCCAAAAATAAAACTTCAGTGTCGGGTTGTACCTAATAAAATGGGTTATTGTGTATTTAACTTATAAACTAAATAAAGTTATTGAAAAGTGAGTAAACTTATTATAATTTCTAAACAATAAAATTAAACTACGTCATGTAATATTATTTCTACTTTCTTTAATTTCTTTACCACGACCTAGGTTTCGTTGTATTACAAAATCTTCAGGTGGGATATTAGCAAAGATCTTTGCTAATATCCCTTGCTAAGATCTTTGCTAATATCCCACCTGAAGATGTTGTAATACAACGAAACCTAGGTCGTGGTAAAGAACTTAAAGAAAGTATAAATAATACTACATCACGTAGTTTCATTTAATTGTGAATAATGCATTTCTACAAAATTAACGCCAAATATATTCAATATAATTTCTAAAATTAATATTCCTCAAGTCTGCCACGATAATCTTAAGAACGGTTTACCTTGAATTATTTATACTAACCAGAGTAGTGACCCGACTTATTTTATATTTTGAAAGTCTTACATTTACTATTTCGTGAGGTTGGAGGTTTTAATAATGTTTTAATTTATAGATTCCAACGTTTATGCTGTTTTTATATGAATGATTAACAGATCAAGCATCAATGACATTGCTCAAATTCAATTACCGATATTTAATTTTCTTCAAATTTCACGCCAGAATTTTCTTTCATTTTAATATATTGATTGAATACAATTACGATACACAACTACTTTTGATACAAAACTAGTATCCATGCTGGTGTGGGTGTTCTTCTTTAGTTTTGAATAATATACAACGGCAATAAGTAGCAACTGTACGGCTATAATGAGTACCACGTAGAAATTTTCGTGTGTTTCACGAATATGACAATTATGAATCGCCACATCCTAGAAAATACGTTTCTTCATATTCATGAAGAGGAATAAACAGTCACATCTTTTCTTCTGACGACAATCATTTACTAAATTTACGATTATTTACAATGTTTTACAGTCTGCTGGGCAATTGATATTATTGAGGAGTTTCAGGTTGTTTATATTGTCTAATGTAAAGTTAACACGGGCGAGTTAATTTCTTCGCCTAGCTCGACTATAAGTACTTCCAATACGATTTAATTTTAAACTTATTTATTCTTCACAAAATGCTGCTTGTGTCTATGCGATAAAGTAGAGAGATAGATAGATATCAGACCATTTATCTTATTGTTACCAATTTTTAAATGAATTTTATTAATGAATGCCATTCATTTTACTATTCGTAAAATGTATTTGAGTAATTAATTGCATTCATTTAAAGTAATTATATATATATATATATATATATATATATATATATATATATATATGCATATATATATATATATATATATATATATATATATATATATGTTACGATCGAATGTGAATTAACTTCTATATACCATAAATCCTTGATCTTTTTTATTTTAACTCTTCATCCACCATATAATACTAAGTTATTTGTTTAATTATTTACCTCCGTTAAATCATATATCTATACATATAATAAAATTGTAACAAGAGCAATTTAAGAAAGAAAATTTTTTTTTAATATCTTTTTATCCGATTTTCACGCAAATGAAATAGTAGGCACACCTAATTATAAAAATAATACTTAGATGTTAAATGTCACCATAATATAATTATAAAGGTTGAGTGAGAACACTGAGGTAGTTTTTTCTGCGACTGATAAGGAAGTTCGCTCTGTGGTTCAACAAAGTACAGTGTCATCGGTAAGGGTCTCATATAAGGTAGATGGTGAAGACGTTTCATACCTTAATCGTAAAGTTTCCATTAAATAACTGAATGGTTTGTTAACATTTAAATTAAGTATGCATGGTATAATTATGAATATAAGAATATCACCAGGGAAATATTGGAAATAAAATAACGGGTTCAAATGCTAGTAGGGAATTTTCTACTTGTTTGTTTTGTTTTACGCAATGTAAATTTTGAGTGATATCAATATATCAGTTACGTATACTTATATTCCATTTAATGGCAAAAATTAGGAAATATATAATATTCATATAGTATTGTGGAAAAATTTTTATGTGGAATTAATGAGGTTTCGGCGATTTCATTTTCGTCCTTAACAACTTTAAGGACGAAAATGAAATAAATTAATTTCTATAAAGAAACGAAAAAATAAAACGCGGGATCGGTTATTACCAAATGAAAAAAATTAAATAGCTTTCAATGCTGTACTCTTGACACAAATAACAGTGTAACTAAAAAATATTACTTCTATGTATTAATTTTACGTCAAAGAGAAGATTTAATCGACGATGTGTGCACACATTTAAATTTCAACAGTCGTGTAAACATTTAGACACATATAAACATTTAAGGCTATAAGCATTTCTACTTAACTATTCATAAATTTTAATGTTTCGCAACGTAAGTATATTGTTGACTATGTCTTTCACATAATTATAAAAATGTATAATCCCACATGTAAATCGTTGATTTTCGGACTTTTCCCCATTATGCCAACTTTGAATATTATAGAACAACGGAAATCACCCGGAAAGTTTTAAAGATCGGTGAGTAAGGCTTTTGCATGAATAATAGAATACAAATTAAAAGGTCACATTAACCTGATATATCAATCCATTTCCTAGAAAAAAGTCCGTCACAGACCTTTTTCTCAAGAGGGATGAATAAAGAAATGGACAACCAAGCGTTTCAACCGACAGCACCAGACAGACAACTAAGAGTTCCGCTTTTTTTTCATTTTCAGCGAAGGAATCCCAAAAATTTAACAAACTTTAAACAACCACAGCATAAAAAGTATCCTGAAAAGTGAAAAATTATAAAAATATGGAACCTTAGCGGTACCATATATTTTCCCAAAATTAATAAATTTGCCACTACTTAATACTGCTTCAGCTAGAGGTTTTTGGAACTGGTGGCAAGTCAACGTTTCCATTTCTCTCTTATGTGCACGTACACTGTACACCGATAGGCGCAAATGAGTTTCAGATTCACTTAGCACCTCTGTTCATTTAAATAGATTTTTCAAGCCTGTGAAAAATATATAAATCAATAAAAGCATCCTTTCATTACTATAACAAAAGTTTATGTTTTTTATGGACACAATTCATTTAACACTTATAATTTATTAACATTGACGAGAAATAAATTTCAAAAAAATTTCCGCTTTTAAAAAAATTATGTGTGTGTGTATAATATAATAGGTCCGACCGCCCACCTTTCTGACTACTCCCTTTAAAAGCTATTCAATATTAATTTATCTGCAAATGAACACTTAATAATTATTCATCAATGCTCGTGTGTATTGCAGTCACTTATTCATATCTGAAAGGAGCTATATGTGCTTTCCTTTTTGAATTCAATCTAGTTGCTTATTAAAAGCGTCAAAAGCAATTAATTCCACCATATTATATTCCATCTGAATGCAGCGCTGTGTACCACCCTGCACTGCACCGCGTCTGCATTCGCACGCACTAACTGCAACCGCATTGGTTTCAATAAACAGTTGCGGTGCGGTTAAACGTTTACATTGCGATCTTCAGTCAATGCATGTAACTCGGATACATTCACAAACGAGGCTGGAAGCTACCTCTGTTACTAGAGGATTAAAAACACTAAAATAAAAACACTAATGTACCTTCCTATGTTAATGAAAAATAAAAAAAATATAAAGTGATATTGTGTTAAGTGGCTAATTGTTGTTCGTTTGTGAATGAATATATTTTAAAATTTACATATTTATATTAGTGAAACTATTTAAAAAATTAATAGATTTTTATATAAAAGGGGTAAGAGTAATATCCTCATTTGTTTTTTTCAAATTTTATGATCGGATTCTAAATGGGGAAATTTTATGATCGGATGTGATTCACTTCAACTCCGACGGAAATTACTTTGATCACGTATTTTTTTTAATTTTAAATAATTAGCTTAAGTTTGGTAACACTTTATGCGCCTGACTATTACGTGAGAGGACAGAGTCATCGTTTCTTTTATCTGCCTAGAGGGCGCACAAATATCCTTCGCCGATTTTTAATCACTTATGTTAATTAACGAGGTATTCAAAATTTTACATTTTGTTTTGCATCATTGACCGGTTTAGGAATGCGATGATGAAGTTGCGTGGTAATTCACGTTTGATAGTTATTTTTATGTTCCATTGAAATAAATATTTTTGTTCTCTCTTTTACTGATTAATATTTATGTTATTATGTGTAAGATAAATTTTTGTACTTTTACTGTTGGGACGAACATACAAGTTGGACATGGAGTTTTTCATAAATGAATAAAAAATAAAATTTCTTTGGAATTAGAAAGGGTAAAAAAAAAAAATTTGAAACAAATTTCGAAAAAATCTAAGCTTTCCTATTTTTTCACGTTCTACTGAGAAAAATACCATAACATAATAAAAATACCATGTACATAATTATATGTGTAAATAAATTCTAATGAATGCATGCCTTTAATTATATATTAGAAAATGTTTACTTATACAGGTAGATATATGAGGCTCTAAATAAATTTTTCTACCAAGTTTCTTAAAGAAATTACTATAGAATTATTTCCTTTCAATTAAAGAGGTTCATTTCCTAAGTGTTCAAGAAAAATTGTTTTTCATTTAAGTTTCTAATCTCTTCTATAACGTTAATTTCAAGTTCAAATTTTACCCGCTCATATACCCGGCTTTAAATTGGCATAAATAAATTAGAAAATTAATTTTAAAATTATATTCATCTGTTCTTCTGAGGAGAGAAAACTTTTTAAATTAATCTTGTAACCACCTTTTTTTCTGGAACTAAATACTTAAATAAAAAATCCCGTATACATTTTGGTACTTATGAATATTTAAGAGTATATAATATTTGAAATGAAACTATGTAATACATAGATATAATTTACCATGATTCAATTAAATTGCCTGCTATATCTCTCATAGGTCATAATTTGAACTAAATATAAAAACGAACAATTCCGAAAGGATTGGAAATTATTTATTTTTAGATGGTTACCTTTACTTGTGATATAAGATCTTCCATTATGTCGACCTACAAGGTTGTAATTTGATCAGAAGTACCCTACAAGTTTCGATGGTCAGTGAGTAAAACTAATTTATGATTCAAGAAAATACGCTTTGAAGTTATATCATTTTATTAACAGCAATGGAAAGTTAAAAGCCTCAGTATACTTTATTAAAATATTTTCTTACGAAACAATGCTAGTGAAATTATAACGATCATAAATAAAATTCAGTGGAATCAAAATTTGATAGAGATGTTTTTTTTCTGATATCACTTACATTACATCATATAGGGAAGATGAATTGGTTATTTTTTTTACGAAGTTTAAAAAAAAAGTTAATAACAGCTAAGTTGTAATTTTTTTCATTTTTCACAGTATTTTTGTCATTGAATCACAAAAAAAATTCAATAAATTGAAACCTCTGTAGAGACATGGCTGTTCTAAACATTTTGACACCTGAACCATCACTTCTCCTTGAACCTTTCAATTTAATTTATTTGATTTGATACGTCAGAAGAAAAAAGTAAAATAGTCCGATAAACGCCTTCAACTCTATCACCGTCATATTGGCCATACCATATTTTCTTTTACTGACATTTGCCATGCTGTTCGTCTCAGATTTATTTGATTATGTTTAACAATTCCTTGTAGTATGTCATCGATAATAAATAAATTCCAACAATCAAAAGCAGTCTTTGCAGTTTTTCCAATACTTTTTACACCTCACTTTTCCTTTATAACGTTTTCCGATACATTAAATCTTTCCAGTACACAAAACCACTTTGTGCCATTCTTCCCTGTTATCTTCTTTGTTCCCAAAAAATGAGGTTTGTAGCTTACTTAAAAAGGGATACCATATTTTATCAAACCATAATTTATCTTTCCATTAAATAGGTAATTTAAATTTAAAAGAAAAATAAATTTGCAGCACGCTGCTGAATCGAATTATAGGCACCTACTAGCTAACATCGAGAAACAATTTTAAAAATTGCGAATTCAAATTTTTTTTTTCAAAATAAAAATAAAAAATAAATGAAAGAATCCTAGCAATTTAACATTTGTAAAACTTATTTCACTCTCCAAATCCCACCTTAAAAATACGCAAAAATGAAGTAAACAAATCAGCATTGAATGTAATATTAAAAAGAAAATAAAAAAACCCATATCCTATTACTGTTAAATATTATAGGTAAATGCAACCATACATATAGCGAAAAAAGCAATCAAATCAACAATTAACGCTGTTCGGAGCGGGACCGCTGTGCACTCGACATCCTGTCCCCAATAAATTGAGCGCCTTAATAATAGCAGCACATTCAATAACGAATGAAACCGGAAAAATAATTCACGTTCTAAGCGTGATAAGTGTGCGAAAATAAATTCCGTCTTTATCATAACCATAACCAAAAAGCTTCATTAACCATTTTTTCTCCAATTTAAATGACAAACAGCTTTTATATTTTTCACATTAGTTTATTAATACTAAATAACATATATATATATGTATATATATATATATATATATATATATATATATATATATATATATATATTATATATATATATATATATATATATATATATATATATGTATGTATATATATAACGAGTTAATAACATATAACTAAACATAAATAATTTCTTAAAAACTTGCTTTAATATTATTAAATATTTATGCAAGTAATATTTGAATGGATAGTGGCAAAAACAAGACCAAAATGCTAAGGAAAATTTTAAAAGAATTCTATTTTAAAAACCAAACATAAATCAGATTTGGTTTTTTATTGAACCATATCAACAAACCGAGAGATAAATCTTGCCAGTAAGGTCATCATGGAATAGAGGATAAACTTAAAATTAAAGTTTATACAAAAGTCTACTTCCCCTACTTATAAAGTAAATAATGTTAATCAAACAATACTATAGACATATGTGTTCCTAATAAAAATTAAATAACTAAAAAACTAAAATTTAAAGCCAAATACTGTTAATAAAAGTATACTAGAACACACGAAAAAATTGCTCGACGATTAGAGATTAATATATCGTAGCCTATTAAACTATCATGTAAAAAATAAAAAAAATGTATTAATGTATTAATAGCTTAACAGCAAAATTATTAATGAAATCTCCGTATCGGCAGACTTGGCAATTACCCTAAATAATAATTCACAAGACACGACATGAGCTGTATAGACACAATTTTGACGTCACACCTTGATTCGCATTAGTTCCATTGTCAATTAACCTAATTATAGCGAAGAATATAATGAGTTACATACGGATATATTATTTACACTAGTGAATAAGTGGCAAATATTTTGATGTTATTTGCTAGATATAAATGATAATAATTTTGCTACACGAAGTTTTCAATAATTGAAATGGTTATGTTGTGTCGTCATATCGTAACTCTTTCTTAAATCGTAATTAATTCGACAGGCGACCAATTTTTCAATTGCCACTTATATATATATATATATATACAAGCGGCAATTACTATTAACTTCTTTTGTCGTGGAACTACGACCAAATTAATATTTTAATGACACTTAAAAAAATCTCCAGCATAGCTTCATAAGCTCGAACGTATACATCTCAAAGCTAAGTTTTTAGTACCGACAACGACTGTCTATTACATTATTATAAACGGATTAAGGGGCAGCCGGAGTGCGCTCTCAACTGCTAGTCTTAGAAGTTGAAAGCGTTGAGAGCAGTTGAGAGCGCACACCCAGTACTATAGCTTCTTTTGTAATGCATCTATAGCTTGATATAATTACCGTGAAATTTGATGCTAGACGAAGTCAAAAGGCAATTTAATATTTCCATATTCTTTGCATGCTCTTAATAGAGGTTGTAAAAATATTACAAATATTACGACTTATGCAATTTGTATTTAGCTGTTTTCTTTATTTTGTTTATCAACTAATACTAATATAATTATATTGATTAATTTAATACCTTAATATTTTATATTTTGACGCAATAGACAAGTGTTAATTAACAGTTTAAGCATTTTTTGTCATTTTATATGCAGAACTCTTAAAATATATTAGCCACAATCTAATAATTCGCTGCACCAAATTAATAGACGCCACGGTAAATGCTGGTATTTTCTTTAGCTTATTTTTATAGTTTCAAAAATTTGCTTGATCTCTTTCGTTAAATACATTATTTTTAGTTTTTAGAATATACTTACATGGAAAGAAAATATCTGCACGTAAAGATAAATTTATTACCAGCAAAGATACCCTTACTTATTGATAAATTTAACATTAAACAATAATTATGGAAATATGACGCTAAACTGGTTTACACAACCAAACCCTTCACATTATATATAATTATCGTAGTTTACTATCAGGCATATTCTTCCCGGGTAGCTTGTTTTTCAAATGCTACGCACGTCCATCCAGACACAGAAGCGATTATTTTTTGCGAAGCAAAATGAATTATTTCCCAAGGAAAACGACACAGGTAGTGTTCTCGAGAGAATCGAAGTAGCATTAACTGATTTTTTCGTGTTTATATTTATTAATATTTCAGTTAAATTTGATAGTGTTCTCTTAGTTCTCGAAGTACAGTATCGCGTTCATTGAATGCGAGTATTTTATATACATCGGCATTCATTCAAAAGTGCAAATATCAAAGTTATTTTACAGGAAAAACAATGTCAATAGTGACTATTCACTTTAATTGAGTCAATTTATTCTTACTTTTAGTGAGCTTGAGTATTCGAGCGAATTATTGGTTGACTAAATAAAATCAGTTTTAAGGTGACGGAAGAAAATTGATTACAGACACGTGCTGGCTATGTAAAATTTAAATTATTTTTCTAAATTTGTTAATAAATTTGAAGTTATATTAAAATTTTGCATGCTCTAGGTACATGCCTAGATATATTTTGACTCAATCAACTGTATATGATAAAAAATGAGCAATTCAATATGTTCTATTCGTCTTGACTTTGATCATAAATAGTAGCAAAATTGTCCTAAACATATATAAAACACAATATCTGTGAAAAATTTGCATATATAATAAATTATGATTGTCTACCAGTATAAATATTTTGAGAAGTCCTAATAGTTTATTTTCTTTTTTTGACAATACAGAAAATAATATATAAAATCTCCTGGTCTATTAAAAACTATTAAAAGCAAAATATTTGTAAACAGTTGTTCCATATTTCATCTTAAATAATCCCTTAACGAGCTTGGATGAAACTAAGAAATATAATTTTTTGTGGGCAGCTCATCTTTAGAATATTTGCTTTATTTTAAATTAAATTGAAAATTGCTTCATGACAGTTCTTAAACGCAGATGGCGTTTAATAATTTACAGAAAACTTTTAAAGTTTTTTATATCACCATCACAATATTACTTACTTATAGAACTCGACTTTATTGGAAAAAAAATAAGTGATTCTTGAATTATAGACAAAAATAAGAAGCACGATAGTATTAATAAAATAACAGATATTTGGAAAATCCTCGTAAATATATGATCAGCTTCGCGCCGTTTTTAATATTATATTTGAAGGGGAGCTTTCCGGTCGGAGAACAAATCGTCATCAAAATGGCGGTATTCAACATTTTGCATATAATGGCTAAATATTTATTGTTAAGTAATATCAACGCTTCTATATATATGTATTTAATTATAACAAACATATTCATAGTGTTACAGAATATCGGATCCAAATTGTAAATTTTTTGAAATTTTTTATTTCATTGTATTTTACGGATATTTTTGATATATATCAAAATAAAACCCGGGAAAATGAAATTCTATTAATACTAATTAAGTATAAATGCACATTTAGAATCTTTGGTAAAATTTCTCGAAATGTTTTTTCGTAATTCTCAATACGCCCTCATATTTTTATAGATATATTACATTAAAATTAACTTATCACTGTACAAAAATTAGTCTCAAATTAAAGTTTTCAAATTGTGCTTCCTTTATTAGAGAGCTTTCTACCAAATCAAATCGGTGCTTATTTGTTTTCCTTCCTAAATTTGCACATATATAGATCAAATATATCTCAGAGGCATGGTGTCATTTAGAAACATTAAATTGCTTGTATTCCCAAGTATATATTTTACTAAAACATAGCTTGTGATGACAAGAATAAAAGATTGCGGGAGCAACAAAAAGAAAAATTTAAAAAAGACAGAAGAGAAGTACACGAGAAAAGAAAAAAAAAATCCTCGAAAGAAGAATCGAAAAGTACTATTAAGAAAGATGCTCACAAACTGATTTCCATTTCAGTTTATTCTGAAAAGTAATGTTGCTATAATTCATAATCTATAATTAAAAATCATAAACTTCTTATCTCAAACGACAAATAATTTCAGTCTTCTTTAAATGCGAGCAAAAATAAAATATTTCTGTACTATTTCTGTTTAATATAACTTCTATTGGAAAAAGAAAAAAAATATAAATGATATCGATAAATAAAATACAACCTGTACAGTAACTATCGATATTTATTAACATAGTACATATTATTTAACATTATATATAAGGTATATATATATATATATATATATATATATATGTATATATGTAGGGATAGTAAAAATAAAGCCAAAACTGTGAATAAAAATTAAAAAAGAAATAATTTAGTAAGGCAAAAATTGAATCTTTTTACTAAAACATTCCTGAAGTCGACCGTAAAGTTAAAACTGAAGTGAATGTGCTGAAGTTGACGTTTACATGAAATAGTAACACTTGATATTTTTTTTACGACATTCTTTCTCTTAATAAAACAATATGTCATTTGTACGATTTAACGATGATTCCACTGCAATAAGCTATATGCAGATACATCGTAATTAGCCTGGTATACTATCATGTAAAAATAAAAGAAAAATCGTGTTAAATATTATTAATATGCCTTAAACCTATTCAGAACTTAAATAAATTTTCTAAAACTATCATACTTTTTGCTGATATTTCGTGTTTCCTTTAGTGTCCAAACCAGTTCAGATCTCTTAATGTTCCATAAAAATTATCTTGAAACTATTATAATGGCTAAAAGCAGGTATCTGTGTAATGAAACTTCATTGTATATCTAAATCTCCGGCTATAAAAGAGAGTTTTTAACTCTTCGTCGATAATTAGTTGCCATTCAAAATAGCAATAGAATTTTTTTTAATATTTGCCTGAATTTTAATCAATTATTTTGAACAAAATTTTATTATTAAACAATAATTAGTTTATCAAAAGATATCCCCCAAACTAGTGTAGTTTGGGGGATATCTTTTGATAAACATTAAAGAAAATACGAACATGACTATTTACAAGTGTTTTCTGTAGTATAAATAAATATTGCCCGTCACTTTATTCCGCCACAATATCACGTATCAATTTTCCTCATAATGGTAAAACCCATTACCGTAAAATTATTAGTGAATTTTCCGTAGCTACAATTATCTTGAATAATAATTCACAAGACATAATATGAACTGTTGAATGTGAAATAAGACGCAATTTGTAGGTTTCACCTTGATTCGAAATAGTTCCATTGTAACCTAGTTATCGTCAGCAATGTAGTGTTTTACTTATCAATAATAGTGAATTGATGATAAATGTTTTTGCGATTATTTACTAGACATGTGTAATGATCACGTTGAAAGGCGTTCAATCTGACGTTAAGGTTAATATACTTGTAATCAACTTGATTCTCTCATAACATTGAGACGTAAACTAAAATATTTTGCATGGTAGAGATATAATTATAATGTTAAATATTCATGTGTTATTGAATTATTAAAAGCATATTTGTAATTGTCAAGAAACTTTGTAATTGTCTATATATATTCAAGAAAATTAAAGATAAAATAAAAAATAATATATCATGTATGTGTTTATGGGTGGTGTACCCATAATAACAAGAATGTTTATTAACTAAAGTGAAATAATTAGGACCTCGTAAGTCATTTCTCCCTTGTAAGTCAAAAGGACTAAACGACAAGCGGTATTTCTTTTTCAGAAACTGCGTGGCTTGAAATTTTGGCGTAACGGTAAATACTATATCACTCACATATGTTCTAATAGTAAACACTTAAACACGCTCCAACAAAAATTTCATTTCGATATTCTTAATTCCTAAATTCTGTTGCTTCAATCGAAATCATAATCAGTTTAGAACAAGATTCAATATAGGAAAGATTCCATCAAGAAGATACGATTATATATAGGAAAAGTATATAAGGGAAATACCGATAAACACATATTTAATTAAATTTGTATTATTTGACAAGCAAACTTCCAAAATAAAAAACAGTAATTATTTTCTGTTACCTACTGTATTGGGAAGAAAACTATAAACACAAATTCCAATTGTCGTGATATTTATAAGTTTTTTATAACCTCCATTTTATGCATAATGAAATGTTAATTTTAACATATATTTTGACTTCGTCTCATGTTTAATTTCATGGTAATTACGTCAAGCTTTAAATACATTTCGAAAAGAGCTTTAGTACTAATCTGGGAGTTCGCTCTCAACTGCTAACCTCTTTCAGCTGCCGGTTTATCAGTTTTATGGCCAGTAGTCGGCACTACTTATGATATAAAATATTGAATCCATTAATATCAATGCCGCATTGTATGAAACATGTACAGGCGTACATGTTGATTTGGTTATTAATTATACGTCGAATTTTAATTCATCCAGCGTGACAATGGAGCATTTTTTACAATAATTTGTAACATATGAATTACTTGTTTCTTCTCTAATATAGTATTATATTTGTTTTAAAAGACATGAGAAAATGTTTGAGCGAGTAACGGACAACTGAAATATTGATCACCTATCGCATCACTTATGATGAAAGAAGAACTTCGTGATATGACGACGCAATATAATTATATTTTTCATTGAACATTTCGTATAGCAAAGCTATTATCATAAATATTTAGCAAATAACCCCAAAATTTATACCCCACATTTACCACTATAACTAGATTAAATAATAATGGAACTAATGCCAGTCGAGGTGTGGATTCTAAATCGTGCCTATATAGCCCATATCGTATCTTGTAAATTATTATTTAAGGTTACTGCTGCTCATGAAATTACTGATGCTACAGAAAGCTGCTCATGAATCATTTTGCGGTGTAGCTATTTGTGAGGAAATTTCAGACATGGAATTGAAGTGGAATAAAGTGACAGAAAATATTTATTTATACCATCTGTGAAATTATAAGAAAAGAAAATTATAAATACTCACATCTAAACTTTGTTTTATGACTACAGTTTTCGTAACATCTTTAGGATGAATGTTAAAGTGATATCTATAGTGATATTTGAAAACTTTTAGAATAATTAATTTCATTTTGAAAGAAAAATATTTATTAAATTTCGATTATAATTTTTTTGGCGATTACCTTTCAACGAAACTTTAGACACTATTTAATGATCCTAAAGAATCTAGCATATAACAAGGTTTTCTTGCACAAATATTTACTTTTGTCCATTATAATAAACTCAAGATAGTCCACGTTTGCTTTAAAGAAACTTTATTATTTTATTAAGGCTTTATTTTTATGATAGTCATAAAAAAATTAATATACGAGTATGCCAGATAAGGAAAGTTTCTTTCAGGCCTAGACACGCTGAAATACTGAAAATTATTTATATATTTTTTTCTGTTTTTATATGATAATTTAATACGTTACGATATATCGATCCGTAATCTACTACCGATTTTAGTACGTGCAGTATAATACTTTGATTTAATGTATTCTACCTTGATTTTATTCCGTAACACATAGACGTACATATTGCTTAATTAACAGAACGTGTTTTATAAATAATGGAATCACTATCTTATCGGAAGGTCGACTTTCGTGGACACTTGCTTAAAATTTACAGTTGATCCCATGTGGTTCTTAGGGATAAGGTTTTATTTTTAGTTTACTGGTAAGATAAAAGGTTTAGTAGGAACATAAGAGCTTTATATTTGGTTTTTATAATTCTATTTTTGTTAAATTTCCCTTAGTATTTCGATCTTGTTTGTGCTATCATCGATTTAAATATTTTTGTATCAATAATTTTTAATACTAAAATAAGATTTTAGGAAAATGTTCATAACTCATTATATATATATATATATATATATATATATATATATATATATATATATGTATATATATATATATATATATATATATATATATATATATATATATATATATATATCTAAGTTCAGTTACCATTAAAGAACGATATGTTTTTACTTAAATAATTCATCTTCTAAATACGATATAACATAATATTATTTAAAAAACCTTTTAACAAATTTTGATTTCATTGCGTTTTATTTATAATTATTATAATTACATTAGCGTTATTTTGCAAGGAAATATTCAAATGCCTTTATTAAATAACTTATTTCTAACAAGTTTCAAGATGAAAACTTTGGGATTGCACTACAATTATTTAAACACTTTAGTTTTGCGGATTTTCAATTTATAAGATAAAAAAATATTTTTGTAATAGTTCCTCGTCTTTCCTATGACCTTAATTTTATACCGAAGTTTTACAGGTTCAATTATTTTAAAATTATTTTCCTTTGTTGTTTTGAAGATAGAAAATTCTCAAATTGATCCGGTAACTAGTTTCTTGCTAAAAACGTGTAATTCTACTTAGAATTGGATTCGGTGAGGAAAATAAAAAAACAGTTTGGAAGCGTAATAAAGTGATACTAATTTATAATAATATGGGTGATATTTGGGTGATGATTATAATTTGGGTGATTTGATTGATTATAATGATTATAATTTGAGTTTTTTATGAAATAGATTTATTCGAGACATAACTACTTAATATCAAAAATGTAATTGAAAAAAAAATTCTTTTAATGTTTTTTGAATGGCCTTAATTATCCTAGTAACTGTTTTTAAGCTTTGAGATGCAAGTTTCTACCAGTTTTTGTTGACTGCCTCCTTTAACAGTTACAAATCAGTTAAAACAACAGTCGTGATAGTGAGATTTTTATCTGTCCCCCGGAAAATGCTTCTGATAGATGACGACTATGAGTTGGCTATAATGTAAAGAAATATAAATAAGAAATAATACATTAAAGATTTATATTTCAGTATTTTTAATTCCATGGAATCCGGAAAATTATGTATGCTTTTCCTCCTCTTATATATATACATATATATATATATATATATATATATAGACTTCAAAGTTGTTTGCCCTGGATGAGAAACATTTTCCAAATCGTTGCTTATATATTTTCTTTCAACCCTGTATTAAAAAATTGAAAATTATCATCATCAGGTATTCATTCCCTAATTCGAATAAAAGAAACATGTTTTTGGAATGGTCAAGTATTCACTTGATGATAGCTCCACGAGAAGAGAAATAATAATACTTCATATACATCTGTGAATACTACCTATAAATTAAAAATATTTAGGGAATTAATAACTCTGGAAAAAAATGTCACTAATATATGTCTCTATATGCTAGATGGGTTGTCATGATATATTAAATTTGACTTCATTCAGTGTGACAATCAAAATGTTTATTTAACCAAGTATCATTTATTTTTAATGAAATATGTTTTACATGCATATGTAGCTAACATTAAAATTACAATATAATCTTAATGTTTTCTCTAATTTACTTTTATTTTTATATCAATTGCATTTTTATATCAACATTTACTATGTTTGATGTTAATTACAAATAACAGCGGTAATGAAAATATTAGTCGCGTTTTACATTAGTTACGATAAAAGAGTAGCATTGCAAAATAACGATATGATATTTCCATTTTATTTATTGGACATTTTGTATAACAACCCTATTATTGTAAATGCCTCATAAATAACTCCTAAATATTCATCATCCATTTACCAGTGCAGATAATATTTACGTATGTGACCCACCATATTTTTCGTATGGCTAATACTTTAATTAAAATTGAACCAATAGGAATTAAGGTGACCATTGCAAATCTCTGTCAACCGTCTATTTAACGTGTAACGTAATTTGTGAATTACTATTTTAGATCAGTGCCATGTCTAAAGCTACAAGAAATTCAATAACCCTTTGAAATTTTGTTCTATTTCTCAATCTTCCTTAACTCGGGTTTGTCTGCAAAGTGAAAGTTTAAGATGATGTTGTTTTTAAAGAAAATTGACAAGTGATTTTGCAGAAGAAAACGATATTGCCCAAATTGATTTATACAATCAGTAATAACATTAGAGAAGATGTTTATAAATACAAATTTAGATCCATATTTTATTTATTCACTACAGTTAGAACGACATGACAATGACATTTCATGTTAAAATATTCGTTACGATTTCCTCCAAATTCTTCATCGAAGACAAATCTTTTCTATTATCGGATATTAAATTGTAAGCAACAAGATATTTTTGATAGGTAATTGCTTTTCTGTTGGAATAGTTTCAAGTTAGATCAAATTAGCTTCAAATAATGGGGAATGTATAGCTCTGTAACATATTTTTACATGAAGAAAAGTAGTATTTTATTTTGTTCATGCGCTGAGACATAAAAAAATTTTATGAATTCCTGAATAAGAAATGTAGAAATCTAGGCAAACTTCAGTCGTAATTGGTATTTGTATCGGGAATTTTTTTTGGTGCCCGAAAAACATATATATTGTTAGATTTGTACTTACTTGTGCTCTAATATACTGGGAATTTATGAGTTATATGTGAGTAATTATAACACAATTAAAATATTGATAAATTTTCCAGCACGTTTTTTCAGGAAATTAAGTTTTGTTTTTTTTTTCAATTTTATACCACTTGGAAATACTTCCCACTATAAAAATGATTTATCAAAATATACCCTAACACTATTCACGTGTTTAGTAAGAAAATAAATTTTTATGAATTACTTTTTCGGTACAAATTGTTTTTAGAGTTGACAGTCATATGTTTTGTTCAATTCAGATTCACTTGTATTACTTTATTAAGTATATACTATATACAATAAATCATTAATACTACTGTATTAATGATTTATTGGGTCTTCAACTTTGAATTTGTTTCGATTAAACAAAAATATTTCGTTTCATTAAAAGATGTAATGTATAATACACTTTTTACAAAATAAATAGATTGTAGGGTTAAATCTAAAGATATCGAACGCAATATTTCAAGATTTTGACTTGTCATGCTACTTGACTTGCACGGTAATATACCTTTATACGCTTTGCCTTCAAATTTGGTTTCAATATGCATACTTATTTCGTGTCATTAACAGGTCTGCAGTATAATATACTATTTAGAGAATAAATTCATTATAACTCTACTACAGAAAATAAATCAACGACAACAGCATCTGAGCACTCTTCAATCGTAAATTTATAATCTGGTGGGATGTATTGTCAGTGATAAGATTTAGCCCTACTCTTTTTTGTTTGACCCTGTGCGAAGGTTTAATATAACACCTAAAGCTGTCTTAATTTGCCAATAAAAGGTTTTATTTCAACGATTAGTGTTTAGGCCACTTTTTTATTTTTTTCTGTTGATATTTTTTCTGATACCTTCCTTTTTAAATACGTTTTACTTTATCTACAAAAAAACTCTACTGATTTTAATTTTAATTTGCAGTTTATGACACAAGATGCATAAATATATATCTAGTATTAATAGCATTAGCATCGTTTCATGTGGCTAAAATTGATCTAGTAAATTTTTGTATACTGAGTATGTATGTACCTAGAGCCACAAACATTTGAAATAAAACTTGGCAATTGCGAACGGAACTCATACTACATTGTCATTATGCTCAACTTGAAGTGTTAACATCAAATGGTTTCTAAGGAAATGGCATGTGACAGACAGACGGATGTATGCTAAATTATCTCAAAAGGGTTCCTTTTCCGTATTAAAATACAGAAATAACTTCAAAAATTATGCATAAATAACATCCAATATATTACATAGAAAAAAGTTTGTTTTTCAGTTTTATCACTTCTTGGAAAGTGTCCAAATGCCCCTGCACATGAAATTGTTTTCAGTGAAATTTTTTACCTTCTTTGTAAGGTTCATTTTATTAGGTCAAATTAGTTAATAGAATATGAATGTAAATATTTAGTAGTGTCAATAGATTTTATTTCATTCCAAAAAAATTGTCGAAATTAATTCCGAAAATGTTTTCTTCTATTTTTTGATGAAAGTATTGCTTACAATTGTTTAATTTTTTTAGGAAAAGAAAGAAAAAATAAGCTGAACCTTTAGAATACCTCTCATGACAAATACATTAACCAGCATTTAGGTATATCTGAATTTAACTCGCATATAGCTTCATAGTTAACACTCAGATATACTTACATAAAAACTAGTCGAAATATTTCATGAATTCTATACAACATATAAATTAGAGTTTAATAGATATATTACGTAGCATTTTTAAGACATTTCCTATAATAATACAATATAGGTATTTCCTCTCCCATTCCTGAAATTATTAAAATTAAACCACCTAAATATAACTATAACGATAGTTTTAGATCTTATAATATCTGAGAACAGCATTTGATAATCTTAAGCCAGTTGCAGATATATCAAGCAATATATTTATATGATGAGTTATTTGTAAATAATTTACTCATAATAATATCAATATATTAAATGATTCAATTATTAAATGGACCCAAAATATGTACGGAACCTATACGTAATCTCCACTATATATTATGTATATTCTCACCTGATTTCCTCCTAGTCTTGAAAAAATCATGATTTATAACATAGTTTATTCCTATACCTAACCTAGTATAGGAAGAATTTGGTGATCCTTCAATGAATCTATTATGATAGTTACTTATTTGGCTATTAAGGTTTCTGTTTCGCAAGCACTTTTTCTGCGTTTATTCTGAAGTAAATCTATTTGTAAGATATTACCTATCTTACAATTAGATTTACTGGTGGACAGTTTTGTTGTAAAGCATTCGATAAATTATAGAAGCTAAAATAATTAAATGCCTGAAATAGCGTCTGTTGTAGTACTCAAATATATAAAAATTTGTACTGGAGGAAGACATTGAATTCTGCATATATTGCTCTTTGTAAATTACGTTGAAAGAAATGAGAATTTTAATAAATTTTTAATAGAAATTAGCGAAATAAAGAGTTTTGTAAATGTGAATAGCTTAGATATGCTTTAAAAGTTTATAATTTTAAAAATGCTTTTTTTTACCTCGAATTATGAAAACTGAACTTAAAACCTCTAAAAGATTTTTCTAACAATAAATAAGTAGTCGATCACCAATTAACCTGTCACAGATATCAGAATAAGCTGAGTTTACGAATATTATATAATATAAATTTATGGATTGCTGTTGTTAACAATAACAAGTTACCAGTTAAGTCTGAATAAACAGAAATCACAAAATAATGCAATTTTATATAAGTCTGAAGTTATTTCAATAGCTTTGTTAGGGCAGTTTAAACATAAACAACCGATGTTGTGCAAACTGCTCAAACACAACAACTGGTGAAAACGTTTTATGAATAACTCTTCGTAAGAGCGATGCATTGTAACTTCGTCGTTTCAATGTTTTAATGTCGCAGAGCCAGTGAAACTTAACTCTTACTTCATCTGTACGTCATTAATTTATTAAAAAAGGGTTTTTGATCACTGCATATTTCAAGTTGTATAACTAGCCAAAGAAATCTCTTTTTAGTTACGTTTTTCAATTTTAAAATACGCTAAGTAATAAGTATGATTACTTTTACTGAGTAGCTGAAAATTATCAGCCGGCAAAATTTTATACTCTCCTCGTATACTTTACCCGATGACTGAAGTGGGTTAATTATTAAGATATATTTTCACCGACTTCAATAAAGAATAATTTCAATTCGGCGCATACACATATATCTCTAGGGTTCCGTATCTTAAAAATAAAACCAACACGTTGTCACAGCCGACTTCCTCAGAAACTGATTGACACAGGAACTTGAAGTTTGGTACAGTAAGGAAACATATTAACTCTCATATATCAAAAATATTCGTTTCGAATTTTTAGGTAGAAGAAATCAAGCACTCGAAAAAATTTATTTTTAAATATTATTTAATTCCATATTTAGTGCGGAGTGTCGTGTGAAAGGGTTAATTATAACGGTCTCACCATACGTAATTTTAGGTATTATATCCTCAGAGGCATAGTGAAAAATATGCGAAAATATGTTCCCATCCCTCTTGTATCCGTAACTGCTCAATATAAAATTATGAAATAAGCATAGGTTTTTAGCAGACCACGTAAATTTTATAGAAAAACTATAGCAATGATCCTAGATATCATAATTTTTTAAATACACCCCATGCTTTTACATCTGTGAAAGGTATAGTGGGCAATATATTTACATTGTGAAAAATTAATATTTGTGAATAGATTAATAGAAATATTATGTTTACAAGTGCCGAAAAGTGTCTGGAATCCTCGTAGTGCGGGTTTTGCTCGTGTTTGGCAAATTTGTAATCGTATATCCAGCCGTAACTCGTAAATGCATTGATCGAATTTCATTGTTCTTTTTTCAAACTTAAATTTTTCGAAATTCGATTTTTAATTTTGATTTTTTTACGTAAAATATTATTTCCGAACAAAAACCAATTTGGAACGTACTGCTACTGTTAGAGATTTTTAGAGTCCGTGCCAAGTGGAGCTTATTTGAATGCGTCTGTGTTTGTACGTAACAGAGAGTGGAAAAGAAAGGGGCAAACTTGGCACCGATTACTTTTTATAAATAACAGTTAATTCTATAAATAATTATCGATTCTGGCGATTACACTTGGTTTCTCCAACTATATTTGAAAATGACTATTTTGTTACTTTCTTTGTTTTTTAGCAGGCTGAAAAAAGCTTTTTTTATTTTTTCTCTTTCTATAATTTTCGTTATTTATTCATAAAATAACTTGGTTCATTAAAAGAAGGAACGAACTGGCTATATTACACTCTGCAGATGCATAATATTTCCAACCTCAATATTTATATATTCACTTTTCGAAGGTATCTAGTAGTTTTAATAAAACTAGAGTTCGCCCATTGGTCGAAATCGGACTATAACGGAATGAATTACGACTTAACATAAGGTTTAAATAAAGTAAATTTGTAATTAAAATTTTGGATCAACTTCAAAAATAAATGTAGTATTCAGATTTTTTAAGTTGGAATTTTTAAAATATATTTTGTGCATTTTCTTATTCATTAAGAATTTCCTAATTTTTTTGGCCACTATTACGAATTTAAGAGAAAGAAATAATAATATATATCAGCAGCAAAGAACCCTTGGTTGACTAAATTAAGAATTTCACGTTGAAATAAATTGATTATTACATAATTTAAAAAAACAAATACCGAATGCGCTGCCAAAATTGTAGGAAAAGTTCTTGATGACACATACCTGTCGTCAATAAATGATACAAAAAAACCTTTAAATAACAAATAATAGTATTGATGCTGAACACCTTATTTATATCTGTTTTTGTAAAAATTTATGAACCTTTATGTAACATATCACAATGGGCAAGGAGCATATATAGATACAAAAATTCCTTTTGACCTTACCGGTGCTTAATTGTTGTTAAGCAAAAAATGATTATATACTGACCATTCATAGCCTTGTAGTTACAAAAAGTAATTATTTATTTTTGCGCACATTCAGATGGAACCTGCGTCATTCAAAACGGTGACGGAACTGTGGTGAATGGAGCGTTCGCACATGTACAGTATGCTAAGGGAGAAGGGTGGGGGTTTGATTAAATACAGTGCACACAAACCTGTGGAAAAAGCTAATAGACATCAAATACCACTTGAATAAATTTTACACGTGAACAATATATCTACAAAAACGTAAACTTATAATATTAAAGATAGTTTCTTCATGAGATTTTTTTCATGTCAGAAGTTAAGATCGTACAGTTCTATGTTTGAATAAGACACACAATATATAAGTAAGTCTTTAAAATAGCTTCTAATATATTAATCATAAAAAATAATCTTTATAAGAAAGAGATTGAAAAAAACTGTAATCACAATAATTTTTCGATAAAAAAGTACTAAAACACACTACAACCCCAGTCCCTTTTTTGTTTGGGCAAAGTCTGGTTGTAATCTTTTAAATATTTTATCAAAATATCTACTCTTAAACTAATTATATAAAAATTCATTGAATCGCGGCGAATATATCCACATTTTCGTTCCTCGATACATCCACGTACATAGGTGAATAGCCGAGGTTCGCTCAAAACTTCTACTGGCGCTAAATTATTTTCATGCAAATGAAAATCACGCAACGCCAACGCTTTAATTAGATTCGATGTAATAGCGTCATTAAAATTTGTTAAACTATTAACAATGGCATCCCCATTCCCGCCCACCTCCCACCTACAACATTGCTCTACGGGGCAGGTTTGGCATGGCTTGTCATATGTGAATAATTAAATTTTCCTTAGCGCATGAGATTAGATTTAGGCTTATTGTGGTGTAACATCTTTTTACAAATTTACCGTAATTTAATTTTAAAAATACTGTTTGACATTGAGTTATAAAAGAGAATAAAAATCTCATTAGAAAAAACTCTCTTTTATAATGTTATTTTAAAAAGCTTGTGGTCAGCGCCTGACGTCGAACTGTACGTAAGTCGTACAATTTTTATAACTTGTTGTAAAATATGGTTTATATGGTTCCTTCAAAATGAAATAGACCATGGCAATTATTTTCTTTTGTAATGATAATTTAAAAATAACTTATTGAAAATGTAAAATTTTTGCGACATTTATTATGCTTTCGTTTTCCATTTTAGTAAAGATTTTTAGATCAAAAGTATGTACTTAATTATATTATATTAGGCTGTAATAGAAAACGTATCGCTTATTTATACAGTTAATTCTGTGCAAAAAACTAAGCACAAGTAAAGCGCGTTTCTGTAGAAAAATATGATTATGTTTTATTTTAATTGCAACTTTGACAGACATTTTTTTCAGAAACGGTTGAGAATTTCCATACAGTTCTTTAATATTTTTCACTCGATTAGATCCACAGAACTACTCATATAATTACTAAACGGGTTATTTGTTATAAACTGCGCAACATTTTATATTAAAGAGTGTTTAAATAAATTCGGTGATTCAATAAAATAATAGTAACAGTCAATATCTAAAATGTTTCCAAGAAATGTGAAAACAGAAATTTAAATGAAATATTGCTTTTAGTAATAATTATGAAATAAAGTCTCTAGTAAAAATGAGCTTGTAAGGAAATAGGAGAGGCTAAGTATTAATAAATCGATAAATATATTTTTAATGAAAAGTTTAGTGTGAAACTATAACCTACACCAGAAAATATTGAAAAACAGGGAAGAATTAAGAAGAACAAAAGTAAATCCAATTAAGCAAGTAGGTAAATCCCGTAGTTCTGCTTTAATTTTGTCGATAAAAACGAAATAATATATAAATGTAGAGTATATTTAAAACGAAATTATTTTTTAAGGAATTTAATGTTTGCAACATTAAAATACACAAAGGAAAATGGAAAAATGGAATATAATTTAAAAAAGGGAATAGAATATAACTTTTAATAAGTCAATTTGTTAGAAACACAAAAGTTCTTTCCGTAAATGCGAATATATCACATATAAAATGTATCAAGAATTGTAAACAACAAATAAAAATAACAATATATATATATTTGTAGAAATTAATTTTGTACAAATTCATTATTCACAATTAAATGGAACTACGTGATGAAGTATTATTTCTACTTTCTTTAAGTCCTTTACCACGACCTAGGTTTGGTTGTATTACATTTTCAGGTGGGCTGTTAGCAAAGATTAACTCTTAGGAACATCCAACAGCATTTATATGTTTCAAGTACAATAAGGGAAGCCTGATTTGTGTGGGTCTTTCCACTGCTTATGTTAATGAGTTTATTGTAGGGGAGCGGTGTAGGTTTTATAATATTTCCGACAGTTATACGATATACTAGTATTTTAGTGCGGGTAATAAATTAAATTTTTGTTATTATATGAGGTTGTACAATGCAAATGTTCCGGTGTATGTACTAAAATTAAATGGAAGTTATCCTCGGTAATATATTTATACAAAAGCAAGGATATTTGACAGTTAGAACAAGGTTATACCACTAATTCAACATATCTCCGATTTGATTTATTCATATATTTATTTCTATTTTTATTTATTTAGTAATTTGGACTATTTTTGAATATTTCAAAACTGACAGGTTTGTCTTATTGTATTGTAATAATTAAAATTTGTTAATTACGAGTAGAACTTATTTATATATATATATATATATATATATATATATATATATATATACATTTCTTTTTTTTTTCTTGATTTATTTATTTCCTTCAATTTTTTATTTTTTATATACTTATATTTATATGTGTATATGGGCTGAAACAATTTGAAAAGTACTGTAGTCTCAACGTTGTCTAATTATATTATGTCCAGAAACTATAGGTATGGGTGATCATATTATATTTAGTTGTTCATTTAATATATTAACCTTGGTGTCTTTTTATGTCTGTTTATTTCTAATGTTTCTAGGATGGTAAGTTCATTTCCTTTTGTACTTATTTGTAATATATAGGGGGCATTATTAGTATGAGGGTGATGGTTATTTTCATTGAGATGTTTAGCAAAGTGAGATGTGTCTGGCTTGTTGTTTCGCCCGCTGGCAATGTGTTCTTTATATCTTGTAGTATTTGTAGTTCTTTATATCTTGTAGTATAGGTCAAACAATATTATATAATTCATTTTTTTCTTATGATAATTTCAGATGCATGAAAATTTAATTAAATCTCTGTTTTGCATGGGATTTAAAGAAATAATAAAATTTAAGAAAGTAAGCAAATAACACAATTTTCAATTAAGAAAAAAATTGTATTAGACAATCTTAATTATTCAGGACATATAACATATAATATATGATAGAATATTAAATTAATTGCAATTAATTGTGTCTGCCTATTTTTATTTATTTAGTAATTTCTATTATTTTTTTTTACTTTAAAACTGACAGGTTTTTCTTATTGTATTGTAATAATTAAAACTAGTTAATTACGAGTAGTAGCAGTTCTCAATACATGGAGGTTCATATAACAGTTTATATCTTCGAGGGTTTATAGTATTTTATAGCAACGGTTTGGAAATTTTTGTCTAGTACAGAAGACGCTGCATATAAAAGTGTTACTATCGAGACATTTCCAACTATCTTTAAAAATATTTCCTCATGAGACTCCACTTGATGGTGTCTGTGAAATACAGAAATTTCTTCCTTGAACCCAAATCCGAAATTAAATACTAAGGAAGGAGATACGCGTTACAAAACACCTTGGAAACTCATGTCTCGTGAGGGCGGGGCCGCATTACAAATACTGTATTTACGAAGACTCTACTCGAAGGAACCAGTAGGTACAAAAAGTAATTTCTTCTCTTGCTTGTATATATTAGGTTAAAATTAATAAAGGGCATATAAACTGCAAAACACTTTGAAAACTCATGCCACATAAGGGAATGTCAGCAATGAGCAAAATAATCAAAATAGCTAAATTGTTGCTCAAAGATTAAAGAGTCTAGGTGGTTTAATCGGCAATTCTTTGTTCCGTGCAACCGAACAACCGAACAGGTTAGCATTTCAAAGGACTATCCCATCCTGATAAATATAAAAAGATCAACAAAAATATTCTGAAATTACTACATGAAAGCTAAGGGTTTATATACGCAAGCTAAGTTATCCTGATATAATAAACAAAAAGATAAAATTTTAATTTTTGGATTCAATGTGAAAAAACAAGTTTTGTGCACATAAAGTAATTTAAAAAAATTGCTTTTCAATACATCAATGATTTTTTTTGCTTAATTTACTATTTGAACGCATTTCATTGCTATGAGAAACACTTGGCAAAACCGCGTTTGCAAACGCCAAAAAGGTCGCAAACCCGCACAACGTTGACAAATCATGAAATGAATAAATTATGTCACTTAAAAAGATATTTAAAATTTAAAAAAAGACTTGTTGACTGTTAATGACATATATTTTATTCCTCTTTTCATCTAATATTTATGGCTAGCGTGTTATAAGAAAGATGTTTGAGGAATAGAAGGACGTAATCTTAAAAAGTGACATCAAGATTTGTGATTTAAAATATATCACAGTACTTCTAATGTTGTAACGAAATTATTACTTTTGATAATATAATGAGGTTTATTCCCTTGTATCATTTTAAAGTCCCTTTTATTCATTTAAAATTTTATATTCCAGTTCATTATCTTTTAAATATTTTGCCAAATAATTATTTTCCCAGAATAATTGTTACGTACTTAATCAAAACATCTAATTGAAAATTAGAAAACGAGAAACGTATTAAATAACAATACAAGTTTGCACTGAATAATGTGTTTGTACTGAATCTCAGCGTAATGCGCACGCATATTCATTCGATTCACGCCGGAATTAAATTGAATTACTTTCATATAAACGAATTCACGCAAGTTCGTAACGTTAATTAAGGTCTATACGCATCATTCAAATTTGTTATATTATTAATAATGTAATTCCGATTCCCGCCTCTTTTCCACCTCCTATATTGTTTAACGAAGCTGCTATAATTTAACGTTTCATTAAATCAAAGTTAAATCTTCATTAGCGTTTAAGATTAGACAATAGCTTATTATGATCCATAAATATGTACTTTCTCTCTATAGACTTTCTCTCTGTCATCACTGTACGAAGTAAACATCCTAAAATAATTGTAGTACACATAACTGTTAATTATTTGTAAATTATAAATAGACTATTAGTGGCCAGCGTAAACCCAGTGTTCTACGTTAGCACAGTATTTAAGTCATTGTTTCGTAAAGTTTAAATAATTATTCGAATTAAATATTATTGTACCAAAATATATCGTGAATTCTGCTTAGTAATAATAATTGTAGAGACGTAATTTATAAACGATTAAACCATACGGATAATAATTGGTGTCACATAACATACTTTCCGTAGAATCCTTTTATATCCACAGCTCATTCAATTATTATTTTGATTTAAAATATATTATTTCGTTTTTTTATCTATTTATAGACGCTAATCTTTAAAAATAGGAAACTGACTTTGATAAAGCTTACATTGGCTTGCACCTTGGTCTCTCATTTTTTTCAAAGAACACGCGCTATTAGGTGGAATTAAAGATAACTCAGCAGTAGCAATAGATGAGAGAAAAGCGATAAATTTTGTAAGATTCGGTAAACACAAGGGAAAGAAAGTGTCTTTTTCCGTTGAATAAAATATTTCAGACATCAACATATTGAATAAAAAGATGATTTGAACAAAGTCGAACATGATCGAGTGCAAGTTTGATTCCCGTATCAAGGACTCCATACCTCGTCTGAAGTATTTTTTTATATTTTTCGTAAATCGACAGCAATATGGAGTTTCTCGCTTGACAAATATTTCAGAAAACATAATAAAATTGAATAGGTCTCCATATCTATACATTATACATATATATATATATATATATATATATATATATATATATATATATATATATATATATGTATATATATATATATATATATATATATACATAAATTGGAAATAGAGGGAGAAAATATTTGTTTTGTGTATCTCAAATATATCTCTAAAGACATACGACCTTCAGTTTTGAAAAAATTATTTTTGAGCTATTTTTGTGACTAGCCACATCATACATGGAACTATAAAATTTTTTTGGTACTGAATTGACCCCCCATAAAATTTCTGTAAAAATATTTTTGGCGCAACTATTGAAATATGGACCGATTAATATTCTTTATCTTACTAAATTAAATTTACGGTGCCTAAGTCAAGCGGTTCACGGAAAATAATTGTGACGGATGGACATGTGACGGATTTCCGGAGGGTTTAATTTTTCTTATTGGGGTACACTGTATTAAAAAGATCAACCCATATGATCTTACTAGTTGAAAATCTGAACATGATCACGGAAGTAGTGACTCGATCTGAGGGTTTAGACTATTAGGATATTTTCCGTATATACTGGTATTTAAATTGTAGTGTGTTCTCCGTAGCAAATACTTTTAATTTACGAAAACTTTGATGAGCCTTATCCTTATTTCATGCCTTTCAAATAATATGAACGTACATGCGCCACATTTACGTTTACGCTACATGCATTATGGTACTGCATTTATTTTGAAAATGTCCACTCCGTTCTTTTACAAAACGGGAAACAAATAAAAATCGTTATATTTATCCAGATGTACTAAATTAGTTTTGTGCATGTGGCAGACCTTTAGTGATTCCAAAATAAATAATAATTTCTTTATAAGAACGCATAATTACTTTAAAAAAAACTTTTCAAGTATAAAAACTTTTATCATCAGAATAAAATACAGTCCCTACACCGATTAATAGGTTTATTACTTTGAGTTACTAACGCCGATGTTAAAAAAAATCCAAACAATGCTGGGTACCAGGTGAAACACAGATAACATTCCACAAGGTAGAATTTAATTCAACTTCACTAAAAAACGAAATGTGATAAATTTTATGAATTTCATTCGGTAGTAGAATTAAAAGATATATACCAAGATTTGGTCAAAATATCATTCCACTATAGTGTTCCAGACATAATTTCAAATGTTCTGTTGATTGGTGGATGTGTATAAATATTTTCTTTTTTTTTAAATTTTGGATCTAACTAAATATCCATGTCATATTTTAAATATTGATTTTTAGGGTTCACTATCTCAGAAGCCAAACCAAACCCTTATAAAACTTCTCACGTGTCCGTCTGTTACAATCATTTTTCGCAGAAACCGCATAGTATACAAATGTGAAATTTGGCATAAAAGTAAAACATATTAACTAGCATATGTGTCAGTAGATAGTTCTCAAAATATTGGTATCAGAATTTTTGGGTGGCGAATTAAATATTCCGAAAATAATTTGTAATTTTCCTTATAGTGATTGTTTAAACCGGATCCTTATGAGAGCCTGATAATTATTATAATTTATTCATTTAAAATTGATAACAAAAATATGTTCTTCAGAAACTTCTAAATTTTAATTATGGACAAACAAGGTTTCAAGAAGCTTATGCAAAGGCTAGAAAGAAGAACCTGTGAAAACTAGAAGGAAGACTTATAAAAAAACCTGTGCAACTTTTACTTATGGACAGACAATATTTTTAGAAGCCTATGCAAAGGTTGTAGGTAAACTATAACAGTGATCTATATATCATTGGTCCTTGAGACATGCACTATAATATATATGTACCCTAGTAATTATATTAGATATTTTATTCTTTTATGAACTCCTTCGAAATGTGCTCTTAAACGAATAAAATCGTTTAAAAGTTCCTACGAAACCCTCGATGTGCACTCTGGAGTCGCACTTGGCATGTTTTTTAAAATTAATTTTGAAACCTGATTTTGGATGCGTCTAACTTAGATTGCAAAAAATATTTTTACGATAAAAGAAGAAATATAAAATTATGTGTAAAATTTGGTCAGCAAATTCTTTTAAGCGCACAGAGATCAAATAACTTATTCATATTTACCTGGTTAGTTCATTATTTATATCTTTAGTTTATAACGTAGACTTGACAACATTGCATGAAAAAGGAACTAATCGACATTAAAATAAATTCAATTAATTTTTATATACTCAATTTAAAATAAATATATGCAAATCCATTATAATTTTTGTGATAATATCTATAAATGAAAAGCATTGAAACCTGATTAGCAAATAATCTATTACTTTGTTTATCAATTAATTAGTAAATGAAATAAGGAAGTATTCTTTGAAATTCAATCGCTAAGAGCATAAAAATATGTGTCAAAATTTACGTGGAAAATACGCCTTTTAATTTGAAAGAGGGCAGAAACAATTAATTAGGAAAAACCTTTAAGAAGTTTTTCACAAATCCACATATATATTTCATTAAGAGCATTTAACAAGATATCAATGTTTTTGGAGAAAAATAAATATAAACCTTTATTATTTGTGTATATGTAGAAAAACTAGCCGATGGTTACCATTACCTTAAACATCCACATACTCAACTCTTCATATTGCAGTGATGGTTCATGCCCCATGTGAAAACTAAGCTATTTAATACCAAAAATTCTATGAACATTATTTTTGCTACAACTAAGTTATAATAATCTGAAAAGATACACAGACATACACATAAGAATAAACAGATTATTTCTAAAAATTCTTAAATAATGCGCAATGGATAAGTTAGGGTAAAAAATTTAAAAAGTAATTAATATTGAAATATGTAATGGTTTGCCTAATTATTTTTTAGCCACGACTTCTCTGCGGTTGTCAAAAGTATCCGAATATTTTATTATGAAATATAAATAGGCAAAAATGCATTCAATTGACAAAACTTAAAACCAAGTCTTCAAGTGTATAACATCAAAGAAAATTTTGTAAAACACTAAAGAAATGAAATTATTCGACATCAAATATGGACTCTTCTACTCTATAAGTGTTCCCTAGGTGATGACACAAAAACCGCTATAAGCAATATATGCCATATGATGGGTGAGTCAGCAAGTCATAAAATTACAAAAATGGTTAAGGTGGTACGAGAAGAACGACATGGTGAGCCCCAATCACGACAGAACATTTGGAATAGAGTTTATCTTTAAGATCATGCCATTGAATCAAATTCACAACAAATAAACTTAATTGAAGAAAATCTTGAAATTAATTAATTGCCTGAAACTGAGACTGAGCTCAGTTACAAAAACAGTACAATAGAGTCAAGTTTTTAGTAACTTCCTTCTTGTCAAATTAGGATACATTTTGAATTGAAAAGCAATGTCTAAACATTTTTAAGTATTAAACAGGACTTCCGTTCTGTACTTGGCAAGATTTTCACACACAGTGAGAATGTATGGATTCAGGGAATGTATTCTTTTTTTTTAATTTAATAATTTAAAAGGATGGAATATTTGTCAAAAATTTGTATAAAAAAAAATATTTTTTCGTTTTACTCAATCCCAGTCCTTGGTTTTATTCAATCAGTTCTAGATAAAACATTGGATTCTTTCTTATAACCGCCTTTTCAAGAACATTTAACGTTTACATCGATGTTCATTATTGTCATGTAGTGAAATCGACATATCTTATTTGTAAATATGCAAATGAGAAGTCTAGAGAGACTAAAGTTATATAATAGGCGTCTCCTAACCCTATAAACTGTTAATAGTTTTATTCTCTGTCCTATTTATGTTTTAAATAAAACACAATATCTTTAGTTCCATACATCATGCTTTACATATCAAACGAACGACATCAAATTTATTGAATATTTTATCACAATATTATAATTACTAATACTTGATGGTCGAATCTATGAAATTGTATAAGCCTTAAATTATTGAAATTGAAATTTATTTAATTACATATTAAAGAAAAGTTTAAAATAATAAAACAAATTCGAAGGTTTATTTGAAAATAATTTTTTTTAAATTAAACTGAATATAAAAAAATATAAATTACAAGATAAATATATTAATATTATAAATATTTTAGTAATTTACTAATAGCTTTTAATGTTCATTAGAAATAATTTTTTATCCATTGATCATACTTTAATTTTTTTGGAATTAAGTTATGTACTGACAATTTAGGTATATTAATTTATATCTTCTGGTTATTAAGAAAACTTAAATGGCATGATAATTTTTTCTGTATAATAAAATATATTTTCCTATTTGTAACACATGCCAGAGATATAGCAAGTTATTTTAAAAGTAACTTTCTTTTATATCTATTTAAAATCTCCACAGATGACGGACCACTTATAATCATACTGTGGCACAGGGTTAGCTGTCCCAATTGAAATTTAAATATCTTTAAAGAAAACACTCAAAGCGAGAAAAATAATACACTAATTATTTAGCACAATATTTATATCTGACATCAGGCTTAGGTTAAGTTAGGTCAGCTTCAAGCACCCACAGCATCCATGTTGCAATTTTATACTAACGCAAAAGCGAGGTATTCCCTACAAATTTTCTCGTTCGTAATAACCAACGCATCAAATATTTTCTATGCTAATACAGTCTTTGTATTTCTACGTTAACTTATAGTTAACAAAGAAATGTATACTTGTATATAGTATTCAGTGCATATTTTTATAATAAGTGTATTAAATTCGACCCATAAGGCAGTAAGTGAGATAGTATGAAGGGACATATGTAAACTATAACAATTTTTCTGGAAAACTCAGAACATTTTCTACTTTCTCGGAAAATTTAATAAGTTTTTAAGTTTCAAGGTTTAGGATTAAATGGCCATGATGGTAAATTTATTGAAATTTTTCTACAAAACAGCTAGAAAATCTTGGCGACATCTTAAACTTCTTATTGAGAGTTTGAAGGTTGTGTGGCGAAATTGAAAACAATTTTTTTAAAAACAAGATACTACCAAATTAAGTTTCCCAGTCTAAATCTTTGAACATTTGCAAAAAATTTAAAACTACTCCTATAACAAGTTTCAAGTAAATTATTTAATTACTATTTAATACTTTGAATACTGGAATGAAATCATGAGGGAAAGTGTACTTTAGGGAAGGTACTCGTAACGTTTGTACTGTCTTCATTTAATTAAAAGGAAACTTTTATAAAACCTTTGTTTTGTATGATTTCAATTCACGGTAATATCGGAAATATCTACGTAGCAATACCACGGAAATATCTACGTACACCACAAATTATATGCAACGAATAATTTGTAATGGTTTTTTTTTACTTTATGCCTTTTTTATCACTACTTACACAAACAGGAGTAAAATTCATGTAATTGATATTAGAAGGTTTAAAAAACTATAAACATTTGTCAGTAATGAAATCAGTTTTTCAACTAAATTTTTATAAATCAATTTTATCGAACTTTTCTGGTTTCAATACTTACGAATGCTACGAAATACATGTATATTTATATATATATATATATATATATATATATATATATATATATGTAAATATATATATATATATATATATATATGTGTGTGTGTGTGTATATATCGTATAAACATTGTTAAATAAGGGTAAATGTAAGGGTAAATTAAATTTTTATTAAACTAAAGTATTTACAAGCATTAATATTACTTTTCCGCACAATATTGCTTAGTATGTACGTTACAGACGTAAATTATCGTTAATTTCTCTAAAACTTTGAGTATCGGAATTTTTTGGTAGTTTTCCGGTAATTTTTGGGAAACTTTCTAGTGACTCTGTTTTTTTTCTTGTTTCTGTGTTGTTTTAGAAATTTTGGAGATAGAGAGGAAGAATACACGGATTTTTTGGATATTGAGGATATTTTCCACACTACTGTTTGAACTACTTTAAATTATTTTTTCTTGAACTTACTTTTCCAATTGATACTAAATGCGTGAAAAATGTGAAGTAAAAATAGTTTTTCATCATTTTACCATGAAAAATTTGTTTATAAATATTATTGAATAATAACCTAAATTTGTAAGCTTTGCCACTATGCTCAATTACAAGTAATAAGACTTTAGGTGATTTCACGTTTCTATTCAAACCGTTTCTGAGAAAACACGGCTTTGATGGAAAGACACTTGGACACGCAGACGGATACATAAATTATTCTATTAGGGTTACGTTTTCTTTTCCTTTTAAAGTAGGCAACCACGAAAACTATTATATATGAATAAGTTTCCAGACGCACTTAGATACATACACAATTTAAACACTTAGGGTCTGTAATAATATTACAAAAAAAAAATCGGAAATCTTGGATATTTAAGATTTTTTAATAAACAGATGGAAATAGAAAGAAACGATTTTGTATTTTTAAACTAGATATCGTTATCTTTATATTTTCAGACCGTTAAGATTACGTACCTCAAAGGAAAAAAAGAACCCTTATAAGATCATTTAATTTTCCATCTGTCTGTGTGTCAGTCTGTTTGTCTGTGTAGGCCCCTTTTCTCGGGAATGCGTGAAGGTTTCAAATTTAAATTAATATCAAAAACTTAAATATACGGTCCCTTGGAGATGGATGCAATTAAATGACGAAAAATATAGGGGTCGTTTAGATATTATGTCATTAAACAATAATGCTTTTTGTATTATAATTAAATGATGATTTACCGTCTATATACCCTTTCCAAATTAATGTAAATTAGTTCACTTTGTGAAAATATAATTTACGTTAACTGAAAATTTTCAGTTAACGTAAATGATATTTTAATTTCTAATCCATATTTTCCATTTACGTGAAACGTTCGTAGCTCATAACGAAATTATTATTCGTTCACGGTGGATAAAGTTAGGCACCGTTTTTTTTTTATTTTCTATGCATATGATTTTCTATTAATAATTAAGAAACACTAGGATAATGACACAACCTCTTGTTAAAATGTTCCATTCATAAATATCGAGAAGTTTTACGATAATTTTTTTATACAACTCGTTTGAGAGGTTAATTTTATAACATTTGAATTTCTGAATACTTATTCATTTCTGATTCGTCAATTCATCATTCTCAAAGTCGTAAAACCAATGACCTATTAACCAAAATGTCTTCAAGCAATGGTGAATATGCTTATTCCCGACGTACATACATACATCAAGCGTCGATTTTAATTGAAAACTTACACCTGTATAAAATAATTTTCATACAAAGGAAATGTAAGTAAAGTCACCGCGTTAATTGAGGTCTAGATTCGTCACTGAAATTTATTTGACTATTAATAATGACATCCTGATTTCTGTCTACTTTCCGCCTTTCAAGTGGTTCAAAATTAATTATTGATTAACGACTAAGATTTTTTAATATTATCTTTCATATTTCTGAAAAATTTCCCTACTATTCGACCATATTTCTAAGCCGCAATAATTGGTAAAACTAAGTTTCACTTTTTGCTGTTATGGTGTAAATATAATTTTTTAATTATATAAATCAGACTCGCTAAATCATTAGTTGTGCAGGAAATTATTAGTTTCTTCAAAATTTGTTAAAAAAATTACCTCACTTTTTTAAAAATCTAATATAAGTTGCGGAAATGCCTGTTATATGTACTATTCTGTTATTATATATATGAAAGATTTTTACAGATTGAAGATTCTCAAGCTTAAACATTTTACACTATATATTTAAGTGATTTAGGCGAAATGGCATAGGAGAATATTATAGATTGGAGTAATATAAAAAACTTTAATTCCAAAATATGAAGTAGTTCTTGGTGGATAACGTCCATTTTTAATTATGTTCTTCATGTTTCAATTTGATCACTTAGTATCAACTGAAATAAAAATTCTGTATGTTTGATTTAACCATGTAGTTAACTCACACCGTGTATGATGGTAAAACTCGATCATTGGGAACTGGGATAAATTGTAGCCTGGAATGATAGATGTTGCTATTAATATATAAATCTAAATACTAACGTAGTACTTGTATAATATTTTAAATGGCATAATAATTTACTTTGATAAAAGTAGTCTTTGAAATACATCTTCATGCATCGAATTATGCGTGTTTCTCCCTGTTGCAAAAACGACCGGTATGAATATTTCATCAGGGTAAAATTAAGTTATTTGATTAAGATTTTTTCACAGTTTTTTTATGAACGTGGTTCCGGCTTCAATTTAATAAAAAAAATAAAATATAATAATATATAGCGACAAGATGCGTTCGCGATATTACCACACCAAAGGCGATTCTTTTTTCCCCCGTCTTTTCCATCTCTGTGTCCTAATGTCCAATTTTTTTTAGTTTCAAAAACTTTTTAATTTCTTTTAAACTACTCATTCAAATTACAAAGTGTAAAGGGTTAGTTTTTATTTATCGGAAACGTTTAAAATGTATACGATGTTAATTTCATACAGACTCAAAAGATCACCTACACTTTACAACTTTCGTCCGAGTTAATATTTTTTAAATAGTAATCACTTACCATAGCATATCTACGAATGACAAGTAAATACTGTCGTAGATCTTTATATGTTTTTAATACCTATACTTTTTCCATACAAAATATTAGTGTGTTTTTAACAGATATTATTACTTTTATCCCAAAAGTTGTGCTATGATGTGCCTTCTATGCCATATATATATATATATATATATATATATATATATATATATATATATATATATATATATATATATTACATACGCTGAAATTTCTATACCTTTTCCAGACAGACATCGTAATTCTTAACAAACCAAAATCTACGAAAGCATATTCAGTGCCGCCACAAACGAGAATCGAAATGGAAATATCGGGCACGTAATTAAACTGCTACGAAGACTTATTCAGCACAAGTAAAAATAGAACACTTGAACTTCGCCGCCAGCTCCGATAAACTTTCAACATGTTTGTTTATGCCCATTTCAGCACAAAACTTTAAGAATTCGAGGGGAAGAAACATCGAGATTTTTATTTGTAAGCGTATCGTAGAAGTTAATTGGCGTTTGCATGTTACGCAAACGTAAGCATTGAACGCCGTGGACCTGGAAAAACTTATTTTCCTAATAACATCCTTTCGTTATCGCGTCCGTCTAAAGGGAGCAGAAGTTGTGATATAAGACTCGATTTTTGTACGTTGTTGTTCTTTTCAGTTTTAAATATATATAAAACAAAATGGATATTTTATTTTGGACGCTTATCAGATTCGATAATGAATAAATATTTACTTATGATAATAACAGGTTTTGCAAGAATATATCAGTTAAATACGAGTGGAAATCACACTATGAGTGTTTTTATTATACTTGAATCAATATAAGTTAAATTTTCCTTACCGCTTAGCGGTGATTGCACCTTTTATTCTAAATAACAAAAAATAAGAAAAAATTAAATGTTTCTAAAAAAAATTCCCTTAAATACATTTTTTCATTTCTCTTATTCCCAATAACATGACGCATAAGACCTACAACAAAAATTGTGTAATAAAAGTATTGTTTTTTACGATATATGAAATTATAAATAAAATTTTTTCATATTTCTGAAAACATTTTATTTACGTTCAGAATAATGAAAAGAATCCGCTCTATGAAGAAAAGTAAACACATTGAATCAAAGAATATGTGATTGTATCACATTATTGTAAAATTCGACTTTAATTTCAACTTTGTAAATTACTTCTTTGTGTATATATAAATATTAATAATCATTTATTTGTAAATAAAATGTACAAATATGTAAAAAAACGTACGCACAGAAATTTTTTTAAGAAGAATCAGAACAAATCCAATTACATATCTCAAATTTAATCACAGATACACACATAAACTCATATTAATGTATATTTTTTTACACCATGTCTGCACATCAATTATATATCTAAATATCCGTAATATCCGTAATGTATGTATGCTTAAATCTATACGCAAGTTATTACCTGTGAACGAGGTATCACACAAAGGAAACAAAGAAGGACCACAGATCTGAAAGAAAAGGTTCAAATTAAATTAAATTTTATTAAAAATCCAAATTTCAATACTTTGAAGCTCATTGAAAATTGCAAGATTGCTATTTCATTACCTCAAAAAGCAATTTACGGATAGACTTTTCTAACGCATCCATGGATGCAGACGTTTTAGGAGCGAAGGAAGATCTGTCCACATTTTTGTGGCAGCAAACTTGAAATTGTCCAGGTAACTTGTTGGGCGATATTCCCGGATTAGAAGGAATTTATCTCTGGCTGTATTATGTGGCGGTGGGTATGATTGCATTTAAAATAAGGCCTGTATTCTTAGATTTACTTCCTATTCAGCTATTTTACAAAATATACTTAAATGTAGAGTCTTTTATTAACCATCAGGGTCATAAATATTAAATATATTCTAGCTCAATCAATGAAACTCATCAAGATTAAACTCATAATTTATTAAATATATGCTAGCAAACTTTGGTTGTTTTGTTCAGTTTTTAATATAACAACATATTTTTTTCATATTTGTAGTATTTTTGTAATATTGTCAAAAACTGAACCCACAATGTTGGTTAAAATTAAAGTTAAACTATTCTAATATTTTTAAACTTTATTCTTAATTGGTAACGTAGAGCTTACCAGCAAATTTCTTTCAATACGTATCAATGTTTAAAAATAATATTCCGGAGAATATTTTCTTAAAAAAATATGCAAAACAAATGCAATAATATTATGCACATTAAATTTTCCAGAAAACTCTATTGTAAACTTTTTAATTTCTTAGAATAAACTAAAAAGAAAAAAAAAACATATACCATTTTTCTCAGAAACCTAGTCTTATATGATTAGAAATATGCCTCCATTGCTCACTGCAATTCGTTGCTCACTTTCATTTGTGTTTGACCTATTATTAATTAATTTCTTTAAATGTCACAGGAGAGCTCAGTTATAATTTTTGAATAACGTAAGGAATTATTTGAAGGATCTGTCAAATTAAAAACATAAATATAGTGAAATAACGAACAAAAAAATTCATTTAGACATTTTCAATGTACGACCACTTTTGTATTTTTAATTGTTTCATACATCTTTATTTAAAGCAGAGATTCATTTTAAGTTTTACCCATAGATCTTACGTTACATGTTTACCCGCTACGTGCTTTTAAACAAGAGTAGTTTAGAATGTTAGAGTTTTGCGTCCTATAAATAAACTCACCCTTGATACTCGTTGAAGGGAAATTGTTGGGATATATGGAAATCGTTTTATCGGAAGCTTGCAGAACGAAGGAGCGAACGAGGTTGGACAGAGGACGAATCTAGCGTATCTTTAAGCAAATCTACTACGCAGAAGCTCTCAGGTAATACGACGTTTCGATAACTGTTTGGGATTTATGTAGATATATTACATTCCAGTATTAGTGGGGGGAATCGTTGTATCTCGGGTTTGATGTCGTTGGGCGGAGTTCAACGATCTGAATAAAGTAGGATGACCAATAACTTAGCTGTTCGTATGAGCGGAGACACCGTATTTGAATGCCCTATTTCTTTAAGAAATTCCTGGAAAAAATTAACAAGTTAGTATATATCGATTATAAACTACTCAAAGATTATACATGATCACATTTGAATTTACAAATAATATATTTGTAAATCAAGCAGCATTATACATTCGAGGGAGCTTTGAAATATTTCCCTAAACTTGTTTTAAGTTTAAGTTTCCTGTCTTTGATATTAACTTTAATTTCCTAAAACTTTATTATTTTATGGTTCTTTCTTTGTAAATATTAAATATATGACTTAAAGAAGTTTAACCTTATTTTGACTGTTTTGATGAAAAATATTTTAGAATGGTGAAGAGAGTGGTGTATCCATTTTTATTTCTTTGGCATATTAATGTATAAAAAATGGATTTGAAATCTACTCTTCGGAACTATTTGCTAGAAAGATTTAAAATTTTAAGCGAAGTTGTATTATGCTGCATTACCAGAGTTTCTACATATTTAAAAAAAAAACTGACATAACATGTAAACGTGATACGACATAATAAAACCAGGTCTATACGAGTCAGGTTTGCTTAACGAGGGTATCAAACCTCGTTCAAAGTGATATTATTTATCACAAGTCATCGCTAATATAGACTTCCTAAAGAGTTAATATTTAACAACATCCAACATAATTAAGTAGGCGGGGCATGTATGATATCGTGAATATTTTAGGAACTATGAAATCTAGGGTTATGGTTATAGTTTTCCTACAACTTTTGCATGAGCTTCTAAAACCCTTTTATTTTTTTTTGGTAACATAGATTTTTTACGTATTTTTAGTGGGTCTAATTAAACTAGAAAAAAAGAAATATGGGACTTTTATAAACAGTTCTTTCAAATAGAAGCACACATAACGCATCATATTTTTAATCTTTTTTGTTCAGTCAGTTTTATTGTTTCACCATTTCTCCAATCTCTTAAGATGTCGGTAAGTTAATAGATTTGAAAGACTATTTTCCATAAAAAAATTAAGTTTCTTAACATATGAAATTGCTTATATATATATATATATATATATATATATATATATGTATATATATATATATATATATATACATATATATATATATGTGTGTATATATATATATGTATATATATATATATATCTATATATATATATATATATATATATATATCCTTCATTTTCCTACACCCAGCTTGGTTAGAAACAACATATATTTCAATGGGTCTCAGAAATCTTGCAAAGACTGCCAAGTAGTAGATAAAGGTCAAGGTCTGGTGATGAGTTCAGTTAATAAATAATATAATTTCTAAACGGATGGCAGTAAATCAAACGTAGTTCGAGATATTTACTACTGATAATTATTATTTCGCAAAATAACTGCACTGTCGACTACATAGTAGCTGCCACTGTCAAAGAAATTTTCTCCAACCGCGTAAAGGCTACTCACACTCATTATTTTTTTTATTATTAATTCTTATTTGTGGAGTCATTGGACAAGTCTTGCGTCCCAATTACATAAGGATTTAAAAATAAAAATGAAGATAATTAAGTGTTTTTGAAAAATAATTCATTTAAATTATTTTCAGCGTTGGACAATTAAATAATTGTTATTTCCTAATTTTTCTCGTGTGAATTCATCCTTGTTCACTATTATACCTAAATATGATGCAACTATTTATAAGCTATAGTATTATCTAAGCTCAAATTAAATTCTAAACTATGTATCATTTACCTTTCTTAAAATTCTCTAATGAAGGAATTAGGTGAACGAGAAACTTTTAAAGTTTACATTCTTATTTAAATGATTAATAATTACAATGAGTATCTCAATTCTTATGTCTAAAGCTAAACAAAATGTTTTGAGCTTAGAAGTTTTATTTCTTGAAAACTGTTTTCATAGTTCTCGAGGTCAAAGGTTTTCCTGCCGCATCCTTGTTATTTACTTATGGAATTTGAAGCTTGCAGCAGTTCCCTAATTGCATTTGCGTATCAGATGCTCATTGATTATCTTATCAGTCGTGGAGTGAATTAAGAAAATAAGGGTGCTTAAGCATTTAACGAGCTCGTTGCGGACTCTTCGACAGTGGTTCACTTTATTTGCAGTAGCGCACAGAAATCTTGTTTCTGCAATAGATTTTACTTTATGTTAAAGGAATGCTGAGATTCAATAAAAAAAGTTACAATAAGTATATAGAAATGTCTATTTCCACCTAATGATGCTACCTAAAAAATTGCTTAATTTTTAGAAAAAACATTTTCCAATTCAATTTAAATAAACTACTCCCTACAAAGCAACCCCCTTCAATTTAATTGTCAATAGTAGCCACCTTCATAGATAACGACCTAACAAAAAGTGGAACCAAGCTAATCAGACATTTATTACAGACATTTGATTGTTATTATGTTACTAATTTAGAAAACCTAGCATGGCTTTCTAATCCTTCAAATCCTTTTGAGTGAGTAACTTATGCTATAAAACACTAATTAGGTAACTTTTATTAATATATCATCATATAAGATTTATAATGATAAACTAGTGATAGAGTGAAAAAGTGTTTTTGTTTGTTTTATTCATTTCTTTTGCGTTAATCCCTAGAATTACACGTCCGATTTGAAAACAGAATGTTTGCATTGGAGGCTTATATGTTGGAAAAGATGGTAGGTGAAAGGCTGACAGGCTAAAATTCATAGGGGTTGAACCGAGATAAAAAAAATAATAGGGATCTGGGAACACTTCTTAAACACGCAAGGCAGAGAGAGACCGGTTTATTTATTACTGATCATCTCGAGTACTCCCCTCGACGATAGATGATGTTTTCGATCGAAGTGAAGGCGTATTGTAACCACGCGAAGGAGAGAACCATAATCAATATAATTCAATATCGCTGAAACCGGGGAGCACAAATAATTATTAAAAAACGATCTATAATGAATTTAAATTGATACGTAAAAAAAAAGTTTTATAATTTATTTCTATATTCCTATATTCTAATTCCATTACAAGATAAATTTTCTGACAGAATATTTTACACCTCCAAATATAAGGGCGACTGAAAAATTTTATTGCGAAGTTTCTGAAGATTATACAGGTACAATTTAAAAAAAAAATTTAAAAGACTCCAACAGTAAGTTATTCGCAGTTTTTGTAAAGTTTAAACACAATGCATTATTTTCAGATTTAATCTTTAAGCATATACGTAATGAATTAGTTTCGAACTTTATGAATTATGTAAGATTGCGATTAAAAAAGATAAGCTACCGCTTATCGGCTAAATTATTTTAAAAGTCAATCTTACATCTTCCTTTCTTTTACAATTCAACAGTCGTAGTACAAATGAACAAATGCTACGTTAATGGAACTATCAAATACTTGGTATTAGATTGGAAACTGAAAAACTATTTCCGTTTTCATTCGAAAACAATTAAAGTAAGACTACATGTAACTTTTTGTGCTTGGCTACGCGCCTTTTACTTGAAAAAGATAAAAGATAAAGCGTTAGTGGTTGAAAGGAGAGAATGCTTGTCTTGATTTTTTGAGGAGGCTTTCGTTACATGTCTCTAATAACTTCAATAATAATCATTTTCTTCTAGGTACAATATCAATAAACGAAATATCATATTGTAGTTAGAAGAAAACAATAATTTTATGTAATAATAAACGAATCTTGTAACAGAATTTCTAAAAATTTCCATAGATTATATCGGCATAATATTTTTGTGTACTTTTGAACTGAATTTTATTGACATTTTTTTCTTCCTCCTTATATTCAAATGTTTAATAACTTGATCGGAACCGTTTCATATGATTTACACGAAATGTTGAAAAATTACTTTTGACACACCTCTAACTTGAGCTCTGCTTTTTATATCAGGTTTTCAATATTTATTTGGTATTAATTGTTAAATATCCTTTATATTTTACGCTTTTGCCAAGAAATGGCAGGTAGACCATATTTATACAAACTTTTCGAAAGGGTTTCATAAGATCAATCATTCAATACTATGTGCAAACTTGAAGATTATGGCATTCATGGAATTTTAGTGAGGTGAATAAGATCTTATCTAACTAATAGGAGTAAACTTGTGAGTATCAAAGCTCATTTTTCTGCATCTGTAACAATCACAAGGCTCGAATTTGGGACCCTTTTTCTTTGTATTATTCATTAACGATCTAATACAAGTACTAACGTGTATATATGTATATATGTAAATATCTGACCTTAAAATCTACATAACTGTCAATGACGTTAAAGACTAGCTAAATTTACAAGAAAACCTATTTGTAATAGCCGAGTGGTGTGCCTCTAATGTGATGTTTCTGAAAGTCAACATGTGCTTTATTTTCTCCTTTACTGCTTTATAAAATAAATTCTTATTTCAGTATGCGTTGGACCGCTCGATCTTAACGTAAGTGTGTTGTTAGGGATCTCGGAATTTTCTTTGATGAAAAACTGACATTCCGTTCTCATTACCGTCACAGTGTTCATAAATGTATACAACTTTTAGGATTATTCTCTCCGTTCATTATAGTATTTAAAAACCGTCACGTTTTTACGTATTTATATATTTCACTAATCAGGAGTATCCCCGAATAAGATCAGTTATTTGGTTTTCATAATACAAATCGCATAATGATATAATTGAAACTTTACAAAAGAGTTTCTTGAATATTCTTTGCTACAGACTTCATCTTGGACCAGAGTGTAGATCAGTTGAAATCCAACTACAGAGTATTAGTTTCTTATCACTAGCTTGTTGCTTGTTATCACTAGGAGAAAAGGCGCTGCTCAATTATATTTATATAAAATCGTTCTATCTCCTCTCTCTACTCAACTTTAACACTTGACTCAGATTCCATATGCCATTACAGAGATTATTCTTAATGCAAGTCTGTGAAAATAATATTTTTTATAACAACATAATTCGCATGTCCCGATTGCATAACTATATTGCGAATCAACGTCCGTCCTTGGACATTTTTGAATCAAAATTATTTATATTTGAAGAGTACTAAAAAAAGAGTACTACAAACGTAATACAGAACATACTGTTTAAAAATTATAACCTGCTACGATAGAATTAATGTTTTCTTAGTATGCAGAAAATAATATAATTCTAAGTTAATAATAAATCTAATAATTTATTGATATCTTATTTAATAATGTTAGTAACCCTTGAAAATGTATATATAAATACTCTAACTGTTTAATGCACACATAATTAGAGTTATAGTTTAATTTTATACGTTGTTATTTTAATTATACATTTTCGTAACTGTAACTCGTTTTGTGAGCCTTTAAAAAAATAAATAAATAAAATAAAATTTATATATATTTAACACAATTTTTATGCCTGAACTTGGCAAATCTTGGCTCCTGCTATTTAGATGTTTTATTTTATTTTAGAAGCTTTTCGAGTTCAAATTTAAGACCACATTACACTTATGCGGATATATATAACGAGATAGGCTGTCCCACCAAAAAGATAAAGGTGGAAAATGTGCTGTAAATTTACATTTAACAGCCATCGAGAATCAATATTAATATATTTTTCTTGAAAAATATTTCAAAAACTTATAAAAATGCATATTTAAATTGCATAGATTTAAATAAAGTGTACAATTAGCAATAATTTGGTGTTGTGAAGGAAGTGACAAGAGAAAAATTAGAACTTAAAAGATGTGCAATGTTCTCAGATGACTTAAAAATGATTGATAACAAATTTACCACAATTAAATAAAGCTACGTGATGTAGTATTATATCTCATTTCTTTGATTTCTTTACCACGACTTAGGTTTCTTTGTGTTACAACATCTTCAGGTGGGATATTAGCAAAGATAGATCTTTGCTAATATCCCACCTGAAGATGTTGTAATACAACGAAACCTAGGTCGTGGTAAAGAAATCAAAGAAAGTAGAAATAATACTACATCACGTAGTTTCATTTAATCTTTAATAATGAATTTCTACAAAATTAACGCCAAATATATTCAACAAATTTACGATTCGTTCTAAAATTTTGAAGCCTATTGATCCCTAAAAAATATTTAGTCGGAAGATATATTTCCATTTTAATGATTTTTACTGCTGTTTTACAGTTGATTTTTGTACATCTAGTTTCGAGAAATATTCCCATTAAAATTTTAAATTTTCGATATAATTTACATATTCGTTCATTTAGTTCAGCTAATTATATTTCTTACGGAAATATTAAAACAAAACCATTAAATGAAGTGAAAAAAACCTTCACAATTTCCACGAAAATAACACGGACATAAATATTTTATTACAGTTTTATTGGTCGTCGTACAGGCGGAACGTAAAAAAGGAAAATAAAATACGTCATTAGCCGTCTGTTTGAAATCTTAAAAGGGTTAAACATGTCGGGCAGCATTTGATTTACTTTTATTGGATGTAATCTTCACACAGAACGCGCGGGAAAAACGATTTTACGAGCTTCACGTGTCGTAAATTATGATTCAGTGCAAATTCATGCTAAGCACTCAATTTACTGACAGAATGTGCGACTTTTTATATCAATATAACTAAGCAATTCATTTTAGATCCTTTAGTGGCATTCGAAAGTATCTCGTGGATAAACTGATAATTAATATTTTGTGCGTTGGTAAATAACTTAATACATCACCAATATAAAAGAATAACTTAAGAAAAGGGGAGATATTAAAAGTAATTTTAAGGAATTTTAGTATCCAATTATATTTTATACATTAATGTATAAGTACTTAATAGTTAAGTAGTTATGAAGCAAAATCTGTTGATACCGAATACCTTTCTCTCTACCTATGCTGCTTATTTTATAATTGGTCTGAAATTAGTTGTTTTTCTAATGGCCTTAAGCAACTAATATTATATTACTCCTATGTGAGTAAAAATTTAGAAATGCCTGAAAATTTTTCTTTGTTTTTGCATCTCTAATTCTGACAGCGGTTGGTTAATAAAATATGTGGAATAAAGAATCTCTCATCCTATTACTGATATGAAAAGAATTAGTATTTTTTGTGTAAAGCTTTGAAAATAGCCACAAATACCTGACTTGTTTTTATCTAAAAGTTTTTTCATTGTCTATGGTATGAGATTAATTGCTGATAAACACGAGTGAATGCGAATAAAAAAAAGGTGACAGTAAGAAGAAAGGAAAATACATTTCGAAATAAAGTATATTTCTAGGTCAACTAAACTGCACCAACTTCGTCTATAAAAGGACATGATCTCGACTGTTGAATGGCATACGCAAAAAGTTAATTTAAGCAATAAAAAAGTAAAGCAATTAGATAGACTGCATAGCTCTTAAAATATTTAAGTGTTAATCTTTCGCAATATTACAGTAATAATTTTCTTAAGTAGGTTTAGCCTCGTATTTTCTTAAAAGTTATTGCAGTGGCCCGATTTATGGAAAAAAAATCCCCAAAAACTGCCGAAACTAGAAATATAAGCGTACTTTTGTAACAGACAAAATATATGGCTGAATTATTGAATCTAAAATGACTAGAGAGAGCTATAATCACAGTATATTATAAAAGCAGTGTTTTTACAGGAATTAAGTTAATAAACTTAAATCACCAGTGAAAGTGCGTTTCATAGGCTCGTTTCTTTTCATTTTATAAATGAAGGCATTCAAAAAAACTTGACTGAAGATAAATGTGGTCGGACGTATTCTAATCTATGCTTTTATTTGTGGAAAAATGAATTTGCTTGTACCGGATGATATATATTTAGTATGTATAGTAACATGTATGGATAAAATGAATATAAAATGTCACAGTATTAAAACAGGTAAAAACATAAGTATAAGTGTCAATAAATCTGGATAATATACCAAAAAGTTTTAAATTAAGGAAAAAGGTAGAATCGGTTAGGAGCAAGCACGAAAGCAATATATTTGATTATAGAACTTGACATTCGAACGGTAGATAAAGTTTTGATTATCAAAAAGAAGAAATGGAGAATTTAAGGAAACTAATATGGCAATGGGTATATATGAAAATAGGAAAATTTACAAAAAATTGTGATTTGACAAGCCATGGTAAACGACGGACGATGGACGACAGAAGATAGATGCACGATCGATGGAAATCAAAATTCCAATACTCTTACCTCATATCTCATTGCTTCATGATTTACCAATATTTACAGTGAAGTCTGTATGTATATATATTTATATATAACTATCTATGCTCCGTGGTTTCACTCACACAACACACATTATGCCTCCACTCCATTGGAAAACGACATGTATCGCTGGAGACAGGAGTACATCAGCGGGAGTGCTCGAGATGGTCAGTTATAAATAAACCGGTCTCTGCCTACCTTGCGGGTTTAAGCAGTATTCCCCAACTTCTCTTATATTTTATATCACTCCCCCAAATATGACCTTTATGAATCAAACATTTTCTTTTCAAATCGAATTTGTAATCCAGAATGTTTTCTAAAATAAACAAAAAAGCAAAGAAAAAACTTTTCTACCATAATATCAATCAGCCACTGTGGATCTTAATGTGACCATAAAAGGTTCCTAACTGGTCCATTATTAAGTAAGTTACACAACCAATTGGATAAACATTAAGTATCTAACAAATGTCTGATTAGATTTATTAAACTGAAGGTAGCTGCTATTTAAAATTAAATTTTTAGTGGGTTGTTACGTAGGAAGGAATTAATTGAAATTAAATTGGAAAATGGTTTTGCAAAAATTAGGCAATTTTAAGTTATTTTCAGTTTGTAACGGAAGTTCCTTTTATGAATACCGAGTTGAATAGATTTTATGAAATATTATCGAGTTGAATAGATTTTATGGAAGAAAAGTAAATAAATTATAATATATTGAAACGATAAAAAATTGCTTTATATTTAAATACATCACAAATTAAATGCGATTTATTTTATTTTTTATTTAAAACATTTCTAACTTTTAACAAATTTAAAAGTTTTATTACAATTGTTTAGTTTCACTCGGGTGGAAGCCAAAAAGTAAAACAAAACTCACTATTAAATAACACAAGGTTTAGCGTTATATGTTATTCATCAATTTTTAACCTTTATTATAACAAAATTTATCAATGTATGACAACAACTTAGCCACCTATAATATATTATTTGGAGTAGTTATGGATCCAAGTTAAAAAAATATATATTTACACTATACAGCCATTTCAACCTAAAATGCAGCGCCGTTTACAATATTAATGACAATTAAACGAAACATAATTAAATGCACTTAGCATTTAACATATTTAAACTGTTTTTATACTTTTTAGGTAGTATTATTTTTGACTGGGTAAATGTATTTTTCATAATGTAGGAAATGTAAAGTATTGCTTATTAACTACTGCAAACGATATATAGAATGTATCATGGTTTATACGTATTGGAATAAGCCCGAGTTAAATGTAAAAATTAAGACTTAAAGAAAAAATGCATAAAACCACACACTATAGGAAAAGGGGACAAGAAAATGAACAAAAATAGTCATATTGGAAAAGTTCCCGAAAAAAAAATGCATTTATGTGTTATATGCGGTAACGAAAAAGTAATGAATTAAAAAAAATTACCACGCAATTTATTGGCAAATTGGCCTTCCAAATGAGGTGATATAACGTCATTTCAATTAGAAAAGATAATACGTTTTCAAAACATTCATGCGTACAAAAAAGTTAATAAGTACTGGCTAACATGCAATTATATCTACGGCCCTTATTAATCTTATGAAATATATTCACAAAAACTTCATCTATTCTGAATCTTTTATATGTTCAAAAATACATAAGATTTTCAATACTAATTGATGGCAAAGAAATTAGCAAAAAAATATACGTATACAATAATTATAACAAAATGGCGATAATTGCCAGATGTAAAATAATACTTGAAATTACTGTGAGTCTCAGCAGCTGAATAGAAATTTTTGTACCCATTTTCAAATTATATAGTTCGGCAGAGTGTGATCTACCCGATCTATCCTTTACTACCTTACAATATGTAGTAAAGGATTATGTCTCATTTTTTATATTCAACTGGAATGCAAAATTGTAACAATTCAAAAATATTTCTGTTAAAATATGTTTGAATATTTTTAATACGCTTTTGGTCATATAAATACAAGTATTTCAATATGCTTCAAAGTCTAAAGGATAAGTTTTACTGAAATAAAATCGTCTTTAAGGAATTTACAGACCTAAAGAAAATTTCATCACTCTCAACACACTAGATCGAGTCATAATCTTCGCTTTCGCTAAGGAAGACCATTTAGCTGAGCAATATGAACAGCTTTGAAATTGACAGATATGAACCTTCATTATGTACAAAGAAAATTCGTTTTGGGCTTGCCTCAAAATGGGTCTTTGAAAGTAATGAAGTAAACAGAGCGAATTAACGAATATAGACTTCTTGAGTAGTAGAACAATATTTAGTAACAAGTAAACATCAGCAGACTAATATGAACAATGCCACAAATTATTAATGGACATTATGTTAGATAAAAAAGAGTCAAAATAAAATAACCGGCAAAATCTAGATAGTCTTATTAATTGAAAATAAAATTTCTACATACACAATGTGAATTATATATTTAAACTCAGAAAGTTTTCAACATAAAGAATACCGACTGCAGGAACCAAATTACTGTTCGCTACCGCAAGTCAAGTGGACCACTGTCGAGGAATCCACAATAATGCCGTTAATCGCTTTAGCACCCTTGGTAACTCAACTAACCTCAAGCGTGATTAGATAATCAGTGAATGTCAGATTAGCTAATGCAATCAGAAAGTTGTTGCAACCCTGTATATACCCGTAAATAGAAGAATATTCAGAAATATAAGGGTTTCTCTATAAAAGCAGTTTTCCGGAAAGGAAATTTTCCCGACATATAACACTTGGTTTAGTTATTTGTTGCAAGAATTGTGATACCCGTTGCAATCAATAAACAAATCAAAAGCAGCATAATTTTTTAAGTTTCTCATTCACCTGATTTTTGAACTAGAAAATTTTAAAAAAGGTAAATAAAACAAAGCTCTAGTATAGTTTTTTAATAGTTTTATCATATTAAGGAATATTAGTGGAAGATTGGTATGGGGAGAATCAAAAAATTACAATTATGTAAACTGCCTAATGGCGAAGATGATTAAAAAAAATATTTCCTCCTCTACTTCGAAAAGACCCAAGATAAGAAGAGAGAGAATTTAACATAATTTTATTAAAAAATTCCTGATATTGCTAGAATGCCACTTGTTGAAAGAGTATTTGAACGGTAGAATACCAATTGTAGAGATTGCTAGAATGCCAATTATGAAAAGTTTACAGATTGCGTTTTCATCGACATCTATAAAGTATAACTTAATAACCGAAAATTTCAAGACATAAAACAATACCAAAGATCAAAAAGTTTAACGCACGAAGTTCAACAGCTAATGATCTTTCGGTAAAAGTTTGTCTCGAGCCAAAAATTTGCTTCGCTGCTAAAGTTGCATTATTTTATTAAATGTGGCCAATTATAATAAAATTATCGCAAAACTTTAGCTCAGATTTTGCTTTGAATTTTTTAATACGCCTAAGTGCTGTTTCCAGACTTTTATGTACACTTCAGAGTATTTACAAGATTTCTGTAGGCCATTGAAATATATATTGCTCGTAATAAAGCTGAGTGTCGGGAAAACTCCAAAATTAAGTAGACATATAAAAACAATTTTATATCTTAAATGACTTAGTTTTTTAGAAGAAACCTTTAAGAAAAACAACTAACTGACTTGAATAATTAACAAAGTGACTTTCACAGCCCTTTGTTTTCTTTCACGAGGCAAAAATAATACATAAGCTAACACTATTTTCGTGTTTGCTAAATGGTGGAATATGGGAATATTCGAGTCACAAAGTTTTTATATAGGTAAATTGTAAGATAGATACACGCCACCAAATTCGTTCTTAATATATCCTCCTCTTCTAATTTTCCAGCTGCATATTCACAAGTTCTGAAAAAAGTGATATAAGAAGGTTGTAGGTTGGTTTGTAGAAAGTTCTTGGGAGAAAAATTGCTGCGATTGAGTTAGTTTTGATTTTATGAATTTTAAAAAACCTTACTAGCATATTATAACTTACAACATAGTGTCCCATAGAAATTTAGGTACTTACAAACATTTAAGGATTCACAGTATTCCTATTAAAGAATTTACAAATCTTAAGTTTTAACAGCGTAAATATATTGGTTACTAGATATTTTACGATCGTTAAAATATATTTAAAAAAATATGCGATCTATAGTAATCAATACGGTTTTCTCATAACTTTTTCCTAGAGTTCTGATAAATAAATTTTTTTTAAATTTTAAGTTAAATATTTTTGGCCAATAAATAGAGAGGACATACATTTTTCGCATATTTTGCAGTATATCCCTGGAGGTACACTACTTAAAATTATGAAAAAATATATTTTTATGCCCTTATTTTTAGCCTTTCCAATATGAACCCAATATATGTGAAATTATAAGAACAATTTTTCCATTTGAGGTACAGACCACTAAAAATTATGTAGAATTAATATTTTGGATAAAATACTCATATAATACGTGGAAAATCAAATAATATAAAAGAGAAAGACATGTTGGGACAGGAAGCATTATTTAGTTTTATTTATGTTATATGGGCATTTTTCCAACATTTCTAAAATTCAACTCTTACACATTTTATAAGTAATGTGTTTTACTTATTCAGTTTCATTGAAATTGGATTCTTTTTAAATATTTAGATGTAAATCATTAAGAAATATACAAAAATATCTTTTACGGTATAACTATTCCACGCGAGTGAAAACGCAAATTATTAAATAAAGCATATTATGAAACTATTAAAAAATATGTATAGTTTTGAAAAATATGTATAGTTCTTTTCTAAAAGTGCTACAATAAAGTCCGTGATAACAGTATACATCGCATAAAATCCGTTATATACGTTCTTCTGCCTAAGAAAAAAATAATTTTCGAACTCAATCTTCTAGAGCTATTTGAACAATATTCTCTTAATTGCTAACATATTAAATATTCTAATATTTATGCTAAACCATATAAATTAAATTATTCTTCCACCCCGTAACTTTTTAATGATTACTTCAAATGTTATGGTGGTGTTTTAAGTTATCAAAATGATATGCGTGAATTTATATGCATTGACACGAGACACAGTTATTTATCCAGATGCCATCCATCTTTGGAAGTGTTACCTTTATTGTATATTAAAATATACAAGCATAATAACAACACTATACAAAGCCGGGGCTCAATATTTTTTTAATATAATGTGTAAAGTAACAATTTTTAAAAATCCCTATCTATCTGTTCATAACGCCGAATAAGGTCGCTAGTGGTCTACATATTTTTCTGTCACAGGAAATATTCACATTAGATAACAGACACACACACGCACTGAAACAAACCAATATATAATATTAGAAGTGCAGATACTATACGAATATATTTTATTTTTTGAATACGTATATTAATAACATTAATTGAATATCGATATCGAATTTGTGCCTTGTTAGAGTCAAGAGGAAAAGCGGAACTCTCATAAGATCATTCACGTATCAGTCGGCCACAGCCGTTTTTCTCAGAAACTGCTTGACGTAGGAACATTTTTGACAATAACAAAATATATTATTCCACACATACCTCATTAGTCACACCCAAAATATTTATGACTTAAATGTGGTCTTTAAACATTTATTCACATCAAAAAATTATAGGGATAATTTAAGAGATTGGAGGAACGAGTGGCAAAGAAAAACTATGCTAAAGTAATTTCACTTGGAATGAGATACGCAATCCTCGATACGCCAGCCAGATTTGCACTTAGCTGATTTTATTAAATTGTATTACAATTTTTTTTTAAATATTATTTTGAAACTTTGATGATTCAGCAAAATATAAAGAAGCACCATCCCAACCTTCTAAAAATTATTCTTTTAAACAAATAACAAACTTCTTTAAATTATATATTCCATATCATTTATAAAACAAAAAAACCATGAAGTAATTGGCTTACTTTTTAGGAAACTTTAGGTAATATTAAGGACATAAAACTTTAAAACAGATTTACTGAAACATTTCAAAGCCGTCTCGAGTGTTAATATATTTGATGAGTTGCCCGTTACTATATTCAGACATCATGGCGTAAAATCTTTGAATGGTATTTAACCGATATTTTCTATTTTTTTTATTTTTTTCCAGGTATTTCTTAAAGAAATGGGATATCCACATACGGTATCTTCACTCAGATGAACATCTAAATTGTTGGCAACCCTACTGTATTTAGAACATTGAACTCCCATTGACGATATCGAAAGCAAAATACAACGATTTTCCCATTAAAACTGGAAGGCAATATATTTTCACAAATCCCGGACAATTATTGAAACGTCGTATCACCTGTGAGCTCCGACGTAGCAGATTTATATAGCAATACGCTCGATTTGTTCTCTGCCCGTCTTCGTTCGCACGCTCCAGATAAAACAATTTCCACATTTTCAACCCATTTCGCTTTACAGATAATCGAGGGCGAGTTAATTCATTTATACGACGCAAAGATCAAACATTCAAAACTACTTACGTCTACTAGCACGTAATGTGTAAATCTGTACTGTATGCGTTAAACTTTAAATGTATTTCAGTTTCAAGAAGTGATGTACAAAATAAGTTACACATTTAAAACGAAGTAGTCCTTTGTAGTAAATTATCAAATTTAACGTAAAGTATGTAATTCAAAATGTAACATCACAGCTTGATTTTGTTCTGTGGTATTCAAAGAATATTAATTAAGACTAGATCAAAAAATAAAGTGAGCCGTTGCCTACAATATTACTCTAGGATGTCATATTGCTGGTTAAATAGGCATAGCTTTTTTAGAAAAATAAAGTATGTGTTTTCCACTTTTTCAATTTAGTCTAAGAAAAGGAAAATTTTAAAATATGACGAGTATTTTGAGAAAAATTAATGTACAAAATATTCATGCATTTGGTTTGTAATAAAGATATTTCTATTGTAATAGATTTCTTTTACGAAATATTCTCCGGCTATTACTTTTAAATACTGATAAGTATTGAAGTAATAAATTTTAGCAATTACGTGATAAATTTTATCAATTATGTGACTAATTTCATCATGATGTTTTTCATGTAAGCTGTATGTTAAGTACATAATATTTAAAAAATATAAGATTAGCTTAACTTCAATTTTAACCAGTAAAATGTCTTGTGATATTGAAAATTTAACAAAACAGCAAAAGTTTTTTAGTATGGATATAAAAAAATTAGAAGTTTTTTGCTCTGATGTATGAAGCAAAACTCTGTATTAAGATTCATTTTGTTAGTGAATCTAAGAATACGGACTTTAATATATTTTGAATACGATAATACTCACCGCCACGTAACTACCTAAAGTGAATGCACTCGCATTATCATATATTTGTGTGTTGGTGTATATGTGTTTTAAATTAAAGATATGTAAATTTGTTTTTCTCTTCTCTCTTTTTTCAAGAAAATTAATATTATTATGATTATATACACGAACAAGTTATATTTCAAACTGCAATTCAAGTTGAGATAACGTAATAATATGATATAATAACACATATTTTGGTTCAGTGTGTTTACTTTTACTGAAGTATTATTTTATAGAAGAAAAGCAGATTATGTATGCTAAAATGTCTAATATGCTTGTTTTAATAATTCCTAAAAGAAATATTACATCTATCACATTTTTGAACGTGACTTATGTCGAAAATAATGCATTAGATTAATAATAACAATACTATGTTTTCTATATGAACCTGTATTACGTTACTCCTGAAATATTGCCTATTCAATTACCTTATAGATGTTTGTTCTTTTATTCTGAAAATCCGCTATAAAAAGTAGAAATCCACATAAGAGAGAATGTAAATAAAAGCTCGCACAAATACATAGCATGTATAAAAAATATCAGGTTAGTAGGTGTTTAGTTTTTGAATTACGTTGCTAATATGTTAAAATCATATACTTGTATACAATTTCCAGGAAAGTGAACTTTAGGTATCTTCAAAATTTATAGTATTAAGATAATAATCAAAAGGATGGACAACAGACAAAAGTTGGATGAAAGATGAATATAATATTAATATTCATGATTATGCAGCGCAAACAAACACGTCTTGGCACTGATTTGGTTAGCGTTTTAAAATGTTTCCCGTATTGTATTTCCCGTATTTGCATATTTTCATGTAAGTTATATATATATATATATAAATATATATATATATATATATATATATATATATATATATATATATATATATATATATATATATATACATACATACTACGACTATTCCTGTCCAAATATTTGAACCCACCAAAAATCCGTAACAGTATTATATTATAAATCAAAGCCGTATACCGTAATGTAGCCGAAACTATTTTTCACTAGTTATTCCAAGGGAAAAACAATATTTCTGCTACATATTCCATTGATTATAATGACTTCCTTTCTCAATTCAAAAGATTGCAGTTTACCCTGAAAGCATACTTCGTGATGTCTATAAATAAGTCGCAGGATCAAACTCTAACATAGCTAGTTTCTCCCACAATTAGTTTTATGTGGTGTGCCACGATTAGTTTTATGTCGCGTAAGCTCATCTTACAGCATTGAAACTTTACTGCCACTGTCTAAATATTAATGAACATTCTTCATAAATTAATAATGTGGAAAGCCTGATTTACATGTCATATTTATCAATCTATTAACGATTACACTTGTATGTACTTACTATTTTTCCATCACCGTTGCTGTAAACACACGCGACCTAAACTAACTTAAAACTCTACTTAACCATTATAATTTTGTTAATTGCGTAAATACCGTAAAAATAAATGTTTTCTGATTATGAGATCGGTAGTTACGTTAGTTGCTTTTAAGTTTACTGTATATTTCCTAATGAGGGTAAATTGGCCAATTTCAGGATTAAGATGAGAATTATATGTTTTGTTAGGGGTTTCTGTGCAATTTTGTTTATTATTAATGTCTTTTAGGTCAATCATTTTTAACTTATCCTAACAAACGTACAAAAGTATGATTTTTATTTACTTGCTTGTTCAATTTGTTGACTTTCCATCTCAGTTAATCAATTCATCTTCATGAAACTTAGCATAGCTTGTGTCATAAAACTATTTGTATACTAAATATCATGAAAATCAGTTGATTAATTTATTATCATGGTGGACAATATCAAACAGTATTGTATGTGCGATAACTGTTATTTCGTAAATAAAAATTGTCCATTAGCAACAGTTTATTCCATTTCAAAATGTGAATATCTTACGCTCATACTCGTCCATATTATATTTCAGATTTAAAAACATTTCGTGCTAATATTAATAATAACGGTATTTTTTAAACAAGATTTAAAATATTTCACGGTAGACTAAAATGAAAATGTCATTTACAATTTAATTTTAATTATAGTGATAACATTATTATGCAAAATAAAGCTTCCTGAACTTCTGTCAATATTTATTATGATGAAAATGTCATTTGTTATTTTCCTCAAATTTAAACAAAATTAAACACATACTGTCACCCATCAAAATCGAAAAAATATGTATAAATTTAAAGATGTATGCCACATAATATGATATTGTCAATATTTTTGCAATCGGTTTTTTAGCAGGATGGAAATTCATGAAAACTTAAAATAGCAAAAATTATTCCAAAATAATTGATTTAAAATAATTGTTTAATTTAATAGATGGAAAATACAAACTGTGCATAACTAATAATTTCTTGAATGACTGAGTTGTCGATTTAACTTAAATTATCTGATATATAAATGCTCTATATATAGTCAAATAGCTTTTTTTTATGTATTACGGATATTTCGGTTTTTTCTTCAAAATAATTCCTTAAAGAGTTAAAATAGCAATTTACGTCATAATGGAATTTATATCATGAACCTGAAAAGGGTTACAAAAAAATTATTGCCTATTTCATGATACGATGTTATTGACATAAATATAGAAAGATAGTTAGTTTTTACGGTCTCAATTTAAGAAGGAAAAATGGAACTTTTTTTAAAATCATTCACAAATCCGTTTGTCTATCCATCACCATTTTTCTGATAAAATAGTAAACGTAGAAATTTGACCCAGCTAAAAAGTGTACTAAACCACATATATTTAAATCGGTAATATTTAAAAGAATTCGTATGGAAATTTTAGAGGATGATCTGCATTATCATAAATTGCCATATGAAAAAACATTTTTTTTTCTTTTCTTTTGTTCTGTGGAATATCAGTTGAAAAGTCAAGTTATAAGGATTTCAAAATCTATTACTTTCAGAGTTTTATGTAAGATAATTCTAAAGATATTACTAATAATTTATACACAGAATTTCTCTGGAACTCTTCAAGGTAGAAACTTGAAATTCGATTTGGGGGTAAATATTATTAACAAGCATGAACCCGTTAATTCATATATATTACCCTAAAAATATTCTGCAGGCAATTTTAGAAAGATCAAATAAATTACTTCTTTTGCTTTCTCCGTTTAGTGTATTAACGTAACAAGTCTAAGAGCAAGTTCTAAGGATTCCAAAATAATATTTTTTAGAATATTATGGAAAACCGTTTTAGTGGTATTGTTCACGTATCTACAAAGAATATATACCTGATTCTGTTTTCGATACCATCAAAGTCAAAATTATAAAATGAAAAAATAATCGGAGGCCTAGAGAATAGTTTACCGTAAAATTATAGCGGCGGTTCTAAATTCTATAGATTTTGAGTTAGTTTATTTTTATAACTGATAATGATGTTTAAGAAAATACAATTAAATGATGAAAAATGGTAATGAATTATGCACAACAGAAATACTTTATACCCTTTAATGTATATGCGCGTTATATTTCCTTTACAATATATCTTTACCGGGCAGATTTTTTTCGTCATTCTGGACGTACATAAAATATTTTGGGAAAAATAAAAAAACTCAACAGGAATTTAGAATAATTGCAATTTTTAAATTATATTGCCATATGTCGTAGAAAACAGTACTTTTATTTTTTTAAATTCTACTATATAAATGAAATTATTAAAACTACTTCTGTTTCGGACAATTTTCGTTTTAGGTGTTATTCGTAACATTATTATGACCAGGGAAACATAAAAACATATGTTTAAGCAACAATTTGATTTTAAATATTTAATTTTTCTATCCTTTTTTTATTTCGAATAAAAGGTGTATTCACTTCTGCGTGGTAAGAAATAATTTAAGCTGTCTGATCTGTTTTCAAATCCCTTATAGAGTGATTTTCATATCTAAAATTTAACTGTTTCATCCTTTAAAATTTTAGTAATATCACATGTAAACGCTAAGCGCATTGAATAAGTTATGTGTGTACTTATGTACGCGCCTGATAAGTTATACTTCTTTGGCATAATACAAGGACAACTTTTTTTTACCACGTTATTAATTAATGGGAATAAATAATGAAAGGGCCAGAGCATGATTATAAATACGGCTGATAAAATCTAAATTCAATCAAATAATTAAGTTTTAAATAATTTTTAAAGCAAATAAACATATACCGTAACTTAACATCACTTACAGAAATACAGTTAAAATAAATTGTAAAAACTTATAAGCACTATTTCTGTCAGGAATTTTCTCAAAAAATAAATATTATTTTTATTATTTGGGTCACTATTATATTTTATTTTTCAGAACGACAGCTCCCTTTTGACAGTTGAGGTAATTAAATAAAAAGTTATTATTTTAATTAAAGGGAAAAGTTGATTTCAAAAGGAGTTTTTTCCAGACGCAAGGCGTCCAACCCCTACGTTTTCATAAAATAGAACCACCAATTAACTTCCACGAGACTCTTACAAAGAAAAATCTCGACGTCTCTTTTTGTCGAGTTCTGAAAGTTTTGTGCAGAATTGGTAACGAATAAATATATTGGACGCTTGTCGGGGCTGGCGGCGAAATTCAAAGAGTTTGTTATTTGTGCTGAATAAGTTCGTAATACTTGATTATTTTCCCAATATTTAGCTGTCGGTTCTCTTTTGTGGCAGCAATGAACATGTTTTTGTAGATTGTGGTAGTAAAAGGTTTTATAGACAGATATGGTAGTAAACATTATTACGATATCTATCTATAAAAGTTATGGAAACTTATGCGCGTATATATATATATATATATATATATATATATATATATATATATATATATATATATTTGTATATACATATATATATATATATATATAAATATATATATATATAAATATTTTAATTGTAAACTATTGAGATGAATGTGGGTTAGTATGCTTTATTAACAGTTGCTAATTTGTAATTTACAAATAATGCTTAAGTTGTTGAACGAATGTGGTGTTATTAAATAAATAGTCAGACATGGAATAAATTACCAGAAAAGTATTTAGTACAACTGATTATTTCATCGTGAGTATCATTTATTTACTAACTTTTTAATTGTTTGTCTTAAAATCTTATTGGGGGATCATTTGATTATGGAAATCATTTATAAAATATTTAAGCGCACATACTCTTTCTATTGCATTACTTGGAAATATCACAATAATATATTTATCTTGTTGCCAAATATTTCTCTAATGAGAATGGGAAAAAATTTGTTTTTCAGATATTTTAAACAATAATTCTAGATTTGCCCTTTCAATTAATTTACCACGTAATATTTACAAATATTTAGGTTAACGTGATTTAATATTATCTTCAGTTATAAATATCCACCGTCAATAGTTACTGAAAGACATATTGTGGATATATTTTAGTAATATTTTTAGAAGCATCTTACATTAAATTTTAAAATATTAAATAAAGAATATATATGTATATATATATATATATATATATATATATATATATATATATATATATATATATAAATGTAAATAAATTTATTGCTAATTAAGAAATAATGTTTGAGATGAATATAGTGAAGTTAAGGTCAATTTTTGGTTCTGTATAATATGAGCGTTCTCGATAGATAAAAATTGATTCTTTAAATTTTGTAATTTGGATTAATAGTTTAAGAAAAATTAAAAGGTGTTTGAAAGTAACGTATTGGTGCATGTCCCCATCCTCCGTTCCCCATCTACATAAGATGTGGAAGGGCTGAGACAAAAAAGTATCGCACTTGGTGCGGGAATATCATAAGCGCATCATGTCGCGGTATAAAGAAAAGGGCGACCGGAAAATCTTAATCAAATCACTTAAATTCACCAATGCCGAATCTTCCTACGGATCGTTTACGCACATGGGAGAAAGAAACATAGCGCGGTGTATAAAGACATATTCTAGAAACTAGCTCTGACTAAGTAAACTATTGTACCATATAAAATATTATACATCAAATATTAAAAAACTATGTTAGTATTTAGGTTTATGCATTACTAGCTTCTGTCATTCCAGGATACAATAGATGGAGTTATAGCAGCATACACGGTGTGATTGAATACATGCTAAAATCAAACGTACAGAATTCTCTTTGCCGACAATACTACGGGATCAAACCAAAACCTAAAGAATATCATAATATATGGATATTATCCCTCAGAAACTATTTTATATTTTGGAATTAAAGTGACCTCTATGTTAATCCAAGTTGTAATTTATTCATATGCCATTTCAAGTAAATCCGTTGTGAATATAGACCAAAATGTTATTTGTTGTTGTTGTTGATCTGAAGATTTTCCACCAAATTTTCTCACTATAATAGAAAAGTACAAATATATATTAATCATTTTCGCAATTTCCATTAGGTATTAAAAAAAATAAACATAGCATTTTTAAAAAAGTTTTAAGAACTAATTGTACTCTTTGCAATTTTGCATTTTGTTACTTCTTTTTTCTGTGATTAAAAAATAATAATTACATCGTACACCATAACACGAACAACTGACTGTTCGTTTACATAAATAATTGTGGCTTGGAAATTGTTCTATTCCTTCAGAAATATAACACGAAAAATTAATAGGAAATCTGTAATATAAAAATAAGTCGGGTTTTCCTTCCTGACGCTATAACTCCAGAACGCACGAACCGATTTCCACGATTTTGCATTCGTTGGAAAGGTCCGACTCCGTGACTCAAAGTTTGAGTAAAGGACTCCGTGAGGTTTATAGCTAACAAAATTTACGAAAAATTTCAACAGAAAAGCAGGAAAACAGGGAAAATCATTTTTCACATACAGCGCCATCACTGATACATAGCATGTACTACAAACCAATATGGTTTTGCATGGTTGTGGAGCAGATGGCTCCAGTATTTTAAGTAGGTGGCGCCGGTGCGTGATACATTGTTTGACAGCTACTCATTGTACTCTGCTCAGTTAATTTCATGTGACATTTATTATGCGCACGTTCTTTCAAACGCTAACTTAAAACCGGTATTGTGTTCACTATGAAATTGTGAAATTGAGGTTAAAGTTATTCGTTTCCTAACAGTTCAATTGGAAACTATCAAAACAATCACGCGTATTGTGCAAATTTTTAGTCAATTTCAACAGCAGGCATTTGTCATTTTTTTGCAACTGTGTAAATTATGTGGATCGTGCATTTGAGGTTAAATTCACCAGTCTGTCCATAGTCCAAAATGCCTAGAGGACGAAGTGCGAACATCGGCCGCCGCACAAGACATGCAAGCCAGCTACAAGTGTATTCACAGAACTTAAGCGAAGAAAGACAAAATATAATAAGAGAAAATACCCGATTGAGACAAAGCGTGAGTAGACGAAGATCATTGGCATCATACAATCGCTTGGCATTCCAATATGATCCAACTGCGAACTACATTGATGATAAATTATTAATGTATGTATTCCTCAAATACCAATGATTCCGACTGATCTTCCGTTTGACTTCAAACGATTGCAATTTCCGCTTCACCTTGCGTTCGCAATGACAATTAACAAGTCGCAAGGCCAATCGCTTAGTGTTGCGGGATAAATTTAGAAAATCATTGTTTTTCACACGGGCAGCTACACGTTGCGTGTTCGCGAGTTGGGAAACCATCCGCTTTGTTTGTGTTAACGTCAGACCAAAAAACAAAAAATGTGGTTTACCAAAGAGCAGTTCAGTGAAACGGATAATTTGCGGACACGTTTACTTTGGATTCACTTTAATTTTTTACTTAGAGAAGTTCAACTAAATTACACTTTATTTTTCTAATCGAAATGAATTCATTACTGTTGTGAAATGAAATAAAATTTTTCCTTTTCAAATATAAAAAAAAAAAAATTTTCTTCATCTTTTAATCCCCAAACGAAATGTTACAAAAAACCAAGACATCTGATGGCGAAACGGAGTTCGCCGGGTTTGCTAGTATTATAATAAATATCCCAAATGTGTTTTAACCTCCATAATATATCTAATCGTAAACGTTAATAGACATTTAACTACGACTTAATGATGCATTATACTGCAGCCGCTTTACGAAGCAACGTAAAAGGTGGAAAGTAGATGGGAATCAGGACGCAATTATAAATAGATTAATAAACTTAAATGACGCGTCTAGACTTTAATTATTTGCATGAAAATTATTAACGATAATGGAAGATTTCAGTGAAACTCGATTCTTTACTTACTCGACCTTTGCTTGAAGACTTGTATTATTTAATAGATCGTTGATTTTACGAATTTGATAATTAATATTTTGAAGAATCACGAATGAATAAGTATTCAGAATTTGAAATATAATCGTGATATTAAATTTGAAATGTTATATATTTAAAACAATTATTGTTGCGATTACACTCTTTCCTTCTAATTAGTTATGTAAAATTATGTGTGTAGAAAACTGAAATAAACTTTGTGCAGCTGTGTCAGCAATGCAGTCGTGTGCTTCACGTAAATGAGTAATAATTTCGTTAAGGAAATAACGAAAATGCTAAGTTAACGTAAATCGCATTTTCACAAATTGTTTGCACTAAATTAAAATAATATACAATTCAAAATGAGTATTTTGGCAATAAATTATCATATAATATACAATGCAAAAAGTAGTGTCCGAATAATTTTGTTTTAATGCGATAGTTTTTTCATTATATATAATTAATATTAACGTTTTTCACCTTTTAACTGAATCTACATATTTAAATTATCACTAATATTAAATAATCTATAGGACGTCTTTTTTCCAAAACAATTAGCGTAATTTTAACAAAAAAAGAGAAGTGTCGACTTCTTGATTCAGTTTTTATCCTCAAAATCAATGTTTTTTTAAAAACGTAGTTAATACAAGTACAGACAAACTATTATTTTTGAAATTGTCTTAAAGTTTCTTTTTCTTACAGGTTTGAGAAGTATTTAACTCTAAAATCAGTCTAAATACGTAAATAATATTTTCTTGAAATCAAATTGTAATTTAAATCAGGTTCTATATTGAAATTAATCGGCCAATTGGCGTTAATTATAAAGAAATTATTTTTTATAATTTAAAAACCTGTTGCCAGTTTTCTTTAAATTTGTAATGACCGATGGGGTAAAACTTATAATTTTAGATTGTTATTCAAAACTATTTGTGCAGAAATTTTAGATGGGAAAAATAAAGTGAATGTTAATATAAATTTATTATTTTAAATTTTACATGTTGCGTGTAGCATCAATTGGAAAAGTAAGTTGTAAAGAAATGAACATAAATTAAAAAAAAAATTATTTAACATAGTTCACGTAGTATTGTGGAAAATATCTATTATATCCATAAATTCCTCTTATTCTTTCCCTCTGTCCCCGAAATTTCTAAATGTCAAAATTATGAAGAAAAAACAAATTAACTAGAAGTTTTCCTATAGCATACCGAAAAACTATAGCAAATGAGAATGATTTGCTATAGTCCTGGTAATTTTGGAGAAATTGATGATATTTTACGCTTGTGACAGATATGCTACGCAATGTTGGCCATAAAAATAATATTAATATTTAGTAATTAATGTTTACAGGTATATTTAAAAAAAACTCTTTACTTAACATGTAAAGAGTAGAACTAGCATTCCGTTCATATATACATATATATATATATATATATATATATATATATATATATATATATATATATATATATATATATACGTTAACGGAATGCTAGTTCTACTCTTTATTTAATAGGTTTTTTTTTAACTAGGCTGGTTTTATTTACTAGGCGTTCAAATGTTATCCCTTCCACAACCCACCCTTACCACAATATGAAGCCTTTGAAATTCTTGAAATAACAAGGTACACAACAATGTAAGTTTTATTATAAATGCATCAGTAGTTTCATGGATTAGGGTCTATAAGCGGATAAACAAACATACAAACATTTTTTATCAAATTAATAATATAATGAGACGGACATAATATACGAGAATTAAATGGCATGAATTCTTGCCCTTTTACTCAATATTTTACAAATATTTGTACGCAACACGTTCGTACGTAAAACGTATTTCATTTTGGGCAGTAATAATAAGATTGTCAATAGGTGGTGATATTTTAAATAATACTGTCAGGGATATTAGTTAAACTGATTTTCAATAGTTGACGAAGTTAACATAAAAATATCTTCGAGTAATAAGAGTTTGAGAATCATAAAAAATTATTAAAAATTAATTTCGAAATTTTTGTTTATTTTTTGTCCCTTAATTCAATTCAATTTAACGTCAAAAACATAGTCCTAATATAAAGCCTCCGGAAATACTACTCAGAAGTGTTTTAGTCAGTACGCCATATTTACCTTAATAATTAATCAAAAGCAATTATTGAGCTATCATTTTGAACACCACCTTCACCGCTAGTGAAGATGGTGTTCAAAATGATAGCTCAATACTTGCTTTTGATGAGTTATGAAGATAAATATGGCGTACCGACAAAAACACCTCTGAGAAATAATTATATTTAGATATATACATTTCTACAGTTATATTTACTAAACAGAATTCACCATATATTTTACTACAATAATATTACATTTGAGTAAAAATTTAACCTTCAAGAAATAACGACTTTAATTACTACGGTCACGCAATAAATTCGGTTTACCCTTCACACTGACAGCTAGTTTGTAATTTATAAATAACAAATGTTATGTATACTCCAATAATTTTAAAAACTTTGCTTTAAACAGTTCTTCATATAAAAGATAATATATAAACCTCTTTATGGTATCATTATAAGCCAGTGTCATATCTTCATTGTTAATGAAGGTTTAACTTTGACTTAAGGACACGTTACGTCACAGCGGCTCCGTGAGAGAATACGGGAGGTGAGAAGTAGGCGGGAATCGGAATACAATTATTAATAATTTAATATATTTTAATGATGCGTCTAGACCGTGATTATTATGACGACCTTGTGTGGATTCGTTTGTATGAAAATAATTTAACTGAACGCTGGCATGAATTAAATGAACGTGCGTGCGCAGTACATCGAGATTGTGTACCAACACGTTCCTTGTATTGTTAAAGTCATAGGTTTCTAGTTTTCTAATTATCAAAGGTTATTAAAGATAGTTTTTGTTTTAAAAAATAAGTACACTGTCAACCGGGTCAGGGTCTGGTGATAAGTTCCTGAGATGAACAATGGAACTCCTTAACGGATGATAGTAAATTAAACGTCATTCAAGATATTTACAAGTGATAGTTGTTACTTTGCAAAATAACTACAATATCGACCATATCATAGTCTGATGATGCGTTCTTGAGATGAACATTGAAACTTCTTATCGTATAAATAGAGATATATATTTTGACAAAAAAAACTGAATAACGTTCCAATTTAAAACTTTATTGAGTTACGTTCGAATTTTGACCACTGGGGGCCCACTAGTAATAAATAAAGGAAAATTAGCAAACGTTATTAATTATGATTAATTTAATGTCTATCATATTCTCTATTGAAATTGGTTTGAAGTATTGAAATTTATTGTCTATATTGAAATTGATTGTCTATCATATTCTATATTGGTTTGTATCATATATTACATCATGTCCTAAATAATAAATTTTTCCGAATACAAGATTACCGTAAATTGAAAGTTAAATTAATTTGTTTATTTTTCTTTTAATTAATTCTTAAGATCTCATGTTCAACTCAATTAATTAAGATTTACTTAAAACTCTGTACACGTAGAATTACCATAAGAACAAATGGTCATAACGTGCATTGCAAACTATAATTAATAAAACAGAAAATATATAGTAGTTCGAAAAAACATCACTGTAACTTGCGATCTGTTGTGAATTACCAAGCCACTCTATAACCCCATTTCTCAAGTAATCAATGGAACAGGAAAAATACAAAGACTGGACTGTAGGCAATTACGTTTTAAAATATATATGAACGCACAAAAGTAGGTAAATGCAACAGGATATTTGTGCGCGTTCCAGGCATGTGAAATACATTTCGATATTATCCTCTCTTCTAGCCACCAGGAGCATAAAACGCTACTAATTTCAAGTTTGAGGGGTTATCGACATAATAAGTTCATAACATAAACAGATTATTGACCAAAAGCAATTCCCATCGGAGTTGAAAAGAAGTTTTAACTTTCAGTCAAATTTATGCCATTCAAATATGAAACAAAAAAACATCCTAGAATGTTTTATAACTCGACTCAATTAAATTTGAAATGTTAATAAATGAATCATTTTGGAAGATTCCGCAAGTGATACGAATTCTATACACTACAGGTGGTTTTATGCATCAACAAGTATAGCCCGCCTCCTCATTTCACTTCACGGTCACGTATCAATGTCCACCATAAACCAGCTTAACCACATAATGATTAATAAATTTTCCGTAACGGAATACTAGACGGTTACCCTGAATAATATAACACGGGACATGGTATATGTTGTACAAACGCAGTTACGAGGCCTGCTTTATTTAATTTATATTAGTTCCTTCTATGTTATATCCGAATAACAACTAACAGTGTAGGGGTTCACGTGGGGAAATATTATTTTTACATTGATATGAATTAATAAAAATTTGTTTCCACTACTTCGGTCACTCCCTTATTTTTATCGTATCAATTTACTTTTATGACAAGTAAATTGATACGAAATATTTTTATAATGTGGTCCGATTACGTTAATTCGATTTACAGTGATGTTCCAAATAACATGAATATTACAATCGTACGCAGCAAAGGAGATGAGCAAAAATTCACATGTTACACCCAGGTAATATAAGAATAAAATTAACACTCTTTAGTATAGAAAATGGAAAAATAAATTCCTGAAAATGTTTGTATAAATTCTAAGTCAAAAAATGAGATATCTTTTATTTTTGTATGCAAAGTCGGATTATTTTTCTTAATACTTTATAAATGCTACTTCTGCGGATTTATATTTATTCACAATATGAATCAAAGCGCAGATTACATTTAGTTCTCTCATACATACACAGTTGAAGTATATTAATCTATAAATTTTGCATGCCCGGCAGGGCCGACGAAAGAACCGCGTAAAGTTTAAAAAAAACGAATGACATTTATTTTGACAATGCAGAGTGAATATCAGCATCAAATTAATGTTATCACAATTTAGGCCATACCTATACATTAAAGAAAGCAGTCGGTGTTAAATATTGCTTATAATGATTTAAAAAAAGTGATAGTTTAATTCGTAACATTTTATTTATTATTTTCAAATTTTGTTAACTTTCTATGATAAATTAAGAATGTAGTCCCCATTTTCGCCAATTAGACAGGATGTAGCGTATATGCAAATAAGGAAATTTAAAATGTATTCTATATTCACACAGTTTCATTTATAAAGACAAACCTAAATCGATACTATTGGATTTCACTAATTGTGTAACTTAATTTCCTACCGTTCTTCTTAAGTTCTTCCCTGTTTTTCAATATTGTCTTATCAACAGGATATTTTGTTTTGTCAAATTACTAGTATTATACTTTTTATGATATTAGAAGTTTAATTTTATGAATACAACATTTTCTTACTAGATCAATTGTTCCTTGAGTTCAGTCCTTATTAACTTCCGGTGTGTTTTTAATAGGTTTTTTTTAAATGAATTGAATCTCACATAGAAAGCACTACGATCTGATAAGATACTAAGTTAAACTCCGCAATTTAACGTTAAATTAAAATACCATTTAGACAAGCATTATATATCAAACTGTTTCAATTATTAATCAATGAAGCTAAAGAAATAGAGAAATTCTGAGATCAAATATTTGTGTCACAAGTCATATAACATTTTCTAAAGTTTCGGCGTTTTACATATAATTTTGAAGTGGAATTAACTTTAAAAAGCACTTACTTTCATTTCATTTAGTTAGCGCTTCATCTTTTAGCTTTCAACGATTTAGCTTACAATCTCGTTTATATTCATGGACAGTGGTAATGACCTTAGAATTTTACTTCGATTATAATCGAAATAAATACACTTCTATGTAGCATATGCGTCAGAGCATTCTAATTATAGAACTTAAATTTACTATTTCAATCCTGAATTAAGAGTTACAATGTAGCTTATATTATAGAATTAAGTTTATTCTGTATGTAATAACTATATAATATAATATTTCTCTTATTAACGATAGTCACTTATAAAATTATTTTTAAAAATTTAATTGATACATGTCGAAAAGGAAGGTCAGGTTATATTTAAAGATGAAGTAAACCGTTCTATATGATACTTTTTATTGTATTGATTTTAAACGATGCTCTCAATTTCAATTTCATTCTTACTCAACGTACAAATATTGCATTTTCTGTTTAAGAATATGCAAAGAAAGAAAAGAAAATATTAAACCTACAAAATTTATACCTACAAAAAATTTTATTTTGTTTTGAAAAAACAAAATAAAATATTTTTGTCGGTATAAATAAGAAAAATACAAAATCAATATGAAATTAATTATAACAAAAGAAATATAGCGATACACTAGGGATAAGGATGAATTAGAGAAGAGATTAAAATCATACGATTATGAAGAGTAAAGAAATTTTAACAACTTTTAATGGCCGATAAGGACAGCGCTCTATATATTTTTGTATTCAATTAATTCCATAATCTTATATCCATCACATATTGTCCATAGAACGCGGTTATATGCCGAGGGTAAACTAGGTCATTGCGTATAAAACATAGAAAATAAAGGCTGCGTCGATTAAGATGTTTTTATAATTTAAGGCGTGGCCGGTGCTCATACATATACGGTAACATTTTTTAAGCCTGAAAATGTATGGAATACACACGTTTTTCATTCGCTTCAATTTATTGTGTAAATGTTCATTCAGATTAGTGTAATATAAATGACTCACATCTCCATATTCCAAGTTAGAGAGAAGTATAAGGACTGACAAATAAAAACTTTGGTTTTAAATGCAAATTTTGTCCGTTTTGTAATGATATAATGATAATGTTGCTCCCAATTTCAATTTTATTCTTACTCAACGTACAACTATTGCATTTTCTCACTAAACGTGGATATATTATGAAGAAATATTTACGCACGCACCCGCGTACGTACGTACAAGCACGCACTACAGTCGATCGCTAGTCGTCCATAAACTCACAAAGATATGCATTTCTAAATATCTCATATGAGAAAAAAAATGTCTAAATTCACTCAAATACAACAAAACAACGCCGTAGAATATTTATGCGTACTTATATCATATTAGGCAAAATAAGACCGTCCAACGGACAGACATTGTATGGAAATCACAGTTGTTTCATTTTTTATTTCGATAGGGAATAACTATTTTTTCTTGTAAATATTGCTTTAATATAAATGAATTAAAAAGTAAAAACAAACGAATTATTAATTTAAAATAAAAAAATTATAGTACTTATTGTATCTATCAAATTTATTAAAGAATTAAAAGGAATTCAATGAATCAATTAAGCTAAAAAATTTCGCTCAAAATTTTACCAATAACTATATCTAATGTTTTATTTTCGCCTATATAGCGCTAAAACATTAATGTCAATTTAATATGTCCAGTTTAAAATATCTCAAAATCATTATTGATGAATTCGTATGTAGAATTTCGACCTCAAAAGGAAAAATGAAACCCTTATAAGCCCACTCCTATTTCTGTCAAAGCAGTTTTTCTCAGAAAATTCTTGACATAAAAAATTGAAATATGACACGGTAATAAAACATATCAACGCCCAAATATCTCAATAGCCTAAGCTTAAATTGATTGATAGTAAAATATGGATTGGACGTATATATACATATATATATATATATATATATATATATATATATATACATATGCAAACAAAGAACTTAAAATATTTAACCAACAAAATTTATACCTACACACATATTTTATTTTGTTTTGAAAACAAAACAAAATAAAATGTTTTCGTAGGTATAACTAAGAAAAATACAAAATAAATATGAAATTAAATGGAACAAAAGAAATATAGCATCACACTAGGGATAAGGATGAATTAGAGAAGAGATTGAAATGATACGATTATGAAGGGTAAGGTAATTTTGAACAACTTATATGACCGATAATGACAGCCTGTATTCCGTTAATTCCATAATCTTATATCCGTAACAGATTGTCCACAGAATGCAATTATATCCTGAGGGATTAGTGTATTTGTCTTTACAACGTGATGCAAAATCGTGGACTTATAATTATTGGAATCTAGATCAAATATAAACGAATTTATTGCGTAAAAAACATAGAAAATGAAGGCTGCGTCGATTACGAATTTTTTGTAATTTGAGCCGTGGCCGATGCTCATACATATATGGTAACATTTTTCAACCCCAAAAATGTATCGAATACACACGGTTTTCATTCGCTTCAATTTATTGCGTAAATGTTCATTTAGATTAGTGTAATATAAATAACTCACATCTCCGTATTCAAAGTTAGAGAGAAGTATAAGGACTGACAAATATAAACTGGTTTTAAATGCAAAATTTTGACGGTTTTGAAATGATTTCATGATTATGTTGGTCGAATTATTACATTCTTTAAATGATAAGTCCTTCCAAATAACCTGCCAAGAAATCCTGCTGCCGAGATTATATTTTAAATAAAACACATGGACTACAGCTGCAACAACAATAAATTGATTGTAATTTCTATATTTAACTGATATATTTGCAAATATATCCTTTTACTCAATTAGCCACTTCGAAACACCAAAATAAAAATTTATGTTATAAAACTTCACTTGCATGGTGATACTCGTCTCATTTTTAACGAGGCCATAAATATGTTTATTAGAAATTTATTTGACGCCACGTTAAAGTGCGATATAAAATATTTCGTTCGCTCTTTCCAAGATATATTACAAGAACCTCATATGTTTGGCGACATTTAATGTATTGTTATTAAATGCAATCATTACTTAGACCTGCCATAAGGTGATTTGACCAACCATATGTTTTGTCAGTTTTGGTGACTGGGAAAATTTGGAGTTTATTTATTATAACGCTAAAGATGAAACAATTAAATGGAGGGCCCAACAATTTATTTAGTGCTTGGAAAGATACATTTAAATTGTATATAAAATTTAACCCCATTGGAATTATCCGTCTTTGATAATTTTCTTTCATACTGTAATATATTATTATGAAATATTAGTATGGAATTCCCATGAACTTTTTACAGACCAAATTGAGACATGTATTGCTAATAAAAATATTTTATAAAATAAATTCTTTGAACAGATTTCCGCGTCGTAAAACATCTACCGTACTACAATTTTAAGACCAATTGCATTATATTCTACACAAAAAGATGTGTGGAATGTAATACAATTACATTAATTCATCATATAATGGAGGTGTCTTGTAAGACTTGTGTACAAAATTATTTTATTTCAAAACTCAACAGCCGTTAACATATATGTAACCGAATTTCTGAGATTAACAGATGCACAGAAATACAGATGGATATGGCGAAACTAAATATAATAGTTCCTAATTAGGCTAGAGACCTTATAAATGACACATGATACCCTATTTGTTTTACAAAGTCCACATTCATCGCTATTTGAATAATATTTACTTTACCTAACAAACGAAAGTTTTGAGATTAACAGATGCACAGAAATACAGATGGATTAACAGATGTACAGAAATACAGATGGATATGGCGAAACTAAATATAATAGTTCCTAATTTCTGAGATTAACAGATGCACAGAAATACAGATGGATACGGCGAAATTAAATATAATAGTTCCTAATTAGGCTAGAGACCTTATAAATGACACATGATACCCTATTTGTTTTACAAAGTCCACATTTATCGCTATTCGAATAATATTTACTTTACTTAACAAACGAAAGTTTTGGACTGTAAATGCTGATCTCTAAAAACCATATGATTAAAGCTGCGAAAAGATTGGTGAAATACTAATTATCTACTATCATGAAGAATGTTCCTGACTGTATTTAAAGAGCAGAAGACTACCTAGCAAAATAGCCCCTAAATTGATGCACGGTATTTAAAACTATAAATGGGCATGCAGTTTTTAATTATATTGTAAGTCCGTTGCAGATATTTTCAAATAATTAAATGCTATTATCAAAGTTTATTAAGTTATGAATAATTTTGTAATAATGGTAGTATGTAAAATATAGAACATAAAAAAGGGATATGATTAAAAAGGAACAGGTACATGGCTGATTATTTTGCTCAAATTTATATCGACTAAAATCTATAAATAGATATCAAGATTGGTCAATGTATGAAAGAGTTTTCTTTCGACATCCGGTCAGATCAAACGAAACATATAAATTAAGTCCAAAAATAAAAGTAATCAATTTTGCAATTACACTTAATCCTTTTTGTTATCTTGATTCTCTAAACGTACATTTTCTTTAGACAAACTGTCCCTAGTTCAACGGATTTCGACTATTTATTTGTAAGTAACACTTATCTTGTACTTAGTTTCCACTCCTTGCATGTACTCCTAGAAAACCTTGTTAGTAAACTCAGTAGAAAATCGCGCTTTAACGTAAAATAGAAAGGTAAACAGCGTAGGCTTTAGTAAAAATAGTTTTTTTATTTTAAATAAGTCATTAACAAAGGTTTATTGGTAATTTATTTCATATATAAACTAATTATTAGTGTAAGAAAATCGATTGCTTAATAACTCCATAAGTAAGAAACTAATAAGCCATTAACGGTCTGTTTCTGAATGTCTTACAAAAAAATACCGCATGATAATTATTCACTAAGAATGTAATAAATTTATATTAAACCTAGCATAGTTCACCGTCCAATAAATTTATCTACCGTCAACGAAAATATGTAATAAAAATAAAATATGTACATATATATATATATATATATTTATACACACATATATATATATATATATATATTTATAAACATATATATATATATATATATATATATATATATATATACTCGTATATGTATGTGTGTGTGTGTTTGTGCATAAACGTCCGTTGTTTGTCCTTGCTGTCCGTTGTCTATAAAGTTCGTTGTCTTTGCGTTGTCTCAGCCGTTTTACTAGGATACTATTAGTGCTATTGAGTCATAACAGTCATATTTTTGCGACTATTAAATTATGAATTAAAATATTTTAAAAAATGCTTTCAAGTTACCACCCTTACATTTAAAATTAAGGCGATTTTCTCCTATTTCTCTTGGTATACGATTTAATGCAAACGTTTTTAAAATTATATTCTAGAGTAGATTACGGGCGCTTTATTAATGCATTTATTCGTCTAAAGTAATTTGCCCTTAAAATAGTATATTTTATTAGTTACCTCTCTTAATTCGGTCTGCGAAAAGTTACAGAAACTCCATGCAAGTGATTTAATTTATAAAATTATAGTACTTATTGTATCTATCAAATTTATTAAAGAATTAAAAGGAATTCAATGAATCAATTAAGCTAAAAAATTTCGCTCAAAATTTTACCAATAACTATATCTAATGTTTTATTTTCGCCTATATAGCGCTAAAACATTAATGTCAATTTAATATGTCCAGTTTAAAATATCTCAAAATCATTATTGATGAATTCGTATGTAGAATTTCGACCTCAAAAGGAAAAATGAAACCCTTATAAGCCCACTCCTATTTCTGTCAAAGCAGTTTTTCTCAGAAAATTCTTGACATAAAAAATTGAAATATGACACGGTAATAAAACATATCACCGCCCAAATATCTCAATAGCCTAAGCTTAAATTGATTGATAGTAAAATATGGATTGGACGTATATATACATATATATATATATATATTATATATATATATATAAATATATATATATATATATATATATATATATATATATATATATATATATACATATGCAAACAAAGAACTTAAAATATTTAACCAACAAAATTTATACCTACACACATATTTTATTTTGTTTTGAAAACAAAACAAAATAAAATGTTTTCGTAGGTATAACTAAGAAAAATACAAAATAAATATGAAATTAAATGGAACAAAAGAAATATAGCATCACACTAGGGATAAGGATGAATTAGAGAAGAGATTGAAATGATACGATTATGAAGGGTAAGGTAATTTTGAACAACTTATATGACCGATAATGACAGCCTGTATTCCGTTAATTCCATAATCTTATATCCGTAACAGATTGTCCACAGAATGCAATTATATCCTGAGGGATTAGTGTATTTGTCTTTACAACGTGATGCAAAATCGTGGACTTATAATTATTGGAATCTAGATCAAATATAAACGAATTTATTGCGTAAAAAACATAGAAAATGAAGGCTGCGTCGATTACGAATTTTTTGTAATTTGAGCCGTGGCCGATGCTCATACATATATGGTAACATTTTTCAACCCCAAAAATGTATCGAATACACACGTTTTTCATTCGCTTCAATTTATTGCGTAAATGTTCATTTAGATTAGTGTAATATAAATAACTCACATCTCCGTATTCAAAGTTAGAGAGAAGTATAAGGACTGACAAATATAAACTGGTTTTAAATGCAAAATTTTGACGGTTTTGAAATGATTTCATGATTATGTTGGTCGAATTATTACATTCTTTAAATGATAAGTCCTTCCAAATAACCTGCCAAGAAATCCTGCTGCCGAGATTATATTTTAAATAAAACACATGGACTACAGCTGCAACAACAATAAATTGATTGTAATTTCTATATTTAACTGATATATTTGCAAATATATCCTTTTACTCAATTAGCCACTTCGAAACACCAAAATAAAAATTTATGTTATAAAACTTCACTTGCATGGTGATACTCGTCTCATTTTTAACGAGGCCATAAATATGTTTATTAGAAATTTATTTGACGCCACGTTAAAGTGCGATATAAAATATTTCGTTCGCTCTTTCCAAGATATATTACAAGAACCTCATATGTTTGGCGACATTTAATGTATTGTTATTAAATGCAATCATTACTTAGACCTGCCATAAGGTGATTTGACCAACCATATGTTTTGTCAGTTTTGGTGACTGGGAAAATTTGGAGTTTATTTATTATAACGCTAAAGATGAAACAATTAAATGGAAATTGTGAATAATTTTGGAATTATACTAGTATGTAAAATATAGAATATAAAAAAGGAATATAATATTTAAAAAGAACAGGTACATGGCTGATTATTTCGCTCAAATTTATATCTACTAAAATCTATAAATAGATATCAAGAGTAGTCAATGTATGAAAGAGTTTTCTTTCGACATCCGATCAGATTAAACGAAACACATAAATTAAGTCCAAAAATATAAGTAATCAATTTTGCAATTACACTTAATTCTTTTTGTTATCTTGATTCTCTAAACGTACATTTTCTTTAGGCAAACTGTCCCTAGTTCAACGGATTTCGACTATTTATTTGTAAGTAACACTTATCTTGTACTTAGTTTCCACTCCTTGCATGTACTCCTAGAAAACCTTGTTAGTAAACTCAGTAGAAAATCGCGCTTTAACGTAAAATAGAAAGGTAAACAGCGTAGGCTTTAGTAAAAATAGTTTTTTTATTTTAAATAAGTCATTAACAAAGGTTTATTGGTAATTTATTTCATATATAAACTAATTATTAGTGTAAGAAAATCGATTGCTTAATAACTCCATAAGTAAGAAACTAATAAGCCATTAACGGTCTGTTTCTGAATGTCTTACAAAAAAATACCGCATGATAATTATTCACTAAGAATGTAATAAATTTATATTAAACCTAGCATAGTTCACCGTCCAATAAATTTATCTACCGTCAACGAAAATATGTAATAAAAATAAAATATATACATATATATATATATATATATATATATATTTATACACATATATATATATATATATATATTTATACACACATATATATATATATATATATATATATATATATACTCGTATATGTATGTATGTGTGTGTTTGTGTATAAACGTCCGTTGTTTGTCCTTGCTGTCCGTTGTCTATAAAGTTCGTTGTCTTTGCGTTGTCTCAGCCGTTTTACTAGGATACTATTAGTGCTATTGAGTCATAACAGTCATATTTTTGCGACTATTAAATTATGAATTAAAATATTTTAAAAAATGCTTTCAAGTTACCACCCTTACATTTAAAATTAAGGCGATTTTCTCCTATTTCTCTTGGTATACGATTTAATGCAAACGTTTTTAAAATTATATTCTAGAGTAGATTACGGGCGCTTTATTAATGCATTTATTCGTCTAAAGTAATTTGCCCTTAAAATAGTATATTTTATTAGTTACCTCTCTTAATTCGGTCTGCGAAAAGTTACAGAAACTCCATGCAAGTGATTTATATCTACAGCAAAACTAATTTGGTATTTTTATATTTAAATTCGGTGTATATCCGAAATTTGATATAGATGATATATTTATACAATTACTTGGTAGGACATAATAATTTTCTAATATGCACCATGGTTTTAGGTCCGTATAAGATATAGCAAATATTTTATACATATTGTGATAATGTTCCGTGTTTCAATAGTTTATAGTTAACTTTAAATGTTTATAAGAGCCTAAATTTGTATGAAAACCTTGAAGTGAAAGTTCTTCTCCCAATTAATAGAGAAAAAGTCAAAACAGCATAGAGCTTGGATTTATCGTGGACAAATAAAAGGTTGTTATTCCTTTCCAGATTTAAGGTTTATTCTTAACTTACATCTTAAAACAGTGGTAGCCTTTTACTGAGCACGAATACTTTTTTGTTGAGAGAGATGAGATAGAGTATTCCAATAGAAAGGAGGTTGTCGTAATTTTTCTAGATATCTGAAAAAAATTGTAAATATTTCAGACATTGAAAGACAGATATGCGATAAAATATGGCTGCTCAATTCACTTGGCAATTTTTTAAAGGTGTGTTTTCATTCCGTAGCTTAATTTTAGGAGATAAACAGGGAAATTAACTTAATACTTCTTCTTCTTATTACTATTTAGTTAGGCAGTTTAAGTTAGGCTTATTCTGTGAATATTCCGCAGCAATGTTTATGATTCTAAATATTACTATAAACAATATTAATTTAAATTTAGATTCGACTCAAAATTATATTTTGTCATTAAAATTACTTTTATCATTAATGAAATAATCTTTAAATTTCCCTCCTCATCGAAACTATCAAAACGTAAGGCTGATGGATCAGGTTCAAGCAATGATTGCACTTAATAACAAAAAAAATAAGTGTTAAATAGTGTAAGGAAAACGCAATCAAACTATTTCATTCCACATTTTAATGTTTTGCTCGGGGGTGTTAAAAAAAATGTTATTAAATATATTTATCACATCCCTCATGACATCTCTGACAATTGTCAAATATCCTATAAAATAAGTCTCCTTCAAATGCACATGATGATTTTAGTATTTCGAAGTAGCTACTTGAATGAACAAAATTGTTTGAAAATGTGCCAGTCAATGATTATATTATTATGACAAGCAATTTATTATTTTTACAGCTGTGGTTCGTGTGTTTTATTTAAGATCATTCAGTAGCAGAATACCTTGGTAGCGTATGTTGAAAGCCATGTTTATTATATATGAAAATATTAATTTATCAATATATCGTTTCAAAACGGTCAAAATGTTCCTTTCATACCCAAGTATATATTTGTCAATCTCTACTTCTGCCTGTCTTTGATAATGAGTTGTGTGTTATTCGTTCTTATCTCATCTAAATGAACATTTACGCAATAAATTGGAGCAACTGAACAACTTGTGTACTCGATATAATTCTGGGGCTAAAAAGTATTATCGTGTGTATGAGCACCGGTCTTTATTTTCTACGTTTTTTTTACATAATATTCTCAATTTTTTCGCCCAAAATTTTGAATTATATTGTAAAAACAAATACACTCTCCTAAACGTTCAGCATGTCGTTGCAGTCTTTGAAGAAGCCATGACGGTATAGGATAAAAGATAATGGAATTTGCTCAATACAAGTATACAAAGAGGGCTCTCATTATCGGTCTTTAAATTTTACCCAAAATTACATAATCCATCGTAATCATCGGATTGTAATTCCTTATCTACCCTATCCCTATCCCTACCCTATCTCTAGGGTGTCAATGTATTTCTTTTGTTCTATTTAATTTTACATTAGTTCTGTATCTGTTTATTTATTATAGCTATGTAAGTATTTTTTCTTTTTTTAAATTCTCTTTTTTTTCGCTTGACATGCTACTTTAGCAACGCCAGTGCATATTTAGTTTTCCAAGTTCGTAAGTAAGTTTCATGAAATTGAATGAAAACTTACTAGTTTTTCTACAATATGAAGAATATGTGTGTACATATATATATATATATATATATATATATATACATATATATATATATATATATGTATATACTTCCACCTTAAATTTATATGTCACTAGCTTTAAGTGTTAGCTAGAGATATATGCGAGATGATATGTATTATTACTATACTATATTTTAAGCTAAGTTAAACAAGGTCTGAGAAAAACTGCTTTGACAGATATACGAGTGGTCTTATATTTATAAGTTTAATTTTTTCCTTTTGAAGTACGACACCCTAAAACCGAATCCATGAATGCTTATTATGAGATATTTTTAGTTGATATTTTAAATTGGTATTAATGTTTTGCAACAATATGTAAGTTATAATTAAATTCCACATATATTTGTTGGTAGAATTCCGAATGACTCTTTTAGCTTAATTCGTTGATTTAATTCTTTTTAATTTTAATAGACTTGATAGATATAAGTAGTAGTTTAAACTGTTCATTTATAAGCTAATAAATTGTAAATTGGAATATTGGTTTTATTTTAAATCAATCAGTATTATAGCTGAATTTACAAGTACTAATATACAAGTACTAATATATTCCTTGTCAAAAGTGAAAATGAAACCACAGTGGTTTCACTACGATATCTGTCCGTTGTACGATCTTATTTTACCTAATGTGTCATACATACCCAATGTGTAATAAACATCTTATGCGGACCATTTTTTTCACTTGAACCAATTTTGTCACTTTTTTGTTCGTTGACACATTTACAAATACATATCATTTCACGTTTATAGATGACGATTTACTGTAATGTTTCATTTTGATAATCGTTATTTTCTCATAGTGAAGAAAATCCAACATAAAATAGAAATATAATAAAAATTATAATAATTGAATAAATATCAGCTTTCAAAATTAGGAAAGTAGAGCAGCTATTATAATACCTGGTGTATTAACAATAATATTAAACTATAAATCGTAGTGTAATTGAGTTTTTTAATGAATCTTTTTCAAATAAAACTTAAATGTCGTTGGGAACATCGCTGCAGTTAAAATTACTAGGCTATGGCGTAAATTTGCTGTAAATTTTTTTTTATTACAATGCTAGTTCTAATAATATTTAATGTAATTTTGTATTGATTTATTTGTTTAAAGGAACTAAAAAAACATAATAAAAATTATAATAATTGAATAAATATCAGCTTTCAAAATTTAGGACGTAAAGCAGCTAATATAATACCTGGCGTATAAACTATAATATTAAACTATTCATCGTATAATTGAATTTTTTCAAATAAAACATAAATATCGCTGGGAATATTACTGCAATTAAAATTACTACGCTGTGGCGTAAACTCGCAGTAATTTTTTTTACTGATTACAATGCTAGTCGTAATAATATTTTATTTAATTTTGTATCGCTTAAATTGTTAAAGGAACTAACCCGAAAAGCGCATTTTTTATAAATTATATCTATTTAACGTCGTCACTTTATATTTTGACATGTTAAATAGGAACACTTGTAAGTAAAATCAGTGGCGAAAATACTAACAATATTCTGTTAGGTTCAATTTTTTAAAAGCACTCGTAAAGACAATTACATAGTTTTGATTTATCTCGTTTTCTTCTAAAGCAAATTTGTTTTAATTACACTTTGCATCAAAAACATTAAATTGCCATATATACATTTTTTTAATGGTCGATTGTGAAAAAACATAGCCATTAAAAAAAATAGCATGGCCAGACTTGATAGAATCAACCGGAAATTTCTTTAGCTGATATGGCTTCATGAGCAAACTAATAAACAGACTAACACACATTCCAAAAATAATATTTTTGTTTTCTAATACTTTTATTATGTTTATTTTCATTAGTATCTTTAAGGTAGAAACATGTCAATTAAACAAATTGATTATATGTATAAAATATAAAGTACATGACAATCGAATTTTTAAAGCTTTCCAGAAAGTCTGACAAAGTAATTAAATTTTAATTATAATCAACGTATTAAAACTTTAAATAAACTGATGAAATATTTGGAGTTAATTTTGTAGAAATTAATTATTCACAATTAAACGAAATACTTCAGATGGGCTATTAGCAAAGATCTTTGCCTATAGCCTACCTGTAGATGTTGCAATACAACGAAACCTAGGTCGTGGTAAATAACTTAAAGAAAGTAGAAATACTACTACATCACGTAGTTTCATTTAATTGTGAATAAATATCGGATGACTACAGACGATATTGACAAATTTTACATGCCAAAGACGACCGAAAACGATCTCTACCCTTATGCATCTGCTCGCATTCGGTTTGCTTACCGGGACTTCAAGGATTTTAATGTCACTAATCACCATTCGACTACATTTATTTATGCTTTATATAGTCTTCTTCATAATCTGTTAAAAATTCGAATAAAAAAAAAATAATAAAGTAGAATATAGAACTTTATTAAAAAAATTTAATATGTTTTAGATATGTTTTGATATTATTTGCTTTAGTCAACATTCCGAGAAATGTTTAGTGAATATGTTTAGGTTATCTTGATTACAGTTTATATATAATGAAAATAGTAACCTACAGCAGTATGCTGTTGAGAAGCATGAAAATGCATACTCGTGTTTTCATTTTATACTGATAAACCTAAACTCTTTAATATAAGCTTTTCATTTCATGATCGGGTCGGGTTTCAAAATATATCAGGAAACATCAACAATAAAAAGCACGCACGCATCTGAAAAAGTAGTAGATAATTAACACATTGATCATAGACACACTTGCAATAGAACAGATACTGCAACATCCTGAACAGATACTGCAACATCCTGCACTAATTCCCCAAAAAAAATCATTTTCTGATTTCAGTGCTTAGAAGAACAAGAAATTATACAATAAACTGAAATGCAAGGAATTAAATTCAATAGTTGCAGAACAAGGCATGGAGGTTGATAGTTGAAATCAGCGGTATGATTCTTAATGCTAGATATTTAAAATTTTAAACGTTAACGACTAAAGAAAATAGACCGGATTTACAAGAAGACGGAATAGTCTGGGAAATATAGTTTGAGATTGAAAGTATAATTTTGGAAAGTATCAATGTTGGGTAAAGTTACTAACAGCATACATTTCTAAAAATTGCAATATTGACAAGCAGCCTAATGAACTTTTTAGTTTTTTTTCAAAAGATTTTTCAATAAAACTAAAAAAAAATCGTTACCAATTTTCATCATTATCTACTAAAAATTTACGTAATTCTACATTGATATTTATATGTTTTAAGTACATGTGTAAGTTTAGTGATTTAAAATTTTGGCATAAAAGTAAAATTCCAGGATAATGGTAAAATTCTTACTTGTACTGTAAAGTTATAGCCCCCTTGCTAATTAATTTGTTTACATTAATAAGTTCACTTTTAGAGGTAAGTTTTATAAAACAGTTTCAAAACTGTGCTGATTCATTTGAACAAAACGTGAAATAAATATCGTTAAGGTTGTATAACATATGTTTAATTTTTTAAAATCAACTGACATATACGACATTGCACAATATGATTGAATGTTCTTGAAGTACATTTGTATAATATGGCATTGCATAATATGGCTATAAACTAATGGAAAATAAAATAACAAGCGTATATTAAATTACCATATTTAATTTTTTACAAGTTTATTTCTGATCTTAAACGTTTTATATTTTAGCTAGTATTCACGTGTTACTATGAATATGATGTTTTTGAATTTTCTGCACGTTTTTGTACGCTATTTATTTTTTTGTCAACGTCATGTTTTTCTGTATTAACGTAAACTATTATCTAAGGATAATCTACTGAATGATGAAAAAATATTAAATTATTGTCATAGTTTTTGGTATCAGTACTTATTAACAGCCATTATCCATTAGTTTTATAAATTATTTGATTTAATAAACCGGTTTTGAATTCCGCAAAGTGTTTTTTACTATATAGTTTATTGAAACGGCACAATTAAACGTTAAACGACAATAATATTTACACAAATACCTAACAGAAAAAGTGTCATAATATTTATTTTGGTAATAATACGGAAAGGGAACAATTTGGACATGCAATATTTACTCCTTTTGATATATAATACAGAAATATATTTATTGCCCATAGTTACTGATATAATTGTAAGATATATAAAGTGGCGCGAGATAAAACGAATCAAATAGTTCAGAAAACCGCTTAGTTCACAGATGACCTAAACGGTTTTCACGATGTTCATTTTAGTTATTGGATTAATATTCTTAATGCAATAATATCATATAATATCAGTAACAGTTAAGGAGACATTATTAGATAAGTAATTAAATCACAATTAGAGTTGAAGAACCCCCCCTGCAGTTTTTTAAGTCTAATTATGACCTAAAATCATAGAATAGATAGCATATTTAAGACTAACAATATAAACTAGGAAAAAAGTCAAAGATATAGTCCATAAAAATGTAAAGAAATTCTAAATTATTTCGTAAATTCATATTGAACGTAGATCATTATCATTGAAAGTAGATTTCACACCTTGTTTATTCATGGTACAGAAACAACTGTTCAATCTCCTAACTCTCGAACACAGATTCTTCTATATCCAAGCCAAAAAACATTGGAATCATCTAGATTCTGACACCAGCAACTCGTCTTTTGTAAATATTTTAAAGTTTGATCTGAAAAAAAATGCTTAAAATATATATATATGTATATATGTATATATGTATATATATATATATATATATATATATATATATATATATATATATATATAAATCTATTGAAACCAAACCCAGGTTTTTATTTATTGTGTCAATTGCTTGAAAAAATTTATTCTGTTTCTAGAGAATATTTATCTTCATATATTATATTCCGAGGCAGGTTGTTAAATAGCTTCGTAGCGCTCGTTCATATTCTTGAAGTGGCAATATGGGAGATAGAATAAAATATAGAAGAGTTACTGTGTAAAGGTTTATTGCGAGTTGTTTATAACTAACACTGGCTATGAGCTGAGACTTTGCAAGCTTGAAAAAGGACAAATATTTTTAAAATATAGGCAATAATTTCTTAGATGAAAAGTATATTATTCTCATATTACGTAAATATGTTATATAATTTCTTTAAAAGCAAAAACGAGATTTTTTCAATTACTAAAATAATTCTATTCGAAGATCAAAGTATCATATGTTCATTTCCGTCATAGAGGCTATAAATGCAGTTTTAAGAAAATCGCTGGAGTAGTTGAAGCGCGACAATAAAACAAACTCACTTTCACATTTATAATATTAGTTATTACTGGAAAAATTATGGCTATGTGAGGACTCGCGAGTTAATTAATCCGCGTCCATCACAATAATGCTTTCAGGATCTATTTGGGACTGTTGCGCATCTGTAGTACTTTGGACATATTTGGTTGCTCATGTGGACGAAATCTCTATTACACTGCCTGGGATATGCGACGGTTCCAACACCATCCAAAGCATGATCCCTGGTTGATGACTCATTTAAATGCATATTCATATAACCAGTTTGTTTAATATCCATAAAATTATAAGTACGTAGATACAACTTAAGAAATCACTATATTAATATATACTAATTATAAATATTGCAAATTTGGATAATCTGTCATGTAAAAATTATAAAAAAAAACAAAATAAAAATTTGGAAATGTTTAATTATTCCTTTTACAATACAATTAGACAAAATTATGATACATTATTTACTGTTAAAGAAACAATAGTTACTCCATTAACAATTTTCATTTAAGTAACACCTTGAATTCCGCATACGAATTTCTTCTCGCCTCCTACATTTTAACATATATGAGTTTGTAATATTACATAATCCATCATAGGAAAATCTTCTATTTAATGATAATCATTCTGATGTTTTTATTCTTGAAAACGAAATGAAATAAATGAATATACATATATATATATGTATATATATATACATATATATATATATATATATATGTATATATATATATATATATATATATTTCTTCACGTTAACTTAGCATGTGAATATTGGCACATTTATTAAAATTCAATTTAATTATTATTATACTGAAATAAATAAACACCCATCTCCTCACACGCCCACGTACACGCACGTACAAATATATCGACGTGGTTCGTTATATTAGTCAGAAGCATGGGTAATAGATTTTGTTTGAAGGTGAATAATTTATAATAAGGAAACTATCTCACTTAAGCCCTCCGCTGTTTATCTTTATATTTTACGTCGGAGCACGATTTTATACTGAGTTAATTGACAATATTCCGTAGGAGTATGTTTAAGGAGTTGAAACTGTGTGTAGAACAAATGTTACAATTATATTAAGCTGGAAGCAATCTGTCTAGTCTAATTGTCAATTTTGGGAATCAAGATTAAAGAACAATTAATTGTTTTTTTAGATTTTATCTTTGTTTCAAACAATCTCCTCAATTCACAGATAGATCGTGGTATATAACTTATGTTTGAATTTATATTATGTGTTTTGTTTAATCCTTGGCAAAAAATGTTTGACACCTATTAATTTATTCACAATGGTTTGTTCTCGGAGAGGATAAGAAGCAAATGTTTGTTTTTTTTACTCCTACGTGCATTTCATTTTTTTATATTTCATAAAATAACTTAATTACAAGATGGCTCCTGATTACAAAAATATGTCGAAATGCTATCTATTTGGAAAAGTATACGGGGAGCTCTCAAATATAAGTAAAAATTAAATAATAATGTATAGTTTTGACTTAAATTATGGAATATTCATTCATATGGTCTCTCGTTCTTCAAATTCACTCGTTTCAATGATCAGGAACTTTTTAATAGTAGGAAAGAATAAGTGTTTGAAAAATCTTTGAATAGTTTTGACAATGAGATTATTTAAGGTATAAACCAGAAAATATCATAAGGTATAAAAAGTGATATTATTTAAGGTATAAATCATTGCACTATAAAATATTATTTTATTCAGTGAAATGAATAATGTTTTCAAATAGTAATAAATCTGTGCGATATGAAGAAAATTGTAGCATATTTATATTTTATTAACCATTTGAGATGTTGCATTTTTATAGTTAAAGCAACAACGCTCGGGTGATCATTGCCTTGTCGAATTCTTTACACGATTTTTATTTTTTAGTGTATAAAATCTTAACACAATACCGGAAACGAATACTTCTCTGTTGGTGGGATAATCAAGATAATATATTGCGACTGAAATAATATTGCCGAGATTTTTTTATATTTAAATGTCATTTTTGCTGCTCATGTTTGTATGCTGTTTTAAAATTTCATAAATGCATGTGTAAATTTTTAAAAAATAGTAACAAATAGGTAAAAGGACCGATGATAATGATTACGTAAGCGATAATGAAATTTTTTTTGGTTTTTGAAACACAGAACAGAAAAAAGTAGAATTTTGAAATTTTCGTAAAATGTTTTTTTTTGTAAATCATGGTTGCTACTAAAAAAAATAAAAAGTTTCCCCAAAGCAATCGTTACAATAATTTTTAATTTCCATAATCCCGAATTTACGATTCTTCTGACTAAATTAAATTTTCTATACAGTCGTGGTTAAAACATAGGGAGGATGAGGTGTTATAAAAACAAGGGTTTATCTACTGTAAAGATATTATGAAAAAAATAATTTTATTTTAATAACAATTATTTAAGGTAGAATGCAGCTTTAACTACGTCAATATTTCATTGCTGCAGCGTTAGAAAAGAAAGAGACGATTGCATTCAGCCCGAAGTAAAGTCCCTTTTCGTAAGTAGTTTACAGCAAATTTTCTGAATTAAATTAGTAACAAATATTATTGTGGTAAATTAACAACGATTTCAAAGTCATATTTCCATAATAAATTAATTTTTGATGGTGTACCTAACAATTTTAATTTTTGCAGTCATCAAGCCATAAATTTAATCGAAACATAACGACAATATAAAATAGAATATTGCTGCATATTTTATATTTGAAAATTCTGCATATTTTATATCTTGAAAATAGCTTATGAACTACTTTATTCCCATTTTTATGCCCTGGTCTTTAGGCGTCCAAAAATTAATATATTCATTTAAAAATTGTAATAAATATATTCATATCCTTCTTACTATCGTGGCTAGTCTTATATGGCGTATTCATGTTTCGTGCGGATCCTTCCTCAAGCATCCTGTGTAATGCAATACCGACAAAGTGCATTTAAAACCTTCAACCAACCTATCGAATGGTGCACTCGCTTTAACGACCGTTCGGTATGTAACACTCGCATTTGTTATCGTATCCATACATATCCACGATTCGGATCTTCATATCGCATTATAAAACATACAAATGACCTATCGAGCGATATTATCGCTTCTTTGCAGTATGTAACACTGCATTAGTCTTCTAGTTATGGGTATACATGACCTCATTTCGTATTCCCATACTACATTATAAAACTGTTAGTCAACCTATCGGACGATATTCTCCAATAGGTTGACTAAAGGTCTCGTATTAGTCTTCAAACCCATATATGAGCCCGTTCCGTATCCCCATATCACGTCATAAGACCCTTAACCGACTGACTCTCCCTTCGTTGCAGTATATAACACTCGTATTGATCTTTGAACTCATACATGACCCCGTTTCATATCTCCTTACCGCGTTATAAGATCTTTAACACCGCCTATTGGACGATACACTTGCTTCGTTCCCTGTGTAATATAAAACACTCGCATTAGTTTTCGTACCCATTTATGGCCCTGTGACGTATCACAATACCGCGGTATGAGACCTTCAAACATCTTACCGGACGATACTCTCGCTTCGTTAACAGTGTAGTGTGAAATGCTCGCATTATCTTTCGTATCCATACATGACCCCGTTTTGTATCCCCATTCATCGATATTAGACCTTCAAACGATCTATTAAACAATATCCTCGCTTCGTTTACATTTACATTAGTTTTCGTACCCATATATCTCCTCTTTTTCCTTTTCTCTACCGCGTTGTAAGACTTCAAACCTACTAGAAGAAACTCTCTCATCGTTGCAGTATATAACATTCGAATTAGTTTTCGTACCCATATTAAACGCATTTCATGTCCTCATACCGCGTTATAATACCTTCAACCGATATATCGGGCTCCAGTCTTGCTTGATTTAACCTTGTAATACTCGCATTTGTCTTCGTACATTGTATAGGAACCGTTTTATATCTCCATACCGCATTGTAAGGCTTTCTACCTAACGAAAGATACACTCACTTCATTGCGGTATGTATGTAAAATTTGCATTAGTTTTCGTACCCATATTTGACCATGTTTCGTTTCCCCATACCACATTATAAGATCTTCAAACGACCTACCAAATGATACTCTCGCTTCATTGACTGTGTAATATGTAACACTCATATTAATGTTCATACCCATAATGGGCCCAGTTTTGTGTCTACACACATGATTATAAAATCTTCAGTAGACTTTTCAAAGCATACTCTCGCTTTGTTGACTGCATAGTATGTAACGTTCGTATTGGTTCTTGAGCTCAGTACAAGACTTCATTTCGTATCCCCATACCGCGTTATAAGACATTGCTACTTTGCCAAGACAGAACATCTACATCAAACGTAATTTGGAAAAATTCAGAGTTACAAATAACATACAGAAAATTACGCGATGGTTTTTACAATTGACCAATTTATACAATATTAGAATACAAGAAATAAAAATAAACTTATTAGCAAACACTCTGCATGTTATTTGAAATAAAATTTAATATTATAAACACAAAAAAATGCGTTAGATACAAGAAAACGAGGTATTTAATATTTGGAACAACAAAATATTTAAAAAAATAACATAATTATCTCTTTTAAAGGATCTACAAAACGGAACCTTCCTTTCAACTTGACAGAAGAAAAAATTATATAAGCATATTTTCGTACGAATAATATTGTAAGATTTAAATAAGGATAAACAGTTTCTAAAAAAAAATAAATCACTTACATTTTGAAGGAAAATAAGTACGACGATGAAATGAATACTGGCCAAACGCGAGTTTGGCCCGGAAATTCAGGTTTTCGTACTCCGTTTTAAGTTAAATTTCTTTACTTATCCTGAATATTTAAAAAAACTATGACATCTACGGCCATCACTCCTTCAGCGTTCTCATTGATTTCTGAAAACTCCGTCTTTTTAATCATTTTAGGTTCAATAGTTCCTGACGTGAGGGAGAGTGGATTAAATTTTTTGCTATTTTTTTAATTTATCTCTAAAGACACATTGCCTAAAATTATGAAAGAAAAATTTTTGAGACCCTTATAACCAACCCTTTCAAACAATGCCCCCAACGTGTACGGGATTGTTTTAAACGCTTAATTTCCACCCCTCTATCCATTTAAATATTTTTGAGTGTTGGCTGTTGATATATATATATATATATATATATATATATATATATATATATATATATATATATATACCTATATATAAGTTAATATGATTTATTACAATAATATTCAATTTTGTTTCTAGGTTAATTGGTTTCTGAGGAAAAGGGCATTGAAAAACAACGAACGGACACATTAACAATGATCGTCTATATTGTTTTGAGGCATGAAACCATAAAATGTGCAAAAAATTAATAAACAAATTGTTTAAATATACGTTTTAACAAAAAAACTAATGAAGTTGAAAGAGCGGTGTAAAAAATAATTAAAATTTTGAACTAAGTTAAATTTAAAAGAAGTTTCCTTAGGTATGTACGATTGCATAGTTAGACAATTCATACAATTAGACAGAAATTTAAAAAGAAAATCAATTCTTGCATATGAGTATTTTGCACCAAGAACTACTTTCGTTTTAATTTTAAATATCACAAAATTATTTTTCGTCTCAAAAGTTGGGCCACATCTTCAGTACAGCTATACCGAGAAATGAAAAATAATTTATAAATCTTCTTTATAATGGATGTACATAATCTTGAATGTGTAATAATTTTGTGGAGTAATTATTTTATATGTAAATTTAAAAAAAAAAACAATCATTATATTTCGATTATATTATTTTTTTTTGAAGAATCTCACTCATTTTTTATAGTCGTTTTATATATATCCTGAGACTTTGACAATCCTCTGTAAGACATTTTGAAATATGCTGGAAAATAAATTGTTTTCGTGTCATAATATCATTTTCTTTAAAAATCACATATCATAATATTTGCTTGACAACACGTACAATAAAAAAAATTTGTTGACAACACGTACAATAATTTAAAGGGTTTTAATCATCAATGCGACGAGAAAATCATGCAATAGTTTTTTTGATTAGCGGAAAACCCCTAGATAGCTCATTTTCCGTTTTTACCAAACAGTCAAACGAAATCAGTTTTCCCAAATCCTGAGAACTATAAAAGGACCCTTTTAGATCTGGAATTTTTTTGTGGGTATCATTATTATCTCACGTGAAAAATGTTTCCCTGCTTCAGCTTAATTTGCGTGGAAACTGGCGGTGAGTACATGACGTGAGATATCAAAGTTAGGATGATATATTTCACTCGCATCTTCATATGAAGGCCTTTAATTTAACACACGTGGAGCAATAACGTAGAGTCTACGTCGTCGATTCGCTTTCCGTTCACATTGTTGTGACAAATCGCTGTCTGTCTAGGCTTCCTTTACGTTTAATATAAGCTTCTGCATAACCTATAAAACTTGAAATTACAGAAGTTTTAATAGAATAAAATGAAGAAATGTAAATCCAAATCTTTTTTGCTTTTGTTAGATGTATTTTTCCATTTTTTTAAATTTTTTACGTAAATTTTATATATTCTTCATCCATAATTTATAGTTTTATATACATAAAAATTAAGTACCAAGGTATTTTGAGGGCATAAAATCAATACTCATAATTTCCGCATATACGTGTATTCAATCGCGTATTACTTTAATTTTTTTGTTATTATAGTCACTTTGGAGATTGAAATGAATCGGAGTTCATAACGTTACGAAATTTAATGGATCTCCGTTTAATTTAAAATACGTATCATGAATTGAATTTAATTCCCCCTAAGGTATAAAAAATTGTATAATAAAGTAAAAAAAAACTGAAAGCACAGTTCAGGTCAGGACCGTAGATTTTTTGTGAAAACAAGTGTTTAATGTTAATATGTAATTTACTTCCATTTACTTGACCTTGAATTTTTAGTTTCCTTGAATTCCTTTTGAGGCGAACTTTCCTTTGATTTAGGTGTTCTGTGATTCCAGGTATATTTAAAATTGTGTTGGACGAAATCTTTAATTTTTTTTTTCCATCGAATACTAGTTTTTCTTGTATTCTGGGAAATATTTTTATTGTATTAATTAGATTCTGATACAGTTCCGAAGGTTTCAATAAAAATATTTCCAAATCGACATCCTAGCCATACTTATTTTTACGTTCTATTAATTTATAAATTTACACAACGCCAATTTGCAACAATCATACGCATGTACTACAAATATATACAGGTATTTTCTATATGTTATGAGCTCAACCATTATTAATGCGTTATTAGTCTCGCAGTTATTGGCGATTGAAGTCAGGCGGCATTCTGTAACAGAAGAAAGTTGACCGGCAATTATTGTACTTAAACAGCAAAGAGACGAAACGGCAAGAAATAAAAATAAAGTAGTTGTATAATAAAGCAAAATGCATAATAAAGCAAACTGCATAATAAAGCAAACTGCATAATAAAGCAATAAGAGAAAAATAGATAAGTCTTACAAGGAGACTGCGTGATTTAAGAAATATAGTTGGAGATAGAAAGTACTATTTTATAAGATCAACGATCGCAATTAAGATAATAATTAAAATTAACATGGAAAAATATTACCAACCATATACACATCTGAAATTTACATATTATGATGAATGAGAGGCAATACAAACGATACATAACCGGCAAGTGGTTGGTTCAAATTTTGCTTCCAATACGAATTTTTATTACATTTTTTATAAACGGTATTATTTAGATATTGAATTGAACTAAAGGTTCTTCTAAAATTTATATCGTTTATCCAATAAAAATAAATTCAGTTTCATAACAATATTCATAAGATTTAGGTACATATCTAAATCTTCGAGGATGATGCCGAAATGCCTACTTGTACTTAAAGTAATGTACTCGTTAAATATACACCCATGCTTCAATCTGTTCACTTCAACATGTTGCGAAATTTGCGCATATACAAAGTAAATATTTCATGATCCAGGTTCAAAATTCTATGTACTTAATTGAACACAACATCGAAATTAAATCTCGTTGACATTGTATAAAAATGCGTTCAATCTCATTCACTATGAACGTTCGACATTTCAAAATACGATTTAGTATTATTGGTAAGCATATGTGCCTCCTATTAGATCTTCTCAAAGTTTATGTTATAAATCATATTTATTGGTTGCTACAATTATCGCTGAGGTTTCCATCAATAAATGTAATAAAAAGAAATAGGGTCTTAAAATGTTCATATGTAATTATTTTACATTAAACCATACATATCCAGATAACTATTCTGAATATAAAAATACTCAAGTAAAATGAAATAACTTTTGATAAATAAAATACTAAACTTGTAATTTTCTTTTCCTGAAATATAATTTGACATTTGAATTAAAAATTATTTGTAACAAGATATCGGTCACGATTCGAGTAGCTTTCTTAAAATAAACTGATATTGAATTCATAAATTATAATGATTACTGCTGAAACTTTTATACAAGTATCGGAAACATATTCCTCACAGGGCTGGAAACCATATGTTTTTAAATGTATGAAGGAAACCAAACAATTCAAATATTGACAATCAGCAAAGAGCACCAAAAAAGTACAATTTTTATTCGTAATATAAAATGAAAAATTAATTAAAAACGCCCAGATTATATATGTTTAATATGTAAAGAACAACGAAAGGTTTAAAAGCACAACGGGGAACATATTTTGTAACTAAGTCTGTCCTGTGTGGAGTAGAGAGTATGTAGAAACTATGTACATAAAGTCTTTTACTTTGTGTATTATTCCATACATCCAATTTCATTATTAATCTTATTTAACTGACAAATAGTGCGTGCAATTTTTGAACGTCAGTTGTAATTTTATACATAAAACAATAAAACAAAATTTTAGCGTTAAATTATAATAAACAATAAAAATTATATAATCATTGTTAGGTTATTTTTAGGTGAGCTTTTCAAAACAGCCATTTTTGTTGTTTCATAAAAATATTTGCTTCGTAATTTTTTGTGTAAATGTCTCTTAAAAATTCGTTTAAAATATTTTTACGACTATGTCAATATATCTTCCGGCGCTTTGTTAGGTTTCTGTTCTCAAAACAAGAAACGGAATCTTTATAAGAACATTCATGTATGTACCCGTCTACCTGTCGCAGTTGTTTATCTCAGAAATTGACTTAATATTACCAGTCATAGTTCATAGCAATATAACGTATGCTATTATACTATGAAATAGCTGAAGTAATCCAATCTTGCCGTTCCCATATTTATTGGAATCCTGATTATCTTGATATTTAATAATATAAGAAGCGAGTCATAATTAAACATAAAGGAGTTGTTGAGCGGGAATAAAAATTGAATTATTTACTACCAGAAAACTATTTCCCTTAAGTACTTTGCTGTTTCGTACTAAGTTATGATTCGTACAATTTCGTACTGAGTTAATTAACAATATTAATTAACTAGGACTATGTTCAAAGAGTTGAAACTTACTAAGTACAAGACAAGTGTTGTTTAGAAGCAAATGGTCGAAATCTATCAAACTAGGGTTGTTTGTCTAATCTACATATCCGCTTTGGAAAAAAATCGTGTTATTTAGCATCTAAATTTATTTCGACAAATCACCTAAATTATAGTCCTCATCTGGAACTTCTGTTGGAATATATCTTTCGTGTTTTGTTTGATCCGGTCAGACTTCAAAATAATTTTTCTTGATTTCTATTTATGAATTCACATGGATATGTTCCTGCAGAAGATAAGTAGCCTTGTGCCTTTTTTTCTTATTTATATGTTCTCTTGTATTTTTTATGTCTAAAATCCTTTATCACAATATAAGTTGTGATAAAAAACTACATTATATTTTATGATATGGCCTGAAAAATATTTCGTTAACGTCTTACGTTGATTGAATGAGTTTTATTGTTATATTAGACTTGATAAGTTCAATGGGTCACTAAAATTTTCATTATATATACATAAATAAATATAAACACGGAAGCCCGTCTTCATTTTAAATCCTTTGGTGTTATAACTGAAATAAGAAACATTTATAATAAACCATATCGAAGTAAAATAAAACGCCTGTGGTTTCACCTCAATGTCTTTTCGTGCGAGGATCTCATTTTGCTAAAATGCATACACAGTTCAACTACACATAGCATTATTTTGTTGCACAAAATTAATTTTGCCATTTCGTTTCGCTCAACTGACATTGTATGTGAAATTTATAGAGACTAGCAATCCATTATAGTATGTCATTTTGATCATTTTTATCGTTCTTATATTGAACAAATGCCGCCAAAAAATAGAATTAAATAATGAAAAATTTCAACACCGAATAAACGTAACTATTCTAAATTAAACACGTGGAGCAATTAAACAACTGGCAATTTATCATTAATATTAAACGCCATGACGTAATTGAAATTTTTATTTCAATTATTCAAGTACAACATAAATATTGTGCAAACACTTTTGATGTACACTTTATGTGTCTACGCTTTATTTCATATAAATACGTTATTTGAGTAAGATATTCAGGTACAGACCATCAATGACTTGTCAAAAAAATCTGGTGTTATATTGTTGCGAAAAATATTTCTATATAAAATGTAAACATTGATGTAGATATTATTTTGTAAATAACGACTCGTCGTATTCACAACGCTAATAATGATTATTTTATATTAATTTTGCGTTGAAAAATTCAACATTTTAACATCTTGATTAGTACTTTCTTAACCGCAAAAATTTCTTTTTTGATAATCATGTATATTTAATATATTTAAAAATAGGTTTAAAAACTAAGCCTGACGTAAAATATTAACAATGCTCCGATGGTTGTGACTTCAAAAAATAATTACAAAGTTTTTAATTATCTATTTCCTTTCTAAGCTTGGAACAAATTTTACATGTTTAGGTCCTCCAGGATAATAGTAAATGTTTATTTACACTGCAGAAATTGTATCACATATTGATGCAATAATTTATATCTTTCATTTTTTTTATATGTATATGGTTTATGTAAAAGTTATATATGCGTAATTATATACTCAGGCCTTCACAAAGAATACTTTTTTAACTTCAATTTTCTCCAAAATTATAAATTTAATATTGTTTTGCCCTGCTTTTTCGATTTTTTCGATCTGGTTTTTTTAGGTTCCGTAGCTCTAATGAAAAAAAAACCTTTACATAATCACTTCATTGTCCATCTGTCAGTCTATCATAAGCCTTTTTTCAGTAATATTTAATTCTGTGGTTCCTTGGACATTTAAAAACTTTAAGGTTCTGAGTCAATGCAATTAAAAATACGGTCATTTTTCCTGCATATTTCGACAACGGCAAATAAATCCAAACTTATACTCTTAATTTTACACTCCTCGTTGATCTAGAATTTGGCAAGAAGCAAGGTCTCACGGGGCAAATGAGAAAAAAAATTGTTAATTTGTTATATAAGATATTTCAGATTTTTTTTTACGAATATTTTTTTTAAATTCGCACCTGTGAAAGATTTAGTAGGCAACATAGTTTGGATCTAAAAACAAAATTTCTTAAATGAGAGTATTATACACCAATAAATTTATAAATGCTTTAATATGAACAAAACCCTAATAGTGCAAGTTCGACTCGTGCTTGACAGGTTTTTATTTTTGTTTAAATTTAATTTATAATTTTATTATCATTTTATGGGTTTACTACCTAAAAAGGAAAAAAAACCAAATCGTCTTTTCGTCTTTGACAGCCATTTCTCTTGGAAATCGTTTGACGTAGAAATAAAAATTAATAAAAATGAAGCACATTAACCGTCTAAAGACAAATTAAATTATTTCATTCTAAACGAGATGCTTGAGCCAAACTTGCGCTTGGCTGGTTTTTAATGCTATATTTCTAAAACTGTTCATTTAGATATCAATGTATATACATCTATTTAAAATAGAAATCTCTAAAAGTATTTTGTAAAATGAAAAATAATCAATAATTTATTTATATAATATATATGTATAATATATATATATATATATATATATATATATATATATATACATATCATATATATATATACATGTATATATATATATATATATATATATATACATGTATATATTTATATTTACGGAAAATTAATAATAAAATTGATCGAAAACATTTTTTTTTGTTTAATAGAGATATTATTTTTTTGATACAATTTAAAAAAACAGTTTTGAGATTTTTATGTGAACCTACAATCAAAATAAAAGTAGACTTCCTTAAAAAAAGAACCATTTTCAAATTATTTTCAAATATTTTCTTTGCAAAAAAAAGGTAATCAGAGCAATTTTTTTAATTCTTTGGGAAAATCTCAATAGATTTTTATTTAAAAAATTGTCTCGTATCTGACGACAAATTTCAGACTCGTTATTGAAGACAATAGAGTAGTTATTGATAAATATAGATTATGCCACGAAAGAGGAAAATAAAAGGACCCATTAAAGGAGTGTTCGATACAGTAACTAACAAAGAGTATGCACAGTGACGTTACATAAGAAATGCATATGTAACTCGACTATAAACTATTAAATTAATATTCACCTTACAATCAAAACACTCCAAAAATATCAAAGAACAATTGATTTAAAATCTACCGGAATTGAGATGTTTATATGCTCAAAAATATATATAAATAAATATAAGAGACATATGGCAACAAAACACGTTTAAAATAATATCTCTTATTTTATCGACCACCGGAATAATCCCGAAACTTCTCTATTATACAATTAAGTTGGCACAATTGCACGAAAAAATCTAAATCCGGTTAAAAAATTCATTATTTTAGACAAATCAAGAAGAATTCGCTGCTATATAAATTCATATGAAAATTCACAACCAACCCACGTCTAAAAACAAAATATCTGGCACAGTCCATCCTCTGTATTTGTAAAATATTACCAACGTTAGCTGAAACAATCAGCAAATAGAAATATTAATTATTATAACATACTTCTAGAAACTTCCTATCGATTAACATTAAAAAAAGAACAAGAAAAACGTCAGCATTATTCTTGCAACAGTAGCAGTCGGTTTAGAAAATAATTTAAAAATTCAGGATAATTGTCCTTTTGATATATTTTGTCCAAAAAAGGGTAAAATGAATATTCTTGGAGCCGTTTCTAGTTTGATTGACCAAAAAATCAGTTCCAGATACACATAATGGTTGATGTTGTTGAACAAAGTAGAGAAGTGAGAAAATATTTTTAATGGGATTATATGCTTTTATACAATAAAAAATTTAAGAGCAAAAAAGTGGATGAAAGGTGTGAACTTTGCCTTGTTTGATGTGTTTTTAATTTATCCTTCTTGCTTTTCGAAGATGCATCGGTATTGTATTTGTTTATAGACTTATTTGATTTACTCATTTTCTACATTTAATTTTTCTCTTTATATCTATTTTATCTCTTTGTATATATATTTTTCTCTTTGGTTGGTGTGTAAGCATTTAAATGTACTGTATTGTTAACTACTGAATTTTATGTAGAAATACTATAATAAATTTTATCCACGGATATTGGAATTCGAATTCCTCTTTTATGGGTACGTGCGCACCGATGCAACTTTATGCGTGCGTGCGTGCGTACATACGTACGTGCGTGCGTGCTTGCGTTCGTGCGTGAGCGAGTGTGTGTGTGCATTTTTTGAACCAAATTAACTTAATTTTGTTAATCTTATTCTTTTTAATAATCACTTTTAAGTTTTCACGAATATTAAACAAAATTACAAAGTTTCCGTTTTAAAGAAATGTTTACATCAATATTTCAAAAACAAGGAATACAATTTATACCGGGTTATATTATTTCCTTATCAACCAAGGTAGTAATTTCGGTTTAATTTTGTTCCTAACTATTATGAAAAACTTGCCCTCAGTTGTCAGTACTGCTGTTTACCTTATGTATACCGATGATTTATAAGTATTCTTATATATCTATAGCCATTCTGATATCGATCTGCACCATCGTAATATCTACTCACTATTCTAATGGATTCTAATCAAATGTACAATTGCGACACACTCTCGTTTGCGTCTTCCCTTCATACGTAGTAATGAGCTGGATGGAACTAATATCTTTTCATCTGTGCGAGATCGCGGTTTAATTATGGAAATTCATCCCACATTTTGCGATCTTCGAAATGTGAGATAAATTACCATTAATTATTGTTATATTGTTATTTTTCGAACATTTCGAAACCCGTCATCTCATACAATTGAAACCTGTCAGAAAGCCTAGAAGGTACTGTCATACGGGATTTTTGGGATTTTCATGATATCGAAAATATTGTAACTTTGTTCAATTCTTTAGTCCATAGAATTCCTGAATTGTAGTAATTTTATATATATATATATATATATATATATATATATATATATATACATATACAATTAAATGAAACTACGTGATGTAGTAATATTTCGACTTTCTTTAAGTTCTTTACCGTGACTTAGGTTTCGTTGTATTAAAACATATAGCCCACCCGAAGATGTTGTGATACAACGAAACCTAGGTTATTTAATTTTAAACAAGGATGCTGTCAAAATTTAATAAAAAAGATGTAAAAATTACATAGGAACTAAGTACTATTAATCAGTAATCTCCAAATTCGTTAAATGAAATATAAAGATATATTAAAAATGACAGCTTTGATTATTTAAACGTGTTGTTTTATTTACGTAGGAGTTAATATGGCCTATAGAAGATATCACAATATAGGGAGATAGGTGTATAAAACTTTAAAACTTTTGCACTGCCGAGCTTAGATAGTACTAATAATTCACATTTATCTTTGCTCACATACAAATAAAAAAATGCAATAAAATAATTATTGCAATTGCCTACATAATTATTTTATTTGCATTTAACGGAATTGTATTCATGCCAGAGATATATTTGGTATAACTTCGAAAAAATACTACAACATTTAACCAATGGTGATCGATAAATTTATCATTGACTTTATTGATTATGCTTTATTCGCGCTGAAAATTTGTACAGAATATGATGTTATATTGAAGGTAAATGCCTTAGGGTTGTGAAAGAAAGTTGATGCCCCCGCTGACGCATACTTATACTTACAAAACGACTTATGCGCCTCTGGGCAGCGCAGCAGTGGCGTAGTTCACTGCCGTCATGTTTACTAATTGTTTATATTATCACACTTTTTAAACAATAGTTTAAGCGGACCTTTGCAAAGCTATTCTACCGGACATTCTCAAAAATGCATATCTCAGAGTTTCACCCCCCTTGAGAATGGTTGGAAGAGGAAAATCGTATACTTTTTAATTGTCTTGTTATTTCTACGCTTACATCAGCCAGTATACTGAATTTCACTTAGGTAGGATACCAAGATCTTGTGTTTTGAGGCTTCGTTGATCTTTCATAAGTGAGAAATGACTGAGTAAGTGACGGACAAAATTATTGAATTTTACATATTAATAAAACCTAAAGTAGTTGAGCCAGAAAACTAAATCTGGTAATTAACTGCTACTCTCAAAAAAAAAGATTTGAGGATTTATATATTGTAGTTCAAATGTTTTAAATATCGCTCCTAGAAAAGTTATTTCAGTGCTCTGCTCGTCTTGGCTTGTCATGGCGATTGCACTGCCGTACTCTCAGATAATAAACTGCGAAAAAACGAAATCTTCAAAAGTGATGGTAATAATATATGATAATAAAGTTAGTATTTTTTTTATCGCCTGATGGTGGTGGAGGGTAAAATTTGTTGCAAACGAAAAGATGTATTGGCAGAAGTTTGAAGAGCTCAGAAAGTAGGTGTATGAGAGAGGTAACGAATCAAAATACAATGTAAAACTTATCATAACAATATTTTCAATAATAATCTTGAGTTATTTATATTCTTTGTCTCCTATGTAAACAAAGGTTTTCATGATTTTACATAAACGGACCCGGTTTTTAGCCAGTTTCCGGAGCTGATCCCAATAATCCACGCACTTAATATCTGACTTACAACCCCTGCTTCATTGGCAACCAAATAGCTTCTAGGTTTCTCGGGGTCTGCCTCAAAATCCCTCTCAAAACACATTACTCGATGTTTCTGTCACTTTTTTCCAGCGTATGCTCGATCCACATTCATTTATTTTATGCGATCAGCTCGATGACGACGACAGTAAAATCAGAAGTTCGGAGCGTTAAAAAAAGTGTAATCAGCTAATTTCCGGCACGTCTTTAATTGATATATCTAATATCGAGTTATTTACTAACAGTTCCACACTTGACATTGGCAAAGGTTGTCAATGGAGAAAACGAACGCCATATAATGAAAGATAAAAATAAAGATACTGACAGTTATAAACGAACTTTATTTTGGCTGGAAGTATTGCGTTTAATATAAGTAGTAAAATGTATAAAAAAAAAGAAACTACATGGAAACGGAGAGAAGATATTCCTCCCTTTTGTTAACTACTGAATTTTATGTAGAAATACTATAATAAATTTTATCCACGGATATTGGAATTCGAATTCCTCTTTTATGGGTACGTGCGCACCGATGCAACTTTATGCGTGCGTGCGTGCGTACATACGTACGTGCGTGCGTGCTTGCGTTCGTGCGTGAGCGAGTGTGTGTGTGCATTTTTTGAACCAAATTAACTTAATTTTGTTAATCTTATTCTTTTTAATAATCACTTTTAAGTTTTCACGAATATTAAACAAAATTACAAAGTTTCCGTTTTAAAGAAATGTTTACATCAATATTTCAAAAACAAGGAATACAATTTATACCGGGTTATATTATTTCCTTATCAACCAAGGTAGTAATTTCGGTTTAATTTTGTTCCTAACTATTATGAAAAACTTGCCCTCAGTTGTCAGTACTGCTGTTTACCTTATGTATACCGATGATTTATAAGTATTCTTATATATCTATAGCCATTCTGATATCGATCTGCACCATCGTAATATCTACTCACTATTCTAATGGATTCTAATCAAATGTACAATTGCGACACACTCTCGTTTGCGTCTTCCCTGCTGATCTCGTCGTCTCGAGCTGATCCCAATAATCCACGCACTTAATATCTGACTTACAACCCCTGCTTCATTGGCAACCAAATAGCTTCTAGGTTTCTCGGGGTCTGCCTCAAAATCCCTCTCAAAACACATTACTCGATGTTTCTGTCACTTTTTTCCAGCGTATGCTCGATCCACATTCATTTATTTTATGCGATCAGCTCGATGACGACGACAGTAAAATCAGAAGTTCGGAGCGTTAAAAAAAGTGTAATCAGCTAATTTCCGGCACGTCTTTAATTGATATATCTAATATCGAGTTATTTACTAACAGTTCCACACTTGACATTGGCAAAGGTTGTCAATGGAGAAAACGAACGCCATATAATGAAAGATAAAAATAAAGATACTGACAGTTATAAACGAACTTTATTTTGGCTGGAAGTATTGCGTTTAATATAAGTAGTAAAATGTATAAAAAAAAAGAAACTACATGGAAACGGAGAGAAGATATTCCTCCCTCATAAAGATGTAATTGAAAATATCAAATATAAATAACGCCTCGACGGAGAAAACGCCTAGATACCTATATAATGCTGGTGGATATAATAATGAGAGAGAAAGTACAATCAAAAGTTTATAATGGAAATAGAATTTATATATTCCTTTATTTATTGAAATGCTCACAAAACAAGTTATAGATACGTAGACGTGTAATAAAAAGAACAGAGTATAAAACTATACCATAACTTTAATAAATAATTAAAATGCACAAAATGGTTAGAGTATTTATGTATACATTTTTAAGGGTTACTTATGTTATGAAATACATTACAAAATATACTAATCAATTATTAAATTTTGTATTAGAATTATATTATTTTGTACATACGGAACAAAAACGGTCGTTGGAAATAACTTATGCCTCATCGTCAGTGAATCTTCATTCGATTTTTAAAAAAAAATTTAAATTGAATTAAGTAACTTAGATTTGGGCAGACTTTTCTAAACGTTTTAAAAAAAAATTTTTGGTCAAATTTTATTTTATGTGAAAATGAATATAATTTATTGAAATATGTAAAAATATGATGAATCGTTTCTTGAACTGTTGTTCACACACTTGTGTTATATTGCTTATATGCCTACAGATTTAATATTTATTTTCCCTTGGCTGTTTATAGTAAAATTAATGATGAACGCAAACAAAAATTACATGTGAAGCAACTTCACAGATTACTATCAACCATAAATTAAGATTTTTCAAATCGTTTATGCTACGTAATAACGATAGAGGAGAAATTCATTCAATCGAATATCACAGCGGAGGGTTCTGATCCACTGGAGCTTAGGTAGATTCCAATACTTTCTTTGGTCTTCCAGCCTTACAATATAACCGAAACTTTAATACATAAAATTATCATCAAGACTTGACGCTAGCTGGAAACTTGAATGTTAGCTGAAAAAAATTAAGAATGATTACTTAATTTTAAATGATTACTTATGAAACGTTAACATTATTCTATCGTTCACAAAGAAGATCCAATACAATTTTATAATTCTTTGCTTTAAATTCAATTGATTTCATTACATGTCATGGCGCGCCCTCTAGCAATGATTTTAAATAATAACATTTATTTATTATCGGCATGTAAATATATTAATCAATCAACTGAACTATAGCCACGTAGGATGATTGCCATAAAATTTAGATAATTTCGTTTTAAGAAAACGATTTCCGACATCTTCCCGAATTTTTAAAATGTAAGGTTTCAAAACGTATATCATTTAAGTGTATCATACGGAGACATTTAAACTATTATATGAGAATCCAATATCGCAAGAAAATCTATGGGGCAACATATGGAAATGAGATAGGGTGAGTAAGGGGTAAAATAGAATTTTAGTATCTCTACGATTAAACTTAAATTGTACTGGACGTGAAACTCCGGCGGCTCAGATAGCTGGGTTATATAAGATGCACGGGGTTCCAAAGTGGGTTATCAATCAGTGGGTGACCTAAGAAGATGGTACCTAAGAAATAGTTATTTAAAAAGGAAATGTGCCTAACCACAAATCTGAAAGAATTCACCCAGTGGGATACCTAAAATTCTTTGTCATAGGTATCTAAAATTAAATAAGTCTAGCATAATGGAGAAATGATTCGAAAATGAATGATGTCGAAAAGTGGCAAATAAACCCCAAACCCGTAATGTGTCATATTGTTGAATAAGTATGATTTTGAACAAGGTTTTTTGGTTACTTCAAAAAGTTATGATCATCAGTCCTGTTCAAAGAAAAATTCGGCGAAATATGTGTAGGGACAGAAAATAGTAGGATACCGTATTCACTATAATAAAGTAAAAAACGAAAGATTAAACATGTAAGCCTCTCTCCTAAATGTTCAAAGCTTTTGTACCTCGTTTGAAATGAAATTAATTTATTTTTCGAAATTGTCCCTAATATGGAATTCTTCTCACAATAAATATTTAACAACACCCAGTATAATTAAATAGAGGGGACATATATATTCTTGTTAATGCTTCAAAAACTATGACATCTGAAATCATTGTCGTATCGTTTTTCCGTAGTATTTTAAAATCCTGTGGTTTTTCAGAATTTTAAAGTCGCTATTTAAAGAAAAAGGAAAAGGGGATGAATACCTTTTTGGCTATTTATTTTTTTCCCACAGAAAGTATACTACCTAAAATTTTAAATAATATTGACTAGATAACTAGACTTTCCAAGCGACATACCACAACGTTGCAGATAATGGAGAATTTACTCTGTTCTCACTAAAATTTGCTTTTAAATATTTTTGAGTGTTAGCTGTTAACATACGTGTAGGCTAATATTCTTTATGAATATAATAAAAATTATTGAATATATTTGGCGTTAATTTTGTAGAAATTCATGATTCACAATTAAATGAAACTACGTGATGTAGTATTATTTCTACTTTCTTTAATTTCTTTACCACGACCTAGGTTTCGTTGCATTACAACATCTTCAGGTGGGATATTAGCAAAGAATCTTTGCTAATATAGCAAAGAATCTTTGAAAAGAAATTAAAGATAGTAGAAATAATACTACATCACGTAGTTTCATTTAATTGTGAATAAAAATTATGTTCTCGCATCAAGCGATTTCTGAGAAAAACGAATTTGCAAGACGGAGAGACGGACATGTGGCTAGTCTTACAAGAGTTCCGTTTTTTTCTTTCGAATAAAATGACTCTCAAATGGTTAAATTATTAAAATATCTACGCAAAGTGATATCTCTTCCTATATACATAGAGGGCTCCAATAACTTTTTATATAATTTTGCTGAATTGAAATTTCTATATCCAGAATTAACTTAAATCATTTTGGGGCCATACGTCTAAAGTTTTGGAATTGGTCTTAGGGGTGGACGGACAGATATGATTCCTTTACTTTTTATAAAATTCAAACATTGAAAAAACACTGAGTTTATTTTCAAAATTTTCCAGACAACATCATAGTTACTCATATTTTAACCCAATAAAAGTTTTCAAGTGAGCATTGCCAATTAAATAAAATAATTAAACATTAATCTCGGAAACAATGCTCAAAAATTAAGTCTGATTAATGATAAGTTTAAATTCACGAGACTTAGGGCTTAACCTAATGACTACTTAGTGTGTTTGAATGGACATATTTCCTAGTTTACTAAAACAAAGGATAATTATATCGCAATATGTAGTATGTTATATTTCTTGTCCCAGATCCTGTGCTGCTGTTATGGCATTCTAATAGCGTGTCAAGTGACGTTTTGTGGTTTTTGGTCGTTTATACGAATGAAACATTGAATTATTTCATGATTATGGTAGTAATGTAAATTGTTTCATATTTAAATTACATTTAATCAGTGTACCAAAGTTAGTGAGCGCATTTCTACGCCATTTGTTTACCATTAGTTTAACAAATTTAAAGATGGAAAAGAGGTCTGGTTTTAAAAATAGTTAAGCAATATTAATACATATATATACAGCCAGCACTTGCTTGTCTTTATTTAAAAATTTTAGAGAGGACAAATTTAATACTCGTTATTTTAATTAGATTTTCTATGAAAGGAAATACAAAAATTCAATAAATATGAGGTAGCACGTAGATTGCAATTTAAGAAAAGTAGTTATAAGTAATCAATGAAATATTTCTTCAAAATTTAAGCAGATGTTGCTAAACACATACAAGCAATTCCAACAAAAAACTTAAATTTCGTAGCAAAACTATAAGTATAATTGTAAGTCTCACGGTTTTCCATAAATATACAATACTTTTACAACTATGAAAGAAATACAAGGTAGCGTATAATAATCTATCAAGCATGAATAGCACTCGCACTACGAGGGTACTTCTGTTTGTATTTAGAAACTTTTGGATATTTAAAATTACCTAGTATTTCTAATATACTATTCACAAATATAATTTTTTCACAATTTGAATACATTGCCTCCTACATCTTTCATAGGCTTAAAAATAAACTAATTTTGAATATATTTACCGTTAATTTTGTAGAAATTCATTATTCAAAATTAAATGAAACTACGTGTTGTAGTATTATTTCTACTTTCTTCTTTCATCATCAGGTGAGCTATTAGCAAAGATTCAATATATTTTTGCTAATAGCCCACCAGAAAATGTTGTAATACAACGAAACCTAGGTCGTGGTAAAGAATTTTAAAAAATGTAGAAATAATACTACATCACGTAGTTTCATTTAATTGTGAACAAACTAATTATAAAAATGTATACTTCGATATGGAATTAAAAATGATTGATGATTGGACTTTACATAAATAAGATTTTTATGACATTCCAAAATAGAAGCATTTAACAACGAATAACTTTAATTTTCAAATTTCTTTCTCGCCCCCCAAAGCCCTACGATAATTTCTGCTTGCGCTCACATTTTTAGATTAATGTGAATATTTTTCTTGGAAATCGAAAAGGCCACAAAGAATAAAATTAGAATAGGTCTCATTAACAGTTAGTGAGAAATGTAGCCGATATTGTACAACATTATTTTTCAATCTATTGAAATAATTTAAAAAACACGATATATGCGTTTCATTAATTGTTCTTGTTGTTATTTGTAGAAATAGCAACAATTTGAAAATTGCAGTTTTAAGCAAATTGGATAAACACATAAAAGTCATTTTAGAAACATACTTGAAATTCGCAGTAAAACTATAAGTATACTTGTAAGTCTCACGGTTTTGGATAAATATACGATACTTTTACGACTATGAAAGAAATACAAGTTAGCGTATAAAAATCTATCAAGCATGAGTAGTACTCGCACTATGACGGTTACTTTTGCATTTAGACACTTATGGATATTTAAAATTACCTAGTATTTCTAACGTACTATCCACAAATATAAATTTTTCACAATTTGAATACATTGTCTTTCACACGCCTAAAAACAAACTAATTATAAAAATGTATACTACGGTATAGAATTAGAAATGATCGATGAATGGATTTTCCCCATTGTGTTAATTTTCAAGACTGTAGGCCGATGGAAATAAACAAACTAAAGTAATTGTTATGCTTAATTCAAAAGTAGTTTTCCTGTATTTTTTTCTATTTATTTACCGATTTATTTACCTCTGACCGATTTAGGAAAGTTATGTTTTAAACGCGATTTCGTCCTCGTAGATTTTTAATGATTTTAATATGGATATTCCATGAATAAAAGTTTTTCCCGCAAAAATACATTTTTCGAAGGTTTTTGTATCGATGTTGAAGAGATTGCTGGCATAAAATGATTTAGTTTGATTATCTGCGGCATTGTGTATAACTGAGAAACACTATTTACTCAACCAGGCAACTAAAAGTTGTGCCTGAGGATTGCAGTTTTCAATGTTTGTTTTTCTTATTTATTCATCGTCATAACAAAGCAGACGTTGGTAAGAGTTTCATGAAATTAAATTGGGAAACTATTTACTATTTTGGATGTCCTTTTTTAAAGTATTTTTGGCAAAAGTATTTCCGGATCTAGGCAAGTAAACAAATAGCTAACAGTGGTCCAAAAATATGACAGTGCATCCAAATAATGCTGTAAATCGAGCGAACGTAATATAGGAAATATACGGAAGATCAATAACCATTCTGAAATGACCAGTCGGAAAATTAACATATCGTCTATATAATAATATAAACATATTAATAAATATTTAAGGCAAGAACCATACTTACATTGACGTCCCAATTTTCTTAAAAAATACGCCAATGTAGCATATTTTTTTAATAAAACGAACACAATTGCGATGAACCAAAAATTGATCAAATTTGTTCTAGGAGCAATCTTGTTAGTAAAAGCCCTTCTTGAAGTCTCCAAACTTTTTAATACTTGATATAATTCAAAGTTTGAATTAAATATATGTATATGTGAAAATAGTTTATAAATGAAAAAATACATAGAAAGCAAAGTGTATTCAATCGGTAAATTACATATCTGGCGATAATCTGTGCTTTAATAATAAAGATTTATTTTATTTCCAAAAATATATTAGTTTGTGTATTCTACAGTTCCATATGCAATGATGTACGATTTCCTATCTCATTATACAAATTTAAGTTACATATATTTGTACGTTTTTCCGGGGTAAGCTTAAAATCAACTAAACAGATTTGGATACTGTTATCACATCTAATTAGGTCATTCATTGAAAACAGTTTTAGAATATTGCACTTTGATATATAATGTAAAGTATCTGAGTGATTAAAATTTCCGGATTATTTAAGCATTAAAGCGCCATTCGTCATACACGACCAGTAGAGAAAGACGTTGGTATAATGAAAAAACGAAGAGAGGTTGATTGGTCTTTTTATCTTTATTTCTCATATAGCAGCTTCTTTCCCTGTTGCTCATGCGAGATGGATATCGCATAGAGTCTTTTAGTGAAAAAACGATCTAAGCTCAATGTCGTAAATTAATATCATAAAATAGTGAAGCATAAAAAAAAGAAAAGAAAATAAAAATATACATATATGTATATATACATGGGAAATATACTTATGAAAAATGAACTAAAATTATTAATTTCAGGCATGTAACTCTGGCTGTTCAAACTGTTATTTTTCAGCAGAAATATTGAAAAAATCTAATTTTCTCCTTTACAACTTTATTTAAATTTTTGTCATTATAATGAGTACATTCACTTGTTTCGGTCTAATCTGTGAATTATTTCGGTCTAATGTTAGAGATTGACTCTAATTCTCTTATTTCGTACTCATAAACCTATATATAGCTTAAGACACTAATTGAATTACAGTCCAGTTTAACATTTTTACTCGAGTTCAGTTTAACATTTTTTTGAAATTGTATATTCAATTTCTACCTTATTTATTATAAAGGGCAGATGTTCTGCTTAGGTCAGAGAAGAATAGGTGGTCAAGTTAAATAATTAAATTACGAATAAAATCTTTTAGTAGTAAACCATGTAGTAAACTGAGTGTCTAAATGTCTATGCACACCTAAACATCGCAAGTAATTAATCTATTTAGACTGTATTCATACTTAAGGTCCAGGTCTCCAATATATATATATATATATATATATATATATATATATATATATATATATATATATATATATATATCAGCGGGGCATGCGTTGGTAATGGTGGTTTTGTTATAGTCACAGTCTTACATGCGATTGAACTATTTTAGAAATAAAAAAACTTTGCTGATGAACCGAGGAAGACTTCATACAGAGAATTTATATTCTACATACATTAAAATTGGATGTAGAATATAAATACGTAATATGAATTACATTCAGATAAAAGGAAAGATCATAATTTTGATCTTCATTTCGCTGCTGGTACTAACTTTTATATATGACGTTGTGAATTAACTTTCAGTTAATATTGCTCTTTTCAAATACTCAAACTTCCTTTACCCAGTTGTCGATTGAAGATATGTTATAAATAGTTAATGATATCGTCATTGTTAATGTACTAATTTCTTAGGGTTGGGTTCCTGAAACTTAAAAAAAATGGAAACCCTCATAGGATCACTTTGTTTTCCGTCCGTCCATCCGTCTGTGTGTTAAAGCTCCTTTCCTCACAAACAGTTTGAGACACAAGTTGAAATAAATATAATATAATTAGATCTACAGTCTTATATTGTAAAAAAACTATAGTTTTTCGGCAGAGGAAGCAAAAATATATGACTCTTTAAAATGTATTTTTTGTCATTAATGCCGTCATCAACATTTATTGGCTACTTTCCGTTGACCTCATATCTTGAAAGTCGAAATAATGCGAGATTTTATAGCACAAGTAAATGAAAAAATCTGAAAATTCATTATTTAAAATTATATGTTTTTAATGTGCACCTGTCAAAGATAAGGTTGATAATATTTTTAGGTTTAAAAAAAAAACATTTCGTAAATATTTTAATAGAAATATTGTGTACCAACAAATATTTATTAATGCCTAAGTGTGCATGGGAGTCAAATACCATACCAGCATAAATATATTCTATAGACTCAAAGGTACAAAGAAGTTAATACTCTATTCAAATTTGCTTTATGAATTATAGATCCATACTTCAAAAGGAAAAACGAAACGCTTTTAATATCGTTCTCGTGTCCATTTCTTCTTTCGTCCGTTTTTTTTAGAAACCGCTTGACGTAGTAATTTAAAGTTTGGCATATTAATGAAGTTACGCATATCTCAATAGCCGACATTCAAGAAATATTTATTCTTGGATACCAATGAAATACTCTTTTTTTTAATTCCACGGATAGTATGTGGTATTGTTTCGTAGGATTATGAGGGTCTCAAATTATATTAAATATATTTTTCATAATTATCTGTCAGGATTTATGGTATTAGACGAATGGAAACGGAAACTATAAAGTAACTGAGTTCATAATGCAAGTTTAATGGGTTTTATCCAAATATCGTAAAACCCATTAAACTTCCAATATGTGTAGGTACGAACCAACTCATTGGGAGATGGGTGGTTTGTATTTACACTATTGTTTAATTGTTTTATCTCTCTTTTATTGAATGAAAGTAAAATAATATATTTCTGCAAATATTATCAAAATACCATTTTTGTTGTAGTTTCAGAAATAAATTTGAAGAGAGAAATACTGAAGAATTTTGTGAAGAAAGGAAAAAAATTGTATATTGATAATATTAGTTGAAATCTATATCTTCAGACACTTACTGAAGAATTTGCAAAAAATATGCAAAAAAATATATACTAATAAATCTAAGAGCTTGAAAAAAAAATTGGGTATTAAAACAGAGAAAGTTATTAAGATATTGACAATAATATTTATATCCACCTTTATATTAGATAATGTTAAAGTAAAAGTAAACCTTATCATATATTATTAAAAATTTATTGAGTTAGAAGTCCATGTTAATGGCGAACAGAAACTATATATCATAAATAAAGTAATTTCACGTCAAGCGAGGTATGGGAATTTTGATGTGCGTGCCAGGTTCGCACTTGGCCGGTTTTATTTTTAAATAATATTAATACAAACAAAGGAACAAAACATATTAAATAAAAAGACCAACTTATAATAATTTTAAAAGCGTTGAATACACCAAATCCTCTCTAAGGTACTAATAATTGCAATAACAGAATCTTCATCTGAATTTACTTTTTACCTGCCCGATTCACGGTTAAACGCACAGTCAGACAAACAGGCATTTCTGTTCTGTTTGACAGTTTATTTATATCCTTGGAGTCATTTCTCCTAAAAAAAACATTTCAATAAATAGGCTTTTCTGACTTTTATATACCTATTATATAAAATGTGACCTCAGAAGTGCTGTGCACCCTTGTCGGAATACGGAAGCCATGTTTCAGCGCGATGGGATAAAATTTCAGGCTACTAGCAATTTCCTTAATTTTTTTCATAGGTCTCTCACATACTGATATAACAGAGTTGCTTTTTTCAAGTTTTTGATTGGCAAAATTGCCATCTCTCAAAGGACGAGTTTTTCCAAGCGATACATCTGTTCGTAGTATAATTTCGGTATTATCTTTTAACCAATATGTGGTCTACCTCTGTGTCTAATTTATCAATAGTGCAGGTAATGTTCAGTTTTTATTTCACGTAAAATCTTTGCACTACTACGTCATACGGTAGTATATTAATTTTGGGAAACCACGCATCGTGATTGACAACTCCAGCAAGGGCGGATTGTGTAGAAGTAGAGCATCAATTATTCCCTCGTAATATTGTCGCCGTGGTGTATTGATTTGATAACAAAGCATACGGTCTTTGACGTTGCATCGCAACCCGGATTTGATTCATTGTTGCATCGCAACTTGGGTTCGATTTCCGGCAGCTCGTCGAGCGGGATTGGACCCTTTTTTTTTTTTTTTTTTATTTTATTTATTTATCACCTATGGAGAAAAAACAAATACAAGTCATAGTGAAATACAAAATAAGAGTTTTTTGACAATAAGGTTAACTTATATCCTAACATTCCCACACGAAAGTAATATTCTACATACATATATCCTCAGTCTTTTCTAGATATTTCCATGATACATTAAATATTCAGAAATTTTATAAAATATTAAATTAAATTTTAATAAAGTAATATTGTTAACAATCAAGCAATAACTATTGAAATTATTGAAATCAGCCTTTTATTTCACTTAGACGCTTTGGGAGACGCTTTGGGTCGTAATACGAAATTTTTGCATTGGGAACCTATATTTTTTTTGTCCCCATGATCAATGATTATTTTTGGTTTTAACTGTACCACTAACAAGATTATAACAAGAAAATACCTAGTATTATCAGTATAGGGCTACATGTCATATTTCTGATGAATCAAAATTAGTGGTGGGTAAATGTTTCCCGAATAAAATGATCGCAAGAAGAAACCATATAAACAAGCTTTCTTTCTGGAGAACTACCTAAGGATCGTGTATACGATCATTTTCACCTGCTATAGCTAGACGAGTTTGAATCAATTTAGGAAAAGAATTTGAAGAGTGCCAAGAATCACATCCAATCCCGACGACATGGTTTTTAAAATGAAATTTTCTGTTTTTTCCCTTAATTTTAACATTTTTTTTAATAATATGTCATATATTGCGTTTCTTTGAAATAATTACTTTTTGAACAAAGCTTTAAGCCACTACCAATTTCTTAAATACTTAATTCTGTAATTATAAATACATACTCAAATACATACATTTCATGAAAAGATAAATATATATGTATGTACACACACACACATATACATATACATATATATATATATATATATATATATATATATATATACATGTAATTACTGCTTCAAATAAGGGGAAGGTCCTCAATTCGTCGGAATATTTTTTTGATGTATGTTCAGAGATAATTCTTTACCGAGTAGACCGATTTTGATGATTCTTTTTTTATTTGAAAGAGGGTGCTATAGGTGTGCTTCCATATAAATATGATGATAAGGCCCGGAAATTAAGAACAGATTTCCTTTAATAATGGCAGTAAATCAACTGTGATTCAAAATATCTATGGGTAGTTGTTATTTTGTTATATGCTACGGGTAGTTGTTATTTTGCAAAATAACTACACTATTTACCAAGTCAGGGTCTGACGATAAATTCTAGATATGAACAATGAATCTCCTTAACGGATATTAGTAAACCGTGATTAAAGATAACTACTACTAGTAGTTGTAAGTTTGCAAAATAGCTACACCGTCGACCAGGTCAGAGTCTGATAAATTCTGAAGATGAACAATGGAACTCCTTGAAGGATGATAGTAAATTGAAAGTGATTCAACATATTTGCTACTGGTAGTCGTTACTTTGCAAAATAATTACACTATCCATCATGTCAGAGTCTCTTGATGCGTTCTGGAGATGAACACATTAACTCCTTATCGAGCGGTGGTAAATCAAACATAATTAAAAGATATTTACTACTGGTAGTTATTATTTTGCTAAATAACTGCACCATCGACCAGGTTTGATGATGAATGATGATGAATGCTGCAGATGAATAATGTAACTCCTCAACGGATGGTAGTACATCGATCGTGATTCAATATTTGTGCCACTGGTTAATTGGTACTTTAGTCATTACTTTGCAAAATCTGGTATTGTATGTCGAATATGGAGAAAGAAACTCCTCAAGTAGTAGTTTTATAATTTTCAAAATCTGATATTGGACTTCGGATATAGAGAACCGAACTCCTCAACGGTTAACATCTATTCATTGGCGGCTACTACTATCGCTTCATTTCTATGTGTTGTGGCTAATGAACTTTAGACAAAGAGAGTATTATCTATATACTAGCTTTTGCCTGTGAATTTTAATAATCGTTCAATATTTTAAGAAGCCAAATAATTATGATGACGACTGTTAATATATTAATCACTAAAAGTTCTAAAATGAAATATCTTAAAAAATCTGTTTCAAAAAAGGTAGGTACTGAAAAGTAAAAAGTAATTACCTCAAAATGGATACCTACTTATGTGCATTAAATAACTTACTTTTTTGAAGTAGCCAGCACCGTCAAATTTAAATCAATTTTTTTATATTTTAAAGGCGCCTTTTATAAATATATTTAGTAATGTAGGCACATTAGAAGCTAAAGTTATAAATTTACATCGCAAAAGCAAATAAATTAAAAATTTATTTAAGTCGGTCGATAGCGCTGTTATTTATTATAAATGAGAATTTGAGAATTAAAATATGTCCCTATATTTTGAGCTAATTATTTTTTATTTTTCAGTACCTACTTTTTTGAAGTCAAAAAAAAGTTTTTTAAAAGATATTTTATTACATGACAAATACGAAGAGATGAGTGTTTGAATGAATATATATAAAAAAAAAATAAAAAAAAAAAACATATAAATATATATATATATATTATTTTGTTTATCACATAAGCAAAAGTTAATTACGTCGCAATACATTGTAGACAACATTTTTTTTCATTTCATTTAATGCTCCCCATAATGGTACTACAATAGTTTTTGATGATTTACGTGAAGGAAATAATGAAGTAATTCTGTTTTCATGGCCAGGGGCTATTTTAAATTAATATTAGTTACTAAGGTACGAATATACGATGTTTACGATGCAAACAATAAACCGAACCGAATCAACATATTATTCAATTTTAAATAGTTTTTCATATTCGTTTTGGTTATTTCAATATTATAAGAGTTTTTTTTTATAAATCTCATAACTATGAAACTGTAGCATATTTGATTTACAACTAATAGTAATAATTTTTAGTTTATTTCACAATATGTGGCATGGGTACTTAAATTTTTTAATTTACTTTGGTACAGACATACATGACATATATTATTTTAATTTTTAATTATTTACCTATCTATTTTATTGAAGTTTAATATTTGTATTAAATTTCTGACTTAGAATTGAAATTTAATTGGTATTTGTCATTTATTTTCCTTTAGACCGTGAAAGCAAAATTTAGATTAGTTGTGAATTTCAATGATATCGTTCCTACGAACATTTTTTGTTTTTCATTACATATTTTTTTTTACAAATTTTATAATGTGATTATCCGTAAAAAAGGAACTTTTCTTAATTTATATTATTTGCATCATTATATTGAAGGTTAATTTTTTTAATTTCTTCTTAAAAAAATTATATTTTGATATTAAAATATTTTAGACCGTTAATTTTGAAGTTTCATACGGCAAAAAACATCAATATGCAATTTTTACGGTACCATTAACTGAAACATCCGTATGTCTGTCTATCACGGTTGTATGCGTAAATACTAATATGCACATTTCTTCACAGCTCTAGCACTCAAAAATAATTGCAACAGAATTTCAGAAGCCAATCAATTATTTAAAAATATATTTTCTTTCATAATTTTAGGTAGTGCCTTCAGACAACCCCATGTTTCCGAATCTACCAAACCAAATTTTTTTTTAAATTTATGTTAAAACCCGGGCGTCCGGGTATCGTCTTGAATGTTCTTACTTCCATATGTTATGTATTTCTTGTCCTATAATCTTTCCACATCCTCGTAATTTGAGTCGACTCACGTAGATTAATATACGTTATGCAAAAAGATAAATAAACTTAAAAGCTAAAGTCAAATACGCACTTGATCATTACCGGCGGCACCCGTACGTAAGAACTTAATGCGTCTGCAGAATTTTATGAGAAAAAACAATTAAACTAATCCTAGGGGCAGAAAATAATATTCTAGATACATTTAGCATTTAAAATTTAATGACTTTTATGGTAAAATACATAAAAAATATCCTCATATTGAATTTATTCTTGAAAACATGCATCATATTTTGTTTATGCTCTTGAATGTTCATCACAAACGGTCTTAGTACAATCTATACCCGATTTTCGATTTCTCCTCCAATTTTTGTAGATACCCTGGTAACAAAGATAGCATGATCCTTTTCCTCCAGTAAAATATTTTAAGTATACTCGGTTGATATTGTCGATCTGCATTGGTTTTGCATTTGATCCAGAGAAGCTTTCAATCGTAATCTCAGTGGTAACATTTTGCAAAATTTTACATTTTGAAATTGATCTTCAATAATTGGCATGCAAAATACTTCATTTAACTGTCGAAAAATATTAGACCCTTTTTTGGAGTTTTTTAACCTTTTATTGCTTTCATTAAAAAATACCTAATTTGCAAAACGCCCGTTGCAATCCAAAATGTAATAAAAAAGCTAGAGGCCATCGGTTAGTCCACCTGTGGATAATAAAACCTGATCCATTGTATCGACTCCAACCTCCGTTTTTTACAATACCGAATAATTTATGATTTTCTCGTCCTGATTTGGCAAATTTTTGTATGTGAGTGCATCGAAGATAGTGGTACAACATACCTTTTTTTAGAACATTAGAGTTTATTATCACTTTTCTCATGAAATTCGAATATATTAGAAATTTTTTTGCGATATTTAGATGCTTGCATTTCCACAGGAATGTAAATTTTTATTTTTTTTAAAGTTCCTACAATTATCAGATTCCATGAAAATAAATATTTACTAATGGTAAATTAGTAAATAAATTATCCATCAAAACATTTGTTCCGGATCCTCTATATTATGCCACTTAATATCTTATTACTCTTTACTTTGGTTTTTTATGCGAAAGGTCGTTAATTTGTCAGTCCAAATTTGACCACTCGATGGACATGAATTTTTTTCGTCGCTTATCCAATATATTTTACTCCATAATTTGCTGGCTTTGATGGTGTACACTGAATAACACTAGCACATCCTTTTCATTGATAAAGTCATCGACTCTCAAACACTCCGTTAGTTTGTAAAGCGCTCATAAAATGGGATTTAACATGGTCCCTATATCGCGGATAGGCGCTGCTATATATTCTATGACATGAACTTGACGAGTGTTCATATCATCAAAGCGAAATAATCTTATTACACTCCATAGCCGATTAACGTTTGCCATTGGAGCTTGATATAAGGAATGAGAAGTTGACTTCCACTTATTTGATGGATGGTCAATGTTAGAATTTTTTGCACCTGATAATATAACAATTTCTAAGAACGAGTAGAATTGTTAGAGTTAAATTTTTCAGTCACTTGCTTTTTCCTAGAATTTTTCTCTTGATGTGCTTTGTAAACAGTATTCACCTACTTATATGTATGGCTAAAAAATATGTCAACTATTTCAGCAATGAAAATATCTTTAAACGTTTGATAGATCGATAAAACCTCTATTTATGCGTGGTCCAGATTTTTTCTAAAGAATATTTCTAGTAGGAGTTTGATGTTGAATTGGTGGTATTTTCGACACAATAGCTTTATTTTATATTAGAAACTGTGGCATCAAATTTGGTGATTCATTACAAACTGCAAATCTTTCAGTTGGTTCATCAACATCCTCTATAGAAATATTTAATTCCTCTATAAAATAACCGCTACTCAGGTAGTAGGATTTCCCACTGTGACTCTCGAAAAAAAAAAATTTAAAAGTTAAAATTCCCCACCCATCAATCACTTTTTTTTAATGAATATACTGTAAGGGTACCTGGGTATTTCGGCTATTGAACAACGTTATAATGACTAGGTATTGACATACGAGTTAAAAAAGTAGAGTTTTTAAGAGCTTACGTGAAGGTCGTAGGATAATTATAATGTCGATTTTAAATATTTATGTTACTGTACTTAATTATATTATACCATAAATTTATTTCAATATCCACAAAAGTAACGATTCATGATACAGTAATTTTACTTCAAATGAAGTAAAAAACATTCACCCACAAGCTCAGCTTACAATAATTTTGTTTTAAATAGTTCAGATCAAAGAAATAAAATTAGATTTATGGATTGTCCTAAAATAATTGCAAATACCTTTAATTATTGGATAAAAATACTTAATGGAGAAAGATAAAACTTTCGAAAAATTATCCCAAGTAAAAATTCAAGTAATACTTTAAAAAAAAATATTGGCGGCCTATAAACATAAAATCGAAATACTAAAGCGAAAATGATTCAAGAAAATTGTATAAATATTTTGAGCATTAAGAGGACCGCACAGTGCATAAGGTACAAAATAACGCCCGTACCGCCTTTGCGAAGCAGTTAAAGGGAAATAACCTTCACAGGTCCCGAGGCGCATAAAACAACCCTTTCATATCTCCAACTTGTTTACGAGTTTCATAATTAAATCAAGTGAATACATATTTTTCACTTGTTCAACTTAATTTGCCTAGAGACCGTTGGTGAATACTTGTCGTAAGAGTAAAGATGAGACGGTCTACTTATTTGTCCCTTAATTTAAAGCATGACGCTTTTGCCAAAAACAAATTCATAAATATGTGTACCAATTCATTACATATAAGGATAATTACTTTATATCAGCCCCCTGTTCTGCCATATCTCTAAATTTTTCTGATATTTTTAAGCGATGTTAAGTTACTACACAAGTGTTTCTATAATTGATAACATTGAACTTATGACTGGAAAATTAATTTTTAAATCTAAAATTGATTGACATCTAATGTTAAATGTTCACTAAATCAATATTGTAGTTAATAAAATAAAAATAAAACAAAAATAAAAAATCTTTACATGATTATTCCTATATGAAGTATTCATATTAAAGTTTTGTATTTAATTCAAGTATCGGGTTGGCAACGAACAAATCTGCCATTTCTTCCGACAATTTTTGGAATAGGTAAAGAGAGCGATATATAAAGAGAGCGATGTTTAATCGTTTAGTCAGCAACTGGGTTTAGACGAGTAACAAACAAATAAAATATGGTAATAAATTGCTATGTTTTCGTGAATTTCGTTTAGGGAAAAAAGCGAAAGAAGCAAAAACTATTGTATGCACAGCGATTGATGGATGCATACTCTCTACTCATACAGCCAAGCATTGGTTCCACAGATTTAACGAAGAAAACTTGGTACTCTCCTATTATGTCTATTCAGGATGACTCTTGACATAAAACTATTACTTCATGAAGAAGTGAAAATATTCAGTTTAACTAACGCATAAGCTACAAGTAACACTAATGCACTGAGATGGGGAAGGGGATTAACTTCTTAGGTTCCCATCTAATAGTAAAGGCATATAGAGGGGCGATAGTTTATTCGAAGTACCTACTCCCTATTTCTTCCACTTCAGCTAGCCTTTCCCTATTTCACTTGGCTCGGATCTTCTTATCATTTTTAGCCAGACGCGTTTGTCGTGGGTCGTCGATTCGAGAATTTCCTTCAGGTCATCATTGATAATGGACAGCCAAGTTAAGTATTTTTTTCCTCGTTTCACTAGGTCAGTGTATATATATAAAACCATCTGTGTCACATAATTGTCGTGCGTCCTTATAACACCACATCACCTCAGCCGTGTTTTTGGGAGTCTATGTTCGATTAAAAGGATATTAAAACTTTTAAGGATATTGTCGTTCCTCACCCCGTTAAGTAGAGTGAGTCCTGCTGCCGATATCAGTATGCTTATTTCCGTTTTGGGCATTTAGGGCCACTTTAGGTATATGAGCATAGCAAACCCGGAAAAACTTGTAGTAGCATACCCGGAAGATCACGACATTTTATTCAGCCAATACGATCTGTTATACTATATCAGTATCAATCATACCGTTGTTAGCGACCACTAACACTAAGTATTTGAAGTGGTCGGCTTGCCTCAGACGGTTCGGTAAATTAAGCGTGCTATGTTGGTTTTACCCTAAATTGCAGTGCCAACATGCATTTTGTCTTTTACTACTGATTTTCATTCCATCGGTCCCTAATAAAACACTTCAAAAGATTATTCCGGATCATCATTGAAAAGGAAAATATTTTCCACGTAAAGTAGATCCCAAGGGAGATTTTTCTCTATTCCTGCAGTGAGGTATTACAGGACAAGATCACTCTCCTCGTATTTCAAATTCATTATTTACACCTGCCATATTCCTTACTTTGGTACTGATATTGGTATACACATTGGTGATAACTTTGATATAGCTTTCCTGTACACTGTGCAATGTCAACGATAGTCTATTATGTGTTGTGGAACTCGATCGAATAACATTTTAAGATCTATAAAAACTAGAAGGACGTTTTTACTTATATATAATTTTTTTTGTAATATAACCCTTAAAGTGTGTAGTGCGTCAATGGTCGATCTTCCTTTTAAAATCCGTACAGATATTCTGTATCAATTATTGATTGGAGAAGTCTTTGGCTTATGACCATTTACCTTACTTCAAACATATGTAATATATCTTTTGTTGCGCGGTAGGTAGGTAGATACTACTGGAGAGAAAAAAAGGTAGAGTATTTTAGCGACATTATTATCTACCCAGTTTTGTAAAAATTAACATTTTAAAGCAATCCATGAAAATGAAATAAACGTGATTTGATAAATTATTATGCAATTTTCAGAAAAAGAGAGTGCCACAGAAATGTTAAATGAGAAAATAAAATATTTGCATAGATATAGAACTTAAAATAGATGTAAAGGCGCAATCTACATTACAGAACCGATTAATGAATAATGAATTAATGAAAGAAGTAACTCTGTACAAACCAATGGAAATTTCGTTATTTGTGTTGTTTTATGCTCTAGGAAAAAGGTAATTGTTATCAGAAAATAAAACAGGGCAGGATAAAAAATCACAATTTTTATGTAGTGTAGTGTATCTCTGAATGCATACAAGTAAATTTCCCATTTGTAAATTCGCACCGAAATATAAGAAACCTCAGTGAGGTAAATAAAAAATAAAGACGATTAGTTGAGAATAACACGATTATTTACAAACAAAAGTGACTTTGACTTTTGAATTAATAAATATTTGTTTGAACACTGTTGCTGGTAATATTTATACGTTGACCATTACAGTCTGTTAAATAACAGTACATAAGTTAGTTAGCAAAGGAAGAAGTTTCTTTCAAATACTTGAAACATTCATACTAGACAATGTCTCATATTACTACATTTGGAAATAGATTTCCATTAGAATTCCTAGGTCGTTTAGATATCACACTCATGAGTAGTAAGTGCCTTAATTGCGCGTGAAAAATGTCCTTGCGTTTTCATTAATTTCTAGATTATACTGGAATAAATAAATTATTAATAAATCACATTTGAATCAGATTTTTCCAAAAAATCTCTTTCATATGTGAAAATTTTTTCAATGGGAATTTTCTGAAAAAGTCAAGTATACATTTTACCTTGGTTTACAATGATACAAAAGCTTAACTACAGTATATCTACAATGATTTTGGATCCCAGAACAGAAAAAAATTGTCAAGAAATACTAAAATTATACGGTAACAACATGCTTACAATTTTCTATAGAAAATTAATTTCAAATTTTAATTCAAAACTTTTGGCGATTTGTTAGGATATCTTTAAAAATTGCCCACCTGAAGGTATTGCCATGCAACGAAACCTAGGTCATGGCAAAGAATTTAAACAAAGTAGAAATAATACTACATCACGTAGTTTCATTTAGTTGCGAAAAATGAAATTAAAATGAATTTCTGCAAAATTAACGCCAAATATATTCAATATTTATTTTCCTACAAAATGAAATAAAATGTCTTGTTACAAAATACTTTGAATAAAATAAATGGATAAAGGAATTGTTATTCACATATTTGTTTCATTTTGGCACACATTGTTTAAGTAAAATTTCAAACTGAACAATTATTTAATTTGAAAAGTCAAAAAAGGAATTGCGTATTATGTACAGCATTTTCCAGGTTGCTGCATTTTTGTTTATGTATAAAGGAATGTTTTGTAAATTATTTCTCATCCTCTTCAAAGCTGAATTGCAGAAAGTAGTTAGTGGTAATATTTAGTTTAGAATATTCTTCAATATTTGCTTACTGTTTGGTTACAGTTATCATGGCGGTATTTATAATGGATCAAAATAAAATCAAAGTATTATCTGGATGCATTCTTTACTTGACCTTGATTTTACACTGCCATAACGCAGCTCCAAAAAACTTGTAAATTAATGCTTGATACGTTGAAGAATGAATACTCGATTGTAGTTTGTATGAAATTTTAAGTTTGTGTCGTAGCAGTTTCCAAAATGTTTTACACCAAAATCATTAAATACCTACATTATTCACTGACAAATCTACTCATATTCAAACCATAAAAAATTATAGGTCACTTCAAAAAGAGCGAGAACGTTATGATATGGCGCATGTGTAGTATTTCATACCAATGAAAAATATGGGTTATTGGATAGAGACAAATGTAAAGTTTATCTTACTACTTTTACTTTTTATATTTAAAACATAAATATTAAAAAATTAATATTTAAAAAAATTTTAATTATATTTTTTTAGGATCATCGATTTACTTATTAATTACATTTGAGGTCCGTTTAAAGGTTTTTTAATTTGTTATTTGCATTTTTCTTTGAAGTAGAACTTTAGTCTCTTTTGACATGTTACGATTTAACTTCTAATGATTATACGCAAATATCTTTAATTATCCTTATAAAGTGCAGTCGAGCTTAACCTACAAGTTATTAAATGTATATGAGCAGCCCCTTGTAACTTATGATCTAGAGTTATACCCAGGAAAGTGGCAGTGCTTCCTATTTCTAGTACTTTGTTATTAAAAATTACACCTGGGGTACATTATAAATATATATAATACCTATATTTCCACTTTTATAATTAGAAGTGATCTCAATATATCTACATCGATCCTTGTCCCGAGATTTAAGATCCAAGTTCACCTCGCTAAAACCATAACTGGGAAAATGGGTATACGAATAAGTATATAATAACAAATCACGGCTAAAAGTCAGTTTATGCAACACACTGCAGAATACATTTTAGCTAATGATTCCTTACAGTACAATACTGTTTTTCACATATTGCTTTAGATTCTGTGCATCCAAATTATTTGGACATTTCCAATGCTACGTCACTGTTATTTCACAGGAATATTTTTATTTAAATTTCATCACAAATTTTTCCCTTTTTTAGGCGCACGAAATCACGAGTCAAAGCTAGATTTAAGTAAAAATATATAATGATTTTTATACATAACTCCTTGGAATAATAAAGTAAATGAAACATAATATTATAATTAAGATGTAGACTATTTGGTTTTGTGACTCGATTTGCTTTACAAATTTATATTTTAGTTTTGCGAAGGTTTTTAATTCAGAGGCATTTTTCAACATTAAACGGATTCAGCATTATAGCCTTACGGCTTACTTGTTAGTCGACACATACTATATATTATATTTTTCCCTTACATTTTGAGAGTACAGGACGAGCAGCTGATGACCCATAAAATGGTAGTTTGCTTAATAAAAGCCTGTTATATTATGGAACCTAAGATAATATATATGCCACTGGCACAGAATAACATTAATCGAAAAAAAAATGTGTAATATATATTTCGCAATAATAATAATAATATATATTCTTCGACAGAAAAATTAGAAACAGAATAATCTTTATTATTCTGTTTCTAATTTTACACATTAATAAAATTTCTTACAGAATTTTTTTGGAAATTTTTGTAAACATTTTACATTTAACGCGAGCAATGTAGTACATATTTAACTTTTCCGTCAATGTTGGTATATTTATGATTAACATTCAATGGTTTTTTCCTACTTCATTATTTTAGTTATCTATATATTCATATTAGTGTCACCTTATGCGCAGTGACTAACTCCACATACTCTATCAATGAATTCAATACGAAACGACGTCTTTTATACTAGAGAAACAATTACCGATGTGTGTAACTAGTTCCTGTGGGAAATCTCGATTCACTGTTCGTCGGACAGACGATCCTTTACGACGGACGTGGCGAACATAACTCGCGACCTAATTTGAGTAAGTTTTATAGTGTCGTCACTTGGGCGGGCGGCATAAATAAAATGTCAAAGCACTCTGCGGAGCAAGCTTTTGTAATATACTTGGACATGGTTTTGTAAGAATCCAGCATAGATTTGTTAATGTCTTTGTGTTGCCTGTTAAAGTGTCCATGATAACAGAAGGAAGCCAAATACAAAATTCTGATGGTAAGTAAATAAAAATACTCATAATTTTTTTATTACTTCTTGTGGTTATTTATTTAAAAAAGAGAATTTAGAATTAACCTAAAATATCAGAGAAATGGGCGAAGTAGACAAATTTTCATTTACAGTTCGATAGACAAATTTATATCCATTTATATCTTAAGATTATCTAAGCTTATTAAGATTATTTACGTGACACTTAGATGTGAAAAACTCACCCACTCTGTAGCTTCTATATAGAGGATTCGATACGTGGAAGTAAGATTAATTGAATTATCTTGAGTTCTCGCTGATATGGACTTCCTAGCGCAAGAAATAATTAACAATATGTAAAATAATTACAATGGGTAGTTATATATAACCGCAAATATTTCAAAAACTACGTCATATAGAATCATCGTTATAGTTTTCCTACAACTTTTGAGTATGGTTCTCAAAGCTAAATTTTTTCCTTACCTTTAGGTTTAGTAAAGTAAATATAGATACTTTTTCCAACTTTTTCAGGATTTCTCTCAAGGAACACTACCTTATAATTATAAAAATATATTTTTGAGGCATTAACTGTTCCTTTACTCGAATGAACCACACTATGTGAAGGACACATTTTTTATAAATGAATTACTATGCCAAATTTTCAAACGAATTACTTGTTTCTAAGTCATGTGGCTTCTGAGAAAAATGGCTGTAACAAAAGGACAAACCGACACGTTAATGATCAACTTCGTAGATTTTAACGGGAAGTACCCTACAAGTTGTAATTTATTGACGAGTGTCAAAATATCAAGCATAAATTGCTGTATTTTTTATTACACTTACTTAGACGTTTCATTTTCTTAGCAGCACGGGACTAAGTATTTAGCAAGGGACTTAAGACTAAGTATTAATTTCAACTGGATACCTCCACGCGTTCCTATGAAAAAAGAGTCTTGATAGACAGATAGACCGACAGATGGAACCCGAAGTGACTAAAGGCTCCTTTTTTCCTTTTAAGGCTCGAAAATTTAAAAATCCTTTGTGTTTCCGACCACGAATAAATTAGTATTCGTTAGTAATTTCATTGAATTCTTGTCATGATACTAATTTTTCATAAAGGTTAATGCTAATTGAATAAGAATTTTAATGTTTGATCTACTATTATGATTCATCTCTTGTATTTTTTATATTAAGAATTGAAAATGTATGCAAACTCAATTGTCTAGTAATTTCATCACACTACTAAAATTAAAGAAGTTAGATAACTCGAAATAAAGGTATTAAAATGTACTAATTAAAACCTATTTTTGGATCTTATCTAGATTTTCATATAGTCTTGTTTGGATATGGGAAGGACACGCACATTGCAAACGAATTGGGATCTTAATTTTGCGTAAATGTTGCTAAAAATTAAAGTTTGACGGTAAAGGAAACATAAACTTTATTTTAAAAACTTTTCTATAATATCTTACGCAATGGGTACCTTAATTTTTTTCTATTCCTCTTCTTAATAGGGGAAGACCCTATCCTAAATAATATAAAACAATTTGTGGCTGTAGATCCATTTACATGATTATCTATTGATTTGATACCTTACAAAATTACATGCACATGAGTTTAAAATTGTAGAAACTGCGAGAATACAAATTTTTACCTAACTAATAAATATAATCTCATAAACATATCATACATATTAATGAGTCATGAATAAAAATTTACAAAGCATCTGATATTTAATAAATAACGTGAATTAACTAGTAATTTTTTCTTTAAACCACAGAAAGATTTTATATAACAGTGGAAGATAGTGTAATGAATTAATTAATTCGTTAAGACTGTGGTAATATTTCGTTAATTTTAATGACAAAATATACTAAATGAAATTAGCATCTGTTTTTTGCATCAATACTAGATGTAACTCTTCCATTGTTTTTTTTCCTTTCCGGTACCGTATTGATAATACACTGGACAAAAATAGAAATTGATACTTGATCACTTTAATCTTTTCACGTATAAATTTGTTTAACATAAAAATAAGAAATTATGTTTATTTTTGGCAGAGAATTGAGCAAAATGTATCAAATTGAGTATCGATTAAAATACATAAATAAAGAAATAAAAAATAAAAAGGAACGCTTGTGTATTTTTTTCCATTACAGAATATTGGATACGAAGTGGAGCAATAATCTATGCTTATTAATTACTGAATATCCAATTATAGGTAGGTCTATTTAAAAGGTAATAAGGTAATGTTAGATGATTTAAATGCAGACCCGGCATTCACAGGTTTGAAATAATAATATTTTATACACTTAGTAATATTTTACCTGTGGAAAATTATATTGCGTCAGTATGTTAGAATGCTCAGCTAGCTAATATTAATCACCTATTGCCTCCGGCGTCTTTTTAAGTGATGGAATATATGATGATTATACACGTGATTCGAGAAACAGTCTGATACGTAAGCGTAAGTTATCTTAATACTTTAAGTTTATAATATCCGTGGATCTACTTATGTAGCATCGCACCACAATACCTATCTCGCACAGCAGCGGTAACGCCCATCATCTTGCATACTGTCACCATGGCGGCAATGGAAGCTACCAATAATTATATTCGACGTTTTGACGCAAACCGACGGTGCAATTGATTAAAACCGATGGTGCATTAACGGTTCCCAAATACACAATTTTAATAGCTACTAAAATGTAAGTATTTTTTTTGTAATTTAATGTTTTTATTTACGACGTGAAAATCTAAAAATATTGCCTTAAGATTTTATTCGTGTATACTTTTAAGCACAATACCAGCTCTATCCTATTTATAAACATAATAATTAACCGTAACGAGTTTTTCATTATATATGTATATATATATATATATATATATATATATATATATATATATATATATACATACATCTATATATATATATATATATACATGTATATATATATATATATATATATATATATATATATATTATATACACTTCTATATGTATATACGGTCACATATATTTATCTGTTTGCCGATTGTTTTGAACAGAGACACGTGGACATAGTATAAAGGAATACATTAGACTTTCAGATTCTGATATGGAATAAGACTTTTTAGATCAGATCATAAAGTTTCATTGGAATTTGTGTGTTTATCTTATTTCACTTACGTCTTACGATCATCGCATAATTATATGGATTTTCTTGGATTACGAATCTAATTTCTTATATTTAATTTTTTTCATGAAAATTGCATTAAATATTTTACTTAATTTTTTATTAACAACTAAGAACAACATGATGTAGTATTAGATCTACATTATTTAAATTATTAATATTATCACAGGTATTTTAGAAAATATACAGTTAAACTCCACTGAAATATCGAAAATTATAGACATGTCTAAATTATGCATGGAGCAAAATTATTTCTTATTTGTTTTCAACAAATTAATGACCTCGCAATGGATTACTCCCTCAGTGCCCTGTTAGCCGAGATATTCATGAACCATCTGCAAACTATCTTCTTAAACAGAAAATTAGCAACCAAAGTAGTTTACCCTTATAGATATATAAGCGACATTAGTTTTGTTAACGAGTATTTTGGCAACGTTGCATGGACGACATCTTCATCTGCTTGAAATGTACGTAGCGACAATTGGACCAGTTTTTCAACTTTGCTCCCTACACAATAATATAAAATTCACTTTAGAAATAGATTCCCATTATAAAACTAATTTTTAGCTATCACATTAGAACTTAAAAACAATAAACATAAATTTAGTATATATTTAAAAGACACATTTGCCCACGCTTCTTGCCGAGTCTCATAAGTTAGCCGTCTTCCATTCGTTGGTTCAAAGAGTTTTATTCATCCCACTAGAAAAACCTAATTAAACAAGTATAAAAAAATCACAGTAACCCACCAAATAACCCACCATAATTGTGACCAATTCTCACAAAACTGCATCAGAATATATCACGAAAAATACTTATCGAAGAAATAAACCCTGTCGTACCAAATAATATTAAATTTTATTATAAGTCCATCCCATATATTGGTGATGTATTCATTAACCTAGGAAATTTCCGACTAATAATAAAAATATAAGTAATAACAAATGTCCTTGGGTTTTATTAATAACAAAAAATAGATTAATTTAAAAAGAGTGGTGCAACTAAAAAAATAAAAAATAGATGTAAAAAGAGTAGTGAAAATGCAACAACTGTAATAGCCTATATATAGGTCAAACAGTAAGAAATTTTACTCCTAGATACAAAGAACACAATGCTAGCTGGCGAAATAACAAAACAGACGCATCTCATTTTGCAAAATATCTTATTGAAAATAACCATCACCCTCATACCAACAATGCTCCCTATTTATTACAAATAAATACAAAAGCAATACACAAACATCCTAGAAACATTAGCAATGAACATATATATAAGAGACACCAAAATTAATATATTAACTGGATAATTCAATACACATCACCCTCCCTCACTATTATTTAGACATAATATACTTAAAGAACATACATACTGCATTTCACTTCAAATTGTTTCAGCCCGGTTGCGTAGTTAAGGAGACACATCACAAAAGAAAACAAGAAACGAGAGACATATATAATTAGTTACATAACCTTGTCCTAACCATTAGATGCTCGTGTCATTGTATAAATATATTATTAGGAACAACATCCATTTAATTCACTACGTACACTAAAATACTTGCACATTGTATGACTTTTGAAAACATAATAAAAACTAATGGCTTAAAAATTGTGAAAACCCAATCAAATTCCACTTCCGTTATTGTTTTGTATATTTAAAATTTGTTGAAAGTTTCTACGAATTAATCTCTTCAAATTGACCACCTGAAGATGTTGTCGTGCAACGAAACCTAGGTCTTTGTTACCAATTTAAATTAATCAAAATTGTATTGTTTTAACTATCTCCGTTAAATATCTCCCTTAAAGTTTTTTCTACAATTATCAATGATTTCTTTTAAAACAATAAAATATTTATCGATAATATAAAAAAGGAGAAAAATAATTCACTTTAAAATAAAAATTGTATTTTAATTGTAATGCTAAAATACGACTACGTTACTGAATAATAAATGTTATACATAAATATATACGAGGTAGCGAAATAAATTTGTAATCTGGTTGTATGGCATCAATTTTGTAAATAGTAATTTCTTTCCGCTTTATTTAGCAAAATTTTATAAACAAATGGAATATATTGAAAGATTTGGTTATTAAAATTTATTCATTTTCACGTGTAATGCTTCAGTTGTTTTTACACTTAGTTTATTCGTAAAGGCTCTGTAGTAAAAACAAAATCGTGTATTGTTGAAATTTTTCGTACGTTATCATTTATATTATTATGATTATAATAATCATTATTTTACTGTATAAATATAGCTAAACCGTAATCAAATTAAATTCACATGGACAACGGATATATCGTAAGATTTCTTAGCTTTGCAAAATTTTACACCTAAACCTGCGTATTTCAAAAATACAATTGATCAAGTAAAGATAACATTTTTAGTATAGTTTCAATAGTAATCTATCAATTTTAAATGAAGTTAATAACTTATCTGAAGAAGGCAAGTGTTCCAAATATATTTAAATATCCTATCAAGGTGGTAGAAAAAGTTTTAATATCAGTACCCTAATGGAAAATGCATGAGAATGGATATGAACTTTAAGATATATTAACTATATCACGTAATTCGTCCAGGATTACAGTGATGAAAATATATTTTATTTTTGCTGACCACGTCGCTTCGATGCTTCTTAACGACGTATTTTTTAACAATACGACATTTAATTCATACTTAGAACAAGACTATGGCTAGCCCAGGTCTTTATAGTTCAAATAATTTATGTTTTAATGATTATGATGTCACGAAAATTTATGTATTTTTGAAATACAAATTTAGGCTAAAAAGTTCAATGTAACAAACAATAAACGGCAGCACTTCAAAATACAATTTTGGAAGCTCTCAGAAACGTGCTCGATAAACATCAGTAATGCGAGACACAAACTTAACTTCAACAAAACCTTCTCCGTATCCCGATTCACAGTTTACAGAGATAAACTAAAAGAAAATCGAATTCTTGCTGAAGTCTTATCTCAAGTCGTAATTGCAACAACCATCGAAGAAGGCCATTTAGTCCAATATTGACTGGCAAATTGAACGGTATTAAACCATCAATGTGCAGAGAGCAATTTGTTTGCGAAGTTTTCCTACAAAATGTATAGTGTCAATTATTTAGGTGAGTTACCATTTTACAGCAATCAAAAAAATGAGAAAACATTGGGAAGGGTTCTGGAACATGTACTCAATATATTTTTATTCATTAGATTAAATAAATTGTCGTCTCTCCAAGAACCGGAAAAGCGCGTGTCGGATTAGATATAAATTAGGATTCCATGGTAATTTCCCAAAAACTATATATGTTTTGTAAATTCTTGTAGCCAAGTAGTAAGTGCGCATAGAGAACTAAGGCTAACGATTCTAACTTAGCCAATTGAATCTACTACCGTGTGTTTAGTTTTTTTTTAAATAAAATATTAAAATAATTATTATAATAATTCATATCATTTTACCATAAATGGTTTAGTAGCCCCAATTTCAATTATTTCCTTGTGTGTTAATATTTCGTAATTATTCTTTTTATATTTCCATAATCAATGAAGCTGAATTACTCGAAATAATTTCATTTGAACGACTCATTAACTCATTTCTGGTATTATCAGATTTGTATATAATCTTGGAAGTGGAAGAGGGAGGGTATTTATTACAAACGGCTTTGTGGCTTAATATTTTATGAACTGCGCTAAAAACGAAAAGTGGTAACTGAAACTAAAACCTGAACATAAACGATTTGCTAACGATAACATACTTAATGGGATACGCTTAAATGTTCTTATACACACTTCATTAAAAATTGGAGGCATCTTAAACAGCAAAAACATTTTGCTGAGTAACTAATTGAGATCTCTATTTTCTACTTGTAGAATTTCACGCAGGTAGATCCAGAAGAGTAGAAACTAGCAAGGTGTAGCAGACCGACGGACACACACGGGAACATGAGGAGATTTAAAGGATTCCGTGTTTGACTGTGTAATTCTAAAAATGTAAATTAATTTGTTACATTCAAATATTATCTAATGGTGTATTTTTTTTTAAATTCTTTTTGAATTAAACCAACTTTATATATAATATAGAGGTATCAAATGTTTTGATCACATATTCTCCCACATTTAAGAAGAAATCTTATAAAATATGTTACAAAATGGCAGATAGGTTGATTGCCATCTTTTCTCTGCCTATTTTCAATTATAAATTAATTATATATCAGTAGCTGTATGTGTATCGTTTGCGTGATCCTATATACAATATAATTATTGAATGTGATATTAATGCATGTGGCGCCAATCATTATAATAATAATTATAAAAGTGAACTTTTTTTAGAATTTTCTTCCCCTTATATAATCATACCTTGTTTTTAGTTAGTAAATTGCAATGAAACATGATCTATACATTATCCAAGCCATAACAAAACTAGATGGTTAAAACTTCGATGAGATCCATTTATTTGCGTTTGCATGATGTAATAAAAAGTAAACTAACTCACAACAAATGCACAAAAAGTAGGGAAAAAATATTTTGGAAAATAATTTATTTAAATTTTTTTTTAAATATTAATTTTTTTTATAACCACCTTTAATGTGGGGATACGTTAATTCTACAGTGTTATGATATGTATAGATAAAAAAAACCGGTAGTAGCCAAATTTACATTTAGGTACACGAACTCTTTTCATTCATACAGGAAATGTATTTGCTTGTTATAAACGTACAAAACAGAAAAAACAAAATCTTCTTTTGCACTAATTTGTGATTTATATTTCATAATACCAATCAATGATGTTACTTTATTAAAAAGAACCGATTTACAAAAATAATACTGTAACTGTTTCAACCATTCACAATTAAATATTATTATTAATTTCAAGTCATAAATACCATACAGTTGAACAGAAATTCGAGACAAAACACGTTTTAATCCATGCCAAAAATATCAGAAACTCTATTGCAACGGATATTTGCAAGTTGCATAACTTGCAAATAATTATAAAATATAAAGATAGATCTAAATAATTTGTATTTTTGAATAATTTTTATTTTTCGTATTTCCAAACATAATTAATATTTAGTTTTCAAGTATTGAATATATTTGGCGTTAATTTTGTAGAAATTCATTATTCACAATTAAATGAAACTACGTGATGTAGTTATTATTTCTACTGTCTTTAATTTCTTTACCACGACCTAGGTTTCGTTGTATTACAACATCTTCAGGTGGGATATTAGCAAAGATCTTCTGGGATATCCCACCTGAAGATGTTGTAATAAAACGAAATCTAGGTCGTGGTAAAGAAATTAAAGAAAGTAGAAATAATACTACATCACGTAGTTTCATTTGTGATTAGTTTTCATATTTATTTTTAAGGAAAGAGTCGATCCACAAAATATAATTCTTCAACTATTTCATGCAATATAAATTTATTTATGTTAATAATTTGAAGTCTTAAATACCACACAGTCTTAACATCTACAGAAACTTGGAAAAATACACATTTTCTTCTCTGTCGTAAATATCAATAACGCTATTGCAATACTTATTTGTGTGATGAGCTTTTCGCTTTTATTTGCAATTTATGTACCAGAAGCATAGAGTTCTGGTTTAAATAATTTTTTTTTATTTAATAATTAATAATATTAAGATTTGAATTTGTAATTTAAAAAGTTGGTCCTTTTTTTGACCAATTTATGAAGTTTAAGTTTGAAAGACAAAAGTTAATGTGTCGATTTGTCACTACTTGTGTCACTTTTGTTCGCTATGCAAGTTTTTTTAGAATTCTTCGTTTAAGACTTTGATTAATAAAATTAATTTTTGCTACCAATATGTTTTCAACTTAAAAAGATAATTTTAGCTGCAAATTTCTTTTGAAATAGCAAAAACGATACGTTAATAGGATTATGATTTTAACAAAAAAATTTAATTCACGAAATTTTTTTACAATTGCAATTTATTAATTTTATTTCCATTAGGTAATATTGTAAAATATTGAAATGAGTGAAATTAAAAAATTATTAAAATTCTAATTAATCCCTTCTCTTGCCTAGTTCCTATTGTATATAAATATCTAGTTACTACAAAAAGTTACATACAAATAATACGAAATAAATTATGTAACCAAAATGGAATTGAATAATTGTAATTAATTAAAAAACAATTATGATAAAATATGACCAACATTAATAAAGCCAAACTAATTTAACAACCATAATTAAGCGCATATGTTTAGTGAATAAGCAAAAGCGTAGCATTTTTCCAAAGAGAAAACGTAGCACATTATTATGAAGAGAAAAACGTAGTATTTTTTGTTGAGATACTTGTACAATGAAAAATACTACGTTTTTCTCTTTAGTTAAAACCGACCATACGAATCTATACCATCATGAAAAGTATATTAAACGTTTGATTGCAAAATAAAAGTCCACCCAAACGTTTTAAGCACCAATAAGTAAATATTATAAATACATAAAGACGCAAAATTTCAGTTGCTTCTATAAGTACAAAATGGTTTTCATATTATATATCAGCAATTGAATTGTTAGTTGTACGACACTTAAATGGGGGGTATCAAATATAGTTTTTTGCTTTATGCGTTGATTATATAGGAGTAATATTATAATTGTTATTAAAATTTCTTGGAATTTATAAAAAAAATTATGAAATAATCACTTTTCTGAACTCAAAAAAAAGGAATTTATGCATTTGTTGTGTTGAAGTTTGTGTGGAAGTTGCTTTACTTTTAATCTACGTCTATTCTATACATATAAAAAATAAAGGCAACGAAGTTTTTAAGTTAATGAACAGAATTTATCGCCTGTACTTTAAGCAATTTTATGTAACATTTTAAGTTTTTTGTTATTTTAAATTTTATAAATATAGACAAATTTTTCATTACACTAGCTTCCATTTAATAAGTTACAATTTTAAAAATGTTTTTGAAATGAAACTTCCTTACAAACTCCTGAGTTTTTCCATCATGTTAAAATTGTTTAACGCTTTAAAAAAAATACTGAATGCATCTAACTGGCCACGGAACTCGCCGAGCCCCTAACAACATGGTTGTGGAGAATGCCGAAAAGTTTATTCAACGCTAATCTATCAATGAAACGGCAGGTAGCTACATAAGTCGTACAGTTAGTTTTGTGAATGATAAAACGTAAAACGTATAAGTTAGTTATTTAATATATCGAAGTGAAAATTTATGTTACTTTCATTAAAACTATTATATTGACTTTTAATATACAGAAGTTTAATAAGAATAACAAGACAAAAAGGATATATTTTCGTATACTAAATAATTATTTTGAATTATTAGTCAACATGAACCATTCAAGATTTTATTTCATCCGTTAGCTTAAACTGGTAAAACCCCATCTTTTTTATAATTAATTCATATCCTCTTTAAAATGTACTTATAAATGAAATATTATAATTTATTATTCTGGAAAAAATTAGGTAACTCACATATTTCACAAATTTTAGTGGGCTGTGATAAATAATGGGACGGGTGAACTCTAAGGTGTTACGTTTTCACTTTCGATAGAGAATATTAAAAAGACAAAAAAGCTAAAGACAACCTCTAATCGGAAAGATAAATGTAGAAGAATCATTTATGCAAAAAAGAATAATACGAAACCATGGACAAAAAATGCATTATCAGTTTGAAATAATAAAACGTATTTGGCTTCTGGTAGAAACTTAACTATTTTTAAATGTATTAAAGTTTAATTTTATTATACAAATATTACAGGGCGAATACTAGTAGAAATACGATTAGGACTCACACAAGGATCAAGAAATATCAATTACTTAGTAGCATTCTTTTTGTTCACGAATATATTAAAATAAAGAAACACATTTACTACTCCGTAAAGAAATATTTTTATAAATGAAATGATGTTTTAAGGAGATGCCGTAAGTGTTAAGGTTGATATAGGGTTTAGTGTGTTTTAATTTTTTTCCCATAAGTGAAGGAAAAAAATTCCTGGACGAAAGTTATAGTATTATAAACCTACTCTTTTATGATTTATCATGTGTGTATCACTTTTGCCTTAACACGAATTTTCAGTAATTTTTTTTATGTTTTTGAACTATTTTAATTTTGAAAATATTAGATCAATTTTGTGCACGCACGAAGTTGATACAGATTTTGATCTAAAGGCTTTTTGGTCACTTAGCTCTGGTGCAATAAGAAATATGAAATGTGTTTACAATATCCTTCTATTTCGTGGCAATAAAGTTACAATATAGACAATCTCGAAATTAAAAGAAAATCGAGATCTCCTTAGCTCTATTTCTACGAAATTGACCTAAAAAGACTTCACAAAATTCTGTATAATATCTCATCGTTTGGCTTCTCTCCAGAGCAGGGATATCTAGATGAGACAGAAGAAAGTCTTAGCTCTTAAAAAAATTTTACTGCCCAAAGTAAACATTTTGCAGTGACTCCGATCGACCTAGTGAGCATCGTGGAAGTATATGTTGTTTATATCGATAGGTACTAGATAGTTTCGTTTGCTGTTCGGATTTTATAAAATAAAAGTGATTTCTTTAGGGTTCTGTGTCTATATAAGTTTGGGGTTGCGGTTATGGAGTACCCATAGCATAGAGGACTATTATTTCAAGTGTAGTTAGTAATTCATTGAAATTATGCATATTATGCTCTTGGTAATTAAGTCAATAGTGGGTTTGTATTTGCTTTTTGAATTACTTTCATGTATTATTGTTATATAAATTTAACAGAGACGCATTAAAATATTTTTGAAAGAATTATGGAATATTCTAGATCTTTTAGGATTCTGAACGGACGCATATTTGGGATTTCCGCCTTTTGTCAGCCTGTTTGTTCAATTGTCACGCAAAATCACTGCATCGATATGAATAGAAATTTTGCTGGAAAAATCCTAAAGGTTCGAGATTTTGCTATCAATTATTCTTTTGGAAAATTACATAAGTCATATATTACTTTTGCGACCAGACATGAAAGGGGGCATGGTGGTTATGTTACAACAGTTTCATCTCCTTTGTAAGAAAATACCTATTTCAAATAACATAACTATGAGATTAGTTGACGTTAAAGAAGTTAGGTTGAGTTACATTGGATTTTGTTGGGGTTGGTTAGATTAGGTTTTGCTAAGTTGGATTATAATAGATTTTTTAGATATTGGTTTAAGTTTGATTAAGTTAGTTAATGTTGGATTCGGTTGGGTTGTAATTGATTAGGTTATGTTATGTTAGATTAGTTTAGGTTAAATTGATTTAAGTATGTGTTAGGTCGAGTTAGGATTTATTATGTTGATTAGGTTTGGCGGAGTTAGTTTGCATTCAGTTAGGTTAGATAGGGTTACATTCCATGGTGTTAGAATGGATTACATTGTATTGTGTTAGGTTCAATTGATCCAGATTATGTCAGGTTTACATTATTTCTAAGCATAATTTTTTATAAAAACCTGAAATAATTTATCACAGAATTATGCAGGAGGAAAGTTGGGATTTAAAAAAGTCTTTCTGATTTATTATATTTGCAGTGTCAGTTAAAGGCTCCAAAAATTTTATTTCTGAACATTTATTTAGGAGACTATCTATACCTACGGTCGCGTTTAACTTACAAAAAATATTATCATCATTAACTGCAAGATGACTACTTGTAACTTTGACACATTAAACATAAATGTATTTATTTAGTGAGTACATTTTGTGTTCAAAGGTCAAGTTGCCATATCTTGTTATTCTTATGTCAATTGCAAAAAGATATAACCTATATTTTACCCTAGACTCAATGGAATCTACTAGTAAAAACTTCATCGAAATCCTTTGAGTTGTTCTTTTGTGATAAGCGAAGAAAAACTGTTCCACACGCAAACGGACAAATGTTTAAACTCAATATATTAGTACCCTATTACTTTCGTTATGTTCTCTAAATATTTTGTTCCTTAAGTACCTTCAAAGTACATATATACCAATTCCACAGCTTTATTATACATATAGATAATAAAGTACGTAACAATTATATTTACACAAATGTATAATAAAGTTACCAAAGTTATTAAATTATAATTTTTGACAACAGGCTGAAATGTTAAATGACTTGATGGAACACGGAGCTGACGACAAATACATATAATATAGAAAATATCTATATGCGTAATACCACTGACAATAATGTCTGACCTCATGCATCGGGCTGCTTACTCAAGCCCTCCCCGCCGCACTACTCCACACTTTTCTCCTGGTCGCGCTCGTTTAGCCAAAGCATGTCTGCCTGGAAAATTACGCTCACTTAGCCAATTTATATAACGCATAGCGCTATTTATTTATGTACGTAAATACTTTATACATTTGTGTAATTACTACGCGTTGAGTAGCTAGGTACAGTTTGTTGTTGAACGAATGCAATATAAATTAAAATATTAAATTCGTATACCTTTTGTTCGACCGCACTGATGCCGATGAGATAAAAACTAAATGCTGTTTCAAATTAACTTCGATATTATTCAAATATGTTAATTGAATCAGTAGTTTTTACATGATGCATGATCAAATAAAGAGATAAAAAGATACAATTTTCAAAAGGTACATTCTTATGTTTTATTGCTTTTATCGTGTAACCCCTAATAATTTTTTGTAAATGTCTTCAATTTATGGACTTGCTACTTTCACAGTTTTATGATTAATTTGTTAGGTAAGGTTAAGTTGGGTTGGGTTATTTTGGGTCGAATTGCATTATGTTGGATTATATTGAATTAAAGTGGATTATATTGGGCTGAGTTGTGTTATATTGGATCATATCGGATTGCATTGGGTTTGGTTGCGTTATGCATTTGTGAGTTGGGTTGTGTCATGTCTGCTTCGCGTATCTGTCTCTTTAGATTACTTAATTACATGCGTATCCCTCGTAGCACCCTACTGTCTATACAGTTTGGCGATTTATGTAAGGATGAAAAATTTTATTACGCTGTTTAAAATACACTTAGCGCCTTATATTGATGTACTTAGATATAATATAAATTTGTGCAATAACTACGCGTCGAGTAGTTAGGCGCTTCGTGTTGTGGTATGAATATAACAGAAATATATTTTTGAAAATATTAAATTGATTGATGAAATATTAAATATATTTTTGAAAATATTATTTGAATTCTGACTGTGTAAACCACTATATTTAAAAAAAAATTGCATTTTAATTTTATTAGTAGTTTTTATATGATGCGTGCTTAAACAACATGCAACCACATAAACAGATAAACAGAGAAAAAAAATTCCGACAACTCAAATTTATGTTCAATTATATCTCCTCAAATATTTTTTTCGCAAATAAATTTTATGCGCAAGTACCGCAATATTCTAGACTTGTAATATACGTACAGATTATGCTCAAATATTCTATGTATATCGAAGAAAATATCCACTAGAATAAAGGTATCCTACGAAAATATCCACTAGAATAAAGGATACCTACGAATCAGAAAAAATTAAAATTGTCAAAAAACTACATTATTAAAGGTGTACCTAAAGCATACAGAAAAAAATTCTAATAATTTTCATTCAATAGTTTTTTTTTAAATCCACCGTACATTTACATCTGTGAACGATTTGATGTGAAAAATAATGTTAATATTTAGAAATTAAGTAACCTCCATGTGTCGCGTATTGCCAATGTATTATGTTGATTAGATTAAAAACTTACCACTTTTAACGGGTGCATCACGGAGTTTTAGGTTTGATTCCTGGCTGCTTATCGACGAGGAATGGAGAGAAGTTTATAATTGTGAAGTTAAAATGCTACAAATCAGCGAGAGGCAGTAGCATTACTGATGCAAGAAGCTGCTCACTGATATTTGCAAGCCTGGGGTGGTGATTAAGAGCATTATCTTCAGATATATCCGTATTAGAGGCCCTATATCAAACGTTGGATGGATAGAGGCTTTTGAAGATGATGACTACGTATTCTTTAATGTTTACATATGCCTCAGTACCTACGAAACAATTCTAGTTGCGAGTTCTACTCGTATTATTGAAGTATAATTTAAATTTACCTCGATCATATTCAGTGAAGCAATTTTAGGAAAAACATGTTTAAATTATTAATTCATATGCTAATATTATTCATAGCTAACTAATTATATCAGAGAAAAACGTGTTTTAATTATTATTCAAAGCTAACTAATCATGTCAGATCCATTTATTATTACAGTTTTGAGTTATTAACATTTTTCCACCCTTTGTTTTCCAAGACAATATAAATAATAGTAGCATTGACAAATGACCAGAAATCTTAAGCATTTACCGTCTTCACTAAATTTTGATTTAGAATTATTCAGGGATATATTAAAATATTTAATTTAAAATTACACCTATCGTATTCAGTGAAGCAATTTTAGGAAAAACGTGTTAAATTATTCTGAGTTAAACTTGTTAAACTGTTTTGAGTTATAAAAATTGTTTCTTCATTTGTTTTCCAAGACAATGCAAATATAACTTGCATTGTTAAATTACCAGAAAGTGTAATTCTATACCGTCCTCATAATAAATTCATGGGTTATAAGTTTGGAAAATTTATAAATTTTAATTCAGGATTATTCACTTATTTATTAATATATGCTTATTCATAATATTTACTTATAAATTTAAAAAAACTTTCACGACAAAGAAATTCATTTACTGTAAAACCCAAGGATATTTCAAGTTTAAAACTATGAATAATTTTCACCATTAAAGTGAATTTCTTGGCTCATATTAAATCAGTGAAATACAATGATACAATAATTGTAATAGCTCGCCCATAATTACGCTGCCTTGTAAGAATAATATTGGTCAAATCAATATTTTATTGAATCTAATGATATAGTAAGGTAGATTAGTAACTGATTTTAAGTAAAAATATCACAAAATTTTCCTTAACAACGCCATTTTGGCTAGATTGTGATATCAGCTTGAAATTCATAGCGGATTTAAAATAGATTCACTCGAAACTTTCATTCAATAAGCGTCTAATTTTGAGATGTCGAAAATGCACCGACTTCAACATGTCCGCATACACCACTAATAAATGTAACTTGAAACCATTACCTTTTTGTTTTAAAAGTTTTATCTGATAATCTTTTGACATTTACATGATCCTACTTAGGAAAATGAATTAAATGTAAAACCCTAATAAGATGAACGCTTGCTTTTGAGGTTCTTAAAATATTTAGACGTTTCTTTATGTTTAAAATTGTTTGTAGAATTCTAAAGTTAACGACATAAATGGCAATGCCCAATGGGCCATACTTAAAATATGGCTGTGAAATATAAGACGATGATTAGCGAATAAACCCAAATCAGGAGCAAAGTGAAAATATATATCTCTGACGAAATGTTGATCTTAACTTGAAAAAAAAAGCAACGTGGTAATATTTTTCCCTGGTACCTCTAAGTGGTATTCGGGGACGTATTTTAATTATGCTTTAAGCTACCCCTGAATAAAACGAAAACACTTTTTTGGTAATATTGTAAGAAAATTCAATTGATAATATACATTATTATTTATTTTAATCTACTTATTAAAGTAATTAAATTTTAACACATTGGTTGAGCAACTTTAAAAAAAAAAGACATTATTTCACCATTTTTGTAACATCCCATCATTTAGAGTATTTTAAGAAGTTCAAAGAATTTCTTAAAAATTTTTCTTTATATATAATATATTAAGAAAAATTTTGAAGAACTAAATTTATGCGAAGGATATTTATTAATTAAAAAAATTCGGTGGAGACGTTCGCTTTATGTCGATCTGGCACGTCAATTTCATCAACTTTTGCTCCATAAATATGGTGTATTTCCAAGGGTTCGAAGATAATAATTTAGTGTAAATTATTATGTGGTTATTTATGTATATTTATAGTAAGTGGAATATAAGGAATGTAAAAAATAAGAAAAGCGTATGCTTTTAAAAAGAAAACCATTAAAGTAAAATATATCCACTTATTCTGCAGTATCAGAAAGTTTTGCGAGAATATTTTACGTAATAAATAGGGATCAAGTTGTTTATGTTAAAAGTATGAAAAATGATTAATTATTAGGCCAAAAAAATATAAATAGTAAATTACAAGATACCATATAAAAATATGTAAAATATCCAATACATTTTTACCCTATTATGGTAAGTTTAGAAGGAAGAGGGAAAATAATTCAGGAAATATCAGGGGAGGCAGAAGTTCCGCAAAGAGTGAAAAAGTTACACTCTACTACATAGCCTAATATATTGAAAATTAAACATAGCCAAAGAATTTAAAAGAAGTTTTTTATTAAAAAATAAGTCAAAGAAATAAAGTAGTTCATATAAATTGATTAAAATGCGAATTAGATTCTTATATACACGAATTAGTCGACGTGACAATAAGGAATACTACCCTTACAATTTCCTTACTGCACCATTATCAATTAATACAACAAAGTTAAGCAACATTCAGACACTGAATAAATGAGTCGCCACAAGTATTCTTTACGAAATGATGGTTCAAATTTATAAAGTTCAGTTTGTCAATGCAGTGTTCAGTGGAATGATCCTTCTGGACGAGAGTTGCAATAACAACCGAAGATAAGATTTCAGCGAGTGTCTAACTTTGTTTTAATTTATTCCAGATAACTTTGTCTGAAGACGAAAAAGATATCGTTACAGGAAACCTCACATTTCTTTTAATTCTATTTGTTATGTGTGTTTTTAAGAAATCATGAATCGTAAATATAATATTTAATTTTTTGTTAATTTCAAGGCTGGCAGTAGTGTTGTAATGTTTATTTATTAACTATTCTTTATATAATTAGCATAACAATTTTTCACCAATTTCTAATTATTCATTCTAGGTTTTAAGTAGGTTTATTAACTTAATTTATTTTATTATTTTGAAAACTCCATATGTGACTTAAAGATTATCTCAAAGTGTTGTACTTATGCAAGCACTAAAATTTCACAAATTTACATTACTCACAATAAAATAGATAATAATTTATAACAAAAGCGGTATTTTAATTCAAATTAAACATAAAATTAACTAATTGTCAAACATGAAATATTAAGCAACTCCATAACCATATTTCTAAAGAGGTCATTGAACCAAAAATACAATAAAGATTTAAAGCCTGCCAGAATGTCTCAAGAGTTAACATAATTACATAAAAAACTGATGAATATCGGTGGCCGCTAAAGTATTTCAAATAAACTAAATCCATCGACTTAACAATCATAGACTTATTTAATAAGTAAAAGAAATAAATTATCAAAAGCAATTTCCGTCGGAGTTGAAGTGAATTACTTCCGACCATGCTATTATAAAAACTGAAGGAAACAAATGAGGACAGTAAGTGGACATGTTGTCCTAAAAAAAATCTATTAAGCTTTTTTTATATTTCCGCCAATTGCTTTTAAGGATACTATGAAATCGTGGAAATGTCTCATGACAAATTCTAATAATATATAGGTTTTCCGACAGGTGTCAATAGTATGATCGTGAAATATTAAATGGGTATCCATTATTGCACTGAAATCCCACAGGAAGGATACCGTTTCGGGCGTATTTAACTCGTAATTCTGTATCAAGGGCTTATCTTAACGGGAATTTGTTGCTTTGGCTTATTACCTAAAGTAAAAACTACTATGAAGATTCCCAATCATTGTGAAGAATATCTTAAAACCTCTATTTTTAAGATATTCTAAGGTTAAATATATATGTATATATACATATATATATATATATATATATATATATGTATATGTATATACATATATATATATATTTATGTGGTAAAAAGTTATATTCTTAAATTTGCATATATTTCAATAGAAATATACATCTTAAAATATTTATATATACGGAAATGAGACGTAATTCTTATAGTGCGAATTCTATTTTTACTTGTAAGTTGAAGGTTCATTTATTTTCAACAATTTATGTCATTTTCATATTCTCTGTGCTAACTTAATCAATGTAACGTCTTTAAATATTTATTTAATCCTATAAGTTTGTAAATAAAATATAAGGAAAATATTAAAAACTTACGGAAACAACCAAAACTCCACAACCACTCGAAATTGTCATGTGTCAGTTTTCCAAATAGTAACATAAAGTTGACGTCGATAGAACTAAACCCGTTAAATTTTATCTATCCATTTACTACGGGCGAAAAGTTGGGGAACTCTTTTCCTGCTAGTTCGAGATGAACACAAACAAAGTTAGAGAGCATACTTTTCTTGTCTCGGCTTTTGTGTATCTTAAAGTTTATAGCATCCGATCTGTTAGCTGCACCTATAATTTCACATCTTACTATGTCATCTTTTTACATTCGTAATATGTGAAATAAACTTTACATGTACCAGTAAAATTTTCACTATATGGTTTTTGTTCAGACCTGGGCATATATAAATATTTAATAGTATATGCTCTTTCTATTAAACTATTTAGAAAGTTTAATACTAATTTTCATTATATAAATTTTATCACCCATATGCGTGAAAGTATTGTGAGGATCTCAAAAATTATGAAATTTTGAACGAATACTCTTTTTTTAAGTAGTTTCCCATAGTGCTACTTTCTAGTAATTTCGATGTATTTTATGATTACGTCAAATTTAAATTTTCAATGTCGAACGCTTGCTGAGAATAATTGTATAGAATTTTTAAAAATATTTATAGAAAAATTTTACGTGAAATTTTAACTCAAATTTTTAGACTTCTTATAAATTGTTTTTTTTATTGATATACTGTACAATAATTCAGTTAAAAGGTATCCGAGTACTTTATTTTCTCCTGTCCAAAATATCAAGGCTGGTTAGTTCACTTTAACATCGGGTTAGTATAGCTGAACACAATGCTGAATTTCGAGTTTCTATGACAAGTAGTGGTGTTTGAGAAAAATAGGTATGATGCACGATATGTGAGTAGCATTATAAAGATTCCGTTTTTTTTCTTTTTGAGATACGGAACAACGAAAAATTAACATTTATTATTATAATTTAAGTCATAGAATGTAATACAAGTAAAATTTTAAAAAAAATTTAATTCAAAATTGTTCAAGCTTTTACCGTGCTTTCATTTGTTTGACGACTATATTTTAACACACAGAAGTAATTTTGCAAAACATTCTAAATCAAATCAAATTAAAAGATTCTTGAAACCTATTCGATAACAAAATCTCAGTTATATTTTACTTTAGTTCGTGAATAGTAGACCAAAGTACACGTGAATAAATGTATCAGTACCGTGTTAACAAGCTTTGTTAAAAAGACAAATCTAACTTTCAGAAATTGATCTAAAACTTTTGCTATTTAAATGCAATAGTTTCTAAAAAAAAGAGCTTATAAATTGGAATTAAATTTTTGAACACTTTGACTTTTGTTCAAAAATACATCTGTTTTCACTAAGATTACCTTTAACCGTTTGAACTGAGGCCGACGGTTTTGCATATAACGAATTTAAATACTGAAGCAAGATTCATAAAAAAGTTTTTGTATATTCGCTTGCCAGTTGTGCAAAAATATTTGATTAAAGTATTTTCAAATGAAACTAAGTCGAATATTAGAACTTTGTCCTGAATATATGAACTGATATTGAACTTTTTTGAATATGTAGATTTATTAGTTGAACCCAGACTAACCTATAAACAAGAAATCATACAATGAGCGGGTTGAGAAATAAGTGTAAAAAATATGTTAATCAATAACATCTCATTATGTTTGTTGCTTATTGTAAGAGTCAGGAAATGGTATGGCTGAATTTTGCTATTATTCTGCTACGTAAATTATTATTGCCATTTTAGAAAAACCTGTCAAACAAGAATGAGACTTGCGTTATAAGTTTTCTATTTACAATTTGTAATTTATAAATATTTAAGGGTATATAGCATTACTATTAGACTATATGAAAGTAATAATATTTTCCAATGTTAATACGTATATTTCCCAGTCTATATGTGTAGGTGTTTATTTAAAAAATCATCGCATCCAGATTTGTCGCTAGTTTTCCTGGAGATTTTTCGTGTGCTTTAAAAAAACTGATTTTTAATATTTAGCTATTCATATTTTTACATATTTTTCAGTATATCTCTGAAGATATTATACTAAAATTATGGATAAATATGTCTGAGACATTTAGAGGTAGCCCTGTCGAAGTCTATCCTATACTGTTATTATTAAAAATGTTTCTTTTCGACCACTTAATTTGCCCTCTCTCTAAAATTTTCATACAAATATTTTCTAATGCCATCAAGATATGTGCGGGTTAATGAAACAGTATTACTATGCCAAATTAATTTTTTTTTCTCAAGCGGTTTTTGAAAAAACAACTGTGACCGACAGGCAGACACCTGAAAGACCTTGTAAGGGTTTGGTTTTCATTTTAATTTTCTAAAAATTGAAAGAGATGGTGTGTGAAATGAAAAATTTAACGTGTTATTATATTTCTTAAATTAAATGGTCCAGGTGTGTCTCAATTCAAAGCGCTATTTTATTCATGTCCAGAAAAAAGTAGATATTAAATTAGGTAGATTGCAGAATTACATTTTGACATTAGATGCTGATTAAAAGGTAAAATTATTTTTAGTTCCCAGTAAGTGGTTTAAAATATGGAAATTAAAAACGTTTCACCATATATAAAATGACCAATACAATCCTTGTGGTACATCACCAGGGTAATTATGGACATCGCCATTGCGTTATATGCCATGCATTGCCATGCATTATAGATATGAATGAATAACTATATGATTACTATTAATATAATTCAAATCAACATAATTAAAATATTCTACGCCGACTCTTGTTACTATATTCATAAATTATACAAGGTGGCGTAAAAGCAATGTCATAATGTGGATGGGCCTTAATGTTTGCAGATGGCGCCAAATGTCACTGAGCTTTGACATTTATGTTGTAGACATATAGACAATTGCTTGCCAACAAGCCATGGCGAAACACACCTAACGAACGTGAAATTATCTTCACTACTTATTTGTAAAATTTTCAATCTGTTGTTTTAACGAAGCGTGAAGTTCGTCATCATTTTCCCCGTTGTCGTGTTCCATTTGCTCGAACAATTAGGCATTTGCCTCGTGCAAACTGGGTCCACTACAGATGTCGCAAGAAGTGGGTGGCTGGCTTCGTGTTGCTCGTTCGGTCGAGAACATTGTTGCTGTTGGTGATGACGTCAGAGAGAATTCACAAACATCAACGACACGACGATGTACACAATTAGGCATTAGCAGATCGTTGCAACGAATTTTGGTGAAAGATTTGAAAATGTTCCCGTACAAAGTGCAAACTGTTCATGATTTGCTGCCTGCTGAACGTCGGGCAAGGTTAAATTACTGCCATATTCTGTTAAACTTGATGCAAGAAGAGGATGGTTTCGTATTAAAAATCATAATGAGCACGAAGCCCATTTCCACTTCAGAAGTTATGTCAAAAACAAAATTTACATTTCCGAAGCATAGTGAATCCACATGAAATGCATGAAGAGCCATTGCATCTCCTCAAAGTAACTGCTGTGGCATTTGCAGTGAAAAAGTGATTGGCCCTTATTTTTTTGAGGTTGCCGATGGCACCACCGCAACCGTAACTGGTGAGTGTTAGAGGCAGATGTTAAACAAGTTTTTTTTTACCCCAAGTTACTGCATCGGATCTCGATTATTATTGGTTCCAACAAAATGGAGCAATCGCTCATACAGCTTGGGCAACGATGGAGATTTTGAGATACCAATTTCCAGACTGAGTGATTTCTCGCTTTGGAGATTTGTACTGGCCGTCCAGATCGCCAAATCTAACGGCGCCAGACTTCTTCCTTTGGGGCTTTTTCAAACCTCGCATTTACCACAACAAAACGCCTTGCAAATCTTGAAAGCTAACACCGAAGAAGAAATCGCAAATTTGAACCCAGATGTTTCCCGAGCAACACTTCAAAATGGCCTAAAACGAGCACAGTTGTGCATCAACTCGGGAGGTGGCAATTTGAGCGATATAATTTAACCAATTAATGTCATCAATTTTACACTTTCAAATAAATTTGCCATGAAAACATAACTCTTTTTTAAATTTCTCACAGAATGACAGCCAATTAAAATTATAACATTTACTAAATAAATTATAATAATTAAGACAATAGCAACAAACTATATCCACTTTGCTCCCAGATGTAATTGCACATTATGCTCAATTAAATACGTGAGAGAAATATTTCTCGAGTGAAAATCGTATTATATGCTGATCGAAAATCAGATGATTTCCATAGTAATACGAGTATCAATTCTCTAGAGGAAAAAAAAAATATTGGAAATCTAAAAAAAAATTGCCCTAACCTTAATGTACGACAAAATCTTTTTTTATATAGCTGCGTACCTCGACATAAAAAGAGGTCAAGTGCGTATCGAATCACGAATAAATCAGGGTTCCCTAGTCTATGAGAGAAAAAAGACAAAGGTAATAATGTTTAGACACCTGAATATTGGTACATAAGTATTAGCAAAATATATTTAAAGGAAAGATATTTTTCTTAATCCAGGACTGAGTTACATTTTGGGCAATAAATATTAGTCTATAACCTGGCAGGATAGTTAAAAAATTTAATACTATTTTTTGTTTGATATATATTCCCTCATTTTCAATTGTTAACAACCATATTTTGAAAAAACCTACGACGGATGTAGTCGTTATAATTGAAAAATTATTGAATAATTTTTTTTAAAAATAGTAAAGACCTATTAATACAATTACAAAGAAAAATCCGTCTGGGCTGCCATGCCTTTCCTATGCCTGAAATTTTGCAGTTTTATCAGTTTTAGACTAATTGAAATTCTCTTAGGCGCGCAAATAGCTATTCTATGTTGCCACAATGTAATTGATATTGGGAATGGAAATGGCAATGGCAGCCCTGACGAATTTTCTTGGTTTTGTAATTATATTAATAGATTCTTACTTTCTTTCAGTAGTAGAGTTTTTAAAAAAAAATATTTAGTTGTTTTTTAGTTACAACAACTACATCCGTCGTGTGTTTTTAAACATTTTTAATTTTGCTTTTTTGTTACGAATATTTAATATGTGCTTATTCATTATAAATAATATTCCTTTATGCCAGGAGTTTAGTAATGAATTAGATAATTCAGCGTTTACACGTAGAAACAGTTATTCAAAACCGTAATTATTATTACAAAAGGCACTCTTTATTTGAGAAAATTTTCACATATATCGGTGGAAATATTACATAACTCAAACTTCCTTCGTGATAATTTAACACAAACATTAAACCAGTAGTAAAGAAAGTGATAGCCATGCAGTTGCAAACTACAAAAGTGTTGAACAAAACTATATTCAGTCGAATGATACCGTTTCTTTCTAAGACTTATGAGTGTTAATCAACTATGTAACAAGTAGTGTGATGTAATGAATAATGCCATCTAAAATGTGAAGGTGAAAAAATAGGCAATCAAAAATCAAAAAATAAATAATACATCATTATGATAGCTAAAAAATTAATTTAATTTTCTAATCTAATTTCACATGAAAAACCTAATTAACATAAGTTTGGAAAATAATAAATTTTATCATTTTCAAAAATTGTAATTGTTTAAACAAATTGTTCCCTGATTTTTGTTTTGCCCTATCTTAGTGCTTTCTTTTGTAGACGTTTTTGACCATTATAAAATATTTTTCGGTTTTTTTTCTCTTCGCGAATCCGTTATACTTTTTACACAACCATTCAATAAAATTGTCTCCACGACGTTCTAATAATTTGAAGACCAAGAAAATATGGTAGTAATATATCTGGCGAATTGAAATAATAATATGATCGGTCTGTTTGATATAAAACAATCAGTTTCAGATAACTGAATTAGAAAGTTTCGACTTCAAGAAACGTTGCAGGGAACTAGAAATAATACAAAATTGATTTCTCCAATAGTATATTACCCTTTGGTTCCCATTGTATTTTTTCTCCTTCAATTCAGAATACTGACTTTCAAATAAATAGAGTTTATATATCGTATCGAGTTCAACCGTCAAGTTAATATTTGCCACAAATAAATACTTTTCAATTAATACCTTTACTGGAAGAAAAGCACACTTCTTCATCTAAGAACGTAGAAAAATTGTACACTTAGTAAGTCTAGTTGTCTTCAATTAATGTTCATTTATATTGAGTTAAACTGAATATTTGTTATTATATACGTTTGCACTTAATATAGTTCTTGAAATAAAAAAATGGTTTTTGTTTAATCTATTTTAAAAAAAGAAGAAAAATATGAAAGAAAAAAAAGAAATATATGTATGTATATATATATATATATATATATATATATATATATATATATATATATATATATATATATATATATAAATATATATATATATATATATATATACATATATATACAGGTGCCCAGTGGCAGATTTCAATGTTTGAAAAATTGTAAAAAAGAACTACACCTCTAATACAAAGTAGGTTTATTTTAACTTTATAACAACAAATGCGGATTTTATTTTTTAAAAACCACGTTTTCCAAATGGCGGCCATCGAGTCTGACACACTCTTCAAGTTTAGCACGCATGTTTTCAAAAACGCGTTTGCAGAGCGACTGGGGTATCCTACTGACTTCGGCTCGAATATTTTCTTCAAGTTGTGTCACAGTGCTCGGATTTGTTTTGTAAACAATGGATTTTAAGTATCCCCATAAAAAAAGTCACATGGGCTTAAATCGGGTGACCTAGGTGGCCACGATACGGTATCGTTGTGGGATATGTTTTTTTTCTGGAAATAACTGCCGCACTGCATTCATGGACACATTAGCAGTGTTAGCTGTGGCCCCGTCCTGCTGGAACCATGTGTTTTGATAGACTATTATGTAGTTCTACTCTGAAAGAGTCGTTAAACATCTGGGCATATCTCTCCGAATTCACAGTTACAGTTTGGCCACGTTGATTTTCAAAGAAATAAGGCCCCATGATTGCAGATGCAGACATGGCACACCAGACTGTTACTTTAGGCTTATGTAAAGGCTCTTGATGCATTTGTCTAGGGTTGTGGACATCCTAGTAACGAAAGTTCTGCTTATTCACATATCCTCCAATGTGAAAGTGAGCTTCGTCACTAAAGAATATGTTGCCCATCCGGGTAGCAGTACGAAATCTCAACAACATCACCTCCGTGTAAATTTTTCCTAATTCAAATTCAGAATCGTGTAAATATTGAACAACTTGAATTTTATATGGATGAAACTTGAGCTTTTTTCGCATTATTACCTGTAAAGTTGATTTCGGAATTCCCAATATCGATGGATAAACGGGGATTTTCAACGACAGAAACCATAACATACTCGACATTTTCATTCGTGGCTACCAATGGTGTAGGTCCTGGCCTATTTAATGTTGATCCTGCAACTCTCAACCTTGCTACCCATGACTGAATGAGGTTGATCGATGGTTCATCACGTAATCGACGAATACTGTAACGATTATTAAATCGACGGCGTGCTACAGACAGCGAAAATCCACTCGATCTATACGCCTCGACGGCAAAAGCGCGGTGCTCTCCACTCCACTGTTCCATGGCTACTAAAACATCCGCACCGCTTGCACTTCTAACGACGCCCCCTGCGCCCCTCTAATGTGTTGCGTTCAGAAACTATGTTCGTTCAAACTTTGAAATCTGCAGCTGGACAGCCTGTATGTATATATATATATATATATATATATATATATATATATATATATATATATATATATACATATATATATATTTTTTTTTTCTTTTTGTGATCATTCATAAATCTATATTATCATAAATCAATACTTTTTTTCTTGAATATTTCGCAAATAGTCCTTTAGAAATTGATTCTTATGTGGCATTGAATTTTCAGGGAATATGATAATTTGTCAATGCAGGGAATATTCAAAAAAAAATACTAGATTGATAATATAATTTACATAACAGTCAGTATTGGTTACTGCCACTGAAGTATTCAATAGAAAAATTTCTATGTCCGCTTAACGGAAATACCTGACCAGTGCACATAAAATTTATTGTCTATTGATGTTTTGTTTCCAAAATGTGAAAAATCCTCATATCCATATTCCGTTTGATATTAATATTTGTTGCGGAAAACCTTGTCTCGGGTGGCTGCAATGTCCCTTAATATTATACCGAGTTTGCATATAACAGTAAATATAAATACAGAATTTTAAACCTATATGTACGTAAACCTAGTTTAAATGAAAGGTATATCATAGTTCGTAAATATTATGACGTTAAATGGAGGATATTTGGCACTGGTTTATATTTATTTATTTATCTACTTTAAGGTATCTAATTGATACATATGGTGGATTTATTGCTGCGAGAGTCAGAACGGACGGGAATCGAATCGGTCCCCCGCGGTACGCCGCATCGTCAAAGGTCGTATGCCTTGTGATCAACCTAACACACCACGGCGACCATATATTTATATTAAAGAATGCATTATATTATATTACATATATTATATTAAAGAACACAGAAAAATTAGTTTCCATATCATAAAGATATTTATTCATAACGAATACCGATTCTTAAATTCTCAGTTTTTTCGATTTTTTTTAATTGAAACTATTTGACACCAAGGATAATATTTTATTTGTTTTATTTCAGTTTTAAATACTTTAAATGTGATCATGGTCAAAATGTTAATAAGATTCATTGAAGAATTAATTTTGTTTTATTTCCGTCACTCAATAAAAATGTGTTTCAAATGCATTTGTTATTTTATATTTAATTAAACTCTTACACACGATTGAAGCTACACGCTAGTCTAATAAAATTTATATTTCATTAAACAATTATAAAAACATCTAGCACTTGAATAAATTTAACCTCAAGCTCACTTTCAGTTATAAACTCGCTTCTAACTTAGACAAAATTAAAATTAATCACCGACAAAGGAATTTTCAAAACTACAATAAAATCGTAGATATCCTATGTAACGTGTGAGTAATAAATTAAATTTTACTCGTTTCACTTGTCAATAAACATGTATATTAACTTTTACGAACTATATTTGACATATGCGATGAGTTTATTAGTTTTCAACAAATTTATTTCGCTAAATTAATAGCACTTAAGTTGAATTTTTTATTTGGTCGTTGGTCAATGATTGGGAAAGAACATCCTCGTAATTAATACACTCCTCTAAGTAAGAAATGATGTGAAAAAAATCCACTTATTTCTTTTCATGACTTTCGAGCTACTGCAAAAAATTTGGTTTTATTGGATTAAGTATTTTTCCTATTATGATTTTTTTAATTGTCTGAAGCAAAATTACGAAGAACAAGTAAGAAGTAAAAAGGATGTAAAAGATATGTGGCTGAGAAACAAACGTTTAGGTTAATACGTGTCACGGTTCGTCTTAAGATGATTCTTAAATATTTTTATAGCTATTATGGTAAATGATTGATAATGAAAAGTAGTGGAAGAATAAAAATCCCAGATAAGTTATTAATTCAAGAAATCTTTCGGTGATAAATATTTAGATGAAAGTCTCGTAGGAGAATTAGTATATTGTAAAAGTTTCAAGGTAAGAGTGTGGATTTGAGTCGGGAATGAAACTTAGGTAAATTAAATGAATAAAATCTATAACCTACGTCATTTTTCAGAAAAACTTAATTTAAATAACAAAATTTTACCTGTGTGAAGTCATTTTACAACAAAATTAAAACTTGAAGCCAAAATGAATGATACGTGCTACGGTTATTTCATCACTTATTTCATTCACTATTTCAAATTTGTTAATAAAATATTCAAAGCAAAAAGTTATCCATTACTAGGGCAAAATTAATAGACTTAAAGGTATAATTTAGCTTTTAAAACTACCAAATTTATTTTGGCTCTTGGCAATTGTTTGCAAATAAATAATATCTTTTTCAAACCTGAGAGGAATCACTTTGCATTTAAAAAATAATCCAGAAAATGACTAGTTAAATAATTGGTTAGAAAATTTTGATATATTTTTAAAAAGTTAGGTATATTTTTATTGTACAATAATATAATTGTTATTTAGCATCAAAATTTCACTTGCAATCCTCGTATAGTAAAATTAAATAAATCTTTATATATATACATAAATCATCATCATAGTCGTCATCGTGGTACAGTGGGTTGATTACAAGGCATGAGACATTTGACGGCGCGGACGGGGATCCGGGTTCGATTCCCGGCCGCTCGTCGAGCGGGGTGGACTAATGTTCTGGTCGGCTGTGAGAGGTTGCTCTCATAGGAATAAATCAGCCATATATATCAACTTTACACAAAAAAAATATAAATAAATTATCAAGGTGAATTTGGCTTTGGTGTCCGGCAATCAAGCATGATGAGGATAATGAAAACACACCGAAACTCAAAAGTCGATATCTACGCTATAGGTAAAAAATATATATTTCAATTAAATTCACCTAAGAGTAAACGAGTTATTATAACATATATTACTAGTCACTCATAACAAGCTAAACTCTCACTATGATATGTGTATTGCTCTATAGACATTTTCTTTTACTCTCTACTGTCCAATTCACACAATTTTTTCCTTTTTCAACTGGAAAAATACAATGTGCCATGAGAAAGAAAACTCTATACGCATAATTCTTGTCTCTGTTATGACTGTATCAAAGTAATTTTTAATACATAATTTTTCGTCCCACGGCTGCGATATATAACAAATAAATGACCCCATTCTCTCGTTTTGAAACGCTTAGACCCCGGAGCATTACGAGCGTTTCGATTCGCAAAACGAAACCCGCGCCAAGTGCTTAAACTAATTTATTTATTTTATTTCCATCGTAGGAGGAAATTTTTTTGCATGAAATTGTATCTTCATACTTTTTGTTATTTATTCTTATATTGTGTTTTTTTACTTTTCATATATGTTTTTGTCATTTAAAAGTTTAACACAAATTTATTATATTAAATTACAACGGGTATCGCAAAAATCAAACTATAATTTTTAATGGTTTTTCTATTTATATTGACTTTGTTGCAGTTGAAATGCACTATACTTGCAAAATACAATCACTAAATGCAAATAAATGATAAGAAATGTAGTAAATTACTGTTAATATTGAAATGCATGCATATAAAACATATAAAGTAACAATTATATCGAACTTATATTTTTATCATAAATGAAAGTTATAATCATTAAATTAAGCAAATCTAAAGGACAAACTATAAATTATATTTAATATTAATTTTTAATTTCAACTCATATTGTCTTTATTAAAAAGTTTCCTTCGATGATTAAATGATGTTGTGTGACGGTCGTAGTCTTTTTTATATAAGCTTTCACACTTCAATAGTGTCTGCAATAAATTATATGTTAAAAATTGTGGTTAAAAATTAGAAACCGGGCTTATACAGAATTATAAGAACTATTTATTCATGAATATTTTTAAATGGAAAATATTACACTTAGGTTAGATAATTGCACCAAATATGTAGTTAATTCTGATTTTCAAAATAGTAATTTTACTTCCAACAAATATAAAATTAGATAGAAAAGAATGCGATGTTAAAATTTAACTTTGAAATAGTAAGTAATGTGGCTGGGCTGATTATTAATACTTCTGAACTTCAAATGATATCCGACTGTTTTGGGCGCAAACCTGATGTTAAACTTTGTTATTATAAATATCCACGCAAATAGACAGCATCAACAAAATATCACTTCCTATTAAATTAAAAGAAAAGTTTGGAATATTTTCTTGAAAATACTGATATAATTCTAGTCAGATTTATGTATTTGATCAGCATGCATTTTGTTTCATCTCTCGATTTGAAACGTGTAACTACCATTTATTGTCTCTGCTTTTTTAAATTTCTTCAAACAAAATGTGTAATACTATGGTTCCTTTTGTTTTAATTAAAAAAAAATGACTTAAAATCTTTAAAACCTATGAATCGTCAGAAACCATGTTCTTGTAAGGGACTTCCCCAAACTATGTGGTTTTATTTACACAATTGTTTGATGTTCTCAATTTTAAACATACCACTGTTTTAATTATGACAAATGTATACGAATCGATTGGTCCTAGCCTTTATCTATAAGTAAACACCACATTATTATGTTCTCAATACAATCAACTTCATTGCTTCCTACATAGTTGAACGACTGCATACTTATTTCTTTACCGAACATGACAGATGCGATGAAGTCCGTCCATATATTCGACTCTTATTTCATTTTAATATTGATAATTATTTTATGTGAAAGCACGATTTGAGAAATCTAAATTCTAATTTAAATTTTAAATCTAAATATTAACATAAAAAACTAGAACCTATTTACATTTAATTGCTTCTCAATAAATATTATCGTATGTACTTGTAATATGTAATATGTAATATATTATTTCTATCGAAGAAATAAGATGATTAACTAACGGTCTTCACTTATTTTATAACCCCCATACATATAGGCACGTCGGTCATCCCTATAGGCATATTACGAGAATTTTTTCGCGTAACGATTTTACGTCAACTAATTTGTTTATTATATTCGAGTTCAGAGAGCGCTGAAAAAGCCGGAAATATGTTAGGGCGAAAGTTGTTTTAATATGTTTTTATTTTTTGCCATTACTTTTTATGTTCCGTATAAAATAATTGTATTTTTTCGGGTTAGGTTTATTTTAATTTCTGTTGAGAAAAAAGAGGAAAATTTAATTAGGGTTTGCTTTGTATACAAGTATTTAAATTTTTAAACTTATGGAAAAAGCATAAACTTCGAGGATACTATTTTCGTATTGTCTCTTTCTCTCGCTTTTTTTGTGAACGCACATTGCATTTAAAGAAGAAGCGAGTGATTTTTTTCATAATTTTGACAAAGTTAGGCAGATCAACATACCTATATATGTATATAATATATATGTATATATATATATATATATATATATATATATATATATTTATATATAAACATTTCAGAAAAAACAGTAAGTAATAAACAAAGATAATATAAGACCGTAATTTTGTCCATTATATCTATTTAGTTCAGTTTATTTACGGCCTTACTTATTTATAACCTTAGGTGATGTTATGGAAGGCACCATACCCTCCTTATTCTCAAATATCGAACGTATGAATTCCCGTTTATAGCAAAACACTGCCGAACTGTGCAATAAATTATATTCTGATATATGAATTGTTTCGCCAATATGCACTTTCAAGTATCATCTCAAAACATATATCTCTTGTAATATTTTATTATATGAGCCTTATTTTCTCACTCCTGTAATGTTTCGGTGGAATCGCAACTTTGACACTGAGTTTTTTTCAAAACAGGTTGATAATTGTCATATCGATCCTTGACATTTTCTATTCAGTTTCCTTGTAGCAAACAAAAAACGCTCGATGTCATTCAAATACCAGAAAATCCTCTGACCCGATAATGATTTTCCATAAGAGTATACACAAAAATAACACAACATTGTTGTTGATGTATGGAAAACATAATTAATATTTAAAAGAAATAAAGTAATTGTGAAAAGAAATTATAATTGAAGTGAAAACTTCTTTATACGCATAAACCTGCGCACTTTTTCTAATAAATGAAGGAAAGTGAGCCATCACGCTCTGGTCGGTGACGCTGAATCGGATAAACTCGGTTCTCTTCGGCATCGGCTGAGCGAGTTCACTGCCTTATACCGAGTGCATTCTTTCAATAATTACGTCTTTTTTTAAATAATATTTTATTCGAATAGGACTTAATAGAATATTTTCGAATAGGACTTAATAATACACGTATATTATTTTACAAAAATATTGTTTATTAATAGAATTCATATAGAATTCCCTCCCTGGTTTAATCAGTATATATAGTCCACATTTATAATGAAGATGTATATTTTCTCTTTGGACAAGTATATTTATATATTATGTAGTGTATTTTGTAATTGCAAAACTCTTATAAATTTATTGAGCGTATTTGAATGCAATTATGTATCTTATGTATTATTATAATATTTGATGTCAAAGTGGATAAAATTTGATAACATGAATGTAGACTGCATTGTTTCAGTTTATTCACTTGTATCCGTGAGTGTATAGATAGTATATGACTAATATTGCTGTTAATGATTCTTATTTCATAATTTTCAACTTACGCAATACGATTATATAGGTTGCCAAAGTTTTCACAGCTTTACAGTGTGCGACAATTTTTTTTAATTAAAAGCACAAATTCTCATGCATCATTTTATTGCTTATCTGGTGTTTAATATTCATCAACATATATTCTTAAAATACATTCCAAAATGAGATATGCATTGAATATAATATATAAACCTATAATACTTGTGTAAGTTTTTAACATCGTTTACAAAAAAAATCCTCAAGCGAAAAGACACAAAAATTTCGTTTCACAAAAGAAAAAACGGGCCCTGTAACCTCACTCGTGTGTTCGTCTATATATATTTTACGAATGTTTCCTCAGAGATCGTTTGAGGTTTCTAACTTGACATTTAACATAGCAATGAAGCATATTAACCGGCACAAGTTTCAACAAGTAACACTTAAAAATACCTATATCAAAATTTACTCAAAAATATTTATTTGGAAATTTTGGGTGGACAAATGAAATGCCCGAAAAAATGTTTAAATTTCAATATATTTTGTATGGTATCTTTAAAATTGTAAGTTAGGGTCTTAAAAATGATATTTAAACAAATGCTTTGTAATTTTGGGTTTTTTTAATTTAAGTTATCAAAAAATTTAAACTACTGAACCTAAAATAATGAAAAAACAATATTTTTCGAAGTCTACGCAAAGTTGTAGGAATATTATAATAAGGTTTCAGGATCATAATTTATGCAATACTCACTACAAAATATATGTACCCTCTACCTAATTATATTAAATATTATTAAATACTTATTGCTCTAGGAAATTCACAGTAGGGAAGACTTATAATAAATACAGCAATTTAAATTCGAAAGAGGTACGAAACCCTTGATGAACAAGCTAGACTCTCACTTGGGCGGTTTTTAAATTATAAATGTCCTGGAAAATTATTTATTTGGCAGTGTATAGTTGAGATGCCAACAAATTCAACGAAGTTTTCTCTAACGAAGCTCCTTTCGTTGCTTAAACTCTATCCATATTATATATACGATTTGTGATTTTCTTTTAGAGATTGCTCCCGTAGCAATAAGTTCTACATGTTTTGAGTTTATCGTAATTAGTCGGCATTGAACTTACTCTAAATCAAATTAATACAATTATTAATAGCACAAGACCAATTATTAGTAATTCCGATTATTTTAAAGTTCGAAAACTTATATTAAATCTAAATCAAACAAAACTGGTTTTAATATCTTCTCCGAAAATCTAACTTAATCTAACTTAACCCAACCCAAACTAACCCAAACTAACCTAACCTAGTCCAACCTAACCTAGCCCAACCAAACCTAACCTAATCCAACTCGACCTAACCCAAACTAACCCAACCTAACCTAACCTAACCCGGCCATACCTAACCAACACTAACTCAACCCAACTTAACCTAACTCAATTGAATCTAATTTTAATTAACCCAACCTGACCTAACCTAACCCAAACGAACCCAATCTAACACTACCTAACCAAACCCAACCTAACCTAAACTAACTTAACCCAACCTAACCTAACCGAACGTAACCCAACCCAAACTAATCTAAACTAATCCAACCTAACCCAACCTAACCTAACCTAACCCAAACTAACCTAACTTAACCCAACCCAAACTAACCCAACCTAACCTAACCTAGCCCAACCTAACCTAATATAATCCAACCCGACCTAACCCAAACTAACCCAACCTAACCTAACCTAACCCTACCCTACATAACCCAAACTAACCCAACCCAACCTAACTTAACTTAACCTAATTAAATCCAATCTAATCTTAACTAACCTAACCTAACTTAACCTAACCCAACTCAACCCAACCTAACATAACCTAACCCAACACAACTTAACCCAAACTAACTCAACCCAACCTAACCTCACCGAACCTAATATAACCCAACCTAATCTAAAGTAATCTAACCTAACCTAACTTAACCTAACAAAACCTAACCCAATACAGCCTGACCCAATCTAAATCAACCAAACCTCACCTAACCTAATCAAATCAAACCCAAACGAACATAACCTAACCTTACTAAACCCAACCCAAACCAGCCTAACCTAACCTTATCTAGGCCACCCTAGCCTGACCCAACCCAAACCAACCTGACCCAAACTAACCCAATCTGACCTAACCTAACCCAATCCAACTTAACCCAACCCAACCTAACCTGACCTAATTTAACCTAACCCAATCCAATCTCACTTAAACTAATTCAACATAACCTAACATAGTCCAGCCTAACACAACCTAACCTAATATAACCCAACCTAACCCAACATAACATAACCTAACCCAACATAACATAACCTAACCCAACCTAACCTAACCGAACCTAACCCAACCCAACCTAACCTAACCTAACCTAACCTAACCTAACCTAACCTAACCTTACCTAACCTAATCTAACCTAACCTAACCTAACCTAACCTAACCTAACCCAATCTAACCCAACCTAACCTAACTTAACCTAACCTAACCCAACCTAACCTAACCCAACCTAACCCAACCTAACCTAACCCAACCTAACCTAACCCAACCTAACCCAACCTAACCTAACCCAACCTAACCTAACCTAACCTAACCTAACCCAACCTAACCTAACCTAACCTAACCTAACCCAACCTAACCTAACCCAACCTAACCTAACCTAACCCAACCTAACCTAACCCAACCTAACCTAACCCAACCTAACCTAACCTAACCCAACCCAACCTAACCTAACCCAACCTAACCTAACCTAACCCAACCTAACCTAACCCATCCTAACCTAACCTAACCTAACCCAACCTAACCCAACCTAATCCAAACTAATCTAAACTAACCTAACCTAACTTAACTCAATCCTAACTAGCCCAACCTAAACTATATTAGCCCAATCTAACCTAATCTGACCCAACCTGAACAAACTCAAATTCACCCAACCTAACATAACCTAACATATCCTAACCCAAATCAACCCAGCCCAACCTAACACAAACTAACTCAACCCAACCTAAACTAACCTAACAAAATCCAACCTAACCCAACAAATCCAACATAACCTAACCTAACCTAATCTATCTAATCCAACCCAACCTAACTCAAATAAATCTAACTTAACTAAACACAACAAAGTTGCCCATCCTAACCCAACCTAAGTTAATCAAACCCGACTCAAAATGAAACAACTTAACCCAAACTAACCCAATCTAATCTAATCCAATCCAATCTAACCTAAACTAATCCAACGTAACCTAATCTAACTCAACCCAACCCAACCTAACACAACCTAATCCAAACCAACCTAACCCAAACTAACACAACTGAACCAAACCTAACCTGACCTAATCCAATCTAACACCAACTAACCCAACATAATCTAACGTAACCCAACCCAGCCCAACCTATAATAATCTTGTCCAATCCAACCTAACAAAAACTAACTCAACCCAACCTAATCTAATCTAACCTTACTCAACCTAACCAAACTAACCTAACCTAACCTAACTTAACCCAACCAAAACTAGCCCAACCTTACTTAACCTGACCCAACCTAACGTAACCTAACTCAACCTGACCCAATACAAACTAATACAACGTAACCTAACCTAACCCAACCCAACCTAACCCAAACTAACTCAATCCAACCTAATCTAACCTAACCTTACCCAATCCAATCTAACCCAAACTAACCCAACTTAACATAACCTAACCCAACCCAACCTAACCGTACACAACCTAACCCAGTCCAACCTTACCTAATCCAAACTAGCTCAACCCAACCTAACCTAACATAACATAACCCAACCTAACCAAAATTAACCTAACCTAATTTAACCCAGCCCAAACTAGCCCAAACTAACCTAATCTATCCCAACATAACTAAACCTAACCGAATCAACCTAACACAAATTAACCCAACTTAACCTAACCCAACCCAAAACAACCCAGCCTTACACAAACTAACTCAACCCAATTTAAACTAACCTAACTCAACTCAACCCAATCCAAACTAACCTAATCTAACCAAACCTAACTTAACTTTACCCAAACTAGCCCAACATAACCTAACCTAACCTAACACAACCTAACCCAATCCAATCTGACTCAAACTAAATCAACCCAACCTCACCTAACCTAACCAAACCAAACCCAAACAAACATAAGCTAACCTTACTAAACCCTACCCAAACTAGCCTAACCCAACCCTACCTAGCCCACCCTAGTCTATCCTAACCCAATCCGACCTGACCCAAACTAACACAACCTGACCTAACCTAACCCAATCCAGCTTAACACAACCCAACCTAACCTGACCTAATTTAACCTAATCCAATCCAATCTCACTTAAACTAATCCAACATAACCTAACCCAGTCCAGCCTAACACAACCTAACCTAACATAACCTAACCTAACACAACATAACCTAACCTAACCCAACCTAACCCAAACTAACCTAATTTAAACCACCCCAAACTAACCCAACCTAACCTAACCTAGCCCAACATAACCTAGCACAACCAAACCTAACATAATCCAACCCGACCTAACCCAAACTGATCCAACCTCAACTAACTTAACCCGGCCATACCTAATCAAAACTAACCCAACCCAACCTAACCTAACTCAAATGAATCTAATCTTAACTAACTAATGACCTAAACTAATCCAAACCAACCCAACCTAACACTACCTAACCCAACCCAAACTAACCCAAACTAACTTAACCCAACCTAACCTAACCGAATCTAACCCAACCCAGCCTAATCTAAACTAACCCAACCTAACCTAACCTAACTCAAACTAACCTAACTTAACTCAACCCAAACAAACCCAACCTAACCTAACCTAGCCCAACCTAACCTAATCTAATCCAACCCGACCTAACCCAAACTAACCCAACCTAACTTAACCTAACCCTACCCTATATAACCCAAACTCACCCAACCCAACCCAACCTAACCTAATCCAATCCAATCTAATCTTAACTAACCTAACCTAACTTAACCTAACCCAACCCAACCCAACCTAACACAACCTAACCCCACACAACCTAACCCAAACTAACTCAACCCAACCTATTCTCACCGAACCTAACCCAACCCAACCTAATCCAAACTAATCTAACCTAACCTAAGCTAACTTAACCCAATCCTAACTAGCCCAACCTAATCTAATCTGGCCCAACCCGAACTAACTCAAACTCACCCAACCTAACCTAACCTAATTTAACCTAACCTAACTTAAATCAACCCAACCCGACCTAATATAAACTAACTCAACCCAACATAAACTAATCTAACCCAACCCAACCTTACCCAACCTTACCCAAACTAACTTAACCTAATTTAACCGAACATAAATTAGTATAACCTAACCTACCTTAACCCAGCCCCACCTAACCCAATCTAACCCAACCTAACATAACCTAACATAACATAACCTAACGTAACATAACCTAACCTATCCTATCCTATCCTAACCTAACATAACCCAACATAACCTAACCTAACCTACACTACACTAAACTAACCTAACTTAACCCAGCCCAAACTAACCCAACCTAACATAACCTAGCCTAACCTAACCTAGCTCAGCCTAACTTAACCTAACCCAATAGACTTAACTCAAACTAACTCAACCTAACCTAATCAAACATAACCTAGCCTTACCTAACCTAACCCAACCCAACCTAACACAAACTAACCTAACCTAACCTAACCTAACCCCTAACCTAGCTCTAACCGTTCTAATTCAAGGACTATGAAATCTCTTTTTATGAAAAAGTATGAAGGCAATATATTCATCACAGAGAAAAATAATCTGTCTCCTATTACTTTTTTTCAGGTTACACAATTCAAACTTCTTTGGACAAGTGATAAATGGTAAAATTATCATATCCTAAAAAAGAACAGCTTCGATTTTCTCAAGAAACTGCTGTTAATATTTTAATGGGTATAAATTGACAGTTTTACGACATGTCAAAACGTGCAATATCGGACTTTTTTTGAGTAATATAAATTCTGTTATTCGGGAATTGTTGCCAGTTTTCATTCGTGAAATAATTTTTAGGAAACTAATTCTCTTTTTCCAAATGAAGTAGAACCTATGAAACATTATCACTTGTCATTTATGTGGCAACATCTCAATCTTTCTTATTATTGCTACTGATTGGTGTTAGTACACATTTTTTACAACCAATTCGGGTTTTTAACTTGCTGCATTATCAAAAATTCATCGACTTGCTGCATCTTTGGGCTTTTTGTCATCTGATAGAGAAATAAAATTTTTCGTAACATCCGCCATCGTATGTCCTGGAGTATAAATTGATCGGAATTACCGGGTTAATATTATAATGGATTTACCTATTTTTCACATTTTGGAATTTGTTAAAAGCACGATGTTGTACTTTCTAAAAACAATCCGTACGTTTAACAAAATAACCCGCAGGGAAGCTTGTAGCAACGATCTATACTGCACTCTCGTTGTTTGATAGCAATAAGTATACAGGTTTAAAAACAATACAAATTGCAGATGTAGATTTTTGTTTTCATAAGAAATATTGCCATTTTTCACAAATTTTTTTGGCTTTGTGGCAAACGGTTCGAAACTGGAACTTCTAAGGTGAAACGTATTCGTGAAACCATCTGTTACCATGGTATTTTTTAAGCAGATAAATATAATATGTCTTTTGTTCTTGAATTTTCCACCCAGAGACTGTAATCTTTAATTTAAAAACATGACACGTCATTTTTAATCCGTCGTTTTACACACAGATCTAAAAATATGCCTCGTCATTTTTATCAAGTATTATGCAAAAGCTTAAGAAATCATAGTGAAAAATTCAATATTTTCAAACACGGTCGTGAAATTTAAAAGGTTTCACCTGTTCATGTTTTTCTTAAATTTCCTTAGGTACATAATGGGTGGACGAAGATTAGAAAATCTCTTTATTGTCGTATACGCTAAGAAGAGTAGAGATAAAATGTTAGCTCTACGCGCATATGCTAGAAGTTAAATTCGTGCATATTTATATCTTCATCTTGCTTTAGCTCACATATTTCTGGAAACTATTAAATTTATAGTAGATGAACAAATTTAAGTAGAACAATTGAATTGTCATTTAAATTGATTGCCAATTTTAAGGGCGATAAAAAATTTAGATATTCAGGTTTGCAGAGAAATAATTTAAAAAAGCCCTTATTTGGAGTACTACTGTAAAGTTAAGAGTACAATATTTTCAAATGATCAGTTTTGATAAGCATTTTATTAAAGTTGAGTATACGGAAAATTGGCAACTGTATCTTGACACTATTAAAATAATGCTTCCCTACTTCAAAGCAGTGGGCATTTCTTTATCATAAAAGCTTTATTGACGGGAAATTTTGGGTTTAAAAATAATCCGATAAACTTCTGATAGAAGACTTATTCTTAATAAGGCGAACTAAAACGTTCAGATTAGGTATTGTGTCTGATATGATCATCGAGCAGACACTAATTTGAATTATTCAGAATTATGGAAGCCTGCGTAACTTTTAGGAATTATATTTTATTGTATACATAACGTCTGCATGCAATTAAAAAATTGTGGAGATATATCCAGAAACATTTGACAATATGCGGATACGCGTCACTAGAGACGATAAGACTTCAAAAATTGCTGTATTGGTTATATCAATATTCTTGTTTTACTAAAAATGATTCGCTTTTTAATAAACAATAGAATTGTTGCTAATTAGCAGATACACTGTAATTTTTTCAGAGAAAAACATCTTTGAAACTTGTTAAAGATGACTTTGAATCCACAACAATCTAAAACAATTAATGTTATCAATTCACTAATGTTGTTCCAATGAATGTGCATTGTGGTCAATTTCGAGCACATTTTGAAGGGATACTCAAATGTTGAGCTCGCTATTTATATAAAAAGGAATACAAAAATTCCAGAGCCATTATTGCTTGATAATTTTTTTAAATATGCAGAAAGCCATTCCAATGATGTTGACAGAAGATATCTCTTGCACAAAGTTGTGTGAATTCTAGATGATTCTTTGAATATATTTGCAATGCATACGTACAATACATACCAAATCATTGCAGTTATTCCACCAATATTCGTTGATGGCAACAAAAATACAAAAGATGTAAAGGGAAAATTGAAAAAAAACAATTCTCTCGTAGTAGGCAAGATATAATGATGGAACACAATGTTGCTGATAGTACTCTTCAATAGAGTGAAGTAGTTTCATCGAGTTTTGGTTTGTTTAACTTATGTTGACGAGTCCTATATTCACGAATAGTGGCCAAATTTTGATGAAGGAGTTGGAAAGTGACAGAAACTCACCAATGATGAGAAATATTTATCGCGTTTGTCTGATCTTGATGAGCCATTTGGTCACAAACAGTAACCAGGATCTGATAGTAGAGCTGGCATGATAGGTACTCCTTAATGGTGAAGAATGGGTCGTCTATTTTTGGCTCATTTGAGTTGTTTGATGAGTGTTTTGGTAATAAGTGGCGGCCAGGATCCGGTGATGGTACCAAAAGATGGTAAAAAGAAATTAAAATGTTATTAGAAGTTAAATTTAACATCAATATAAGTCAAATGATTTCAAACTTGATGAATTTATTCTTAGTAGTGAGAATTTAACTCGTGGAGTTTGAACTCATATGCAGGTACATATAATGAAATGAAGCAACTAAATAATTGTAGGTAGAAATGCATGCACAGATATATACAAAGGCATGATGCGATTATAAGATATAAAGTAGGTAAATCATTAAAGAATCATGTTACCAGGTAGGTAAGTGTATACATGTATAAGAAAGAAATTAATGTGTCTTCCTGAAATTACCTTAACTTTTCCATTATCTTGATAATAATCTTTTCGAATCTAAACCTGGCAGAGCAAAACCTATGGTGCACCATCTACCACTGAGTGGAAGTACTTGGTCTGAATAATGCTCTATTTTTACTCGATTATTGTAGAAACAAAAGAGTGTTGTAATTGATATATTAATATATAGGGATGCACATATATATGAAGGTAATTACGAAAACACTCATGTCCTTTCGAGTTCAGCAAATGAGATATTATTAAATACTTTGTGAGTTCTGACATCCTGGGTAATATAAGATATCACATGCAAATCAATGGAAAAATAAAACTTTTTTATAAAAAAAGTGAAGTTGCTTCAAATAACCATTCAATAAGGAAAGCAGAAAAATATGTAAAATAACAAAAATACCAAACAGTTACATGGAACTTTTGCCGTCAAATATCGTTTGTGAACATGAATATATTTGCAAAATACCGCTACTGTTAAAGAATTTTAGAGTCGGTGCCAAGCAGAAAGTAATGCTTAGGTATCATCGTGTAAACGAGTCAAGGGCGTTTGCTCTATATTATAAAAGATTTATAATACTTACCAGCCCCTAAAAGATTTATAATACTTACCGGCCTCTTACCAGCCCTCCGTCTCATGCGCATGCATACCCATATACTGTCATTATATGGATATGTGTATACATTAGCGCTACATTAAACATGGCATCTACCCCGGAAACCTCTATTCGTAGCAATTTTTTACAAGCATATTAGAAAGAACTCTTTGAAAAATAAATAATATGACTTTATTTGAATATATGTAAACCATGGCTATTACGCGCTACCATCGCAATAGATGGTCAGCTGGTCAAACTTTTCAATAACACTCATGCTGCTGACCCAAGATAACGAAACGTGCCTTCGGTGGCGAACTTTTCCTTTCATTTGTTCGATACCTTACAAAGTATGGAGCAGACAAATTAACGAAATTTAGAAATTTAAAGAGTTTGATAAGATGTAAACTTTACAGCTACTAATTGATATTTTTTATGCAGCCACCATTTTAGTGAAGCTTTAACTGAAAGTTATTTGTTGGCGTTTTTAGTAATGGCTGTAAAAATGTTCGATTTAAAATTCAATTGAAATTGATAATTTAAAAAAACCCGGATCAACTTTACATGAAAAATATGTTATATTATTAAACTTAAGTCTGTATCCAATATTTAATACATTTACTACGTGTTGACATTTAAATAAATTTTGTTTTGTAGGCAGTTTTTAAGTAGAATAAACAAAATTGTAATAATTCTTTAAAAATGTATAATATTAACGTTTGATCTTTAATGAAAAACTTTGAATTGAAATGATTAATCCTTGCAGATATACGAACCGAGCTAGATTCTGCTTTAAAAAATTACTTCAGGAAATAAACCTTGACACTGAATTTAAAGTTTTACATTCATTAAAAAATTATGGGTTCTTCAGAGTTATTTGTGGGTGAGTTATTGAAATCGTCACAAAAAGACTCAATTTCGTATTAAATGACTAATGAATGAAATACGAAACATAAACTTGCTTACATTATAAACATATTGGTAATCGTTTAATACATTTTGATACTCCGTTTGTTAAGAAACGGCCAAAAAGTTAATCCTATCAGCAATTCTCAAAAAGGTTTAAACTTATTTAAATACATCTTTGCTAAGACTCGTCAACATTTTACAAATTAGAGACTCCTAAAATTGCAAACATTTGAATCCAAATTAACAAATTAACAGGTTTAATACCTATTAAACCTGTGAGGTTGAACACAGGTGTGAGGTTGATCGGATTGATTTAAGTACAAAAGTGATCATTGAGTATTTCAACAATATCATGAAATAAAAGTTGTATTTTTGGCTCAGTTTTATTTTGTTTTTTATGTTATTATTTATTACCATAGAATGTCCTATTTTATTTTTCTTATTTCATTTCTCATCTTGTTTCATTTTTGAAAAAACACTGAGAGAAATATTATATATATATAAGCTTTTATAATTCAACAAAACATAGTATAAACTTGTTATTCAACCTAAAACTCGTTTTAAAAGCGAAGTTGTTAACGCTTGCGAAAAGAGTCGCGCTTACACGATACTTATACACCGCTTATGTATTCATATAGACCCGATGGGTAAAAAACATAGAGCAGAAATTGAAAGTAATTTATTATAAGCAAGGTTTACTAATTCAAGCTTTAAGTAAATACGTGTATTAAAAATACGATACGAATACCGTAAACCGTAGTTATATCTCCAGCTGGTTGAGCTGCGGTAATCGACACAGATCTACCATTAACTCTATCTGAAGGGTGTAAATAGTTATTTCATTAGAACTTTGGTCTTTTATTACGGGAAAGAAATGAAAAAATTGACTTAAAATTTTTCTGTTATTTTCAATTTCCTTGTTTCTTGTATATATACTATATCAGGTTTAACGATAAGCACAGCTGCTTTCAATTAATTACCAAGTTTGTAAAATGTATTTACTATTTTCATATTAATCAATTGAAAAACCTAGGAGGGAGAAGTTTATATGATGGGTAAATAAAAATATAAAATGAATTATCTCTTATAGATTCCACTTCTATTATTCTCATGTCATTATTGTTAATTTTTCTTTATGATAACTCCATTTTCATCACACAAAAGAAATAAACTCGAATTATATTCACAAACAGCATTACCTAATAATTAACCTTCTGATTCAAAAAATACAAGTTATATTATTTATTCATAGAAATAAAGTTTAAATTTTGCTTTTATTCTAATGATATGAGGAGATATTATCAAAAAGAATTAGGCAAAAATACCGAAATAGGATTTTTTGACTCACATTAACTGCACTAAACTCAATCGAATAAAAGCCAATAATAAAGGGTCGACTAGATTTTGAAATTAAATACAAGTTTCTATTCTAAGTCTAGTATTGGAAGTCTAGTATTGGAAAATTACTATCTTTTCAGCGATACTTTGTGTAAACAGTTGGTAGAAAGAAAGAAAGTCGATTTTGTGGGGTCTGGTTTATTGTTTATGCTATATGGTATGCCGCGTCTCTTCACGAGCCCAACATTTGTGAAACTTTATTAATGTGACAGTCCAAAAAAATTCATTTGAATTTTTTTACATAATCGGCCATTGAATTGAAGAAAAGTTCGAGATAAAATTTAGTCGGTTATTTCATATCGTTAAGTTAATAAATTAAATAAGAATTGCTGGAAGATTTTTATAAAGAGAAAGGCTGTAAAATAATTAAGGAGATTTAAATTAAATTTAGGATTTAAATTAGGGAATAGTTTTCTTACCTACGTTACAATTTATTATCATGACGTTAAATATTTGTTTACCATCTAGTTTATTTTGTGTTTCGATATGTATACATTTTTCATCGAGCTTTGAAGACCCTGTGGTCATTTTTTTTTCATCTAATAGCAACCGATCAATAACGCGAGCCGAGCCAAATTCCGGGGAGTAAAAAACTAAGAAAATATGAGAATTTCTATGATTTAGTTAAGCTGTCATATATCAAAGGAAGGGGGTTTTGTCTCTCTGACTATCTCCTTACAGGGCAATCTCTTGTGTTAAATTTATAATAAATAAAAACTTTATTAAAACACGATAAGTTTACGTTATTTAGCAGTGCTACTAATGAGCGCGTGCGTGTGTGCGTGCATTATATAGGTATTTATAGTTCTCTATCAAAATTATATGAGGAGTAAAATGTAATTCAAATATGTAGCCAGCATATTTCTAGCAATAGTTGTCAGTATAAGTTTTTGTAAATTGCCCCAAGTGAATTCTTTCTTAATTAAGGTATTGTCCCTTCTTTAAATGATTTTTTCTTTTACTGATACAGAATCCTTGCAAGTTCTATTCATACATTTTGCTGTTTACTGCAGCCATTTTTTCAGATATTTTTTTATTCAGGGACTTCAAATTTAGCGTAATTATAAAGCTTATTAACCCACATATAGGTCAAAGATATAGATGTCGGAATATATCCAGTTCCCCATTTTCAGCACTCACTGAAATTAAACTTATGAAAATAAAACAGTTCCTAAACAGTCATTTAAAGTAGATTAGAGATATAATAGGTATTGTGCAATTTACGGGGTCCTTGCACCTTTTAAATATTTATTAGTTAGCGTATTTACATTGTAGAGCCGTTATAAAAAGAAACTATAGACGTCTTGACTCGTTTTTCTTTTTTTTAAATAACTTTAAATAAAATATTGTAATGGAACATATTTAATAAACTCTTTATATAATAAATTATTTCATAATTTCAAATATGAAAAAAATACTTATTGGACAAATAAAATGAACCTGAACTCGAAAGTTTTACTGTGAGACATTGAAAAGTTCCCATGACCAAATCCTTCCTCTATCATCAGACCCTCTTGATAACGAGATGTATCAAAAGATTTACTGACACGTATTATTCACTGGAAATCTTCTGTGATTACCTCCATCCTTCATCATCAAATACTCCTAATTATCATTCGAGACCAAAGACTCACTGAGTAACCAACTCAAATTAGTTGATTTGCTGCCGGCGTTTAAGAAGTTCCCATAACTTTACTTACTAAAACCAACTCTCTCCTCAACGGTCATATTAAATGAACGGCAAAATTTTATTGAATTCATCAGAACGGTAAAGTCCGCAGTTATAAATCGATACTACAATTGGAAATGGGTGAGAATCAATTTGTTAGCTTTTTTAAATACATAAATACAAATAAATTAAGGTAATATAAGTGTTTTAAATGTGGTATAAAACAATTTAGTCATATATATCGAGAAATGTAACTAATAACACCATACATTGTAAATGTTGTCTCCCTTTTTCCCTGTCACCTCAGATCAAGCTGTTAGAAAGAAAGTATGTCAATGAGATTTTAAATCCAGCCGCCTCATATGTGGTGGAAAATGTTAAAGAAGTTCCATGAGATCTGCTTCCATTTAGATGCATGATAATTAAAATGAATATACCATTGAAAAATGAATGGCGGGTACATACAAAATATTGATGTTATCTTTACCCACACGCATAAATTATGTAGCAATAAAGAATAATTGGTTCAAGTTAATTTCGAAAAGCGTCCGTCTGTTTAACTATTGATTTCTATATAGATTAGAATTAGGCAGTATTAAAATTGTCTTATCTTTAACCATCGAGTGTATCGGTGGGCTTAGGAAAATGCCATCAATATTAATATTCTTTTTCAGTGGCCGACGCCAAACTACTTTAAGTAATGAAACACTTTCTGAACATTCGGTTCTTGTCCTGTTATGGTACTTGGTAAATGTTAGTTATCTAAAATATATATATATATATATATATATATATATATATATATATATATATATATATATGTATATATATATTGGTTTTTTAGTTATGAACTATATTTTGGTTTTATACATATTTGGCATATAATTTTACAATAACAACGAAATCCGCATAACAAAATAATGTAATTCTATTATCTATCCACATATACAATCAACGTCATTAGTTTGCTGAAAATGGCGATACAGATAAATTGATAAGAATATTTTCGTATATATTTACGAGACGTATAAATATTTAAGGGGACGTAGTTTTTCTATAAGCAAATTTGTAAAATAGTTGTTCTGTAACATATTTAGAATGTTGTTTATTACGCGAATGATTATGATTATGATGCTGAGATGGCGGTTTATTTACTGTTCTTCTTAATACACCGTTTGGGTAGTGGTTATACTGCTGCTGACTTATTACAGAAGAGTATCGACGGTTTTCATTGTAATTCAAATTATTAATATTATGATGATGATACCCGTTGTTATTTTTCTGTCTGATGCCTATTCACCCATTCACGTTTCTCCGTTTCGAACATATTATTTCTTCGCGGAATAAACTGATTAGAATTTCCTAAGTTAAATTACTTTTAGCATTATAACATATTTTAGGCTTAGCTTCTTCCACTTTGATAACTAGGTCTAGTGCTTCATTTATAGCTATATGGCAGGTTAATTAGGAATGTTGCAAGCGCAGTATTATTGTATGCTGCCATTGCTATATTTAAAGGATCTTGTGCAGCATATTGTATTTTAAGTTTCATAGAAATAATATAAGTAATATTTCCTATTCTATTAGCAAACTCTCTATAATTTTCCCCATATTTTATTTTCAAATTCATGAGTTCTTGTTGAATTGTTTGAACTGTACGTCTGTTCCCAAAAGTGTCTATTAGGTTTTGTTTTAGAATTTCCCGCTTAGAATTACAAATATTAGTACAAATTATCATTTGGGCTCTCCCCATTAATTTACTTAACATAACTCTACACAATACTGGCTCTTTAATATCTTCATAAGCATTTATATACGCGTATAATTCGCTTGAATCTTCTTCATACATTATAATAAGTGTACTTAAAAACTTAAGATTTTCTATGTTTTCCTCCACGATTAAACCATTGGAGCAAATATTAATAAATAATTATAAGAGAGTCACATTCTAATAAAGTACGTAAGACAAAGCAAGAAAAACATAAGGAAATGGTAACAGTTGTGAAAGGATTTTACTCACAGTGTCGCCACCAATCCGATAGTCTGCATTTGCCCTGGACTCTTGTCCCGTAAACAACGCCAAAACGTATTTATTTCTTCGTAGTTACTGCTTAAGTCGTTGAAACGATTACCAAAAACTTGATCACGGTTTTGGTAGCAGGAAATATCGACTGCGCCAGTTGTGAGTCACACGGTCAGGTGAGTACTTGATGAAACTCGATTTTTAGACTTAAAATAAAAACGTATTTTTAAGTTTAATTACAATTGTAATTACAAATCTGATTTAATTCTATCGAAATTCAGCAATGGCAGCATACAATAATACTACGCTTGCAACATTCCTAAATAACCTGCCATATAGCTATAGCATACCAATCAGATGTCAAAATCCACAAACTATAAATTAAGCACTAGACCTAGTTATCAAAGTAGATGAAGCTAAGCCTAAAATATGCTAAAAGTAATTTAACTTAGAAAATTCTAATCAGTTTATTCCGCGAAGAAATAATATGTTCGAAACGGAGAAACGTGAATGGGTGAATAGGCATCAGACAGAAAAATAACAACGGGTATCGTCATCATAATATTAATAATTTGAATTACAATGAAAATCGTCGATACTCTTCTGGAATAAGTCAGCAGTAGTATAACCGCTACCCAAACGGTGTATCAAGGAGAACAGTAAATAAACCGCCATCTCAGCATCATAATCATTTTAATAATTCACGTAATAAACAACATTCTAAATATGTTACAGAACAACTATTTTACCAAAATGAACCTCGACAAAATTTTCCTCGGGATGATTCAGCCGAGAAACTAATATAATTAACTTAAACATTAATATTTGTAGCAGATTGCCATATGTGATAATTCCTGAAGTTAGGGGTAAATTTTAATTGATACAGGTTCATCTAAGTCAATTATTTATCCTCGATTAGTTCAAAAATATTTTGGAGATTTTGTCATAACAGAAAAAGTTTCAATCCGCACAGCGCACAGTACTTCGCAACATAAATATATCATTGAAATATCTTCACTTAAATATTTTTGTTGCAACGAACGTCTTAAATTTCACATTTTTAATTTTGATGACCAATATGACTGTTTAATAATATTGTCATACTAAAAAAATTAAAAACTAATATTTTAAAAGGAAATCGAATCTTAGAAACACCCCATGCATCGCTAAAATTATTTAACATAGAAATTAAAAACGAAATTAACAATTATAAATTAGACGCTAGGAGTGTAAATATTTTAAAGATTCCAGTCGATATGTTAGTAATAATTAATTATAAATAAATTAAAACTTTATTGAAACCCCAAGTGCAGTCTACGAAGTATAAAATGGGTTGATCTCTGCTGTAGTTACCAATACCTCGAATACTGAAGAGTATCTTAAAATCGAACACCTTTAGAGGTTGAGGAGTTTCAGGAGCCAATATATTTTAATAATATATTTAATCCAACTAAAAAAGCACAATGATATTGATGTAGCATTAAAACAAAATGTATAGAATCTGCGTTTAGAACACTTGATGAAGAAGAAAAACGTAAAATTCATAAACTATGCTTCGCGTTCAGAGATGTGTTCTTTTGTGAGAGTGATTATTATTATGTCAATTATAGGTATACTGAGTGAAAAAGTAGCAGATGATAATGAAATATATACTTCACTTGTAAAAGAGCTCTTACTTGTACACAACATTAAGTTACACATCACCACCCCATACAATCCGTCATCAAACTCGCCTGTAGAAAGGTGAGGAGAAATGACTCGTATTCTAAAAATGGAATACTCAAATGCCTCTATCGTAGAAACAATAAGATTGCGATTTTAGCTTACATTTATTTAATATATTCGGGTACGGATAGGACCCTTAACGAAATTCATTTTTGATATACCAGTCATCCGGATATATTAGATATGGATAGAAAGAAAATACTTATTATTGAATTCATAGCAGAGCATAGACGTAGATTAAGTACGTTACGCAAACTAGTTTTCAACAAAATAGGTAATAGAGAAGAGAGAGTAGTTAATAAATATAACAAAAATATCAGACCCCTATCATATAAAGTAGAATATAGATAGAATAGCGATATAGAATATAGAGATACAATCAGACGAATTAGATATCGATAGAGAGAAAATACTTATTATTAAATTCATAGAAAAGCATAGACGTAGATTAAGTACGTTACGCAAACTAGTTTTAAACAAAATAAGTAATAGAGAAGAGAGAGTAGTTAATAAATATAACAAAGATATCAGACCCCTATCATATAAAGTAGAATATAGATAGAATAGCGATGTAGAATATAGAGATACAATCAGACGAATTAGATATCGATAGAGAGAAAATACTTATTATTGAATTCTTAGAAAAGCATAGACGTAGATTAAGTACGTTACGCAAACTAGTTTTAAACAAAATAAGTAATAGAGAAGAGAGAGTAGTTAATAAATATAACAAAGATATCAGACCCCTATCATATAAAGTAGGGAATATAGAATATAGTGATACAAGCAGACGAAAAATAAAACGAAAAAAATTGTCCGATGGTCCTTTTAAGAAAGAAAGTATTTCAGAATCATCCAATATATTCGGGTACGGATAGGACTCTTAACGAAGGTAAATTATTCAAGGCTCATTTTAACCAAATGAAAAAGTACATTCCGGATATTCTACCGTGCTTGGAACCGAAATTAACTTAGAAAAAAATAAACACAGGTCCAAGTATAATAAAAAACTAAAAACCGGAGTCTCGGTATAGAGATATTTATATTCATTTAATAGTTAATGTTTATTTTAACTAATATATTAGATAGATTGGAAAATGTTGCGGTTTATGCTAAGTTAGGTGAGATGCATAGTAGTACACGTGAAATCATTCCGCACTCCCATATTTGTTCCATATCCATAAAAAAAAATAGTTAATCTTTTCAAGTACTTCCATTTGGAAGAAGATACACATTAATTAGCCCAGATGGATATGACCAACATAACGAAACATGTACATATATCACACAAAAACAATTTTATTGTCGAGATGTTTGGATATTAAATTATGATGGAAATTCACCCGGTGAAATAAACATTTTGACAAAAAATGGAGACCTAGATAAATACGCAACAATACCAATAATTGATGTAGCATTAAAATAAAATGTAAAGAATCTGCGTTTAAAACACTTGAATGAAGAAGAAAAACGTAAAATTCGTAAACTATGCTTCGCGTTTAGAGATGTGTTCTTTTGTGAGAGGATCCCACTTAGTTTCACGAACAAAATTAAATACAAACTTATAATGAGAGATGAAAAACCTACATTTAAAAAAACGTATAGACATCCACAAAAACTTAAATCCGAAATAGATAAACACATAGAAATTATTTATGAGTATAATATTATTCAACCTTCCTCTTCGCCTACAGAGATTTCGACACACATTGCAGAAGCTTTAATTATTATTATGTCAATTGTAGGAATACCGAGTGAAAAAGTGGCAGATGATAATGAAATATATACTTCACTTGTAAAATAGCTCTTACTTGTACACAAAATTAACTTACACATCACCACCCTATACAATCCGTCATCAAACTCACCTGTAGATAGATTGCACTCTATATTAGGAGAAATGACTCGTATTCTAAAAATTGAATACTCAAATGCCTCTATCGTAGAAACAAACCAACGCAGCAAATCGAAGGAGAATATGAAACCGAACGAATTAACAGAACTAATAATATATCAATTGAAGAAGCGGAACACTGAACTCATAATACGATTTATGCTTAAACAAAACAATCTACAACATTGTTGATCACCAACCGACAATTCTCACACATAAGCTGACACAGAAAATGGGAAGAGAAAGTGACACCGGACGACAGTTGCTTTACATACCGCACGAAGCAGCATTAAGAGAGTATTCCTTAATTGCACTCGATAGAATTATGTCAGATTTGTAATTTTATTCGTAATTAAAGTGAATAATACATTTCTATTTTAACTCTAAAAATCGAGTTTCATCAAGTAATCACCTGACCGTGTAACAACTCATAACTCGCGTCATAACCGTGGTTTGGGTGGATACGGTAGTTGGAATTACCAGTGTAAATTTTAATTTTGACCGGATACGGCCATTTGGCTTGCAGTATGGTTACAATGACTTTATTTTTGGATAATAATGTCAAGGAAGCAAAAAGACAGAAAATAAATATAGATAAAAATAATTAAATTAATAACAAAGATATAATCCGGAAAAGGGTAATTAACTCGCCTGTGCAACTTTTTTGGGAGTATCGCCAGTACGGCCGGTGTTCTGCTAAACATGCGCAATGGTTACTCCAAGTATGTGTATTGTATATGCAATAAAATACAGATTAGTTCATAAATATTTGTGCGTATATAACGCACAAATATTAACATACGTTTATATACACACAGATATTCAGATATGTGTATATATATATATATATATATATATATATATATATATATATATACATATACATATATATATATATATATATATATATATATATATATATATATATATATATACATATATATTGTAAATGTAAACAAAGAATACTTAGAAACATCACTATGATGCAAAACACACTCTTCTTTGAAAGTCCACTAGCGAACAGATTAGTCGAAGGCATTCAACTTGATTATTTAATTATTAGGTGGAGAGAGAATATTTCTTAACTTGAAGGAAGTAAATTTGAAATTATTGCGGAACCCTGCAGTTTTATATTACGTTATTAAATGTCCATACTTCGTAGATCTCATCACATGAGCGGGACCAACACCAGACCAAGGAAATTGCTGGTACAAAAACCAGGGCACTCCTGTACTGAACATTATGCAAAGTGGGCATAGCTACGATGGCTAGGCCAACTGCACATTCTGAGGATCTCATTACCATTTAAATACCAATAACTCAATAATAATAAAGTTACCCATGTAAATATTTTTCAAGTTTTAATTAAAAGTGCAACTAATTCTAATCATGAACGAAGACATATCTATGATCAATAGGTTAAATTTCTCAAATATCAAATTTATTGTCAATAAGTCGCAGCTCTGGCTATTTTCTCATCTGTTCCAGTATCAAAATTAAAATATATACGATCTAGATTTCTGCCAATACTAACTCAAATCAGTCAATTCGTTTTTAAAATACCACTATATTTATTATAAATTATGAATCATTTCACTCATTTGGCCTTTGAATTCGATCCTAGTGATGGCTTCACGCAAAAAATAGTTTTTATAGCCAACAGAAGTATTTAAAGAATTGGAAAATATGCAAAATAAATTGTTTTGACACAAAAAATAAAACTCCTGCTTTATTAAATCATAAAGAGAGCTGTGCTGATATTAATCTCAGAAATATGGTTATAAAATAAAAAAATTAAGCAAAGCTTACAGTTTTTGGAAAAAATCTTGAGAATTATTTTTGGTGGCATAAAAAGAAGTTGGATTTGATGGAAAAAATTAAATATTAAACTAAATAAACGATTAAATGAAACTACGTGATGTAGTATTCTACTTTGTAATACAACGAAACCTAGGTTGTGGTAAAGAACTTAAGGCAAGTAGAAATAATACTACATCATTCAATTGTGTCCTGTTTCATTTAATTGTGAATAATGAGTTTCTACAAAATTAACGCCAAATATGTTCAATAAATAAACGATGTAAAGGTGAAATTCAATTCCGTAAACTCAACGAATTAAATGGGCCGCACATCTAATTCGAATGAATAAAAATAGAAATACCAAAAAAATATTTTTGGCCACTACGAAATGCTGTAAACCTAGAAGCAGATCCAAACTGAGGTGGAGTAACTACTTTCAAAATGATTCACAAGGCCTTTGCATAAAAAACTAGAAGATCGCTGCCAAAAACAAGTCACTACGGAGGAATCTCCTTGAACGGTCGGGCCATTCTATGCTGTCATACCATAGAAGATGAATTACTTTTTGAAATTTTATTTAACAGAAATCCAATATTCTAGATTTCCTTTTTTTCAATTTTATACTTAATTCAAACGGTAATTAGAATTATAGTTATGTTTTATATGCAAACAGTACATTATGAATTATTTTGAGAAAACCACTTTTGAACACAATTGATAATCTGTCGTATCTTCCCTGTAACTGAAGAAAGGTTGAAATTTCATAGTAGTGATGATTTGTGATAAATAAAGTAGTTTCATTTCAAATGAGGAACATTTCATGTGTCAGACTCGTTACATTTTGTTTTTGGGTATATCTGTTGTTAGAGTATAACGGGAAAAATAGACTGAACCCACTTTCACTGGAATTATGCTTTCGGTTTAAATCTTTTGTCTAGATTCAGCACTTCCTGGGAAACTTAAAAAGTTCCCTGTAACTAATAAAAGAGATTGGGTTTCTAAACATATAAATTTTTCGTAAGGACGAAAACTCTGTTAATTTACGGAATAAAACAGATATTATTTTGGAACAAGGCCATCTGTGTCTTCGTATTAATATTGGTTTCTTTTTTTTCTGGAATTGCTGCACGAACTTGTCTCTATTATTATTTGCCCATTTTCAACTCAAGAAATATTGCATGAACTTATTGCACATATTGCAGTTTATGTGAGATATATAATAGATAACTAAAACGGTTAAAAAGGGTGTCCAGGGAGAATTTTTCGATTATTAAATTGAATAAAAATAAACGAATAAGCAGAATATTTCTTTTTTTTAATGTAACATAGTCCTGCGGATTTCATTTCTTAAAAATAATGTCTTCGAAGTGATGTCCACTTATCTCAGTACACTCTTGTAAGCGAACTCTCATATTAGTTCCCGCGTGCAAAGTGTTGGGAGGTGGCAGCGATTTCACGCCGAATATGTTTTCGTCGGGCCAGTATAGTGCGGTGTGGATAATTACAATATACTCTAGACTTCCACAAGAAAAAATCAAACGTCGTCAAATCCGGCGATCAGGGCGGCCAGGGTAAGTGTCCGAATTTGCTTATTAATTTTCTAGGGAAAATTTTACTTAATTTCATCATAGAGACACCGTCAGTGTATGGAGTTGCTCCATCTTGTTGAAAATGCATCCTCTTATTGCATCCATGAAACACTTCCAATTTCTGTACCAAAAATTCATCAATCATACGGCAGTATGTCGAAGTAATGACAGGTTCTCTTTGAGTGAAAAAATATGGGCTAATTATTCCCTGAGCAGAAATTGCGCACCATACTGTTATTTTACGGCAGTGCAAACTCTTTCGGTGCCGTTCCCTTGGATTAGTTGGGTTCTAGTAATGCATATTTTATTTATTTATGGAGCCTTCGATGTGGAAATGAGCTTCATTACTAAACAATATGCGTTTTTGGGGACCAAAACGTTCTAACATTGTTCTTGCGTACGTTTCCCTTAAAATGTAATCACTATCTTTAAGTTTTTGAACGATTTGCATTTTGTAGAGATAAAATTTTAGTTTTATTCTCAAAATCATATGCACAGTTGACTTTTTAATGCCTGTAGAGGCGACAATCTTTCTTACTGATTCCCTTGGATTTCTAATGATTTCTTGGTTCACCTGTGCCACACATTCTGGCGTAGTTACTGACGCGAACGGTCTAATAACTGTTGTGCCATGTTGCCGAAATCTTCGTACCCAAGACTAGATAATTTATGTGCTAGGGCTATCGCTTAATCCTCGAATATCAAAATGGGAACAGAAAGTACGACGCGCTCCTATCAACGATTCGCCACACTTCATATAATATTCCACCGCAAACGCGCGGTGCCCTCCCGATTAATTACTCATTACGACTAAGATATCCGCAAAGATGATGCAAATAACGCTACCCCTCCCACGCCTCTAGCTTCGCAAATAAAGGAGTAACAATCATTTTAAATCGAGAAATTCCCGCTGGACACCCTTTTTTAATACCTCAAAGACAGGATAGCTCGACCAAACGACTCAACAAATGGCCATGAAAGGTTAAAAGCACCAGTGCGATGTAAAGACTGAATAAAACAGTTGCATTGTATCTACCTAATAAAATATAGTATAACTTGAATTTGAAGACATATAATGTTTTGTGAGAGCATTTAATGCGCATCTCAGGCAATTATTCAAGCCAATAATTTTTTTTTAAATTTATAGTAAAATCATTTTCATGTTTTTAATAGAGTATGCAATAAAATGCACTATGTAAATCACAAAGTACTTGTACATTGCAGCCTTTATAATTTATAATCATTGGTATTTAAATCACTGAATAAAAAATTTATTAAAACATAATAAAATATTTGAAGGACATAATTAGAAACATTGCCATAACAAAAGGGTTTCATTTGTATCCTTTGGGTACCTAGACAATTATTGACGGTTATATCATAAGTAGTACATAAAAAAGTAAGCGCTAGATTAAACTTACATATATAGTTTTCCAACAATATAATATATGATTCTCCAAATAGAGATACAGCATGGATTTATTGAAATTAATATTAGAACTCACATCCACCATTTAAAAATTTTAAAGGGAGAGATTTTCTTACTTTTTGAAAATATGTATGCAGTTTCCTTTCATATTATTGATAAATATTGTAGTCAAACAGTAATGGATTCATTATTTTAATTAATATATTAAAATAATGAATCCACTTATTTAGTTCAGAACTTCTCTCTTTTCACACTTCCATTGATATACGTTATATCTATCTAATACTAAAAAGATTGATTCTTTTAATTTTATATGATCTCATACGTACACTTCACTACTAGCAATAACAAAACGCTAGATAAAAAACGCTTAACAAAAATTAAATTTTACAATTTTGTGTCCAGCCCATACCTAATCCGCGCCAAATCTCACGAGTACGCGATTTAATCAAAAATTTATTCCCAAATTTAATCCGTACCGACATGTTAGCAGTATGAATAAAGGGGCGGGGAAACTCGTTTTTGAATGCAAATACGAGGCACCACCCATCATTAAAGTTTCTCCTTAAATTTGAACGCTATTAATTACTCCATTAGGAAATGGCGCAAACCGGAAGAAGCGGAGAAAGACGTTTGAGGTTCGCTCTCGAGAGTGGTGTGAGACACCTTCGAATTCTATATATGACGTCTATGAGATTAAATTTCCTAATTTATTCTAAAGAAATTATTAATAATACTTAGAAACCACTATCTTTTGTTGGATGAGGAGAGCAGACGTGATGGTATGGTAATGTGCGCTGAATAATTTAATTATATTGGTATGGTAATGTGCGCTGAATGATTCACGACGAGCTGTACATAACTTTGTATCGTGTAACTAACTATTTCCTAACTCAAATTGCTTGACGGTCTTTGCATTTCAATGTGTAATGTTAAGCAACAAAACATTGAACTGTGTTTTATTTTAGCCGACGATAAAGTTTCTAAAAATGTGTTATTATTTTTTAGTTTCTTCACGTACTATAAAGAGTCGGAGAGTGTTAGTAAAATTAATAACGTTGGAGTGGATTTAATTTATTTTAATTACTATCGCAACGAAATTAAAGTAAAATATAGGATTTGATAATATTTTAAGAACATTGCAGTTATACCTTGTAAGATTTATATAGTATAATTGGATTGTACGTACAGAAATGTCTAACGTATTTACTTCTTCTGAGTTGCTTGTTTTATAGATGACTAAAATATAAATATAAATATATATATATATATATATATATATATATATATTTATGTTATATATACATAAATATATATATATATATACATATATATATATATATATATATATATATATATATATATATATATATGCATAAACACAAACTTGTATACCCACGAACCTTGGCACACTTCTTAAACGCTGCTCTCTTATATCATAAAAGAGGAAATGAATTTTCTTTTTTTTTCATAAAATAAACTACATTATTTAAAATATTTTATAAAAAGAACAAAGAAGGAATTCAATTGATCACTATTGTTAAGAAATGAGATGAAATTTAAGAATGTATAATTAGTTATAAATGTTAAAAATGTATCGTTTATAAATATTTCTTCATTGTGTGCATTGCTATTAGAAAAACTTATTAGATATTCAAAAGTGGCGAGACGCGTAACTCTAAGAAAACGGTCACTTCAAAGATTAATATTTCATAAAAGGAAATCTGTATCGACAAAGTGTTCATGACAAACCCATGATAAGTTTGAAAGATCTATATAATGATGTTCTACACAATAGGGTACGCGAAAAGATATCCCCCTTAAGTTACATATAGGCTAGTATCCGCATCCCGTGTAGCAAAAAGAAAAAAATATTTTATTTCACAGCTTTGTGTTGTTTGGTAAGATTTTATTTTATATCAATATGTATATATATGCCAAATTTTAGCTTTATGGCACTTATAGTTTGCGAGTTAAACGGCCGTTAAATGCAAATGGACCGACAGACAGGGCAAAATTATAAGATTTCCCAATTTAGGTATGGAAGCTTAAAAATTATAACAAAATTATTCAAAATCAAAATTATATTATATAAAATAAAAAAATTACCTATCGTAACAAATTCGAATACAGACAATTGATATTCTTTTAAACACACATATAAATATTTGTTATACCTAATTATTTATAGTAGATGTAGTTATGGATATAGAAACAACATTTTCAATGTGTGAATATTGGTTAAAATTGGCCGATTGCTACTCATTAAATTCGCATATTTAAAATTAAAGACACACTTTAATTGAAACTGATTTTCTTTAAAATAATTAATTGTGAAGAGTCTTAGAGTCCAAATTTACTGAGTGGCAGATTTGAAGATTCTCCTGCTCATGGCGCTGGATTATATTCTGAAAGCTTACTGAACCGATTTATTACCAAATATTTATGTACGTCTTACAAAAAATCCTTTACTCTCCAAGAAGGAAAACTTTCGAATCAACTCAGTCCTGACGCCAGGAAAATCATATACACCTAATATTTTATATTGTAACTTGTCTCAATGTCTAACAGCAACGGATTTTCAAAACATATTGTTAAATTTGGCTGGAATAGATTGTTGCTGGAGCAATACGTTTAACAATTGTACTTTGGATTAACGTCGTTAGATAAATAAATAATGATATAATAAATAAAATTGTCACATGTATGCTTACAACTTGCAACGTTCCTATATATAATTCAAAATAAATATTAATGAACATAAATGTTAATGAAAAAAAAAATTATCATTACATTTTTTTTTCAAACAAAATTACCAGAATTCTGTTGATGCGTTAAAAATATTTTTTACATTCGTTAAAAATATTAAATTGCCTTGTAATAAGTAACATAGATTTTTATCACGACCTAGTGCAGATTAACCGTCTCCAAATATTTCAAAAATATATCAGTCAGATGTTAATTGCAGTGATCCCGGAGCATACTCTTATTTTATAACCGACAAAACGCGCCTCCCATAATAAAATTTTCACTTCTTCCTCCAGACACGAAAAACAATATTCCATTTCAGACAAAAAGAATAACGTGTCATAATCCGTGAAAACGATATGAGCGGAAAAAGGTAAACCCTGATAGGGAACAAAAATCTTCCGTCGAAAAATTCGCAATATTTTTAAAACTCCACCGACAATTGAAATTTAATGTTTAGCCCGCTTTGGTGCGCGTGCCGTCAAAGAATTGTGATAAGGGTCGCAAGATGGGTTTTTATATAAGTACATAAGTACATAACATCTTATTTTTCAAATTTATTTCTTTCGTTTCTGTGTTTAATATTCGGGTCAATTCGTGGAAAGATAATATATTTTACGGCCTATTTTATGCCCACAGGCCCACAAATAGGATTTTATTATTATGAACGTGGCAGGTCTACGTTCAATATTTTATTGTCGATATCGTGTCAAGACCAGTTCGTGTAGTAGAGGGCGTTTATTCAAAGTGAAGATCTTCGGTTAATAGATATTGTAATTTTATAAGTGTTCGATTATTGCTTATAACTTAAATAAATTATTAAAATAGTCAAATTGTGTGATTGATCAGGTTTCAATTAAATTAATTGATGTCGGTGAATTCATAAAATTTTTCAAACTTTATCGAATATATAGGAGGCAATTTTTCACAGCGTAAACATTTTGCCTACTAAATCTTTTACAAGCGTCAAACCACAGTGCGTGTTTCTAAAATTGTGATGTTTTAAATCATTCTCATAATTTTTCTATAACCCTACGATGGATTACTAAAAACGCTATTTTTTCATAATTTTAGGTTGAGTATTTTAGAATAAAGAAAGGGAATATATTTTTCGCGTAGTTATCATTGTATCTCTGAAAATGTATTATGGCCAATAATGCATGACGCAACATGTGCTAGTTAAGGTACTTCATTATTTGACCAAGTTGTAACGTTAGACATCGAACAATTTCTTAAATAAATAACTAACAGCTCAGTGATTGATCTTATGAGGTTTCCGGTTATATAAATATATATGCATGTATTTGTAAATTTATATATGTATATATATATGTGTGTGTGTGTGTGTGTGTGTGTGTGTGTGTGTGTGTGCGTGTATGTATATATATAGACAAATACAGGAACATATTAATTATATATTCACTAATGAGTTTTATTTCAATTGAGATTATTGGCACATTATTTTATTGTTGATCGAAACGGCAGGTAATCTTTTTTAAGATAATGTGATATCATAATTTCAAAATTATCATTTTATTTCTACGTATTTTTAATCTAAATTTAAAAAAAAATTACATCACTTAAGTTTAGGGACCCCCTACCAACTTCTTTATAAAAAGAAATATAATTGTTTTTATACTTCGAAACGCAAATGCGCTGTCTTGCTCGCACTGACACGAACCGTTAAGAAGTTTCATTTCATTTTTGGTACCTTATGGGTTTGGTAATTATAATTTATGAGGAAGGCTTCTATGTAGCATTCGCAGTATATATAATGCCCGGAACGTGAATTGAATGATGTGTTGTCATATCCTTTCAACACAGTATTAAATGTCATGCTTGTCTTTTGCATTTTCTATTACTAGATCGGATTTAACAAGTTAAAGCAGCTTTAAAAAAAAAACTACTACTGTAACTTCATACTAGGTCTTGCTGAGTTACATAAAGAAAATTTTTTATAATATTTCATAAGAAAAATAATGAAAAATGAATTCAGAGTTAATAAAATTATGATTTAAATATACAAATTTGATGTATCAAAATAAGATAAGTTTAATATACTATTAAATCAGGGGAATACCCATAAATGTCAACTTTCACCGAGTACATATTTATTCACGAAAAATAAATTGTGTAATATTATTAATAAGCACAATACTTTTTTCCAATTCGATTAATCTTTTAGTATTTGTTACTTTAATAAAAATTGTTTTTGGTGTATATATAGCCTATTTTCATATTTACATTATGTTCCTGGTCGTTTAGTTTTAAAATATTAAAAAATATACCGTTATGTTGAAACCATGGAACTGACTGAAACTATATTTGGCACCCATTTGCAACCATGCACCTGTAATAGAACATTTATTGTAAATTAACATATTAATACTTTTAGGTTTTTGTTCTGTCTGTCAAAGCTCTTTTATAACAAACGACTTGACAAAACAAGTTAAAATTAATATGATGTGACATTGCTATAAAAATTGAAGTTTTTCATTCAAGCAAAACAAAAGTTAATAGCCTTTTAAACTGTATTTTTTGGTTATTAATACCGTCATCAAAACTACAATCTTGAAAGCCAGGTAATGGGAGGTTTTAGAACATAAGTAAATTGAAAATTTCAGTTCTATATAGAATTATACATTTTTTGCGACATACGCCTGTAAAAATAAAGTAGGCAATATGTTAAACAAATTTAAATTTCATCAATATTTTAATAGAAATATTATGAACTATTTAGAATTCATAAACGCCTAAATGTGTACGGAGGCTTATAGTGCAAGTTCTACTTTAACTTTAAATGTGTTTTACCTTTGTCTAATCCAAAACCTGAGAAAAATAACCACGCAATGGACCCGTCTTTCGCCAAAAGACGAGTCTATTGGATATCTTTCTCATAATATTTAATCTCAAAATAATCAAAATATTTGATATTTTCTGCGTGAATTTAATGTAAATCTCACATTTCATCCCTAATAGGCCTAAAGATATGTGAGTATTTTCAAGATTCCATTTGCTCCCAATATTGATTTTGTTTCTTTAAATGTGCGTTTTTATATTTCTTTAAGTCTATACTAATACATTGTAATTATAAGCAAGACAATAATCTTTACCATGTAAATACGAATTTTCCTGGACTAGAATAATTTCTGACCTTTTATCAGGCGCTTAGAATTTTATTTCCAAACAGTTTTTGTAAATGAAAGGAAAATAGTTCTATTTTACTATCGATCATGTTTTAAGTTAAACAAATTAACTCAAAGTATATTTTAGAATACATCCAATCCTGCACTTTGGATTCTACTCTGTACTTTGGATATACAAAATGTTCACATGTATAAACCGTAAGATTTTTTCATGAAATTTAATTCATCGCAATCAAGTTCAATCAGGCAAATTTTGACTTCAACTGACACGACAATATTTTAGTTGGAATATTGTGTTTCTACTTGAAGTAACACTATATATATATATATATATATATATATATATATATATATATATATATATATATATATGTATGTATATATATATATATATGTATGTATATATATATATATATATATATATATATATTTCTTGTTAAATGGACCTTTATGTGGTCTCATATTATTTTCACATCTTTCTTTGCAGCTATCCGCAAGCAGAACTTTTTCAAGAACCCGCATGTATGAAATGGGATGCAGCCGTGTTAGGGAACAGCAAAAGTTTGCTTTCGACTGAATTTTGAACTAAACTTTTAATTATAATGAAGTACAAGGAAACCATAAGCCTTAGTTAAATATATATTTTACAAGCAATCTCATTTTTAAAAACTTGTTTATATTTATAATATTTAAAGGTCGGTATTACAACTCGGATTTTCAGAATGGTTATAAGCTGTAAAATATAGTGTCACTATGTTGGCTTTGCATATTATTAAAGGTAGAAAAAATGGGTTCAAAAAGTATCCAAGCATATTTTTATATATTACAGATTTGTCTATATTTTATTGGTATCCGATCGTTCATTCATCCATCAACCAATTAAAGTGTCAGCAATTATTATAAATTCCAAAAATTATGGAATCCATGTAGATATAGCAAATTCTGAAGAGGAATGGAAATCTCTATCAATATGTACAAATATTTATAACATGACATATATAAAGTGGCATTAATTTGTTTTATGTTCACCCTAGGATAGTCCCTTTAAAATTACACACCTGAACATGTCCCGATAATAGAAAATAATCTTTCTACCATCGATAGAAGAAATCACGCTTTGCTGGAAAATTAAGCTTAATGTTTATATAAAGGCCCGCTATTTTGACTTTCCAATTTTTCCACACACGCATTCTAATTCTGTTTTCTAAAAAATAATTCTAAATAATAATTTTATATTGGAACTATCGAGAAAATATTTCAAATTATTTTTAATCTAAAAATAAGTTTGTTTTTTATTAATTTTTTAGCACAATTTTATTGTGAGCTTTTTTCCTTAATGTCACATTATATACATTTTTTACTGTCTCTATAATTAACTTGTATGCACCAAAAATTTATAAAACAAAAATTTTGCTCATGGTAATGAGAAAATTAATGCAGATCATATAAAAGCAACTAACTTTAAAAAATTAAAACAATTATTTAATTCGTCAACATTTTATTTGCCAACTTAATAAAATGAAAAAAAAAAAGAAATATTTAAGGAAAAACCGAACCAATCGTCCTAGAATAAAATCTGTATAAAATATGTATTAAAGTGATAACATGGAGTATGATGTGCCATTAATACCACCACCCTTGGCTGTACTATATTGCTACCGGCTTGGCTTTGGACTTTTATATTAGTCGCAGAATTTTGAGATATATTACATACTGTATCTGCTCTAAATATTCTTTCGCAAATTATTTTTGTATCCTCCATTTCAATGTAGGTTTCAACATCGCCCTTGGTATCAGAAGGACGATCTTGATAAAAAAAACACTTTTTGTTTGTATTACACATAACTTGCGAATTATTATACTTGAACATGTTTCTACATTTTGCTGTTTGAAAATGGGAATTTTGAAACATTAATTCGAGCTGATTGTAAATATAGTTTCGAAAAAGTATATTTATTAGCATGTTCCCCGCATAGGGTATTTCTGTTTTTAATACCGTTTGAATAAATTAGCTAAAAAAATTCTGAAATGTAACATATGAGATTTGAAACAAAATTGAAAAAATGTTTTTATTGATTTTAAATTGTTTCCTATAATTTAAAATGTAAACCAATAAATATATCTTCATCGTCATTTTTGAGACAAAAATGTTAATTTTTTGTCTCAAAAATAAATTTGACAATTAAATTGTCACATTTAATAGATTTATTTTATTCCATACAATATAAAAATAAAACTTAACTGTTAAGTAAAATAGAATTCACATAACGAGGGCTAATTTCACATTTAAATACATATGTACATTTATTGATACATAGTGGTCCTAACTGTTCACAAATACTAGTATTATTTTTCGACATGTAAATTTATTACGTAACACACCGTAGATTTCTGAAAATTTCTTATATTTAAAACCATTGCTGTAGTGTGGGGGTAAACTTTAGTAACGCTGTTTTTTCACTATTTTGATTTTAGCGTCAAAATGATGAAGAAACGTATGAAAGTTGCAAAAATGGGAAGGAAAGGAAGAATGTGGGAAGGAGTATGATTTTATAGACATTTTTAACAATATCTATGGAACTATCACATATAAAATTTGAAAATCTAATACACTTTTCAGATTTATAATATTAAATGGATCTCAAAATTAATACCTGAATAACATAAGTACGGAATTCTTATCAATTAAACATTTCCTTTTCGTACAAATAATTCCTTTTTACTTTCAAGTCGCAAATCAGAAAAAATTGATTTTGGCCTTCGCAATCTACGTACTCTACTTTTTTCTTAAGTTATTCTCGTATTTTAAGTAATCTTAAGTATAGTGCCATAGACTAAGAGTCGCAATGAGCTTACAACCCTCGCAGTTTTAAAGAAATATCAACATATCTCTGTTTAAAATTAATCAGTTGAATACGTCCAAATCGTAATTTCAACATTACAATAAACTGCGTTTAGCCCTACTAAGTTAACTTTATTTGTAGACTACTACGTTGATTATTTCCATATGCTGCATGTTTTATTATGTTGAAATATAGCAAATAAATATAAAAATTTTATTCAGAGTGAGAGAGAAAGTTTAACGCAGTTGAATTTTGTCATTTCAAAATATAAAATTATTAATCCGCCCAGTAACAAATGCGGCCGTTGAAAATGATTGTTAGACTATTCAACGTTACTACAATTTCTTCATTCAAATCACCGCTTGCGTTTTTCCTTTTGATTTAAATAACTATAAATTTAAACCTACTAAATAATTATACAAGTAACTTTTAATATTATAACTTATTAATTTTCTGAAGAATTACTGGTATAATACGACTACTGAAACACAGCTCGGCAGAACACTGGAAGTAAAGAGCTTATAGCCGGGCGGTCATATCGATGCAGTTAATCTACGAAGAGAAGTTTAAACCACTGAGTCCCGCCAACAAAATCAATCTACAGTTTAAAAATTGTGATTAAGTCGTCATTTAAAATCCGTGGATGATTTAATCTTATAGGTCTTACGTACATGCGTCTTTAGATTTCGTTCTGAAAACGTTTGTTCTCTTCCCACTATCGAAAAAAAATATATAAAGAAATATTCATGGAAGGATACGAGTATTCCGTTACCATACAAACTTCTAAACTATAAAATAAATTAGTAGCTGATATGTGGACTGCGTCACCAATATATGCATTCAAAGATTATACTCGAGATAATTTATATTTCGTAATATTTTTCTTTATTTTCCTACTATGTATATTTTTATGGTCTTTTGATAGTCTTTTTAAATTTGCTATTATATTACTAGGCTGTTGTAGTCAAAATTATATAAGTACACAAGGGGTGAGAATGAGATCAAAACACTTGAACTGGGTTTAATCTACTTCATTTTGCTTTTCAACTTCACTTACAAAAATTACCTGCAATATTGTCTGCCTGGAACAATTAGCATATTATTCAACACGTCGTTGATTACATACTAACTAAAATTTAAAAAGAAAAAGTTTTTAAACCCTTATCATAAGCCTTTTCAAACATGCTACACTACATGTAGGATTTTAATTTTTTCTCTCCAGTAATTTTACCCCTGGAATTTCCATTTCAATATTTTTGAATGTCATAATTTAGATATTTCCGGACAGTATATTAGTTATTACTATGCCAAATATCAAGGTTTTGTGTCATACTGTGTTTGAGGAAAACAGTTGGCACACACGGTTATACAGTTACGTGTGTGAACTTATGAGATTTTCCCTTTTGGTTTTAAATTACGGAACCCGGAGGAGACAAGACCAATATTTCAAAATATTGGTTAAACAATTTTGAATAAGCCAGAATGTATCTGTTCACGCTTAAAGCAGCAACTGTGTGTGGAGTTATATATATCGCGAGTCATATGAATAATTTGAATCACACAAACAAAAATAGCTATGGATACAAAGGGGTTGCACAATCTTTTTTCTATCAGACGTACAAAATATCTTACCAAAATGATTATATGTTTGTATAAATATTCGATAAGTAATACTCTTCTGGTATAATGCTGATATTTTATTATACTGCAACATTTCTCGGTGTCTTCCAAACAATACATTTTTGAAAACATAATGTTTTGTTTAACTAGAAGAGATGCTCCTGTAACCATAAAGCCGCCATACGTATTATACATTAAAGTATTTTGCAGTTGAAGTTATAATTTCATGTTAAATTACCATTCATAGACTTTTATAAAAACACTTATAATTCAGATCACGAATAGCATACTCTTATTATTATCCAATTTCACTCGTGTATAAATATATATATAAAATAATTATAGTAATACTTTGATAAAACTGCTGAAATTTCACATGCCAACTCTTCCGTGCGATTCCCGTAAAGTTATGTTAAGATTGATTGCCCCTACGTACGCCGTTTCATCCAAAAAGTTACCCAAAAAGCTTATACACAATTTCCATTCGCAAGTAAGAAGGCTTTATTATGAATGACGGCTAATTATGTCCATATTTAAGGAAAACCTGCGGTTTGTAGGAGAATGCGGGCCCCGAAAACATTCGAAACATTTATCTCAATCAAAGCTTTAATAGAGTCTATCTAATTAAGTTAAAGGATTTCATAGTTAAGTTAAACGCCAACATGCAAGTTATTAACAGGGTGTTCGTTATTATATATTTTATTACAGACTTTCTGCAATTTTATTGTCCAACAGCTTAACTTCCTAAATATATGTATTGTAAATATTTAAGCAGAAAATTACAGGTAAAATTTCTGAACTTTTTGAAGGAAGGTCACGTGCTTGGAGTATTTAATTTCTGTATTTTGTAGCGCATTCTGTACGTAATTGTATAAATTTTATATTTTATCTATTGGAAGTATTCGTATAAAATGATGTAGTTTATTTATTAGGATATTGCTATTCGTATTTCTATAAAAGAATGTTTTTTAATTTTTTTATTATAATTTCATTTTTTAACCTTATGTCAAAATCCTTATATTTAATTTTTTAAGAATAAAAGAAAGGTTTCTTTTATTTTAATTTTGTTTCTTTTATTATTGTATTGTCATCAGTTCTTGATACGTGTACAAAATTTTAAATAATTCGGACACTTGAAGTAAAAAAGTGAAAATTGAACTGAAAAATTCGATTACATTGTTATTTAAATGCAAGTGAAGTTAATAAAAACTTGTTAAAAAGAAACCACACGTAAAGTTTTCACAGTAAGTACCTTTGTTATTATTATAGCCAATGTAAAATACAATCGTCTGTACTTCGACATTTTCATATATAGGCTTCTATCACTAAATCTATCACAGCCATGCGTTGATTGGTTGAACTCCTATCTTCGTAGTCATAAACACTCAATTAACTGGAAACTATTTAAAGTGGACTAGTCACATTACTGGTTTTCTTGAATGTTTTTTTTCCCACTTCATTTTTATATTTATGGATCCCCTAGTTAAACGACTATTCTACTATTCACTATATGCCGATTTTTTGTTTTTAATACTTTCACTGAGGTGTCAATGACATTGTTTCTTTATTGATATACAGAATGCAAACCTATATTCAATAAGTCAGTTCGCTAGCAACCTTCTGATTATCTTTTTTAAATAAAGACCTATCATTATTGTTCGTTAAAACTCCTGTCAAAACTATGTACAGTTTATTTACCACAGTTGTTTATTAACTACGTTAGCCCTTTTCACTTCAACTCTAAAATATGTTGGCCTATGCATTGCTCAACATCACACATCACAGGCAGCAAAATTTCTACATGTACTTTTGACTACATCGTTTTAATCATAAATAAGCAACAGTTTTTGTATATAAATAAGTGGAGTTTTATAGAAATGTTTCCTTTATCAGTGGTCAAGTCTAATCTCATTTCACACTGGGTCACTATAATTTGATTTATCTAAAATAATATAAATGTTCTCTAATCTTTTTTATTTTTAGTGAGGCATGTACGAATAGTGCATGCTTCACTAAAAATAAAAAATGTAATTATCCTTATGGAATGCCGTTTTCTTTCCTTGTACTCAAAATTGTTATTCATTCAGGTATTCGAAAATTTTACCCAAGTTAAAGTGTATCAAAAATACCTATCAAACACGAGTAGAATTCTCATTACGAGGTTTTCATGGAAACTCAACTCCAACAATTATTTAAGCATACATAACTTTTCTGTTAAATTATTTAAAAATATTATTTCTTAACAAAATATCTTCACCGGCTTATAAACATGCGGCATGTTTAAAAAATTACAAGCTTTAGGATAATCGCTATAGCTTTCTTGCATTGTTTCTTTCAAATCATTGATGTCCTCGATCTGCTGCCGACCGTAGACCGACAATTAATAGCTTCTTCCTAAAAATCCACCAATTTTAATTCCTTGTTAAATTGTAATATCGTGGCGTATTATTACTATGCAAAATTATAATAAGAAGCCATCCTTTTGTTTCGCTTACCTTTTTTTTGTAACTATGCGAAGAAAATTAGGAAACTTATGTCCACGCTCATACTGCTCAAAAAAGCTACATATTCAAGGTTGTGTCATTTCTTACGTTTTTGAGATAAAATGTATTAGTTGATTCATTGTAACGTTAACGAGATTTTTAAATAAAAAAATAATTACTGTTTTTGCGAAAAAATATTACTATAATTCACTCGTGATGTACATTAAGGATTGAAGCGACGCACTTACCGATAATTACATACTGCATACATAAATATTTTATTTTGTTTATATTTATCACATCACTTCTTGCACAATACTTCGAAGTACCTGATATTATTTTATTACTCTCTTTATAATTAAATCTAAATCAAGCGCAATAAAATGTCTTAACGCAAAAGGAAATCAACAAGTTTGATTTACATCATATCATTGCCTCGCATTTTGAATTAGTCCGTCAATCTAATCGTAATCTGTCAATCAAAGAAATGTAGGTTTTATATGTTTAAAAATAATATTCGCCATGTAATATACATGACTTGTTAAATTACAGTAATATAATAAAAAGAAGTATTGTTTTTTTGATTGTTAGAGATTCACGCAGAATCTTCTAATCTCACTGACATGCGACTTTTGCTATATGATTTCTCATCGACTCCAGATTATCAGAAACTCTGTAGAATAAAAACGTGGATAATAATTTTTGCGATATAGTAAATAATGTCAACATAATCGGGTGAAAAGTAGCTGGTCTGGGCGTTTTCATGATGGACATTGGTAAAACTATTACTTATAATATATGTGGGAAAACTATTAGTTATTAAAAAGGTTTAAAGAAAACTCATTAACTCCATTTATTAACCTTTTATGGATAAGCCACGGTAATTGATTTCAATTTAAAAAAATACTTTTTACAAAATAGGATAAACCAGTTTGTTAATTATCATTAAAATAAATATCTTAGTTCTTTTAAGCATTTTAGATAGATAAAAATTGATCCTTCTTAATTTGTAATTCAGTTTAGTAGTTTAATATAAATTAAAAGACTTTCAAAAGTAAATAAATTTAGAGATATGATTTTGATGACGTTCGCTGCAGTCAAATTTATTCAAATATGGATATGAAAAACCGGAGGCGAAAGATAAACAGGCACCCTTGATGTAATATCGCGTTACATTATATATTTTTTAACTAAAATAGAGCACAGGACTACGTTAACCAAAAGAAGACATACGAAAAAACTTTAATCATACTATTTAATTCGATTTCCATCCAATATACATGAGCCGAGATGGACCGCTATTAAATTAACAAGTAAAAGTTTCATATTTTCAATGACTGTTAGGTTTTGTCCCGGATGTACTTATTAGAAACTTTTTATGAACACTTCCAATTTAATTTAATTTTTTTTTAAATGTTGGGTTTAAATAATGAAATTTTTATTCTAGTTTTATTTTTTTTCATTATCTGTGAATTATATTGTCGTTTACAATGTACTCATTACTAGCCCTGTTAAAAAGGTATTTTAATAAACTTTTCAATATTGCATAATTATAAAAATTATTTTTTTTTCTTTTTGTGGGCAAATAAAAGATTATACAGTGGACAAAAGCTATGAAACTATTCTTATTACAAATATTTCATGTGAGTTTTCATAATATTTATTTCAAAAAATAAGAAATAATCAAGTGTTATATTCATCTTGAATGAGCAATAATAATTAAAATATTTTTCCCGCTGACCACCTTTAAATTTAGACCTCTGCCTCTTTTTTGAGAGCTTTTCAAGTTTAAAAATTACTCTTGGGATACTTAAACAAGTACAATCTTGGGGCGTTAGGGCCGAGTGTGACGGAGAGCTTCCTTACACGCCCCGTCTTATGTAATAAATGGACTGACGTAGGTTGCTATTTTATCAGGTCCGTGGCGGAGTGTAATTTATGAGAGTGCTCTCTCGCGTGAACTTTAACACAGTGCTTTGACAATTTTGTTGAACCAGCTTCTATTCCGTGAATGCGTTCACGTGTACATGACACGAAAACAATACATGACACGAAACATGATATTGATAATAAATAATTTGTTTTAATTACTACGTATCCTCAAACGTCTACATTTTAATGTACAACGCAGATTTGTTCCTTCATTTTCTTTTTTATCTTACTTGACGAAGATTAAAAAGTGAAATATATATTAAACATTTTAATGAAATTAATAATAAATAATCACATATAAATTTTAACAAATCGTGCCCATGGCCTTATGACGTCACGAATAATCTCTTCCAATAAACGAATAATCTCTCCCAATAAAGTAATTTGAAAGTAATAGGCCAGATCGGCTGAATACTCTCTTTGCTAATAGCCCACCTGAAGATGTAATACAACAAAACCTGGATCGTGGTAAAGAACTTAAAGAAAGTAGAAATAATACTACATCACGTAGTTTCATTTAATAGTGAATTCTACATTTCAATATCTATAGTGAATTTCTACAAAATTTACGCCAAATATATTCAATACCTTTGTTGCTAAATATTAATTTGTAACTAAGGACCCATTCTCGCCCCGGGTCTCAAGAGTTTAATTAAACGTTTTCTTGCAATCGTGTTTAAGTTTAGTTCAAGTTTATTTAATACCCGCCAAGTTAGACTTTCTTTAGGGTCGATTTTCGGGTTATATATAATTTGCTATTCCAATAAATAGGAAAATATATTTGGTAATTATAGGATTGCGGGAAAATAAAACAGAATGCCTGCTTAACTATGCCAGCTGTTACATCGTTGCATTGTTTGTTCTAGCATTCCTGAAATAGAAATATCAGCCTATTAGGGAGCTTGTTTTTAAAACGAGCTATGAGTTTTCTTCATAAATCTGAGAAATATAAATTTGTTTTATTTTCGTATATTTTGATATTAACCAATGTGATTATTTGTTTTTAGTTGATGCCATCTCTTGACTTTCTTGTAACTCATTACTATTTAAGAAGAATAAAATGTATTAGGCTATAAACTGTCATTAGGAAGAGAATTTATTGTAGAACGACCTATTAACATAGCTTTACAATTAATAGTATTATTTATAAAATATTTCAAGAAAAAATTTATGATTTAATTGATTTTAATGAATTGAATCCACTTTTTGGTATGTAGAGTGGTACAACCACACAATTGGGTAATTTTTAAAAAAATAGAAATAATATCAAACTAAAAGTATTACATGTTGCTTTAGTCATATTCAGATAATATAATTTTTATGTTTACTTCGGAAAGAAAATCTTAACAATTTGGCGGAATCTGGTTAACATTTTATTTCTTTTTTTAAAGTGCATTGTGTGAGTAACCAAATGGGAGTTAGTAAGGAAGGAATACAAACAAATATTAAATATTTAAAAAAAATTATAAAGATATATATATATATATATATATATATATATATATATATACATACATATATATATATATATATACTTATTTATTTATTTTTTTTCTAAGTAGGGTGATTAGTTGCATCAAAATGCAACAGTTTGGAAGTGTTTCAGCACTGTTTTTGGAAGAGTTTTACAACGATAACCCATAAACAATTGTTGCAGAATTAACATAGTGCAATTATATTAGGTTCATATAAACAGAATGTGACCCCCCTACGATTCGTCATAAGTGTAAATTGATGCAATTTATTATAAGAATTTTATTGTGGGAATACAACCAGACAAAAGCGAACGCGATTGGTTTTAATGATTTGATCAGAGCTAATTTGTTTGTTGAATTCATTGTTTCGATACCAAAGACCCAATGTATTTATTAGCCTGCGTTGCGTTGCAAATACTAGACAATAAACTGAAAAAATACTCAATTTGTGATATTATTTATGTGTTACGCTTTAAATTTACCAAACATTTTTCATCTCTAACAGAACTTATTGCAATATACTAAATTCTCGGAATATTTTAACTTCTGAAACCCAATTAACTAATACCCCTAATAAATTTGTTATCTTTATAAACCTGTTCACGGGCCCCTGTTTATATCTCGCCCCATAATTAGTCTAGAATTATGTTTTTTAAAGCGTCAGCTTTAAAAAACTAAAAAGTAACATTTTTGAAATAATTTTGTCGTTTTAAAAAAGTTATAATTTGTATCCCTGGCACAGTACCATTTGTAAAAAATATTTTGTGAAAATTTTTCTCATATACATCAATATGTTTTTCTATGGAACTTTTTAAAAAGCATATCAGGAAACGAAATATCGACTTTTTGACAAATTTTTTTTGGTTCTTGATCGTAATGATAAAAATAAAATATTAACTGTAATTCATTTTTTCAAAATTTTATTTAATAAACTTTTTACCTTTATCGACCTTATTTGAGAGTTTGGTTTCCTTAACATTCGCTGTACATACCAAATTTCGACAATTATTTTTCACTACTATGCAAATATTGGTGTAACACAATAGTATCACACACCATTCTTGTTTGACACCAGTTAAGCCAAAATACGTAAATTTCTACAATTGTCTTCGATTTAACAGTAATATAAGTAATTTTATATTCATAACTTTTTTCCCACTGAAGAAAATATTCCTATTGAGAGAGCTCAGACGCCAGCATATTACGACTCGCATAACCGATCTCACTTTAAGTAACTTTCAAGTAATTTGTTCATTATATTTCCTTCGTGAGTGTACGGAGATGACTGGAAATATTTTCGCATAAAAATGTAACTTAATTGTTTACATTTATTTGAAACATTAATAAACATAAATGATTACAGTATTTATATTTGCAAGTAATATGATCAAACTATTATCCCACGTCACTGAGTTATTTAATTTTTTAAATTCTTATTACTTTAAATCAAACTATTATATAAGTACCATCCTCATTTATCTTCTCAATAGCGTATGTGAAGAAATAAAAATCAAATAAAATATACTTTGATTTGATTTCCTGAAAGTTTACCGGCGACTTTCGTCAATTGTTTATTGTAACGTTTATATTTTTTGGAACGTGTTTCCAATGAAAAATTGCATTTATACCCCACTCTATCCTTAAAAGAAATCTTTGGACTAGTTTGAAATTTAGATGTGGGTACACATATTTTTCCAGCCCTCAGCCACTCACATTTACGTAAATAATATTTCGCTCACTCACTGACATTTACTTAAAAAATACTTTGTGTAATAAGGAACTTTAATCAATTGTTATCACAATTGTTAGCGAAATTGAAGAGATGATGCTCATGTGGTACAACAAAATGTTTTAACTCCTTCCTCAAAGTAAAGTTTTTCTGTTGCAGTTTTAGATCATCATAGTGGTTCTACTCGATAATACAAACATGAAAATCTATTCCAATGAGATTTTATTTCACTAATTTATATGTATTATATGTTTCTCTTTTTCTTTGTTTTACACCAATATTTCATCCATCATTGTAAACATATAGTGTCTTGTTGTATTCGCTTTTCACCCAAAAGAGGAATTTTCGTCAAAATTCCTATCTCCTTCCAAAAATTACTGAAAAATAGTGACGATTTTACTAATAGTTAATCTAATATTTTTCACCTGAAACATATGCTATGTAAATATATAACCTACATTTTTGTAAACATTGAAAAAAAGGAGAATCCACGATTTCTCCTAAGAAAATTTCTTGCCTTTAAGCCTGAAAAGATTAATACGCCAAACATAAATTATGATAGAAGTAATTATAATTCGGGTAATTGAAATTCGGATAATCAGTTTTTAACACCAGTTGATATGAAGTTTCGCGAAATTTTGAACAGTTACTTTTAAATTATTAATCAAAACTTAAACTACAGAATTCAAAATGGCATTAAAAAGCAGTTTATGCGCATACAAATTGTTAGAAGGACATATTATTTCCAATTAAACTATTTACAAATATAAAACTTAGTCCTAATACAAGAAACGTAATTATTAATGAATTCCATTTCCACTTTATCCTTTACATTTCTTTGATTTAATGAATTCGGCTTTCATTCATGATAAAAAATAAGTTTTTTAGTATTGTTTATTTTGAGGAACAATTTTTTAAATTCATGTTAAATATGCATATACCTAATATTAATAATATCTTTATTTAATTTCTTACCGATTTGCAATAATCTACATTATGCAAGCTTACTTCATTATATATGTAATAAAATTAATGCGAAAATAAATACAAGTAAAAATTATTGTTTTACCCGTTTCAACCCCCATTCTAATTTGATAATGAATGTATATATTTATTAAACTTCTGAAATAGCAGTAAACATTTCTGAAACATAAAAAGTTACGGTATGGAAATAAATAATAAAACGCATTAAGGTACATTTATATGCAAAAACAATTTCGCCCATTCCCACTCTCCCACGACGGAAATATAATAAACAAATTAGTTCAAGCATTTGGCGAGGGATCCGTTATGCGAGTCGAAACACTCGTAATGCGTCGTCGTTCAAGCGTTCTGAAGCGGGAAAATAGGAAGATTTGTTCGTTATATCGCTCCCGTGGGACGAAAAATATTATATTCTAATATTACTTTGATTCAGTCATAACGAAATTCAAAATTTATTCGTATGGAATTTTTTTCATTTGCACATTAGTAGAGTATGGTTTTTACAGAGTTGAAAATAAGAATTTTATTATATTTTTGTCAGAACCCACATGTCGGGGTAAACCATATAAAAGAAAGGTTTATAAGGCAACATAAATATTACATCAATAGTTCAATCCCATATGAATGAATAGTAGTGGGCAAAGAATGACATTGTTTAGTGATGTGAATGAAGGTGTTTAGTATTAATAAAGGTGATTCGATGCATTAAAATGGACATTCAATTTTTTTCATTGGAACTGCAAATTTAATATGATTTTTCAGAAATGGTTGATAATTATCATAAAAATATTTTTATTAAACTTAATGCACAGAATGAACTATTTAAGTAATAAACACTACTTTTTACAATTGTATATATATATATATATATACATATATATATATATATATATATATATATATATATATTTATTATATATATATATATATATATATATATATATATATATATATATATATGTTTATGTTCAAATGTGTATAACATTCAAATAGGTAGATGATAAAGATGAAAGATAACGAAATCGTATTGCACATGAAAATATTAAACAGCGACACTAAATGAACATTTCTAGCGGCACAAAATCAACAAGTAAGTGTATTATAAAACACCAATCACTATTAAATAAATGATAAACTAAATAAATGATAAACTTTTTCACTTTTTGGACTCTGAAGTCAATTTAGGTAATCATCTGATACGGAAAAAACCTGCCAAGTACAAGTGAAACTCGGAATATAAGGGTTCCGTACATATCTAGACATTTATAAATAGTTAATGTTACATAATATTCCTATAACATTATACTTCATATTATTTATAAAATTTAAATTTCTGAGAACGAAAATATATTTGACCACTCTATTTTCCATAGGCACATATTTAAGAAAAAATATTTTTTATGCGATATAACCATAAAGATTTTTTTTACTTGTACCGTGAGGCCTGGCTTCTTGCCAAATTTCATGATTCTAGGTCAACAGAAATTACCCTTTATGTCTTGATTTATTTCCAGTGTCAAAATACGCGGCATAAATAGCCATATTTTTAGGGTTCTTATTGATGGTATTGACTTAGAAACTTGACTTTTTTAAAGCTCTGAGCGACCGCAAACCTAAGTATTTCATAAGTATTTCAACTCCATACCTACATGCGTTCCTGAAAACAAAGAAGTGACCATATGTCGCTCTTGACAGACCAAAAGACGGGCACTTCCAAAAACGAATTGAACTTGTGAAGATTTAGTTTTCTTGGTCGACAGATGATTTTATGAAATCAGAAAATGTCTGAAACAAAATTTTTGACACCAAAACAAATTTCCTGTTTTACAAAATCTTATAAAAATAGGTGAATCGGAGTGTTAACCTCAAAAAATGAAAGAAAAATTTTGAGAAATATTTTTAAAGGTATTCAATTGAAGGTAATGTGACGAAGAAGACCAAATCTTAAAATGAACATATAAAGAAAATGATGTAATTAAATACGTTAAAGTACAATGAGCATACTGGACCTGACTCGATCAAATAAAAATAAGAATAACAAAAAAATCTTTCTGACCACTACAACATGTCTTGAACCTAGAGAGACTGCCTGGAAAGGAATATTCGCATTCTATTCCTGGCTATTGTGCCATTGAAAAAGAACCTCTCTTTGAAAATATATTTAACAAATTGCTAGTTTTATATTTAATTCAAGCGGTAGTAAAAGCGTAGTTCAAATACATACACAGAAATTTCATTCTAAATATTTATAGGAACGTTATTTTTAAGAATGATGGGTAACATCCCATCATATCCTCGTTAAAAAATATGATCTAGTTTGGGTGTCTAGGCCAATCATTTTTAATATCCACATTCTTTGTAACTTTATAAAACAAAACAGATAATATTTTGGGACAAAGCCATCTGCGCTTCTGTCTGTATTTTATTTGTTTATTTTTAACTCAAGAATTGCTGCATAAACTTGTCTCTTTTATTATTTGCTTACTTTAACCGGAAAATTACTGCAAAAACCTAATATATATGGTGCAGTTTACCTAGAATATATATAATCGATCTGATAAATAATGGTCGATAGCTGGAATATATGGTCGATATATGGCTCGATTAACCAATTTAATTGGTACCTGTAAAATGTGGAGGATGCCAGGGCGATGTACTCGTAATAAAGGAATAAAACGTGATAATAATGATGTAAAGGTGTATAATGTTTTGTTAAAAGCATATAAAACTTATATCACGTCAACTATTCAAACCGTTGAATTTTCATTTTGTTGTTTATAGAAATTTAGACAAAATAGTAATTTTTTAATGAAAAAAAGATTACCTACACTAAATAAATTGTGAAGCAACCGTACATTGAACATATTTAAATTGGTGCGATCTTTGAGCGGAATTTAAATCGTTGAATAACAAATTAATTAATAAAAATGTACCTCTTTAATACGAGTAGAGTGCCATGAGAGTTCTGTATATACGTGCCATGAGAGTTCTATATATACTTAGGTACTTATAAATATTTAAGGCTATAAATGATTTCTTTTAAATTAAAAATGTTAATATTACTTTAAGGATGTAAATTAATAATACTTCGATATAATTACAATAACTTCTTAAATACGTTTTTGTGTTTATTGTTTAAATACGGAATATTATAATTATTAGAACCGAATTAAAGTTTCTCACATAATGGGGACTTAAAGGTTCACCAGGTACAAAATAGGGAAAAATGACAATTTTATGGCTTATGAAATAGTTTTACTCAAGGAGTTATTTCTCACCATACCGCACATATCCCATTTGAGAAAATCCTTTTTTTAACCCCCTTTTGCATGTTGTTGTGTATTCCCACAAAACATAATTTTAAATAATTTCAAATGCTTTTTATGGTTTTATGTATGGTTACAATGTTTTGTGTAAATTTCAAGATTTTATTTCGTTTAGAATATATAGTCTATGACAAATCCACGGACAAGTAGATGGACGTAAAACCTTCCCATAACAAAACGGTTCCGTTGGTATACTTTTGATACTTATATTGGAATAATTAACTGCTGATGAAACCTGCATATATAGTTTTCCTATCACATATTTCGTGGTTCTACAAGCGAAGACAAAATAAGTATTTAAGTTGATATAAAAAAGAACATTCAAAGTGTTAAAAGTTACGGAATCGAAAGTTTCTTATGTTTCCAAAACAATCATGCAATTTTCCTTCATATTATTGCACAATACTGCAGAAAGATACAGATTATATGTTTATTGAAGTTGATATCAGAACTTAAGTTTTAAATTTGAAAACTTTCCTTGTTTCCCACAAGTAACTATGTATTTATTTGCATATTATATGTAAATATTGTAGCACGATCATATAATCAATTATGTGACTCTGGTATTAAGTCTATTTAATTCAGCACATTTCTGTATTGACGATTCCAATGAAAATGTTATGCTTACATAACGCGAGATAGATTTATGTTTTCATATTTACATCACCTTAACCATACACTTCACTAACGACAATAACAAAATGCTAGATATAGCAAACGCTTAACAAATACATTCTTTTTAATTTATTTGCACTCAACCAAATTAAATTTTCCAATTTCGCTTCCAGCTGATACACAATCCACGCCAGATTGCACGAATACGCGGTTTAATCAAAAATTTATTCCCAAAATTAATCCTCATTGAAAGGTTGAATGCCGCGCGGATCCCCACATAGGCTGTGGAACCTATTTTTGAATGCAAATACGAAACACGTCCATCATTAAAGTTTCCCCTTAAAGTTGGGTACCATTAATTATTCCATCAGGAAATGCCGCAAACCGGAAGGAGCGGTGAAAGCCGTTTGAGGTTCGCCCCCGGGAGGAGTGTGGGAGGACTTAAAATTCTATACATAGCAGATACGAGATTATATTAACTAATTTATTCTAAATAAAATATTAATATTACTTAGAAACTAAGACCATATGCTGGAGGATAACAGCGGATGTGAGGGTGTGCTAATGTGCGCTGAATAATTTAAGTTAACGAAGAGTCGTACATACTTGTGGGGTGAAAATAATTATTCTCTAATACAAATTGCTTGACTGTATTTAACTTTACGTTATGTATTCACGTCACGATTATTGGCCGTTGATTAACATTTTAAAATCAAGGTTGAAATATTTAAAATTGGTTTATTATTCATAAGACTATATTCGACAATTATAATGAGGTGAAATTGTAAACTTTTCCGCACATAAGTATATTTCCTTTTTTATATTTTACTTAACGTCGTAAAAAAAATTTCATGTACATACATGCGTATAAATATATATATATATATATATATATATATATATATATATATATATATATATATATATACATATAGCTATGTATGTACTATTATAATAACCGAGTAAAGTTTTTAGTGCGTAATTCCAAAGAAATTACAAAGACTACCTTTCCGGCATTTTACTGTAAGAAAGTATAATTAAAAATATTAAAAAATATTTATATTCTGTCGTTGAATGAAAATTTATGTTTTAATATATCATGACACATCGTATATGTGTATACGGACACAGACACAAAACTATCGACAAAACTATATACAAAACTTAAGACTTACAGTTTAGTATTTGTTTACTTTCATCATTTTTTAGAATTGAAAACACATTAGCTAGTTTTTTTTTAAAAGATTTGGTTGTAAAGTCCCATAGCTCAAATTATCCATTTGGCCTATTTGCATATGTTAATTGGGTAATTCAATATATGTCAAGTGGAGACTTTTCTTCATGGCCTTGGATTACGCTCTGAAAAATTACTCATCCTACTTATTTCTCAACATACTTCTATATCTTATCTAAAATTAGTAAAACTATGGAATAAACTAATCCTGATGCCAGGAAAATATCACTGATAAATATCTCCAAGACAAAAATATCTTCAAAATATAAATTTTGTTCTTTCGTTCTTCCATCCTATTTGAACGTAATATTTGTAACTTTTCTTAAAATCAACGCAATATACGACTTCAAAACTTGTCATCATCGTTTATTCTAAGAAATTGCTCCTGTAGGAATAATTTAATATTTTTAATACATATATGGCCGATAGGGAGAATATTAAAAACGTAATTTTTTTAAATAAATCAGTAAAAATATAATATATACTGTAATATATAAAAATGTAACATAATACAAAAATATCACATTCCTTAAAAAAAGAATAACATGTCATAATCCGTAATTATGATACGGGTAAAAGGAAAAGCCCGTCAAACAACACAAATTTTCCGGTAAAAGTTCGCAATATTTTTAAGACTCCACCGACAAATCGCATTTAATATCTGGTTCGTTTTGAAGCGCGCATTGTCAAAAAATTCTGATGAGGACCGAAAGATGGGATTTTATATAGTTACTCACACGCGGAGCTCTAAGGTTTTATTTTTCCAATTTAATTTCTTTCGTTTCTATGTTTAATATTCGGGTCAATTCGAGTCCAGATAATATATTTTACCGCCTATTTTAAAGTGACTTTATCGAGCCGTCCGATCCAGGTGATAAATACGATTTTATCGGTATGAACGTGAGAAGTCTGTGTTCAATATTTTATTGTCGATATCGTGTCAAGGTCATTTCATGGAGTAGAAGAAGTTTATTCAAAGTGAAGGACTCCAGTTAACAAATATTAGAATTTTGTATGTGTTCAATTACCGACCATAATTTAAATAAATTTTGAACGTAGTCGAATTTGTATGTGATAAATTTCAATAAAATGAATGGACTTCGGTGAATACATAATATTCTTGAAACTTTATCGAATTTTCCTGTGTAACATAATATTTGAAAAGAATGTGAATTACCTATCTCAGCTGCTTTGGTAATCAACTTCATACTCTTTCATAACGGATTATAACGTATTATAATAAAGGTGTAGTTTAAAATGTGTCTTTCAAGAGAGGCTCGCTGTAAACCATGCACTTTATTAAGTGAAACTTCTTCAGCGATGTTCGAGTCACAAAAAGTGTCACGTTAAAATTGTGCACCGTACGTTCAGCACGCGTTTTGGTTCAACCGTCATAGTAATAAATATTAAATAATATATTATTCTTATGTCCAATGTCATTTTATTTATATTCGACCTGTCAGATATATTATTCAATAAAAAAACATTTTAATTTGAAAAATTTAACCTTAATGTCCCATTTAAATAAATAAACAAAACGGTTTGAAACACATTATGATTTTATAATATTAACATTATTTATTACATTTATACAAAATACCAAAGATTTGTATGAAATTTTAAAAACGGAAAATAACTGATTAATTACATGTTCTGATCAAGTAATAAAATTTAAATGGAAAATCATTCCATTAGAAGAAAAATGTACTAATTAATGCTATAATAGTGCTTAAGGACGTGCTTATTGAAGTGAATTAAATTTACAAAAAGTAATTACGTAAGGTTCCTTTTGAAAAATAATTTGGAACTACTGAAAATATAAAATTATGAGTTATTTCAATACATGTTTTCTTTTTAAAGGGCTAAATTTACGTGAAATTAGAAAGGTAAAATTTCAAAATAGATCAAATACGTATTCTCAAATAAAGCAAGCAAATTATCAATATCACCGAGTTTATTTTTCTTGAATACACGACTTCTTTAAAAAAAATTGCATTATGCGGCAAACATTTGATTGTATGAGTACGCCCCGTAATTAAATAGTAATTACAGCTATCACATTAAGGCAACCAAGAAATTTTAACCCTTGAATGTGGAACTGTATTTTTTCTTATTTCAAATTACGGTGTTGTAACAAAATGATTGTATATGAACTTTATCTAGAAGATAATCCAAGGAATAGGTAATAGGGCCATTCTCCGTTCAAACAATTCAATAACATTTCTTGTCAAAAAGTAAGATGTCCTTCAATGTGAAATTAATGAGATATTTTCCACATAAACCAAGGAGTCTAAGATAAAATTTAGTTGTAACAAGTTGTACACATGTTACAGGTTTAGATAGCAGTTCATATTACTGGCTGTTAAGCGAGAGAAAGAAATTTAACTGCAAACAAAAGAAAGAACGAAACTCGCATGAACATAACAAACATATATATCGATTATGCAGAGAAGATTTTGAAAAAAATAGAGTATTATGAAATCTTATACCTGGTTTTATTTTTAACAAATGTTATTACTTTATTCTCTTCGAAATCAATGAAAATTTTCTTGAAAATCAGAAAGATTTATACACTCAAGCGAACTCTTTTTATGATTTCGGAAATTACATGTGCATATTAATTAATATACTGGTATTCTCAATGAGAGTACACAACTAATATTTGATTTTGCTGCTTCACGTGGATTTTTGTATATCTTTAACTTTACGTAATATGAAATGTTACATTAAATTTATCGCATTTTAATTTAGGTCAAAAATCGTATTTATTTTACCCACGTCGATGTACTTAACATGAACATATGGTGCATTTCAGAATCCCTCCGTTTTAAGCCATGAAGTTACTTTAAGATTGCAATTAAGTTCAATCCTGCAAACTTTTACCTTAAAGTAAAACGATGTTTGAAATAAATTATTTACCCGTGCTTAACGTAGCACGGTATAGTTTTCTCGTTAAATGTTTATGTGATCTAAGATTACAGCCCTACTTTTCTTTGCAGCTATCTGCAAACAAAACTTTTTCAAGAAGTGCAGTTAAGAAATAGCAAAAGTTTGCTAACAACTTGATTTTGAACTAAACTTTTAAGGATATTAAAATAGAAAGAGATAAGAAATCTTGTAAACACCTATTTTCCAAGCGTTCTCATGTCTCAAAACTTGTATATGTTTATTTTCTGTAAAGGGCGACATTACAATTTTCAGCGATGAAAAATAATGTCACTATGACTTGTATATTATTTACAATATAAAAAGTAGATTTGAAAAAGTATTTACAAACATATGATCTATCTATTTTCATATATTCATTAGTAACTATTTTTTTAGCCTTCCGTTGTCAAACTATGGACGTTATAATTTCATTATATCGGATCGTCCGTTCATCCATAAACCAATTACAGCGTCAAATTTTAGAAAAATGTCTAAAATTAAGGAAACTACGTAGCCGTTAGAAAATTTGCAGGCAAATGGAAATTTGCAGAAATGTTAATATATAATTAAACGAATAGGATATATAAAAAAGATTATTTTTTTATGTGTGTCTCTTTGGATAGGTCTTCAAATGAAACTGAAATTCATTTATCCTTATACGTATACCTTTATACGTTCATAAAAATAAATTAACTTTCTACCACAAAATAAAAGATATCATAGCCAAAACAGAGAGAGAGAGAGTTTCTAATTCTATATTCTTTATACGATTTGTAAATAATGATACTGTTGTAGGTACGTTAAAATTGTTAAATAATCATTATCTTTTTTAATCTTAAATTAAAATTTGTCTTTTGACCAGCTTCTGTTCCTCAATTTGATCCCTAGTTTCTTAACGTCACGTTAAGTGTATTTTTTACAAATAATGTCTGAAACCGATACAACTTCATAAAGGCATTAGAAATTCTATCAACATCCATCGGTCAAAAATTGTATAAATACATATAAAACATATGTATATATATATGTATATATATATATATATATATATATATATATATATATATATATATGAAACAAAAATTACGCTCGTGTAAATCAGAAATTTGATGAATATTTTATAAAAGTTTTCAGTTATTATAGAATGACACAATTATACAACTAATGGACTTTTTTATCTAATAAAAACCAGTATTTAATAATTAAAAATGAAGAACGGATCGACGAAACATTTTCAAAAGAAAATGAAATATGAAACAGATTACCGAAACGTTTACAGAGGTTAACGAACGTAAAGAAGATGCTAAACCGATCGGCGAAACGATTACAGCAGATAATGAACTTAAATCAAATGAGAAACAGATCGACGAAACGTTTACAGCAGGTAACGAACGTAAAAAAAATACACATCGGCAAAACATTGACAGAAGATAATGAAAGTAAATCAAGTTCTAAATTTGTCACACTTCGTCCTTATAATTAATAATATTTTGTCCAATCATTCTACTCGGAGATAGGTACTGAACGTGCTTTAGCGTTAGGTTTGTTGTTTTCCTTGGAACAGAACAAACGAATGAGATATTTTCTTCTCTTAAAAATAAGATGAAGTGTCAGCAATACGTGTAAGAAAGGAAACGTGTTTTTGTGGTTATTTTGAGCAATGCATGAAACTATCCTACAAAAGATTCCACAACAAATTTCTTTCTAGATTATTATAAATCGCTGTTACAATTAAAACTGGAATACAATAAATAGCAAACTCTAATAAGTAAATAATTTTCTTCTTTACAAAAAAAAATATTTTTAAATTCACATCGGGAAACAAACAAAATAATATGTTACCATGGCAATTCACATATTTTCTATTTTTCCGTTCACATTTTGAATTATTCTCATATTCCATATTATGTTAGGTTTAGTATTAGAACCTAAGGCACGTGAGATCAATTATAGTTTAAACCAATTGTCAACAAATCTCATTTTGTAATTAATCCGTTGATTATGTCCAAATAGTAGTTTCAATATAACCATAACTCCGGTTTAGCTAAACTTAGTTGACTTCTTGATTGTTGAATATATTTGGCGTTCGTTTTGTAGAAATTAATTATTCACAATTACATGAAACTACGTGATGTAACAAGAATGCTAATAGCCCTCCTGAAAATGTCGTAATACAACAAAACCTAGGTCGTGGTAAAGAAATTAAAGAAAGTAAAAATAATACTACATCACGTAGTTTCATTTAATTGTGGTTAGTTGACTTCATTTACGGCTTCTGTAGACTTTTATGACTAAATGTTTTATTTTACTTGGATGCAGTGAATATTTTGTAATTACATATATATATATATATATATATATATATATATATATATATATATATATATATATATATGTATATATATACATATATATATATATATGTATATATATGTATGTATATATATATATATATATATATATATATATATACATATATATATATATATGTATATTGTAATAATTATCCTCTTTATTTTGTTACAAAATTTATTATTATATGTTATATTATTATTATATTTACGGATTTATGAAAATACAAAAAAGATTGTCCAGTTTTAATGAGAGTGAAAGAGAAATTTTAATGCAGTTGGTCTTCAATATTCTAAAAGTTAGCATGACTAATTCACCCTGTAGCAAAGTAGAGGCATTGTAAAACTATTATCAAGATCATTCACCAATAAAAGAGTTTCTACGTCAGAATCACCCACTACTCGCTTTTTCCATTTTCTTTTGAATAACTAGATATATTCCGTCACTATATAAATTTGTAAAATATAAACTGTCATTAGCTGCCATCTGTACTGCATCAATATGTGAATTTAGAGATCGTTTCGAGAAGATTTTCATTTCGCTACGCCTTTTTTTATTTTCCTGTTCAATCTCTCTTTTCGTCCGTAGTTATAACACTAATTTTTTATAGTATTTTAATCATACTTTTTTTTCATGCAGCCTAAAATGGCAAATTCCTGATTGAAACCTCCTACATTGATAAATATTGGTTTATGTAATTTCATATAAACCGAAATTTGTCTATAAGCTACATCAGCATAAACTAAGGCAGTTTTCAGATAAAGATTTAAATTAATTGCGCCACATATAATTAAACGCTATGCGTAAGAAAACTCAGTTATATAAAGTGACTTACTTAAATTGTTAAATGTTTGTACAAACATTCGTAAAGCAATATTATTTTAATAAAATATTAAGGATTTATTAGTATTCTTATTACGATATTTTATGCTGACATATAATTTGCTTTATTAAGTGCAACCCACTATTACGATCATTTATTAAGTTTTTATTTTTTTATTTTGTATTTTAACTTGTCTTACAATTAAGCACACATCGATTTTTCAAAACATAATTATTGTTAGGGTTGACTGAAAAAAAGGTTGTGGTATAAATATATCCGCCATTCATATTATGCAATCAAGTTCTCAAATAAATAAGTAAATTAAAAAGTATTCTGTAGTTGAAAGTGATAATTTCATATTCACAGATTTTAATAAAAATAATCATAGCCCAGACTCCGAATAGTATACCCATATCATTATACATTTCGCTGTTTTATATATAGATTTGAAATAATTCCACTAATATTTGGATAACACCACTTAAAATTAAGATACTAACTTCTTCATGCAAGTCACGTGAAGGTTATTAAGACTGATCGCCCTTACGTATGCCATTTCATCGGAACCGTTACCCAAAAAGCTTACGCACAATTCCAATTCACGAGTAAGAAGGAAATAAATATTATGAGTGACGGCTAATTATGTCCATATTTACGGGCAAACGGCGGTCTGGAGGAGAATGCGGGCCGAAAACATTCGAAACATTTATTTCAATTAAGGCTTTAATAAAACTTATATAATTAAGTTAAAGGATTTCGTGGTTAAATTAAACGCCAGCATACATGATAATAACGGGGTCTTGGCCATATTTATATTACTACAAAATATTTACTATTTTATTACTCATTAGGTTAATTTTATATGCATGTATTAAACAAAATTTAGGCAAAAAATTACATTTTGAAGTGAAACTTTCTTTTCACACATCTTGTTCAATTTTTATTGGAAAACGTTTGCCATTTCGTATCGGATATACTCGCCAGTAGGTCGAATATGCCGGTATATTACATGTACCCTCTCTCCCGTGTTCGAGTTATAATCAGTATATAAGATTTAGGTTTATAATAAAGACCTGTATTTTCTTTTTAGAAAAATATGTTTATTTATAACTTAATATACTTTATACGTAATTGAGCGTATTTGTATAAATTAATACAATACTTTTTTTAGAAATCATAGTACTTGTTTCTTTAACTTTTGCGTTCACTTTTTCAGACATAAATAGCACGATCATAATGGTTGCATAAAGATTTCACTTCAAAGATGTCTCAAACAGACCCGATTTTTTAAGAAATTAAATCCTCCTCAACTATTTATATTCCTGAAAATAGAACCCAGTATAACATTACGTAAATTTTCTAATAATGACGTATAATAGAGAAGTAATTCTCTGTTATATATTACTATTAGAAATAACTATAAAATAAAGATAGCATGTAGATTATTTCACTGGAAACATATCAGAGCTAAAATTTTAAGACTTATCTTTAATATTTTTTTGTAAGTAAACCTATAATAGGGAACGTGGGTAAAAGTTTTGATAGTGAAGAAGTGATTGTCTTATTTTATAGCCAATATGGCCATAAAAACACAACCAAAATTTCGTAAAATTATTCAAAGGGAACTAACACCAATGTAAATGTACCTCAACTCTCCTCTCCCAATCTACAATCCACCTCCTCTCCTACCTCTTTTTATATTTCAATTGATCCTGTATGTACCGATGCAGCCCTATATCTAATTAGTCGGGAGACAAGTAAGCATATTTTTTTAATAACACAATTAAATTACAAGCTATCGGTGGTATTATACACGTAATGGCCTACTCATTGATTGACATTACACAAGGCATTCTTAAATAAATGATATTAGTCGTAACATTATCTGCAAAATACGCTCTCTTAAACGGTTTTAAACTTTTCTTCCATTTCCAATGAGATGTTCCTCAAATTATACTTCTACCTATCCTGGTTTCCACAAAGCTAGGACGTGTACTATTTTAAGCTAAACGAACATTTACTCTATAAGTTAAAACGACTTCAAAACTTGTGTAATCTTTACATTTTCAGTTTAAAACGAATTACCGTACATCTGAACATGGGCACGATTTAAATGGTCACATATTCGTGAAAGCGTAACCTCCATCTTCCATGCGTATTATTTTTAAATATCCTTCTTATTCCCAGTAAACCTAAATACTTCAATCTAGATTCAAAATCGTATCAGGTCACGACCTAGAATTAAGGGTTAAAATCAAGTATCCACTTCTAATCCTTCGACACATAATTTAATTTATGGATAATCCTTTACCGTACATGTCACTAGATTATGGAATCAACTGTACACCAATGTACACAGTGTGCCCTCATTGTACGCGTACAAAAATCGTATGATTTGTAACTCATCCTTATCCTTAACATACCGCAGTTTTACTATTGTTCTGCATAATTTTAAATTAATTCTATATTTTAAGTCATACTTATTTAAATTTATTATTACTTTTGTGTTATTAATTAGAATTTATTAATTATTTATAATTTACCATAACACCAATTTTCCTTATTTTATTCATTGGAGTTGACCGTAAGATACTGCGCTTACAGCAAAGAGTTTGTCACTAACTCGCTAGCAGTAAAGTAACTTAAATAAAGAAATGAAAAATCAAAATTTTAGACGTTCCGTAATATATAGTTATTATGAAATTCTTCTAAATGTTTCCTAATAATATTAACTATAGTACGTGGAATTTTTTCGATAAATCTCGGCCAGATCACGGTTAGTATTATAAATAGCTACGATTGAGATTATACAATTATTATCGAGTAGAGTAGCATTTGATATTAAATAAACTAACCTTGCAAATTTCTTATTTTATCTATATATATATATATATATATATATATATATATATACATATATATATATATTGTAATATAGAGAGCAAGTAAAACATTTCAGATTTCAGTTTATGAAAAAGATATCTTGAAAAGTTTCCTTAGATCTTTATCTACTAACAAAATTTAATCTTTTGATATTACGATATATTCAAACCATTATTATGCAATGAAAAAAGGACGATTGTAGATACGAGTTTAAATATTCTATATGCCAAATATTAGTACCTTTTATTCTTCTTTTGTTATGTCTTTAAATCTTGTTATTTATTTGAAAAAGTTTGAAAGTATTCAGTTTTATTTCGAACAATTTACCTCAGGCTTCAATTTTTTTAAATTTATTGCTGACGTTGCAACATAAATTTATTTCTTGTATTTATGTTAACAACGGGTAGGTATGGTCTTGTTAACTAAAATTACAATTTTTATATCGTGGTAGGACTGTATTTATTTATTGATATTATGTTGTATTATTTAGTGTAGGTATAGACAGTGATTAAAATACAACTCTATGCAAAACTCCATGTACCATGTTAAGTATCTACCCTAAGTGCTAGAATCGACAGACTATATTTAGATATTATAGTAACACGCATGTAATTTTACTATTATTTAAATAATATTTAGATTTATTGCACTCGTATTTTGAGCAAGCGCTAATAGGTTGCTATTTTCGAAAGGAGGATTCTGACCATACTTATTCATTTACTGAAACAGACTTTATTGTAGCGGATAACTGTCCAAGGACCCGCAACTCCCACGCCTGACAAGATAATAGGTAGATACCAGATCAGCAAACGTGACAAAAGAAATTTTGAAAACCACTAATACACTAGTAAAAACTTGACTTACGTGACTGCGATAAGGTAAGTAAGGAATTCTAACGGTTAAGATCATAAATTATAAATATGAATTTTTCTCGGCGAATAGTCCATCACAAATGTGTAAAAGTGTACGTGTATATATATATATATATATATATATATATATATATATATATATATATATATGTATATATATATATATATATATATATATATATATATATATATATATATATTAAAAAAAAAAATTATATATATATATATATATATACAAATACACTAAAAACTGGATAACATTTGATGAAAAACAAACTATTCTAGATACGAAAATTCGTTCGAAGGTTTTGAGGGTTAATCTATTTCTTAAAATTAAAATACAAAGTATCGTAGTCTCCTGGCTTTAAATATGAAAATTTTGTTAGTTGTCGTAAGCATTGGAGACTTTTTTGTATTTATATTTTATTGTAATAATATTGCGCGTAATAAATTGTAGGTGGAACAATTTCATTTGTTTTGTTTTTGGAAACCAATATGTTAACAGAAACATTTGAAAAACATTTTGTTTGCAATGATGAAATAAAATATCATTTTTCGTAGTATAATTCGTTTTCTTTAAAATATCACTTGCATAAACCGGGTACACTGTGAAGTTACCTACTAAAAGTTAAGTAAATAGTTAAGTATTAGGAAGAAAAAGAATCTAAAAATATACTACACTATTATAGCAATATTATAAATGTGAATGTTTGCATACTTGTTTGTTTGTTATGAATGTAGGGAAAGGACTGTTAATTCATACTGAAGATTATAAATATGCCGCCATTCTTCCCAAAAAAAATAGTTGAGAGTGTAACACACAAACACAAAATTTAAATCTCTTTATAAGTTATATTTAAATAAAATAATTTTAATAATATGCAATATCAAACAAGTAGTTTTCATATCTTTTTTGGGGAAAAAAATTTTCTCATTTTTTTCGCGACCAGGGACAGTACAGGCGAGCATGTTGTATTGACTGGCATAATCTAGATAGAAATTTTAAATTAATTAATTTACCCAACATGGTATAATTTATTAGACAAAGTACACCGAGTGAAATTTAACTGTTTATATTCATATATAAATTTTTAAATAATTATTTTCTTGTATCGGTTTGGATTAAAATAGGAATATTTTAAAATAATTGAAAAAAGCTTGCTCTATACGAGTGCCTATTTAAAGGGGAATGTGCCTTTTTTCGTTATATTTAAGTTGATTAAGTTCAAAGCGTAAGTAGAAGAAACCAAACAAGGTATAGAAGATTTATTTCTATAAGATATATAACGCTGATATGAAACCCAAGGGAAATTAATATAATACGTCATAAAATTATAATTAACAAATGACTAATGAAGAAAGTGATGTGTAAACTGGGGGTTTAAATTAAATATTGAATGAAATTCCACTGCTTCGATAGAAATAGAATTCGATTATAAATGCAGAATTGTTTCCTTTTAACAATCTTTTTTCTTCATGTTGTTACAATGTTTCGTCTACTAAGTAAATATACTCATATTTTGTACTCTGATTTAAATATTTTTAATTACATAGAAACTTTTAAACATTTTCGCAAGGTGTCTGTAACAGTAATTGTAAGTAAATAAATCAAAATTTGATCGCAATTTAACAGCATCATCCCACATCGAAAAGATTTTTTTTAAAATGACGACTGAACACAATTAAATGTAATTAAGTGATGTAGTATTATTTCTACTTTCTTTAAGTTCTTTACCACGACTTAGGTTTCGTTGTATTACAAAGTCTTCAAATGGGCTATTATAATTTAATATAATTATGAATAATGAATTTCTACAAAATTAACACCAAATATATTCAATGACGATTCAAATTAAGATAGATAAAATTTAATTTTATATTTTATTTTTATATTATTTTAATTTTATATTCTAATAAAGAAAACGAAGTCGTTAATAATATTAAAGGTGTCATAAGGGCTTTTCACGATTTAAGATCAAGTATTTATTCCAAAGTGGTTAGCAATATTTCAAATAATTTATCATCGAGAATGTTTAGGTGAAGTTATAAGCCCATACTTATATTTATTGCTACGCGTCGAAGTTGGTACCAAAACATTATCACGATAGACCGTAATAGTAATACAGGTGATCGTGATCGGAGGCATTATTTAAATCAATAAAATAAATTCTCAAAGTAAGATTCGTTTCACATATTTTCCTAAATAATCTTTCCACCTGGGTTATCTCAGGGCTCTTCCAGGAATCCGAGACGACCAGAGGGTCGCAAAAGACGGGATCTTTGAAGGACCCATAATAATGTATCAATTTCAAACACTGTATATCATTAAACGCTTCCACCCAATAAAGTTATAGAATATCCCTACGCAGAGTCATTTAGCGCCTCCATTTATTCTAGAACGCCTTCTGCGAACGATCTAAATGACACGAAGCCCAATCCACTTCCAACTGAGTTACGATAACTAAAGGAACCGTTTGCTTCTATTATTCATTCACGACGCATTCTCTCCAGTAAATTATTGTGCGTATCGTCGTGCTTTCTGCAGTTGAACAAAATGTGTTCCATGTCTTGGGTCTTGTAACCGCAGGTACAGGCCGGGCTGTCTTTAAGTGCGAATCTATGCAAGTTTGCGCAGAAGGTGCAGGTAGATGCTGTAAATAAAGGAAGTATTTTGTGAAAGGATGAAATTATACAAATAATCCTTTTGTTTAATCAACATACACTTGTACGTAAAGTGTCGCTGAAAAAATTATTTTCTTCACTTGATATTATTTCTTCTTCTTTTCTAACATCATTTTCCACATAGTGTATAACCATCCAATTTGAAGTCCTTACTTTGAATTGAAGGTTGCAGAAGTTAGAAAGTTGTAACAGACTGAAGAAGAACCGATCGAGGATGTGAGACCCTAAAAGTCTTTGTTGTATTATGAAGGAAGAAATGTTGTAGGCACTGCAAAACATGTTTTTATTTGAGTAATGTTGCACATATGCTGGTTTATTATGTTTCAGGCACCATTCGAAAAATTTACGTGAAGAAAAATAGGTCCCGGCAAGAAACAGAAAATAAACCTGTCAGCATCTGCAAAACTCACATAAAACTATTTGTTTTATTCGTTTTATTTTTCCCTAGGCAAAAATATCCCCAAATTATTTCTGTTTTATTATTAATCACTTTTATGCTATTTTATAATTCGATTTCTTTGTAACGTATTTTTTATTTATTGAATATATTTATCCGTAATTACATCTTTACGTTAGATATGTTAAAATGGGTCTAAAAACAGCAAATTTAGAAATCCACCGAATTATTGTTTTTTATGTTAAAACATTTAGGAAATATAAGTTCTCTATTGTAATAGATATTATTATTCTTAGCATCTATTCAGAAAACAATATTACCATCTTCCCTCTACGTGCTTTAATTTATTTATGTACCATTTTTAGTTTCCTACAAGTAACTAGACTTATATGTAAATTTGAAGGCCCTAAGTGTGTATATTAAGTTCCTTATTTCTTTAAAAATTTAAGGTTTCTAATCGATACACGAACATACAAATGGGCTGACAATGTTACAACAACAATATTCTCTCTTTCGGGCCCTACGTTAGCGTTAATTTCATTTAAGCGGTAATTGATGGCTTTAATAAAAATGCGTATTCTGTAAATAATTTTAACATAGCTAATTCCAACTGAAAGTGAAACCAGAGAAACAAATACTAGGTTTTGTTTGGTCAATCGTGAAATAACCAAACTATTATTTAGAAAAGCAAAGCCACTAATTTAATTGTTTTGTAAGATTGTCGATTTAACCCAAATGTAATTAAGGTTATACCAATAATGTAGTTAAGGTTATACCTAAAAATAAATGTTTGCGCAAAAAATCAAATAAGTATTCAAGTGGTGAAGTTGACGCTATTCTTGCATTTTACTAAATATCGATTTACCCTTAAGATCTACTTTCAAAGACATTAAGCAAATTGTTACAAAATCATGAATTAACGCAGTATCACTAATTGCAAAGTGGTAGATATACGCGTAAATAATATAATATATAATAGCAGATGCCAACTTTATTTCAATAGACTGAACCCTGTTTTTCAACAGGCACTCAAACAGACACGCATTGGATGCCGCGTTTGATTGCCTCTTCGTGTTAACCCAATTAGTCAACGAGCTCCGAACTCGGCAGCGGACACAAAACGGGAAGACGTGAAAAGAACGTTCTCATTATAATTAAGTATTTTATTAATTCAGCATTGTTTAATCTAATTTCCATCTGTTTCATTATTAAAACTTTCATCCAATGTGAGGGGAGAAAATCGTATAACGTTAAAAGAAGATTGTTTCACAATTTTGACGTAAGTCAATTCGAATGCGAATAAACACGAAAATTGAATGAAACGCTCAACGTTTTTCTATAATACAAGTGAAATGGAAATCTCGTTTCAAATGAAAGCGAGAAGAATTTATTGCTCAAGATAATGTAAATTTGTATAGAAGCGACAAATGAATTATAGCACGGAGTCTGAGCGTTTGTTAGTTGGTTGTGTTTTGTGTAAAACGTGTAATTTAATTGACTGATGATTCAGTTAACATGCAATAGTTATTCATTACCTTCTTACATTTTCGAAGCAATTGTTTTTGTATTTCCTTATTTAGTTACATTTCATATAACGTATCTATATGCGAGAGCTCCTTATGGAGTTAAATTATTTTTTTGCCATAAATTATCACTAAATATAGTTATCTCAGTAATATATGTAATGTATACATACACACACGTACACACACATATATATATATATATATATATATATATATACATATATATATATATATATATATATATATATATATATATATATATATATATATATATATATATATATATATATATATATATATATATATATATAAACTATGATAACTACATTCATCATTTATATGGCCTTCTAAAAATATGTCTGAAGGTACGCTAACTAAAAGTAAGAAACAAAAATTTGAGAGCCTTTTCAAATGTATATCTCTGTATGAATTTTTAAATATTTTTTCGAGTACTTAATTCCTCCCTCCCACAAATACTACATAATTATTTTTTAATGTTAGCTACTGGGATATATGTGGGTTGTCAAACTGATTCTAAGAAAAACGAAAAAAGAGAAACATGAATGTTTTTACAAAGATTCTGTTATTTTTTAGGTAGAAAGTCAGCTTTAAAAAATATTGAGGCGAACATGAAAATTTAATTTGGTTAATATTCTACTTCAAATGTTACGCTTATTAAACAAAAATTCTTATTCATCTGAATAAAGTAGATTGGTGAACAATATTGAAAAAAATACATAATTTACCACATGGAAATTAAATAAGAAAACGAAAATGAAAATATATATTAAAGAATATAAGATATTAGCCTAGTTCCCGGCGTTGTTCGATCTATCGCCACCTCATTACAATTTGTTGCAAGGGCCTAGAAAGTAAGCACAGAATAGAAGATTTGAGAGAAATTGGCTGAAAATTAAAAGATAAGAATATGTGTATATATTTACTGAGTGTTATGTATATATGTACATTGAAATCACATGATTAATATTACACAGACGAAGTGTAATTCTGAAAGGCAAGATTTATGAATAATATTTTGAATTTTAAGAAACATAGTCTTTGTCATGAAACCTACTTTTACACCGACTATCTGTTAAATTGGCATGGTAATTAATGTTTACATGAAGTTTTGGCGAGATCAGGTAGAATAATTTTTGTCATGATGCTTCAATTTTCGTTTAAGCGATTTTTATTTGTGTATAATGTAAGTGCTGTGTTTTAATTGAATATATCAATACATATATATTTTTTCAATTTTTTGCGATATATTCGTATAATCCGTAGGAGAATATTATTAAAATATACTGAGAAAAAAAGCAGAGTCAAAAACTTGAAATACTTCCAGATTTTGTGTACCATGTCTAGCCACGGATCCTGTTGTATTTTTCAAACTTTTCAATTGGAATTATGTTGTTTATAATGACGATTTCTTTATATATATTATATATTCTATATATATATTGTTATTATTATTATTAATATAATTATTATCATTCTTCTATTTCAACTACGGAAATATATGAATGAATAATTTTACATTTTTATTTTTTTATTGTAACATAATTGTCTCATGTTGGATGAAAACACACACAAAATAAGATAATATAATAGTTATTTATTGACCTGTAAGAGTAATCTTTCAATACGGACATTTATCTTTAATGACATTTTTTTTAAATTAAGCCACTTACATCCCCACTTCAATATCTTTTAGGATTTATGAAAGCGAATCGATAATAGCGTTAAACATAATAACGACATAATAAGGAAAGTGGACAAAAGAGGAAACCGGAGGACTTTTTAAAATCATTTTATCTTTATAGGTAGCCTTCATTCTGTGCGCGGGGATTATTTACTTGCGTACAAAATAAATGAAAGACCAGAAAATTACAATAATTCTACACGAACAATTCATAACTACGAATTATTGACATATGGCTTATCATGCGATCTTAGAAAGACATGAATGCAAAAAAGGCATCAAGTCGTCGAAGTTTCGTCAATCTATGAAGACATACATTTTACGAAATAAGAAAATAGAAAATGGAAAAATGTTACGTAATTTAAACGCTTACGTTTAAATGACACTGTAAAAACAATTTTCAAAAATATTTACGTAGCTAATTACAAAAATATTTATGTAGCTATTGTGGAACAAATACCAGTTAATACCACTAAATACGAATAAAGAGTAATATTTAACCTATAGTAATACTTAAATGGGAAAGTTTGCTTATTCATTCCTTTGCTTGCGCTAAATTTTAGAATTACACGTCCAATTTGAAAAATTATTTTCATATTGGAAAACCTTGAGTAAGCTTGTAGACTATGTATCGATAATCACTATATTCAATTGAGTTTCCTGACTTTTGTTACATATTATACCACTGTTATAAGAGTGGTAAAATATGTAACAAAAGTCAGGAAAACTACTTAATTTTTCCATGTAGGGAAAGACCGCCTAATTATTGACTAACCATCCCAAGTATTTCCGTTTATATACCTTCAACATAAACGAGCGTTATCGTTTATCGAACGAAGCGTAGGCGTTTCGCAGCTGCGGGCAGGAGAGTGGTGTAATTAATATAATTATATGCTGATGAAACTGCGGCACGCATCTAGTCGCAGCAGACTGATAGCGTTTCTTATTGTCCAAATACGAAGATTGCAGACTTCATAACAACTAGAGTATATATATACTAATTTTGTGAAACGTATAAGTATTCGTAATAAAGAAGATAAGGATATTCAAACTTATGCAATAAATTAAGAATAATCTTTATTTTAGTAAGCAAAACACGTAAAATGTCTCCGAAACGAGGTCATTTAGTTCATAAATTTATTACAATAACTTGGATAATTTATCAATTTATATTAGACATTTGGCTGTTTTTTATAACATGTTTTTTCTAAACTTTCCTCTTTTATAAAATATAAAGTTTTTTATGACTGAATTAAACTAGGGAGTCTAACTTTTAGACGGTAATTACAGAAGAGTTTATACATTACATTTTTGTTGAACAGATTATACAAAGTAACATATTTTAGATGGCGCTTAGACAGAGTTAGCGCTTAGACACTTAGAGTTTCAGATTGTGTATAAGTGTAAGGTGTAAGTATAATCAAAAAATAAAGTAGATTTACAATCGGTTTATAGTAAATTGCATATCATAGGACATATGATTACGTCACATTTCACTCAATTATCCTTATATTACCACGTGCGTTTTAAATGAAGTATCTTATGCCATTATAATAAGTCCTTGTCAACAACCACTAAGCTAAGTTTAAATTACTTTAAATAAGAGAAGTTAGGCAGAGATTGGCCGACTGACTTTTGATCCTTATATATCGATTCTCAACGAATGGCAGCACTCATAGCTCCACAGTTTGTGAATGCTAATTTTTCGTAATAGTAGTGATTCGAAACTAAAGTTTTCTTTATATTGCAGACAATTTTCCGATATAAGTCGGATTTGCATGCCTATTCACGGTTCGGTAACAAATAATATTAATTTATCCATCCATGAAAATGCAATTTTTCGAAACAGTAAAACATTAAGTACCTTTTATATACCGATGTTTCCTTTTTTCGAATTTGTTATGAAAGGTTATATCGGGTTAGAAACTGTGCCAATGGAGTTTAGAAGAAATGTGTCCCATAACATAAGACGGATTTTGCCGTAAAAGTAATATTTTTGTATTACGATTTAAAGCAGAAAACCCGAAACAAGATCAATAGCCACTGACAAAAAAAACATTTAAATAAATATTAAGAATATAATGCTCAGAGGAAATATATCTAACGAAGTGGATCGTTTGTGAGGTGGATATTTAAGACGTAATATTAGAATAAATCAGCAAGCAAATTAACCCTTGTAGTGATCGAGAAACGTCGATTAAATTTAAAAAAAATGTAATTCTTTGATTTATGTTCAGGTAGGGTCTTTGTGAAATACTATCGGTGGCAGGGAGGGAAACATTTTATTGCACAAAGCTCGCCTGGCCATACATCTTTTGAGCCAGATTATAATTCAGTTTTTATCATTTATGATCACTACCTTAAGGAAACAAATTAGTGTGCTGTCGAACTATGTTACCTCTCCGAATTTATTTAGTAGATATTTTATCATAATTTGTAAAATTTTTGATATTTGTAAGGTAAATAAAGACAAAGAAAAGGTATACCTATAATAATTAGTTTTGTTTCGACAATGAATGAGTTATTTTATATAAACTGAATATGACAAAAATTGCCTAACCAAATTATAAATTCAGTTATAATACGCTAAAAAAACGGTTAATTTTTGAAGTGATACTTATTTATGCTCGACTTGGAAATAACTTATATTATTTTCGGACAAAAATAACGTTCAGTAAAATTTACAGTTTATTACGCACTTTCCTATTTTTCAAAGCATCGACTGGCTATAGAATTTTGTGGGTAAATGTGATTTCTACACATACATGCTTGAATTTATTTCTATTCTATTTTTATAAAGATTAATACTAGATAATTTTGTTTGAAAGTGTTTACTATAGAGGTGGTCCCTTATAAATATGGTGACGATCTGATGATTAGATTCCGAAAAAAAAATTATACTGCTTAATGGAGGGTAGTAAATCAACTGTGATACAAAATATTTTCTACTGGTATTAAGATATTTTATATTTTCAAAATAACTATACCATTGATCAGGTCAGGATCTGATTATAAATTTTGGAGATGATAAATGAAAATACTTTACGGATGGTAGTAAATCCAACATGATTTAAAATATAGGCTACTGACAGTTATTACATTGTAAAATAACTGCACAATCGACCAGGTCGGGGTCTGATGTTGAGTTTTGGAAACGAACATTGGAACTCATCAACGGTTGGTAGTAAATCAAACGTGATTCAAGATACTTGCTAACGATAGTTTTTACTTTGCAAAATAATTTCACGATTGACCACGACAGTGCCTGATGTTAAAGTCTGGGGGGAAATAATGGACGTCCTTAACGAATGGTAATAAATCAACCGTGATTCAAGATATTTTCTACTGATAGTTATTACTCTGCATAATAACTTCACCATCGACCAGTTAAAGGTCTGATGATGAGTTTTGGAAATGAACAATGGAATTCCTGATTGGACCATTTTAAATTAACCGTCATTTAATATATTTGAAATTGACGTTAACTTCATTACAAAATAATTACAGCATTGACCAGGTCAGTGTCTGATGAGAGTTCTGGAGATGAACAATGTAACTCCTTAACGAATGGTCTTAAATCGATATCAAGATATTGGCTACTGGCAATAGTAGTTTTGTAAAATAACTACACCATTTACTAGATCAAGGTCTACTTTTAGGGTTTTGGATATGAACAATGTAATACCTTAACGGATGGAAGTATATCAAACGTGATTTAAGATATTTGCTATTGGTTATGGTTAATCTGTAAAATAACTACACCAGCGATTACATAATACTTGTCACAATTGTCAAAGAAATGTTACTTCAACCCCACTTAAATATTAATCTTACTTATTTCTTTTTTTATTTATTTATTGTTTAAAACATTGTTTAGTTCAGACAGACTTATTGCTACAGGAAAGATCTTTACCACTTGACAATAACCGAAGCAGGAAATTATTTATTTTTAAGGTGGCTGCAAAATTATTACTTAATATTAAAAAAAACTCTTATGTTAGTTTTGCCTTTTGGAATTAATAGAGATGGAAAGTTAACAAAACGTCAGCATGAAGAATTGAGTTTGTGAAATTTGAGATATAGAATGAATAAAGAGCTTAGCTGAAACATGATCGAAAGTATACAAGAACGTACGCGCACAAACGGGTTCTACAGTGTGTTACGCAGTTTCCTATATTTCAAAGTATCGACTGGCTATAGAATTTTGTGGGTTAATGTGATATATACACATATATACTAATAATATAAACACTATATATACGTATATATATATATATATATATATATATATATATATATATATATATATATATATATATATATATATATATATATATATATATATATATATATATATATATACACGTATACTATACACATATATATACTATACTAATTTATTTCTATTCTATTTTTATAAAGATTAATATGTGACACACACTCAATGTTTCTACTGGATGGTATATCGAATATATTCAAAGATCTAATTATTTTTAGTATTCGTGATATAATCCTGAAGTGTATTTTAATAAGAGATCCTTTCTTGAAATAATTTAAAACATATTATTCAATAAACTAGATATACAGACATAAAAAGAAGGTAGTGGTAAAAGTTATGTTTTTGCAATTTGTAGATAGAAAAGCAAAATAATATTAATATCCAGCAACAGAAAAAATATTTCAATAAATATTAATAATGTAATGCGCAGTGGAAATCTATTTAAAACGTATTTAACGTGGATTATTTGTGAGCTGTATATTTAATACACAATATCAGAATAAATTAGCAAAAAAATTATTCCTTGCAATGATTTCACTTTTTTCCGGTGCGTTTGTGAAACGGTGATCGAATTAAGAAAATTCTAATTCTTTGATTAATATCTGGTGAAACTCTGGCGGCGGAGGAGAGGAAAATAATTTTATTGAAAAAAGGCTATCCGACAGTATTTTCTCTGAACCAGTCCATATTTCAATTTTTATTAACGATAAGCTCTCCTTTAAAGGATCGAATAGGGTTATCGGCTTCTGAGTTATGACCGGAAAAGGGTTAAACTTTTATTGTGAAAGTACGTCACTTTGATAACAGATGCTGCAAAAATTGTAACTATAAATATATTGAGTAAATATTTAACTAATGAAACGTATTAACTTGGAAAGTTAATACGTTTTGTCATTTATTGACCTTAAAATAGTACATTATAATAACTGGCGTTAGTTGCAGTGAGTAACTCAAAACTTTGCTGCTGTGAAGACCATATTTTTAACCTATTTAAGGTATGCTATGATTGTACCATGACTGACAATTATTTCTTATATTATGTGTGTAAGATATTGGTTATTAAAGGCAAAGAAAATATATAGCCTTAATAGTTAGTTTTGTCACAAGGATGAACGTGTTATTTTTAATGGAATTGTTATGGCAATTATACAGCTAATATGTATATATATGTATATATATATATATATATATATATATATATATATATATATATATATATTCAATTCCCAGCCGTTTGTCGGGCGTGGAATGGGGCTATACTGTGGTTATGGTTGACTGTAAGAGATTGCAATAAGTCAGCCATATTTATCAATTGGGTACATTAAAGCATATAAATAAATATATAAACAGATAAAACATGCCATTCATATACGGCGGACTTATTACCACAAGAAGAATCTCTTTCAATCGACCATAACCGAAGAATTCAATGAATTATTCGCAAGGTGGTTGTGAAAAATTATTATTATTATATAAAAAAGAATAATTTACATCCATTTTGCCGTTTGATTTGCAAAGAGGTGGAAAATTGTGTAAATGTAAGCGTCAAGAAGTGAGTGATAACCACTTGGTAGAAAAAGTATCGAACCCATGCAATTACGTACGCGCACAAACATGAACGCGTACTCACATACAAACACCCTCACACAATTATTTATATAGGTAGTTAAATAAATATAGTCTCAAGTTTAAGTTGAAGAGCTGAGCATACAATGTGGTAGGAGTTGTCGATTAAACGAAAAAGGGAATCAATGCCTGGAAAACGTACGTGCATTTCGCAATATACATTTTCCATGCCTGATCTGAATACGTAAACTAACAAACATATCGAGAGGCATAAGTTGTTTCATCCCACTACAGCTAAGCTAATATAAGTAACTGTATATATGCAGTATATGAGTGACTGTCGTAACTAATAGGAGTTAAGCCAATATGAGTAATTGGCGTACTTGTATGTATGCATAGATATCAATTTCACACAGGGGATTTCAACAAATAAAGCATAGATTGAATTGTTACTATATTTTGAATAACACAAAATAGGTAAAGTCACAAAAAAGTGATCGTGGCAAGCCAAAAAAATGTGTTTTTACCTTAGCACCTTTGCGCTATGGCCATCAAATGAAAGGACTCATTACAAGGATTTTCAAAATATAGTGTTGTGTAATATTATGCAACTACCACTGAAAAGATAAATAAGTCCATTATCTATACTATTATATCGCTATATGTTATATATGGCTATACGATACAAATTAGAGGCCGGCTTATTTATTGACGGATCATCCCGAGTATTCCCACCGATATGTCCCCAACACCGAATTAGATGCCGTTTAGTGGCCATTAATTATGGACTTGAAATCTTCTTCGGATTACATGCAACAAATTACACAAAGTAATTTCTTTCAGATAGCGTTTAGTCTAAAGCGTATTTACAATTCCTATGAACATTGAGAAGTTCTTCAAGGCAAGATAATCACTTCACAGTTATTACGTAGAAATTCGCATACAATAGAAAATATGGTTTTATCATTTATGACCTAAATATACGTGTATATATATATATATATATATATATATATATATATATATATATATATATGTATGTATGTGTGCATGTATGCATCGATACTGTTTTGTATTACCACATAGAAACATCATCATTATTTTTTATCTGCAACCAATATGTTAAGTATCAATTTCTTTAATTAAATGCCTTTGGACTGAGCTCTGCTAACTGATTTTTGTATTTAAATGTCTATTATAAAACACCAATCTGTATTTAAATGTCTATTATAAAATGGACTATTTATAAAACACCAATCTCAACGATGATAGTATTTATTAGTCAGAATATAAATTTTTCGTTTTATTGTTTAATTGAAATTGATATTTTTATTTGCTGAAGAGACGATTTTCTGAAAAAAATGAGATTTATACTCTCGTGTCAGTTATCAATAACGCTATTTTATAACCGCTACACATTCTATGAAAATGCAAACTACCACAACTGTGGAAGACTAAGAAGCTTTCATAAGTCGATTAGCATCCTGTATCCTTCTCCGTATATATCGTGGAAAGTAGTATCAGGTTAAAAACTGGGGTGCATATAGTTCATTATGGTTTTACCACAAGTTCATTTATTGATTGGTTTCCCAGTGTTATTTATTTATTTTGTGTATAATAAATATAAATTAAAGAGTTATTGTTTTTGCATGATGTTACATTTTGTTTTTGTTTTTATGTTAGATATTAATTAGGATATTATAAAACATTAGGGCTATTGTACAAAATCTTTCAAAGCTGGCGCGTTTTCGTGTGAAGTATTTAATGAAAATTTTAATTAGAACAGAATCTGGGATTAAGTGGAATCTAAACAGTTTTTCAGAAAACTCTGACAGTCTGTCTATCTGTCTATTGAGAGGAAATATAAAATCAATAAAAGTTACATCTTTCACCTCAGAAAATACGATCATAATTTTTAGTATAGGTTGCCTTCGAAATGTCTGTGATCGATGCCAACTACATACACATCCACATTTGTCTTTAATATATTAAAACATTTCCAAAGTCCAAGTGGTCTAATCAAAATATTTAAAGACTTGTTTCTTTATGGCTTGATAGTTTATTTAATACATTTATTTCCAAATATACCTCAATTATTACTGTAGTTGATCCAGGTGGAGAAATATTGATATACGCTCTTCTGGGTGAGCGCCTAACAATACTTTGCAACGACAAAGGTCTTGCGACCAAGATCAACCTCAACGGACTTACGACACCTTTACATTTACACGGTGTTAATTTCACCAGACACGTTGAGCTACGAGTACAGAAGCAAAACACCGACGAGTTTACCACTAAGACGCTGACCGTCAAGAATTCGAAACTTTTATGCCAGACGGTACCAAATGGCTTCATGGAAAATATCCTCTTGCGTGACATGGTTGACGACGTCTTTTACGAGAAAATGAAACAGCGCACGCTCATAATGTTAACAATTGGTCGTCTCAGTTGCAAATAGAGTAGCGAGCCCATCGCCTCCGATACGCATCCATATTACATAATATAGGGGACAATGATACGTCTTACGTTGATAAAAGATAGTCAAGAAGTAAACCACGTACTTAGTAGGAACGGGTCGATAACAATCTGAGACGATAGAGGACCTCGTGAAATCGCATTTTCGAATCGACGCTCTCTGAGTATCACTGTCCAATAAGTACATATTGGAAAACAAGCGAGCGGCCCATATCTTCAACCAAATAGTAAGTGATCGACAGCCATTATACAGTAGGTTCCCGTAACGTTATGGCAACGAGCGCCTGCTATCTAATCACGTTTGTGGGTTAAAAGCTTGAAGATGATAAAAGAAAGATGGATCAGTCTCAAGCCTTTAACGAAAAGGTATAGAACCTATTAGAAAAAGGTTACAACAAGAAATGCCACAATTCCGAGAAAACGCGTGAGAGACAATACTTCCATACCAAAAAGTGCACGAAAGTTAGACTTGTATCCGACGCTGCTGCAAAATGTTACGAAGTCTACTCCAATTACTAACTTCCGGAGAAAATATTTGCTCCAGTCCCCACTTATTACCCTATTCAGGTTCCGCTGATCGAATCTGGAAGTGCTACGTGACCGAATGACTACATCCTACGACCAAGCTAGACAAGTTCAAGAAAGATAGGGCGTGATGGTGGTGACACCTCGCTACCACTCAGCACCCGGCCACGAAACCTAATCGACCAGTCCTTTCCCAAACTTAAAGTGGAGATTAGGGCATTGGATGTCAGGACGAATGGTGCTTTTCGCCCTTAAGTGATTGGAATTGCCATCCTATGTGTAGAGGAGAACTCGGACAAACTGCACCTAGAAGGGGGGGGAGGGAGGAGAAGTAACGGACCATTGCATCCTTGATGCTCAGGGTTGCAACATAGTAATAATATTTGTTTCGGATGACCGTTGTGGCCAAAGCAATATTCGGGCGGTTGTAGAATAATAGTATCTATTGTGGGAATCGCAATCATAATCCCTCCGCCTTTAACTATTGTATTGGAAATAAATAATGTATGAATTAACTACAACTAAGCATGGTTACTAATCCAGTTTCATCGATTTCAGCAGTTAAACCGTCCAGTGCAATCGAAGTAAATTCAGTAATATCCATAATAAGTATATCAACGCTTATATAACTTTGATGGAGACTTCAGTATAGTTAATGTATTTGTCTAGGTAATTATCTATGCTATATTTTGTTATTTCCTTGCAGATTTTACTATGGGTCCAAATTTTTTTCGTTATTTTTGGTGCACGAAGACGAATGTTTATTGGAAGAAAATTCATTTTTCACTTATCGACTTTGATGTATGTATATATATATATATATATATATATATATATATATATATATATATATGTATATATTTATATATAAATATATTCTTTTTTTCTTCCCATATTTACATTCGCATAATTACTGATACGCAATGGACATTGCATTACTTTCTTTCATGCAGTAATAATGAGATATTTTTCTCATCCTTTACCCAAACTGGAAATGCTAGAGAATGCATAATATGTCAAAAATTTATATGTAATAAATTAAAATTTTGTAAATAAAAATATCGCAATACATTCGTAAAAGGTGTATTTACCATATAACATTTTACATTTATTTTAATTTATCGGTTGTGCTGGCACCGACTTCAAGAATAAATAAGTTAGTTACTTATTGCTAATATATATAGGTACCTGTTTTGAGTCAATTATTTTTCACTTTTTAGTACGTACTTATTTGAAGAAGAAAGACATTTTATTTCAGAATTTTTAGTGAATCATAATATTAATCATCACACTATAACTGATATTCAGTTATTTTCTTTCTTAGAATATTATGAAGTTATTAAAAGTCACGAGCAAAAGCTAATTTATAGATAATTTCCTTTTGTGTAAAGCTGAATATTCTACCATCCGATGATGAATTTCATTGTTCATGTGCAGAATGCATCATCAGACTTTTACATGGTTGATGGTGTATTTATTTTGCAAATTAGCATGTACCTGTACTAAGTATCTTCAATCACCTTTAATTGAATACCATTCCTTAAGGAGTTCCATTGTTCATCTCCAGAATACATTATCAGACTTTAACATGGTCGATAGTCAAGTTATTTTGCAAAATAACAATTACCAGCAGTAAATATCTCGAATCATTCCGGTTGGTTTATTATCATCCGATAAGAGTTTCATTGTTCATACCCAGATTGCTTCATCAGATCCTAACATGGTCGATGGTGTAGTTATTTGGCAAAGTAACAACTATCAGTAGCAAATATTTTGAACAGTGGAATTAATGCCACTCGTTAAGGAGTTCCATTGTTCATTTTCGGACCTCATCATCACATCATCGTCATATTTATATCAAACCACACCTATAGCACCCTCTTTCAAATAAAAGAGGTTCATCAAAATCGGTTCACACGGTAAAGACTTATCGCTGAGCACACATTAAAAAAGATTCCGTTGAATTAAGAACCTCCTCTTTTTTTTGAAGTCGGTTATAAATAGCGTCACAATGACGTTAAAAGAACATTTAATAAATTTAGTGCCTCGTTTCAATTTACAAATTTTGTCCAGCTATGTGTTAAGTTTTAAAATAAATATTTTTCATAAATCCATTAACTGAACTTTAAAATGCAAACAATTTTTTTCGTTAATCACTCTACAATCATTATTTGTATTCAAGCGAAGAAAAAGTCAGGCCGACATATCTGGTCATCATTATTCATGAAACCACCAAATTACGTCTTTGAAATGGAAAATTGGACAAAGTTTTCAAATTATCTTTTAAACTAAAATGAACCATGTGATAAAAATACTTTTATATTTGTGTATATCTATGAATGTGACTATTAATAATATAGTTCCACAAAGTATTTTTTTTTAAACAACATTGACAAAGGAACTTATTTATGATTGAATAAATAGATTTAAATAAGAACTGCAACTTATATTTATTTAAAATATTCGGTGAGTAGAAAATAAATAGGTGTTTTTCGAACAGTTAATGGGGAATATGTCTAGTGTTATGTACTTGTCGTTATAAAATTTATTTAAAACCCATATATTACTCTACCTTTACATACATACCGACAATCCAATAATGAAACTACGAAGAAAATGTTTAAAAAAGAACGGGACATTCACAAGTCGACACGCTCTCAGCGTCGTCCGTCGAGAGACCTCATTCGACGTGTCACGACGAAGTTGGGGAATGCCGTATCTCTTTAGAGTTTTCTATCTCTTGAATATTCTTGTCTTTCTTTAAGCTAAAAGTGTTTTTGAATAAAAATAAATTGTCAAACTAAAGTCTTGCTATGTTAAACACCTTTTTGATATAAGTCTTACATTGAAACCTACAAAATATGTTTATTCATCGAATGACATTTCCTTCCCAGATAAACTGTGTTACCTGTTTAAACTTAAATCAATAAATTTGTAGTTCTAAATAAAAAATACACTTTTTATCAAAATTACGGAATAAACAATAAATTAAAAAAAAATATGAATAACTTTAAGTTTCGGGAAAAATAGTTCGATTAAAACGAAAGAAAGAACACTATTATGAAGATGAGTTTTATACCATTTCTTCGTATTTTTTGTTTGGAAACGTAATGGTGTCAATTTTTTTCGAAATAAATAAAGTTTAAAAAACTACTTCAAAGGTCACAGAAAAGAAAAAATATACCCTTTATATTGAAAATCCCCTCCTATAATTAATAGATTAAAATTAGTTATAAATAGTTATAATAGTTAGTTAGTTAGTTATAATTTCATATTAATGATTGTTAACTAAATTTGTTTGAAATTATCGTTTCTTGATCAGATCCCATGATTTTTATTATTTCAACAAGACACCGTCCTTTAATTTATATGATATATTACCGCAGGTTTGATGGAGGCAGGCATGTAGGGCATATTGAGAAAACATTGTCATTTTTAATAAAAATTGGATATACTTTTAATTTCCCGAAAGCCCAAGAACTTTATGATTTAACTAATTTTTCAAAATATGATGTCATATTCTATAAAAAATATAGATAATGCATATTTCAACATAATTTTAAAGTCGATATGGCATCTTAGAACATGAGTAAAAAAATTTAAAAAACACGTCAAGTCATATTCTCAAAGAGGACAGGACTTTAAAAACTGTCAGTACATTGATTTGTTCATGAATTATAAGCAGTTAAAATCTAAACAATTTTCTTCGCTTGAATACAAATAATGATTGTAGAGTGAATAACGAAAAAAGATTACAAAATTTTTGCATTTTAAGGTTCAGTTAATGATTTATGGAAAATATTTATTTTACTTGTACAAATTTGGCATATATGTTAATCACGATTAAATGAAACTACGTGATGTAGTATTATTTCTACTTTCTTTAAGTTCTTTACCACGACCTAGGTCTCGTTGTATTACATCTTCAGGTGGGCTATTAGCAAGAATCTTTGCTAATAAACATCACGTAGTTTCATTTAATTGTGAATAATGAATTTCTACAAAATGAACGCCAATTTTATTCAATATCTGTTAATATAAATCACACTAATAAATAGCTAAATTTATTATGCTAATTTGTAATTTAAAACTAAATATCAAAAAGACTTGTTTTAAAAAACCAGGCAACGTTTACTTAAGTAATATAGATAAATAACAAATAATGAAAACATATCAAGTTAACAAGTTGACTTTTAAAATATTCCGCTTTATTTTAGGAAGTTTACATACGATTCCATTTAGCATCTTAAAGTTAGAATAACCCAATTGTTACATATATTGCTATTATTTTTATATGGGATTCAACACATGGCAGACAATATTACTTAGTCAAAAATATTTAAAATTCACAATTAAATGAAACTACGTGATGTAGTATTATTTCTACTATCTTTAATTTCTTTACCACGACCTAGGTTTCGTTGTATTACAACATCTTCAGGTGGGCTATTAGCAAAGATTCACCATCTTTGATATATATATATATATATATATATATATATATATATGTATACACATATATGTACATATATGTCATTGATTTATTGCACTAGTCCATATTCATAATGACATATAATATATATAAAGTAACACTTTAAAGACCGTACGGATCCTGTGATACACGAGCCAGATTCGCGCTTGGCTCATTTTTATCGCTAATTTTTATATTCTAACGACTTTAATTTCTAAGTTATTTTGAATAAAAGTCTACGATATGGCAATTTCGTACATCGAGTACGGTGTTTAAAATGCATTTAAAATATACCACCGAGAAGTGTTGAAAATGAAAATTATTTTTGTTATATGCGGGTGTCATTGTGATGGAATATAAATGTTATGTAATACATCCCATTACAAAGAGAAAACGTATCAATTACACAAATCATAAATATTGAAAGTTTTAATTGAAACATTATCGTAATTTTGAAACAGATTGGTTTTCTGAAACCAAAAAAATCAATCCGATACGCATATATTTCTGTGCTTCCTGTTCGTTATATAGTGGTTGAAAAAAACTACATTTCAAATTTTTCGTTAAATATGTACTTTTTTGGAATATGCGGAATGTTTTAAGCCATTTGCAAGAATCGGTTTTAAAGAATATCTTGCAGTTAACGTCGTTGACCCCCGGGTCAACGACGTTAACTGAGTTAACTTAATAAATTATTTTATTCCCTATACAAAATATTTATAAATCATAAAGTCAAAATATTTTATGGTAAAGAGAAGAACAATACCAAGTATATAATTATAATCATTTGTGGGAAATTGGCATGTCCTTTTTTGTATGCAGTTTTTAGCTTCTTATAATAATAGCCTGTAATTTAAAAAGATTAATAGTATTATTGATGTGAATGCGTTACTTAGATATAATAGCATCGAAAGAGATATTTGAAATTTTGTCGAGAATCCAAGAAGTTCTAAATAATACTGAAAAATTAAAACAATATTTAAATTTATAATCATAATCAGAAAGTGAAAGTCAGTCCAAAATATTTCGGAGAAAAGATTCAAATAAAGGATTATTTTACGCCTGCTTCTATTTATAGAAGAGCGTGGAAACTATCGCGAACATTGCCCCCTTAAACTCAAGTCAATTACTGAAAACTGGTACAAGCCAAACTTACAATTTAAATAAAAATACTAACATTTATCATGTAGGCCCCATATAGATGAAATAAAATGCAGCCTTACATAAGGATATCTGTTTTAATAATCACTAGTTTTTCCTGCGGCTACGCACCTGTAGTATTAGGAAAATTAATTTGCGAAATAGTATGTATCGCCTAAATACACGAAACAATAAGTGATACTTTATTAATTATTGGACTATAATGGATAAATTTTTATAATAAATATCCATGGGTAATATGTTCAGCAAGAGTACTTTTATTTATCTTTAGAATACTTCTGGTAGCATAATTACACATAGCCTATAATTTAATAGAGGCATGTACTTTTTGCTTCAAAGCACAACTGCACACAAAGTTTAAATTGAACCAGACAGTTCATTTAAGCGTAACCGAAAACAAATAGTAGAGATATAAAGAATAACAAAGGAAATGGAAATATTAAACATACGAAGGAATGTAAAAACTAGTACACGAAATAAAAAAGTTTGGGTACAAATTTTAAATTTACAGTAAAAATCACATAAACTGTGTCTTTATCTAGGTTTTATGAAGATGTAACTACAAAACTGTTCTACTATTTAAAATGAAATACATTTTTCAAAATCTATCTATTATTTGTTACGGAAGGTGAAACCAGGTCCATGAACAGTTGAAACGGGAGAATGGTGTCGCTAGCAACATCAAAAGCTTGATTACACATTTTTGCATATTTATACTGTTTTTATAACATTCCTTTATTTGAACGTAATTTAATATTTAATGTTTGCCTAAAAAATCAATTTTTATACGTCTGAAACACGAGTAATTTGCAAGAAAATGGTTTTCTGTGAAGAATTTCCTAAAAATCTCTTTGCTTAACGTTTTGAGCGCGCATGTTAATTACTTATGGAGTGATATCGCATCTAGTTCAAATAGCTAAAATGAGACAAGCATGTAGACAATTATATGTACAATAAAAAACAATTAAATAGCAAATCGAATGGTAACACAAATATCTATGTGGTACAATAATTTATGCCGCTATGGTTTTTGAAAAATGGTGTTCTCTTGTGAAAGTTAACGATAATATAAGTTTTTGTTAAGTTTACCTACAATTACTCTGTACATTTTTATAGTAGTTACAAAATTACATTTTAGAGGAACTTATTCTTTATGAACTTTTTGAAGTAAAGCAACGTGTTTTCTGCAATCGAGAGTCTCGACTCAACGATCGATAAACGGAATGTGTCCGTTTTATTTTTCTTTGGAAATTGAATAACATTGATAAGATCAGATATACACAAAATAAAAAAAAATAAATAAATAGCACTTATTTGATATAATACAAGTGACCAAAAGCTTCACAAAATAATTATGTTTGACATTATTAAAACGTTTAAGGAACCAGTCTACTGACATTTCATCGGTTGATCGATATTGAATATCAACTATTTTATCTGTCACACAACTTCACCAAAAATATTATTTTACATCAATGTGCTTAGTACGTTTACAAAAAAAGAATTTGCAGAATATTTCAAAGCATTTGATTATAACTGAACAGAGATATAACACAAAGTTTTCCATTTATTTCATAAAATGAATTACCTAAATATAGAGTTTCCTTATAAAACTTCCGGGAGTTCCATACATTCTGCCTTAGTGCTGGATAAGGCTACATTTGTCTATTTTTTTGTTTTCCATGTGTTTACACTTCGTGAAAACATTCTTCACTTCTTACCCTTTACATCACTCCCCCAATCAGCATATACAGATCCGACAAATTCTGAATTTCTATTTTAACTATATTTTAATCCAAAGTCTAATATTCTTTAATATGTCTTAATAAACGTTTATCGTAAGACCAATATTCAATGTCATGACAAAGTATTGAATAGTAGATCTGAATTAACGATATCAGATCTATTTAACACTGCTAAATATATTAGGCTTGCAATTAACTGCTGATAAGGCACCTGGCCGATACAAGTTTCATATTTACTTATATTTGAATTATTATCAATGGGAGTATTATCCGTTTTACAATCTATCGCATTCAATTTATGTAACAATTGTTTTACGTAATTTTCATGACTTAGTGAAATTATTCCCTTATCTTTATCAACACATACATTCACACCTAAACACTGTTCAATTTCTCCTCAATATTTTAATCTGAAATGTGAATACCTAACTAATAATAATAAAAAAACTATCTACGTATGGGACAATCATGGTTTTAAAAATACTCTTACCCTTTGTATTTAAACATGACATATTTTTATATCTTGTATAGCCTATATTCTTCTGTACCACACTCATTAAGATTGCTTTAAATAATAAATTGCCATTTTAATTTCTATACTTCATTAGAGTCTGAATGACCAATCCTTTTGGTATTTGCGTTAAAATTAACTCCTCGTATTATCCATTCAGGAAAGCGGTAGTCACATCAACATGTATAATATCAAAATGATTCTTTTCAAAATATTCAGATATTTCAAACAACAACCGCAATGTCGTATTCCTAACAACAGGCAAAAAAATCTCCGGGGAACCAATACTCTTTGTGCATAAATCCTTTTGCTACCAGTCTGACACGGTAACGAACATCAATGTCATATTTTTTTTAATAGCCACTTACATTTTACCTCTATTTTAGCTTTTTGGAGCATAGACCAGCCCCTATGCACTATTGCCCTCGAAACACCGAATCTCTTCTTTCACAGCATTCGACAAAAGCGTTGCAGAACAGTTCTGTGAATTTAATTCGCCATTGAATCGCAAGTTTCCCGTCGTGTTGAAATAAGATGTGTAAGTAAAGTGATCCTCTTTAAAAATCCCGAGTCGACGAACATTTTTTTCACAGGAAGAGATAAATTTTGTTTTTCTTAATTTTATGTTTTTTTATACTCATAACTATGTAAATGTGGTACAAAGGCTTTGATTGCGTTGTAATTACATTCCTTATCTCTCTATGAAAAATTTTATAACAATAATATTAACACTGTTGGAGTTACTCCTTACTTTATCGATGTGGTGTGAGCGCCGATAATACAAGAAAGTCAATAATGTATTAATTTTAAATATCTGGACAGGAGAAAATACTGCTCTGCATTTTGTAACGTCTGAATGATGCACAATAAGTTTTAAATATTATTGAAAAATATTCAATAATATTTTGTTTTTCATTTAACGCCTAATAATTTTAATATAATAAATTGCATCCCTATTTAAAAAATTCCTCACGTATTTCTTTCAAAACACACTTCTATTAAAAAAGAAAATCAGTGGATATTAGCTAATCCAAAGGACCCCCAATAGAGCCAGAATGTCAATTAAATCTAACCAAACGCACTTTCAGCTCGGACCCGAAAGACACAGTGGGCAAAATTGTGTACTTGTTAACAATTTAAAATAAGAGTAAAACGTTTAAATTCTCACCTCTTTAAATAGCGTTATCCGATCTTAGTCAGCGAGGCTGGGTCGCTCGTGGAATTTACAAATGGACTATTTGTTCGAAGCTATTATACGTGACCAGATTAACTTATTTAATGGCAACATTTTGTGTTGAGATCAACGGGAAGATAGTAATGGATGGAGGCTGAGAGTGTAGGATGTGCAGTTGTTTCAATTTTGATCTGATTTTTTTATTTGTTAGTTTATTATGAAATGGTAAATTCTCACAAACAATGTAATTTTAAGGAATTCGTTGAATATTTTGACAATCATTAGTCAAGAATAGAAATGTCTCAAAGAAATATAAAATAATTATGAAAATTAGTCACAGATGTAACAGGAAAAGACTATTTAATATAAAAACACGAGTCAATTGGAAACCGTATTAACTACGTTTCTGCGCTAATTATTCATAAGTAATTAAAATTTAGAAGCCATTACCAAAACTAATTTATTCAAACGAAATATATCATATTTGACATAATAATTACTATGCAAAATTGTTTTAATTGGTTTTATTAAAATTGATCATTACTAAACGTTTTTGAAAACGGATCACTTTATATTAGGCGACGTTTTTTCCTGTTTAACAATCGAGATGAATTGCATGCGTATTATGTTATTTCTAGAGTCGTTGTACCGAAACTTGTGTCAGAAATGTTTATTTTATTTACTTTTAATTACCATTTGATTATGTGTGCTTGAAATTGATGACTTCTATTTTGCATATTCTTTTAAAACATGGCAGTAAAAAAATGTCGCTGCCGACATCTAAATTTTAGTATCAACTAATCAATATACTTAAATAGCGATGAACATTCCGATATACCGATGTTTCACAACAGCATTATTTTGAGAGCGTATGTTAATGAATTTATAATCGAACTGACGGCTCAGCTGAAATTAATGTTAGTTAAACACGAAAAAAAGAATCAACATTTTTTCTGTTGTGTATTTCCACTAGCAAAAGTAAAAGAAGTAGACTGGAAATGGTAGACTTTTTCTCAGTTAGTTAGAAATTCTTGATAGAAATTTTGTTAAAATAGTAATGGTCTACGAAATGTATGTTTTCGTTCTTTCTGTCAAATCTAAAGGATATTAGAGTTTCACTTCATTTGCTTTTTAAATTTTTTTGAACCAAAATTAATCCTAAAAATGTTTATTGTCATACCTCTTTTTTGCTTCTTGAAAATTTAAACATGTATTATACCTCAGTTCAGTTGCAATTGACAAAACAGCATACACACGGCCTGTTACCAAAAGCCAAATTACGTTCTGTAACCATTATAATAGAGTAATGAAGAAATTTAATGAATCTACTCGAAATAAACCTCAATGTAAATAGAATGTCAAAGGATGAGATTAAGTAGACGGAAAACGTTGAATAATGACCTGAAATGACAAGTCGCCGTGCGAGAGGAAGGGCGTTCAAGCATCAAGTGATGTGAGGACGACAAATTTCATTAAATTGATGAGAAGGGGATTGACAAAAAAACCATAGTAACGCCTCATTTCCACACCGCGCAGGAGTGTTTTAGATTGTTCTGCGGAGTTTAGTTGAGTGTATGAAAGCAATTTGAAATTTATGTATACGTATGTATATATTAACTCAAATATAATATTTCTATATTTAGCGTGTGGTGTGACTTTTTTGAGCTGAAACATGCTATGTTTTATTAAGATTTTCTTTGTATTTTTATCATATTTTCTTATACCTAACACTTTTGTTTTCAGGAAATGTGTTTGATAGGCATACCGAAATAGTTTCGTCCTATATTAGAAGCTGAATAAAAATTGATATGATATTTTCTTTATCGTGCAATGTTTCTATTTGATCTTTTTCAACAAAAGTTCGAAACACAATTGAAATAGTAGTCTCATAATGCATTGATGTAAATTTTTCATTTAAATTGTGCAGAATTAAATACTAAATTAAGAATAATAAAATCACAATTACGTGATGTAGTATTATTTCTACTTTCTTTAATTTCTTTACCGCGACCTAGGTTTCGTTGTATTACAACATCTTCAGGTGGGCTATTAGCAAAGATCTTTTTTTTTCTTAATTTTTTACTTTTAACTTCATTTATCGTATTTAATATAGTCACTTCTTCGTTCGTTGTGAATATATTTCAGCTATAAAACACAGAGAGGTCCAGTGCCAGAAACAGATTCTATATCACTTTGTAACATTACATTTTATTGTCGCGAAAATGTAATAGCATGAGCACTTGAATTGTAAGTATTATTGCAATAGAATTTTGATCTCTACCTTCCTCCATCTGAATTTTTTGGCGATAATAAATTTCAAAGGTCTTTTTTTTGAAACGGGTTTTTTATCAGTTATAATATTTATAGTAAACATGTGTATATGATGTATTATATTTCGAATGGACTAAGACAATCTCAAATCTTGCTGATTTCCAATTAGTTTGTCGTATAACATATGTCCTTGAATAATTATATTGCATAATAGTCTAGGAGTATGTGGCATGTATTTACTAGATTATCTTTTACATGCTTAGTTTTTTAGTATTAAATTCGTTTACATATTGCGAATCTGTATACAAAAATACAAAAAATCCAGGAAAAGGGTAGCTTCAATGCAACAAAGCTTTGTTTTTCTAGCCTACTTATAGTAAAACCGTATTTTCGAGTTTTAGTGTATGAAAAAAACATGGGTTTCTGCAATTATTATATCTACAAAATATTCACGATATTTTCCTACTTTTTTTAATTTTTAGGTAGAGTTTGAATTTAAATATTTATAATTTATATATTATAATTGTGCTTAATTACAAAATCAGCCTAAAGTCAGGCAAAGAGCCTAAGTCCTAGGAATTTGTTTTCATATAGTAGTAAAAATTATGAAATTAATGATTAAGGGTAGTATTATCGACAGATTTGTATCAAAGAATGAATGGTATTGTGATGGTATTCTAATACTTAATTATTTATGGGCACATCAGCTTACCGCCACGTAAAATAAAATATTTGTAAATCCTTTGTTAACTAAAAGTCTAAGATTTAATTTCATATTTCATTGTATTTTATTAAATTCTGTCTTGAAATTGGTAAAAATAACATACTGATGATATACTTTCATTATGTGTGAAAAAAGAATTTAAAATAAATGGGCATAGTGCATTCATGAAATATCCCATTTTCACTGACAGTCTCATAGAAATTGGTTAAATGTTTGCTCTTTATATGTGTAAGACCACAACAAACATAGCCCCATAAAAAATAATTCAAGAATGTTAAATCCCATAAACTAGCAGATGAGTTCACATTATCGTAACCAAGCCTTCAAATTTAATAATTTGTGAACGGTATGGGATCCTGTAACTTTTCATTGTTATCATTCAAAATTAATTAAAAACACGGGCGGAATTTGAGGGATGGGATTTCGTAAATATGCGTATCGAAATCTATCAAAATAAAACGGCACTAATAAAAAACCTATTGTCAGGAATAGGTTCGTGGTAAAAAGCAAACATTGCTAAATGTTTTCCTTCGATTTCGACGTTCTATATCTGTAATATATCTGTGATTGGTAATTGAATACTCACTAGTAGGTCGAATTGTTCTTTTATATTAATTAAATTTATCTGTAAGCCTTATATATTTCACCTTGTGTCTAGGTAAGTCTGTTGTGTTACGCAGGTTGTTATTGTTCCTATTATGGCTTCTTAGGACATCAATGAACAAGTAACGAAAAATATATCTCAATACATTTTATAAAAGAACTAGCGAAATAGAAAATGAATGCTAAATAATCACAGAAAATATTAATACCCTAATTGAACGGTGCTTGACAAGATTAAATCTAATATTTGTGATATAATATTTTCAAGCAACATTCGAGAAATCGAAATAATTTTGAAGTCATGAAGTCAGGTGTGCAAAATTGATAACGAATTTAAAGTATATAAATCTTGAAAAATTGAGTGACCCTACTTTTCACCATTCAACAATTCCCGCCATCACTTTGCGGCTTTTTTGTTAAACCATTATCACCACTTTTGACCAACAGGCTCAGCAAGTCATGTCAAGTCATGAGCACAAACTCGATAAAGTACTTTTCATCGTTCATAAGTATTGCCATCACCTTTTGGCTCCATCATCAGAACCTGCCCACCATCTGTGTACTTATGATAAGATATTAAATAAGTACAAACTCGATATAAATTTTTCATTTGAGTTCAGAGTCATTTTCAAACCATTTTATTTCAAATTAAGAAAATAGTATGTGAATGTATATATAAATAGATATATACATATATATATATGTATATATATATATATATATATATATATGTACACACACAAACAGAAAAAGGAACAATGCGTTATACAAATTAATAGGTTTAAACCTAGGTTCCCAGAGGCTTCTTTAATGATGCCTCTACTTCCATTTGATGTTAAATCAGTAACCACGTATCTCATCAGCTTATTTAAAATATTTTTCTAGCCATGATAATGATAATCGTTAATAAAAGGCAAGCGAATGCCCATAAATAATTAATAGGGGTCGAAAAGTTGTAAAAATCACAAAGCAATGATATTAAAAGGAGTTTTTCAAAATTAAACGGGGTTGGTAGGTTTAAGTATGCGTAGCGCTTGTGCAGCACGTTCGGTGTAGCATTTTCAATAGAGTTTCATACATTGCAACGCACACGTACTGTACACGCACACGGGCACACAACGCTTACACATTCAACATGACCTGGCCTTAAATAATTATCAAAACTATATCCGACTTTTGTTTATCTCGTCTCGGTGGGTCTTTTAATTGTTTTAAGTGGGTAAATATTATTCAGTTTGCAAATCTTGGAGAAACACTACATTCGTCTTCACTTTTGGTTATCATAACTGCCCACAACTCTTACTGCGTGCAATTAGAATTTTGGTAATAAATGTTTATTACTAGATGTCGATTCAAAGTAATCGGTAATCTGTTTACCCTCCTTCTCCGTTTCCGCCCTCTACCTTCTTCTCTTTCGTCATCTCCCTTTTTTCTACTCTCTCGTCCTCTTTCCTTTGTTTGATTTTGCTAGCTTTACACGCGACTTCGTTTGCATGGAATCCGGAAAAACAAAAGTTATTAGGAATTCTTTGTTTTCTTTTTCCTATCAGAAACATATTTTCATTTAATAAAACAATAGTAGATGGCATAGACAGCCCAATCGGTTCCTTCGGTTTTGATATTAGCGTGTAAAAAGAACGTAAATTAAGACCGACGTATATTTTTTATTTGCAAACCGATGGAAATGCAACGGTTTACATGTCAGCCCAAGTTAATCATAATACATACCATCGGTTCAGCCGTTGCTGAGAATAGCGTGAACAATGATGGTACGTAAAACCAAACGGACAAAACTACTAAAAATTATTACTTTTGGTTCAACAGCTTGTCTTTAGTAAGTAACACTTAGTTTTACGTAAAAATATTAAATTTAAAGACTCGGTTTTTTTACTTAAAAAAAATTAATGGAAATAACAGTATATGTAGATAAGTGATCTTATTTTCTTTTTATGGTTCCATGTGTCAAAAAGAAAAACGAAACTTTTTATAGAGTCACTTACCTGTCCATTTTTCCGTGTATCAAACCCGTTTTTCTCGGAAGATATTGACCTATACAGAAAATTAAATAATTTTATAGAAATTTTTGGAATATAAAATTAAATTGACAAAAAATGTTTAAAGCTCGGTTTACCGTACGCGGTGTAGTTTGAAAGAGCTATTGGTAATAATGTCAAATATTTTAGATGATGTCTTTTTAAAGAGATGCCAAAAAATGCACAAAAAATATATTTTTCGTTCTTATTTATGAAATTACTGAACCTAAAATGACGAATAATAAGTTTTTTAGAAGCATACATGAAACTTGTAGAGTAATTTGAACTGTAATTCTAAATGTCATAGTTTATAAGGTATTCATAAGAGTATGTATATTCCCTCTGTATAATTATAATAATGATTACAAAATACTTCATATCAGTGTTGACTTAAGATAAATAATTTCATTTGGAACGAGGTGCAAAACACTTTACGTGTGAGTCAGAGTAGCAGTTTGCGGTTTTTTATAGTTTGCTTAATTTATCGCCGTAAATAATATAAAGTGTATTATATTATATTTCAATGTATTTAAATCATCTACTAGTTATTATGGTAATAGACTACCATAAGTATTGCAACGAAAATGCCTGTGTCAAAATATTTGCGATTCGGATAAACCGCTTATAAAAATTATTGAAAAAAATTATTAATTTCTACACTCAAATCAATAATTTAATTGTTATTCGCAGTATATTTGAAAGAAAGTCTATTCTTAGCTACATAAATATTGTTTGCGATAGTGACTCTCTCTAAGGGATAGCCGCCAATCAAACTGAAGCTTTATTTGATTCAAGACCCAAACAATTTCTGGAGTCGCTTTGTAAGCATTCACAATGGAAGGCCAAAAATTATTATGCCGACTTTAAGACAATCAATCAATGCAAACAAGGATTTGATATCGAAAATTATGGACTTGATCGTTATTCTATTTCATTTCAGCAAAAAATTATTTGCTAAAAAATAAATAGGCTTGTTAAATTTTTATTTTGTTTTTAAGTATGTTTCACACTTTTTTATTAATTCCCTGTTCATTTTAAACTTGCGTAATCCGTTCTGATGAAAAAAAAGATTTTGAAATGAAATAATTTATCACCAGTTTTAATACTAATATTTAAAATTTTTCATCACCGTGTGTGTGGTTGTGCTTAGATATGTTTTTGAACGTGTTTGTAAATGTACGTGTTCGTGTACGTTTATGTATGCGTGTGCGTCTGTCTGTACGTACGCGTGTGTTTATGTGATGGACGTCTTAGACCGAGTCTAGCTGGCTGTGATTGAATTGGCGGCCTCGAAACCGTTCGCTAAGGCATTTCGAGGGTTCTGGGTTTTTACCTCCCCAGAGTAGGCTGACGATTGTCAAGTGGTGGTTTTTTTTTCAGATCGGGTAACTCAATTTTACCCGAAAATCAAATGCACGAACATTTTTAAAATGTTTCTTTAACGTATGAGACCTTTAAGAAACATTTATTGACTTACAAAGAATCAATGATGGCAATATTTTCTTTGTATTTTATCTTTTTCTTTTTCGTACTGTTTTATTTTTTTTAATAGGTTCTGTGGAATTTTAGCAAAAGTCGTATGATCAATTTACAGTACTTAATTTTTTAATATAATTTTCTCCATATTTGTCACACTTGCAAACCTGAAGTTCTAACCATCGTTCTTCTATATGCTACAGTGCAATATTTGATATATCTCTAGAAATGCACTCAATATTTTAGCACATAAAATGATAAATAGCATGAAGTAAATATGAGTAAGGGGCTGCTATATTATTTAGCACAAGAGCATATAGCTGGCTGTTATCAACATCTAGGAATTCGGTTTTTTACCTCAATGAAATATTTTTAGTAGTTAAATACTTTTTTAAAAATTAGAACCTAATTTTATTGCCGTATAAAATGTGTGTGTACTAATGTTGCTACTTTAAAGGGAAAATTCCGTTCAATGAAACACAAGTAGTTTTCAAATGTTTCAACTTAGTCTATATAACATAATCAATTTCCCAGTGAACGATAACTACGGACGGAAAACGGATTTAGATTACAAATCTAAATCTGTTTTTCACAAATGTGAGTTTTTAAATCGGATTATTGTTTTAATACATGTTGTTTTAATGCATCTATAGAGACGTACTAAACTCCAGATAGAATAGGTAGGCGAGATATATAAAGTGAGTATATAAGTACATTTAATTATTGCATGTTTCCGATAATTTTATATAAGATTAGAAAAAAAACCAATTGAACATTTTTAATTGCTTCTGTTTTATACAACTTTTTTTGCTATTTCAATTGACAGAATCTACGTTTAATAATAATTATCAGTAAACAATTACCACTTTACATAATATGTGCCCACAGAAATATTTTATAAACGATCAAATTAAACTGGGCCTCGGTATTGACTACTTAGTTTGATAGCTAGTCGATCTAGTTGCTGATATGAAATCCTGCATTTACCGTAAATCGCTCTACGGGTTTCTTATTTATCCAGTTATTCTATCAGCGGTTCAGAAGTCAAATGACCTTCAAGGCTTTTATTTGCGCGTAATTTTGTGGTATTCAGTCGAGGTTAATTGCGTAATTTCTGTTTATTTTATACCAAGAGTTTGTATATAATATTAATTCATATGTCCAACTTTTCATAACAAGATATTGTTGTTTCCATCAACCAAAGTTACTTCTTTGTATTGTGATTTAGGCAGAACTCGTATCGTAAAAAGTATCTGCATTTAATATCTTTTTATTTTAATAATATATTCTGAAACCTTAGACAACCTTTCAGGAAGAATTCCTAATTCTACTAAACTAAATTATTTTAAATGATTTTAGGTATTATTTAAGGTATATACATATAACAATATTATATACATGTACTTAATTCAGAACAAAATTTTCCAAAAGAAAATTAATACTAATTTCGATACAAATTTCATTACTATCTACAAAATTTTAAAATGCATATTGTATTTAGTTTTTGGAGCAGTTGGTACGTACTTTCAAAGTAAGACTGCTTTTATATTATACCTAATGATAAATTCACTTGATTTATAATGGTAATTGAATTGTAAATTCTTTATTAAAATAATATATTGAACATGTAATCATTATTCACTATTCGCAATCGCAGCCTATGAAGCCGCGCCACAAAACCAATAAGGACCTTATCTTTACGGGAAGACGACAAAACAATCTATCTACACTTTCCTGAGATATTATTATACAAGGAGAACAAAATAGTCTTAAAGATTAATGTAAAAATCATTGAACAATGATCAAACAGCAATACCTGGTTGCGTCCTTATGTATAAATCTTTTTTTTTCTTTGTTATCGTTCACTCGTTCTCTGCACTTCGTTACGTTTTGGCTTAGTGGAATATATCAAATAACCTTCTGCATTTATGGGTTTTATTTGTACGTGTTTAAAAGTCGATCGATACGTTTCGTAAACATATACTCAAATGGTTTTTCTTTGAAATGGTTCACTCGCTCTTGTCAGTTTGTCACGTTTTGGTTTCGCCGAGTAGATCGAATAACCTTCAGCGTTTATGGGTTTTATTTGTGATTTTTTGAAAATCAAACGTAGTGTGATTGGTAACAAATCAACGCAGACATTTTTTTTTTAATATCAGTTACATGTTCTCATCAGTTCATCACGTTATCCAATGGTCTTCAGCATTCATAAGTTTTACTTGCGCGTTTTTAAAAACTGAACACGACAGGTTAATAAAGTTATACTTTGCGATCAATGTATTAAGTTATCTTCATAATATACGTTTTGGTACGTAAAATCATATCAGTTAATATTGGCTTAAGTTGATGGACTTAAATTATTTTTAAATCAGTTTTAACAAAAATAAAATGAAAATAACACCACAGTTTTACAAAATTTAAAACTAGTTGCATATTTGTTTAAATGGAAGTTCGTTTTCTTCCGTTATATTTATGGAGAAAATTACTAGTTTTCATTATCAAAAATTAAAAAACAATATTTCTGGAATAAAGAGGTCAGTTAATTTTTAAGCACTTATTTTTTAAGCAAATTTGGAAAATATTTTGAATCTCAACAGTGGATATAATTTCACGTTTTCAGTAATTGACATGAGATTTAAGGAAAGAAAAACAATCAAATAATTAAAAACAATTTTTCACTTCGATCTTACGAACGAAACTTGTAACTAAATTTACTTTTCTGAATTTTATTACCTTTTTGCTTTTTCAATTAAGGGAAGCCACGTTTTAATATTAAACCTTAGGAAAAAGCTACCATCTGAACTAATTATATTGTTTAAAATAATTTGTTTTTTCATATGGAAATATTATTATGGAAGTGAAATAGAATATTTTCTTGCAAATAATATTCAGTTATGAATTCGTTTATATAAGAAAAGTTTACGTTTCAAATATAGTTAAATTAGTGTATACCTCGTAAATATACTGTTGACCTGGGCTATTTAATTTTGCCATATTTTTGATATAAAAAATCTTAATTTTTTAAAAGTTTAAAATTTTCATCACTTCCCAATATAAATTTAAAGAAAACAATTGAAAGCGACCGCAACGCCAATGTCTCGTGACCCCGTTACGGGCCAGGACGCAAATTGAGTTACGTGAATAAACTGGAATGTACGATCGTGTTGAAATACTTTTGTTTGGTTTACATTCTATGGCAAAACATGGTTGGAGAATGATATATGTACGCTGTCGGCGTGAAAGTGTTTCTCAAACTCTAAGCTTTACCAGGGTTGACATAAACACGTCGTGCAATTATTATCAACTAGTGACTCACCTCGGCTTCATAAGTGTAATCAAATATTTTACCTGATATTTTGTTTACTGAAAACATTTTCGTTACTTTTAAAATGTTCTCTAGGTAACTAGCAAAATTTTAAATATGTAAGTTGAGGAAGGTCACTATTTACTTTGATAAACACGAGGGTAGTTTTTAACAATAGATTTTTTTAATGCAATGAAATGTTTACTATTAATTTTGTGTAATATTTACCTACTTTTTCTTATTTCGTAGTTATTTATATAAGCCTCTTTAATTAATTATTCTATCTATTAAAGGAAATCGGAGCAATATCCGTTCAGAAGTTACTGCGGTAATTCGAATATAGATACATACATATTTGTTTTATAATATGTATCGATGATTAAGAGTATTGATGATGACTTTTTTCATTCCAAAAATTATATTTTCTGTCATAATCATAAAAAAGTGTAGTGATATGATATTTAGGATATTCAGTAAAAACCTCCGTTTAAATGAAACTTTAATAAGCAACAGTTCAGCATGAACCTTATTGACAAGAGCACAAAAAGATCCCAAATCAAATAAACACGCCCCATAATTTACGAAAATCACATTGATATTATGTTCAACTGAACTATTACACGTTGGTGTATAACTAAGTGCGCAGTCATTTCATACGTTTCCTTCCCTTACCGGGTTGATCTTATATATTTAATATGCCAATTTTCCGGCTTCTTTATATCCCTCCCCATTGACTTTCATCGCTCCACATTACTGACTCGCCGACTCACATACGAGTACGTCCAGATCTATTTCCATAAATTATCAAAATTCCATACTTGCGTAGTGTTCTCTTGGAGACCAATGGTTCTAAAAATGTTGGTCATAGATTATTTCTTTTACGATTAAAACGTTTTATATGAAAATGCGTGGGTGCATGTATGTAACTTTTGAGATTACTTACGTGGAAATAATATAAAGCTTTTACTTAAGGCACTAAGAGATTAAATATGAAAAACAAATGTTCCGAAGTAGGTTGAACATTACGTTTAAAAAAGAGATTATTATATTTCCTATTTTTCTGTTCACAGTAAAATTAAATCTTGGTTATGAGAAAAATATAAAATCGTAAATATGGTGGACACTTGTAAATATGGTGGAATATGTAGTTTTTAGTAATGGTCTTATTGTGGTAAAAGGATTTGTCCTATTTACCTGTTGTTATTAAATAAAAAATATTTAACGAAATAAGAATATCAATGTAAAGAAAACGAAAAAAAATATTTGTCGGAAATCCCTTTTCACCGAACTATTTTATTGCCTTTTTTTGATCTTTGGTTGTTCCTTTATGCAACCCTTATGAAATAAAAAAAAAAAGATATATATATATATATATATACATATATATATATATATATATATATATATATATATATATATATATATGTATATATATATATATACGGAGCTGTACCCAGAGCTGTTACTTACGGAGTAATATTTTAATTACACTCCCCCTCTCTTCTGCTCCACCTGCCCCATAATCACGTTCACCAAATGTGTGTATGAAAAAAGAAGTAGTGTTATTAAAATAAGATCTTTATCACAGAATTGTGAGAGTTGAAATATATGGATGGAGTTCTACTTACACAAAACCTGTACAATGCTTGTTTTATTTGTTTTATACATTTGAAAATAAAATGTCTGACGAGTGGAAGCTTATAGTTTGAATTGAATGTATTTTAAGGTTATCTTTATTAAACATTTTAAATAACGAGGCGTAAAACTTTATAAGTACCAATTACATGATATATTTTATGTATAATATACATATACATATATATATATATATATATGTGTGTGTGTGTGTGTGTGTGTGTGTGTGTGCGTGTGTGTGCGTGTGCGTGCGTGCGTGTGTGTGTGTGTTTAATATATTTAGCTATATGTAGAGAGTACGCTGCACATAAAATTGTAAAGCATACTTGGATGAAAATAATTAATTCCTAAGATCAACAATAGGGTAAGTTTCTCTTTCATTTCTATATTACATGTTATCTCCACACAAAGTAAGCAGGGTGCAACAAAATTAGCCGTAAAACCTTCTATTCGATTTAAACACTCCAACGTATTTAATCAATTTTCGTTCATGTAGACGTTAATGCCAATCTTTAGATAAGGTTTAAAAATTTATTTTCTGATTAGCATCTGATCTCATCATTACCATTTTTGAGAACGTATACATAAATTCTGTATTCCCGAAAAATATTTAATTCTATTCACCCTTGCAATACAGCTGCTACCGTGGTGAATGGTGCGGCGTGTTTAGTATAAACTGCACATATCGCGTCGTAGTGGATGAATTGGGGTTGGCTCTCGTGATAAGTATCTGTCCATTTTGCTCTAGCGATAGACAATTTAATTTGACCACACTTGATATCTTTTTATACATATTAGCTTATACATTGCGTTTTACGTATTTACTGTGTATGTTTCTTTTACAGCCATAATTTACTCGTTTCCAGAAAAATTGTGATTTCTTTTTAGTTTTTTTTTAAATGACGACTTCAATTTTGACACAAGAAAATTTTAAATTTTCCTATTCATTTTGCCAAATTTATTAACTGTGAAGTCAACACATATTTTGTTCAAATTGCTCGTCCACATCGGATAACTAAAAATATTTGATAAGAAGGTAATACTGAGCTGATAAGTAAGTCCCTTGTTTTGAGTCATCTCAATGTTTACCATTTACATGTAAAATGAATATTTGAAAAGTTTATAAATAAATATTAGAAACCAAAATATTCATAAGAGAAAATATGGTGATTAGATTACATCCTTATTTTTCAAATTTATAAATCATAACTCTTACAGGGACTGCGAAGGGAAAAACGTAGATAGGCCGGGTCTACAATAATAAAAATATTTTTATTGCATAAAGTCAAAATAATTGTGGCTGTCAGAATTCCATTTATGTGAAATCAAAAATAAGCTAACTACTCTCTTACCTACACGAGAAGAAGTCGTTAATAAGCCTAGTGTAGCGTGACGTTATGCCCATCTCTTTGCATCACATGCACATACGGAAACACCCATCTCTCAGAATTTCCTGCCCGATCAAAATACTTCGAACAGTGTGAATATATAGGGTAAGTTTTTAACTTTATGTGTACCACACTATAAACGATAAGTTATAGCGTTAAACTTTTTTGGCTGAATATGTTTATTTGCCAAGAGCGAAATTTATTTATTGAAAGGATTCAAAAGCTTTGATAATAAATAACTGTTAATATGACATTCGTCAATATTAATTTATCATTGTTATATAATATTTTATTTATCATTAAAACACCTACATATTGAAATTGATCGCAAACTTTTCTAATAGTTTTGGCAGAGTATTTAGTTTTTCATGCAGAACATTTTTAGCGTAGATATTTACTGCTTTGTTTCTCTAAACAATATCACAATTGTAAGTAGTCTAGGCTATCTTTAATATTGTAATATACATATATATATATACATATAGGTAACGAGATTTATTGAATTAGATATATATATATATATAATCTAATTAAATAAATCTCGTTACCATATGCTATATAAAAGCATGGAAGAGAAACCAACAAGCAAATAGACAGAAAAGGATCACTTTTATTGTATTCGGATTTACGAAGTTGTAAAATTAAAAGGCATAACAAACGCTATGTTGTTTGCAAAATATATCAGACCTAAATAAATTTTTCTAACATTGATTTCTACGAGTTATTTATAAATTAAAAAGTTTTTAAACCCAAGCCTCTAATCTCTTGTCAGTGCAGGTTTTTACAGCAAAAATACAAACAATTTATGTAAAGTTGAATTAGTGAATGATATGTATTAAAAAAGTTTAATTAAGAAAAAGAAATATATTTGAATGACAAACATGATTAAATTAAAGAAAAAAAGATATTGATAAAATGAGCAAACATAAATGCAAATTAATGGTGTCAATGAAGGAAGGGAGAAAAGTTTTTTAGAAACCATGTGATAAAACACAAGTTAACCAATTTGTGTTTTATCACATGCATTAACTTCACATTGACATGCGATAAAACATACATTAACATTACATTTTACAATATTAATGTTGATGCAACTTTAAGGTAATGAATATGGCTATTTAATGGTAATAGCTATTTTTATATTTGAATTACCATTCACATACTTAATTAATTGACTAAACCTTTGAAAAAAATATTTGGGATAAAAGAGTATTTACCTCGCCAGTAACTATTGTTTATTTATAATAATCAGAATTCTAACTGAGAGTGGTACTTCGTAGATCAGTCTCATTATTTTCATGAATGAGGTATTCGTGGTTACAAGAGTTCAACATCAACGTTTATTAACATTTCAGTGCTATACCGAGATGTTTACAGTTAAGAGATATAGTGCTAAAAAAACTGCTGTGGGATATTACGACTTTGATGTAATTGTAGAAAAGTTCCGAATATCCATCTGTCCAAATACCTTAAAAATAAATATGAAGAGATTTCCATTTAAGGATTCATTTTTCACACTGTTTCCTTTGTGAATTACTGGTAACTTTATCAGAAATAAATATAAACGTGTACTAAATTAATTACTTAATCATTTTTTAGGAAGAGAAAAAATAAAATCAACGTACAAAATCCGGTATTCGTGCAATACGTTCTTATAAATTGAATGATAACATCGCTCGTTTTTCCGGAAAATTAATGAATAAGATGCAACTTTAATGTTGATAATTTCCTTCAGCCATAATTTATCAAAGAGTCAGAAGGAAAGCACTTTACAGGATCTTAATCATATTTATGATATCATCGCCTATACTTGCACCACCTATAGATATCAGCATGGAGAGAAATATATGGGTTACAGCACGACGTTGGATTATATATGTATGCAGACGATGAACTCGCTTACTGCCGTACTTATGTCGCATACGAGTGGTTTATAGTACAGTCGTAATAAAATAATCGATGTGGATTTCCAGTTTTGCTTTTATATGGGAATATTTCCTAAACTTTAATTTTTCTCATAGGTGAATATATCACAATTCAACATAAGAGTTTGATTGTCCACAGTGTTAGGTAATTAACAATAAAAAGGAACCAAAGGAAAAAATAATAATTTATTGTAGTCCGCTTGGTCCGGAAATTATTGAGTGTATTATTAATTATTGTAACCATAAAATAAATATGTTATACCTTGTCTATATATATTATACCCATGATATATTATACCCATGTCTTACAGAAGTGTAAATATTTTTTTCTTTCCAATTTATAGAAGAACAAATAGACTTCCACTTAAATTTAGTGTGCATAAGTATCAAAACCTTGCTCGGTCTGTAAATAAATTTATGACGACGCTTAAATTTTCAATACTAATTTCGTACTGGCTATAATACTGTTACAAAATATATCGTCAATTTTACCATCAAAATATACATCAATTTACTGTGTTACGTGTGTGTCACAGCCTTAAAATTCGTAACAGTGGCATTTAGAGCAGACACAAAAGATATTTATGGGAATTTAAAATGTTACTTCTTAAATATCTAGATTAACAATATATTTATATAGAAAATCGCACAAAATCATATAAAATAAATATAGAACCAGAATTTGTTAAAAAAATTGTCCACTTATAGAAAATGGGTAAAGAAATATTTTGCATATCAACCATACCTATATTTTAATACTCTTATAAATGTGTTTTAAACGACACCATTTACGCAGTAAAATCATTACGAGAGAAAAAATGGTTTTGGGAAGAATCTACCTAATCAATATCCTGTCTGATTGAAATATTTCTTTATATGTAAAACAAGAGGTATGAAAATAGGGAGCGAAAAACATTACTGCAATAATATACGATCGATTGTTCTGTCTACTTTAACCCAACCCTTCAAACACCATATCATGAATTGTAATAAGCCTTGATCGTTTCGGAAGGCTTCTTAGGCGGAACTTACATATTTACTTATCAATGAACAGAATAAAATAATAACGTAATCTTTCTTCGCTAATATGGTTTTTTTAGGTGTTGTCTTATATTATTAACTTCTTTTAAACTTCGCAGTTATTTTAATGTTTATAAAATTATAATTTTTTCTGATCTGGCTTAAATTATAATCCAAGGGTGGAGAACAATGAAAGGTGGTAAATAATTGAAATATTACTTGCTATCAAATATAAATTCAAGCAACCCACAAGGTGTCATTGAATTTTAGAAAGCCAAGTCCCCCGCTACGTCTATTTGTGTATAAGCCTTTTTCCCAGCAATAACTGAACGGATTCCTTTTTGGTTTTCATTAAAAACTTCAACATTCGTACTGACATGAGGAAATTTCAAATGGATAATCGATGAAAATTCTGTGACAATTACCCCAATTGTAACATTGAATTTCGGTAGAGGCGAAAAAACTTCTATCTTCTGTCTATATTATCCTATCTTAGCATGCACTTTATAAATTATTAGTGACACGAGTGAACAATGTACAACAATATTATTACTCCCAAAAAAATCCTACAAAAAAGCAATTAGTTCTATTTATATATTACACAAAATTCATGATAAATGTTTTATCGTTAAAAAAATTTAAGCTCTCGTGGGACACTTGACAAAGGTGAAAGATCTAACTTTTTTATATTTTAATGTTGAAATATTTTTAGTACACCGTGCGTTCAATAATGGAGTTTATAAATTGCGATATAAACGAGTAAAGTTGTAAGCATTAGTAAATAAGAATCAATGTCGATACATAACACAGGTAAAGTAGCGTGAGTGTAGTGTAGAGAGTGGGAAGCGTTAAGTTAGAAAGAGCTGACAATATACGAAGCTCAGCTAGCTTCGTGAATGACACATCGCGATGTGCCATCCGAAAGTTTTAACTCCCATCCAAACGCGCCATTACATATTTCCAATCAAAATATATAGTTATTCAACGAAATTTTCTAGAGATTATTTTACAAAACTTTCTTATCCTTATCCTATGTCGTTATCAAATGATATTTTACAGTAATCTTACTTAATTTGTGTAGATGAAATATTGAAAATATTCTTACTAATAGTTTAAAAGTTATGACTGTGTTTTTAACTAGGCGTAATTATACGCGCGGGCTTTCACGTATGGCCCCGTGTACCAACATAACAACAGCCCTGCCAGCAAACAAGTGATATATAAAGATTTGATTTAGAAACATTTTTTCCTGCCCGCGGGAAGTAGGTCGGGTCGCTAGTTTTAAGTAAAGAGAGATAATCAAGAAAATTGATTATTTAAACAATTTATTTTGTTTAAGATTGCTTTAAATTTGAGTGGACTCTAAATGAACAATCAAACACTTGAATTTAATAGAGTTATTGGTTGTGCATTACATAATAAGTTTGCATATTTTTACCGACACTTGTAAAACGAATGCAATAGAACTTTATTCCGAAAATAATACAAGAAATTTTCACTTAACTCACTTTGAGTTACTCGGGGTGCTAAAAGTCGAGCTAGCAAGGTGCTTTGCTGATAACAGTACGCCCAGGGTCTACCGACGTTCACTGGGAATATATAGCGAGCACCTCCGGCAATATTTCTACAACTTTCTGCAACGCTATATGTCTCGCGAGGAAATTTAAAATATTGCGCTAGGAAAATTCATTAACTCTACCGTCGTCCCGACGAAGCAATCCGAGTTTGCTTCATTATCTTGAATTATTAAATGCCGGGCGCAAGTATTTTCACTTCTGAAGATATATTCTCAATCCAGCTTGTATTTGTAAATCCAATCAATATGGTGTGTTTTCGATGTTAATATTTTTGACGGAATTTGATATTCGCGATGTAGTTACAAAGTGACTAACAAAATTCGGGATGTATGCAATATATCCAATTAATATTTTTACATGCATACACACACAGGTGCACGCGCACACAAACACAGACACACACGCACATATATATATATATATATATATATATATATATATATATATATATATATACATATGTAAATAGACATTTATTTTTTCAGTAACTCTCGAAATTATAAGAGAAAACTTCGACAATGTTTTTGAATTGACCTTTATTATGGACGATTAGTTAATTTTTCAATAACATTTAATTATATTTGAACTTTCCAATACTCGTACAGAACCATCGTAAAAAGAAAATGTAATAAAACACTGAATTATCAGTATAATACAAATTTCTTCCTGCGAAATAATACTCTAATCGTTGACGAATTAGGCGTTAACTAATTCGCTTTGATAATGCCGTGAGTCTCTTTGCGTACTTGAACCATAATATATTTAACTCTTTCAGTAACGTTAAAATAGTGTAACTTGGGAACCAGATGAGACATGGAATAGTTTTATTGACTATAATCGTCTCTTATTGTACCCATAAACTCATAGAAGCCTTATTGCTGTACCAATTCAGCAAGACTCGATATATTTATATATATATGTCGGAGAGAAGCCAATGTCAATTCACAACTTTGAGCTTCTTTTTCAGATTTGCAAGATAATAAGTAAACTTGATAGTCTTTTAAATAAAAAATTGATTATGATCAATGGTTGCAGAACGTTACTACTAACCATTTTTGAGAAATCGGTGCATAAAATAGCTATATTGTTTTTTTAGGTTTGCGTAATAATTGCGACACGAATTAAAATGAAAATCCGCTACGGACGTGCGTTTCTGCGTGCAGATTTTTGAATATGTGTAAAAAAAAATTCAGCACAACTGTAATGTTCATTTCACAATATTCTTTATATGGAAAAATATGTAACGAGAATAAATTCATCGCTATGTATTTTGACGAATATTTATTATTCAAAGGACGTAAATTAGGAAAATACACAAAGTTATTGATAATATAACTCCATTTGTGTAAATTTATTTTTATAATATTTATCATTTTAAAATAAATATATTAAACAAGTATAATCGGAGTTAATAAGAATATGCAAAAATATTTTTCACGAGTAATACTGAGATGGAAAATAGTACACAATTACTGTTTTGTTTTGAATTCAAAGCAATTTTTTTTAAATATTTTTATATTTTTTATTTATTTATTATGTACTATAATGTGTACAGCTGATACATATGGTGGACTTATTGATACGAGGGCAGTCTTATAAGTCTTCATAGTTTAGACTAAGAATCGTCTAGAGAGTCGAATCGACTAGAAATCGAATCCAGGACGATATGACTTCTGACTTCATACTTCGTACACAAAATTTACAGCTTATACTCAAATGTTTTCTTAGATCTCTGACACCAAAACTTTTATACATGGTTTTTGAAAGAAAAGTCATATCAGTAAAGCAACCACGATGCACCTATTTTGAAGACATCCTACCGGCCCTGTTCTGTGGATGCAAAATACGAACCTCGCACAAAGTAAACCCCAGCGTGCTGGAGGTATTCCAAATAAGATATCAATAAAATATTCTCAGTTTTTGGCTTGAAGACTCTGAAATATAACTAAATAATGTTTAGAAAACAAATCAGCCTTCAAACAACATAGCCAAAACGTCTTGAGTAGCTTGGATACCTCGTCAGCTTCTTTGGAGATTTCCGATGGATGACAGGAAAATCCATCTATTTGCTAGAGAAAACAGGATCAAAATAAATTGAGAAAAACCAAGGCAACTAAAAGGCTTCATCTGATTGAACAGAATGAAAAACATCGTTCAAACAGTTCGTAGTTCAGAGCCATCCACGATAGGCTTTAGCATTGGCCTTAACAGGATATCAGCTAGACATAAAAGAAGAAATCTCTATCGAAATAAGTAATTTTTTTCATTATACGAACATATGGTTGAGGTACAAAAAAACATGCTTAATTTATATCTCTTACAGCGCTTTTTAAATGTAATATTACATTATTCTTTCATTTATTAAACATCATAAGATTACTTATTTTCGAAAACGAAAAGCTTGAATTTTTTATTCTCAATTAAACTATTTTAATATCAATGTAAGGCAATCAGCAAATATGTAATTATTTACATATTATCTCACAAATACAGAATTAAGAAAACGCTCTTTCGTTCTCCTCAAGCACCTGAACACAAATAAAACCAAAAAATGAGGTACATACAACTACCTACATATTTTCAAACTAAACTCAAAGCACAACGCCTTCCGGCACACACAAACTAAAAATAGCCGCATAAATACATAAAGTTAACAATACGAGTATGTTCTTAGTATGTCACATATTACTTTGAGGCAATGCAAGAGGAAGGGGTAAAGTTTGCCCGTCACGTACCGTTACGTTCACCCTTCGCTTGACGCACTTCCTTCCGTGAATTTTCAACATTGTCCTCATGTTTACTCGCAATGAGTTCAATGTCTTTAAACGAATATAATGGCGAAGTTCAAAACATATATATTTGCCTTTCGACTTAAGTCGCTTGACGGAACAACAATGTGGCAACGCAGTTTCTCTTTTATGTGTTTTGGAGGCCTTACTGAGCAATCATTAAATGAATGAACAATTTTAGGGCTCGGATAGCCGCTTTGTTGGAAATTTAATTGATACAGAATTTGGGTGTGAAATATGATTCAAACAATTTCTATTTCATGAAAAGAAGAGTATACGGTTTATGACTTTGATTTTACCGTATTCTTTGAGTGCTTATAACAATGAGAACCAACGTACAATTTATACCGTCAACATTCAAATACGAGTTCGTGTTTTTTTTTTCAAAAATTGGATACTCTCCACGCTTTACATAATAAAAATGTTGAGATGACTTTTATCATCTCGCTAAAAAAGGGACAAATATTCCGCAAATATTACACTACCACAATTACTTATACTGCAGACTATTAAACGTATATTTTTTGTTACTTATGGAAATACCATTGGTGTTTCCTTTCTATACATGTAAAAATTTTATAATTTTAAAACTTTGGTACATGTAATAATTTTATAATTGAAAACTTTGTACATTTAAAAAAAACTTGAAAAAAATGGAATTGAATTCTATTTTTAGCCTTTCTGTTTATGTTTTCCGGTTTTGTTAATAAAAAGAGAGAATATATTCTCAAAAATCTAAGATTATGAAATTTAGAAAATGTGTAATTAGTTAGATATTATTTTTTTTCTTAGTATATACTCAGGTATTCAGGTAGTCTTATCAAATATTGTCTTTATAAATAACAGCCAAGTATTTATCCCAAAATTACCACTTGGCCATCTGGGAACGAGGTATTTACGCTTTTAAACATTATTAAAAAGGAGTTTAAATTTTGTAATGATGTATAACTTTAAAGTTTGCAAGAATTTGTCTCAATTTTAAAAATCTGCGTCAAATTTCGCACGTACATGCAGAAGAAAACAACAGATTGTAATTTTAATAAAAGTATCAAGATATCCTCTTTGTTCTCATCACCGCACAAAAATGTTTATATTGATCAAATTAAAATGTATTCGCTAGAAATTAGCGCGGATACATTTTATTAATGTAGCAGCAATTAATTAATTATATTTATTAATTTTAACTTTTCTTAAACTTGCATGGAATTAACTAAGTGAATTAAACTAAGCGATCAAATAAACTTATTAAAGGCAAGATGTGATATAGGAGGTTTTTAAAGTAGAAGGATATCATGTCGACAGAAGGATATTTTTAGTTTTTGTAGGGCAGAAGGGATTTGACTATTTTTCATAATATTTAGCAAATATTTCTTTAACACTGCTAAAGGTTAGTACATAATTGTTAAAATATATCTTTATATTTTTGTCGAGATTCTAGGTACTTGTGACTAATAATTTTCAGAGGTTAGAGCAAACAAACAAATGAGTAAAAAGCTTTTCCGCTTTAGTTTAAATATTTTTTTAGTTTTGCTGATTTATTACAGTTACAGAAATATTACAGTTATATATTTATTAGGCTCAGCACACCAACCAATGATTAAGTTCATAAATAATAACTTCACACTAGTAATAAATGCAATGACCCCATATTGCCTAATCACCCTCCAGTACAACCACACTCAGATAACAGAGCAATTATACACCGTGAAAAGGTGAATTATTCTGAAAAAAAAAAACTAAAAAAATTGTCATCCGCAAATAGCAGGCAGCGTACGGTTCTTGCCGCATTGACAATGAAACATCGTAATTGAAAAAAATGAAACATTGTAAAAGCCCGAGATTTGAAACCAGGCTCACTCTTGATTCCATCGTAATATAGGACTAGGTTATAAAATTAAATACACGCACGCATTACTTCCAATCCGCAAGATATGAAGAAAAAATAGAAAAGTGAAAGAAAGAATCCAGTTTCGCAGGGCAGTTTATTAATATGTCATACTCACCCATCAGAAGCTTTCTTGCCAGAAATCGTTTTATTACGTGGGTGCTTGCTGTCACCTTATTAAACCACCGAAATTGATTTTTCATCTACACACTTATTTTGATTTTCTCATTGTTTTTTAGAAAAAAGTTTAAAATGTTGGCAAGCATTGGGGGTGGAAGGTGAATATGAACAAATGAAAATTGTTGTACTGCGACACGAAGGCAAAAATTTAATATTTACTAGTGACAAAAATTTAATATCTACTAGGGATTGGGTGACCGTGATTGGAATGGCTTGATCTTATTAGAGATATGAAAGCATGAATAAGAATCAAGGCAAATAATTTTTACTAGGGATGAAAAATTGTATTATTCTATATTTTTGTTTTGTCTTAGTATACCTTCGTTGACATAAGCTTATGACTTCCTCAAGTGTTTTTTATACTGTAATTTATAATTAACTTTTATATCTTATCCTTTCATTTCATTTAAAATAAAGCAAGAATTAGGAAGTAGATCAAACTTGAACTATATGTTAGGATGCCATCGTTGTCTATACCGTATCTACGGGAACTAGTATAAAGTTATTTAAATGACAATTAAAATTTACAATATAATTTTATTAATCATTTAGATCAAACACGTCGAGTTTATTGACTGATTGTATAATAATAATATATAAAACAAAATGAATGATTCGAGTTACATTACACGAAGCCCAATCCAGTCGCAGTATGGAAAGAGTGGATTCATTTGTGCAGAAGTTATTTAATAGTTAATAAATTTAAATGAAAGAAGCAAAATAATTGATATTGTCTCATATTTTCCATAAATTTAACTTTTTTGACATTGTCTAATATTTTCCATAAAAAAACTGATATTGTCTCATATTTTCCATAATTTAATTTTAAAAAAGTTAACGAAACCAGGTTCTATATAAAGAATTTTTATTAATTTTTTTACTCGAACATTGAAATAAAGCTTCGGTGTTACTGAAAAAAAAGCTTAGTTGATGATTTCATAAATATAAACTTACAACAATACAAGTGCTCCTGAGATACTTAAGTTTTAAGTTGTGTTTGCGATGTTCATAAAGCCATTTCTTCTCACTCATTTCAATTTTACTTGGGAGCTAACTTAATTTAGCGCAGTGTAAAATACATATAAAAATACTATGAGATTTTGAAAATTTCTCTAATAAAATGACTATATTTAATTACAAGCTAATTTATTCCACTGAATTAAAATTATAATAAACAAATTTAAGAAAAATCAGTTTTTAATGTAGAAAGTCCGAATGATTTTAAAAAAAAAATTTTGAAAGTTTAGAAAAGGAAAGTTTTTCCGTATTTGTATACTTTCTGGGAATCAGTGGATAAAAAAAATAAATAAATCAAATGGCATACGCACTTGTAGCATTTGTAGGCCTTGCAGGTTCCGTGTTCTTGATTTATTCAATTCAGAGGAGGATAAAACAACCTTTAGCCTTCATATTATGTATGAACCCGCCGTAGATAAAACGCGCTGAATATAAAACACGGGCAAAAAACTACTGAAATTAAAAAAAGGAAATTTTATCGAAATGTCAGAAAAGATTTAATACTGGTTCGGACGATATTCAATCCACAATTTCCCTGATTATTTATCGAATTCAATTAGCTTAAGTGACAGGCCCTGAAGTGGTTTTGAGTGGGAAATTTAAATGTAATTATGATGATCAAGAGTTTCGTCGGGTTCCGTCCACGTCCACTTAGACGTTAATAAAATCGATCTTCAGACGTCCTTATTGGAGGGTTTCGTTTTGTCTATTCAGTTGATCATTTTTTTAAATCAGTGCTCTTCATATATAATAGTCGTTCAACGATAGGAGATATTTTATTTTGTGGTGGTAAAATTTACAATGTAATAAAATATCAGTAAATTGTGCTAACACATTAAATAACATTATAACTCTTACCATAAATGTAATATTTATAAAAGCGGGTTAATGAACACCCGCTTTCAAATTGATTGATGTTCCTCTCGTCAAGTATTTTGTCAATAATATATTGGAAGTTTCGTATAACATTCACAGCCTAATCGGTATCAGTTCTTTAGTTTTGCGGTGTGCACCCACTAATCGTGATCAAAAACCCTCGGTTTCGAAATCCGAACGGAGCAAAAATTTTTTGCGCAATATTTTTCATGTTCTTAGTTATTGGAAATTTCAGATTTATAGTGTTTCATTGTTGAATCAATATATTTCGGATGATTGTTGTGTGTTAGCTACTTACAACGAAGAATAATTGAATCTTATATGATATTGGCATACAAATGAAATGAAAAATGAAACCAAACTTATACTTTATAATAAGATGTTTAAATTTATATATCCTTTTCTGTTTAAAGAAATATAACATAAATATGAAGGTAGTTTTTTCTTTACGCACGTATTTATTTATGGTCAGATGTTTATCAAAGACGCATTTTTATTTCAAATATATAGGATATAATAACCTATCACGGGTGTTTTCCGTTATAAACATTTTTTTTTTAATTTTATTTTATATGTTCTCACGATATTAGACAAAATTTAAAATGATTGATCGAAACAAAATTGCTCAGAAATAATGTCCTCCCTTGCCTGATCAGTTCGTGACATACTTCATCTAAAAGAGCTCAGTTTTATAAGACTGACTGTATTAATAACTCAAAAACTCATATTTTTGTGATACTACCCTGTTCATCCAAGCAAGCAAAACGTTAAGATTAGTACGTTTTTATGTTATATGGTTTTCAATGCAGTATAAACAATACGTTTCATATCATATTAATAAAACTTCAAGGAACATTGATTAATCACATCAAAGATATTGATGGAAAAGTTACACACGCGATCTCACTTAAAAAGTCGTAAACTTTTATTTTCATATAATAATTTTGCTTTTATTATGTTGCATATTTCACTTCAGACGGCGCATGGATTTATTAATGGTAGAATATAATATGTAGAAATATTTCATACATTGTATACTTTTTTATATAATTTGGAAAAACATGTGATGCTATTGAAATTAAGTCTTAAAATGTCCGATCATCGCTAATGAGTGGTACTAGTGTATAAATATACATTTTCGGTACCTTATTGTATTTTCAAACTTAATATTTCCTTAAGATGAAAAAAAATACAAGATTAAATTTCTTACGTAATTCTCGACATAAAACAATGTTCGAAGATAAACTCTAAATGTATATACATATTTTTTCCGTAATATGCACCAAATTTTCTATCAAACTGAATTATACCAGGTTTTTGGATTGCAAACCTCAAAGATCAGAGGGGGGATCGAGATATTTTTCGCTATAGGCTAAACACTATGTACAGACACTAGTATTAAAAAGAAAAAGTTTTCGAACCGATGAACAAATATCTTGTAATCTTCAATTCTCAAATTTCAATCACAAATTTCGGATTACATTTTGATCAGAATTACAAATATTTCCACAAATAATTCTTTGCATTATAGATGGAATAAATGTGAGCAAGTAAATATTATAATTATGTCGTTCTATAACTTGGATAGCAATATTAGTTGTTAGTAACACACGGACACAAGCACCGAAGTGTCAGAGGACAAATAGACACCAAAGTCTCCGCAGTGCAACACGCTTATTCAGTCGTATATTCTGTCCTTTCCTTGGGTAGCGTATTTTTACTACCGGAGAAAAGAATAGAACATAGGATTGAAAAAGCGAATACCGATTGGCGAGGGTTGACGAGACTCGTTCTGATTTTTTCTGAACCGTCTTTTGTAGGACGTGTAATTTAAAGTAATAAACATAATATGTTTCTATTTTTTCCTATTATTGTCAGAAGGAATTTTATTGAATCGTAGCTGACGTCGCGCAAAAGAGGTTCTGTTTTTACCTCAATTCTTTGGAGTCCCTGTGAAGAAAGAAATTCACCCCAATTTCGATTTAGTGGGAGGAAAATAATTTAAAAATTAAAAAAAATAATAAGTAAATACCTATGATATAAAAACTAGAAACACACTTTTGTGATCAAAGGGCTCATTGAGACCCGTCATATAATCTCAAATTCGATGGATTTACTGTCAGTCATTGAGAAATACCGTGCTATTTTCCATCAATATATCAGCTCGATAGGACCATATTATTGTAATGTAATTAAAATTTCGTAATATTACGAAGTTTAAAACCGATAAGACAGTAAGGAATGGGTGAAAACCTACTTATAAAATTTCTTTGGCTACGTAGTTATGTAAAAGGAAGCTAATAAAATCATGTTAAAATCAGAATATATGTTTGTTATTCTTGTTCCTGAAAAATTTTATGAACATCGATATTTAACTGAAATAGCCACAATGCTCCGACTTTGTTATATTATTACGATGTTTAATAATGAAACTATACTATTTACTGCAATTCTATAAAGGCAACATATAAATATTACAAATAAGCACTTATCTACTTGAGCATGTATACTTGTGGGAATGTTGTTTCTGTTTGCATACTAATAATGTACAAGTATCTTTCATTATTCATAAATCGATACGAATGAGTTAAGTAAATAAATAATATCATTATTATAACGTCATTACAATATTTTGTAAAAAAAATAAATGTTTTTGCGTTTTTGAAATAAAATGAAATCTGGTGAAATTACTATTTTTCCTGTAGTGTTTGAGAGAAATTTTTACCAAAAACTGAACGATAAATATTTTTTAACATAATTTTACAATGACTTCATTTTTTAGACTAATTGCTCAACCCGTTTTATCAATAAAATGAAGTGTGGGAAAATTACTACTTTTGTATGTACCTGTATTGATGATTGTACAATTTTTGAGAGCAATTTTAAAACTAAATGACAGATAATTTTTTTTCAAAATGTTATTACAACATAATTTATCGACTTAGTTGTTAAGACAAATCGCTCGACGGAGTTTATAAATTAAATTGAAAGTTTGGTAGATTTTGGATTTTTACCAAAACCATACGGTAAATAATGTGTAAATATTAAAATAAGTTTGATATTTACAATATGAACAATATATAAAAAATCAGCCAATTTGGACAACGCGTTTCTATGATTTATTTTCCATTTTTTGAAAATGTGTTTCAAGAATTGGACAATAAATCGGTCAATCAAAGAATATTTGATTTAATTATCTCAGGTTTAGGCTCTCATCCTTCGATGTATATGCCCACAGCTTGGATTTTGCTATGAAAACCTCCTTGCTTTACTAATCATTTATATGTCGCCAAACTATGGAGTAATTTAAACCCTGATATCCGGGATTCTCATTAAATGGTTTTCTGAAAAATATTGTGTTCCATTCACAACATTCCAACATCTTTGTTCTGTATCCTGTCCGCCTTCATTATTCTTGTCAATATTCAAGGCTTGACATGTAAATAGAAATACAATTATTTTTTATTTTTCATTCAGAATTTTTTGCAATCTTCTGTAAACACATAATATATTTTATTACATATTAATATGGTTGCCTGTAAGATATTGCTAGCAAGTACGAAGTTGAAGATTTCTCTAATAAAATTACTGTATTTAATGACAATCTAATTTATTCCACTGAATTCAAATTGTGATAAACAAAAGTAAAAAAAAAATTTAATTGAATAAAGTCCGATTTATTTCATGAAAATATGTTTTTAAACGTTAAAACATCGAAATTTTTTCAGTATTTGTATACTTTCTGAGAATCTGTTGATAAAAAAATAAATCAATCAAACGCCGCTACGCACTTGTATCATTTGCATGCCACGCACGTTCTGCGTCGTTGTGTTATTCAATTCAGAGGAGGAATAAAACAATTTAGTCTTGATTTTATGTTCGAAGATGCCGTAGATAAAACACGGACAAAAAACTACTGAAATTAAAAAAGCTAAATTGTATTGAAATGTCAGGAAAGATTTAATAATGGTTGGGACGATATTCAATCAGCAATTTCCTTGATTATTTATCGAATACAGTTAGCTTAAGTGACAGGCCTTGAAGTGGTTTTGAGTGGGCTATATAAATGTAATTATGATGGTCAAGAGTTTCATTGGATTCCGTGTCACGTCATCTCAGACGTTAATAACATTGATCTTAAGACGTCTTTATTGGACGGTTTCGTTTTGTCTCTACAATTAATCAACTTTTTAATCGGTGTTGTTCATATTGCATAATCATTCAACGACAGGAGATATTATGTAGTAAACAACATAAAAAACCTTCGTATGATTCTTAAATGATATATTTGCAAGATAAATATAAAGTTGGTGGTCTTTTTGGTTCATTCCTAAAGTTTGTAAGCATTCCTAATCTTCATTAGTCTTTATGAAATCATTCTAAAAGAATAGTAAAGGTAATACGGAATAGTTTTTAAAAAAACTCATTCCCTGTAGTGACTTCGTTTTGAAAAAAAAAACGCTTTTTAGTTACGATGCCTGTATTTCTTAGTGTTATCTAAATAAAAAAAAATTAAATTTAACAACGCCATACTAAGTAAAATAATTTTTATTTAATATGGTAATAAATTTTTTTTAAACTGTATAAAAAAAAGAAATCAAATAATATAAAACACTTTAAATTAATGACAGGAGATATTATATTGTACTTGTGCATATAAATCAATAAATAAACCAATAAAGTCAATTTTGAAAACACATTTTCCATATGAAATTATTAACCTCTCAATCGTTGGAAAAACGTATTAAAATACGCAGGAAGAATCAATAACTACGCAAATAATACACAAGCTACCCGCGAATCAACTAAAAAGATAGAAATAAAAGCGGACGACACATAGCACGTTATGACGAACGCTAGTCGTCGGCAGGTACTGAGGAAGCGGAAGAGAGTGGGGTAATTAACGTGCAAACATGAAGCTGCGTCAATCAAATTTTATCGGCCGAGTTGATCTCATCTAGCGGTGGACGAAGTACGATTACAGATGCAGCGACTATAGGGAGAACGTGGAGGGGAGGATGAGATTGTGCTATGTGATGTACTATTACTTTGTTAAATAGCGTGGTTCTAAAGCTTAGGTAAAAAGCTATGAAAATGTATTTATTAATTCTCCTAAACGTCCTGCCGTTTGTCTTGTAAACTGTTCAAGTACTTTACGTGAAATTACTTACATTTTAAACACTACAATTTTCTATTACAGATGATGCAGTGAAAAATTATCCAGAACTTCTAAATTAAGAAAATAATGTAGATCTTATGCAAATATATGTTTCGAATATATGTCTCTAAGACCTGCGACTTTATATAATTTAGAATGTTAGGTGACCGACAATGCTGTTTGTCACTCGACAAACTACACACATGTACACAAAATTCTCATGTTACGCTATGAATTTGCTAAATAAAGCCAGAAAAAATGAACACACTGCCATCGAATTGCTAGATAAAATCAGAAATGAAAACATAAAAGAGAACTTCAAAATCTTACATATAATAGAAAAACATACTTATAATAGAAAAAATAAAAGGAAAACACTTCAAATGGTGTTGATATGTCCGAAGATGCTCGAATAACCACATGGAGTAGCTTCTCCTATACTTGCCAGCAACCAAAAATGGACGTGGAAGGCCATCTTTCACTTGCTTGGTGATTGTCGAAAAAGACCTGAAAAAAACAGAACTCGACGCGAATACAACACAAAAACCATGGTTAGTGGAAAAGAAGGATAACAAAGATGAACTTCAAGTAAACGGAGCTATAATAGAAATAGTAGTAGAATGTCATTTCCTTATTATTTTGTTAAAAAAACTATAAAATTGAAACTATTTTGATTTTATAAATTGCGTATTACCTATACTTTTTGTTGAGTTTTAAATCACCATTGTTTTGTAAAAAGGACTACAAAGGTCGGAATTTTTTTCTTGTGAAACTAATTTATAGGCATGTATTATTATTCATAGATTATTTATTAATTGAAACCGCAGAGTTCGGATTATTGAAAAAAATTTAATAGCGAATTCAATTATCGAATAAATTTCATTTTGTAGAAATTCATTATTTACAATTAAATGAAACTAAGTGATGTAGTATTATTTCTACTTTCTTTAAGTTCTTTACCACGACCTAGGTTTCGTTGTATTACAACATCTTCAGGTGGGCTATTGGCAAAGATTTTCAGATTTAGCAGAGATTAGCAGGGTAATCAGAGATTAACAGGGCTATTAGCAAAGATTTTCAGATCATCTTTGCTAATAGCCCACCTGAAGATGTTGTAATGCAACGAAACCTAGGTCGTGGTAAAGAACATAAATAAAGTAGAAATAATAATACGTTACGTAGTTTCATTTAATCGTGAGTTCTGTTATGTTGGAACGCTGTTACTAAATTTATCAATGGTAGAAAATCTATACGAATATGTCAAATACAGACTTATTTGTGTCAGCTTATAACTGAATTCAGAAATAGAGTCGAAATGAATTTGAAAATCAAACAAAAGAATACCATATATGTTTCTTGAACTGTTTTTAAAATTATTCAGTAACACGATTCTATGCGACTCTATCTCCAATTTCAAACTTTCTAGTAATATTTAATAGTTTGAGCTGGAATTGCTTTATTTTCTCTTTTTTTGTTTTAAGTTATAACTGACTTGGAATTCTTAGTATATATATATATTTGATAACTACTAAAATAATTAAATAGGAGCATATAAATAAATAACGTAAATATCTAATAAATTATGATATCCAGAATCATCATTTTTGTTTTCCTAAAATTTTTAAGCGTAAGCATCTAAAAATTCTGTTTTTTAATATAGTTTCAGTAGTTTCGAATTAAGGGGGAAACGTATTTTTTGGACCATTTTTCAGTATATCCCTGAAGATATATTACTTAAAATTATGAAAGAATTATCTTCGAGAATTATCCTTTCAAACGACGCCCCAAGATATAAAATTTAAATAATTTTTTCGAATAATGATTTCATGCAATTATTTGAATTTACTAATTTAATTAAAAAAAAACTATGTGCTAAATTTTTTAAGTTCTGAAATATTGTACAAAAAAAATATAATATAAAACGTAATTGCTCCAAAGTAATCCGTAAAATAATTCTAATACAAAACATTAAAATACTTTGAAAGTCACGAAAAGAAACCGAAATAATATTCGTAATATTTTGAAAAAAAAAATTTTGTTCATTATGGAAAAAATGTTAGAAAAACTCGTCTTTTCGAATACCCGAACAAATTTATTATAAGCTCCGGTACATAAGTCATCCGATTGTTTAAAAATATGTTATTGTTCGTAAAAATAATTTGAATGGGACGAAACCACACAAGCATGCCTCTAGTAAACCGATCCGTCAAGGTCACTTGTGTTCTTTGTTGCAACGTCATTATTCTCTGGCATTCGGTATATAATTTTTTCCTGTCGGGGTTAGATTCGACTCATCTTTGAGGTATTGGCTCCCTTTTCATCCCACGGATGTCTTTATTACATAAGTTATAAAATGTGTACACACACACACACATATATATATATATATATACATATATATATATATATATATATATATATACATATATATATATATATATATATATATATATATATATATATATATAAATTCTATAATAGAAAAATTAATTTTGATGTTTAAATAATTTATCTTGACTTACGATTTAAATGAACGTACTCAAATTTCGAGTAATAAAAGATTATAATTATATGAATTCACCTACATAATTTGCCAGTATATTACAGATTTTTTTAATTTCAAATACAATTCGTAAACGTAGTTGGCGTCTTAATATAATTATCCTTTTTTATTATTTTGAAAACAGTATTAAAGGAAAAATGCATTTCTTTTTTTTTTAACTATGTTTAATATCAAAATATAGACAAGTAACTTTTAATGTTCCATTTTAGTACAAAAAATAATTAAAAGACCTTTACCTGGTTCTTTAAAATTCAGCCTACTGCACTTTCCCGAAGCTTCAACTCATTTAGAGAAGCGACGAAACAAACTATCATTAATATTTTTATTTGATTATGCATAAATTACCTGGCGATGAAATTAAAATGTATTCATACCTCGGATAGTTTTAAGTAATTGTTAAAAAAAACATTTTTTTGTATTTCTTAGCTATTCTTAGCACGCAAATTTTAACTGTAATATTGTTTTTTTTTAAATTAAAAAAAAATGTTTCCTATGTCCGAAACTAGTACTTCTGAGTTTCAGCCCTAGTACTTCATCGCTATGTTAATGACTTGACTTGACCAGCAATGAAATAAAAGTGTGATTAATAGGTAATTGTATACTTAGTGTAATTTTTGTCATAATTAGGTGAACAAAATAGAAATATCTGAAACGACTGGCAATAAATAAATACTACTAATTTTTCTAGGCTTCTACAATTCATGTACTATTCAAATGCCAAGTTTCAAGTTCCTAGCTCAACATTTTTAGTGCCCAACAATTTTATTACATAATAGAGAAAAACGTCTCCATAAACGTTTTTAACCTTAAAATTCGTAAAGTGGAAAGTATGTTTGAATAAGTTTGACGTGGGATGATGACGCTCTTTTCATTTGTCAAAGCACCGTTTAACTAGGCTACTTGCATTTGAAAATTATTAACTAATTTTTCCTTAGTAAAATATCATAATTTTTAATAAATAATAAATGTAATTCTAATAAAATAACTATAGACTTTTGAGTTAGTCAAGACATAGGGAAAGTTTAATTTCTTCATCAAGGTTGAAAAGAAAATAATTATAAAAGCGATACCTTGACATTAAATTCTTCATTTAAAAGACAAAAATTGCTTCATAAATTGACAAATCGTACTGCGATGACTCCAAACTCAAATTATAAACTGTCGAAATGAACAATTATTCTAAAAATAAGGAAGAACTGTAAGTTTGGCCTGGAAATCAACTGGGAAATTTCTGTAATTTTTTTGAATTAAGCAACTTAAATATTTCGTGTCTACTACGGAGTTAATTTACCAAATATATATCAATCTAATAGTAATAACTATTTCAAAAGAAACCAAAATGTGCCCTACATTCCCCGAACTGATCCTCAGACCTCTACCTCAGTGTAACTACACCGCCTGTCACTGTCGACTTAACCCGATCTATTACCAACTTGCCAGTTTATATGCGAGTCGTGTTGCCGAAGAATAATAATCATAATTAATGCAGGCATTTACGGGAGGCGGTCTCGTTTTACGCAGACACTGGAACAACTCATCACATTCCGGGAAGTCTGAGCGTAGCGCCTTGGCGGTCACGTAGCGTCGTAGACACGACGCTTAATGGGTAAGGACTTACTATGCGTCTTACGTTCAATGACTGCGTTCAAAAATTAGGTTAAATATTCATGGTTAGTTTATTTTAATATGTGCGGTGGTGGAATAAGTCTTATTTGCAGTACGGCGAGACTATAACATTTTTTTATTAGAAATATGAATATAATAGAGCTCATTTATTGTATTTAAATATTTGTTTAAAATTTTGTATACTGTTATTAGTAGTATTGATACTGATTTAAATGTTATAATATTATTATATTTTTACGGAGATATAATAAACAGTAATCGCAAAGCGTCATATCGCAAACTTAAATCTCACAAAGGCCGCGTTTTGTAGAACACAGTGTAGCGGTTAACTTGTCTAAGTCGCCACGAACGAGTACATATCATTTATTGCCTAACACGTAATTTTCTTCTAAGATGCTTCTCATCCACTTTTAGTGATAATTATAAAATTATGGTGAAGACATGCAATTTTGGTTAAAAATTGTTGTGTAATGTTAATATCAAGTTTTGTCTCGAATTGCTTTCGAGCATGCGTTCTCTGGCAAACCTGCCGCTGGGGAACGCACCAAGACATTGTAATTTCGGTTCACATTAGATAATAAAATGGTGATTTATTTATATTATTACTGAATTTAAAAGGTGTATGTCAATTATACAAAAAATAGGCAATTTCGAAAATATTTGTTTTTTCTACTTGTCTAGCTGAAACACTTGTTAAGTTTTAATTATACTTGAATTCTCAGTAATTCAAATTTTTCCTTTTACGGCAACAAAACCTTCTTGAACTAGTTTCGAGACATTTAAGGAGTTTAATATATTTTACTACGAATATTTTTAATAACTCAAGTCAATAAAGTCAGTAAACAAATATTAGTGCGCTTACGCTTAGAACTGTTGATTAAATTCAAGCTTTTTTTCGAGATTATTTTAATCTTCATACAATTGCGGGGTGAGATCAATATGTAATATTTTTCCAAAACTGTGAAATTATTTTTCTGTAAGAAACGACTTCTATAGTACCATTTTCTCTCTCTTTCTCTGTCTTTTTTTATGCCCAGGTCTTTAGTATATGGAAAATTTTTGTAGAGTTGAAACTTCTTAACGCAACGAAAAGCTTGTAGCTAACCGCGTGTAGTGTGTACTTAGTAACATAAGAATTATGTTTTGTTAAACTAAAAAAAATGGCAAAAGTGAATAAAACTCATCATGAAAAATAGTTGTAAATCGTTTATTTATTTCCGAAAGTTATATAAATTTGTTTGTTTTCAGTTCCAAGACTGGAAAAAGAGAATGATAAGGTGTCGTTAAATTGGCATAGTAAACCCATTTCATGAGTTGGTAAGTACAGAATAGAACGACTATAATCAATATTTTTTTTTGCATCACGTCCTTTATTCGAGAAACACACATTTAACTTTAAGCTACGGGTAAACGTTATGCAATGCACGCACACGTCCTAAAGTATCCTCAAAGCGAGAAGACGCAACGCGGTGAACCATTTATTTAATTTTGTAAATTGAGAGACTCGAATATTACAGATAGAAAATCTTAATAGGTTTTTATATTATTTTTTATGGCAATGAAATGTACAAATACAATTAAAAACAAGTTATTCTTACGGCTCGCCGTTGACCCGAACCAAATAAATATGAGAAAATTGTTATCTTATATTTTTAAGGGGAATAAAAACTTGTTATACCAATACTTACATTCTTTATCCCGCTAATATGACCTGTCTGTCACAGCTTATTTACATGGGGTGATCCAGGGTAGAAAGTCAATTGAGTCACAAAAAACGCACTTAAAATGGGAAATTCTTAGCAATAACATTGGTTTATATCTTGAAAAATTAAATATAGAAAAGTGCTTTGTTCCTTCCACGTCTTCATTTCTATTTCCATAGCAGTAACAAGGAATATGGATAAAAGCTACATGCGTTCAAGTCATTCTTTTCCAAATAAATTGAAGAGTGGATAATGAATTTCTTTTCGGATTTCGAACATACACATTTTATTCGTTCAGAATCTAAATTTGAGAATTGGAAATGAATTAAATATATACTCGCATATGGTTAATCCATACTGGCACACGAATAAAAGAAACAGGTGAAAATCCATATTTTATTGGTACTAGGTATTACAAGATAACACTCTTAAAGAGACTAAAGGAAAATACCTCCTCTAGCAACAGTAGAACTTCCATTAGTGAAAGTGAATTGTACACATTTAGGCATATATATATATATATATATATATATATATATATATATATATATATATATATATATAAATATATATACATATATATATATATATATATATATATATATATATATATATATATATTTGTTAAGATATAGGATAATTGGCTGTTTTTCCGTAAGCTTCTAATTAAATTTTAAAAACCCTGGTTTTTTAATGGTTTTTGTCTCGCTTTTCTTTGCGTTTGGAAATAAGGAATTTTCTTTTTAATATATTTTTGGAATATTTTTCAAATGTGGTTTAAAATTATGACAATTTAAATTATGACAAAAGAGTCCTTGCAAATTTAACACCACATGGTATGAGACTTTAAAAAAATTGTTTTTAAGACATTTATTTTATCCTCTTTAAAATTAACATGTCTGTTTAAAAAAATTCGATAGTCCAAAATATATGGGTTCATAAGATGAGTTACAATGCCACATTAAAAACTTCTGTGTCGCGCGCTTCCGGAGAAAACCGACTGTGAATATAAACAAATATAAGCATATTGCGTACTATGCCTTTCGTAGGCGTATAAACATTTTGTATATTTAAACCAAAATATGACATCTTGAATAATCACTACAGTCTTTTTGCAACTTTTGTTTTGACTTCTAAAAACCCATATTTTTTCATAAATTTAGATTGAGTAGTTTCGGAAATAAAGGTGGATACATATTTTTCTGAAAATGTTCAGTGTAGTCTAAAGATAAGATATCTAAAACTATGATAAACGCTATTTTGAGACCCTTAAAACTAGTTCTTTCAAATAATACCACACATTATATTTAGAATGAAAAACCTTTTCAAGTACTTAATTTGCTCTCCCAAAAATTTCCAAATAAAAATTTGTATGGTTTAACTGTTGAGGAAAATACGGGTTAATATATTTTATTAACGTGCCAAATTTTAAGTTTATACGCAAGAGATTTTCGAGAAAAATGGCTGTGAGAGACGGACATATAGACGGTTCCTTGTTTCCTTACCAGAAGTCATAAAAATATACATTTTAAATTTTATTTATTCTTCGATGAGATGAAGAAATCTTCCATTTTATTTTGAAAAGATGCGGAACTTTTTTTGCTTCTTTATTTTACAAAACTCTTTGACCGAGTAGGATGTAACAAGGTGCAGGTTACGTCTTATATTATCTGGGCAGGATCGCCGAAAAAAGCTAAGTGAAACTCGAAAAGAGCGAAAGGTATATACTTTTGACAACATAGAAAAAATACCAATGTCGCTTAACAGTAATTTTCAATTAACATTAGGAGTGAATTTACATTAAAAAGGACGATCAACATTGACTAGTTTATGTAATAATTTTAGTAAGTTTTTTTATACTCTATCAGATTTTTGTCGCTATTTTTTATTTTTTGTTAACAAGGCTTGAAATATTAAACAAATATGTGCGAATATGAAATCGCACAACGGAAGTTAATACGTGCACGCATAAAATAACTATACTAATCACCGCTAACAAATTATTAATAGCTAATCACCGCTACAGTATACAAAATCTATGAGTCATTAAAAAACAATCAGCAATCCAGTATAAAAAATTAAACTAATTACCGTTAACGAGTTATTATTAATTAATCACCGCTGACGAGTTTCTAATAACTAATCGCTGCCCCTATATAAAAAAATATGATAATCAACGCTGACGATTTCTTAATAACTAAGACCGCTCCGGTATAAAAAAAATCTACTAATCACCACTCCTGAATAAAAAAAATATTCCAATGACTCTGTCAAGTAATTAATATCTAATCACGACTCCGATATAAAAGACTATAATAATCACCGCTGACGAGTTATTAGTAACTAATCATAGCCCCGTACAAAAAAAATATTTTTATCACCGCTGACGAGTGTTTAATTTAATCTGTGAACATTTGGAATAAATGCTACTCTTTTCTTACTTAGGGAAAATTAGATCCAACCATGTTCAAAATGAAAAGCGAGGGTTATATATATATATATATATATATATATATATATATATATGACAATATTTACATATATGGGACAAAAATAATTTTTGAAATAAAATGATGCTTAGAAAATAAAGAAGATTTACAATTTCCATAAAAATTCCTTCATCGGATTCTAATGCTTATCACGACTAAATATTCTCTCAAAGGATTCGCAAAAAAAATGTTTTTTAAATTACAACTGATTTTAGCGATTGACGTATCTCTAAATGGTAAAAATAACGTAAGATTAAAAGAATGGCTACTGATTTTTAAAGTTACGCTGCGAAGTGACGGATAAAAGTGATTACTTAACACCGAATAGTTTAAAATGAAATCATCATAACTTTGTTATGTTTGTATCTCGTCCACATTTTACGGTATCATAATTTTTCAATTTAAGTTCAGTTGTAATGCAATTTTACCGAAATAAATTGTTCTAGTTACACCAATTCATACAAAAAAGAGTTCTAATTTTTTTGTAACTTTCTTTTGTAACTTGACTCAATCATAAAACGTATTTCATAATGCAATCGATATTCACTTCTTAGGGTTCCGTACCGCAAATGGAAAAAAGAAACTTTCTAATATCACTTCGATGTCTGCCAATACACTTTTTCTCAAGAACTCGTAGACCTCTACGATACGAAGTTGAGATTAATATCAAATACTTATGTCTACCGTCCCTCAGAGTGGACAAAAAATCAATTTTGTAAGTCAACGCAATGAATAAGAACCCTATATATACAGCTATTTGTGCCGCATACGTGTCATGACACTCACAAATAAATTAAAACCTATAGGATATTTCCCGTTGACCTAGAATCATAAAATTTGGCAAGAAGCAAGGTCTCATAAAACAAGTAAATAAAAAAATCTGAAAATATATCACATAAAAAATTATTTTTTTTTTAAATGCGCATGTGACGAAAATATATTGCTTACTACAGCTAATAAACAATATATTTTCGTCCTAAAAAATAAAAATTGTGTAAATAGTTTTATATGAATATTATGTACCATTAAACGTTTATAAATGCCTAAATGAGTACTTAACTCTTGTAGTGCGAGTTCCCTTCATGACTGACAGGTTTTTTACAATGTCCTTTCCTTCGTGGGATATGAGTAACCAAATTATCAAAAACTACTTCACTTCTTCCTTTTTAACTGGGCATATAAACGATTTTATAAAATTGACAATAAGGTATTTAATAAATATTACAAATATACGTATATGTATGTATATATATATATATATATATATATATATATATATATATATATATACACATATATATTTTTTATTTTTTTTTTTACTTATTTATATATATGTAATTAGATTTACATCTCACGTTTTTCTTTAAATTATCAGATAACTGTATTGTTAATTAAATACAGCTATCTGATAATAATAGCCAACGGTCATTCGGAATCTAGAATTAACATAGAAGGTTTGCTTACATTATGTTAAACATTTTGAAAATACTCTCAGATTTTTATTTTCCACATCAAAGCAGCATAACAACAAAAACACAATATACCCACCCTAAGCTAGAATGGGCGTAGTTAACAAGGAATGGTCATCTCCCGACGTTCCACTGACTAATTTTGTAATAATTCATTCATAAGCAATCAAATTATTCGAGAAAACGTTCGAGCCAACGACGATCAATCATAATACACAATACAAATGCGTCAAGTGAACAACGCAATACAGGAACGCTACTTTGCTCATTATCATACTTGTCGGTCAAATTTAGTCGTTTAATGTTATCGTTGCTGGTCGAGAATTGTAGGACCTACTATAGGCGAGTCAATGTCGACAGGTAAGAAATAGGTCTACCAAAATTTCGAATTTTTGGTTTTAATATTTTATTATATGAGGCTATCTTTATTCATCCAGCAGGGCCTGGTCCAGATTCATCCAGGCTCAGTCCAGTGAATGAAAACTGCCTATATGTTGAATTTTGTTCCGGATGAACCCTTTTGTGAATGAACTTTGAAAATAACCAATTTTGTCATCCTCTAAAATATACGTAAAAATATTAATAGATAATAGTTTAAAATGTACAGTTGTTGGTTTCTTTCATAATGTCCTTGTATTTTTTAATAAATATGGTCGATCGTAATCAGTCCTGACTTCGACCAACCTTATTATAACATTTTATTTTTAAATACTCTGTTTCAAATTAAATGACATTTTTCAAAAAATAGAAAGCGTACTTACATTAGCTCCAATACTCATCATTCTCCTATGCAATTACTTTAGTTAACTTGATTTTGTGGGTAGCGCTTTTTATTAAATATTTCTCCTCAGATAATTGCTCCAGGAATATGACAGTGGCATCGTTCAAAAGGTCATGAACGATCATCGGTTAATTTTTCTCTAAATCTGGCGGAAATTTCAATATTAACCTCTTTATCTCCCTATTTCCTAAGCTTATGCATCAGAATATTTTTAATCTTACTTGGAACTCTTTGATACGTATATGTATGGCGTTAGGCCATATCTATTTAATGGTTAATTATATTGGATAATTTTGAGTTTGTAATAAGCTTTTATTAGTTATCATGTGCTAAGGCATATATAAATTTATATCGAAGTAACTAAGAAACATTTAGTCATATGGTCTAGTCTAAACAGTCTCCATTATAGTTCATTTAGCTGATAGTAATTCAATATTATGATACTTCAAGAAAACATTTGTCAGAAACATAATTAGGAAAGATAAATTTTTTTTCTATATTCACGTCGTTATAAACAGGTAACCTTTCTGTTTCTGTAACTTTATAAAGACTTTTACTATATAGTTGCTTAACATGGGAAGGCTATCATAAAGTTAATCGTAAAATTGAAGCTAACGTATATGTTACGTCATCTATGATCATTATAAAATAAACTATTTTTTTAAATAAACATGCTTTAAATTAAATTTGAAACCATACCTATTTATAATAGCTACTTATTTTAATAAGTTTATTACAATGAAGAAAAGTCTAGTAGCTCATATCCCATAGTAATAATAGTAATAATCCATCCGACGTTCATTAGAATAACTTTACCAATTCTTGCGTGATAACCGAAAATATAAATATACTCACGAACAGAAAATAATTCTAGATCAATATTTCTGTGTTCTGTTATTTTTATTACTTCTGTTAAATGAAAAAAAAAAATTTGCCAATATTATCTATTTACAGACATATAAGTGAAATAATATTATTATATGTGTTATTATTAAATTTTATATTTTCTTTATCATAATAATGTTCATTACGCGTGTTACTTAATCATTACATTAATAAAAAGGATATAGAAATGCAGAAACTAAATACGTAATAATTGTTTTAGAATGAGAAAAACCTTAATTTTTTATGTAAAAGAAAAGCATTATGCCCTTCTCTAGAGCTTATAATAAAATATTTTCACAGCTGGAATTGTTATGAAATATTAACCATTTTGCGTACTACTCTTTATTATTAGCTAGGTACTGTTTTGATCTCAATTTATAACTACTTATTTCTAATCTTTTATTGCACAATGAAATGATAAATCCTTCATATTTTTAAGGGGTATTGTGTTAAATATTTCAAATCTCGTTGTCAATCAAACACTTTAAGATAATCTCGAAAAGGATCATAAGATATGGAGAAAAATGAAGACTGAAATGATAGGTTATATAAATAGTATTACTCACCGAAAACGAGATGGGTAGTGGTTTAACTGCTTTTTCTTTTATGCTTTTTTATAATTTTATTTTGAAAATAAGGAAATTATAATATTTTTTGTCCAAAGTCCTAAAATCTTTTCTGATTTTTGAACTTATGAAAGTCCTTAACTCTTCCGCTTTATAGCCGCTTTCAATATTTAATAATATTTTATATAAGCTGCGCCCCATGGTTTCACTCATATGAAATTCGGAGCAAGAAAAATTATTTGAATTTTTTTTCTCTCGCGATATAAAATAACCTTGTCAAATCTTAACAAAATCCGTCAAGTAGGTTTCGTATGACTGACGAAAAATTAACATACAGAGACAGACAAAAATTCTCAAAATAGGTGTTTTGACTTTTATTACAATTTTTTATGTTAAATCAATCTTTTAAAAATATTTTCTATGTACAGAATTCAGTCTCTTACAATTTTATTAACAGTACAGGTTCACTGCATTTGTTTTCCGTTACTATTTCTGTTTATCGTCCCTTACCCTAAATATTTTAGGGTTTTTTACCTCAAGAGAGAAAATAAAATCCTTTTAAAATCACTTCCGTGTCTGTCTATCCATCTGCACCAATCGTTTTTACGGAATCTGTTTAACGTAAAAAGTTTAAATTTGGCTTAGCACTAAACAATATCAATCCGCATATTTAATATATATATATATATATATTTATATATATACACAAAAATATTTATAGCATATTTATGCTTATTGGAGAATTCAAAGAAATTTTTCATAATACTAAATAACATACACTTATGGTCATGCACCGTAATATGCAAAAATATTTATTCATGAAATGTACTCCTAGCTTTAAATATGTTACTGTTTGGTAAATTAAAATAATTGGCACTATTAAAAGGGTACGGAGAAGAGAGACTTTAAAAAAGTTAGCTCAGAATTTATAACAAAACAAACATTTATTTACAAAAATGACTTCATACAAATTATTCTCATGGTAACACTACTGCTGGTGGGTACATTAATTATTTTACCACACATTGTGAGTTGGACGCGGTTCCTGAACGGAAACATTCGGACATTAATTTAAAATACTAACATTCGTTCGGCAATGTTCTGCTCAGTGCGCAGCAGTGTAATCGCAATAGCCAGACCGCAATGTTTACTTTATTCGTTTCCATACTGTCATACGTGTTTATCAAAGTTAGATATTTTCATAGCCTAATTGAAAATTTTATGGCATTTAGTAATATTATTTTGTGTTTATTAGTTTTATTTGGACTCTGATATTAAATACGGTAAACAAAAGATATCATTTATTACTTAAAATAATGGAGGAAGCAAAACAAAAACATAGAGTGTGAGTTAGAGGGACATGATTTTAATTATGTTATGTCAGAAGAAAAAAATAAAAAAGGTTGAAATAAAATATGCTCTGACAATGATTTTTTTCATCTGTTTATTCGTCCCTATTATAAATAACTAAGTTTTAATTTAATTCCAAGAATAGTCCTAATTTATTTGTATAATTGAGAAAAAATGTATACATAAACCCAGGATTGTCTTCATTCAAATTGGCGTTTAATGTATATTGAACATTATATGAAGGGTATCTGACAAGAAAATATATTTAATGATGGTTGAAAATTAGGATAACTGTAATTTGAATTTAATGTTAAAACTAATTAAAAGAAATAATCCGATACTAATTACGATAACTTGCACACTTTACAGGATAATCAGTTTGGATGAAATATAGACACAGATTAGGCAGAACTTTAAGTGATTTATCGGGGACGTGGTGTGCGACACGTTCTTTCAAAAAAGGCGTCTTTTAATAAGATCTTAACTAACCGTTGTTAACTTTGTATTAATTGTGCGCGAATATTAAGTGAAATAATTTTTTTTCAAATATTTTCTTGTAGATTGATGTGACAATGGCAGATCATATAGCGCCAGAACTGCCTACCTTTCAGGAAGAAAAGTTGTTAAACGGTAACCACATACAGGAACGCACAGAGTGAAACAACCCACTGCTGGACGGACATATTACCTGACAAAGTAAGTGTCACGTTATCGGTCTTCTTGGCCTATGTTCAGCAATGGATATTTTTTTCATTGATGATGATGAGGATTTTAATTAATCCAACGCTCATATGTAATTAGAACATAATGATTCATGTTGTAGTAGGCTTTGACTATGAGGATACACACACACACATACGCACACACACACACACACACACACATATATATATATATATATATATATATATATATATATATATATATATATATATTTATATAAATGAAAGTATGTAAGATATTAAAATATGTTTTTTTTTCTAATTAATTACTTCTAATATTGTACGTCGAAATATATTTACTCGGATTTGAATTTGTTCGATATTAGTTGGTATATAAATAAACATGAACGTGTCTATATTATGCAAAAATTAGATAAAGAACCTTATAAGTTATGTTGTCATATTCTTTATGCTAATAAAAGTCTATAGTTTAAACATATTTCCGCAAATATTTTTGACATAAAAATAAACAACACAAGCCCTAAAACTCTACTCTCTCACACATAAGGCCACAAATATAACCACAAATGTGCTTACTTTCGACACCATCACAATTGCGAACTCATTTGTTATTTCCTGCATAAATATCGGGACGGTGTGAGTGTATTTTCGAATGGTTTACGTTCTAGTCTTTCGCAGCTGGCAAGCTTCGTTCAAGCGGTAAGGATTTATATTCTCGCGTTTGATTTTTCGCTGTAGAGAGAAAGATTTTTGGCTGAAATCAAGGAATAAGTTAGATGTATACGCAGTATATATAGTAAACAAAGATAGCTACAAAATTGGTTAATACCCAAACGTCCTGCGCACTGCGACAATGAACTATGTTAATGATATTTAAAATCGACGTCTAAAAACATCGAAATGTTACGTAGAAATCTAATCACATATGAGCTAGAAAAGATCTTCCATGATTCGCTGCTTTTTGTTAGAATTTGAAAATATAGTTTCAGTGTGAAGACCTGAAGAGATATAGATTAAAAAATATTTCAGTCTTTTTTAAGGAATGTCGATTTTTTATCCTGTAAATAACTATTTAGATCCTTGATAAAAAGTTGTTGTCAAAGTCGACGATGGATATAATTGCATGTTTCCGCTAAATTTATATAATATTAAAAAAGACAATTAAATGAACATTTTTACTTACTTCTATTTTATACAACTTCTTTGCTATTTTACTTAATAGAAGCATCGTTTAATAATCATTATCAGTGAAAAACTACCACATTATATAATATGTATCCATAAAAATATTTTAGAACCGATAAAATTTAATTGGGCCTCGGTGTTGACTTCTTAGTTTGATAGCTAGTCGATCTAATTGCTGATATGAAACCCTGCATTCATCGTAGAACACTGGGCGGCTCTATTTATCCGGTTATTTGATCAGCGGTTCAGAAAGTCAAATGGCCTTTAACGTTTATGGGTTTTATTTGTGCGTAGTTTTATGGTATTCAGTTGAGGTTTAGCTGGTTAAATTTCTGTTTATTTTATATTAGGTTATTGGCGTTTGCATATATCATTAATTCATGTGTTCAACTTTTCATAAGAAAATATTGTTGTTTCCATCAACCAAAATACTCTAAAAATAAATTTTATTTATTCCGGAGATTAGAAGCTTCTTTTATTCTGTTATAAAAGTTTTTACACGATTGATTTATAATATTTTGAAATTTATTCCAAAAAATTGGAATACTCTTCAATTAAAAGTGATAAGTCTTCATGGTATTATAGTTTAGATTATTTCTGGACACTTTCAAAAAACTTGTATGGTCTGTCTGCTTTCCATTTCGCACATTGACCACAAAACCTTCCATTTGTCTCACATAAATACTTCAATAAATATTACTTTTCTTAAATGTTTGTCTTCATTTCTTAAGTTTGTTTTGACTTCGCACTTTTACCATAATAATGCAAGGTCTATCATCTTACAAGGTCCAAACATTTTCTTAAAATATTTATTGTGAAGTAAAATATTTATTGAATCGAACAATAAAATTGTATAGGGGTTTTATAAATATCAGTCTTAAATTTAAATGTGAAGAATATTATATACATGTACTTAATTCAGAACAAAATTTTCCCGAAGCAAATTCATACTCATTTCGATACAATTTTTATTACTATCTACAAAATATTAAAATGTATATTGTATTTAGTTTTTGGAGCAATTGGTACGTACTTCAAAAAGTAAGACTGCACTTATATTAAGCATAATGATAAATTCACGTAATTAATAATGGTAATTGACTTGTTAATTCTTTATTAAAATAATTCTTTGAACATGTAATCATTATTCGCGAATCGCAATCACTGCCAGTGAAGCCACGCCACAAAACCAATAAGAATCCTATCTTCGCGGGAAGAAGCTGAAACAAACTACCTATGGCTTCCTGAGATATTATTGTGTAAATAGAACAAACAACAAAAACACAGTCTTAAAGATTTATATATAAACCATTAAGCAATTATTAAACAGCAATATCTGGCTGCGTGCTTTTGTATAAATCTTTTTTGAAGTTATACATCTTTAGGCGCGTTATGAAAAAATGATGAGAGTATTTTAAGATTCGTCACACAAAAGTTACAGTATAAAGTTGCAGCGGTTGCAGTCTCGAAACAAAAGCTATTGGCAGCATCGTCGCCTCTGTTCACTGTTTTCATATTCATAGTATTTATCCACATGTTTCTAGTGTCTAAATTCACACACGAGTTTTAGTTTCATATAAGTGCGATTGTGTGCTGATAAATTATATTCAGTAGTGATTTAAATTCAATATTTTGATTAATATATTTACTATTCGTAAATATTAGTGAAAAAATTGTGTTTATAGACTTTTTCAGGTGCTCCAATATAATTGAGGTTATCTATCTGTATGTATTATTTAATGATGCCAAAGAAGTATAACTTCTCACGCGCGTACATAAGTACACGCACCCTTTTTTTTTTTCTTTGTATCGTTCACTCGTTCTCTGCACTTTGTCACGTTTTGGCCTCGTGGAACAGACCAAATGACCTTCAGGGTTTATGGCTTTTATTAGTGCTTTTTTTAAAAGTCAAATGTAATACATTTCGTAAATATATGCTCAAATGGTTTTTTTTTATCATTCATTCGTTCTCATCATTTTGTCACATTGTAGTTTCATCGAGTATATCGAATGACCTTCAGGGTTTATGGGTTTCATTTGTGATTTTTTGAAAATCAAACAAAAATTATTTGGTAAATATACGTGGGATTTTTTTTTTCTTCGTTTCGTTTCGTTTCGTTCTCATCAATTGTCAGGTTTTGCAATTCGTGGGGTAGATCCTTCATCTTTTATAAGTTTTATTTTTGCGTTTTTAACAATTAAACGTGATACGTTTCTTAAATATATGCTTAAATCTTTATTGCTTATCTGATTTATCAGCACATATATAAATCATTCGTTGTCATCGTCTTGTCACTTTTTAGTTTCACCGGCTAGATCTAATGACCTAAAGCATTTTTCAGTTTTTTTAGGACTTTTTAAAAGTCGAACGTAATATGTTTATTCATGTATCTCAATCTTACAATTTTAACGAAACTAAACTGAAAATCACACCAGAGTTTTACTAAACTTAAAACTAGTTGCATATTTGTTTAAATATAAGTTTGTTCTTTTCTTCTGTTATATTTATGAATAAAATTACTAATTTTCATTATTTAAAATTTGAAAAAAAAACATTTCTGAAATAAGAAGGCAAGTTATTTTTGAAGAAATGATTCTTTACGCAAATTGAGAATATGTTTCGAATCTCAACAGTGGATATAATTTCACGTTTCCAATAATTGTACATGAGATTTAAAAAAGAAAAACAGTAAAATAATTCAAAATAATGTATTGTTGTCTTTTCCAATTAAAAAATGCCACGTTTAATATTACACCTTAGTAAAAAACCACTATCTGAACTAATGATATCGTTTAAAATAATTTGTTTTCACATATGAAAATAGTATTATTATAGTGAAATATAATATTTTCTTCTAAATAATATTCAGTTATGAATTCGTTTAAATAGGAAAAGTTGACGTTTCAAATAGAGTTAATTTAGTTTATAAATTGTAAACATACTGTTAACTTGGACTATTTAATTTTACCATATTTTTCATATAAACAATTGTAATTTTCCATAAGTTTCAGATTTCTGTCACATCTCGATATAAACAAAAAAATCCAATTGAAAGCGACCGCACAGCCAATGTCTCGTGACCCCGTTACGGACCAGGACGCAAATTGAGTTACATGAATGAACTGGAGTGAACGATCGTGTTGAAGTACATTTTATTAGTTTAAATACTATAGCGAACCATGGTTAGAGTATGATATATGTACTCCGTCGGTGTGAAAGTGTTTCTCAAACTCTAAACCAATTTTTTATAAGCTAAAGTTTTCGGAGATAATGAGATGTGAAATGTAACGCAACCACTGAATTAATATAGATGTTACTGAGAAGAACGTTGGGATATTTTGCCATTTATAAAATAAAACTAATTCAAAAATACAAAGATAAGTTAAGGAAGCAATATTTTTATGTGAAAAATTACCCTTTTGATATTAATATTATTATTAACCAAAATTAATTATGACACCCCGTTAGTATTTCTTTCTAAAATTTTCATGAAAGTATTTTAGGCAATAAAGATATATCCAAGTTAACATGCTTTTCCATTCCAAATTTAAATTCCAAAATAAAATCAGACGATATTATAAACAGACACACAAATGAATAGAAACGTAGATGATTGTTACATTCTGGGTTATTTTTAGACCTATATTTTTTGTTACTATGTAGTTAATAAAAAGTGTTAACAGATGTTAAATATAACATAATATCTAACCCAATTCACAAAATAGCATAAAATATAATTCATAATCTATATCTGAAAATTTAGTTAACCAACTTGCTCTTGTGGCAAAATATTTTTTTTAATTTCATAAGAAAACAACCAAAGGTCTCTTTTTAAAAATGCGGTGATTAAATAATTGGGTGAAAAGATATTTTCGATAAATATTTTTTTTAAACCATTTTCCGTTCGTTTTGTTTTGATTGATATTCTTATTTCATTAGATATTTTTTATTTAATAACAGTAGGAAAATGGGATAAGTATTTTTAACATAATAAGATCGTTACTAAAAACTTCGTACTTCACCATATTTACAAGTGTCAGGTCATTCACGTTATCGCAAAAAAATTAATTTTTATACAATTCCATCAAAATTTTTATAACCTATTTTTCATGTAATCAAGATTAAATTTTACTGTGAACAGAGAAACAGGAATATACTAATAACTACTTCCGAACGTTTATTTGTCATAATTAATCTCTTAGTGCATTAAGTAAAAGCTTTATCTTATTTCCATTTAATAATCTCAAAATTTACATTCATGCACGCACGCATTTTCTCATAGAACATTTTAATCAAAAAAGAAATAATCTATATATCAACTGTTTTAGAACCATTGGTCACCAAGATAAAACCACGAAGTACGCAACTTTGATAATATATGGAAATGGATATGGAAGTATGTGAGTCGGCGAGTCAGTAATATGGACGGATGAAAGTCAAAGGCGAGAGATATAAAGAAGACGGAAAATTGTGCATATTAAGTGTATAAGATCATCCCGGTAAGGGAAGAGAACGTATGAAAAGACTGCGCACTTAGTTATACACCGACGTGTACGTACACTGTAAGCAGGGAAAAATGTGTTGGGAATAGTTCAGTCGAACCTAGCATCAATGTAATTTTCGTAATTTGCGGGGCGTGTTTATACGATTTGTGCTCTTTTTGTGATCTTGTCAATAAGGTTCCATGTCGAACTATTGCTTATTAAAGTTTCATTTAAACGGAGGTTTTTCTGAATATCCTAAATAATATATTACTACATATTTTATGCCTACGATAGAAAATGCAATTTCTGGAACGAAAAATAGTTATCATCAATACACTTTATCATCAATACACAAAATCATTAATCTATGTTATAAAACAAATACGTTTGTGTATATACGGGAATTTTTGCAGTGACTTCTGAACGAATTCTGCTCCGGTTTCCTTTAATAGATAGAATAATTAACAAGAAAGGCTTATGTGTATAACGATGAAGAAAAAAAAAACCTGTCGCCGCAGATATACGTTGCCATGCGCTGTTTAAATCATTATGTACACTAAACAATGCATGGCAATATGGTTCTTCCTAAAACAATATAATAAACTCCATGGTAACATATTTGAATGTGTATATTACATAAAATTCATAGCAAACGTCTCATCGCATTAAAAAATCTATTGCTAAAAACACCTTCCTCAACTTACATAAATCAAATTTGAGTAGTTATCCAGAGAACATTTTAAAAGTTTATATTAACCCTGATTAAACTATTGTGATCTGCCATCAGCTAACAGAGATTTGTTTTTATTTTTCTAATATAGAAATTAAATATATAAAAAAAAGTAAACGTGAAAGAGAAACTTTTTTAGTAGATTTCACAAAAATATTTAGTAAGAATTCAATTTGCCGACAATAATTCTAGTTTGTTATATATTTAATATATTTGGCGTTAATTTTGTAGAAATTCATTATTCAAAATTAAATGAAACTATGTGATGTAATATTATTTCTACTTACTTTGAATTCTTGACCACGATCTAGGTTTTGTTTTATTACGACATCTTCAGCTGGATTATTAGTAAAGAAATTTCTTTCTTTCTTTTCGAAATTTCTTTCTTTACACCACGCAGTTTCAATTAATTGTAAAGGTCTTAGTAACTGAAAAACTTATATTTTTGATTTTTTTAATTGTGAATTCTAGTTTGATAACTTTAAATAGCGTTATGTTTACAAATTATTGAGTGAAGTGGTAATAGCTTTGAATAAAATTGTCCATAATTACCAATTAAATGAAACTACGTAATGTAGTATTATTTCCACTTTCGTTAAGTTCTTTACCACGACCTAGGTTTCGTTGTATTACAACATCTTCAGGTGGACTAGTAGCCAAGATTATGAATCTTCGCTATGAATCTTTGCTAATAGACCAACTGAAGATGTTGTAATACAACGAAACCTAGGTCGTGGTAAAGAAATTAAAGAAAGTAGAAATAATACTACATCACGTAGTTTCATTTAATTGCCCTGTAGGATTATTTTAATTATACTCCGCCCACTTTCCTCCGCCACTTCTGCCCCGTAATCACTAAACACCTACACTCTGTTCGCCAAATACGAGTATGTGCATGAGAAAAGAAGTAATGTTATTAAAATAAAATTTTTATTACAGAATTGTGAGGGTTTATATATCTGAATGGAGTTCTACTTGCACAATACCTGTACTGTGCTTGTTTTATTTGTTATATACATTTTAAAATAGATCTAGTGGAAGCTTAATAGGGTAAGTTTGTTTCTTTTTAAATGTTTTCTCCAGATAATGTAAGCAGAGTGCAATGATAATAGCCATGAATCCTTCTATTTGATTTAAACACTCATAACGTATTCCATGTAGACGTTAATGCTAATTTCTTGTGAAGGTTTAAAAATTGATTTCATGATTACAATTTTTCTTCATTTGATATCATCATTGCAATTTTTCAGAACACGTACGTAAATTCTGTATCTTGGAATACGACTGCTACCGTGGTGGAAAATGTGACATACTTAATATAAATTGCACATGTCGCGTCGTAGCGGATGAATTGGGGTTGGCTCTCGTGAGAGGACAGGGTGGGCATATGTACCTGTCCACTTTACTCTAGAGATAGACAATTTAATTTGGCCACATTTAATTTTTTTTTATACATATTATCTATTGCGTATTACGTATTTATTGTGTATGTTTCTTTTACAATCATAATTTACTCATTTCCAGAACAAATGTGATTCCTCGCGAGTTTTTTCTTTTTTAAATTGTTGACTTCAATTTTGACGTAAGAACATTTAAATTTTTTTTCTTCACTTTGTCAAGTTCATTAACAGCGAAGTTAATACATCTTTTGTTCAAATTGCTCGTCCACATCGGATATGAGAAATTTATTTATTGAAAAGATTCAAAAGCTTTGATAATGAATAACCGTGATTATGACATTAAGCGTATCAATTTATCATTGTTACATAATACATTATTTATCATTAAAACGCTTATTGTGTGTAGCATATTGATAATGATCGCAAAATTTATAATAGTTTTTAGAGTGTGAAGCTGTTTCATAAATAAAATTCAGGAAAGACCAACCATTTAAAATATGAGAACTTACATTATTTCTTACCGTTTCGCAATCCTGTAAACTTTATTGACCGTAGTTATTGGTGGTATCAGTACGTGTACCATAGCAGAATATCTGAAATAAATTGAGAATTTAAGACGGAAAAATGAATCTAATAAAATTCTGATTTATGTGTAAAACTTAGGTAAATCTATTCTTATTAATTACTTACCCACCTAGGAATTTTTTGGCTACAGATATTACTAAGAAATAATTTATTTCTTATTTAATAACGAAGTAAATTTCAAAAAGAAAGGACATCTATCGATAATTCCTCTATGTAGTCCGTCAACGTCCATATTTTTCAAAAATGGCGGAAGATTTTTTTTTAATCATATTGTAAACTGAAATTAATCTCGTTAATTATTTCAAAATATTATCTATAGATAGTCGATATATAAATTTTAGGTTATTACATGTTTTAATTTTTTTGATAGTATTACGTACATGACAATATTTAGATTTATGTTCAATGATTCGAATTGTTATATAATACGCGTTGTATTGAATATGAGTTGATTCGACTGATTATTGAAGGCGGTGGCTCGGATACTGGCGACAAATAGAGCATACCAACCTATAATTGTTTGATTAGTGATTAGTGATTAGTTCGTAAAAAGACGAAGTGTGGAACAAACCGTCTTATTTATTTCAACAGCTCTTATTAATCTCTTGTCAATGCAACAATGCAAACAAAAAGTTTTTTAAGGACCATGTGAAACACACAATAACCGAGCTAGGTAATGAAAATGACTATTTAAAGGCAATAGATATTGAGATATTGGGATTACCTCATACACGGAATTGAGCGATAAACTTTTTGAAAAAATGTTTGGGATATAAGAGCATTTAACTCCCCAGCAAGTATTATTATTTTGTAATAATCTCAATTCAAACCGATAGTTGAATTTTGTAGACCAATGTAATTATTTTCATAATTCTTTTAACACGTAGTAGAGCTGTACAACAATTTTTACAATAAGTTAAAAGGTACACCTGTGTTATAATATCTATGTTATAGTCATTATTCTATATGTAATATCTATGTTATAGTCATGTCTATATTAACGACATAAAAATGATATTTCATCGAGAACTTACTTTATTAAACTTACAGCCAAAATCACTTATAAAAATTTAACCGAGGTGTTCAACTTCAAGAGCCGTTAACATTTCGGTGTTATACCGAGCTGTTCACCGTTAACAGGTGTTATATAGTGCTAAAGAAAACTATTGTGGGATTTTACAATTTTTATGTAATTGCATACAATTTTTGAACATCATTACGCTCAATTACCTTTTAATAAATGGATTATTTATACGAAGGGATTTCCATCTAAGTATTCGCCTTTCACACTGTTTAATTTGTGAACCATCCGCAACTTTATGAGAAATAAATATGAACCTACACTAAATTAATTATTTCATGATATCTTAGAGATACGTATTATATATATATATATATATATATATATATATATATATGTGTGTGTATATATATATATATATATATATATATATATATATATATATATATATATATAGACGATTTCGTACGAAATCCAATCAACGTACGAAATCCAGTATTCGCGCAATATATGCTTGTATAATTAATGATAGCGTCGCTCAGTATTTAGGCGAATGAAATTTATAAAATGAAACTTTAATGTTGATAATTTCCTTCAGCCATAATTTATCAAAGAGGCAGAAGGAAAGTAGCTTACGGGATCTTAAACATATTTATGGCCTCCTTTCCTATGCTAGCACTAACTACGGATACCGGCACGGAGTGCAGTGTACGGCATACAACACACCTTTTGTTTACAAGTGTATTGAGACGATAAGCGCGCCTACTGTCGTGCTTGTGTCGCATACGAGTGTTTTATTGTATAGTCATATTAAAATAATCGATACGGATGTGAATGTTTCGTAACATCTAGTTTTTGATATAGGTGAATACATTATATATAACACAGTCTATAATAAAGAGTCATTAATTATTCACGTTGTTATGAAATTAATGACAGAAAATAAAATCAAAGGAAAAAATAATATTTAATTATGTTGGTTAGGTACAGAAGTATAAGTGAGTAATCCGTTCTTGAGAGAAGTATAGATATTTTTTCTTGGAAGTAAAAGAATTGTTTAATGTTGCCTTTAACTTATAAAAAACTTTATCAGTTCCAGTGGTAATAGTGGTTGACCCGATAATCTTATTAACCCTTTCAATAACGTAAAATTATATGTTGGTTACACCATTCATTCACAAAAGTTAGTGTTGCGCTTTATTAAGCCTCGAGTTATTTTACGGTTTATCAGATTATTATATTTTTCTTATCTAAATCAAATTTTAATCCAACGTACTCCAGTTTTAATCCAACAAATGTTGTGCTATTACTACATTGTAATAAAAGGTACAATATCGTCAGCAGACAATAATTTTGTTGTTGTAACTCTATTTATTTAATTTTTTAGTCTAACTTTGTTTAAAAGTTTCGTATTTCTGAGATCCTTTACATCGATGCTGTTAGAAATATAATTAATAATTTTGTCGATAAAAACTTTTATCTCAAAATGTTTTACTGAAATGAATTATAATATTAATATAGAAAACAATTGAAATATATTTACTAAAGATAAAATTCCAACGGCCCAGTAAATATCAATAACTATTTTAAAGCCCAATCACTAACCACCCAATCCCCAACCACCCCATTCTGTGTGTCCTCATTTTTCTCAGCAAAAAAAAAAATTATTAGTGAATACTTGAATGTATATTACATTTCACGAGTAAAGTTAAAATGTATAAGCTATGAAAATTCTAATATGAAAATTACCCATGAATAGTGATAGTTACCCGATGTGTAACATTGAAGAGAGGTAACTTAGCATGCACTACTTAAATCATTGATGACACAAATAAAAAATGTACGGCAATATTATATGTATCAAAATTCCTACAACAGATCCAGTGAATAAATTTGTTTAAATATTACATAAAATGCATAATAAACATTCTATGGGTTAAACATTTTTAGATATCATGGGATGCCAGACACCTCTGTCTGGCATCCCATGATATCCATCCCATCCCATGGAAAACTTTTTTTTGGGTTTTTATGTTGAAAATTTTTAGAACGGTAACGGAGTTTGTACAACCGAGCAACCAAGGCGCTTTCGCCGATAACAGTACGCCAAGGGTCTTCCAACGTTCACCGGGAACAGATAGCGAGCACCTCCGGTAATATTTCTACCACTTTCTGCAACGTTACACGTCTCGCGAGGAAAATTAAAATGTTACTATAGGATATTTCATTAACTCTACCGTCGTCCCGATGAAGCCATCCGAGTGTGCCTCATTATTATAAACATTTATTTTATTTAAGATTGCATTAAGACTTAAATAAATTCTACCTGCACATTTCGAATATCTAAATTTAATAGAGTTATTGATCGTGTGTAACATAAAAAGTTTGCATATTTTTACCCACTCTTATAAAACAGATGCGGTAGAACTTTCTTCAAAATATAATCTAATAAATTTTCCCGCAACTCACTTCGAGATACTCGGGGTACTGAAAGCCGAGTTACCAAGGCATTTTCGCTGACAACGGCACGCCCAGCTTTTCCAACCTTCACTGGGAACAGATAGCGAGCACCTCCGGCAAACGTTATACGTCTCGCGAGGAAAATTAAAATGTTGCTATAGGAAATGTCATTAACTTTACCATCGTCCCACGAAGCAACCCGATTCTGCCTCATTAACTTGAATCATCAAATGCCGGGGGCAAATGTTTTAACTTCTGAAGATAGATTTTTAATCTGGTTGGTATTTGTAAATCTAATCAATGAGGTATGTTTTCAATGTTAATATATTTTTATAGCATTTGGGATTCGCGGCAATATTTTTGAATTTATGTTGAAGTCATTTATTTTAAAAACTGTTATGTTTTATTCAAGTCATATGTCATATGCAGGAGCTATGCCACAAATTTTGAAAACAGACAATACTCCTAGTGATATAAATATCGTGATATAAAGGATGCTAAATATGTTGAAGATTGTTTATTTCTACCATATTACTTTTCCAGAATTACTTTTACCGTATTACCGTTTATTACTTTTTCTTAACCAAATTGATATTGAATGTATGCTTGTGCGTGTGCGTATGCGTATGCGTGTGCCTGTGCGTGAGTGTGTACGTGTGCGTGTGTGTGTGTGCATGTACCTGTGCCCATGCGTATTCCTGTGCGCGTGCGTGTGCGTACGCCAGCGCGTGTGCGTGTGCGCGTGTGCGTGTGTGTGTGTGTGTATTGTATGCACATAAAACGGTTACCTCTAGAAAACTTGAGAAGAAATATCTGTAATATTTTTTAAATTAGCCATTATTTTGGGGAATTTAAAATGTACTTAAGTACAGAATCACGGTATATAAATAAAAATAAAAAATACTTAGTTACAATTGTATATTTCTTTCTGCGAAATAATACTCATATATTTGACGAATAATGTGTTCGCCACTTCGCTTCGATGACGCCGCATAGCACTCGGCGTACGTGATAATAGTAAACTGTAATCGGTTTGCCGCACCAATTCAGCAACCTTATATATATATATATATACATATATATATATATATATATATATATATATATATATATATATATATATATATATATACATATATATATATATATATATATATATATATATATATATATATATATATATATATATATGCTCCCTCCAGGCAGTACGACTTGATGCGAGGTTCTTCCGTCTGTTGACTCTCATAAGTTTTCAGTCTTTCTCTACACCACCTTGTAGGTGGTTTTCCTCTTCTTCTTGTACCTTTAATCTTCGCGAACGTCAGTTTTTTAACTGGGTTCATATCTTCCCGTCGAAGAACGTGTCCCAACCATCTCATTCTGTGGGACTGGCTTACTCTCAGAATGTCTGCTTGCCCATATTTAGTATAAATTTCATTGTTATTTAAGCTTCTTCAGATAATATTTTCATTGCCCGCTCTGAAAATAGATCGAAGGATCTTTTTTCAAAGATGAGTAGCCTATTCTCTTCCGCTTTATTGACTGCCCAGGTTTCCCTACCTGATGAGAGTTTTATATATATATATATATATATATATATATATATATATATATATATATATATACATATACATAAAAGTTTTTCAAAGACATAATTGTGTTTCTCTGTGGAAATAAAAGTTATATTTACAACATGTTATTCAACAATTAATTAATAATATTTGATAAATAACCAATAGATTTACTCACCTTTAAAAAAATAGAAACAACATTTCAATTTTCAGGTTTATTTTAGTAATTTTCCAAAGCGAATTTTCTTACAATAACAATAACCTCTATTTCATATTTCGACAAAAATCATAACTGTCTGCCGTATCAGATACAGGCTCTGACCATAACGCGGCAAATTTAAATTTAAGAAAAGCGACGATTATCATACGAGTATAGTGATTTTCTGTACATCTCCCCACTTCGAGGGAAACAATTACAATTGAAATTGCATATACGTTCTGATTGTTGGTATAAATCCAAGTGGTTTACCAACATTTTAAATCCTTCCGATTTGATATGCTAATTGAAATTTATATCACATTTGTTTATGTGTTTAGTTACTCGTTTTAATACCTCAGAGTATAAAAAAATCCTTCTTCATTTTTGTCATCTAATACAAGATACATTTTTACATTTGTTATATGCAAAATATCATATTCTGAGGTTATGTCTTTTTTGAGGTTATCTTCTTCCATTTTTGATTACTATATTATACGATTTTTCATTTGTGATCTTGCATTTTTTAGTATGAAATTTTTGATACAACCAAACTAATTGGAAAATCATAAATAACATTTTTGGTTCTCTTAAAACATTGCAATCATTACTTTCGGTACACACAAAATAACTAAAAATAGCCGTATAAATACAAAAAGGTAACAATACGAGTATTTTCTTAGTCGCATGTTCCTTTGAGGCAATTCAAGAGAAAGGCGTAAAGTTTGCCCGTTATGTATCGTTCCGTTCATCCGTCACTTCGAGCACTTCCTTCCGTGAATTTTCAACGTTGTTGTCATATTTACTCACAAGGGGTGCGCTGTTTTAATTGAATATAATGGCGAAGTTAAAAACATATATATTTACTTTTTGACTTAAGTCAAAAGAGAAAGGCAGCTTTCTTTGTATGTTTGAGAGGCCTTACTGAGCAATTATTTAATGAATGAACAATTTCAAAGCACGGATAGCCGCTTTGTCCGCTTTGTCTGTTAGTTTAGGTGTAAAATACGATTCAAAAGGGTTTCTATTCCATGAAATGAAAAGCGTACGGTTTATGACTATGATTTTGCTGTATACTTAGTGCTTACAAATTGAGTGCCGATATACGACGGAGTCATTATTTAAATTCGTCATTGCATGTCGCCGGGATCACAAATTGTTTAAAAGCTGACTGCACTCCGCGATGTACATATTTAATAAAAGCCATGTTAGCTCATGTCAATGGAAAAAGTGACAAGTGCAATATTCTCCAAATATTATGCAATTATAATTATTTATTCTGGGAATTATTACGCACATATTTTTATTGCAAAAGGAATATTATAAGTCTCCTATCCATATACACGGTGCATGAAAAATTGTATAATTGAAACCCTTATAAAAACTTTGCGTGTTTCCAAAAATTCTTAAAAATAGTGGAACTAAATTATTTTGTTTAAGCGTGGTGGATTGTTTCTATTTGTGTTTTCGTGTTTTATTATACAAAAGGTAATATATATTCTCGAATTTGAGGAAAAGTAAATAAAATTTGAAATAAATATTTAGATTATCCCAAGTATGCAAAATGTTTACTAAGGTCATATAATATGTGCTCAGGTTTTTGAATACTGAATATTTTCCATATAAATAAAAGCTAAGTATTTACCGCGAAATTATCACTTAGATTTCTAGACTCGATGTATTTACACTTTAAACAACATTAAAATAGGAGTTTTAATTTTATAATAGTGCATAATTTTAAATTTTCAAACAATTATATAATTACACCAATCTATTGCATTGCCTTAACCACTAACCACTGGAGACTCAGTTGATTGAATAGCAGACATTTACCAAATAGAACACTACCATACAAGTTCTTCAAAAATACGACACTGAAGAAAGTGTCAAAATCGGCAATTAATCATTTGCTAAACAGCGCCACCGCTAACGGCACCGCAGATGAACAGCGCCACCTACTGACAACATCTTAAAGTTTTAAGACCAACAAACTTATTTTGATAACGGTGTAATTAGTAATATTAAGTCATCGGTAGATGGCACAATATAATGGAGATAAATTTAACGTTCACTCAATTAGTATACCATATTAAGCATACATTATAATTAATTTCGTTGAATCAACCATGAACTGCTCTAATTGCTCCAAATACTGCCAGGACACTCAGGGGTTAAAATGTGCTATATATACATTAAAATTTCATTACACTTGCATAGGAATGGGAGAGAAAGATTTCAAAAAAATGCTCCCGATGAACAAAGGTAAATGGAAATGTCCAACATGTAAAATTCGGCAGAACACGAAAATAGTAGCTTCGCCGTCATCATCTGTCGGCTCAGAAATATTTCCGATTGATTTTGAACGTTATATAACACATATTGATACAAAAATTGATAAATTTGCGATTACCTTCACAGAAAAAATTAAAAATGATTTAAAGGAGTTAGTGATTGGCTCAATTAAAACCGAAATAAATGCAATTAAAGAAAAAATCACGTCACTGGAAGGATTCAAAAGGTCTTTGGAATTCCATACTGCCGAACAAGATCGCCTAAAAGCAATGATAGCGGACAATAACAAAACCATAGACAGTTTAAAGGCCTCCAGTGACTTGATGCGAAAAGAATTCGACTTATTAAAATCGAAAGTTGAAGAAATTGAACAAACAGCTCGTCAATGTAACATCGAAATACAAAACGTTCCTGCGAATAAAAGTGAGAATATTCAAAATATATTGGCTAATTTAGCAGTAGCCTTAAACGTAATCATACCTCTGGAGCAAGTACGAAGTGCACATCGCGTTGCTACCGGAAGTTTGGACCGCCCGCGTAACATCGTGATACAACTGGCTACGCGACGCCTGCGTGACGATATTCTAGTGGCGGCACGCGTGCGTCGCTCTCTCACAACACGCTCTCTTCAGCTCTCAGTGCCCGAACAAAAAATTTATATAAATGAACATCTTACGTTACACAAAAAAATACTTCACGCAAAAGTACGTGCCACGAAAAAACAGAAAGGCTACGAGTATGTTTGGGTACGAAATAGCAAAATTTGTGTCAGGAAAAGTGCCGGGGATAAGAAAATGTTACTATTCTTTAACAGCATATTTACTCTCAAAATTACCTATGTGTTATGTGTAATATGTGTAGAATGTAATCATTTGAGCTCTAGTGTTGATATTAATCACTTTCCTATGTTATTCACGATTGGAAATAATTTGAATAATTATTATACAGTCAAACAAAGTCGAAAATTTAAATATTGTTATAGTATCCAACCCCTGTATATTTTCTTTATCGATCTGTTAAAGTTATGTTTGTATTGTAATTGTCTGCTGGATAGGTTTCAGCTATTTTTTATTTCATTGTATTTTATTTCATTTATTCTAAGTTAAACTAACCATTCATTTGTAAAATATGAACGAACTAGCAAATAACAACGACGTAAAAAAAACAACGTAAAAGGTTTCTGGTCATACGTGTCATCACTAAAGAAGTCGGAAGGATACCCATCGTCGATGAATTTCGAAGGTTATGAATCGAATGATATTCAAATGATATGCCAAATGTTTTCTGAGTTCTTCAAATCTACCTTTGAACGGAACCCACCTCTAGATCCAAATAATATTTGTAAATCCTTCGAACAAAACCTACCTCCTCATCAAAATTTAGCACTCCAGATGGATATTAATATCACCTCCATCCGCTTCCAAAGAGATGAAATAACTAATGCCCTCAAGAAAATCAATCCCAATAAGGGAGCAGGTCCAGACAACATTGAACCTATATTTCTTCAAAATACACACGATACGATTTCTGCTCCACTCACTATAATATTTAATATGTGTATCACGCAGGGTACGTTTCCCGGGTTAATTTTTATTGCTTGTTGCCGGTTGCTGAAAAAACTCTCTTTTAACGGTATAAAGGACAATTTACTTCGTTGGTTCGTCTCAAATCTCAGCAACAGGCAACAAGCAGTAAAAATTAACGGTTTTATATCACCTCATGTTCCCGTGACTTCAGGGGTACCTCAAGGTTCCATATTGGGTCCCTTTTTGTTTATCATCTTTATAAATGACATCAGCAATTGTTTTAAACACAGCAAGTTCCTGTTATATGCTGACGACCTAAAGATTTTCTCCAAAATAAGAGATTCTTCTGATCATTGCGTATTGCAAAATAAACAAGATACAATTAAGTCACAGTAAGTGTAAATCGATCACCTTTTCTAAAAATAAGACAATCTATTTTTATACCTATGACATAGGTGGTCATTCTTTGGAATCTGTTAATTGCATACGTGACCTTGGTGTAATGTTTGATCAAAAGCTACATTTTGATGTTCACGTAAAGCAGATCACATCGCGAGCTTATGCTTTGCTAAGCTTTGTCTTACGAACTACCAAACCCTTTAAGCAAATGAGAACGTATCGCATCCTCTACACAAGTCTTGTGCGATCTCAACTTGAATATGCTGTTCCCGTCTGGAATCCCTACTATCTTATATATTCTGATATGATCGAGAGTGCAAAAACGATTTATACGTACATTGCAATATCGCTTCAATACACCCAAAATAGACTATTATAATGCATTGTATACATTCAAATACCGTACTCTCCACGAAAGGCGTATCAAACTCGGAGCAATTGTACTTTATAATATTTGCCATAGTCGTTACGATTGCGCCAATATAGTAAATCAGTTGCAGTTTCGTGTGCCAGGGAGAGCGACCCGTAGCATCGCACTGTTCCATCTACCTACCGCTCGCACTAATGCTGGTGCTCGTGTACCACTACGCAGGTTTTGTGATGATTGCGACGGAAAATTTCATTCTCTAGATATATTTGCCAGCTCAGTACTTCAATACAAACAGTCAGTTAAACGTATACTATACAACCATTAGTCCTTTGAAAGCATTGACACTACGTTTTCATTTATTCAAATCGACGTGATATTCTGTTTTTTTTTCTTTTTATTTGATCGATATTATTATAAGTGGGATAGTGATTACTATTAATTCTGTTATTGATAACTGTTACAGTGAACTTTAAATGAAAGGCTGATTTCAATAATTTCAATAGTTATTGCTTGATTGTTAACAACATTACTTTATTAAAATTTAATTTGATATTTTATAAAGTTTCTGAATATTCAATGTATCATGGAAATATCTAGAAAGGACTGAGGATATATGTATGTAAAATATTACTTTCATGTGGGAATGTTAGGATATAAGGTAACCTTATTGTCAAAAAACTCTTATTTTGTATTTCACTAGGACTTGTATCTGTTTTTTCTCCATAGGTGATAAATAAATTTAAAAGAAACTTTCAAATAAATATAAGAAGAGTCTAACAGTCTACATCATACACTGGGTACATCTTGAATCCGACTTACCTCCTGAATAAACATTTATTAAATATAAAGATCAATTACATTTTTTTATTGTAGGTTTACATCGAATACTAAATTTACCGTGTGCTCTCCAAAATTTAGCAGGTATCAAAGTCAAAGCGCAACTGCAAAGTGCGTGCATATTTGATGTAGGGTCGATGCGTTTCTCAAACTAAAGCATCGATCTGATATCAGAAGTTTATATGATAAAAAAATATTGCAACTGTCGAGACTGCGACTAACTTAAGAATATGGTCAATTATTAAAAAGTGGAACAAAAATAGGATGGTTTTTTGTATTTAAAAACACCGTTAAACATTGAATTAAATGACTCATATAATTTCAATCTAGTCAAATGCAAACAGAAAACCGTGTTATGAAAGGAAAAAAACGGACGTTAATACTTGATTAAAAAAGCGAAACAGAAAATACCAGTTATGGAACCTACCATAGAATATCGTGCGAACTGTTATAGAGTGCCATAAATCTTTTTTAATATTCAGTTCATTTTTTCACATATCACAATTATAATTTTTCAGATATTGTTTTTTTTAATACAATGATTTTGTATTTTTAAATAAGTTTAGTAGCAATAATTTTAATAGTTTTGTATGAATATTAAAAAGTATATATTAAGCAAATAATTTTTGGGCAACAATATTTTTAAAACATAACTTACGTGAAAACTCTTTTATAATAAGCAAACAAATGTTTGAGCGTTAGCTAATTTTTTATAATTCGTTATTAAAAAGATTAAAAATACCTTAATAACGAATGACTGTCCAGGCTTCTTCAGAAAACTATTAATATTTGGTAATTCTTAAGTATTTACTTTTTGAGTAAAATAATTTCAAATTACACAAAATTCTAATTGTATTTCCACTCGACATGCCGCGAACGCAATGCCCACCACGGCAACATTTGTTATTAATTCTACGATAAGAGCGCCTACGACTGGTGCTAGTTATTATTTACAAAAATACGAAAACTATATACATCATTTAGTACAGTGTATAAAAAGAAGTGCTATAGTAAAATGATTTGGTGCTGTCTCGTCATAAATTCCACATCGACTTCAGTCATATATAGTCTTGTATATCTATCTCAGTGGAACGATATTGATATGTAGAAATTTTATAACACAATTAGAGAACTATGGAGTAGAATTATAAATTTTATTTTAAATAACAAATAAGTGTATTTCATATTCAATGCAAATATCATACAGGAAGTTCAGGTACTGGGGAAAACAAGTCAATATACTTAACTCAAATTTCTAATAAGTTAATATACTTAACTCAAATTTCTGCGCGAAATAGAAAGTAACTACTTATTTGTATTTGATCCTGTGAATACCCCTTTGAAAAAGGCAAAAAAACCTCCTGACTTCGTTTCGACTGAACAAAATCAAATGCAGGCACTTTTTGTCTGCAAGTACAAGTGGAACTGACTTCTACTCGCATTATTCGCACTCCGTTAGATTCAATGTTTTATTCTTTTAGTAACTGGCGTTCGCAGAGACCGGTGCGGCTGAAAGATGCTTTTCTTATTTGGTTTCGTTATATTTCAACGAAAATGGAAGGGAAAGAAGTGGATAGAGGCACACAAATAAACAAACGAGGAATACCACCTTAGTCGAAGAAATATCGCGATTGTTATTTTTTGTGGGCAAAAGTACGGAATTGACAAAAGTGATGTCTGAAACCAGTTAGTTGAGAAATCAATATTTTGGGGAAACTTTTTATTTTCATTAAGAAAGTGAAGTATTGACTTTAAAGTTTTCACTTTTTTTCTTGAAAGTAATTAATTTTTATGATTCCATTATATCTATATTAGTATTTTGTAAGTAGAGTTATATCTTATGGTTATTAATCTTCACATATGTTTTAAAAATAAATATTTTTACGATTTTCTGCCTTAGAAAAAAAACTTATATCAAAGCCGAACTCTTATAAAATCACTGACGTGTGCCCCATTTATCATAGATGTATTTCTCAGAGACCGCTTGACGTTGAATTTTAAATCTAGCATAGAAATAACGCTTTTAATTTGCACATTCCTTGAGAGCTAATCCTCTAAAATTAATAGGAACATTTTTTTTAAATTAATCAAATCTCTTAAGATAATTCCATCCAAAAATACCTGAAGAAATAAAAATAAAATATTCATTGTGCAAAAATGTAAGCATATACGAAGCTTTTGTCAAAAAAAGGGAAGAGAATATTTTGCTACATTTATTTAGAGTTGCACACAGGTATTTGTTAAAATTATGGTATCTTAGAAATTGCGAAAATAATAAATGAATTATGAAAATAGAATATCTGTATAGATATTTTATATTTTACATATCTCATTTATGGCCATAGTACGAGCCTTTTTTGTAAACGAGTTGATAGCGACGACACAATGTGCCTGCGAACTTATTGCATGTCTATATGTCAGTTGATGCACCTCATAATGAAGTAAATAATATACGAAATATATGAAAAGAATTTGGTTTCGATGAAATCAGCCCATACAGACGCTAATATTCGATAAAAATTGGCAGCTAGCAAGCGTAACGGAAACTGCAAGAGTTCAAATTTATTCGGACGCCTCTGTCATATATCAACTATGTTACAACAATTATGATACAACGCAAAATAATTATGTTACAAGGCGTTATGCTTTTTTTAATAATACCGTTTTTATATTTTATTGCAAGGTTCAGACAACTTTTGCATTATATTTTTATATATAACTATAACTTCTTCTGTTTATTTAACATTTTTCGTCATTACCATGTATTACTAGGCAAAAATTGACCATGTCCTTCATATAATTTTTTATTGATCGCTTATTGTACATTATGTTTATAATTTAGTCACTATTTATTTCAATTATTACATATGCATTGTAGTTTTATAATAATAATGACATGCATTCCAATTTTTTTTAGTTTATTGACATATTAATGAAGACAATAATATTGTCTGGTTGTTAGAGAATATTCACAAAAATATTCTCGAATTTCAAATTATGAATCAGAATTTTGAGTCTGGATATAATAACAATATATTTTTGTTTACTTTTTTGAGATATTCATGAAGGTACATTAAATATTAATAACGCTATCATAACCCATAACTTTTTCACTAATTTAAATATTCACTTACTAAATTTAACTACAGTATGATGTAAATTGTAAGAATGAGAAACGTACTTGAAATTCTCAATCAAATAGTATATATATATATATATATATATAATATATATATATATATATATATATATATATATATATAAATGTATTAACTGATGCAATATCGAGTTAAATAACTTCAATGCGTGTACTATGAGGAGTCATAAACGGATATTTGCACATGTATAATAATAATAATAATAAGCCTCTTTATTTTCCATGACATACTTTTACAATTAAATTATATAACTTTGACTATGAAAAAACAACTATAATGTGTATTAGTGAAATATACTATATTTTAACAAGTTGACTATAACCTGTCATGGCCCCTTTCGGGTATAGGCCTCCTCCAACTGCCTCCATCTTGCTTTATCCTTCGCGGCGATAGTAGTGATTTTACGTTGTATGTGCAGATGTATAGTTCTTGGCTTGTTGGAGGGTTGCAGTCTAGGTCTCCCGCGGTGACCAGCCGTGTTGGGAGATTGAGAGGGGCCGGTGTGGGTTGCTATTTTGTAGTTTGTTTTGATGAGAGCGTTTCAGGAGGCGTCTTATCAGGTACTGTGAGCGTAGGTTTTATCATATAATTGTTTATACTGTTGTTCTTACTTATCTTGGCAGGCTGTTTTTTAAACTGGTTCTCTGCGCTGACAGGATTGGTTGCCTGCTCGGGGGAATCTGATAAATTTCTCTTTTTATTATATATATAAGTAGACTGTATTTGTTGATTTTTATTTTGAAGTATTACTATTTTATCGTATTTAATTATCGCTTTTTTACCTTGTTCTCTTAATTTGCCTACTTCAATTTGGAGTTCTTTTCTTTTCTTCAGGATATCTAGTGGATAGTCTTCCTTAATATAGTAGGGTGAGGTTTCCAAGTTCTTTTTATTCCTTAATATTTTGATTTTTATTCCCATAGTAAGCAAAGTTATTACAATAGGTCTGGCTTTATCACTTTTTATGCCAAGTCTTCTCACTGATTCAATGTAGTGATTTTCACATTTGATTTTTAATGTTTTGTTAATAATATCTAGAACTTTTACCTCTAATTCTTGGTAGCTATTCTCTTGTTCTTCCACTCCAAAAAGTAATATATTTTTCCTTCTCATGAAACGCTCAAAACCATCAATTGCCAATTTTTGTGTCTCTAAATTTTGCTCGATTTGCTCATATTTGGTTTCTAAATTAGTAAATTTCTCGTTGATATTTATAATGATGGTATTTTTAAGTTCTTCCTTCATGGCCAACATTTCCATCTTGTTTTGTCTCATTTCAACCTGCATATTTTGTAGCATTTCTTTAATTTCATCCATTTTTTTTTTTTTTTTTTTTTTTTTTTTTTTTTTTTTTTTTTAGTTTTACGCCCTCTATTGGTTTTATGAAGTACTACGAGCTCGGTGCCTGGAGAAACCGTGGTTGCTTACTTTATCGATATTGTCAATACTACTTAGTACTTTGCAGGACCGCTAGATGTCGCTTATCTAAATTACTCTGAGTTTTTTCTAAAGAAATGACAACGCAGTAAATATTTTGTAGGTTATAGAATTTCTAAACTTCCACTCTTTAACTTGATTTGTTTGGGTTATTGTTTTTTAATGATCCGTACTAATCACTGAGTAAGAATAGTTCGAGTAAGTACTGTTTTAATTGTTCACAAGAAGAATAATGTCACTGTTTTGTTGTTACCACTTGTATCACTATTTTATGTTCATGCAGATAACTGAGTTCAATAAATATGTTTATATCACTGCGTTTATAAGTTATTTACACTTTCACACTGTTTTTCCACCACTTTGATAACTTTTTATAATTTTAAATTAACTTTATATACGGAGCCGATGTTTACGTTGGCACAGTAGCGCCACCTCTCGAATTTCAAATTATGAATCAGAATTTTGAGTCTGGATATAATAACAATATATTTTTGTTTACTTTTTTGAGATATTCATGAAGGTACATTAAATATTAATAACGCTATCATAACCCATAACTTTTTCACTAATTTAAATATTCACTTACTAAATTTAACTACAGTATGATGTAAATTGTAAGAATGAGAAACGTACTTGAAATTCTCAATCAAATAGTATATATATATATATATATATAATATATATATATATATATATATATATATATATATATAAATGTATTAACTGATGCAATATCGAGTTAAATAACTTCAATGCGTGTACTATGAGGAGTCATAAACGGATATTTGCACATGTACTCTATAATAATATGACATTATAAGTAAAAGATTATTATTAAAAAAAAAAATTTAAATTATTTCAATGTTTTAACAAGTATTAACGCCTTGTTAACACTTGTTAAAACATTGAAATAATTTTTTAAAACTGTTATTTTTAGGTGTCTTATATGAAATAACGTTCCTTATACACGTAATCGTGGGCAAGTTTTAATTTCAAACAATCGTCAAACTGTATTAACATATTTAATTGTGGACTTTAAATATTGACATTATAATCTGATCCACTTCACAATACATATGGATACAGCTGACGTTCAAATGATATTGAATTTTTTTTGATTTTGAAAATGTTTGTGAATATATTGGCATAAATCTTTTTGTAATTTTATCATACTTTAGGCCAAATCAGTCAATTTTGAAGCTTTTAGATGGAATTAAGTTATAAGTTCTGAATATACCAAAAGTGTTACAAACATAAACAAATCTCAAAAGGAATCCGTCCAAAGAGACTATCTAATTAAACAAATACAATGTGAGACATAATCCTTTGACATCCGTAGCACACTGATTATTGCCCTGATTAAGCAGATTTACGAAGCACAAATGTCATAAATATTTAGGTGAATGTAGATATATGAAATTTCATGCAGTTTTCCATAGTCTATAGCAAAAACGGAACCCATAAAAATTTCATCACATCCATTCATCCGTTTGACTCTCCGTACGTGGGAGTATCAGAATTTAAAACTGACAGTGTAATAAAAAAGACGTGTTAAAAATTGAACGTGGAGATGAATATCTCTATTTTTTTGTGCCTTGCCGTGAATCGAACTTAGAGACGAATATTTTTTTAATTAAGATAACATCGAAATGATCCTGTATTTATGTATTTGACCACAATCATTCTTCTTCGCCAGATATGAATCATAAAACCTTATGTTGAATGTCCCAATAGCTGTAAGTTTTTAACCACCTATGGAAGGCGGAATTTAGTGAACGATAAATGTTTATTATCAACAGTTTTTTACAGAGTGCCTTCCTTGCAAGATATGTAAAGAGTTATGGCGCAGAATTTTCGTATCTCTAAGTTTTCAACTACGCGTGAAAAATGAATTTAGCAAGTGTACCGTTCAGTTAACTTGCATTAATTAATCGAAGAGGTATAGATGACTAAGTCTGTGATTGGTATAACATATGCTTGTTATTGATATAGTGTATAACATATGATGGAGAAAAAATTCAAAATTTTATAAAAAGGTTGAAACATTTTAATCGTGAGTTAAAATCGTAACTTAATATTGATTATATTTTTCCTCCGGTTTTGTCATAATTTATTTAATTGGCGTCATTTTGATTTTGTTTATCTAGTAGACCTTGGTTTTTTTTAATATTTTCTTTGCAATTTATTTGTCCAAAATTTAGCATTTTTGTAAATTTTTTATTTCCTATATATTTCATATGACTAAAGTATAATTTTGCAACTACTTTCACTGCGTACCTAGTGTCACGGCGGTTTTTGTTAATTATTGTAATTTAAATTTTATCGGTGTTTTAAATAGGTTTAAATATTTATGAACACGTGCATAAAACATTATTTTTGTTATGCAAGTAAATATTCTAATTAGGCAACTAATAATATAATAACACTTATAGTTTAGATGTTAGAATTGACATATTTAAATATTGGAATCTATCTGCGTGTAGTCTATATGAATATTGTCAGATAAATTTATTCATTGAACTAAATAATACTTAAAGTGTCACCTGAAATATAAATTATCTAAACACAGAGAATGATTAACCATACTGCAAACCACTATCTCCCTATTGACTAACAGCGATCTATGGTGTAGCAAGTAGAATATATTTTAGCAGTAAACGAATAGGCGAATCGAAATAAGAAGCTAGAAAGACAAACACATCATAAGTTACTGATCAACTGAATTATGGTTTTTGAAGTGAAAATTTCTGAATGAGCTTAATTTTGTTATTAAACTACTGTAAGAAACACAGATATTTATCTTTTGACTGTAGAAAATGGGATGCATGATACACATTTAGTTTGAACTAAAGATTTGCGAGCAAAGAGGAAACGTATTCTTCTCTGGTTATTTTTGGATTTTTTCTTGATGCACACGGAAAAGTTCAGAATAATTTAATAAATATGTAAAAAATTTTGAAAGGATTTCGTAAAATGTTTTTGTAATAATATTCGTTTATAGGATTACGAATACATGGTAAGTAATTCTGTTGTGGACTTTGAAAGTTGTCAACGTAATATGAGGTGTGTAATGGATTCTAAAATGTATTTTTTGTGTATCTTTAAATAACAAATAAAAAACTTGCGTTTCTAAAAGAACAGATAGTTTCGTGTACTAAAAAGTACGTAACCAATGAATTCAATCTTGTTCTTATGCAAAAGAGTAAAATCAATTTGAATGACCTTGACATGAATATGTATGTAACATCAGTGCATACAATGAATGAATAACTTTATCATTTGAAAGAAAAATAATAGAAATAAATAAAAAGCAATACACAAGTGTTAAAATCGTTTTTAACTAGGTCAATTTAGTTTCTTAAAAAATTGGAAGGAAATATGCATGTGCGAAATACATGACAAAAATGAAATAGAAATTGAAAAACGACTAACGTTCACAGTTTGGAGTACAATTAGAGGTACGTGGAATAATATAAATAGAAAACAATATATGAACGATGACTGAAGTGAAAGCAGTTACTCGCGTTCCAAGGATATGAAATTGTATTAGCATTGTTAGCCGTTACTTAATTTTGTAACATATATATTGTTAAAAAAAATATTTGAAGGTTCGTTGACATTTAAAGAATCGGTGCCAAATATCAAAGCTTTTCCGGTTCGCGGCTATGAATAAATAAAAAAAATAATTTAAAATCAATAAATAAATTTTATAAATGCAATTTTCATATAATATCAAATGCCAATGATAATTTATTAAAATGAGTAATTTAATCCTTTGAAACTACTATTTTGAACTCTCATTTCTAACACACTTTAAAACTTAATTGCAATATTATTAGGAATTTGTCTAGAATAATAAAAAAAATTCTTATGAGAATGAACTTGAAACACATAGTACATCATCACTTATTATAAATACTGATAAGACCCACATATTAAAACAGACAGGATCCACATATAATGATTGGAATAAACAGGAAAATATATTGTAACTTTTAATGTAATTTTGCCCCAAGGAAAATATAAAAGTAACGACATTATATTATTCAAAGAAATCGATTGCTCCAAAACTCGCAGAGTAAGCTAAAATATTTATATGTTCCACCATTTCAGAAGGAAAAAAGAATAATTACAATATCAGTCAGCTGTACGCTTGTCTTTAGACATCGTTTAACGTAAAGCTTTACATTTGACATGGCGTTAAGCACAGTAATCCAGATAAATTTCAGTAATTACCATTCAAATATATGGACGATGTATTTCACTATAAAATTGTTTTATATTTTTATTTCGTATATCTCTGGATACATTAATTGAAAACAATTTATAAGGATTTAACGACTGCTTACTTCAGTATTTTAAATAACGAATTTGTATTCTGTTCTAAAATTTTTTTTAAATCTTGAAAACGTCCAAAAAAATATCATCCGCCACTTTCGTAAGCACTTTCCTAGCTAATGGACAGCTACGAAATTGATAAAGCCAAATTTATAGGAAAACAACGTCACTAAGAGTTTACCTAAAGATTACGGGAAAATTTTAGCGTGAATTCTAAATTTCATAGTTTTGGAGATATGCCCCAAATTTGCATACACACCGTGGCAACTAACATTATTAATGGAAAATAATTTAATAAAAATTCTACGTACTATTAAATGTTTATAAGTGTCTAAATGTAGTGCGAGTTTTACTCTTTATTGACATGGTTATTATAAACTAAGCTTTCAAGTGAACATAAAAAGTTAAGCGATCGCAATAGCATTTTCCGATATATCTTGAAACAGATTCAAAAGTTAGTCTACTAAAAGCTTAGAATGCATCTTAAAATTAGCTTAGGGCCCTCAATAAATATTTAATTAAAGTAAAGATCGATTGAACTTTGCTTATTGGTTATAAGGTAAATATAAATAAAAAATAGACAATCATCATAATGATATACTTTGTTAAGTTGTAAAAGAAACTTATGTAGATAACTGCTCCGGAAAAAAATACCCGAATACAAGACTGTTTTTTCAACCCTAAATCACCTGAAGTAATACAATACTAGAATACCGCACTTTCACCACAAATAAATTTTTAAGAGAACATAATTTATCAGTTCATATTTTCACACAAAGCAACATCTCAAAATGGTAATAAGTAATTAGAAATTAAAAATTAGTTTTAAATTTTGACAAGAGTTAATTTTGACAAGAGTTAATTTTAAATTTTGACAAGAGGTCATATCTGTTCTCCATTCAGTCGCTACTATATGGTAGGAAAATATTATATTTCATTAAGCTTTTGTTTTTATTTATTTTTTCTTGTATTAAATATATTTCAACGTCAAGGCTTTAGAATTATTTTATCTTTTTCTATTTTTACCTATTGTTCATTAAATTTTGCCAACATTATCGTTCGCGTGGCTTTTGAGTCAAACAACGGAACTTATATAAAAGTTTTGATCTCTTGAGATACAGAAGAAATACATTTATTTGATACGTTGCGACGCAATATTATTTTTTTAATTTTTATGCTATTCAATTTCTACTAAGTTTTACTAAATAAATTACGTTATTTTTTGAGTTAAACAGCAACTTGGCATTTATTTCAATTATAACATATGTCTACACTAAGAAAATAATATACTATTTATAAAAATCTATTTAGATACTTAGACGTGATTGAATAATAGACATCCAAAGACAGTACACGGTACCCTAAGTAATCCGGCATTTCAGTTAATTAGTTAGCATGTGGTAGTACCATTTTCCCAAGGCAAAAAATTTTTCTTTTTGTCGCGACACGTTATTTTAAACATACAAGTAAACTTGAAAAAAATCTCATCACACTCATAATAAAATATTCATTGACTCATAATCCTCATTTTTCCTATTGTACATAACAACTGGCAACCAGACCGGCTTCACACGGGTTAACAATTTTTTTCTAAGCGACCAGTGCCAATGCATGGGAGTCCACGCGTATAATGTTGATTACTTAAAGCACATAACAGTAAATTTCTTTCTAGTTATATAAATCGTTTCAAAATAATTATATATATTTATTTTATCGATTTAGATGAAATTCAGTTAGTTGGTCAAGATCAGTATAAAATTTAACATAATAAGGATTAAGACAATTTTTTTGCAATAAGCTTGGTAAAATTGAATTCAAAAATTTTGTTTTTTTAACATTAAAACATTTATTGTGAATTGTATGTAATGTTACCATTAATTCCATGTTTGGTATAAAAAATAAATATTTTCACTTACTATTAATCTAGTCACTTTTTATATGCATACCGTTAGGAATGCAATTTATTTTAGTGATTAGATTAATTATGTTTTAGCATGCACCGAATATAAACCACGTTTCACATAAATTTGTAGACTTTTAATTTTATATGACACTTTTTACACGTTAAATCTAATTGTCAGCTTTAGAGTGAATTGATATGATTTATGATAGGCTGGTATTCACTTTGACGGCAAAACATTTTTACAATTGATGCTGAGTGTAAGGAAAACTATTTAGTGCCAATACTGCTCCGAATTTAAAGTATACATTTAGATAAGTTTCAATATAATATGTGCGATTGACAATTTCACAAAAACAATTGAATCTCTGACGGCATCTCATATTGCAATTCTACTTTACTTAATTCGCTTTGTCAATAAAATACTTAAAATTTATTGTGAAGATATTTTATACTAATCACATAATTAAAAGCATTTATGATAAAAATCAGTACCAGAGGATTAATAAAAATGAGGTTCGAAAAAAATCAGCGACAAAGAAAATAATTAAAACCTACGAACGCGACAAGACCTGTTCCAAATATTTTACGATCTTGATTCTGAACCCATAAATCCAACAGCCAAATAAATCAAAATATAGCAGCGCTTTCAAAAGTGAGTTAAGTGAGCTCAATACTTTTCTCACTTATTTGAAGAATGAAAATGAACAGACTGAAATATTCAAAACGTAAATTTTCTGGAATATAATAAGAATTTTTTGCAAAATTTAATAAAAAATAGATTGGTTGATGCACTTGAAGCAATTCATTATAAATATAAAAAAATTTATGTAAATACAAGATCATTTCATCACGCAATTTCATCTATGAACTTAGGATTATTTTTTTCAATTTTTAAGAATTGCTCTCTCTATGGTTATAAGCAGTTTTCTAAACAGCGCATAATCTAAGAAAGAGAAAGCAGCAAATTATTTTTTTATAATTTATCAGTAATAATTGAATTTTCGCGGAAGAAATACGATAACAGTATGATTATATAAACATATTATTTTAGTCTATTCAATTGTCACTAAAAAATGTAAATTGAGGCTGTATCTTCATTATCACGTACATTTGCAGAATATTATGGTAAAATTTCGTTTTAATATTTTATTGGTTGTTCTCATCAGGAGTATAATCAAATTAATGCAAGGATGTGATCCATTTTGTTGCACTACGTATTTATTTAAAAATTAGTAACAAATTTCCACTTATATTATTATTTATTTTTTTGCCTTTTAGTAATTTTGTTGAAATATCAGGACAGCTACAAAAAAAATTAAATATTTGTTAATTTAAAATGGGCCATTTTAATCATTCATCAGAGCATATCAGAGCTCGTTTACAAATAAAATAATCATTTCAACACAACAAATATGGTAAAATACGTATCGTCAATAAAATAATAATTTCAAAACTACGAATATAGTAAAATAATAATTTCCCACAGAATATATAGAAATACTTTATATTATTAGCCTCTAAGCTTTCTAAAAATTTCCAATTTTTTATGTAAATTTTATGTAGCATAAGACAACTCGGCATCTCCGAAGTAATAATTTCAGTGTCCGTTTAATAAAAAGCTTCTAGTCTGCGATAGGTAATGAAATGCCCTTAAATATTTTGAGGAATGGCAAGATATGGCAAATAAACCGAGAAGTTACAAACTTATTACGAATGAATTCTGTTTCTTATACTTTCTAATGAGAAAAACGGCATTTTGTTTCGACAGTAATAAGTGAGTCATCATTAACTTCAAACGAAAAGATTATACACCAGAATGGCCCCCCTAACAATGTTTTTAATTTTTCCAGACAGATAAAATAATTCAATTACAACTTTACAACGTACTCTTTCGCAACGTACTCTCTATGTACATGTCATTTGATAATTTTAGAGTTATTCATAAACTGAAATGATTCTGTTACAATGCTCTAGCTAAACGACATATAATGTAACAAATAAAATGGAAGAAAACAAGAGATGTAATTTGTTTATGTTAGTATTAGTATAATTTTACATCCGTTTGATGTCATGGTTAATAATCAACATACAATGCGAAATTATTTAATTTGATAATTTTTAGGTACACGATTAATACGATATACATTATAATAATAATATGGAAGAAAGAATGGGAGGAAAAATTTGTTGGCATTATTATATGTATAATTTTATGTTGGTTTGATGGCATGATTAATAATCAACATATAATACGAAATTACCTGATTTGATAATTTTGTAGTTGCTTATAACATGAAATGTTTCTATTGCAATGCTTTAGCCATGCGACTAATAATTAATACATAATACGAAATTACCTAATTGATAATTTTGCATGCGTCACATTCATTTTAGGTTATAACTAAATAAATTTATAACCTGAAATGAATGTGCAATATTATGATATCTCACGGCCTTAATTTACCACTAAATGATAAGATATAATTTTTAAGACATATTTTTGCACTCATTGGCGTAAATGTTTTATGCATAACATTAATCAATACAACAAAGTTTCCTGTGTAATTTATTGTTTCTTGTTCATGTCCAAACAAAAGTAAATTATAATTGACAAGTAATATTAATATTATTCTCGTTATTATAAGTGTGGTTTTATTAAACAAAATCGTATGCAACTAACTTATGTTTTGAATCCATCCGGATTACTTGTCAAATTCATTTGAACACATTATTTTATATTTTTGAAATTTTAGGCTTCCGTTTCTTATTTAATGCCGTATATTTTAGTTTTTTATTGATAGTATATTTAATGTAGTCGCAGCCGTTAATATACCTATTTTTTTGCAATTGAATAAAAAACACATTATTACAAATTTATTAAAATTCAAAACACTATTACAAAAAGAAATTAAGAAAACTGTTAGAGCGGTTTTACGTTTGAGAATTAAAATAGTATATTGCTTTTAATCTTCTACCATAAATATCATGCTGGTTAAAGTGAAATTTATTTTCTATGATAGAAATTTGCATAATAAATGGAAGACTTCTCTCATAGAAGATTGTTCACATTCTCAAACATAACGGTTCGTAAAATATAAAAAAAATTATGAAAGTTCTTAATATTTTTAGGCATTGTAAAATAACGTTGTTACTGTTAACGTTGTGATTTACACCATATATTTGCTGTCCTTATAAGAAGATGGAGAAAGCTTCATCAAGGAACTTTAATGCGCAGTAATATAGTTAATTGAATTATACCTGCCAGATTATCTATCTTATATATAATTTTAGGAACTGGAAAGCTAGCATTGTACTTTTTCTTACTGGTTAATAAAATTGTTAAGACATTGAATGATAAACTAACGTATTTTCAAATTAACAAAGAATTTTCGGAAAATGTATTCCAGTAAAAAAACAGACTGAAATAAATTGTCCTTCAAATGGGACTGATATTAGCCCACAATCAAGATATACAATTTAAATCACTGTAGGAATAGAAAAGAATAAAAATAATATGAATGACGAAATAAGTAAACAGTTGTAATATGTTATGATTATGCAAAAAACAAAAACGTATGTGTGTAAGAAATAATTGGCAAAAAGTAATGTAGAAATTTAAAAAAAAAAATTTAAATTTGCCAATTGAAAAGATAGGTTGAAGTACGTGTAATTATAAATAAATTGTACGGAATAAGATCAAACGAAAGAGGATCAGTAAAGTTAATGAAGTTATGAATGTTTCAAAAGAGACACCGTAACCTGGAATCACTTCTTAAACTCTTAATCAGCATATACCTTTTGAATGAAAGTACTAACAATTTTTAACTAACCTAATAATTACAGCATTTATCTCAGATAGTTTTAACGAGATCTCTTGTGGGCCTAGGCTATTCTCATAGATCCATCATCATGGAATATACCATGCCACGAAAATCGATATAATATCCCAACATTGATTATATTGTATTATTTTTTCACACTTATGGAACTTAAGTTTCCACATAAATTGTATTTTTTTCCTTATATGGAGAAAATATGAAGAGCTTCAAGCTTACAGTTTCGAAAAAATATTCTTGAATTTCGTCACAATTTCATAGCTTGGAACATATAAGAAAATTGTGCTAAATGAGATATCAGACGAAATATGGAAAAGTAGATTTAATTGAAAACCAATTAAATTTTAATTAAATGTTGTAGAGCATCTAATTGTGACTTTAGTTTTCCATTTTAATGTTAAATCTAAACCTCAATAATATTGGGCTTAGATATTTCCTTAACAGATTTTGGCATTTTTAAAATTTCCGACATGAAGCAACTGTACAAAATATTATTGCGTGTAGTAACCGTATTATTAGGCAATGAGATATTGATTCAAAACTGTTGATAGTATTTATTACAAATTTATTGAGTAATATTTGCAATTTGAGTGGACATACTTTTATAAGTATGTCATAAGAATGAATAACTTTTCACAGATGTTTGAAGGTCTGGACATTTTCCACGTAATGGTTCCATTTTTAGCAACACGTTTATGTTTATAACTTTAATTTTATTCAAATTAAATAAAAACCAGATTCGTTATTTTATCGTAGAACAGACTTACTTTTACGTACCTTTGGTATAAATTATCTATGTAGCAAGTATAAAAGATGCAAGCTAGTAAATACCTACTTACTTACTTTCTTACTACACATCCGTAGAGAAAATTTTAGCTTTAATAAAATGACAAAGCTTAGAGGATTGTAACGAATGTTACTGAGAGAAATAAACTAAACACTGCGACATCGGATAAGTCCGTGGGATTAAAATAAATGCTACTTATTTTTATTTTTTGCACAATTAATTGCACAAGCGTCTAGATTTCATTTTACGTCTTTCATTTCTTTTTCACGCAAAATTCAGTAAATAGTCCAGTAATTAATTTCTCACAGATATCAGCAAAGACCTTTGCTAATACCCCACCTGAAGATGTTGTAATACAACAAAACCTAGGTCGTGGTAAAGAAATTAAAGAAAGTAGAAATAATACTACATCACGTAGTTTCATTTATTTGTGAATAATGAATTTCTACAAAATTATCGCCAAATATATTCAATAATTCATTTCTTTTATCCTCATTTTATGTTGATCGGGTGGTTAGAACACAAGTGGTATAAAACCCAAATATCTATAACGACACTCACTTCCTTAATTTTTCATGCATTCTTAGTCGGGATAGAATCCAGCAACGCAATTTCTATTACAGTGTAAAACGTTTAATTAGTCAAATTTACAGAGATTATATTATACGAGGAAAGAGTCATATGAAGTTTTAAAAATAATTAACAAAGCATCACACAACGAGATATTTCTCCAATGAAATCTTTTTTCCCACTTCACCGATCTTTATAGTCAGAGAGCGGGCAATTTCCATGTAATATTCATAAATTATACTTTTATAAATTATCCTCGTTTATCAATTTTCCTATTAACGATCGTGCAGAATATAGTGTGCATACAGACAGACGGACGTAGCTAGGGACTTTGTTTCATAATATAGATTGATGAGTACTCAATTTATTGAGGGTAATGGCGACAAAGGTTATACAATTTCTATAGTGTTGAATGAATAAAATAAAGTGTAAATCTATGTTTTAATAAAGCTAGTAATTTACGGCTAAGCTATTTGAAGCTAGTTATTTGAAAAATTTTAAAAAACGTGACTTAACTTAATATTATATCCTGTATTATTTTTAAACCAATTTATATTTTGCCCGGAAATTTTCATAATAAAATTTACTACAAACCCCAACTTCATCAAACGTCTTTAGTGAAAAATACTATCACACAGAATATAAGTATTATCATTACATACTAAAAGCACTTAAAATATTAGAGGTTAACAATTAATCCGCAAATATCCAAATAGCTAAAATACAAAAATATTTGGATGGAATTTTTAGGAGATATATTAAATACCAAAAAAGAAGGAATTTGCGGTATTCCCTAAAAGACCTAATAATAAGGGCTATTAAACATTTTTTTCATAATTTTAGAACACGCTAAAAAATATGTCCTCCCGTCCTTATTTCTAAAATTTTTAAATCTAATATAAGAAAAAAATAAGTTACAATTAAATGAAACTACGTGATGTAGTATCATTTCTACTTCTTTTTATTAAGTTCATTACCACGACCTAGGTTTCGTTGTATTACAACATCTGCAGTAATACTACGTCACGTAGTTTCATTTAATAGTGAATATTGAATTTCTACAAAATTAACGCCAAATATATTCAATATTAAAAAAATAAGTGTTTTTCAAAAGCTTAAGCAAAGGTTTTAGGAAAACTACAGTGATTATCCAAGATCTTATTTTTATATAAATATGCACCCTGTTTCCACATTTATGAAAGACTTAGTATATTGTTATTATTGATTAATATGTTTGTATAGTCTAATAGAAATACTATGTAGCCTTAAATGTTTATGAGCGCTCAAATATATGGGCAATTCTCGTAGTGCCAGTTTGTATCGTGCTTGACAGGTTTTTTTTAATATGTATGAATCTATTTCGTGACTTACAACAAATTCCAATTTTATTGAGACAAATGTAAATAAAACTACAAAAACTGTTGATTCAGTTATGATATTCGCTTTATTCCTTTTTTATAAGAAGACGAAATTTATATAAACGATTTTTAGAAAATTTTGCACACGCACAAAAATCAGGACGTAATGAAAAGCACTTGCTTCAATTATAGGTTGTCTGATGTGACGTAGCTTAAAAATATATATTACTAGCTTTATTCTGGCGGCACCTTTAACTTGAAATTTTTATTAAGTAGTTGGGATTTGCCTCTAATTTAATGATATAATCGCCCCATCCATATAAAAATAACGTTTAACCAATGGTATATATACTTTGCACCACCTATTAATACATCGCAATACTAAAATTTTGTACGCATGAATTATACACACCAAATTAAGCGGTAATTCGTTGGTTAGTTGCAGAATTATTAGGTATTTACGAACATGCAAACGTCTGAAATTATAATAATAGTAATATACTAAACCAGGGACAGTAGGTACCTCTCCCCATGGATGCCATTAATCCTAATAAACATGGTAAGCAATATTTTTCACGTACATTAATTTCAAATAACATACTTGAAATCGTCTAAATTTTATGTTAAATATTTTATATATTTAAGTTTTTTTAAGGTCGGGAACCTAAATATTTTAAATATTTTTATATTTATTGTGCACTATTCCATTTAAAAAATTCACCACTCCAAAATATAGCCTACAATATAAACATAAACCAGTATTTCTTCAACAATTCTTGAAATTATCAACTAGTTATATTAGAGATAAAAACAACAATAAAAAAATAACGAATTTACTAAAATATCATTTCTGAATAAAAATGGACTGAACGACATATCAGGAGAATGAGGTAAGAATAAATTCAAACGAAATAGCTGCTTGGTACTTAAAGAAAGTTTTGGTTAAACAATGTCATTATTGTAAATATAGTTTTTTAATATTATACCCAGGTCATTTTTGAGCAGTAGTAGTAGTTCTCCTGTTTTCTGATATCTGACCAAGTACCATAACTTATACCAATTGATGAGAAATTAGATAACCTCGCTTGATAATAAATATATGTTTCACTTTTACGCAATAGTTATATACTTTCCTAAATTATGATACCTGTGGCATATTTGCACTATTTACTACATATTTGATATTAGATGTGCTCGAGACTTCGTACAGGAGATCACTGAAATACTTACAGATGCCATTTTTGCAAGTACACTTTCACAATTTATCTCTGGCTACGTACATTTTGCCAATATACATCCGGGTGGAAAATGTCATAGTGCGATTTAAAATACATAAAGCGTCATCTATGATACATGCGTATGCTATGCACATATTTGTATAAATACAACGCATCGAGTGGCTAAGTACTGTTTTGTTGTTGTTGCATTAATGCAATAGAAATGAATTCATATCTACTGATTGAATAGACCGATTGCAATAATTTAATGGAGGTATTTCTAGTTCTCCTTCTCATTTTTCGTAAAACTGCATTAATATTAGGTTCATGGATTTTACATGATACCTACACAACCAAACACATATCCTACGTATTTCCTTCCCCACTCTTCCCTACTTAACAACATATTTTAATATGTTCATGTGAAGTTTATAGTCGTACAGGAGTAGTTAATATAATCCGTTTCTCAGGGTCAGTATTTTTTATACGATGTAGGTGAAAGGTAATTTTTCTTCCTTTAGTATATTACGATACGAGTATTTTCTCCAATTTTGCTAAATTTATCTAAGCTCCGAAAATATAGTCAAATGAAAAAATAGACCTGCCTTCATCAACATTTCAGTTAGATTATATTGTATTAATGTACATTTGTTTAATGAAAACCAGCTTCTTGCAATGTATTTATTGCCAAAATTGCTAAAAAGAGGGAAGTTTTGAGGATTTATTCTAAACCATAATGCTTTAATTTTAAATGCCGGAAAATTAAAAAATTCTCATTTATTTTCCTTTAATTTGATTTAAACCAATGTAACATTTGAGAAAAAACTAATTTATTCAAAATTAATTTAAAGACCGTCTAAAATAAGAACCTCAGTCTCTTAATTTCAAAGTAAATCATTACCGTTTTGATTTATTTGCAGATACTTAAGTTCAGTATCGCGGACATTTCAACTGTACGCATGAACAAGGAATATGCAACATCCAAAGGTAAGATATGTAAATATTTTTAGTAAGTTTGGTTATTTGAGGATAAACATCAAAATAAAACGTTATTTTGTAACATTCTATATCTGATGTCATATTATTTTAAAAAAAGTCGAGAGGTAAGGCGGTATGCGTGAATGGTAGGAAACAAGTGTCTACATTGTCCCTAAAATATCGGGTTTTTGTGATAGCTTGCCATGACTGATTAGGAAGACGTCCGCATTTGTATTCTAGCGTAATCAGTTTAGAAAAGTATGGCCGTAAAGTTACTAGACTGTTAATTGACATATTTATGTTAATACCGCAAAAAAGTTTTGTTTTAGTAAACGAACTCAATTATAATTTTTTCAAAAGCCAGATCGTATTCTGAAATATATTTGTTTACAACGGTTGCCCTTAAAATTACTTGACCCTTAATTGTCATATTTGTCACTGGTACTTAAATATATCACTTAAATTAAATTTATCCTAAATTGCTTGCTTTCATAATACGTGTAGTAAAAAGAAGGGCAGAAGAAGCAAGCGAGTCAACAGTATAGAATTTATTAGGAGAATAACTTTCCGTATTTACTAAATTGTTTTTACAATATCGTTGTTATATATTTCCACACTGCATTTTTTTTTAATTTACAGGCAAAAACCGTAAGAATAACTAAAGCTAGAAGGCAAAATAATAGTAGGCATTATTTATTTAGAACAATGTTTAATTATAGTTCGGCATAATTCCTTTTATGTAACTGCAGCCCATCTACATATGTATTGCAAAAGATGGGAGAGTAGCCATATATTAACAATTTACTTTTAATTGCAATATATGCGGTAAAACTATGATTTCAACAAAACAAATCTGATAAAAATAGGCATAAACCAAAAAGTCGTTGCTGGTGTAGTATCTATTGGCGGTTTTACAAGTTAAATACACTTTTATGTCATGTCGATATTTTACCTACCTCTTTAAGAATGCACAAATCTTACCACGATGACAAGTGAAGTTGGGTGGAATAAAAGTTTGTCACGTAAACGCACCGAAACTTCTAAGGCTTATTAGACATTTATTAGAATCTATATTTTAAAAATTAAAAAAAAACTATTAATGATTGCCTATTTATCTAAAATGGATAATAAAACAAATTTTGGTAGTAGTGTAGAAAAATTCAAAAATTCAAGTTCAATCTCAATGTCAAAAGGTAAGATATACAGAAATACTAAAAAATGTCATTGTATGTCTTAGGTAAACATTGTATTAGGTTGTTATGAAAAGCCTACATTGCAAGCTATATTGAAGTAGTAACCTATATTAATGAAAGAAAGTGTGGAAAAAAAAGTCTTAAAACGTTAAGTTACATTGCGATTTAATAGTTCAGTTGTTATGAAGTAAAATTTCATATTAATTTATATATTGAGACAAACTTTTCATAAAAGGCTTAGTGGAAAAATTATCAAAGAAACCTTTATTAAACTGTAAAAGGTTTTTCAAATGATATCTTACTCCACAGCGATTCTCGTTCAATTTAATCAATTTGGTAATTCTTTAGCATTATCCAATATATCTTTATACACATGTACATACATACACATATTGTTAAATTCACTACCATTCCTTTGCTTTCCCGTTGTTAGGCAATTATACAACAATCCAGCAAGAGTTTAGAAATAGAATAGCAAAAAATACAGAAAGTTTTTTTAAAGTTCTTATATCTATGAATAATATCATTTTAATTATCACATTTCATACGGTTAAAGTATAAGTTTCTTGAATAAACTTTATTATATGTAAAGCAACTTTCATGAGTAAAGTTGTCAGAGTAATATTTTCGGGACATATTTACGTCTGTTTCGTCAAAAGTTGCGCGCTTATGACAGGTAATCAAATGGTGTAATATATTTCCTACAAAATGACAAGAGACGGAAAGTAAGCAAAGAAATTTCAAACTTTTCATAAACAACTTCTCTCAGTGTGATACTTTAAAAGACAAACGGCGATTCATTTTGGCTGAAACAAAAATAAATATTTTAATTTAATAACTTAGTTTTAATGTGGTATAAATTTAATTAAATTCTATTAAATTAAATTCTATAAATTTTATTAAATTCATTATTATTTAATTTATTGAATAAATAATAGCTTGTGGAATTGTAAATTTAAGAGAATTTTTGGCACTTTTAGTAAGAATACTCATTTCTGTATACAAGAAATTATTAAGAAACCTATCAATACAACGTCGAATAGAAACGCCAATTTTCAAAAGGAAATATATATTTATTGAGATAAAATTACATTTTAGAATATAAAGGTGATTTAACTAACCACTAATTCATTTATTGAAAAGATGAAAAGCTTTTATTTAAACCTTTAATAATTATATGAGCATATTAATGTATGGGAAAATATATCTATGCGGAGGAACTCTAAACAAAAATTTTAATATAATTTTAAAAAGTTTTATTAGTAACTATAAGAAAGTGGCGATTATTATTAATATTTAATAATTCAATTTAGAGACTTTTAACATAGAAATTATTTTCAGAGATTTAAAGCTGTAATTCTCGTATCAATTGCTAAAAACCCATTTACAAGGACATTAACAATATTACTAAGTAATGTGTTTTGATGGGAAAATTGTTTTCGACGTCATTTTTCAGGATATTTGACCGAGATGTTTTCGGAAAATATATTTAAGAAAACAAAAACTAATTATTTTGGCATAAAAAGTGATGAATTTTTCAATAGCCCACTTAATTATTTTTAATTAACTTAATATTAAAACTGTGATGAAAACTGAGTTACGTACAATTAAAAAATTAAATTCTATTTAGTTCAATTCGTGATTTTTAATTAAGGTAGAAAATATAAATTTAAAATAAAGAAAATCAATTTTGTCGAATTTGGTTAAGGTATTAAATTTTATAGCCTGGAAAAAGAGATATCCCTTGTGCAATCATTTTAATGACAACACATTTTTTAATTTTCTTGGCACTCGTATATTGCATTTCTAATCAATCGACGGTAAATTAATATAACTCAATTATTCCTATATAACAAGTAGTTAACAATTTTTTTATCAATAATGTTATGTTATGAGTTGGAAGACATAACTCAAAGTAGGTACATGCCCAACTAACCAGACTTTTAATAATACACGCTAAAACAGCAGCATTAACAACAAGATAAGTTAGCAGTAAGACAGTTTGGTAAACAAGTACTTAAATCCTAAAGAACATCACGAAATCAATTTTATTCGTGTAGAATTAAATATAAGTAATCTTATTCCAGGATATTTATAAACATCATAATATTATTTCCAATTTTTTTTGAGTGGTGTATCGTCTCTTGAGAGTATTTAAGATTGTTAGTACATAAAATTCTGTCTCAATATCTACATCTTTAAGCTTTCGCCTCAGTATCACCTTCAATATACCATAAATTGTAGTAATATTATTTAGTCTGACTTTTTTTCATAAAATACATTAATCTCTACCAGTTTTATTGTTTGAATATAAACATTTCCAAATATTAGAACACCAAAATTGCTACGATTGAATTGATTTACTGGCAGCACTTTTTATATAGTTTAAAGGTAATTATTTGTTTGTTTAATCTCTCGTTAAAGGAAAAACTTCCAGCTGAAATATACTTAGAATAACAAAAATCGTAGAAAGGTATAGCAAAATTTTATTAGAAATAAATGTTATCTTGCCTGTAGGATTTACTTATATAAATAAATACTGGTATATTATAGGGATACAAGGAAACCTATAAGTTAGGAAAAGTATATTTCCGTATCAACAAGCATTTTGTGCATTCTAAGAGAACTAGTTCTTTGTATTCATATTATCGGATGACATATGACGATATATTTATATATATATATATATATATATATATATATATATATATATATATATATATATATGTATATATATACGTATATGTATATATACATATATATATATATATATATATATATATATATATATATATAGATATATAAAGCTTCCCAAAGTTTGCTTCTTACCTCTGATTTTTAATAAATCTGAAACTTCGACTCGAACAAAACTATAAAATTATTTACAATCATTTTCTTTTTGAATAATTAAGAATAATTCTCTCATTAAGGCAGTAAGATCGGTTATCATTTTCGCCTATCTTTAGTGCGAATGACGTTGATCAGCATAGTTTGAATTTTTAAGCAACTGCCTTCACTATAAATTGTCAGCAACACTAAAAAGAGCCATCTGCTATATGAGGAATAAAGGCGAATTAATTGTGAGATATACAAGCTAATTCATTACATAAAGGGACAATAGTCCGTTCTGAAAGCGGTTGTATTTTGTCTTCCGCATTTGTACTGAGGCCAGCATCTCAAGATTATTTTACTTATGACGTGCATGTTCTAAACAATGCAAGGATTTTATTGTAAGGATATAAAAAAAAACTCAATTTTGTTACAAATTGTTTGTAATGCAGTTTCAAATATCACAAATATTCTTTCCCAATTCCTTCTCTTCGGAATTATTGAAACCAAATTTTACTATGCTGGCGAATATAGATACATTATAAAGAATTATATTTATTATTTTTAAATAGCTTAAAAGTGTATGTACTCAAATATTTTCATGTATCGAACTGTATATGCAACCTGCTTAGAGAAAGTCATACTCCTATTTAGCAAGTTTTACTAAATTTTTCAAAACAATTTTATTTCTCTTTTCTTGACTGCCATATTTTAGTTATTATGATTCCCATCCAAACTGTGCCGCAATGAACCATTTAATAAAGTGCATCTCACAGAATGATTTGAATATACGCAATACATATTGTCGGCGCTGGTATTAAACGTTTGCACGATACCTAGAAAATATATTCGTTTCATGTAAGTTTAGTGTTAAATTAAAAAAAAATCGTTTTAGTTTTCGAGTATATTATCATATTAAAATAACTACTATATTATATGATGTAACGTTTCACGACATTTCTCACAGTGAAGTTGTAAAAATATGTAATTTAATTGTAACCATTTCAGTAATAATATGTAACTTAATTGTAACCATTACATGCATTGTAATGTATATTTCTATTCTCGCTATGCGTTACACAAATCTGTGTGTGTACACTCGCTTGGAGAAGGGAAATGGGTCTTGTACATAGCATGTGCATGTACATGTGATATGGCTTCTTATGATCGGTTTAATCAATAATTTAAAAACACTCAGCAAGCATTGGAGTGCAATGATTAGATAGAAAATATATACAAAACTGCTTAGGAAACTCATTTTATTTCCACCTTTGCAATTTACCCTAGTCGTAATTTTTTTCTTCAAATGATTCTAAATTGCAATAAATGTCACACGAAAAATGTGTTCTTAAGAAGAGACGCAATTTTTTAAATTCCCTTTTACTCAACTGGTCCATTGATTTATTTTTGTTCTTTTTTACTCTCGTATCAGATTGTGAAAACCCATTCTAAGTTATGTTTCTCATTAAAAGTCACTTTATTCTAACTTTTACAAATATTGTGCTATGACATAACACCATTAGTAAAATATTACAGATTTGTATTCAGATTTGCCTCACATTTTATTTAAAATATATGTTTTGGATGAAAGACGTGTCGGAATAATTACAGGTAATATTTGTCAAGTCTCGTGTTAGATAATTGATTTAAAATATTTCTATCTGGCAAAATGCATGTCAGAACGTACAAAATTAGTCATGTTCAAATGTTTAGGTCTCGAGTCTAAGATTTGACTTGAAACATCTCTATGTGGTCAAATGTGTGTCGAAATATACAAAAGTCGGGTTTTGTGAATTTTTCTTAAATCCTAATGTTTTATTTACAACATTTCTATCTTGGTTTCTCCCTTGATTGAGTACTGGTAGATTTGTCTAGATGCATTAGAATTTTGAGCTTTTCTAGCTTTATTTAAGTTGACTAATATACTCTATTTTTTAAATATTTATATATTTCACAAAATTATTTTGAAAAACCTTAATTAATATTTTTAAGTTAGAGTGCGTAACGAAGCTTATATACACTATTTACAAATATTAATACTCTTTTTCGTCATGTAAATTTATTACCAAGAATGTCTTTCTCAAGCTTGAAACTATCGTGAATGTTCCATAAATTATAAAATTTGGAATTATGGCGGCAATTTTTTAGTAAAATTTCGGTAAAATTTTAATAAACGTATATTTCTCATAATTTTTACTTTAGCAGTTTCGAAAATGGTGGAGGGCGGGCGTAAGTTTATGGACATTTTATCTAGAAAGAATTTTAACTTTTTCTTAAAAGCATAGTTTCCGGATGTTTACAACTTGTTCTTTCAAATGATGTTCCGCAATAAAAAAAATCCTTATAAATGGTCTTCAAACGTGAAATATTGAAACATTTGCAGGTTAATATATTTTATCATTATGTCAATTTAAGTTTCTACATCAAACAGTTTGTGAGTAAATTTTTTTAGACAATTTTAGGAATGTCTCTAAATATTTCACATATAAATATTTCACAATTCCAAAATAATAATTTTTTAATCTTTACAGCTTTCTCCTTTAATGCGCAGAAAGAAATGTTCTACTATTTTGTCTGCTTCTGTTAAGATTCTGTCTAAATATATTTGAGTAATTATATATATCCTATTGAAGTAAATGCGGAACAATTTGCTTTACTACTCTGCTAAAATTAATTGGTTTCTGAAATTATAACTTGAACAAACTAAGAGACACGTGTATATTCTTGTAAGGATTTTGTTTTTTTCCCTTTTAAGGCATGAAACAAAATTTGAAGAACTTTTACAGAAACATGTAAATGTTAAACTATACAATCAACAAACACACAAACTGACACACATCACATACTTACGAGGCACGTGTGAAAGCATGCAAGCATATACTTATGCACGCATATAAGTCTGCACGCAAGCTCGCACCATCGCAGATACGCAAGCATGTAACCGCACGTTATAACTGGATATATCATAATAAAAATATCAGAACTTATTATCTTAAATCTACATACAATTTGTTTATAAAAAAATCAACTGCACCTTGCTTATGCAAGCGAAAACGAAATGAAGAACTGAGGTGAGGCAACAAGCAGATTAATCGGGCTCGCAATTTGAATACGTCAAACAAGATGAAAAAGTAATTGCGCCTGTTGACCGAATCACTTCGCAGCTAGAGCATGGGTATAAATGCCAAGAAGACTTTATATGATACCAATACATAACCGGCGATGCCGGTAAATCCACAGAATGGACTATTGTGTTCATGCACATATTATCAGATTTAATTTAGGAAACTATATAAATGTAAGTGAATACCTGAATGCACAAATCGAATTTTGATGTATTCTATTAACTTACTTTCTATGAAGACATAAAATATAATTTATTTTATTTACTTTCTCCTCTAGTCTTCCTCGCGATTTCTAAATAAGTCGGTCTCTCTTTACCTTGCAACGTTATTTAGTGTTACCTGATTTCTGTTACATTTTGGTTGTTGATCGTACGTATAGTTCCAGAGACTAGGACTAAAAACTATTTCGATTCATCGCGGCCCCGTTCCTGTGAATTGTAATATAATATAATACCTTCGTTAAAGGTGTGGGTTTCCAAGCACAAAAAGACTTCGGAATCAGACGTGCGGTTCAAGAGATCAGCGCGAACGAACTACAAAGAGTATAGATTGTATTGATCGTACTGAAAAAAGTTCCTAACTTCATTACGGCCCTTCAAAATTGAATATTTAATTCTGAGGCAATTTAGGTTAAACTTAGGGAACAGATATAGTGTTTCAAAAAGTTTCATATTTGAAATACCTGGAGCTAGCTAAATAAAATTATATTTCCATACCCTCCTTATTGGCAAAATCTTCTTAGGGTTTGCCTATTCATAATTGAGTCTGAACATTACATACTCGTGTAAGTTTGGTTAATATAAACTATGACTACTGTAATTAAACACTCACGGTAGGTAGAATTTTGTTGCGTAAATTATAATAGTTAGCTAGGAACTATTTCCAGCATTGTATAAAGTACAGATGAATAAAAGTAAGATTTATTTTAAACTTGTTATGTATTTATAATATAGCCTTACGTCATACATCAAAATTCATTAGGGAGATTTTTAAAAAAAAAAATTTTTAAGTTTTAAATTTAAAATAGATTTAAAAATAAGAGGGAATTCCTTAAATTAATTATTATTAAGTGAATAATATTCGTCGTCGCGGTGCTGTGGTGAGTTGTTCATAAGGCTTATGGCCTTTGACGACGCGGCGCACCGCGGAGACCCGGGTTCGATTCCCGGCCGTTCGTCGAACGGGGCTGGACCGATGTTATGGTTGGCCGTAAGAGATTGCTCTCGTAGCAATAAGTCCACCATATATTTCAGTTAGATACATTAAAGTAGACAATTAAATAAATATATATTTGACCACGGATCATGTTATACTTTCGAATCTAAATCAGATTACACGTTTCAGTTAATTTACTTATAAGTATTGAATTTTGTACTACACAAAAATACTTTTGATAGAAATATATTTTTATATATTGCGCTACAATTTAATTGAACGTTAACACTATACAAAAGACAAGGCATTTACAGAAGTATACTCTCATTACAAATGATCCTTATATTTTCCTATCCAACGATATATAACGAATCTCATATTTAGCAGAAATTAATATATTAAATATGTAATAATTAAATCTGTATTTTTACTGTTACTTGAAAAATCGTCAATTATTTTAATTATGATTAATTTATGATTTTCTGATCACTCCGTATTCTAAATTACATAGTTTACTTTCATGTATTGAAAGTTGCTAAAAGTTTTCAACATAAATTTAAATTTTCCGAAGCCAAAACCACAGGAGAGTAACAGTTTTGGCGCAATATTTATATGTTTCGTCAAAATTTCAAAGTTTTTGACGTATAACGAAATGGTGTTCACTCTTTCATAGAAAAAAAAATGGTAGGCGCGAAAAATATTGGAAGTTTGTTACTTTTCTTTGCCCTAAAAGACGCAAACATTTTTTTTTCGCGGTAACCAATTGCTAAGATATGTGGTTTATAATTTTCATACTATTTTATCTCGACGATTCGGTGACTAAGGATTTATCGAGTGTTTTTTTATTAACAATTTTCAATATATCCCTAAAAAATTATTGTTTTCACAGTAATAAGCGGAATATGCATTACAAATACTCTAAAACTTGTAATGGTAGGACAGTGTAATATTAGAAAATCTTCATTATTAATTTGGAGAAATAAGCCGATATCAAAACGTGAGAAAAGGTGGTCGTTTAAAATATTAACTCAAGTGTAGTTTGATGCTAAAATAAAATATGAAATGTGGAATAAGCATTCCCAATGAAATTTTATTGACTAAAACACATATTTAAAAAGGCAAACCAAAACTCAAATCGATAAATCCTGTAATGGTTTCAGAACCCTAATAATTAACTGATAACATTGCTTTAGTTTAAAGAAGACACAATTTTATGTAATTACATTTAAAATATAAATATCGGACAAAAGTTTGAACATCATTGTCCCTAAGTTCATCGTTCATTACCCTTATGTGATATTTACCAAAATTTAGCTATAGAAATGGAAGTTTTTATATTTTTATACAACATTTTTCATCCTATTCATACTTATATTCAAAGTGACCTTCATTACATTGTATAGAATTTTTTGGACGAGCCAATTGTAAACAACTTGTTGTTTCTGGAAGATTTCGCCGCTTGGCTTTCTTTTAACACACGACTACATTTAATTAAGCCTAACAGAAAGCTTTGCTGTAGCAGTATACATGTTAAGCTAGATAGGTCTGTTTTAAAATACACTAAGTTATTTGAAATTATTTCGTTCTTTTTTGTATTTACATTTTTCTATAAATAGACCATTTTTCCTGAGAAATTAATTAATCTAATTACGTGTTAAACAAAAATATTCTGAGAAGCCAAAACAATATTAGTAGTACAAAACAATATTACTTACCTTTATAAATGAAACATTACATGTAAACAGCCATTTACAATGCTAACTTCTACTACCTTTAAACTTTAAGCGTCAGAAATATTAGTAATTATCTACTACAGTGGATAATATATGAATATAACCTTAAACATTTCGAAACTTACCTAGGCAAATATTTTATAAACTTATGATGGAAGATTTAACTTCACTCTCTCACTATTAGAATAGCCGTTCATTTAGCAAAAAAAATAATAAACTAATAGAATTATATTTGACATTTTTTAATGAGACTTACTAGCTTATAATAGCTGTATATGATGTGCAATATAGTTGTAAAATAAATTACATACACCCATTACTGTGCAGAAATATACTGCGTTAACGTATATACAACCTTACCATCCCGAAATTTCCACAAATACATATACGGTTTGTAGCAAATTCTAATGACTTCAAGCACTATAAAATTTTCAATGCCCTTGACAACCCAATAAAAATTTAAATTAGTTTATGGACAAAGTTTCTTTTAAGAAGATAAAAAAGCTTTGCTCAAGAACCTTGCTTAAGATTTCTTAAGAACCTTGCTCTTATTTAAAATATACTACCCATGTCTAGAATTAAAAGTCTTACACTTTTAGTTATGATTTAAAATTATGTTCCTTTATATCTTAAATCTGATCGACTCACGCTCAGTGAAATTTTTTGGGGCATTGTCTCATCAACCATTTCATATCTATTTATATTTTTGACATTATTTAAATAAATATCTATATTTTTTTATCCTTATCTCCTACTAATAATATTATATAATTCCTATAATTATACAATTCCTTTTCCCCTACTATCTTTTCCTTTAAAATAAGCGTTTTATATTCGAAAATATAATTATTCCAAATATATTCTCGATAAGTTTGTCCCATGATTTGTTATGTAATCCTTTGTTCACATTAAGGATAACCTTTCATAATCTTCGCGTCTTGTAAATACAATCTGGGCAGACAATTTTATCACCGAAATATATATGGGTTTTAATATAAACGAATAAATGCTTGACTTCTGTTACAGTTACATTAGCAACATTAGTGTCACCCCCCATTCAAATTTTTGGGCATTACAGGTGTCCTTATTATGGAAGACTTTGAGAGCAATTACTCCGAATTCCATATGGGATGAAGGGATTTATCAAATTCACGCAATTAATTTTTCGTATTATTTGTTCTTCTCGTAACATTCGAGCGTAAGTCCTCTATTACGATTTTTCTTTCGAAATACTCGAATCATCGACGTTGTGTTGAAAAATTATATTTCAAGTCTTAAATCGGTGCTAAGGCGATATATCCCTCTACTTTCCCCTCTATCACGTAAATATACATGAACAAACTCACATATGATAGCCACATTCAATCTGGAACCGACTCCAAAAATCTCTGGCAGTAGCAGTATTTTGAAAATGTATTTGTGTTCAATATGACAATTACTTTTTTACTTATATAAGTACAAGTGAAATGAATCCCAACTCACCAAGTTCATTCCTCACCAGTGAGGAGTTCTTGCCAAGAACTTTTGGCTTCAACAGATCCTGGCTACTATCTTTATATAAATCATTTGTCAAAGATAAATCGAAAGAGAAATCAAAATTCGATGAATATTTCCTCACGTTTGGGGAGTTGTTGTCATTACTTTTGGCTTCACAATCAGATGCAGACCCCTGTTTTTAGCTAAAGTATTAAAAAACACTCGATATGATTTCAAACTCCGTAACAAAATTCTCAAAGAAGGGAACTTGTACTCTGATTCGATAAGAAGTTTCCTCAGGATATCTCCGGAAATAAGAGTTAGGCCATGTAAGAGATGGGAAGATGGTGCTTAAAAAAATAGATAATTTTAATGAAAATTTCAGAAACTGCATCCCCCAATTCACACACAATAATTTTTTAATCGATGGTGATATAAATGTTAAGTTTTAAGTAGTCAACAAAGTAAGCTCTAAATCCTATTATTATGTAAAATATTAGTCCCGAATTAAAAAAAAATATTCTGGGACGAAACTGCATTTTTAATTGACATAATCAGAGTATTGTTATCCGTTGTCTTTATTCGCAAGGATAAATTGCAAACACTTTTATTCATTTTATTATAATATTTTTAAATACATTTGCTTTTTTTAGTTTATTTATGTACTTGCAAAACATGGTTAGGCGTCGCAATTTGTCATACTTTAATTTTTTTTATTGTTAATTCAACCAAAATAAAATAGTTTCCAAACATTTTACGAACCAAATGGCATAATGGCTGTCATTGCTAAAAGTAAATGTAGTATGATTACGAAGATAACAGTATAAAGAAATATATGTAGTGAAAAATACTAAAAAAATATCTTAAAAATGGTATAAATACCAGAGAGTATTTTTCTACGCATATTAGTTTTTTATACAATATTATAATGTATATTATAAGTATGTAGTCTCTAATTAAACATTTATATGTCTTTATAAATATCAAAAAATATATTAAATTTTTTAACAACACAATTAAATTTTTCCCCTTTTTAGATTTGATAGCTAATCTTAGTGTATTTTAATGTACTGATTACAAATACGTACTTAGATTTTTCCAATCACCCTCAGTGTTCATGGAAAAGCCCTAAGTATGAAATCGCAAATAAAGCAAATTTTACTAAGTAAACAATTTATATTACAACAAAAAACCTTTACCTGACTTTAAAATATTACAAATACATTCAAATAACGTTCATGCACAACAATATTATCTTCGAATTATGATGGGATGATATCTTATGAAGAGGTCTTTATTAGTAATTGAAACATTTTATACGAACAACCTCCTAAAGAGTTAAAATAGGTTTAAAAATTATATCTGGCCAATATAGATTTAGCAATATAGATTCTGGCCAATGTAGGCCGAGGCATATTTTATTGAAAAATTTGGCAATTTCAAAAATTCAAAATGAAATTTTTCAAAAGGCAATTTCAAAAATTCATAAAAATAAGATTTAAAATTTTTTAAATTATTATTTATATTACAATTACTCTTGACTCACAATGATTTGTTTTAAAAAAAAACATTTCAATTTATTTTTTTTCATGAACGTGAGTAGACTATTACTTGACTATATTTTCAATATAATAATTACCATTTCTCCCTAGCCCAGTCGAGTGGTATTATAAAATGCTAGGGCTATTTCTTTATATATTTTTTGCCTTTTTTCTTTTTCTTTTTCACTTTAAAATTGTTTTTTCCGATTTTGTAAATTTTATATTTTTAGCTTCTGTAACTTTTTTGAATATAGAAAACCACATAGATATTTCACTCTTGACTTCTTCCACCACGGCAAGTATTTTTCATATTCCCCATAATTTTCACTCGATCTAAACAAATATATTTATTTCAGTAACTCCATAAATTTCTTCTTGTTCACCAAAAGTCATACATTTTAACTTAATCCTATAAATTTTACAAAAATTAAATATTCTCTTCAAGTTATTATAATGGCATTTTCATAATTTCTACTAACTTGACCCAAAGCAGGAAAATAATTATTTACAGAGTGACCATTACCATTTTTCACACCCACTAACACAGTGGATCAAATACTTGTAAATGATATTTTTGTGCATTAATATATAAATGAATTTTTAGCGATAATATATAACAAACGGGTTAAAAAATGAAAATCATTATATAACACATAGATGAAGACAGCAATCGTTCAATTTCGTGACGAGTTCGTTTTCGACTAAAATGTGGATTTTAAACGTTAATTTACTCTTACATACTCAAAATTCGTGTTTTCTAAATGAAGTGTTGGTCTGTATAATTTATTCGTAGAAGAGTTTTAGAGAATTTGTAGTGTATAATATTTATTTATATGTGTATTAGTCTACATATTATAAAATGTTAATCTCAACTTATTATTTATCTGAAAAACTAAATATCTTAAAAATGTAGAGAAGTTCACAAAATTCTGTTCTCAATGCTTATAGTGTAAAAAGATAACTGTTTTGATATATAATGATATTAAGTACAAACAAAAAAAATTAAGAAAGCTGAAGTAGCATTGTTGAGTTCAAATGAACTTATATTTTGAAAAAGTACTCAGACATACTAAGTTTTTGGGTAAATCCTCGAAGCGACTTCCATCTCGTCTTCTCGTCTCACCTACTAACCTTTTCCATTGGGCAAGCGTCTTACCAATAAAGATCCAATTAATTTTTTGGCCATATATATCTGACTTTTATTAAACAATTTTTATGTAGAATAATAAAAAGAATATAAGGTGGAAAAACGATAGGCAATTGTTTGTATTTTCAAATATATGTTTTAGTACTTTTTTAAACTGGGAGTCGAAGCCGGAACTTTTTACAACGAAAATCACAAGTAAAAAGATATTAAATACAAGTAATATGTATATTGACAAATATCGTTTTAATAAACTAGTTACTTTTGTGACCCATTTGAAAATCAAATTTCTACAATTTATTTATTTAAATATTTTATACTTACTGATTTAATCAATGAATATTTATTTAGCGTCTTCTCAAATGTGTCAGTTCTTTTATTTAATTTGCTTTTTGCTTATTTTTGTTAATCAAATTATTGTATTAAATTATTTCAGGTTTTTAAGAAATTACAAACTTAGTATCTTCATTGACGATCGCTCGTCAAAGAGACATTTTCTTCTATCTTAATAGGCCCTAATGTAGAATATTCTTTTATAGTATTACATTTGTTCTAGAACTTGGAAACTTTTACCAGGTTCCTGCATTTTAAATTATGTTACAGAAATTTTTTTGAACAGTTTAGCAGCTTCTTGTATTGCATTTAAAGAGTTTTCTTTTCCATGTGATGCTGCACCACACGAGGTTTTTCTTCGGCAAAATATTAATTTCAAGAGCTTGAAAGGGGCAAGTACTTTGATATCTTTGTACTGGAGTAAATACGTACAGTATTTTTCAGTTTCAAAATTTCAGATCTATTTACAACCTAACCCGCACCAAATGTATGCTTAATAATACGTAAAAAAATATATAAGTAAGCTACATTTTGTGTAGTAGGCAGGAGAGAAAGGAAGTTATTTTTTTTATTACCGCAGATATAAACTTAGTTAACAGCCATTTAATAATAACTAAAGCAGACTGTCTATATTTTCCTAATAATTTAAGTTTTTTAATAAGCTATGTTAAAAAGCATAATGGCACATAACAAAGTGCAATCCCATTGCAAAGAAGAGATATAGAGAGAAAATTCGTGAAGCATATTTAATCCACCTCCATTTTGAGCTGAAATTGATCAATATTTTATTATATTAAGAAATTTTGGCTAACAAAACTGACCTCGAAACGTTCAAGAATATGAAAAATGCAAGAAATTGAAATATTTCTCAACTTTAGGTAAAAATGTTAACAACATTAGGTGGACTTCCAAGTATTACATAGTACTATAAAATTATTTTTTTAAATAAAATTGATTTTTTTTATGAGAAAAGTTCTATAATTTCGCGACGCGCTTCGCCGCTAGGCCGCCACTCGGCAGTAGGCTGAGTATGGCCGAACAGCTAGACTTCGGGTATACTCGGCTTTAGGCTGAGTTCATCGAACCGGTTAGACTTCAAGCATACTCGACGCTAGGCCGAGTGAAGCCGACAGAAAAGCAGGAGAATCAGTAAGTGTATTTCCATTTCGTCACTTTGCCGAGGGGGTCTTTGGCGGAGCGGCAAAGTACTGAGTTACTTACGGAACGCGATGAAAACCTTAATTTGAATCTCTATGCTCGTGTTTTTCCTCTTTGATTTTTGTTTTAGGAAGTGATAATTCTTTATTGAAATCAAATCAATTACATAAATATATGTGTTTGAAGTGCATACTAAAATATTTATTAGTAGAATTAGAATAATGTTAATTGCCTCCTGCGTTTGAGGTATACTCAGTAAATAAAGTCCAAATTTATGAGGAAGACGTCAATTTTCTTTTGACCCAATATATTCATTTGTTTTACTGTGTATTTTGCATGTTCCTGCAAAATATTTCCAAATGTTGAAGCGTATTTGTATGTATTGATATATCACGTTTTTTATGACATTGAGATTTGAAAAAATAATATTACGTGTTAGAAACATTGGGATAACATTTTAATTTAGTACTCAAAAAATTTCAATTCATTATGCTACTAGGGGGGCAAAGTCATTCGCGTCCGTAGGAGCTGCCTAATCATCACCCTGCACGTGTCCCCCGGGTGGCGCTAAATGAATGACAACGCCGAGTCTTGAGCGGCGGTAAATAACTCAAAACACTGCGACGCTTAGCCAGCAGATAACATAAGGAGGTAGGAAATGACCTTCCTAATCCGTAAACCACTCAAGAGCGGCGGTCTTGGCTTCATTGCCCGGACCGCGAGGAGGAAAACCTCTTCAAAAATTACCCAAATCCAATGGTGGGAAACGTGCCAACTGGATGCATGGCTGTATGGATGAACAGCATTAGCGCCAACCTCTGCGGACCTGGTAAACGTAGTTGTATTCTGCCTTCTTAGGGAATGGCGTTACCCCTAAGTGACCTGTTATTTCGTCCAATTATCGTGGGAACAAAATGAATGATAACTTAAAAAATAAAACAAACACAAACCCAAGTATGATCCAACAAACTCTTCATAAGAGCATATTTACAAAAACACGTAGCAACTCTATCGGAGCAATACCACAAATGGTAAATGCTCATGAAACAATTCTTGAATCGATTGACAAAGACAAAAACACCTGGCAACAAGACCGAATACCTCATACCAAAAGAAAAAGAATGGAATCAAAATCACCACAGACAGAAAACTTAAAGAAAAAGACCAACACGACTGAATACGGAATATCTACCCAAAATCAATTTGAAATATTAGGTGAAGTGGAATATAATCCGGATATAATAGAAACAGAAAAGCCACCAAAACCAGAACCAATCTTTGTAACTGGGGTCCTGGATATCAATTCCCTTAAAAACCTGCTGTTAAGAATAACAACAGAAGGAAATTTTACTATGACCACTCTCAGGTCAGGACACGTTGTGAAAGTAATGCCAGTAAGTATAGAAGTATACAAAATGATAAGAGAAAAATTCATCACAGACAATATCAGCCATTATACTTACATGATAAAAAGTGAAAGACCTTATAGAGTTGTTCTGCGAGGCCTCCATAGCTCAGAAGACATCTCTGAAATAAAAGAAGGACTCAAAGCACATGGACACGAAGTAAGGCAACTCGTAAATGTACGTCATCGAAACACAAAAGAACCCTTACCCCTATTTTATGTAGACCTGGAGCCAAAGAATAACAATAAAGATATTTTTAAAATAAAATACCTCAATCATATGAAAGTATCTTTTGAAGCACCTTATAAGAAACAGGAAATTCTACAATGTAAAAGATGCCAAAGGTTCGGTCATTCAAAAAATCAATGCTACCGACCATTCAGATGCGTCAAATGTGGAGACGACCACCCAACCACCAGCTGCTCCAAAACAAGGGAAACGGAAGCTACTTGTGCAAACTGTCTAGAAAAACATCCAGCTAGTTACAGGGGATGCCTAAAATACAAGCAATATAAAGAGCACTTATTGAAAATCCAACCAAAACAAACATATAAACATACAAACCAAACTAAGCGTATGCCTGAAATGGACAATTTGCAGCCAAGGAAATTCAAAAATTATAATAGAACAACCTCAACTTACGCTGAAATCACTAAAAGTAGAATGGAAAACATCACTAAGCCAGACCAATTACCTCAAACGCAACAACTAAGTGACATCTTGGAACAAATGTTCAACAGAATACAAACTATGATGCTAACCATGGTAGACAACATGATGGATCGTTTCATCCAGCTTATTAGCAGCCAGACTAAGAAATAATCTAAATCTTAAAATAGTCACATGGAACGCCAACGGACTGGTCGCTCGACGACTAGAGCTGGAAATGTTTCTACACATGAAAAAGATTGACGTGGCATTAATATCTGAGACTAGGTTTACCATCAAAAGCCATATCTCAATAAAGGGCTACACAGTTTATGCTACCAACCACCCATCGGGAAAAGCGCATGGAGGAACGGCAGTGATCTTAAAATCAAATATAAAACATCACCCGCTTGAACCTTTCTCAACTGACAAGATACAAGCCTCTCTTATTAAAGTGTATGACAATAGCTCGGACATTACCGTTGCTGCAGTTTATTGCCCTCCTAAACACCAGATGGCAAAAGAAGAATATAAAGATTTCTTCTCTATACTCGGACATCGCTTTATAAGTGGGGGCGACTGGAACGCTAAACACCTGTTCTGGGGATCTAGACTTATAACAACTAGAGGAAGGTCGCTCTATCAAGCTGTGAAAGATCTTAATCTTGATTGCTTGTCCACTGGAGAACCTACCTATTGGCCGACAGATCCACGAAAAATACCCGATTTGCTGGATTTTTTCATATCTAGAAACATTGCAATAAATAACACTAAAACAGAACCTGACTTTGACCTTATCTCAGACCACTCTGCTATTGTTCTAAGGGTATATAGTAAGATATTACTAACAGAAGTACCACTTAAAATCTACAATAAGAATACTAACTGGAAAAAATATCAGGATATCATCACAACGGAAATACAGCTCAGGATCTCACTGAAAACGTCTGACCAAATAGAACGGGCTATAGAAGGACTAAACAAACTGATTCATGACGCTGCAAACAGGGCTACATCCCATCACAAAACGGGAACTGCTATAGAGCATGTGTACCCTGAATTCATCAAGGATTGTATAAACGAAAGACGTAGACTCCGCAGAGTATGGCAAAACACTCACTATCCTAGAGACAAGACTGCCTTAAATAAAGCCACACAACATCTTAAAACTCTAATCAAAGAATTGGCAAATGAGAATCTACAATCATATCTCACAAAACTGACACATACTAGTGACACAAACTACTCGTTATGGAAAGCTACCAAAAACCTAAAGCGTCCCAAACAACAAGTCACACCGCTAAGAACAAAAACGGGATCCTGGGCTCGCTCTGATAGTGAAAAAGCTAACAGATATGCTGATCACCTACATGAAGTTTTTGAACCGTTTCCCAGCAGTAATCAATATCTGGACAATGAAATAGAGGAGTACTTAAAGACACCTATTCAAATGTGCTTACCACTTAAGCATGTGACACCAAATGAACTGAGGCGGGAAATCCTAAAACTCCAGGAAGGCAAATGCCCTGGCTATGACCTTATCGACGCGACACTTTTGAAACACCTCCCAAAAAAAGGAATACTGTTCATACTCGCTATTTTCAACGCATGTTTAAGACAGTCCTACTACCCAAGCCAGTGGAAAATAGCACAGGTAATAATGATACTGAAACCAGGTAAACCTGCTCAAGAAGTGTCATCTTATAGACCTATCAGTCTCCTTCCGGTAATTGGAAAATTACTGGAAACGATAATACTTAACAGAATGAGGGAACACTTAGCAAATATAATACCAACACATCAGTTTGGATTTAGAGAGGGCCACGGAACTATCGAGCAAGTGCATAGGCTGGTTGATGTCATAAGTAGAGCATTGGAAAATAAACAATATTGCTCCGCAGTCTTCTTAGACATTAGCCAAGCATTTGATAAGGTATGGCATACTGGGCTTCTCTTTAAAATTAAAAAAATGTTACCGCACTCCTTTTTTCCGTTGATTAAATCGTATCTTGGAAAAAGATGCTACGAAGTGAAATATAACTCCGAAACATCAGAAATGCACCCAATTAAGTCAGGAGTTCCACAGGGTAGTATACTGGGACCAGTACTCTATTTGATATTTACAGCAGATCTACCTACTTATGCCAACACTACCACAGCGACATACGCAGATGATACCGCACTTCTTTCGTCACATGATAATCCCGATTCCGCATCTGAAAGCCTCCAATCCCATATCTCTCTCATCCAAGCATGGTGCCAGCAGTGGCGTATTAAAGTCAACACAGATAAGTCAGCCCAAGTAACTTTCACACTTAGAAGAAAAACCTGCCCACCTGTAAAACTTTTTGATACAGCGATCCCACAATCAGATGACGCCAAATACTTGGGTATGCACCTCGACCGTCGACTCACTTGGCGTAAACATATATGGACTAAAAGGAAGCAACTAGACAGCAAACTCCGCAGCATGTACTGACTAATCGGCCGTAAATCACAATTGACAGATTCCAGTAAAATGGCTATCTATAAAACGATACTGAAGCCCATATGGACTTACGGCATTCAGCTTTGGGGCACAGCCAGCCATAGTAACATCGAAATACTTGAAAGGTTCCAAAGTAAAACAATGAGAGCCATGTTTAATATACCATCCCACATAAGCAACAAATATGTGAACCTAGATTTAAATCTGAGAACTGTGAAGGACGAAATTGAAATAAACAGCAAGAAATATCAACTCAGACTGGACCAACATATGAACGAACTAGCTGCTGAACTTCAAGGAGAGGGCAGTCTAAGATTCTCCCGCCTTAAGAGGAATAGCGTATCTGAACTTGCGACAAGATTCGCGGACAAAATATGAGGATTGCACCGTTGGGTGCATGTCTTTGCTAAGAATAATTTAGCTGATGAAAATCTGACAACACATTAGATTATTGTTTGAAACAAACAGATCGCTAAGTAGCAGGATATAAAAAAAAAAAAAAAAAAAAAATTATGCACTATGACAATAATATAACATATTGAAACAAGCATTAAAAATTATTTACATACTCATATTACATTTACAAATATGCCGTACACAAAAATAATGTTTTAAGTATTCAGTAAAGAAATGAATAATTTAAAAAATTTACTACAATATTCACTGTACCCAGAAAAAAATATTTTGTGGAGGGCTGCAAAAATTTTAGTGGGCTAATTAAAATATTTTACAGTTTCAAAAATTATGAATTAATTTAGTCCGTAACAACAAAAAAACACACGAAAATAGGCAGTTTACTTGAAGAAAAGGGTCAATATGTGAAAAATAAATAAGTTAAGGAGCGATTCTTGGTGTTATTTATACGTTTATTTCAAAGATTTTTATTTCAGAAAATTTTTACGTTTATAACTTATAGAAACTGACAAGCTAAACTGAACAGGATCTCAGAACTAAGATTATGAGTTAAAAAGTACAAAACTCTACTTTTGGGACAAGACAAAAAATATCGTTTGGTTTGTGCTAAATATTGAAAAAAAAATTCAACAATAAAATGGACCGACTTCAAATAACAACGGAATAAATGCGCACTGAAAAGTATACAATAATCAAAATACGAGTATTTAGTTGGAATTTTTGCGGTACAGTACCGTTTCTGAACCAAAATAAATTAGCAAATCTCTGGTACCTTACATACACACGGATGAGTGCTATGTTTCAAATCACATTGACTCTAGAAATCTTTGGCAGTAGCAGTTTTTGGCAATTTTTAAACATTTTTGGAAACAATATTGTTCCGGAAAAGTAACTTGCTATAAAGCCGTCGTAGACGATTTTCACGTTTCGCGGAAAATCTTTATAATTCCAGTATATGCTTCTGTTATGTTCAATACAAAGCAAATCCGTGTCCCAAATATTTTATATGATAGATTTTGTAGAAGCGGACTCTTCAATATCGGAAAAAAATTGTTCTGACAAAAATTACTGAGTAGAATATAGTTGTGACACTATACTCTATTGAGTTCTGGAATACTTATTAAATGTCAAAAGTTTGATGTCACGTTTCGGAAGCCAGTAACTTTTTATTTGATAAGTAAGAAACAGGCAAACGATTTTCCCACTAAGATCATAATGATATTATATAATATATTACACTTGTTCAAGAACCCAGATGATATCGCGAATATATCGTTTCTTCGAAATGAGGAAATGTACATTTATTATTGAACTTGCATGAACTTTTTATTGCGAAATAGCATTAACGGATCCGATAAACTTCGTCATAAAATAGGAAAGGCTCTTTATATTGCTTGTCGATGAAAGAATTTTTGAATTTATCTAATTTTTCAAGCTATCGATTACTTTTTATTACGATATCGGATTAATATAAGCTAAAGTAAACATAAATTTAATACCCAAAATAAACACACGAGAAACATGGAAAATATTTAAGAAAATAAACATTTAGTTAAATGATACTAAAGATAATCCATTAGTAATCTTTTATATATATAGCGACCATTAAATGAAACTACGTGATGTAGTATTATTTCTACATCTTTAAGTTCTTTCCCACGACCTAGGTTTCTTTGTATTACAACATCTTCTGGTGGGTTATTAGCAAATAATATTTGCTAATCACGTATCTCAAAGCTATAATCATTTAATTATGAATAATGAATTTCTACAAAATTAACGCTAAATATATATAATATATGTAGCAACTTCAAAATAGTGTGTAGGTAAATGGCACTTTTGGAACATATTTTTGGTTATTAAACATGATTTTAAGATTAACCGGTTTCATGAGTAGTTACTGCAATTAATATTTCACATTTTTATTAAAATTAAATTTTAGGTTGTTTAACGTTATTATTTGAATGAAGTTGTTTGAATGAAATCTCATTGATTTCATTAAGAAAACTCTGCTCTGAACCCTTCTAATAATTTGTTCCAGAATGTCGACACTAATAAATTTAAAAATACTATGTTGATTTTTGTTACGTTTTCACGTATGTTAGCTAATTTACCTAATTTTATTGTTTACCTAAATATTATTAAAATTTAACATCAATATTTTGAGAATAAATAAATTTCTAAAATTTTGATGTTAAATGGTAATGATTTTTGGGTTTATTTGATTTTAATATTATCTGCGACCATCACAGAAGTAAATAATTTCGGATTTATATATATATATATATATATATATTTATATATATATATATATATATATATATATATATATATATATATATATATATATATGTATATTTATATATGTATATAAAATGTATAAATTTTAACAATAAAGTAAATAAACAACCTAAAATTTAATTTTAATAAAATTGTGATACAATAATTTCAGTAACTACTCATGAAACCCGATTAATCTTAAAGTGAAATAAAAAAAAATTGCAAAATATTGCTACTGCCAAAGATTTCTAGAGTCAATGTGAATTGAAACGTGGCACTCATCCGTGTGTATGTAATGTACCAGGGAGAGAAACTGCAGAAAGTATCGCAAAAATTTCAACTAAATACTCGTGTTTTGATTATTGTATATTTTTCAGTGCGCTTTTATTCCGTTGTTATTTGAAATCGGTCCATTTTATTGTTGAGTTTTTTTTCAATATTTAACACAAACCAAACGATATTTTTTATCTTGTCTCAAAAACAGAGTTTTGTACATTTTAGCTCGTAATCTTAGCTCTGAGAATCTGCTCAGCTTAACTTGTCAGATTCTACAAGTTATAAAACTTTGAAGTAAACGTAAAAATAACACCAAGAATCGCCCCTTAACTTATTTATTTTTTACATATTGACCCTTCTCTTCAAGTATTTACGTTTTTGTTGTGTATGTGAATTAAATTAATTTTTGATTTCTTTAACTGTAAAATATTTTAAATTAGTCCACTAATTTTTGTGCCGCTCTTCAAAAAATATTTTTTTCTGAGTAATAATAGTATTACGTGTACAGTGAAAATTGTAGTAAATTTTTAAATTTATTAATTTCTTTACTGAATACTTAAAACCTTATTTTTGTATACAGGACCTTTATAATTTGTCAATATGTATATTTAAATAATTTATAATGCTTATTTCAGATAGGTTATATTATTTTCATAGTGTGTAGTTTATTGAAATTTTTTGAGCGCTAAATTAAAATTTTGTCCCAATGTTTCTAACACGTAATATTATTTTTTACTTCACTATCATTATTCCTTACTATAGTTTTTACTCAGTAATTTTTCACTTCTTTCTTTCAATAATAAAATTTGCTTGTTTATCCGTGTTATAACTTCCCATATCATAAGCATAATTTTTCATTATTTATTATTTTTATGGAGAACTATAACCAACAACAAATTTAATTAGTACTATAACCAACAAACTGAACCATAACCAATAAAAAATTATGTTAACATGAAATATCTAATAAAATAGATCTCTCGATTATCTCTCTATCTGTCTATTTATATATACCTCTACTCAATTACTTCTGGAATTGGTTAAGAAATATGTACTGGAACGAATTGAATTAATAAACTAACGGAGCGCGCGCAAGATTCAAAGGAGACTGGCAAAAATCGTGTTAAAAGAACAAAAATAATATTCTTATCGAGGTTAAATGAAAAAAATAAGCCACTCATCACTCATCGCTGGACAAATTAAAATATAAGCCATTACTTGTGAGATTGGGTTGATTTATGCATCTTTTTTCTTAAATATTTCTCAATTGATTAAAAGATTATATCCAGGGTATAGATTTTAAATGTTATTTACAATTCATTATGATTAAAGTAATATTTGCAAACAAATTACTCTAAATATATTTGTCATAAATTTTCCCATAACCGTAATAATATGCTTATAATTTTCTCACAAGATTTCGACAAAGTCGAACACGATTTTTCCTGTTTGCGTCCAGGGAAAATCGTCTTCGACTACACACTACTACAACAAAGAAAAAACTAAAGTGGAATATATTAACAAGGTAAATTAAGAAATATAAATATTCGATGAAATGTCGGGGTGCAAGGAAGTGGGATCAGATAAATGACGAACGGATACTGAAATAACGTACCTATTTTGAGCAAGCATAAAAGGAAATTTTGACAAATAAGATATACATGGTAGACGTGAATAGGAAAAAAAATGCTTATGACACAGAAAGGCATGGGACAAATAAAAAATACATCGTAATAATAGCAGAGTAGATAAAAAATCACGTGTAAGAATGAGTAAAGTGAAAGAAGTATCCTTTAAAAAACACGATATTATACCAGCATCGTTTCTTATCTTACATAGATGGGAGATGAACCAAAGAAATAGTGTTAGCAATCTTTGCTAATATCCCACCTGAAGATGTTGTAATATAACGAAACCTAGGTCGTGGTAAAGAAATTAAAGAAAGTAGAAATAATAATACATCACGTAGTTTCATTTAATTGTGAATAAAAAAATATGTTTGTTAGATTGTTTTAAAGTATAGAGTATAAATCTTTATAATAAAAATTTAAAAACACAAGTTTTTTATATTTAATAACAAGGTTGTACAAAATATAAGATATGAGTTTTAAAATATTATGTTTTCTAAAAGAGCAGTGATGTGCGGCGTAGCTCGAATTGAAATTAACAAGCATTCATAGTGTTTTTGTAATTGCTTGCTTATCTTTTGGTAAAGATATTAATGTTTGCAATCTATGTGGTGATTTTTACTGTTAAAATAGTAACTAATTTCCCTACGATTTTTTTCAGAAATTTCCGGATTTTTATAAAAACTTCCGTCATACCAGTCGTAGAACATATACAGTTTGGCGACTAATTTTCTTCAAGTGAAACATAAACAAAAAATGGAAAAATTTTGCAAAGATGATTTAAAGTGTTCTTTACAAACTCTATTTAGTGCAAAAGTGAGCAAAGCAACATGCAATGCACGTACACCAATGTGAGATTTTACTCTTCTAATCCATGGCCGAGCAATCGTTTCGAAGATTCACCCAAGAAATTTTTCATTCTTCCTATAATTCCGATAACGAATTAAATTTAGGAAAATTAGGAAACCTAATGAAACAAATCGCAAGTTAAGTTTTCATTATTTATTGCTATCACAATTCCCGCGCTCTCATTCTGAAATAGAAAAACTATTTCGTTTTTTGAGGAAAAATGGCAAAATTAATGCAATTATACTCTCCTTTATAAGAGTATACCCAGAAACAGAGTATACCCAGTTAACACGAATTTTGCATTTTTTTAAATATTTTCTTGTTTGTTGTAGAGCAAGTAATTGGTTTGAGTTTGAAGAAATATTTGTATAGAAATTGGTATTGATGTTACTAATGAATGATATAAACATAATTTAAGTATTCGGTTTGTATATATATTTGAAAATATAACCATAATTCTGGTCTCGGTCTCTATTTCAGGAAATTTCATTACCGGCGCTATATACGTAGTTGTTTTATTTAATTCTCTCTCATAAATCTCGAAATGTTTTCCCACTTATTTAAGCCTCCTAAAAGAAAAACATACTCATGTAATTATACCTTATATACCAGTAATATTGTAAATGCAAATGTTTGGATGTTTATTGCTCTGTCATATCCAAACGACCAAACGACTTTACATGAAACTTGAGACTTTAGTTGGTAGTTTATGATTAAAGTTTACATATATCTAAGCTGAAAAATTACTACTGTTTTCAATTAACTATTTATAGTCAATACTGTTTGTCCTGGGAAATAGAATAATTGTTGACGGATGACGCTCGCCGTTTATATTCTATAGTAAACATTTAGTACACAACATCTAAATAAATGACGCAATATGTATAGTAAGAAAGCCATTATTTAGTGCTAAATTATTTTTTTAAATTTTAAATCCTTTTCCATTAATTGAAAATTCAGGTTGGCGAAACTGCAAGCAAAAACTGCTGTTTTAATTTTTATTCGGACCACCTATATGAAACGAAGTATTTTAAATAAAAAAAAGAAATTGGTAAATATTTATACCATATATAATTTTAATAGAAATATTTAAAATTGTAGCACAGGTGTCAAAAAATTCAAGGATTGAAAGTACTGTGCAAAGGTCATTGCGGCGTTCTCGAAGCGGGTAATGGCTTTTTCATAGTTTTATTATCAACGGAAGCCCATGATCTCGCAGTATAATGTCTTAGAATCTGATTCGCATTTGAAAATATTGTTCTTATTGTTAAGAAAAACAATTAACTTTGATGAGCCTCATTTTGCTTTTATTTTTAAATTTTAAGTATATTTTTGTTTGACAATTCCTTACATTAAACTGTTGCTACATATACAATTGTTGGAAGTTCTAAACAAATTACAATAGATCTGACAAAGCTTGTATAAACAGTATTTGTGTACAATTTCTTAGTAATAGTAAAGTTAATTGGCGTTTTGGACTTAGTGTACTTCGTGGTATGTGAATATTTATTTTATTTTAGGAGGAAAATATTTATTCTATTTCAGAAGACAAAACGGATCATTAATAAAATTACTTACGCGTTCATCCGTCTGTCAAAAATTTTTTTTTATTTACCGTTCGACATAGCAACTTTAAATTTAGGCGGAGCCATTTACGAAGGGTACATAGTCATTCCAGGATTTTAAATAGGACTTTTCCAGAGAAATTGCGGAATAGGTCCTCACAATTTCTTTTTGATACTTTAACACAGAAATTTTAAATTTTGCAATATTACGTGACCTAATAATTTATACATATTCCAGTAGTTAACAGCAAAAAATACATGCACAAACTTTAGAGAAGGAAATGACGAAAATAGATTTTATACTCTTCGCAGATGATAATTATTTAACTGATATTAGGAATAATTTTCTCCATAAAATCCTGAAAACAACATAATCACTCAGAAGTATAAATGTATACTTAACTTCTTAGTTGCATAACGAGCTTATATTAGGCAAAAGATCTTGAATTCATGTTACGGTAACGCTTTTACAAAATAGATGGCAGATAGAATATATAAATTCAAATAAATAAAATTTATTTAAGATTCGAGCCCTATTAATTTACATAAACAATCAACATAATTTTAAGTGAGAAATGGCCTGTACGAATCGCATAAAATAAATTATCTGTGAGATTGGGATGTTTCCAATTTCAAGGATCAGTGTGGAGGTGAGAATGTTAACAGCCAATGATCGATGAACGAGTTGTACTTTGTGGAAGATGTATTGCGTTAAGTGTACCATTCTTTTGATCAGATTACAACATTTACAAAAATTAATTTCTATGGTTTATTTTCTCTACATTTATCCTAACAGTATATTTCTAATATTTTTATTAACGCTATTTTATTTCGGTATGTACGATGCACTCACTATATAAAATTACTCACGTGTTTGACTGTGCGTTTGCCACAGCGGTTTTTTACAGAGACCGCTTCACATAGAAATTTGAAGTTTAGCTTAGTAATAAAGCATATTAACTCGCACCATAGTAATCTTTATATATTAATTTTTAAATGTTCAAATTAACTAATCGAAACTTTTTTAAAATTCTATACATAATGTGGGTTTTCAGTTTTTTTCTTCGTTATCAGGTAGTGTTCTAGCAAAATAAAAAGTCACTCATGATTGTCAAATTGTATTCCACACATCACTATATATTTGACACATCTCTATATCTTCGAGACATTGCTGTTCAAATCCATATACATATAATTGTTAAAACTATGACGTATTATATAGATCGAGACATTATTTCAATCTTAGGTCAAATATTGAAAAAATACTCTCGGATTGATGAAAGACTGAACATGTAGCTGTAAAAATAAAAATTTGGCTGGTAGTACCGCTACACTACCGTCATTTTTTTACGTAAAAATGTCTTTCATGTTCTTTCATATTCAAAATTACGTATTTATGGGAATTATTATAACTTTCAAAGAATCTAGAATACTGAAATATTATATAAATAAGCAATCTTTCCAAGATTATTCATGTCAGTTTATCAGTGCCAATTCTAACTGAAAATTGAGGTGATGACTATTTACCAAGAAGTCATTTAAAAAAATTTATCGATCAATTCTTTATCAAAAACTATCTATCACATTTCTCCGAGTATTACATATCGAAAAGTATACATATTGCTTTAATAAAAATTAACTTAATTATTTTGTAATGACATCAATTTCTTAATCAAGTATTTGAACACGTAGTTTGTTTTCATTTATCTTGAGAGTTATACTGAAAACATCTGGAAAGACATACCTACCTCTCCTTATTTCCTTATTTTCTGAAAAGTAAAATTATGACGAAAGCCAAATTTTTAGAAACCCATACAAAGTTTGGGTATAATCGGTAAATCGAATCGTCTCCAAAACCCTAACGATTTCAATATCAATATTATTGAATATTAAACAGTTTTCAGTTCCAATAATTATGACTTTGTAATTAATTTGATTTATTAAATATTCAATTCGACTCTTGATATTTCAACGGCCACTCTCTTTTGCTTATCCAAACTTTTAACCTCTCGAGTGCGCTCAACTGAAAGTCCTGAAAAAACAAGCCTTTGAACTGCTAGCTATGGTGAAATTGAGTGAGTTTGATAACTTTTCATTAAAGAGGTGGAAGCTTTCGATTTCTTGAAGGAAGAGTCTTTACTCTAAACTTGTATTTATTTATTTTGAAACTTAAAGCAGGAAACAAATTTGTGCTCTGGTAGAGATGAAAGTTAATTTTGTAGTTGTACTGCGAAAAATTTGAGATTTGGTAAAATTATTTCCAATATAATTTATTAAAAGCAATAAGGAGTCAATAAAAGTAACGACGATTTAAAGGTTGATATAACATTTATTAAATTCATTTTAAAAAGTAAAGTAACAGGAAAGATACAAGTATTAATTTCATATTATAACATCATGAAGTAGAGGAGTGTGTATTTGATTTTCTTTAATATAAAGCACTTAAAAGTTTAACGGTAATTTTCATTAGACTTTTACCTTTTGCTAAGTTTACTCTAAACTGGGAATATTTTGCATAATAGTTTAGTGTAATAATATAGAAAAATAGATCAAACCTTCATCTGCAATCCATTTTCTAATCCTAATGGCTTTATAGGTTTTATATATTTATTTCTTAAAAGTTGGTTTTTTCAACTCATTCCTCGCCGAAACCGTTAAAGATGGGCAAGTTCAGGGGATTCATACCAAATAGTTATATTTTAATTTTAAATGCAAAAAAGCAGCACAGTGCTTATTTCCTCTTCTCTGATTTATATAGAAAACTTAGGAACTATTTAGACTGATGATAAAGAGAAATTATTAGCCAACGAAAAGCAATCTCCCATACAAGTAGTGCATTACAACACAACAGCTACTCATTATGCGCCGAGATGCGCTCATGGTCGGTTGTGTATATCGGTTGCTCTGAATAAAAATATTTCGCCATCTCGTTTACACGATTAATGTCATCACCGATACTGGCATAGGAGCCTAGTTGGTAATAGTTGATTAATGATATCATCGATATTGAAAGAGGAGGCTAGTTGGCTTTGTTATATTTCATGCTCTCTATGATCCGCTCAGTCTGTGGCAGCATAAAAATTGATGCACAGTAAATTGATATTACCAGCATAGTCTATTTAAGCATGCTGCATATAGTGTGGTTTATCAGTTTAATTTGAGTAGAAATACATGTGTTTACAGAATTCTTTGCAGACCAGATTACCAGAGTGGTGGTTAAATTTACTATTGAGTAAGATTAAATAAACTGGCTACGCAAGAATCAATCCTCCCTCAAGTCTTCTCGTGAGCTTCAAGAGCAGCAATTGACTTTTGTTTATAGTCACGGTCACACATCCTAGGGAAAATACAACCTCGTGGGTTTGAAGAGGATATCTGATGGTATTATCCTAGGATAACATTTCTTTTAATAAAGAAATGTTATCCTTATCAAGCAATATATTACGCATATTTAGAAATATCTTTAAAAACTTTAATTCTGATAAGGATTTAGGCATACATGTCGATATAATTGGTTTATTAAGGTGGTATGAAATATCGCAACACCCGATGTGTTTATGTTTAACTACGCAAGGTTCGCTTTCTGACAATATGGAAAATGAAGAAGTCAAAAGTTATTCCTAAGTGTAATAGGAAATTGTCTAGTAATCTAAAATTTTTAGATCCATTACACTCTTTCCAGCCTCCGGAAAGCTGCCGAGACGATTCGATGGAAATTTACTCCATATTTAAAATATTTAAAGCAGATGTAGATATTTATGTATACTATTCAAAATATATATTACCATATTTTTCACACTTACCCCAAACAAAAGAGTTAAAGTTTTACCATGTTTAGTATCAAATTAACATATAATAATTAAGTCTACACGTCAGAAAATGTAAGTTTTTTTGTCATAGGATATATACGACTATTTACATCCATTACATATTTTTATACGGCTCTTAGAAAATTGCGTACATTAAAAATTTTAGTACAGTATAATGATTCAACACAGTACTTAACAAATATTAAAATTGATAAATTATTTGTTACGTGATAAAATTAAATAAACCAGCAACCTACACTAAAATTGGAATAAGAAAAGTTTCATACGCAATTTTAAATGATGAATATACAAAACCTCTAATTTTATTACTCTAATAATATCATAGAAATTATGTTTTATTTATATCATGAAAATTATATCAATAAAAATATTAAATCAATTTAAATAATATAATATAAAAATTTTTGTTAGAATAAATGCATATAAAATATATTTTTTTGTTTTGAATAATAATAAAAATATCTCATGTAAAGACTTTACAATAAATTTTATTATTGTATATACAATTTTTTATAAAAATTTGAATAAACCGGCAGAAACGCCTGGCAATTCAATGCCCCTGCACAAACTTAGACCGCCATAACTCTTCCCTTGCAGGGGTAACCAACATTCGAGTTAAGGATCTTATGAATTGAAAACGAAGCATTTACATTGAGGGAATGAAACCTTTTCTAATATAAGACAGATCGTACAGTTAGGTGCGAAAATGTTTCTACATTTCGGCATTGTGTAAGCTTTGCCAACATGTACATATTATATCTTATATCGCGTGTACTTTGTTTTAGTATAACGTTTTGCTTAAATATGCAAATGGGGAAGGAAGAAATTGATGTAGTAATTTGATTGCCTACAAATATTTAAAAAAATTTTAAATATCATCCACACCAATATCTTGTGAACTTTTTAATTTTTTTGATAATAATTTTGTAGTCTTTGATAAATATTTTAAAATATTTTATAGGTTCTTTTGCATATAGGAATAGTAAGAAAAACCTAACAGTAAAAAGTTATGTGATCATTCAATAAATCCGCAGGCCTAGAGTGCGACTCTTTCATCTTATACATGTATATATAAATATATGTATATAAATATATATATATATATATATATATATATATATATATATATACATATATATATATATATATATATATATATATATATATATATATATATCTCCAATCTGTGTATATAATACATTACAATCATTTTTGAATTTCTTTCCCGTTTGTGTATTTGTGTACGTATCACGAGAAAACTACTAACCCAATTTTGAGGAAGGTCCTAAAGAAAATAAGCTATGAATTTAAAATCCTATTTAATTTTTCAAATTTATTTCATCGCTCAATCAGAAGACACCCGAATTTAATAATTCCAAAAAATTATTTTCATTGCATAATCACAAGAAGAAGAAAGAAGTGCCTTGCAACTAGACATGTAAAACATGGCGCTACGTCTATATTAAATCACCCAACGAAGGTCTCCACCTAGAACGACTTTAGCGAAATGGCCTTGTGCAGAAATGAAGTGGTAGTGAAGCATACTTTCAGTATAATTATGGAAAATGTCATTGGTACGCTATTCAGTAGTCTGCGTATAAGTCGCGGGTACGACAAGTATAAAATCATTTTTATTATTTTCATGGTTACTTTTATTCTGATATTTTTTTACGCAATTGTAATAAATTAAATGATATTCAAAATTTACTTAAATGTTTCATCCTCTAAATTGCTAAAGTATATGTAACAATGTTTATCTTTTAATATTTAAACTTATGTAACAATGCCAAACTTTAATTTTGCAAATTGCTAAAACAAACGAAACTATTAAATTCAGGGATGAACGCTACCAAATTTGAATATTTTCAGAAAAGCGAACTAATAAGAAAGTTTAATCATTAAGTTTAATAAGTTTTTCATTTTCTCTCTCGTAAGCATGATGAATTTTGAAATACATATGAAAAATTGAATTACAATTGTTTAAGAATTTTTGAAAAGAAGAATGACGAATAAGTTCGATTTAATTAGTTCAATAAAGGGGCTACATATTTTTTTGGAGCTACGTACAATTTCCGGACACGCCTGATAAATAATATTTGGTTTTACTCCTTTACTACAAAAATGTATATTATTTGCTTTTATCACATCTCTTTAACTGACTATACTCGCGTTCCTTAAAACATAAAAATACATAAAATATACATCCAAAGCATGTGAAAATGAGAGAAAGAAGGCGGCTTATGGAAGGTGAGGATATGTTCCTACCAATATAGGACATTATAATATATTTAATTCCATGCAGGTAGTCCCTCTTTATTTAATCGCATTCAAAATATTCACCCCGATATCTTGTCGGCTAGGTAAATCGATGAAATGAGATTGGTAACACTCTCGCCCTGTTTACTGATAACATTTACATTTGAAATGTTATTTTAGATATTTTTGTATGTTCAGTTTTGTAGCTAGTAATAACAATATAACGGTACGAATATTTACATACACACGTATACTCTTACTTCTTTTATGTATACATTGAATGGTAGCTTTACGTTAAAGTTAGCCTGAGTTATAATGTGCCGTTCGTAGATAGGGTTATGGAAAATTTCGTAATATTGAATAAAAATTATCAAGTAAAAAGTCAGTTATATTCACCTTGGAATCTAATATTATGATCGAAATATGTAAATATGTTCGTTATGTATCGCTGATACATAGACTGTGCTGTACTTGTATCACAAACAGGAAAAAGAACATAAAATGATTTCTTTATTGGATCATTTATAATTTCTCCCTTCATATTTTTTAGCAATCTATATCTCTCTGTTATTCTATAAAGTAGAGCTACATAAATGTACTAAGATACTGTCCATATAGTATTTTTACTTACCTTTAAACTTTATGAAGTTTTAAATATTAATTAATATGTTCTATTTGTTATGTTGTTTATAATATTAGGAAAGAAATAAACCAGTTAAGTACTTAAACATTCAAACAATTTCTGACATGTAAACATTTAATTGCACATAGGATGTGGATTAAACTATTTACAAACACTAATGTTATTTTTCACCATTCAAACATTTTGCCTAGTATATCTCTCAAAAGGGTAAAAATGACGCGAACTGCTAAAAAATTATGAAATTTGGAATCTTTTTGGCAAACTTTAGGTAAATTTCTACTGACCCAATTTATCTACAGTTTTAACGATTGAATATATTTGGCGTTAATTTTGTAGAAATTCATAACTTGGGTAAAACCCTTATTAATAATAAAGAAAAAATAGATAAACATAAAAATAGTGGTATCTATAAACTTAAATGTAACAATTAATAAGTATATATAGGTAAACTATATACATAGGTAATAGTGTATACATAGGTCAAACAGGAAGAGATTTTAATACAAGATATAAAGAACACATTGCCAGCTGGCGAAATAATAAACCAGACACATCTCACTTTGCTAAACATCTCATTGAAAATAACCATCACCCCCATACTGATAATGTCCCCTATATATTACAAATAAATACAAAAGGTATGATTACTCACATGTTGGTCAATCTTCAAATTCATATATCCGTCTGTCAGTCTGTATGTCTATTTTCCTATAGAAAGAGTTTAACGTTGAACTTGAAACAAAATAAACTATCTCGCAAATGTCTCAACAGTTAACGTTCACGAATTTAAATTTGGAAATTTGAGATGAGGAAAGAGAGTATGCAATATTTTTATTTTTTGGATACATTGTCAAAAATATCCACAGGAATATGTCCGTCTCTCCGTTTTTTCAAAAACTTTTAAAATTAAAATTATACACAATTAAATGATACTACGTGATGTAGTATTATTTCTACTTTCTTTAATTTCTTTACCACTACCTAAAGTTTTAGTTTAGGTTTAGTAAAGGTTTCGTTGTATTACATCTTCAGGTGGGATATTAGCAAAGATCTCTTAGGAACATCCAACAGCATTTATATGTTTCAAACACAATAGCGGAAGCCGGGTTTGTGCGGGTTTTTCCATTGCTTATGTTAGTGAGTTTATTGCAGGGGCGCGGTGTAGATTTTATTATATTTCCGAGAGTTATACGATATACCAGTATTTTAGTGAGGGCAATAAATTTAATTGTTGTTATTATGTGAGGTTGTATAATGCAAATGTTCCGGTGTATGTAATAAAATTCGACGGAAGTTATTATCTGTAATAAATTTATACAAAAGCAAGGGTATTTGAAAGTATGGACAAGGTAATATCACTAATTCTACTTATCTCCAGTTTTGTTTATTCATATATTTATTTATTTATTTCTTTTAATTTTAATTTTTTTTTATTTTTGTGTATACTTATATTTTTATATATACTTGTTAATAAAAATTAAGTGATAATACATTTTCACAAACTAAACGCCAAATATATTCAATATTTTAGTTTTCGTGTCTTTCTATGTTCTTTTCTATATTAATTCATATTTGTGCGTTTTTATATTAATTCGTATTGTATTGAATTTTTATTGTAACAACGAATAGCAATTCGACTATAATTTATAATAATCAGTTCATTGTAAAGAAGCAGTTCGTGTGAAAGATGTTTCAAATAATTTTTTTCTCATTCGTAAGCTTAAGCCAAGAATAATGTGAACTACATTATTCTCAAATACGTTGTTTTTAGTTATTTTTTCTGTTAATAAAATCAAAGTATTAAAAGTTTTATTTATGCCATAATTTTCCGTACTTTATATAAACACATCAAAACTCAAAAAGATTAGATTTATTTTTAGATGAATATATATTTATTTTTTGTTTGGAAAACAAAATTTGTAAGTATTTTCTGATTGGAATCGCGGAGGGAAAATATAATGATTATAATTATTGATGCCAATAATTAAGAAATATAAATATTCACGTTATTTTCAAGAAACTCTTTGCATTTTTACGTATGAAAACTCTTTTATATTTTAAAGTCTAATAAGTCATATTTGCATGCAATGAAATGATAAAAATGCAAATATGTATAATTATATTTGCTTTATCATTTAGCTATTATATTTAAGAAATTATTGAAGAAGTCCTGAAGATATTTTTAAAATTTCATTATTTAAATACTTCATTTCATATTGTCTTCTTTCGAAATAAATTTTACGTAGCAACAAATCTATATAGGACTTAATAAATAATGAAGCGTTTGCCTCATTAAAAATATAAATAACTGACCAGTAAACCAGAATATATAAGAATAAAAATATTACACCATTTCTATATAATTATTTTTAAAGAATAGTTTAGTAATTTTGAATATACACCAAAAACATAAATATTTATTTATTTTCTGGATAAATCATACTCAATTTCAAGATTTGTCCATACCGTTGGTCATTTGGAAGAATCATAAAAACAACTGGTTTATAATATGCTGCAAATAATAATGAATAAAATCAAAAACACACAACAATTTGAATAAATGTAATATTTATCCAAATTGTTGTGTGTAATTAATAATGAACTACACAGTAATTAATAATAGCTAGTGATTAATAATGAACTACAAAGTAACTTCATATTGCGATTGCTGAAGAAGTTAATAGGGGTTGAAAATATCCATATTGACACATTCCGCAAAACTACGTAGAAAAATGTGAATGTGAAAAGGATAAGTGAAGGCTCCAGGACACCAAGCAAGTAAAATAATTTATGACACCCTCATCTTGTGTAACAGCTAGGAGCATATAACGCTCAATGCTGAGTGATGATGAACCAACGCACTTGTCGAAAATTTAATAATTAAAAAAAAAGCTTGATCAAAAACTATTCCCGTCGGAGTTGAAGGGATTTACGAGATATACCCATTACAGGATTTGAAGGTAATAAATAAGAATAATACTCATAAATTTCATAACGCGAAGGTATTGAACTTTCTAAATATTCTCTTCAGCATGGGAATACAAATAGCTTCATACAGAGACCAGGTTACTGTATTTGTTTCAAGAGTACTACGGACTGAAGAATTGAATAAAGTCACGACCCATTGCGTGCATAAAAAACCGTGCAAATAAATTCCGTATTACACATCCCAGTACCATGTAAGTCTTTTTGACAGGTTTTTATGTCACAATTGTGAAATGTGAGATGATTATACATATTTGCACTCAGCTCTCATATGGATGAAATCGATTTGAGTGTAGTTCCATCTAGCATCCAACCGCTCATGTGAAGACATATAAGCGGGAATACGTCATCACTTCACTTGAATATTAAGTCGATTTCACGTTGGATCAGCTCACTATCAGATAATGAATTTTGAGAGTAACAGGCCAATTTTTAGTGTTCCGTAATTTATTGTTGAAAAACTGAACAAACATAATTTTATCGTGCCTGTATCCACCTATCCGTATGCCACAGCGCCATACTATTTTCGACTTTGGTCTGATCGCCAATAAATTCTACAGAAATACGTAAATTAATTTCGCCAATACATAAAAGTAATTACAATTTTTACGTTCTTTTTATGAATCTATCTTGCAACAAATTTGGGGATGAAATATGTTTTATTTTCACTGACCACATGGAATGAGGGATGGTAGAAAGGATTTTAAAGATGTAGTCAAAAACATGGTCAAGAACGGTTTTTGGTTTGCGTTCCCTTCACGAGGCATGAGCGTTGAAGGTATCAAATAGTATGCAATTTCTACTGATACTTGACAGATTTTTATTTATAAGTTAGGGTAGGAATCCAAGAATTTAGTTAATCTTCTTAATATTAGTTTAATTAAATAAGTCAACTTTTTTCTTCATTTGAGAATGAAGGAACTTAATTTTTGTTAAGATATATCCCTCTTATTGAAAAAGGACTTCGAAAATCAATTAAAACATCAATATTTTTTTAAAATGAAACAAGTTTTAATAACTTAATTGAAATTGTTACGTCAATTTAGGAAAAAAATATAGTTTTACATTAATTAACACACATTTTTGGGATTTTTCAATATAAATTCTTCCAACCGAAAACCAGTTTATATTGATAAATCATTTTTCTTTATGCCAATCGTAGAATATATACATGAGTGACATAATCATATAAAAGTATGACCTACAAGACAAAGATTTATAATAATTCAATAAAATAGTTTTAATCTCATAAAGAGAATTTTTCTAATTAAATATTTTCTTATCCACCTTTACGGATACAATTTCGTTACATGTGCCTTTTTTCAATCAACTAACTTGCATTCTCTATTGGTTCTATAGCGCAAATAACAAATCGCATAGGTCGCCGAACGCGTAATGCAAATGATGTGGCATTACTAAGACGAATGCAGACTGCAGATGAACGCGCATAAGCTAATGCATCGCAGCGTGAACGTAATGCACGAAATAGGTCTGTTGACCCTGTACCTGCACTGAATCTTGCACGGCGATCACGAATACGTCGTGCTGTTTTGGCTGAAATGATGCGTGCTGCTTTTAATTACAACAGTCAGATTGATTATAGTGTGTACGGATACATTGGAATGATGGACGCAATATGTCAACATTGTGATGTGGCTAACTTTTCAGGTGAAACGCCCGGCATGTGTTGTGCTACTGGCAAAGTGAGATTGCCAGTATTAGAAACTCCACCCCAACCATTGTATTCATTAATTTTTGGGACATATCAAAAGTCGAAGCACTTTTTGAGTCATATTCACCAAAACTAAAATTATTAGAGATAATTTTATGCCGACGTTTAAGGTAAATACTTCAACAGGATTGTCCCATGTTTATATTAATCTGAATCATAAAGTATTCGATAGTGTTAAAAATTATGATACAACATCTACCTAAAATTATGATAAAAATTATAAAAATTATGATACAACATCTATCTAAAATTGCATACATGTTACAGATTCAGCGCCAGATTTATCATCAAGCTGGTTCATTATTGCCATACCCCGACGCTGATCATAATTTTTTTTTTATTGGTGATGAAAATCGTGAATTGGATCAACGTTGTGCAATTGTTTTGAATACAAGACGAGTTGAAGGTTTTTCCATCAGCATAACGCATTAGTTCAATTGTTCAAAATTGCTCTCGATCATATGCCATCTGATAATCACAAAATCGTAATAAGGCCTTATAGAACACCTTTTGGAGAGCATAAAAGGCAATTCAATGCACCGACAATTGATGAAGTTGCAATTGTAATTCTTGGTGATCAGTTTCAATCCCGTAATATTGTACTTCATCGCAAAAATGATCAATTGCAACGTGTTTCGGAACTTCATCATAGTTACGATGCATTATAATACCTAATATTGCATTGGAAAGGTGACGATGGCTACCATATCAATATACCAATGATCGATCCACGAACAGGTAAATAATTGACCTATTTTCAGTGTGTTGACATTTCATCATTTGTATAAATTTCTAAAATCACATTTTGCACTTATTTTCAGGTCTACATGTACAGAAAAAAATTAGTGCCATGAATTTTTATTCGTATCGATTGATGGTTCTTCCATAAGAACAAAATTATATCTGGAGATGTGGTAAACTATATCAACAGTACATTGTTGATATGTATGCCAAAATAGAAACTGAACGTCTTAATTTTATTCGTTTCAACCAAGAAAAATTAAGATCCGAAGAATATATTCATTTGCAAGATGCGATAGCGAATGATGCTAATGTTAATGACATCGGATATTTAACTATATTGCCATCTTCGTATATTGGTAGCCCACGGAATATGAACGATACCCAAGACTTCAGACACAATAACGGGCAATGACGGATATCCGTTGTATCGACATATATCACCTAATGATAATGGCAAAACGGCAACCATTAGAATGCGTAACCAGGACGTTGAAGTTGATAATCGTTGGGTGGTTCCGTATTTTCCATTATTATCGAAAATATTCAATGCTCATATAAATGTGGAGTATTGTAATTCAGTCACATCCATTAAATATATTTGCAAGTATGTAAATAAAGGGAGCGATATGGCTGTTTTCGGTGTTGCTGGTGATAATAGAAATGATGAAATTACTCAGTATCAAATGGGGCGCTATATTAGTAGTTATGAAGCTGTCTGGAGGATTATGTCATTTCCAATGCACGAAAGATATCCTGTGGTTGTTCACTTGGCTGTGCATCTTGAGAATGGCCAACGTGTTTATTTTAATGTAGCAAATGTATTGGAAAGAGCAGCACAACCACCAGCAACTACGTTGACAGCTTTTTTCAAATTATGCAAAACTGATACTTTTGCGATAAATTTGTTATATTCTGAAGTGCCTCAGAATTACACATGGAATGTGTCTTAGAAAAAATTTCAAAGACGTAAACAAGGAACAGCAGTCCATGGGCATCCTGGCATTTCCAAACAGATGCAATTGGGAGAATATATACAGTACATCCAAACAATGCTGAGTGTTTTTATTTGAGATTGTTATTAGTTAAGGACAATGGCCCAAAATAATTTTAAGAATTGAGAACACTCAACGGTCATTTATGTCAAACATATCGTGAAGCATGTCAACTCTTGCATTTGTTGGAGGATGATGCACATTGGGATTCAACACTTCAAGATGCATCTACTTCAGCTCATCCATAACAAATACGAATGCTATTTGCCATTATATTATCAACATGTATGCCATCAAATCCACTTGAATTATGGAACAAATATAAACATTATATGGCAGAAGATATTTTAATTCGTATGTGACGCATATTCATGCAAGAAATCCTGATTTGTTGATTACCTTGGAAATGTACAACGAAGCTTTGATAATAATTGAAGATATGTGTCTAACGATTGTAAATAAAGCATTAGTACAATTGGGTATGACCGCACCAAATCGTGAGATGCATGATTTGTTTGATCGTGAATTGCAACGTGAGCAGGAATTTAATTCTAATGATTTGCGTTTATTTGTACAATCGGATATAACCAAAATGAATATTCAGCAAAAACATGTATATGACACAATCATGCATGCCGTTTCCAATAATGCAGATGGATTATATTTCTTGGATGCACCTGGTGGTACAAGCAAAACGTTCGTTATATCATTGATTTTAGCGACTATTCGATCGGAGCAGAAAATTGCATTGGCACTTGCTATGGTTGCACTTGCTACATTATTAGAAGGTGGTCGGACCGCACACTCAGCATTAAAATTGCCATTGAATGTACAGGTGATTGAAACTCAAACTTGCAATATTTCGAGAAATTCTGCTATGGCAAAAGTTTTGCGATTAACGTCAACTATTTTATGGGTACAATGGCGAATAAAAAATCAATAGATGCATTTAATCGAACAATGCAAGATTTACTTGGTAATCAACAGCTTCTTGATGATGCTTTGATATTACTGTCAGGGGATTTTCGACAAACATTGCCTGTCATTCCTCGATCAACTTCTGCTGATGAAATAAATGCCTGTTTGAAGTCATCAGTTCTTTGGAGATATGTACAAAAATTGACACTGAACCTTAATATGCGTATTCACCTACAAAATGATCCAGCTGCCCATGAGTTTTCAAAATTTAAAATTTCAATTGTTAGAAATTGGTGATGGCAAAATAGAAACCGACAGTACCAACGGATTGATCGCTGTATCGAACAATTTTTGTACAATTGCGCAATCGATAGATGAATTTATTGAATGTGTTTTTGCGAATATTCTTCGGAATTACAGAAAGTATGATTGGTTGAGAGAACGCGCCATTTTAGCACCGAAGAAAATTCATATCAATGCCATTAATTTTCAAATTCAAGCAAAACTGCCAGGTGTAGTCACGACATATAAATCAATTGACAGTGTTATGAATCAAGATGAGGCAATAAATTATCCAATTGAATTTTTAAATTCATTGGAACCGGCTGGTATGCCACCGCATTGCTTGAATCTGAAAGTTGGTTCTTTGATTATATTATTGCGAAATGTTAATCCACCAAAACTGTGTAATGGCACCAGATTGGCAGCGAAAAGTTATTGCCAAATTTGATTGAAGCTACGATTTTAACTACTAAATGAAAAGGAGAAGTTTGTTTGATACCGCGTATCCCTATGATTCCAACTGATATGCCATTTGAATTCAAACGATTGCAATATCCTGTGCGTTTATCATTTGCGATATCCATCAACAAGGCCCAAGGGCAGACACTTAACGTTTGTGGTGTGAATTTGGAGGAATCATGTTTTTCATATGGCCAACTTTATGTTGCCTGTTCCAGAGTCGGTACTCCCAGCCGTTTATTTATTCATGCTCAAAATGGAAAAACAAAAAATATTGTGTTAATGTTTTGGATTAAGTTTTAAAATAGCTAGCAATTAATAAAATATTTTTTTGTTTAAATAAATGAATTTGATGTTCCAATTAATTTTTTTTAATATTTCACTTTATACGTAGCAAAGCACGTACCGGGCCGCTAGTGTTTATATAAAATATTGGTTGCATTGACCTTTTTTTCAAATCATTCGGAACATAATTTAAGACAAGTACTACTAAATCGTTAAAAAGAGATTAAGTATATTATACAGTGCATAAAACATATAACAGAGGTAAATTGTATGTCATCTATTTACAAAATTTTGTACACACGGACTACATATAAGGTGAACTTTTTAAAACAGCAGTCTTACACTCTCAGCAAAGGTTCTATTAATGAAGTAAGGAAGAGTGTGATAGATTAAATGAAAACATTTGTAATAATAACGTAATTTTAGTTTCTTAATTCACATTATGTGAATCTAAGTATCATCACTTACTTTCCTGCCCATCTGTTATAGCCGATTTTTCCAGAAAGAGTTTGATACGAGAAAATTAAATATGATACAATAATAGATCATATCAACCCACATATTTTGAAATAATATTAAAAAAAAATCATCGTGATTTTCGAGGAAGAAAATTAAATTCATGATTTTTTTTGTTTCATACGCAAATAATGTGAATTTTTTTATGTGAAACTATATGAAATTGTTTGAAAGAGCTAATAATAATTGAAAGGGCTAATAAAAGTTAAAACAATTTTTTCAGAATTTCAAATGGCATGCCCTCAGAAATGTGCACCGAAATTCGTAAAACAAGTGAATTCTCGCCCATATTTCCGAAAGGACTGAACCAAAATCACATAAGAACAGTTTTGGTTGAATCAGATTAGAATATTACAGGAAAACTATTAAAATTTTCCTAGGTGTTAAATTTTTGGAGCAATGCACGACATTTTTACGCCTCTGAATGATGTACTAGGCAATATATGGATACAGTGAAAAATAATATTTGTAAATAAATTAATAAAACAACTTTGTATCCGTAAACCTTTTTATACACAAATATTTACAAAACCGTTTTAGTACAAGTTCTATTAAAAGGTTTATTTTTATTTTATATCCACTTCATGCACGCGTTACATCTTTGTCACATCAGCATTTGTCTCTCCATTGTAAAACATATTCGCAACGAAATATCATGAATCTCTGAATCATGAATCTAAGAAGATGATCTTATACAACCAAACATCCTCAAATAGCTCCAAAGATCCAAAAGCCAATTAGCATTGCAACATAATGATACACCTAAAATCAGCATAAAATAGAAGATTGCCATGTCCAAGTTATAAGCCGATACATAAAAGAGCATACAATCAACGTTGACAGGTTATGCTTATTTTTTTTTCATATATATATGTATCACGGGGATAGTAAAAATATACAGAAATGGATGTTTTGGTATTAGCAATGAATATGGTTTGAGTTTTGTTGGAATTTCTTTGAATTAGCATTAAATATCATATACACTATGTAATTTATAAAGTGAGCCGTCGATTTTCTAAAAAGAATTGGATGGTAAAAAAAGCAAACTTGTAAAATATTTCTGTACAAATTTCGTTTTTAAATTATTTCAAATATGCTATGACCAGTACTAAGAAGGTGAATTTAAAACTGTCAAGTTAATGAAATGACAAATTTATTAAATATTCTCAAAAAAATCTTTTCAACAGAGATATAACTTTTATAAAGTTTTTTCATCCTTTTTGTGCATATTTTTAATTTGTTAGACTTTACTGGTCGCAGGTTAGGAAGTATCAAGTGCTCCGCAGGTCATATAGGATGCACATTAAAAAAACATTTTTTGAGTCATGAATATTTACACTTTTTGATAATTTGAACTGTATATACTAACTGAGCATATTGTTTTTCTTTCAATACTAATATGATTTTCTTAAAATTACATTACAGACGTTTCTCTCCTGATATTAGCAACGCTTAGGACATAATTATAATTAAAAACATTTAAAACGAAATACTTCAACTATCCATCTCGATAATATCATGTTCTATACTAATTGTAGAAATTGTCCTGGTACCAAACAATCAATAACTTGTATATAACCCTAATCATCATGGCATCCTTTTTTTAATTTGATATATCACCGCAAAATATACATATATATCATCACATAAATATGTAACCTGGACGCTCTACTCATTTGGGCTTTTAAGACCATTTTATGCTGTATTATTCTCAGCCATAACAATAACATACAATCTCTCTATGTCGTCACCGTGGTGAGTTTGATTGGTCACAAAGCATGCGGTGCACCGTCGTGCGGGGCTGGGCTGGTGTCATCGTGGGCTTTACAAGATTGCTCTCATAGCAATAAGTCAGCCATATATAACAACTGAGTACATTAAGTACAGAAATAAATAAACGAATAATTTACATATTAATACATGAAGAAAATACTTTGTATCGCTTTTTAAGCATATAGAGCTCACGGGGATTGTAAAATTTATATGGAGAAGGAGTAAAGAAAGCTAAAATTTATATCAAATGTGTATTACAAACACATTAGATTATACATCACAAATTCATTAAAACCTTATTTGTTTACGTTTAACAATAAAATATTAATTTCTTACATTCACACTCTTAATGTCAAACACATAATAATATGTGGTCAAACAGTCGCACAGAGTGGAGATTGTCACCAAGGAACTTTCAAATGTCAGATTAATTGAATGAGTTTTGAGTTATAAATTTTGTGTGATTTCAAATATTCATTTTTCAATAGTTTTTGAAGTATATATCAAGGCAAAAAGCGTCTATTTCATACTTTGTGTAATAGATATCTGTGTTTTATAAATTGCTGAAATACAGCTTGCTTAATACACACTGTTGGAAAAGAAAAAATCTGTCAGCTTGCTTAGTATACACTTGTTGTAAGAAGATAACTGTGTAGTAACAATCTGAAATGACTTATTCTCGCCTACACCTTAATATTTTCAACAAAGTGAATAAGTGAGTACATTCTGTTATTTAAATTAAGTCCGTCTTCGTAATTTCAGTAATTATATTACATATTTTTTATATGCAATGATCGTAGAGGCATAACCTTTGGCAAAAGAACCTCAATAAACTTCAAACTTAAACATTTTATTAATCACGGTCCAATTTCGACCACTGGGCGACCAGTAGTATAATTAATTATTATTAAATAATATAAATTATTCTTTGATTAGTATCTTTTTTCATATTTTACGTAGCTGAGTGTTAATTTGATCGTTTATAAAACTGAGTTCACAATTACCAAAATGGTCAACATGTTCGCCATAGTACGCATGTGAAACGAAAATTACTTTGATGTTATAATAAAGGCTCGAAATAGATGAAATTTTTAAAATCTAAGTGAATATTATTTACATTTCAAAAAGAAGACTCGAAACAAACGTAAGTGTGGGCGGATTTTCTCACGAAAAAAAAAGGATTTTCTGTGAGAAAATTATTTACTTCATAAGGTTGATAATTCTTGATTTTTGTAAAACGTATTTTTTATTATTTTATTTAATACCTAAGACACTTACAGATGTTATAAAAAAGAAAATTGTGACACGGAGAATTTTCAATAAATGGACCAGAAAAATATTAGCTTTCATGTCGTAAAATATCATACAAGCCGTTGTGCAGACTCACAAATTCAATTTAATGTGACAGAAATTTATCAATATGTAGATATAAGCCTATATGTGTCCGGGAATAAGTGTCGGACAAAGACAGACGATATTCGTTGACAGAAAAGTATTATAGTAGATTGTAGTTAAAATAAAATTGAAAAATGACTTTTTTCAGAAAATAGAAAATAATATTCATAATTAATTGTTATCTTTTACGAACACACGATACTTGTGCACATTATTCAACGCCGCTCAAGAGAATAACCTGCGAACGGTTGCGAAGGCATCTAGCTGCTCAGGTAAGCACCGCGTTCCGGGCAAGTATTAGATGTATTAAAAAGAGTTATTTGTAATATTTTTTTTGCGCTCACTTAGGAAAAAGGGCATATTTTAAATTATATTTCAACGACAATTTATTCCTTTATAGCCAACGTGTAGCGTCTCTTTTTGTCCGACATTTATTCCCGGACACCATGTATATGAAATAGCGGCACGCATACCTTGCGAAGGCTCCAACCTCTACATGTGATGACACAACACTCACTTCTCGCCGCACCTGTGCTTGCCCGCCGCCTGCTGTTGCTGGGAGCGTGTTTACCTGCCTGCGTTCGTGTGATTATACCTATTTACTCTATGCTAGGGATGCTCGTTAAAATACATCAATGTTTCTGGATATGATACATCATGTTCAAGTATTAATATTTTATGGCCTTTCCAATAAGATGTGCGGTGTAGATTTTAAAATAAGCATCTTTCCATAGTTGACTATTTATATATAATTATGTGGTATTAACTATTTTCTAGGAGCTTCGAAAAGTTTATGAAAAAAAAATCAAAATCAAGCAGAAACAAAGTTAGTAGCTTCACTTCGTATATTCCTCATATATTACAATTAGTATATTCCCCCTATATTTAATTTTTATTCTTTTAAGTCATCCATCGTTCCTTATCAAAATGTTTTGCTATCAAATTTCTAATTCTTAAAATTGTTTGGTGAAAATATATAATTGTTTTTAAGAAAATAAGGAACAACGTATCTAGCTATCAAAATATTTTATTGTGGTGAATACTTAATGTGTGTTAATAAATAATTGCGCGGCTACGTAATTTATAATCACCCATGTCGAAAATTTTCCATTATTTATCAATGAGAATAAAATGGAATAAAAAGCCCACACATGCAGAAATTGGGACGTATTTTTAAATGTATTAGGGCAAGTGCGTACATAATTGTTATTTAAATCAAGAAAATTTAGTTCATTTCTTTGTATGTTGATGAAATATTAAAGAAATGCATGCAAGTTGATGAACCGATGAAACTCGAATTACATTACCCTTATTTAAATAGTGCAAATACAAAAGCTCTTTAAAACTCTAATTAATTTTAGAATTCTTCATCCAAAAAGGAAAAAAAACGGAACCTACTGTTCGTCCAGTGGCGTGTCCATCACATCAGTATTCCTCTGAAAACAGTCGACGTAGAAAACATCTGAAATTTTATGTGGACGTATAGCATATTAACTCGCTTACGTTAAGTAATAGTTTACACAAAAATTAATACAAACGTTTTAGACAGAGTAAATTAAGTGATCGATTTTTTCAACTTCCTATATAACGTAGAGTATCGTGCCAAAAGATTAATTTAAAAAATCTAAACAATATTATTATTCATAATTTTAGATAGCGTAATTTAGGATATGCTGAAAAAGGTAATAAAAATATATTTCTTTCTTCATATATCGAAAACTATTTAACTTAAAATTGTAAAAATAACTGAGTTCCTAAAAGTCTAATAAAAAAAAGGGAAACTACGGCGATGATTTTATATTTTTAATTTTTTTTATATTTTTACCTATGCCAAATACATACGAGGTAATTTATTTACATTGTGATAAACAATATTAATGTTTCTGTGAATAATTTAATAAAAATACTAAGTAATTTTAAATGTTTAAACGTTTAAGTTTGCGCAGACGAATTTCAAATTGAAATAAGTGGCTGAATTAGAAATTCAATTAATAGCTATCTGACACCAATTAGTTATCAATCCAACGATGTTCAACCAACATATTTAATGCAATATTGATGAACGTGTTGGCAAAAGTTTAGCTCCTAGTATGCAATAACTCAACAACGCGGACATGAGATTAAAGAACAAAAAGCGTTGAGAGTAATGTTTTCAAGAGCGCAAAGTGTTTGATGCAAGGTTTTGCAACGTTTATTGTAACAACTAGTTGAGGGAATGTAACGAATCTATCGCAAAAAGGATGGGAAATAGGTACTTAGCTAACAATTCTAAAAGATAGATGAATGCCATAGAATAAGGCGAGAAGTGTATGCAAAACAATACACAAACAAAAATAATGACGTTTACTATAGATATAAGCTATTTTGTACGTTATTTATGTCAGAAGTAAATAATTTTTTTTGATTGATGTACAATCAATTTTACGTGTTAAATTCACGCAAAATTATACGTGATACTTGCGTGTTAATTCGTGCATTACAACAATGGAAACGTATGTACTTCATTTATTTGTAAATCCGCCATGAAACTGCATATGCAGTTGTAGTAAAAATAACTTAAAACAGAACCATTACATTCCGACTTCCTTCAACCGCATATAGTCGTGTGCTAGAATTGGTATTGAAGCTATTTTTTCGAATATAATGAATATCATGTACGCGGACGATTGAATCGTTTAATTAACGGATTAACCTTTTTATTAAACGGCTAATTAAACTTGATAGCTGGGACGTAATTACATAAATACATACGGAACGCTTATTGCATGAGTCCACTCGTAAATAGGCAAGGTATGCTCGTAGAAGGCATATTTTATGTTTAGTGACACTTTATATATTGTCATGCAGTAACGTATTATCACTAATACTTCTCAGTAAGAACTGAATATGAAGTAATTTTAATAATTAAATATTGTGCTAACGTAACTTATAGCTCATTCTATAATTTTACACTTTTTTAATGTCAAATTATCTTTAAAATTTATATCTGGTATGCGCATACATCTAGCCTTATTCTATTGTGTCCATCTATTTCTTTCACTTATTAGATAGGGTAAAGACAAATTTGTAAAGATAAAGTAAGAGCAAACATTTCTTGCGCATCATGTTGAATAAGATATCACAGGTTAGATGTTTTAAAATAAAATTGAAGTCGTATTTATTATTTTTATAATCTGTTTAAAAATAATGAAATTTTAAAATGAGAGGTTAGTCCCACCCTCCACGCATTATAATTTTCGCATCAAACATGATTTAGAAATATTTTGAAAAATTCCGATATTAAATACCTATTTTCCGTCCTTTTTGCGATAAATTTGTTATATTCGTTACAACTAAATGTTACAAAAACGTTGCAAAACGTTACATGAAGAACTTTGCGAACATGAAAATTTTACTCTCATCGCGCTCAAAGAATTTTTACTTCCAAAAATATTTACCGATTTTTTAAATTTATTTTAATTTTTTTCATCTCATTCTAACCTTGCCTACTTATGGTGTTAAAAACTATGTGGAAAGGTAGTCGTGCCTAAATTAGCTACAGTTTCTGTCCCAAAATAGCTTCATTTTCTGTTGAAGTAAGTTTAAACCAGACTAATTCAGTTAAAATTTGGTCTCGTTTTGAAGAAAAAGAATGAAGTTTGTACAAATACTGTTTTATCATTCGACGAGCTTTGTCGTCTTATTATGTATAATAATCACTGTTTACCGATTTTTAGATTTCTTCTTATACTTTGCGTATAAAAAACTACAAATCTGTAATTTTGGGATGAAGAAAAAATCGCATTAAATTTTCTAAAAAGATGTCAAATATAGAATTTTTACAACCAAAAAAGTTATTCAATCGCTAGGTTATCTCAAAAATACATACCTATTCCTGACTTGGCAAACTATCAAATCGGATATTTTTAAATTTTTTTTTTATTCCTGACCATAAATGACTGACACAAATATTAAAAAAAGGTTTGTTCATGTGAAATTATATGAGTCACCAAAAAGTCTCCTCTTAGTGGCTCATATAATTCAGGTCTCCATATGGCGTTGGGTCTGGTACTAAATGACACTTTATACAGAAAATTATAATAAAAAGCATATAAAATTATAATTTACATCGTTAACGTAATCGTAAAGGAAAATTTTGCTTTTTTCACAACGGCATCTAGAGATATTTAAAGACAAATTTGTTCTCTTTATATCAGAAATTTAATCTTATCTATCTGAAAATAGAATAATAGTTATAATAGAACACTTGTGATCGCGCGCTTAAACAGATTCTACGAAACTCATCAGGATCGTCATAAAAACCAGGCAAAATATGAAAGAAAAACTAAAACAAATTCTTAGCACAAAACAAGGAACAAATATCAGTTAACCTTTTAATTAATTTTATCGAAATGAAAGAATCAATCATATTTAAAGAATTACTACGTACTCCGTTGCTTTTCGTTATGGTTTTAATTCGTTTTTAACGATTCTTGAGACTAATAAAGTCAGTTTTTCCTGAGTCTGCATTTTGCTAATAGTTCAGCTTTTGATATTAAAAACAGTACCGTTTTAAATATCAAAAGCCATTTCATTTCGCCTATATATTTCAAGTTCCCTACTATAAATAAGGGAAACACGTAAAACCACTAAATACAAATCACGTCTTAAGAAGATGGAAAAGATTCAAATACGATTGGCAGCCTGGCGCTCTCGACTGCAATATTCTATAGCGCCCCTGAGGTGGGCCCGCAGGTGGCCGCGACAAAACGCTCGTTACCACCGTAGCACGAGCAATCCGTTGGGAACCGGGCATTATGGATGTAATGGAATATAGGGATATCGAACGGTATATTCCTGTAAGGAAATTTTTCATAATATTACAGCGACGTTTTAATTTTTCTTTATGGCAATCTTTCGGTCAAGTCTAGAAATTTATTGGAGTCTTATGTATTCTTCGGGTTAAGCCATTTTTTCTATGCTTTTCTAAAACCAAATTATGACTAAAGATAAGATCCACAGTTAAATTTTAATGGAAGTTATTTTTACTAGCAAATACGTCAAATAGTATTTTTATGGTTCGCAATTGTCTTAAGTAGTATTCAAAAAAGTAAGTCGCAATCAGTTTCACGATAATGATATCATATTTGCTACGAACTCTCCGCAAAGTACTAATGTCGATTTTTGGTTTAAATTTTTATACACCTTCGATCATCAGTATGTTCCAATTTATTAATAACTATAGACTTAACACGAGACAACTCGTACATAATAAGTTTATATTAATTTTTTGAGTAAATATAAACTTAATATAAGTTTATATTAACTTTGCGGAGTAGTGCGCATTTCATTATAGTTCTATGGATAAGAAATTATTATCAGTAACATTGTCCCTTAGTTACATATAATTCCAGTTGTTTCTTCTCCTAACGTAGAGAAAACCTACAATATAAGTTTAAAAAATTATATATGTATATGTATATATATATATATATATATATATATATATATATATATATATATATATATATATATACATATGATATAGCTACACTTTTAAACATTTTATTAATCTAAATAAAAAGCATTACTTTTTATTTATGTTCATTTCCTTATATCGAACTGAATATCGGAGCTTGTTCCATAAATCATATTGCAATTAAAAATTATTAAAATGTATATGCCTTAACGAAAACTAGATAAACAGCAATAATTTAAATAATTATGAATACTAATTACGAATTCAGTTTTTCTTCTGGTTCTGGAAGTCGCATACTATTAATTTCGAAGTAACGACTGCGGTATTCACTGTACATGAACCATGATAAATATAAACCAATGACTTTATAAAAATGTTGTTATTTAGTTGTATCGTGGCGGTCAACAAAAACAACTACCTTATGCTTTTGGTCGCGGCGAAATAATAGATTAATTCTTCACTTTCTCTTGCACTTTCTTATTATTTTCTAGAATCCTGAAAATATTTTCTATATTTTTTTATTCACATCTACATTTCATATCTATTACATAACAAGTCTTCCTAAATTTCTGTCGTAGATTTTATCGTGCTTCACCCCGGAAGTAAAATCTTATAGCTCTATTATTTCCATATTCAAAAACCGTTAAGTTATCTTAAAGCATAATAATAGTATTCTTATTATATCTTATTGAATTAAAATTCTTTCGGCAGTACAATCGCACTTACTACTATCAATAGATATTATATTGTAGGAGCACTTTTATTATTTTGGTAACTTTTTACGGTTCCACATATCAAAAGGGAAAATCGAACCCGATATGGATTAGCGTAGAAACTTGAAATTTAGCATTGTAAGAAAGCACATTAACCCGTATAAATCTCAGTTGGTAATACCCAAATATATTTATAGGGAAACTTTAGGGCTGGCAAATAAATATATACTGGAAGAAGATAATTCCTTTTGTATCTCATGTGAGCTATCGTTTCTAATTATAAGAGTCCGAATATTATTTTAAGATAAGATTTTTAAATAATACATCTCCAGGAATACACTAAAAATGTATAAAAATTTGCGCATTCCCCTTTAGTTTCCTAAATAACTGAATCTAACATTAGGAAAAAAATATAATTTTTACAAGTCTATGCAAGACTTATCAGAAGAACATAACAATGGTTCTTGATGTTTTATTTTTTGTGATAGAAGTATGTTCTTAAAATGTAACGAATTATTTTAAATACAATTAAATATTTGTTGGGCTAGGAAGTTCATATTTGTGACGACTTATAAGAAATAAAGTAGGTTCAATTCAATCAAGGTATCCAATTCTCAATTCGTGAACGAGACTCGGACTTAGGCGATTTTTATAGTTCTATTAAAATGACCAAAAAAGGGTACCCTTAAACGAGATCTTTACGTCCGCCCGTCCATTCAATTGTCGGTCATTCAATTGTCAAAACTGACGGATCATTAAAATTTCTTCATCAGAATAAATCGATGGTTCTGAACTCATTACATCAAATAAAATAAGCCAAAAGCCAATTAACGCAATCTATCTTACGACTCCGTGATTAAATTATCTCGAGGGTGCATTCGTTTTGCATGTTCATTAATATATATATGTGAAATATGAGCTTAATCGAATTATGGACAATGGATGAATGATCGATCACAAGATTTGACTGACGATTAAATAGATTGGAATTAAAACTACAAAATAATTTCTTTTACCTTTTCCATCCATCACTAGATTAGATCGATTGTAATGCGCTCATAAAATTAAATCAAATGGACCCGAGTAAGTCAGATATGTAGAAAACCGTTAGGGAGTTCTACTATACGCTTTCCAACTTTATCATTACGTCAGCTTGGTAATGCTGTCATTTTTTATTATCATCAAAATAATACAATGAAATATGGATTCATCGTATTATTAAATGTGGGTAAAAAAGCAAATAAAAAATTTAAGAGCTGGTTAGAGAGGAGTGAAAATTATAAAATCCTTTAAGAAAAGGAAAGATATTAAATACAAAAGTTACGAAACCCTAACCCCTTAATTTTTAAATACGACGATTTTTTAAGGAGTAAAATATATCAAACATTTAATTAATTGATTAACGGTTAGAGTAAAGTTGGTTATTATTTATCTCCGCAATAACTTAGAAAGAAGTCAAAATGTAAATATGCACGATGTCTTCATGTGGAATGAATTTTGGATGACTTCTGTGATTAAGATCGTTTATTTACTTTAGAACGGTGTATATAACTAAATAATTATTGGTGCAAAATCTCTTCAAAAAGAAAAAAAATATGTATCAAGTTAGCATTGATGCAAAAATTTTACATAACGATTCTCATATTCACTATTTTAATAATCTGTATTTGATTACATTTCTTTCTAGAAAAATTAAATATTCTACAATAAAGTAAAAAGTAGTAAAAAAATAGAATTTTTTGTTGAGGAACCCTCTACAAAAAAAAATTTCGAGTTGTGGAAGATATTTTTTTAGGGTTCCGTCTTTCAATTTAATACTAGGGAGCCCTTTTAAGTTCACTTAGTTGTCCATCCGTCCATCTGTACGTTTGGCTGTCAAAGTATTTTTTCTATGAAATGGTTTAAATACCAAGTGTTCAAAGGTAAAACGGTTAAAATACCAAGTCTTCAAGTGTCCAAAGGACCATAGCCATATATGGTTGTAAAATAGGATTTTTTTAATTTACTTGACATATATATATATATATATATATATATATATATACATATATATATATATATATGTATATATATATATATATATATATTTATATATATATATATATATATATATGTATATATATATATATATATACATATATATATATATATGTATATATATATATATATATATATTTATACATATATATATATATATATATATATATATATAGTCCTTCAAAACGTATTTACTTTTTTTAATCACACTATAGTGTTACTCACTGAATATTAAACACTATAGACTACTTCCGGTAGACCTGCAGCTTTGAATGTCACAATCATGGAAGGCCTTATGGCACAAGTATAAAGAAAAATCAACGATTTTTATACTTAGTTTGCTTTTACGCCCAGGAAAGGTATTATAGGCAATATAGTCACATTCTGAAATTTTAATATTTGTATATAGTTTATTTAGATGTACCATGTACCCTTAAATGTCTATATGTGCTTAAATATCTACGAAAATCTCATAAAATGAGTTACACCCGTGCTTCACCATTTTTTTGTTTATTATTGTCAATCTGTTGACAGTATGTTTGATAATATTTCATAACTTTTTAGGTCTAACGAACGCGACTGGCAAAATTGTAGAATGACACTTTAGTAAATAGTTTTAGTCAATAACCCTCACATATATTGAGTTAAACAATTTCTAACATATATCGTAAATCAAAAAATCATCAAAAAGTTTCTAAAATATATTAAAAGTCAGATTAATATTTTACAAAGCTAGATGTAGAATTTTATAAAATATGTGTATCCAATGGCAATTATTGGCAAAACATTGCTTAATATTTTCTAGGGCGCTATTTCTAGAAATTGTTTCTTTTTTTTAAATAAAATATTTTAAAATATTTTTAAAAATATAATATATTTCTTTGCTGTATGTTTGAATATTCATTGACATTTTTTTTGTTTATCGAAGATTATAAAAATGCTGAAAAATGTATTTTTGCTGATCAAAGTATCTCCGTTAAAAGTATATCTGACAAAATTCCCGTCCTCTTTAGTTCCAACGATAGACAGCTGGTAATCTGTATAAGCGTTAATGTAGATTAATTTTTTTATTAATAACTGTCACATCCTCCAATTCATCAACTCTAATCTAAAAATTCAAAAGTAAGCACCATAGTAAGTACCATAAGTAAGTACCATATTTAGGAAAATAAAATATTTAAGCCAGTAAAATATTCCTCAAGTGGACAATTCTTCCTTTCACAAATTCAGTTGTATAATATAACCTCCAAGAAAGTTACTGAACCTTACCTATCTTTACTTAATGGCTAACTTAAGTTTGCAGTCTTTAGCTAGCTTATATCTTTCCGGCCTTATAAATACTTAAGCATTAGCACTTTTATGGGAGCCAGATAAGGTTAACGTCTTTTTATGTTTGTTATTTAATGGCTGGCATTGAAAGTGACTGGCGGAAGCCATTCTAACTAATTTAAGAAACGAAAAATCTCTTTACCTGTCGGATACGGTGTAATGTTACCAACCGGCCAAACCTGTGTCGAAACACGCAAAAATCTGTGTTCCGTAATTATTTTGAAAAATATTGAACTGTGTACAGTTTATAAATTTTATTTCTTTCTTCATTCAAAAACGCCATGTTTAATATACAGATGACCCCGATGTGTTTTACGTGTGTAAGTAAATAAAATTGTACTATTTTATAGTGCAATATTAACCAAAATTAATAAAACATAAATAAGTCACAATAACTTAAATTGAACATAAAACTAATAACAATCCGCAGTATAAAGCTTCATTAATCCCAAGACCGAGGGGTTATTTACATTATCATTTAATAAATATGAAAAATGTACATAGTTGGCTGCAATCAATTGCTCTCGTAGCAATAAGTACGTCATATATATATATATATATATATATATATATATATATATATATATATATATCAATTAGATACTTTAAAGTACATAAATAAATAAACAAATAAATAAATAAAACTGTCGAAGTTGAGAGGGATTACATTTGACCATTGTAATGTCGCGTTCTTACGTGCCCATAAATGTATATGGTAGTTGAAAAACGACTCTAATACCTCTTATTATGAGATACTACTACCTACTATTTCGATTCAGTGTCTGTATTTTTAGGGTTTCGTGTCTCAAAAATGAGGAAGGAGCTCTTGCAGAATCACTTCGTTGTTTGTCTGTCGGTATGTGTGTCTAAAAAGGCCCTTTCTCTCAGGAATATGTGGAAGTATCAAGTGGAAATTAACATTGAATACATAGATCTACGGTACGATGGAACTGTAAAATCAAGCTTCTAAATCAACACAACCAAGAAGAGCCCAAAAATATTTTACAAAACTTAAATTCTAGGTCAACGAAAGTACCATTGACCTAGAATTATGAATTTGGCAAGAAGCAAGGTTTCATAGCACACGCAAACAGAGAAGTCGTTGATTTATTGTTTTATCAGATGAAGAAATATTTTTTAAATTTGCGCATGTGATACATATAGTAGGCAATATTTTTTTTTCTAAAAATTAATATTTTATATTTTAATCGAAACGTTATGTATCATTAAATGTTTATAAATGCCTGTGCACGAAACCCTCGTAGTGCGAGTTCTACTCGTGCTTCTACTCGGCGAGTGCTACTCGGGTTCTTTTTAGTATATTCAAACTAAGTTACTACAGTAGTGAATCATTTGTATAATTATTAATTGTACCGTCTATTCCTGACCTGTCAATACTGTGTTAGTACATGTTAACATTAGTATTTAATGTAAAGTCTGTCACGTAAATATTGATTAATTTTAAAAAATTATTACTTTAATGAACTTGTCCACAAATAACCTGTAATATATGACATTTAAATTATTATGTGATCTGTAAAATGTAAAACCATACACACACACACAAACATCAACACAGACACACGCACCGACACACCTACACACATACGCTCTCACAAACACACACAGGCACACACGGAGACACACATACAGACACACACACAGGCACATATACTCACACAGGCACACGCACTAACATACAGGCGCGCGCACACACACACAGATACACACACACACACACACATAGATACAAACACACAAACATAGATACACACAAACACACACACACACACAAAGATACACACACACACACACACATGCAGGCACAGGCACATACTCACACACACACAAACACACGCGAGCGCGCACACACATACGGGCACGCGCACTCGCACGCGCACGCGCTTGCACACACACACATATGCACGTGCGTACACACATGCGATCAATTTCCTGTCAGACTACCCATAAATTAGGTATTGTTGTTATTTCATAAAATATCGAATTAGGTGCGCACCTGTAGTAGATTTTTATGTCATGCTCATACGTGCTTATAGAAGCCTATACTAACTTTATAAGGATTTTTATAGGCCTTAAAAAATTATAAATATGATATGATAAAAGATTAATCAAATTTGGGATCCACTTTTGCAATTTTACTACCTTATTTTTTTACATCAAATAATGCAAGACACATTTTAATAATTATTATTTATTTAAGTACACAATCAAATTTAGCAGGCGTACTCTAATAACGTTTTGCTTAATTTATATATACTTAAGGGTTATTTGACAGTTTTATAGAAAATGAAGTTAGACTAATCGAAATTTCGAAAATATTTAATTAAATATATTTTGGGAGTTACCAATTTTTCAGTTACGTTTTATAGGTCGAGTTTGTTTCGAAGTACTTTATACCTTGATACTTCGCACACGGGGTAAAAAAAGGATAATGACAAATTCTAAATTCCAAATAATGAGGTGTCTTAACTTGAACTGAGATCGTTATCTGAAGCATACACTTACAAAAACATGTTATTGAGCATGGACTAACGTGCTCATAAGAGTTTTGTGTTTGACTGCAGAACCCTAATAAATGGAATGGTTAGCTTGTACAAGTTTAATTTCCAAGTTATATTTGCAATAAAAGCGTTAGATATAACGTCTATATTGTTAAAGAAATAATAAATTGGAATAAATTATAATAATACAATATCTTCTCCCATCTATAACCACATGGAACAAACAATTTTGTTCAAAATTATTACCTTTACATACATTTACATTTAAATAACTAGGCCATCAAGTTATGGTTTTTAGAAACACTTTTATTTATATTTAATTTCAAGTAACGCGAGGAGAAAAGAAAGTACTTTATTAATCCAAAACTGGGGAGTTTAATAAATATCGATTTTAAAGTACTCATAAAATATAAAAACAATAAAGTAAAATTAAAATAAAAGAAAAAAAACTCATAAAGTATAAAACAAGAAGTTGCTATGTAACCTATGTATGCCTAATTCATAGGATATGTTTAGATGCAATTCAGTATTGAGTTATTTTTTATGAATAACTTTATAAATTCTTTTTGTCTATGAAACTTTGAGACTGCGTTATATATTATGCAGAAAAAAATTCATAATTTTATTTACTCGAAACAAGAACAACTGTTATTTTTTTATTTTCCACGTTTTTAGTACTTTGTAATCCAGATTATATGACGTAATTTTTGGAGTTTACGCCGTAACAATCAATTTTCATATAGAGCGCGCAGAATAATGTTTTATGAGGAGTAATATCAGAAGTTCAGAGCGTTAAAAAATATAAACCTTAAGTCACCGCGTGATATGCCCATCTTTAGGGTGAGATATCAATATATTTATTTGGCATTTTCTTAGGACGTAACCGCAATGACAATGTGACACACTTATTGGGATTTTCTTACAGCGTAACGCAATCACGGAGCGGGACACACATAATTTACTATCGCTCGCTTATATTAAGACGTAATCATTAAGTGTCACTATGTGTAAAAATTTGGTATCTTCTATCCTGCAAAATTAAAGTCCCTTTTAATTTTAACTTCTTTACCTGACGTTACTAAATGTTTTTAATTTTGTAATGTAAGTTCCATCTTGTTCATATATGTTTTACTTGAAAATAATTATATTGTCAACATCTTTTACTAAAGAATTTTCCAATTACATTTAATGATATTTATATTTATGTACAGTGTTATATATTATATACATTCCAAGACAATCGCAATAGGGAGTAAACTCCAGTCGTGCGTCGGAGCTGACACGCACAATTTTTTTGCCCCACAAATATTTACTGGATTTTGAAATTATGTAAATGTGTTTTAGAAATTGTACCCGCTTACATAGTTTAATTAGATCATGGTAGGGTTTGCCCCAAAATTTTTATAGGACCAACAAAATAAATCTGATAAATTGAGCAATAAAATGAATAAAAGCTCTTTACCAAATTACAAAAATGAAAAATTATAATAATGTATGTTTCAATTGGGATTGAAATTAGCGTTTTTATTGCGTATTTTAATATTCCAGTTACTTTAAACGATTTACTTAATGGAAATTACTTTCAAAATTCCTTGGATACATTCTAAAAAACTTCTGCACGAATATTTTTGAGAGTTATCATTTAAATATATGCAGGTTAGTATTCTTAATTGCTATGTCGAGCTGCATGTTTCTACATCACATAATTTTCTAGAAAATGAATTGTGACAAAATAACAGATGCATCTTTATAAGTTTGTACTCAGTTTCAGTATTTATTTATTCACATTCTCTCAACATGAAATACAAGTTTCCTTGGAACTCCCATGCAATGTGAGGTAGATGACTTTTCCCTGAAGTAATTTTTAGAATATCTAATAAACTTAAATATATCTATTCCATAGAATAAAAGGTAATCTGTCATATAATATTAATTTCGTGCTATTTTTTGTTTGTAACCAATAAGAAATTCATATTTTGTTGCCAATTTCAAACAAAAAGAAAATACATAATCCCACAAATGATTCCGAAGATTCAAATAAAATTTACGCTTTTTCATCCTTCAAACTTCCTGTCCTCAATGCTTTGTGGGACACCAGAACCAGGCCCAGATGACCGTGACAAGACTCTTTTTACAATCGCTGTACAATGAACTGTGAACAATGCATTAAGCGTAATAGGATATTCGTAAATTATCTGATATTCGTAACTCTTTTGCACGCCTCTAAAAATTTATTGGAGTCCTATCTTATAGTATTCTGATGCCATAAATCTGTTTTTATTTTCGAACCTCGCAAACATTTGTATTGCAGTTTTGTATGAGGTCACCGTAAGTTATTTGCATGTCTTGGTGTCTACTACACGGTAAATAGTAAACACCAAGATGAAACCATACGTTTTTTGTTTTCATTTTTGGTGCGGAATACAAGCAATATACATTAACTTACATGAGGAACTTCATCTCTCACAACTTGACTTCAGAGACTTCCAAATTATAAATTAGAAAGTCTTCAAAATTCACCCACAGTCCATAAATTTGTTGTTAGAAAATAAGATGATATTTCTGTACATCAGTAACACAATTGATTAAATATCTGCGACGAATTACTTAGCTTTATTTAGTATCGTTTATTTCCCGCACATAATACTTTTATTTAAAAATATGTCGTCTACTTTAGTACAATTTTTTTGTCCAAATAAAAACATATTGATATTATCTGGACCTGAAGAATCTCTCCACAAAAGTGACATTATTATTTTAAATTATTTTTTAATTAATTTTAATATTATTATAGTCGTATCTGTGCTAATACATAAAGAAGAAATTTGTTTATTTATTGGTACAATTTTGTTGAAACACTTATCGGTATAAATTTGTTTTTGTGTTAGAAAACCCATATTTGAGGACGATTATAGTTTTTTTATATATTCTCTGCTATAATTTAATTGGAGAGAGAAAGGACAACAATACAAAAAAAATCGGGAAAAGCTATTTGACTGGTGCAAGGTTCAAAGAAATTGCCTTATTTATTGACCCATAAATATGCGCTGATATACCCCCAACTGGACAACAGACTTCGTTTAACGAGCAGGGCGGAGACAATCAGTAATAACGAGGGAGAGAGCAGTAAAATTAAAATGAATCTGCGCGGGTAAAACCGCGGGACATTTTTAGTATAAAAAAGGACACAAATAAATATTAAATGTGCTTCACAACTGGTATTTTAAAGTAAATTTTTGCGATTTGCTAAGGTTGTTTAAAAAAAACATGGCATATGTGTACTAATTTTCAATAAAGACATTATTCATTTAAATCTATAAAAGTGGCTTTAATTATATATTTTCTTGGTAATATTTTACAACACAAATTTGAACGTCAATTGGTTAACTGAAAAATAATCACGATTAAGTATCGCTACTTTGAGTTTGATTGAAAACGTGTTCTTTGTCATGTTTACAATTGTCCGCTGCCGTATTATATTATGCTCGAATAAAAGTTTATCGTTTCCTCTCTAAGCCTCCCATTACAGCATTTACGTACACAACGTGTAACAACTGTAAAAAATTTACACCTTGTTGTTTATGTGAAATTAACCTTCACATAAACAATAAGGTGCAAACAACTTACGGCTTATGTCTCCGCCAAAAAACAACTTCTATGTGTTTAATTGATCATAGGACGTGAAAAAAGGTAGAATATCAAAATAGTGTGTCTGATCAGACTCGAGTTTTACATTGTATATTTAAATTTCCAGTTATATTATTCCCCGGTATTATTTTTCAGTGATGAATCGAAAACCAAAGATTATTTATCTATAAATTTTATTATTTGTTGCTATTCATGCAATACAGACAACTTCAGTTTTCTTTCGACAGGAAAATTTTCGTGAAAAAAATTGACCACAATCATGATTATTCATAAACATATTATGTTTATAAGTAACATAAAAGTCAATTATAATAAATTATATCAAGTATAGTCAATAAATTAATCATTGTATACGTATTGAGTTTTGATATACATTATATAGTCAATAAATTAATCATTTCATACGTATTTAGTTTTGATATACATTATATAGTTAATAAATGAATCATTGTATACGTATTGAGTTTTGATATACATTATATAGTTAATAAATTAATCATTGTATACGTATTGAGTTTTCATATACATTATATAGTCAATAAATTAATCATTGTATACGTATTGAGTTTTGATATACATTATATAGTTAATAAATTAATCATTGTATACGTATTGAGTTTTGATATACATTATATAGTCAATAAATTAATCATTTCATACGTATTGAGTATTTAATATACATTCGAACATTTACTACTTTTAAACTGATAACATTTACAAAGAATGAATACAAATTTGTTAAACAAATCCTCAATGTCATTAAACATTTCTTTTAGATGTGGTGAAAAAGAATAGATATATTAATTTAAGGTAATTACAAATGGAAAGTGACATTATGTGCTTTAAAAGAATTAATTTTTTATTTATTTATTTCTTGGAAACCCCATGCCCAATTTACAGCATTACCCAAATCGCTAGGCACGTAGAAGAACATTTGACAAATAGTTATAAAATAATGGCGAAAAGGACAATACACTCACGGAGCATTTCCATACAAGTGAAAAACAAATACAAAATAATTTAGATAAATATCATCTAGCAATCAGTTGTGAACTATTAAGCAAATCTATGACCCCATTTCTGAAACGATCAATGGGACAAAAAAATGTAGACTGAGTGCATCTCGCAACACTGCGTCAAGCAATGAGAGTACACGAAAGACAGGCGAACGCTGTAGAATATTCGTGCGTGCTCAAGTCAGGTAAAATAAATAATGACAACGTCCTCTCATGTAGCAGCCAGGAGATAAAGAGCCACTAAACAAAGGATCGAGAGGTTATCAACATAATGATTTATTAATTTAAAAAAATGCATGATCAAAAGCTATTCCCTTCGCAGTTGAAGAGCATTGCATCAGACCGTGCCCATTGTGAAATCAGAAGAAAATAATTAAGGATAATACCCATGCATTTTGTAACACAAAAACCTATTAAAGTTTTTTAATATTTTCTCCAACATAAGTACCTTCATACAGATATCAGATAATTGCATTCGTTTCAAGTATACTACAAACTAAAGAGTTCAATGGTATAATTATAAATTCAAGTATTTTGAAAATCGTGAAAATTGCGTATAAAAATCCTAATTTATACGCTTTCTGACAGGTTTCCACGATAGGACTATGAAATGTAAGAGGATTGTCCATAATTACATCAAGATTCCGCATAGTTAAAACCAGGAGGGTTGTGAGTGCACCTCCGCCCAGCTCACAATTACGCACAAGTGGGTCAAGTAAGCAGGAATATTTTATCATAGTACATTTTCTTACATTAAAATGTAGCTTGTTGCTCAGACTCAATTGGAATACTGAGTCGATATCACGTTGGTACAAATCACTGTCGAATTTATTATTCACACCGAAGAAGAATCTTAAATCATCGGCAAAGAGAAGGCAACGAGCAGTGCTGGCTACTGTAGACAAATCGTTTATCATAATCAGAAAGAGAAGTGAACCTAAATTACTACCTTGACTGACTCCAAATTCAATAACCTAACCCGAGATACAAAATTTCCAAGGCGGACGTATTATTCATAAGGCTGAAAGTAACAGGTGAACAATTTTATTAGAGCTGGAGGGATACCGGCTTTCAATAATTTCACTATTAGAATATTATTGTCGACTGAGTCAAATGCCTTTTTGGAATCAAAATTGGCTACATCAACTTGACAACCTTAATCTAATTCTCCAGCCACATAATCCACAAAAATTAGTAAGATTAGTGACGGTGGAACGCTTAGAATGGAACCCGTGCTGGTAATCCGTTAATTGGGATTGGATATGCACATAAATACTGTGATTTAATACAATTTCAAATACTTTGGCGGATAAAGTCAAGACAGCTATAGGTCGATAATTGTTTACATCAGACCTGGAGCCAGATTTAAAAACGAAATGAAAGATTTACTATAAATTTGTTTGGTTTGCCGAATATGTCAGAAAAGGCCTTGATATGATATGGAGTTAAACCATCAGGACTGGAAATATGTTTATTGTGGAGCTGTTCCAACGCGAGTCCACCCCGATCCATGCCACCAATTTGCAAAAGAGATGAGCCTTTATTAACAACGGCTCGTACTACCATTGTAAAGTCGAGCGTCGGTATATTATCCTAAAAAACTGAATTAAAATACTAAGTAAAGACGTTCGCAGTGGCTTCACTTTAGTACCAGACACCATTGTGTACTATAGTTGCGGAAAGCTGCCTGTTCGTATACTTACATTACACGTACATCCAAAATGTTTTTCCATCGGACTAATGTTAGCTTCAGTATTCCGAACGTGTAGATTCGGTGTGCCAGGTTTTCATGTGACAGTTTACTTGTTTATGCCAAAACCTAAACATTTCACAATTATAACTGATACCATACTTTTTAAATCGTTTATGGTGATAGGATTTCGTATGAATGTTGGGGATAAGATTAGGGTTAAACCAAGTAGGATAATAATGCCGATGGTTCATACAGATCCGCATTTTAATAGGAACAGTCAGTTGAAACTATTTTACAGTCAGTTAAAACATTGTTTATTAAGGTGTATAAAAAATTAACAGCTTGGTCTGGGTCGTTAGCTTTATAAACATATTCCCATGATAAAGTTTAAAAAATGGAAAATAATGTAAAAAAATCATCCTTACGAAAATTCCACTCGACACTGGTAGCCGCTTGATAGGCCGGTAGCGCTAAACGAGTTGACAGATTTATGCCCACCTCGAGCGGGGGATGGTACGGATCTGGACGTACCATCCTCTTAGGTGCTGGTAGTACCCACATATGCCCTCGCATCGTTAAATCAGCATAGCACCAAGTCCAGTTTCCTTCTGCTACAATTAACCACTGATTATCAGGTTAATGAAAGCATGCTCGACGACCCTGTGAGCTCCCCTTGTCTATAGATAAATATTAGCTCAGGAGTACCTTTTTTATGATTTCCTGAGTACGGTTCCAAAACGTGATTATCCAGACCGAAAGCAGTATTTCCAGTGAGTAAATATGAAATCAATATATTTTTATTCGGAAATGCTGAATTTGGTGATAAACTCAGGATATTATTCACCATTTTTTTCTGTAAGGCAGTGTCTTTGTATATTCCCCTATCAGATATGTAATATGTGTTAATCAATGCTAAGAGAACTATGACTATGACAAAATAAAACAAATCGTTCTACTCCCCCAGTGGCACAAAAGTACATTTGTCTCAATTCTATTTTTTTAACGCAATAATGTCTTTTTTCAGCGTTTTCTTCTTCAATTTTTCAGTGATTGTAAATGTCGTGTTGGCATTCAAACCTGAAAACAATAAGTACTTTTATGAAAAAAAAATTCACGTGCCTTATCGGATAAAGTTGACGCAGGCGAACAAAGGAACATTTATATTGATACTATTTTCTTCGAACCTCCATAAAAAAGAACAAACCCGAGAAACGAATTGTCTCAGAGACAATACAAATTTTAAAATTGGTACTGAATCGTATCAAAATGATTAATTTATTTTTTTTGTTGGAGTAAAAACAGTAGAATATTCTCCTAATGCACAAAATTGATGCAACATGGCACGTTGCATTTGTAATAATAGTAAATGCTGATAGTGGATACAATGATCCTAAAAAATAAGTTTATCTGCTTCATGCTAGGTTAGACTGCCTATCGATGTGCTTTCTTAGATCATGATCCCTTTTCTCGACCATGTCGAAAGCAAAATACTAGCCATAATAAAAAGTACATTTTACAAGACATTTCGGAGGTTTTCAGTTATTTATTTTAACAATATTTTTTTGAAATTCAAAAGTTATTAATATTATTTCTTGAAGACTGAAGGTGATTCTTTTTTGTTTGTTATTTTCAAAAGTTTAAATAACAAAATACTAAATACCTGTATGTGTTGTTTTAAACTTTCGATAACTACCACATACTTCAAGATTAATTTTACTTATGATTTGTTTAGACTTCCTAATAAAAATATATTTTAAGGTGGTGTGGATTCCTATACCTGTGGCCAGAAATCGTATATATAAACTAAATCCGTCTTCAATGGAAATAAGTACAAGTATTACAAGTGGTATTATTTGGTTTAGCAACTTTAAGGCCGATCAGTTGTAATACATTTCCATATTCAGTCAGTCCTAATTAAAAAAATGTGTAATGTCCGTTTATGTATTGAAATTTTTAGTTAGTTAATACAAAATATTTTATTTTAAAATTTAATTTTCCAGTCTTTACACGATGAGTTAATTAAATTGCCGTGGTAGCAATTTCAAAAGCAATCGTCGTGTCATCCGACATCTTCGTAAGAATAGATACAAATTAGTTATTTACGCATTTATTTTACCAAAAGAACGGAGTGGGAATTGACCGCGTACAATTCCCGAGCCTGAACAATGCGTAGGCGCACAAATAGAGTGTAGTTAGCATATTCGTTGTGCAATTCCACAACCTATACGAACCTCATCTCCAACGATTTAAGTAACGCACGCCAAGTTGTATTTCCAAAGAATGCTTTTTGTAGAAAAAATTCATCAATATTCATTTTCAGAGATCAGGTCACGTCATATTTAAACGTTCCTGGTGAATGTAAGTATCCATAAATGGAAACCGGAATAATACTAGTTTATTAAAAACCGGGAAAATTGCGTACTATATGCTGACAGACGTGGTGGGGAAATTTGTTTTATAATCAATTTTGATGATATTACTTAAACGTAAATATATGTACTATCCCACGGGTTATATTCTTTGTCTCTTCTTCAAAAAAATATAATTTTGGTGAAAGTAAATGTTTTATCTTAACCTAATATACACACCGTCATATTGCATTGCGAGCGAAACCATGGGTTTAAGGTAGTTAAAATCTAATGATATTAAAACTATCGCTTTAAAAGTACCTAATACCCATTATCCAAATACAAATAAAGTGGGAATAAAAATTAATTCACTGTAAAAATACGTAAATATGGTGAAAAATATAGGAGATAAAGTCGAGGAAACGATAGTGATTACTGCAAGGAATGTTGTTTCATTTTACTTAGTAATTAACAGGATTCCATCTGCGGCTTCGTATGAGTGTATTCTGATATAACAAAGGAAATTGCATAAACTGACATCGGGTTCGGAAATTTATTATTGATGAAAGTATTACTTACAATTTACATTTATGAACACTGTCATTTAGATACTCGTCTTCAAAATAAAACTTAATTATTACTTAATTTACGAACATGATAGTCAATAATTATTGCAAGTCCTGTTGGGTTTTCAACTTGAATACCATGTGCTTCCGACCTATTGAATAAAAATCATTTAGTTATGCTTTTTAATTAAAAGATAGTTTTCATAGTTGTGAAATTAACAAAAGATTAATTAAAGTAGTTCACACTTAATTTAGCTATTAAACAATTATAATATTAGCGTTCCCGGTCACTGATTTCCATTTTCTTTCACCTCACCGATATTCATTTCAATTTATCCATAATTATATTATACATCTGAAATATTACATACTTGCGTCAGTAATAGGAAATAGTTATTGATCGTGAGCATTGTTGACTTATATGGTAGTCAAATAAAGTATTTTCACTGTTTTTCCAAAGCATGAAGTTATTTTTCTATTGCTACATGAGAGCATGAATTTAGTCCTGCCAGATAACAGGTATCTTTTTCAATAAAAATTTTTCATTTTTGCTAATTTTAATGTAGGAGGGCATTTGGGTAAATATAATATCAGCTACGGCACAGAAGAGTATATTTTCATCGTTGTGCATATATAGAAATTTGCTTCGCCCACTCTTGGCCCTAAGCGAAGTTCAAAAGACAGGGGCACTCTAAGTTTTCTCAATTAAATTTCCACATTTTATTTTTTTTCTATACTCACCGACACTAAGTAATTACTTAAATAAATGATAGAAAATAACAATTTTAACACCCCTACCACATATGTCTGAGAGGTTTCTATATCGTCGCAGAAATTGTTGGGAAAAATAGCGGGTTTATTAATCGGCAACCAAATACATACCATTGCTTTGCTTATCTATAATACGATAGTAACGCTGGATTATATTTTTCTCTCTCAATTAGACACGTTACATATATGTAAAATATATATTGAGACATCAAATTTATTGAAATAGTTACTAAACTTGAATTAAAACCTTTTTATTTCTTTTTTGAATAGAAAGTTTCCAAAACACATTTAAACTATCTACACAAAAGGCACACCGTGGTCGTGGATATCTAAAACTATCCAAAATTGTTATCCTGAATATATTTTTTCCGTGGAAAATTTAGGCAGTGGTCTATAAATAACTCCGTTTCTAGATTTATAACCGACGTATCCGAGCGATAAAAATTTTCATTTCTAAGAATTATGTAGATCTTTATGATGGTGAATTAAATTATTGCAATATATTTTTGGTAGGTAGCCAGCTGTTGTACCAAATAATATAAACGGTTTGAGTAAATTTCAATTTTTTTTTATTTTCGAGAAATAAAAGTAGAAGTAAGCATAGCTACACATTAACTCTCTTTGTTTGTGCGTCTTTTACTTCATCCATTCTCAGTAAAACTCTTTGTGCTATCTCTGTTTCTGATGAACAATTGTGCAATTATGATTATTATTGACTTTGACAAAATTGTTCACTAAACGTAATGCGTTTCAAAGTTCATTATAGGTTACTTTAATTGTCTCATTTTTACTCTATGCAATATATATTATTTTACTTTTGATGCAAAAGAAGGTGATTTATTTAGTTTAATCTACAACCGTTTACGTCATGAAACTATTTGCTTTAAACATCTGCTTTCTGTCTTCACTTACAAAATTTTACGTTCTAATTAAATTTCTTACAACATTAAAATTCTATTTGCAGTTTTAACAATACAATCATAGTGATTTAGTTTCCGTTTTATATTATCATTTAACTTTCTTTATTTTTACCTCAACATGTTTTGCAACAACATCTGTAATTGTAAATTCTTAAAAGGTTCCTTGACATTGAAAAGTGTATTTTTTGTTTGAACAATTCTTGACATAATCTAAACTTAGAGTTTTCCAAAATTCAAACCTTGAGGGGTTCAAAGTGTGTATATTTCAAAATATTACATACGATACTTCGTAGAATCACTTTTAAAATTAATAAATAAATACAGGTTTTATGATTTTCTAGAAATCAATCCCTTATAAGAATAGTATTGTAAGTGCCATGAAAGTAAATATGTTAGAAAACACTGTATAATTATATAGAATCATTATACAGAAATAATTATACAGAAATCAGTGTACGAAATACTTACCTTTGAAGACTTGTTGGAAATTAATCTCTAAGAAGTGTCAGTGGTGCAGTGGACATGTAAACAAATATATTTTAATTGTTAGATGGATAGCTATGTATAGGTAGTATTGTTTCAATATTCCGTAATATGAGTAGAGTAACCTGGTTCGATTTGTACGGTTTCCATAAATGTGGCTCATACTGCTAGGAGGTGCATTTAAATATTATTTTTATATCAATAGTAAATACAAATTCTAATGCTACCTGCTAGTAACCAGAAACGGAAAGCAATATGCAAAGCCAATTTAATTAAACTTAATTTCGGCGGATGTATATATATATATATATATATATATATATATATATATATATATATATATATATATATATATATATATATATAAAAGAATAACTGTCTTAAAGACTGACTGACATATCAATGCGCAGTGGATAAATGATCTAGAAACCTAAATCTTGCACATAAATTTTTGACATAACCTAAACTTAGAGTTTTCCAAAATTCAAACCTTGAGGGGGCACCATTTACCATTTCACATGTAAAAAATGTGGAAATGAGTCTGTTTATTTTCATGACTTAACTATGTAGTTGATCGTCATTAAGTTTGGCTTATTAATTGCTTATTTCATGGAAATGAATATAAAATACCTCCCTATTCATATATAATCAAGAAGTATTAATGCCATGCTAGTGAATTACTTACAATCTTACAATCAATTTATTATGAGTTTATTTCAAAATTATTTATTGATATAATCGTAATTATTTTATAAAATTTAAGCATTATTAAAAAAACCTGAAGAATTAATGTTAATACGGCGAATTAGTAACTTACAGAGTAGACACATTTTGTAATGATGAACATCAAATACCCAGCACGTGGCTAATTGCTCAATGTGACGCCATAAAAAATTAAATCTCATTTTTGACGAATATGAATTGCTTCCAACTAGCATGTGGTCACCGACTGGGTCCTAAGAGGTGTTCCAACTTCAATTAAGTTCTGATATAGCCGACGTCACGCTAATTATTATTCCATGCCTATCGCCGCCTGTTTGGTAGGCTATTTCATGAATCGTCGCGAAAAAGAAAACGCTTTTGAGGTCGATAATGGTTTTCGCTACTATTTAGTAGCGTTAGATGTGAAACTGTCTTCTAAAATAATTTTCAGGTTTCTTTTTTTAAAGCATTTGAAAACATTTAAATTTTTAGTAAATTAGGCATTGTTATTACATATTACTTAGCGCGTTATACTGGGTAATTAGATTTAAAATAAAATATAGTTTTATAATCTTTGTTTTATATTATTTTCTGTACAAGAGGTGATAATATTCAAGAGTATGCTTTCCAATTTAAATTTGGTGTAACAAAACATATTATAAAATAAGTTACTCCGCAGCGTCTGTCCGTCAGCATGTATACACAAACGTCGCCGTTATTACCGTGGTGTGTTGGATTGATAACAAGGCGTACGGCCTTTGATAGCTTGGTGCTTCGCGGGGACCAGTGTTCGATTTCTGTTCTCTTATCGAGCGAAGCTCTACTGGTGTTCTGGTTGGTTTTAAGAGATGTCATTCCTAGGAGTATAAATATATATATATATATATATATATATATATATATATATATATATATATATATATATCCATATATATAAATGAATAAATGTACATATGGAATTATGTCAGTAATTAGTGAAAGATTTTATTCCAATTTTCATTAATGGAATAAACTAATTTATGGTTAAAGTTCTTATACTTTTAAATTTTGAATATTTTGGGAAAATTACCGAAATGAACTTCATCGGTATTGAATGAATGTCAATGGAGTTTACTTCGGATGGAGAAATTCGTTACTCTGGTGTGCGATACCTAAATCGTTAAATACGTATGGAAAAAAAATTGTTCCTCTTAAAAAGTTCTACAACACATTCTACGGGAGCATATATTTATACATATGTAAAATTGATAATAAACGTTTCACTTTTGAAAAAAGTCTCGATAATAACATTTTATAGTGTTCTCCCTCTAATTTTATAAATCGATTTTTTGTCTAAGTTATATTGTAGTTTCCTAACGAATATTTTATAAGTTATGCCAGTATTTTTAAATAAGATGATGTACAAACATAAGCTTTTACGCATAGAAAAATAGCTGAATATTACATTTTCAAAATTTACTTTTTTGGTAAGTTGTTTTTGTTTTCTTGTCAGATTTATAATTTGTTCATGCTGAAAATAAATTGTGTGGACTGTGAACAATCGTATTCAGGTGATTAAATGCTTAATCCTATAATGTGAAAATTTGTGATCGAATTTAGTTACTTCAATATCGCGATATTTAAAAAGGAACAATGTTCTCTTTAAACATGGAAGTCATGAAAACTTTTTTTTTAAATTAATGGAAGTTATAAAATCTAATAATAGTGAAAACTATTCAGAAGTATTAAAAAATACTCAACTTTTAATTTTTAAATGACGTAATAAAACGATTAGTATTGTTTCATAAATTAGACATATGAGTGAAACTTTGACTGGTATGTAAATGTGGAAACTGCATTTTGTTAAGTGATTCAATAATACATAAGGGTTACTATAATTCAAGTACTATCCACAATATCATTTTCGCTTTCTAATGCTATTTGGTATTTTCATACTTTGTGTTTTGTTCACTACCCATTATTACCCTCTTATATTTTCAAAATTTGGAGGCAAAGATGAATTTTTTGAATGTTAATGACTTAATTTTTTTTCGTTATAACGTGTAGGAAAAGAACATTGCGTTGAAATCTTAGACTTGCGCAACGTGAGAATACTGCTGCGGCGATATGAAGTATTCCTCTGCTCAAAGTATATGCAGTATTCTTTTGCTCAAAGGAAGTGCAAGCATTTGTGCATTTTCGTCATATTTCCCGTTACTTTTTTATTACTGTCCACTCGATGTTATTAAACGACGACTTCCAAATAGAAGTACGGGATTACAGTTGAAGAGCAAAGGAGACGAAAACGTGTATGAAAAATTATTAATTCAACTATCAATTTAGTTAATAACACCGCACATTAAAAAAGGTGTACAATTGTTTATTATATAACGAAATAAATTGCCATATTCACTTTTATGAAAATTGTCTAAGGTTATGAAACAGGCACCGGCCCATAAATTTGAATATTTTGGTCTTTATTTTTTGTCATTGCGTCTACCCGGTTACTCTCTTGGGTCGCGACACGTGCTACACACCTCTTCATAGTTGAGCGCCCACGTGTCCGCTTTTGAGCAGCAGCCTTTACCTTCCTACAGTTTTAATGGTGTCATCGTAGATCATAAATCAATTTCAGCTCTGTGCTAAGAGACTGTGCATGACACACTTCGTGGAGACATTTTCTGTCTCACGATAGCTTCCTCCAATATTGGACGATTAAAGCCGGTCACGGGCTAAAATATTAACTAACATTCAGCGTGTTGGGAACACATTATACTAAAGTGTAACTAGTTTAACCACAAATTAAAATAAAAGCAGAAATTGCTGAGAAGATTTTTCATATTTTTTTAAAACATGATAAGAATTGGAACAGAGCGATAAACGGAAGAAAGAAAAAGAAATTAATCAATTAATTTATGTAACTCTGGATAATTCCGCAGATTACACTTATAATTGAGGCCGTTTACACCTTAGCCATAATAAAGGTATTCCAAATTAGTTAACGTATTTAACAATAATTTACTTGATTTTTAGGAAAGTGGATCAGTATGCAATCAAATGACTCGCAGGCAATTTTTACATTTAATTTTTTTTTAATTATCTCGATATACTTCAAGTGTTCCAAACAAATAATTGCACTTGATATTTAAGGGAACATAATATTTCTACAAAGCTGCCTACAAATATTAATATTGTTCTTCGCAAATTGAGGAGGGGACATATATTTGGAGAAACTTTGAAAATATCACAAACATTATTTTAGATACGATTCTGAAAAAAATTATTTTGGAAACCTTATACCTTTTTATTTGATAGCCCAAATCAAATATGAAAAAAAACGGATTACGTAAACATTTCTGAGTGGTATCTATTGAAATATATTCATCATAAATTGCTTATCCTTTGCCAATTTCAAGTTTCTACGTCTAACAGTTTCTTATAAAACAGCTGTGAAACACAAATAGACGTGAGTGATCTTAGAAAGATTCAGTATATTTTTCCTTTTCGAGAATGTTAAAAATATTAAGCAATTTACGGTTAAAGTAGTTACAATTCAGACGTGTAAGTTCTCTCAACTATTCTGCATTTTATCCTCCTGCGCCATTCGTAATTTCTAATCTGGTACAATACACGTACTTTCAGAATTTTTAATAAAGCATATTCTGTTTCAGGTATTTAAAACGTTTTCGGTAGTAATAAGACTATATTTTACTGACATCAGCACTGCTTGGTTTTCATCTCTCGTATACCATTTTAAAACACAATCGTTCATTCTGCTTCTTACTGTAACTGTTGTACCTATAACATTTCTTATTCTTTCGATCTTATCATTCTATTATTTCCTTAATTTACATGTTTATGGAATTCGTTATTGATATTATTATTGTGTTCGAATATAATTTAATAATATATATATATATATATGTGTATATATATATATATATATATATATATATATATATATACCTATTTACATAGATTATTCTGATTATTCTGGGCTTCCTCGTCCAGAATAATCTAGCATTCTTCACTATAAATCTAACTGTTAATACTTGATTAGTAATAACCAGATAAATAGTCAATAGCTAACGGTGACATTGTGTTAAAGGTTGCATATAAATTAGTACGTATTTTGCTATTTTAAATGTTTAATGCCACTTTTTCCTTAAGTCTAGTTAGTAAAAGAGAGCAAATTTTGTTTAAATTTATATAAGAATTTTAATGATCATACTAACAGACAGATACTAATAGAAAACCAAAAGAGGAGAATTTGGTAATATATTTACAGCTTAATTTATTACTGTGGTACTCTTCTATACAACATTCAAAAGCTTTTCAAAATCTTTTCAGTACTTCTCAAGTGATTTGGTTATGAAATGACTAATCAATATTTAAAAAAGTAACAATTACTTTCTTGTCTAATTTCTTTATCGACTACCGGTATAATTTTTCAAAAAAATATTTCTAGCATCTTTGAAAATATTTTATATTTATTATTTTGCTGTTATTTTGACTTAAATAATTTACCGTATTAAGCAAAATTAACACTGATATAAAGAAACAAACACTCATAGAGCAAGTATTGTCACGGGCTTTATCAAATCTGAGTAAGACATTATTCCAGATTTCGACAGCATATTTTTAAGTGTATGTAAAATTATAATTTATAACTGTTAACGAAGCTTCAATAAAAAAGGAATGATATAAAATTCCATCTGCATCATCTGATGGTAAATCTAGAGCATTATTGTGAGGTTGTTGAATAAAATTACGATTTGATGAGTAGAAGTGCATAAACTAGGATTACATGAATGATGTTTATTGACAAAATCTTGTCTATTTAAACAAGCAAAATTAGCTAATTAAAAAGTTGATGAAAATATTTCATCACGTCCGGACGAGTATTTAAATATACTCGCGTAGAACGCATTGATTTACCCTTTCCTTCACCGTTTACCGTACTGAGTGAACATATCCGAACTCCATGACCGGACATTGCGTGCCATCCTGATGGTCTGGCGCTTCCTATTGAATGCGTCATTTATACGAGTTGTATAGGACGATTGTCAGGAGATAAAAATGCTCAGAGCCTGTCAAAGTGTAACGGGTTGCTTGGTACGGCCGCTCCAAGACAGACGTCATATAGTGCATGTTTTCACTTGAGTATGTACTTTTCAGGACAATTTCCTTTTAATATTTAATTAAATAAAGGCAACGTTAAAGTAATCTAACACTTTTGTAAAAAGTAATGCTTAACGTGTAATGCTTAAATATAAAATTTGTGACGATAAAAATATTCATGCCATATACCAAATGCTGAAACGAAATAATTATAATTTACTTAAACAATTATTTTTAGGATTAAGTTGCATATCGTACAAAATTCGTAATATAATTTCGTAGCATACGTTCGTGAGCGCGCGTGCGTGCGTGCGTGCATGTGTGCGTATGTGCGTGTGTGTGTGTGTGCGTGTGCGCGCGCGTGCGTGTGTGTGTGTGTGAATTGGTGTGTGTGTATGTGCGTGTGTGTGTGTGTGTGAGTGTGTGGGCGTGCGTGCCTGCGTGCCTGCGTGCGGGCGTACCTGCGTGCGTGCGTGCAGACATGAGTGCGTGCGTACTTGCGTGCGTGCGTGCGTGCATGCGTGAGTGTGTATGTGTGTGCGTGTATTTTAATTTTCATATAAAGGTAATTTCACAAAGCTTTTGTACATAAGTCAGGTGATACGTATAAACGATACGAATAAATGTAAATTAAACCAAAAGCTTAAGACCACGGTATGTAATAAAAATGGCAAATATATTTATACAAATTATTATTCGCATTTTTATTGCATAGAAAGTTGCATATAAGAATGTGAATGAGGATTTCTAAATTTGTAAGGGTAATCCGTAATTACAAATACGGATACGGTTATCCGTTACATCCATAATAATTATGTAGAAAGTGGAATTGGGGAAAAATACTTCGAAGCTATTTAAATATTTTTATATGTATTTTGAAAAGTTTTCATTTATTGAAAAATGTAGGTTTATATTTGTATAGTATTTACGAACTAACAGTACTTAAATTGCATTTGTAAATAAAATATATGTGTTCAGAGAAACCAACACAATATTAAAAAAGTGTGGGTGACTTAGATTTTAAAATTTTAGATGAGGAAAATAATTTTCCTAAAGATGGGAAGTTTTTTAATATAAGTCATTTGTAATTATTCAAATTACTTTTGAAATGTTATTACCTTACTCCACAGTTATGATGTATTAAATATTTTGGGCCGTTAACTAACATTTGATAATAAAATAAGAGAAAAGACAGTTTAAATCACAAAAACTTACAAAATAAAAAAATACCCGTTAGTATTTTTTTCGCAAAATACTGCTATAGCAAATGTTTAACTATTTTTCGATGAAAAATTTTCCTTATTGAAAAGATAGAGAGCTTGATGGACAGGCAATAATAATATTTGTTGTACTTATTTAATTTCTTATATAATCACAAAAATGAACATCGTCACTTGTAAAGAATAACTAACCTAACTCTATACCCACACTTTACATCGACTTATCCTACCGAGAGCACTCCAGCACCATTTATATTAATAGATCATATGTTTGAGTAGCATAATAGGAATTACATTTTTTATAAATAATTATATTCAATAATTTATGGAAAATCAACTTAAAAACAAAATTTATAATTGTTTCAATTAATAATTGTTTTAGCACAATTAGGACAAAATTTTCTTACCACAGATATTCATTTCGCACTTCTTGTGAAAGATCTTACTGTTTCTTTCTTTGGAATAGCGGAGAATCCACATTGTTCTTGTTTAATCATACAAAATGCTGTTCTATTAATTTCAAGAGTTTTGACTATGTTTTAACCATTTGAAGAATACTATCGGTCACATTAGGATAACATTTTCGTTCTTCCAAATAAGGTGTCATGAGTTGTATCAACAAAGTCTTGCAATAAGTTCGTCCATTGGGCATATTTTCTTTATTTATTGATAAATCATAATTCAAGAATATAAACCAAATTTCATTAATTTGGTATCGAAAGTGATAATTAGCCCTTAGGACATACATAAGCGTAAGCAAAGCGTTCACTTGGGACTGAGTAGCTGTGATATGGTTGATCGAATATGTAAACTTCTTTTTTAGATTTATTGAACAATCTTTTTGCAAAGTAACAATCATAACTTTACCTTTAAGAAAGTGCTTTATTGGTAAATTTAAAATCATCTTCTTTTTATTTTAAGTGGAATTTAAATAAGCATTATTACAGAGCTCGTCTTACCTTATCTTTCATCTCTGCAAGAATTAATTTTTTATTTTGCCTGAAAGTGTCAATTAAATTGGTAGCTAATGGAACACACTAGGACCAATTGCCACAAGTTATATTTCTACAGTTTCCGTGTATAGGAGATTGCAGATAGTAATTTGTAACTGGTTGATTTATTGGAGTGCTTTTTTACACAAGTATACTTTTGCCTTGAATTTCACGATAACATAATTTTACACTAGATTTTCTGGTTTACTGGATATGTACATTCAAAAGGAACACTAGTTTCTGCATCGAAGCAGCTTTTCATCCATCGTGCAAGAGTTAGTGGGAGTGGGAAGTCGGTATTTTACAATATTGTTAAATAATTTCCTTATTGCCACCAATCGATCTGCTCTTCGACATCCCTCTCGTGTCTTTTTTGCATCAAAACAAACAGTATATAAAAAACTGTATTACCACAACAGCATTCATCTTAAGGGCTAGAAAATATTGTTTTGAATTGGAGGGAATTTTCTATAATGTCACCATATGTTACACGTTGTGGACAGCTATCAGCTAGATATGTGTGTTACAGCTATCTAACTTTTCTGATTCATTTTAATATTTATCTTGAGTTGGAATTTCGACCAAATTCGATGACGAAATAACAACTGAAACTTGTGTTCGAGTGTGTGTGCTGTATATATACATAAACATATTTATATATATATATATATATATATATATATATATATATATATATATATATATATGTATATATGTATGTATGTATATGTATATATATATATATATATATATATATATATATATATATATATATATATATATATATATATATATATATATATGTATAATGTAAATCCTTAAGTGTACCGAAGACTTAAACCAAAAAAAATTACTTTTAAAGTATCCACAAAATCAACAAATCTCAGTATGCGTACAAGTGAAAGTAAATACTTCTACATTCATTCAAAATATCTGGATTCAGTCAGGTTGCAGGCTGGTTTTGGAACGTTTATTTTATCTTTAATAAAAATTGAAAATATATAATATTGTGTAGCAAATAATTTGTTCCAAAGAGAACCTAGAAAATTTTTATCACATTTTTATGAAAATTACGAGATGATTCCTGACAGATAATTACTTCCAAAAAATGTTTCTTAAATTTCTACAACGGTAAATACCTTGTCAGATGCAAACAAGTTTAATGTTTCATTTGTTTGCCCTTAATAATTTTTTGTAATTAACTATTCGGGCTTATGACTGTATTGAGAACTATATGGCTGGAGGTTATTGTTTTCAATTTCTCATTATATTCTTTTTCCATGAATTTTCTCGCTTAATAACATTTCGATATTCCTCTAAAGTTGATAAGTATTCGAATTTATTTCTATTGCTAATTAGAGATGTACATATATTGTTCCCGAACGTTTATTTCTTAATTGAATAGCTTTATGTTCCTAAACTAATCAAATCAACTAATCAAATCAAATCAAGTAACTAATCAAATCAAAGCTTATCTCTAACAAGTCATTGCTTCGCACCGAGCTCTGATTGACAATTTTAATTAAAATACTTAGCGAGGAAAATGACCCAAGGGATAATAAAAATTAGGAGAATAATTAGTATCTCATGTACACCCTCTGTTCGTTAATATGACGTTTTGTAATGTGTGAGCTTTGTTCATTCCCTGGGGTTTGAAAAGGCATTGTATGAATGATATTTAGACGACTAAATCGGTCGTCTATCTAGTAATCGCACCTTTTAGTTGAAATACTCGGATTTGCCTCATTAAATGTTTTGTCACTAAATATTATGGACATGCTTTGTAAACAGTATTTTTTATTTTAACAATTATCAATGTAAACCTAAATTTTTCGAATATTAAACGGCACATTGTACTTTGTCATTTTATTTCATATTATATATTTAATTTTGATACATATAATTTGATTACTTTGTGAAAAAAACTGATAGCATGGAGTCAAACATTAAAGGTAAAGTAATATTACTAAAATAAGTGAACATCCTGGTTGAGAATTAAGGAAGTGTCAAGTGCATATTTAATGCCATGCAATTTAATGTAACATTAATAAATAATCATGCTTCCATCGACATATCTTTTAAATATATCCTAACTAATAATATCATAAATGCGAAATAAGTTTGCTTTTATGTTTGTCTTATTTTTACACCTCAACCATTATCTGACCTCCAAAAAAAATTGTGTGCATATAGCCTGTTTCGTAGAAATTAATAGCATTTTTTTCAGAGTATTTGTAATTTTATGAATATAAAATATGGGAATATTTTATATAGCTAATCAATCTTTTCTCGCGACATTTCTTCGATTCCATACGTTTCAAACTATTTAGATAAGGTGCAATATTTTCACCAGGACTCTATTTTTAAATAAGTTTATTCCCTTTTCTTATGCGAGCAAAGTAACGACTCAGTCACTTTAAAATATTCAGTGAAAATATGAACACCTAAAATTTATTTTTCTCGCCTGATTTGTTCACCACTCGCCAACAATTGATGGAGCTCTATCCACGACTACAATTTCATGTCCAGCGCGCTTTGCAGACATTACACTGTCTGATATTTACCCGTTTTACGAGCTCGTAAATTTTGCAGGCTAGATGCTTCTTCGACCACAAATAATCTTAAACAAGCCAAATTTTAGAAATGCGGCATCCCATATCTAGTCGATAGACAACAATAACTATAAGTATATAAGTACTTAAGTACTTAAAATTTTTGGAAATTAAAAACTTTAAAAAATTACTAATATTTTAATTTAGTAACTAAATTTAGTTTTAGTGGTTTCGGAAAAAAGAGATAGAGGCTTTTTTTAAATTTTTCAGTATATCTCTGAAACTATCTAAATTAGGAAGAAAGTATTATGAGACTTTTGAACAAGCACTTTCAAATCATGCTCCATATAACAAAGGGAAATTGAATTGAAAATTTTTTTTTGCATTTTAATTTAACGCCCTAAAACTGTATAAGAATGTTTGAAACATGTAGCTATTGAGATATATGAATTAATATATTAAAGATAAGTGTAGAATAATCGCAATATTGAAATTCAAGTTTCAAACGGAAAACGGAAAATGGTTGTGACAGTCAAGTGAGTGAAGTACGGATCGCTAATAAATATAGCGGCCTGATGAACTTCATATGAATTTAAAAAGAAAATTTTAATTTTCTCATGTTGGTTGTCTAAAATATTTCTATACAAAATTGTATTTTTATAGTAACTTTCAAGATATAAACTTATAATGTACTATGTATAAAAAGAATACAAATGATGTATGTAACTAAAATAATTTCTGGCCGTGGCTAATCTATGGAAAAAAATGTTTAAAGAATAACTTCCATAAGAAATGAATATTTCCAAAAAATATATTTGTTATAAGTATAAGCAAAATTCCAGCCAGGGCTGGGCTTAATGTAAATAATCAACAATAGATATTGTAATATTTATTGTTGATTACTTATTGTAAGTTGTAATAAATATTGTCAATATGAAACCTTTTTAAAAATGAAAAAAATAGTATATGAATTTAAAATATATTTAAAATTTAGACAACTACAAAGTTAAATGAATGCCATAAAATATCCAAAAAATATATGCCATAACCTAACCTAATCTAATCTAACCCAAACTAACCTAACCTAACCTGACCCAACCTAACCCAACCTAACCTAACCCAACTCAACCTAACCCAAACTAACATAACTCAATCTATCTTAACCTAACCCAACCCAATCTAATACAAACTAACCCAACCTAATCTAATCCAACCTAACCCAACCTAACCTAACCTAACCCGACTCAACCTAACCCAAATTAACATAACTCAACCTAACCTAACCCAACCCAATCTAACACAAACTAACCCAACCTAACCTAACCCAACACAACCTTACCCAACCTAACCTAAATTAACCCAACCCAACCTAACCCAAACTAACCCAACCTAATCTAACCTAACTTGGTGAATATTTAAAATATTATGACCTGTAAAATCACCGCTATAGTTTTCCTACAACACTTGCGAGTACTTCTAAAATTCCATATTTTTTTCATAATTTTAGGCTGAGTAGTTTCAAAGAAAGGGGTTGGAACATACATTTCTTAAGTATGTTTGTATTTCTCTTTCTTCTTTATACATACTATCTAATATTAATAACAAAATATTTCTGAAACCCTTATATATAATCCTTTTAAACGGCACCTCATGAAATACATAGAATAAAAAAAATATTATTATTGGACTAAAATTTCTAACTTATAATATTTTTGAGTTTCAGCCATTGATACATATGCGGATTAATATGTTTTATTACTGTGCAACTGGTGGCTGATCGCTGTCGGTCGACATTCATGATTAAGGCGGTATTAATATGGTTTAATATCTACAACGGACGCCTAGCGATCTTCGCTCGTGTTTACGAATAGATGATTGAAATACCTGTAGAGATTCTAAGGGTGGGATTGCTGAATGATCTTGTCACGGAGTGGGCTTAATACGAAAATAATGTTTTGTTGTTTTTTTTTGTTTTCATCCTACTGTAACCTGAAGACTTGTTGTTATTAAAAAAACATACAAAATTAATGGGGTGTGTAAAATAAGAAATGACGTTTTTAAATATGAGTACAACGAGGTTTCCGTATTTACTTGGGTAAACATTAACATTAAAGGTTAGAGAGTAACTCGATTAAAATATTTACAGCTGTTAATATTATTTTTATCACGGAAATATATTGCCTGATATATCTTTCACTAAGCGTAAAAATATCAAAAATATGCCAAAAACTTTGATATTTTTAGTCATCGCGATAGTTAACTTTAAGTAAATATTTAAGAATATTATTTTTGATAATTGGGTAAAGAGATAGACATAAATTTTGTGGGTATTCCCTACAATATCTCCAAAGCTAATTAACATAAAATTCTGAAAAATATTTTTGGTTGCAAGTTTCTACGACAAACGGTTCACGAAAAAAAACGCCGAGAGATACAGATGAACACGTGGTTGAATATGTATAGATTCTACTTTTATTTTGAGGTACGGAAATTTAGAATATTTAAACTTAGATACGTAGAAACTTGTAATATATTAAAAGGTGAAAGTAAATAAAAATACAACGTTACCTTTGAAGCATTTACCAAGTGACCCGAACTTAATAAATATTACGAAGATTATTGCATTATATAGAAAATTGCTGCATTAATATAGAAAAACATGTACAATATAGTCACCTAATATAATCGATATGAATCTTTGACAAAATTATGCTGAAATATTTAAAGATAATATGTTTAAAAGAATTCATATCTCAATGCAAGTAAACTTGATTGAAGGCCTCTTAAATATCATTTGGCTATATTCACACTTCGTTCATAAATTTGTCTATTAATGTATCTATACCGATCTTATAATATATATGTCATATTCTCAACAATCGCAAGAATAATTACCTTGTCCAAGGTTGTCGAGCGGAAATAAACCTCTCCGGCCAAGTACCTATGATAAATATTTAATTTTATTAAACAGTGAAATTTAAATTAAATTTCCACTAATACACGACTTTATTTTTTCTTATTTTTTTGTTAAATAAACAAAGAATAAATTAATTTTGAAAATGTATTTAAAATGCCCGAATCTTACGTAATATAGATAGTAAATGATTCATAAATTCATCTTTTTCTGCATAAGGTTCAATATTCTGAGGTTGAAATATTTATATTTGATATAATATTATCATCAATCTTAAATATAGTCAAGTCCTCTTATAGTGGCAATTAGAGTAAATAATATAACAAGAAACCTGGAAAAAAAAGATTTTAAAATTACATTTAATTGGTATCATATATAAATTATGTCTAACATTCCAATATATTTAATTTCTTTTCATTTTCATTAGAAATAATAATTAAACAAATTAATTCTTTTTGAATGTGAAAGTACTAAAGTTAAATTATATTTTAATGCCTAAACAGAATACAGCCGTAGAAAGTTATGGTCTTTTGAAAGATTTTAGTGCAATTTTACAAAAACACGTAGTTAAGTGACAACAATATATGAAAAGAAAGAATATTTTTTTTTAATTAAACCCTACTTCAGATATGAGATGATTTTTTTTATTGTAGGCCTTATCAAGAGCGATATATTTAATTAATTGTAGAATATAAAATCCATATCGTCTTGATATTATGAAAATTGTTTTCGTTATTTTAAATTCATTTGTATATTTCATTACTATTTCAAGTGCATTAATCCAAAAAAAGATAGGTCACGATTTGCAATATTAATTATGAACGTCATAAAATATTAATGGTAATAACTTTTAAGACAGAGATTTTTGTCGAATTTTGATTTCAACTTTCTCTCATAGTCAGTTAGATCACCTACAACTGTTCTTTGATTCATTTCTTAAAGATGAAGCTGCTGTAAACTACAGGGTGTGCAGATTTCCATGTTTGAAAAATTGTAAAAAAAAACTACACCTCTAATACAAAGTAGGTTTATTTTAACTTTATAACAACAAATGCAGATTTAATTTTTTAAAAACCACGTTTTCCAAATGGCGACCATCGAGTCTGACACACTCTTCGAGTCTAGCACGCACGTTTTCAAAAACGCGTTTGCAGAGTGACTGGGGTATCCTACTGACTTCGGCTCGAATATTTTCTTTAAGTTGTGTCACAGTGCTCGGATTTGTTTTGTAAACAACGGATTTTAAGTATCCCCATAAGAAAAAGTTACATGGGCTTAAATCGGATGAGCTAGGTAACAACGGTACGGTACCGTTTCGCGATATGTTTTTTTTCTGGAAATAACTGCCGCACTGCATTCATGGACACATTAGCAGTGTGAGCTGTGGCCCCGTCCTACTGGAACCATGTGTTTTGGTTGAAGAATGAACTATTTTGTAGTTCTACTTTGAAAAAGTCATTTAACATCTGGGCATATCTCTCCAAATTCACAGTTACAGTTTGGCCACGTTAATTTTCAAAGAAATAAGGCCCTTTGATTGCAGATGCAGACATGGCACACCAGACTGTTACTTATGTAAAGGCTCTTGATGCATTTGTCTTGGGTTGTGGACATCCCAGTAACGAAAGTTCTGCTTTTTCACATATCCTCCAAAGTGAAAGTGAGCTTCGTCCCTAAAGAATATGTTGCCCATCCGGGCAGCAGTACGAAATCTCAACAACATCACCTCCGCGTAAGTTTTTCTTAATTCAAAGTCAGAATCGTGTAAATCTTGAAAAATTTGAATTTTATATGGATGGAACTTGAGCTTTTTTCTCATTATTACCTGTAAAGTTGATTTCGGAATTCCCAATATCTATGAACGTGTACGCAGTGATAAACGGGGATTTCCAACGACAGAAACCATAACACGCTCGACATTTTCATCCGTGGCTACCAATGGTGTAGGTCCTGGTCTGGGCCAATTTAATGTTGATCCTGTAGCTCTGAACCTTGCTACCCATGGCTGAATGAGATTGATCGATAGTCCATCACGTAATCGACGAATACTGTAAATATTATTAAATCGACGGCGTGCTACAGACAACGAAAATCCACTCGAAATGTACGCCTCGACGGCAAAAGCGCGGTGCTCTACTCCACTGTTCCATGGCTACTAAAACATCCGCACCGCTTGAGCTTCTAACGACGCCCCCCGCGCCCTATGTGTTGCGTTCAGAAACTATGTTTGTTCAAACTTTGAAATCTGGCACTGGACACCTGTATCTTCACGAAATGGTATTTTTCCATTAATTTAGTTATTATGTCTAAAATAAAGTTCGAGTCGTTTTTACAAATAGTTGTAGCTTATTTTTTTAAAGATTCAATTAAAAATAATAAAGTAATAGTAACACTTTCAAGAAGCTTATGTGTGTTGTAAATACATTCATTTTAATTGTAGAACCACTTTTGCAAGACAATTGGAACTGTGAAACTCCGTTACAATTTTCATTAATTTTGAGAGCGAATACTATAATAAACCATTTACTAGCATTCCACCAAATGATTCCCCCTCAACTTAAAAGCATAACCATGAAATTAAAAATATATTATAAATAGAATTTTTAACTAATTTAGTGACTGTACTTGAAATTCCAAAATTTAAACCACGCTTCGTGCCAACGTTACACAATTTCAATACCATATGTAATTTTTTTATAATCTAATATATGTTTGAAAATTATTGATATATGTTTGATAATTATTTACATCTCATTTGAAATTAGCAATATGGAGAATCATAACAAATTTACAACTCTAGTTTACAGTCATTATAATTTGCAAGCTATAAAAGTGAACCTAACCTTGGCATTGATTATTTAATAACAAGATTTTCGAAATATGGACAAGGTGTTTCAGGCACCAATGCTATCAAGGTGGACTTATTAAGAAAATAAGTTTACAATAGTCTCGTAATATGGTTGGTGGTGTGATACACATCGCGATGTCTTACTACTATAAAAATGTATTTGAACTTCAGTTGAGAGCTCTTTTCAATAATACCCCGAAGGCCAAGGTAGAAAAAAATACGGCCTGTTACAATTTTTAAATACTTAGTGTGTTCAAATATAAAAATGTATTTTATTTAAAAATGTTACTTAAATATTTACAACTTTAAATAACCTATCAGATTACTCATTATTTTCGTATGTATGCCGATAAAGTGGTTTAACTTTTATTAAGTTGTCCGTATGGCTTTTAGTATTTAACTTTCTGGACAGTATGATTATATTAAAAGGTCCTTTTAGTTGAAATACTTAGTTTATTTCATTAAATATCTGTACCAACCGAGTGGTGTGGGCCAGCTTACTGAATAATGTTTTTAGTTTGAATGATCATCTTTAATAAATAGAAATAAGCGTTTTGTGAGCTTGTATGTAAATTTTATATAATATTTTTATCTATGGTAATATATCAAATTTTGAAATTATAAATCTTCTTGTTTGAAATTTGAAATGAAATTTTTAAAAAAAATATCAAAATATAGTATACCGTTTTTTTCTTAAACGGCTAAATTTCAATATAAATGTAAAGTATCCGCATAGATAGAAGTTATGGTACTTTTTTTGTAATATATGTCTCCCCCTATCTGTTTAGTACTAATAAAAAAAATTAATTTCCTAGCGGCAAGCATAGCGCATGATAAATGTTTGAAATACTGTATTTCGTTCTATAAGAGCGCTATGAATTTTAGACCATCTATATTCTGAAAGGTATCCCATCTTCTTTTACGTAATCATCACAACAGTAATCAATTGATGAACTATTGGATATAACCAAGAATTACATTTTAACGGGATCTTGCTTCAAAAATATTTTATTTCGAATTATTGTAAAACAAAATAACAAAAAATTACAACATAACAGTGCAATCAGCGCATTATAATTTTTGCCTTGCTTCGTTTGAAATAGACTTTTATTTAAAAAAAATTCATATGAATATTAGACTAAAATTTATTTGGTTTTACTTTAAGTTCTAACTAAATGACTTTAATTAAGTGATGTGCTTGATTATAAAATAAGTTCCACTCGAACAAAGGAATTGAGTTAGTTATTTATTTTGACAAAGATTTGATAATTTTTATCTCAGATGATTCATTATGACATTACATTTAAATTTTTTTTACATCCCTCATTGACATTTTACTTTCTTCTTCATATTTTTTAGATTAATAAGCTATATTTTACATACCACAACAGTAAAAATTGAAGATCATGACATGTAATACTAATGAAACCAATCGCCCCTTCAAGTCAATTACAGTTAATTTTCTAATAGTTCAACCCACGATGTTTCTAAACTCTTGTTAGTTAATTAATTTCAAAATGATAATCAAATATGGATAATTAATTAAATATAATATTAATATCCATTGTTCTTTATATCCAAGTAAATAACCTAGCACAGAGGCACCACAGGCAGACGCGCCTAGTTATAACTGTATAGGTAAAAATGGTCTGCGTATCGATTAGCCGCATCTGACCTCAGGCGGATGAAGATTCAATTCCCTGCCATACATTATTCACGACCTCACCCACCGCACCGTCATCTGATAGATCGCTGATGACCGACATTCATGATTCAAGCGATATTAATGTCTTAATATTTGCAACGCGGTATTAATATGTTTTAATATTCAAAACGGCCGCCGAGCTATCTCCGTTCGTGTGGACGAATGGGTAAGTGTAGAGATTCCAAGGGGGACGTTACTAAATGCTCGTTTTTGAGTGTAAGTCGTTCCTAATCTCAGGACCTGTTGTTATATAGAAAGCACATACAATCAACATGCTGTACAAAACAAGGAATAACATCTTTTAACCGTGAGAAAACTTCGCACCGGGAGGTCATATAAATATTAAAATATACATATTTGCCTTAATCTCTATACAAGTACTAATACTTTTCCCCATATAAATTATTGACTAAAATATCTTTCACCAGCGAAAAATATCATGAACAACTCGAAAACTATGTGGTTTAAAATCATCGTTATAGTTTTGTGGTAAATTTTACGTGAACCAATAGCCAATTTATTATTTCATAATATTAATTATGGTAGCTTCAGGAAGAAAGGGGAATTTTCAATGTGAATATTTTCAACCATATCTGTAGAAGTGAAATTACTTGATTTATCATGAGTATTCTTTAATATAGATAGCGTAATATATCTATATTATATATATATATATATATATATATATATATATATATATATATATATATATATATATACACCTATATTAATACGCAGCAAAAAACGTTGTACTCTTTTTAAGAATATTACGTGCTCGGAGGAAGGTAACATTTAGCATAGTTAAAGCTTATACGAAGAAGGAGTGCAGAAAGTTAAAATTTATATATAATATGTATTACCCAGTCATTAAATTATATATTCCAAAAACATTAAAAGTGTCATTGTTTACATTCATACTGTTAATGTGAAACACACAATTTTCTGTGATCAAATAGTCGCACAAGATAGATTGTCGCAAATAATCTTAAAATGTCAGATTGACTGATTGAGTTTCCCGTTGGGAGTTTGGTGTCATTCAAAATGTTCCTCTTTCAACCCTCTCAAGTGAATGTTAACGCAATGAAGCGATTATTGTACATTTTGTGTAATAAATACTTGTGTTTTATGTATTAGTGAAATACAGCTTGCCTAATTTACACCTGTTGCAAAATAATGTTTTGTAGCAGCAATCCGAAATGACTTACTCTTGCCTACCTATTAGTGCTCTCAACAAAGTGAGTAGGTAAAAATTTACTTACGTAAATTATAGTCAAATTTCGACCACTGGGCGATGACTAGTATTTATTAGTAAGTAATCCAATTAAGCCCGAATTCAGTTTTGGCGAATATCAAAACTGAATTCAAAATATTATAACTCAAAAATTATAATATTGTGAAAAGAAATTGTTGTATAAACGTAAATATATGTATAAATGGTTTACTTAGATTAATTGTTTTGAATCTGTTCAAAAGAATTTATATCTCACTGCATTTCAATTCAAATATGAGCCTCTTAAACATCAATTGATTGTATTGACGTTTTTTTCAGAGAATGCTTCCATTTATATATGCATTAATAATTCAACAAAAATTCCACAATCACATTACACATCATTCGCTTTCGTTTTTTGCTAATTTTTTTATAAATTGAGTAATGAAAATTGCAACTTACAAATTTTTAACGTTTTTTATATAATAATTTGTACGATCACGATTAATCTTATATGTCTGATTAAAATGTATAAAATTACATTTACCTTTCACTCGTTTATGACATTTAATTTTTTTATATTTAAAATTATAAACTAATGAATAAATTTTCTAAATCTTATAATGAAAATGCTAGGGGCACATGTAATCGGGAACCACTTACCCATAAATTCATTCTTTTTTACATTAGATTTAATTTCCTAAAGATGAAACGTCTGTAATAAAAATATTTCATTCATTATTATCTTCAGTCTTAAATATTACACCATAGAGTAAACGGTAATAGTGGTGACAACCGTTATTTCTTTTATAGAAGACATGAAAAATAGAGGAAATCTATAAAATATAGAGTAAAATGGGGTATAAATAAGACCATTATCAAAACCTTTGTATTTTCACAGACTTTAAATTAATTTCTTACGTATTAAAATGGGTTATACTATATCACACTGTTTCATATCTTGCTATATTTACAATTTTAAGAGTTACTTATAAGATATAGAGGTTAGAAACGATACAACAAATTTCAATAAATTCAAATATCAATGCCCTTATCGTGTCTTAAAAACATACAAAAATAAACATAACATATCATTTAAAAAATTTTATTCTAGAGTTTGTATTGTAATGAAATACGAGATGACAATCATAATTACTATAAAAAAATAAGAGCTCACTGTTAAAATAAAGATTTAAATAAAAAAAACACTTTATATCCCTAACCATAAACTGAAAACAAAATCAAGGAAATTTTATATTACTTATGCAATACTTAGCTTAATCAACCTTTTAATTACTTTCTACATATGAGATCACAATTAAAATCCGGAACAATTTAAATAAAAAACATGGAATAAAAAAACCACAAATAACATATTGCATCTCACTCAATAGGATATTTTTCAAATTCAATATTAAATATTAAGGTGCTTCTTTTACTATTTTGCATTAAGGTTGGCAATTTCATTACAATTTCGTCTTTTTCGACAGAGTATTTTATGTGAACAGCTGGGTTAGCAAAGAAAATTTTCTTTGATTTTATAAGATACTTAATGATAAAATTTTCTTTATCAATTCCTTCAATTTGAGCTACATAATGTTTTTTTTTATTTTTTTCATATAATGAACCAAACGAATGACATTTCCAACTTCATAAGCTAACTTAACTGCTTCGCCTACAATGGCGTTTTTAGGAGTTTTTAACGTTGAATTCAAGCTACTTTCGGGTTCAAGTCGTTTTGTTGATTTTCTGCCTCATAGATTTCGTTTGACGATTAAGGTCGGGTGGTGGTTTCATGGCGTCCAATTTTCTGTCACGTCACTTTCGTCGTCATACTGCACACCTCCATTAGAACGTAAATCTGAATCTGTCTCTGTGTCCGATATCTGTCTGGCAATTTTGTCAAGTTTGTTTTTGGTCTTTGGTTTTTGTTTAGTCTTAGCCGGTTCATTTTCTTTTTCTATTTTTCTAGGTTTTCAATACTTTTCAGATAATCTTCGCTAGTAAAAACTTTTCCTTTGCAATCTATTTTTCCACTTTTGCAAACGGACACTGTTGCATGCTTCATTTTATCCAAGAGTAAAGTTTCGAATGAGCAAGATTCCAAAAACTTGGATGAAAATTAAAATTATTCCGTCATATCAATATAAAGGCGATCCAGTTTCGAGAATTAGAGGCGAAATCCACTCCACGTGTTCAGCTGGTGAATTCTCAAATATATTTATTTGATTCGGGATGAGAATATCAGAACTTTGAGCTTCATTAAATCTTTCTAATTTTAGACGATCCAGGCGGTTCTTTGAGCATTTTTGTTTACAGGGTAAATTTCTGTCACTTTCAATTTTTTATTCCTTTTCTGAGAGACTATCGCGCCATACCTCATATAAAAGATTGCAAAATTCTAATTTATTGAGAGATCGCTGATTTAGTCTTTGCTATTCAATAAGACGTGGGTTCTATTTATATTTAATTGATCCGAATAAACTTCGATCCATTGCTTGTAATACGTCTGTAGTATAGACGGGCAACATCAACAGAGATATGTTTTTGCGTACTGCTAAATCAATCGTAGATCCAGCTACGATTAGGTGAGTAATATGTCCGTCGAATACTACATGCAAAGGCCTCTCCTTCACAGTCTTACAAAAGTTAGCAAACCACTCGTTAAAAATACTGGTCATCGTCCATCCATTTTTCGAACTTAAGTCGTACCTGGCATATTGCTAGGCCTTTTTCAAGAGCTCCAGAAATTTTGCCGTTTAAATATAAACAAAGGCAGCAATAACTTTCCGTCCGCAGAAACGCACCCTAATACAGTTGTATTTTATTTTCCGGGTTCCTGAAAAAACAATACTAATGTATTGTTTTTAAAAATACATTAAAGATATGCCCAAAATTGTTAATGAAATAAATTCATTGTGGTCATATTAAACTAATACCTGTATATTTCTATTAGCCTTCTGATCATTTTTTATTTCCTTTTATGCGTGCTAGATGAGCAGAGAAGTAAATTTCATCTACGTTCCATACATTTCGAAGTTTACCATCCAAATTCAAATAGTCATTGCCTTCTTCAATATATCAGAGAAGTGATAAATAATGAAAGGGTCACTAGTAGCTTGGCGGCCTAAATTTTGAGATGTTCTAATTTTTTCGGTACCAATCCATTTGATCAAAAAACGAAAGCATTGAGTCCTTACATTGATAATTTTACTTTGAATAATTTTTTCTGTTATTTTCAATCATGTAGGTATGAATAATAGACTTTATTTCTTGTCTCTTTAACGCCCAATCCCATTTAGCCATAATTTTAATTTTCTTAAACAGATATACTTATTATTTTTTACTTTTATTTACTCTTTCCTTACTTTTAATGATAAACTGCTACCCGTTTTCACCTTCTCCTAAGCTTCTTTCTTGTAACATAAGTTCATTACAAGTCTTTGTTTTTGGCACATATGTGTAATGCATGTTTAATTCAGCTGTCTTATTTTAACACCGCACACTGTTTTATATTTTCCCTTTAGGACAGGTTTCTTTTAGACAGGTGTCTCATAATTTTTCTCAACAAATACATACTCTCTACTGCGCTACTTAGAAATAGACTAAAGAAGCAATAATCAAACTCAAGGCCAAGTTCCAACGAACGGAACGAGCGGTGATAAGCGGACGTGCGAGAGTGAGACAATGATAATTGTTCTGACGGAAAAGAAAAGATTTCGCGCCAAAATTTTCTGTCATGAATAACATATTTTATAAAGAATTTTAACGAAATAATTATGCGGTATAAAATTTATACCAATGTAACGTTACCAATATGGTTCTTATTAATGCAACATGGCACTGGTTTAATTTATTTTTGTTGAATTCTAACGTCTTATTTTACTTAAAATTTTGGGTTACTTATTTTTACCCCATCTGACCCTATCTAATTATCATCGCTTCTAATGTGTATCCAATTATTTAATGTAACATTGGTGCAAAATAAAATTAAATTAAATGATAAATTATTTGCCAATATTCTGTGTTTCATAGATTACGAGCACAGCGTGCTATCACATTAAAAAAGATGACGATTGAAAAATTATTTCGATATTTTTATTATTGGCTAACGTTGTTTTTGTAAAATAAGGTATTCGAATGTTTGAAAATGAGTAGTTTTTTATTATCCAACACAATACTTATGTAGAACTAATAAATTTAAACAAACTTATGGGTTTGACAAATTGCCAATTTTAAAACACTTGCATATTTTCCTTACATAAAAAAATTTAAATATTAAATATTTCCTTTCTCCTTAATATGTTTTTAATTTTCCTTTTTTTTCAAATCTTTTTTTTCATGTAATACAATTCTTTGAACTTAAAATGGATTGTCATACAATTTTATCGGGATGTGTCTTTGTCGTTAAAGAGGAATTAAAAAAGTCAATAAAAAACATCTGGTAATACAGAAAGTATTACTAGATATATGACTATTCTTGAATAGAAATAAGTCACTAAGCATTGTACGATAATGACCACTTACATTTTAACATATATGTAAGTTTAAAATCCGAAAAAACCTGCTTCAAGGCGAATCTGTCCGGGCAAGGAGGGTTATGTGCCTTGTTTGAAATGAATTTATTTGGTTTATGATAAGAACTTTCTAGAGCAATAAACAATTATTATTATCTAGTATACTTTTAGTAGAGAGGAGTACCTCAAAAACTGTGACATTCAGAATCAATGTTTTGAACTACCTTGTATACGGCTTCTCAAAAGCCTGTCTTTTTATCTTATTTTAAATTATTTCGAAAATTTATGGTGACATATATATATATATATATATATATATATATATATATATATATATATATATATATATATATATATATAATTTACAACTGAGTGTGCAACTCTGTTTTTATTTAAAAGGAAATTAATTTTCTTTATTCTCCTAAAACATAATAAGGTACAAAATGAAAAAAAACGTTTCAAAAACTAAAAATAATTATATAAAATGCTGCCATTCACAGAATTGAGCATGAAAAATTTTGATAAAGGAAAAATCTATTATTGAATTAATTTGAAAAAAGAAAATTCTGGTAAATCCGTCATACATAGTTAACGTACTTTTTAATAGAATGCTATACATAGTTAAAATGAGAAAGGTGAAAAAGAAAAGATATTTCCAGCGATGTTCACAAATACTTCGGTTTTTCATAGTTTTTCCCATATTACTATGAAGATATACTACTTAAAATTATGAAAAAATATTTTCCAGTTCTTTTCAATCGTTTGTTTCAAACGATACTCCCCAGTATGCATGGAACTTTACAATTTCTTTTTCGAGTGTTTCATACTCTCCGTTAATATTTCCATATATGTATTTTTGATCGTTAGCTGTTGACACATGTGCGGGTTAACATATTTTATTACCTGCCAAATTTCACGTTTTCATATCAACCATCAGCGTTTTCTGGCAATAAAGCCTATAACATACGGACAAATGGAGACGCGAGTTACTTCATAAGCGTTATATTTTTCGTTTTGAGACATGGAATCATAAAAACCTAACTGCATCTACTACGTACCTAATTACAGAGTTATTTTGCTAAATACACACATTATATTTAGCCTGCGATCATTGAAATGTGATATAGGTGCATCAATATTATTATTAAAAATATGTTAATGCCTTATTAATTAAGTTTACTAATTCGCCGAATATTATTGTAATAACAGAAAAATTAAAATCTATCGTTCATAAATATAATGGTATAAGTAGAAACCTTAAAATTTCACGACATCCGTCTAACTTTCTCTTCACTCACATATCTCATCTTTCTCACGCTACTTTCTATTTCACTTTACTTATATATTTTTCTTCACTTTTCGACGATATCGCGACAAAAATATTTCTAAATTACCATTTGCTTGATTAAATTATCAATTTTTAACAATAAATATAAAAAAATTATGTAAATAATGAAATTGCAAGATCGTCATTTTTGAAAAGCCCCATAATATAGAAATAAATTGAGTGGCTTTTCAAAAACACACGTAAATACAGTTTAAAATTTTCCAAGTAATGTCGAACCACGATGTAATTGCTGCGTCAACCGCGTGGCGAAATATTAATTTCACTACTAATTTAAGAAGCTGCAGGTCGTAATGAATGCGCACTGCGTCTGAATTATTTATTTATAGGGACATTCATTAAATGACTTTGGGAGACACCTAAGAATTTGGGAGACATCATTAACTCAAAGGTGTCTCCCAAAGACACCTAAGAATTGAGGGAATTTTATGGTCGTACAAAAATTGGTGAGATTTTATACTGGTCAACCTTGGAAGTCAAATGCAGGTAAATTTAAATGTTGGATTTCAAGTGTCCTAAATTTTCCTGAAATAATGTTATTTTAAATTTAAACCAACTATGTTTATTATTCTTTTAAAACAGGTAAGCATTTTTTTTAGTTAAGAAAAGGTAAAGGTTAACTGTAATTATTCCTCTCAGTCCTCGAGTTATATGGATTCCATTATTTTATAGTAGGGGTTTTAAAAAAATATTCAGTGTAATAAAACTACACAGAATCTTTCAAATTTAACTCTTTTATAAGCTTTAATATAACGGTTATAACTTTAAATTAACAAAAATTATCCATTTCCAACTTTTGTTTAAAGATCAATTGTAAATCGATAAAAAAAAATTAAGAAGCAAAAATATTTGAAGGAATCCCCTCGCATCTTTACAAAATTGAGGAAAAATTATTTTACCAAAAAACGTTTAAATTTGGCAAAGATGTTTGTTTATAATACTCTTACATTAATCATTCAAAACATTCAAAATTCTTATTGCAAACCTTAAACTGTTTTTTTAAACTTACCGTAGTTGAATTAATGATTAAACAATGATTTAAAATATATAGTGTATGACAATGAACTCCATAAAACATTAAAGTATTTTCGTTAGAATCATAGCTTTTACAGTGATATTTTTCAAAAACATTTAGGAATTTTAAGCATTTTCTACTCAGTTTTGTCGAAATAATCACCTGCATGAATAATAGACATGTTTACTGCACTCGTACATAGACAGGTAAGGAAATCAATTCTAAATAAAATGATTTTTCACGTCAATACCTAATTCGTGGCTCGTTAAATTCGGGTGCGGTTACGATATTTTGTTAGTACATAAATACTGTTTTTTAGATTCATGTGTCAGGAATTCGGATTTGTTTTTTGGATTTAACAATAAAAATATATTCAATGCGAACGTTATTGGAACATATTTATATGTTTCATTCCAAGTGATCAAATTTTGCTTATATTTAGCAACCAATGATTGTGTACATACCGCATTAGACATATTGAAATTCTATGCATTCGAAATAAATTTTTCACCGTTTCATTGAACGTGGCGAGGATTTAAGGCACCGTTAATTATTGATTTCATCCAGACTAGGTTGTGCTCCAGCAAACTCTTTTCCCAACTTCAGAGTGGCTCAAAAAGTTCCAATATTTTTCCTTCTTTACATTTTTCGTTTTATCGTTATCCAAACTGTAGCGGAATGAACCTTTTTATACGTAACTCCTTTTATTTTGTACCATTTTTCAGTCACTTTCTCTTTCATCGTATAGATTATCATAATACTGTTGATGATTAAAGAACCCTGCATTCTCCCTTCGTCTTGCTTTTCTTTTATTATTTAAAAAACATTTATTGATATATATTGTATGCAAGGGTTTTGAGCCAAATTGATTTCGAAGAAATCTTTTGTTACAACACCCACTTATACATGTTTGAGTGCTTTTGACAATAAAATGAAAAATTAATTATTTAAGTCTTCAATTTTCTCTAACAATGTTTTGCGTCTATTATTACATCGGTAATAAAATTCAAGTCTCGCAATAAATTATATTGCACATGATATTCTGTCTTGGAAAATGGGTTAGATTTTTAATTTAGAATCTCTTCATTTACAATTTAAAACAAACGTTTTGTTGACCACAAAGTCATGAATTTCATAGGATACTAGTATCAGAAACTCGCCTAACCTAACCTGATCGCCAATGTTTGTGATTATTCTGAAGGGAATTCAAATAAATTTCTTTGAGGCACCATAAGGGGAATTGACATTTTAGGTACATTATCAGGAATAATGTTGAAAAAAATTGCCAATAAATGCCCTTGATAGATAAATAACGAGACGATGTCCTGAGTGTACTGATGATTAAATTTTTATACACAATTCTAAAAACTAAGTAACGTCAGGATTAATCATATATTTATGGACCACTGATGCCGTATTAGAAATATCAAGATGTGTTATTAGAAATATCATATACCAATTATTAGACGCAATACCATTGCATCTAATGACGAGCAGTAAAAGGAAGTAAAATATTTTGCTAATCTAAAAAATTGTCATATTCCCATGTTACCTTATGTAAAGTTAGCAATACTGTTATCAACTGTGACACCGTATATATATATATATATATATATATATATATATATATATATATGTATATAAATATTAACTAATAATATACGTACGTATTATAAGTTAGTAAAGTAATAAGGTTTGAAGTTTTATATTTCACCTCGGCCTATATAATAAATTTAAAACCTTCGATATTCCAATAAGGGAATCATCATATTTTAGTAACCATAAAAACAGTAATCCCTTAATGAATTAGTGATAATAACCCAATAACATATTTTAAGGGGACTTGCTTGAAGAATCTGGTATTTTGAATCTATCTAATATATTTTAAATCGTAGTAAGATAAATGGTTTTATGACGTATTTGTAAGTTACGTTTAATGTCGTATGCAATCTAAGTTCACTAATACACATGTAATAAAGTTATCAACGGAAGCTCACATCGGGACAATGGAATTTACGCATTAAAATATTTTCTTTCTATATTTGAAGCAAACTTTAATTAAAAAGAGATATCCATGAAATATCTACTCTAAAACATATAATACTGTAAGTTACAATTTTAAGTGAAAACATCGGAGGATCTTTGACACAACGAAGGAATTTCGTGAGTTATCTAGTTTTAAAACAGCCACATTGATTTTTGTCCCAAATGATTCACATTTCATCACATTTGTATTTTTTGCATGGTTTATATTTTTCAAAATAAATAACTATATTATGCAGACTGTGGTAATGAATATTGAAGATCATTAAATATAATTGCACTAGTGTATCCAGTCGTCCTTTTCATTGATCTATATTTTTGTTTTTATTAATTCAGTTCACACAATTTCTAAGTTTTTATTTTAATAGTTAATAAGTATAACTAATTGCGACATCTAAATACGGATAAAAAAAATTATTATTATTATTCTCCATTGTGCCATATCCAAGCAATTACGATACCTATCATAGTGGCGCCCGACGCAGACTCGTCTAGATATAACTGCATAGGTGTAAAATGACCCGCATATCAATTAGCCGCATCTGGCTGCAGGTGGGTGTGAATTTAATTCCATGTTATACATTACTCACGGCCACACCCGCCGCACCGCCATCTGATGGATCGCTGATGGCCGATATTCGTGATTAACGCGGTATTAATATGTATTCATATTTGCAACGAACGCAGAGCGATTTTCGTGTTTGCAGGTAGATGAATGCGGTAACTGTAGAGGTTCTAAAGGCGGCGTTGCTGAATGCTCGTAGGGTTGCGGGCTAAATACAAGTGTGTAACTCTTATGGTTTTTGTTCATCTGTGTTAATCTTGAAATGAGTTTTCGACAGAAATCACACAAAATAAATGTACCGAACAAGGAATATACATTTTAAATATGAATAAATCTAGCTCTGCAAAAGTAAATGTATTTCTTACAAACTAATTGGAACATTACCTGCATAGTACGCTTTCACGAACACAAAATGTGATGAATAACTCAAAAAATATGCTAATTATAACCATCGCTAGTTTTCTGACAAACATTATGTAAATTTATAGTAACGCTGTGTTTTCTCTATTTTGATTGTAGAAGTTCTGGAGATGGGGAGGTGAGCTATTCTTTGTATATATTTTACTGCGATACTGCGATAGACGGATGCACACGTGAGTGATCCTATACGGGTTCCCTTTTCTGAGGTAATGAGCCCTACCAAATTATATAAACTCAATGAAATTGTACTATTATTTGGGTGAAAAACGCATAATTGACACTATTGAAATATTTGCCAAGTGAAATGCACTTGCCAAATATTTTTATTGTGTTGTATAAACGTAGAAAGACAAATGTAAAATAAACAATTAAAATAAGTGGAATGAATCCGTAATAATATTGTACTTGATCATTCGAAAATAATACTTTTAAAATAATTTAAGTTTTAATGAAGCTGATCTTCATTAAAACTTAAATTATTTTCAAGTTAAAGATTGTTTGTACGTATTGATATTTTTTGGCAAACGCTTCTATTTATCTCTCTCGAGAAATAATTTCACGCAATATTTCTGCAATAATACGCTTTTAATATCTGTTAGTTTCATAATGAATATTATATTTTACATTTGAATGAATGTCATACTGTCCAATTTTATAGACGCAATAATACTTACCTTTTAAAGAATTGGCGAAATGTATTAAACATAATTTTACTAGAAATTATATAGTTATTAAATTGAACACTGAAAACTAAATTTCACTTTCATATGCTTGTAATATTTATTTTTACCTCGTATGGGGTGGGGATAATTAGCTTAAAAAACTACCATTTCAAAGCTTAATATTTAATGAATGGATTCGCCCTGTGTAAAAAAAGTGTTCATGATATATTCCCAATATTTTGAAAGACCCATTCATTTATAGGAATCATGAATATGTACCAAAATGCCAAATTTCAGCTTTTTCACAGTGATAGTCTGCGAGTGAAGCGGCCATGACATACACACGTGCAGATATATAGACATTGTGATTATTTTTCTATGTGTAAATATAATGTTAATAGTTCCTTCACAAGTGTACTCATAAAGGAATATATATATGTGTATATATATATATATATATATATATATATATATATATATATATATATAAAAACAAATACCTTTTGTATAAAAACTATCTGAAGTAGTCACCAAACGCATTTCGAAATAACGCCTTTCAGACGGATCAATAAGAAAAATATTTCGATTACAGAAATCTCGATTTGATTCATAATTGTTTTTATTCCACATAATTTTACTACACCTACCTAAGAAAATTTGCTACGATCCGTGTTAAAATAAAACAGCTGACGCGTACGGATCAATAGAGGGATAAACGGATATAAAGAAATTATGAGTGCTTCATTATTGATGTTCAGTTACGGAACGGTACATTTTCTTTGAAACTTATTAATTTTTATTTTTAGGGAGATTCTGCTCCAAAAAGAATTATTAAAACATAAACATAAATCCACTTCAAAAAATCTCTACGACCATAGCTCATTATCTATTAATTCAATGATCGAAAGCTGAAAAAATGTACTTCTAATAGATTCGGTACGATATATTTCCCGCACATTTTTCTGGTTTGATCTTTAAGGAGAATATGTTTGAATCTTTAAGGAGAATATGTATGTATAAGAAAATAAGTTTTTAAATTTCATTGATAACAAATTTTCACCAGTCCCAATGATGTAAGATATTATCGTCAAATTATTTAATATCTGTATTTTACAACCACAGTGACGTAGTTTTTCTTAGCAATTTGAATTTCCTCTCTATACCCTTAATTATTTTCTACCTATCTTTTTCAAGAATAAATTTTTCCAATCTGCATTGAAGTACTTTAAAAAAAAAAGACTAGGTCGGCGTCCATTTCAAAATTAGAATATGAACTAATTAGCATTTACGTTTATTTTGGTAATGCGAAAATTTACACTTTTCATTTAACAAGGTTTTCAAGGGCCTTTATGTTATTAGGGAAAATGCTTGGACGTTTCCATAACTTTTCCTGCTGTTAGTCATCTGTATAATAGCGATGAAAAACATTTTGATATTGCAAAATATATGCTTTAGTGGGAGGCACTAATGAAAGTATTTTTCGTTTAATTTACATATTAATAAATTGGGAGGTATATAGAAGCAAGCGTGCCATTTTGTCTCCAATATTCTGCTAACATAGTGGCTAGAAGAAATTCTGTGTCTTACGTTTGTTAATTTATATTAATATTGTGGAGATAGTTTGAGCTTGTTTCCTGTTTCTGTATATTAAAAAAAATAAATTAGAAAATGATATGGCCCTTTCCAAAAAATCTTCCTATGTTGGAAGATACATTATTCCAAATGGATATAAACTACGCCTTTCTCAAAAGTTTTAAGTTATTTAAGATGTAGCAATATTTCTATATTAAATTGGAAAAAACGACGAAATTGAAAGCCTCCTTGGCTTACGCTGAGTTACAAGTAAAATAAAATAATTTAAGAATGATTTATATATCTCAGAGAGATTTCCAAAACGTTTACGTACTACGAATTATTCATAGAACGGAAACCTAGGTAAACAAACATAGACCAAGATATTAAATCTATATTTTATAGGAAATTCTTAATATTAGTAGATATGTATGATGACATGGAATTTTGTGACTCTATTTCGTTACTTTCAATTTGGTCTTATGTATAGTTTCGTGTAATCTCACTATTTCCCCCTTATTATTTCCGGAATCTTAGTAATTTCGGAAATATAGGATGGGAAGGAGATAATACTGTATCTTTGCGCATTTTTTAAAAAATATTTAAATATATGCAATTTCAAATAAAAACAAGTCTTGTAATCCTAACAATAAGAACCTTCAAATGGTCAAATTAAAATAACAATTTTTAAGATTTTATATTTACCTCCTTTCTACGTCCCATGTGAACGTATTTGAAAAGTTAGCTGGTGAGAAATGTGTACCTTGAAATGATGTATTACTACGCCAAATTTGAAGTTCCAACATTGCATGGTTTCTGGGATGTAAGCAGCCTATAACTTACATAGGCGGAGAAACATGGTGGATACCTCGAGAATTATTACATCTAACATTATCGCTTTCTTTTCACTTTCACTTTCTTTATAACCTTTGCGTGGGCTTCTAAAATTCATTGATCTTTCATTATTTTACTTTGAGTAGTTTCGGAAATAAGGGAGGAGGAACATATTTATACTGCAAACTTGCAGCATTTATCTGAAGTTATATTATCAAAAATTATGAAACAATATTTTGAGACCCTCATAAATAGCCTTTCACACGACATTTCACACTATGTGTTAAATTAAAATACTGTTTTTAGTACCTAATTTGACCCACGTAAAATTTTCGAATGAATATTGTTTCAATTTAGCATAGTCACTGAAATATGTGAGAGTTAATGTGTTTCATTGCTATGCCAAATTTAAAGTTTTTTCCTCAAGCGATTTCTGTGAAAAACGGTCGTAACGGACGGACCAACAAAACACTTGATCTTATAAGGGCTTCTTTTTTCCTTTTGAGGTAAGAAGAACTAAATATAAATGAATTTAGTAAAACCATACACCTAATTGTGAAATATGTTTCATTACAATGAAGAATTCTATTGAATCAGTCATCTTCTTTTAATGTCACTCCGCCCAATTTTATCTCATGAAATTAATATCTCGTTAAATATTTATTTTTTAAAATAGTATCATCGTTTTATTCGTAGTATATTTTATTTTTTATCTATATCAAACTAATTAACTAGATTTTTAATACTACAATAATGAAAATTTAGGGCCATAAAATATAATTCCACTAAAGTGTCCAATCTGCCTTTAAATGAATGTTATTTTCTATTTCCCACTAATTCGATTAAAGGATAATTAGTTATGTAATGCCATCTAATTACGGTTAATAAATGAAATATTTAAATGCTTCCGCTGTGCAATACGTCTAAAAAAATAGAATTACTCTTTGGCCCAATGGCATCCCAAGCAGATGAGTCTAGGTATATCTCCATAGTACACCTATGAGGTGTACTATACAGTTGTACCTCCTAGAGGCGTCTGTTTACATAAAAAGGCCCGCATATGGATTAACCGTATCTGGCCGCAGGCAGGTGACGCCGCATCGATATCTGACTGATCGCGGTATTAATATACCTAAATATACTTTTAAGATCACTCACGTGTTTTGTTTTAATATTTACAACGAACACTGAGAGATCTCTGTTCGTGTTTAGGAGCAGAAAACTGCGGTAGATATAAACATTCCAAGGAAGGGTTGTTGAATATTTATGTTCGGGTAACAGGATTGATTTAATTTCATTTTGCCATTGTTTTTTCCTCTCCTCTGTCTCACTCGTGACTTGTTATTGTACAAAAAAACATAAAACTAATAGACGGTACAAAGATAACAATAAAGTATTAAATCTACAAAGATTTGGTATATATTTAAGCACGTATGTACATTTAAGCGTACACAGTATTTCCATTAAATAATTGCACACCGAGCGGATGTGTGCTTTATTATCGACTAGCGCGCCAGAGTTTGAACGATAAAAGTAATTAGAACTTCAATAATTTCATAAATAATTACCTACATATGTTGGTTTGTAAGTAAAGAATATGCTGTTGTTCACAATCCTAGATGGGTTTTCATGTTTCTTTTTTCTATAGATTACTTAATTACTTTTATATCATAATAGAAGCATATCGATTTTCATAATGATTTGACAAATTGTTTTACGTTTACGAAAAAAAATTCAATAAAGCCTCGTTTTTTGAGGTAAAAACTTCTTATATATTGTACACACACACACACATATATATATATATATATATATATATATATATATATATATACATATATAATATCTACTACTCTAACACCAGACAGACGCATGCGCAGCGGTGTATTTGTGGTGTATTGTGTGTGATGTTTGTGGATACGTGTAGCGTATACGCGTGTATCCACCAACACATTTTATATATCCGACTGTGTGATGTACACGTTGGACGATTTTTGGATGGGTAAAACTTTATGAGTCGCGTCACCGATATGCTTTAATAGCTGTACATCTGTATCTACAAGGGTGACGTGTTGTGGAACATTAGTGCTGTATATATCTATACAAGGAAAGTTAAATTGGCTACGTGGAATGTTCAATGTGAGCACACTATGCATTGTAAAATTGTATTTTAGTTTGATTATTGTTTTAATTGTTTAATTACAGGATCCACTGCACAGTGATACTGCAGTGGGTACAAAAATGTTAATATTTTTATATATAATTTCAATTTACAAATTATTCAATTTTGTTTTGTGATGCTACGATTAATTGGAAAATTTAAAAAAAACACTTTTGTTTCATCGTTTTAGGATTTCACTTTTGTCGATAGTCCCAATGACGGTCCATATATTTTTTGGCTACGCTTTTCAACCTGTTTACTGTGCTTATCTCCTTACTCGTCTTTGCTACCCCTGGTTCTAACTTTTTTCTTACAATTTTTTATTTATTATACAATAAAAATCGTGCATACTTTTAATTTACGCGAATAAATATAAAAATATAATTTTTTATCTTGCAAATCTATGCCTGGTATATCTTCCTAAAACTTAAAAAATATAATGAATATCACAAAAAAATTAAGATTAAGACAAATTTAGAAGTTTTTAACACACATTTTTTTTATAATTTTGAGAATATACATTTTGAATATTGGGAAGCGGGCTATGCTCTTTGTGGATATTTTCAACAATATCTTTGGAACCCATTTATATAAAGTTTTAAAAAATAGTTTCTACGTCAAACGAATTCGGAAAAACGGTTTCTGTACCCGGACAAAAGCATGACTGATTCTGTTCAGGTTTCGTTTCTTACCTTATTGAAAAATAAAAACCTAAAAAATGAGGGAAAATTAAAGTAGAAAATAACATAATGTTGATTGGATAACAATCAAATGATTGACGACGTCTTTGAAACATTTTTCAGGCAACATACAGTTGAAAATTGTTTTGAAGGTGCTGTATAAATAAAGAAAAACATATAAAATTGGCTTGAATCTGTAATAAGATTATACATAAATGTTTAATAATAATATCTTCAAAATCATTTCCGTCTCAATGAAGAACAACTTAATTAAAAGCCTCTTAAATATCGTTTTGAGAGACTGACATTATTTCACCGATGTTTCTCTTTATCCATCTCTATTATTAATGTCACACCATACTTCTATGCACCGTTTACTTTTATTTCTTGTTTATTTTCTAATGAACGTGTCATAAAAATTTCGACTCCCAATTTTTACCGATTTTACCCATAAACTTCAACAATCTTAAGAATAATTTCCTTTCGAAACATTATCGAATAATTATAAGTCGCTACGGCCATATACTTAAATTAAAAAAAAATAAAATACTAATTATAATTATTTACTGATATTTAAAAACGTTTCTCACTAGTTGAATACATTTTTCGAAACTTTAATTAAAATGGAAGAAGCACGTAACATACATATGAACTGATTATTAAATTCGTTCTTTTCTTCATACAATTTAATATTTTCAAGCGGAAATATAAATATTTCCTTTAATTTGATCTTCTATCTTACTTATTGTGTCCACGTGCTAACTCTAATAGTGGCGATATTGTCAATTACATATGAAAGTGGAAAAGTATGAAAATATATTCAATTAGTATCCTATGTAACGTATTTCCAATTTTTACGGATCCATATCTAAAAAGAAAAAAACAGAACCATTACAAGATCACTCTCTTGTTCGTTTATCCGTGAGTGACAGCAAATTTGTTTAAGGAACAGTGTCACGTAGAAATTTGAAATTAGGTATACAATACAACTTTTTGACTCGCACATATTTAGCATATGGCTACTACAAATGTATTTAGCATATGGCCTACAAATATTTGTATGGAAATTTTAGGATTGTTGGCTAATTAAATATTCAATTTTTTTTTATATATATATATATATATATATATATATATATATATATATATATATATATATCTTTTGGGATATAATTAAAAATACTAGTTATAAGGATATCGAATACAATTTTTTTTCCTAATTTTAGACAGTTTTTTTAAGAAATACTCTGAAAAATATGCAAAAAAAATTTAGTCCTTTCCTCTCACACTTGCTTTTCAAAATGAACCTAAATGATGAAATTCACAGCGTTTCTAGAAGACTACGCTAAGATTGACGGAAAACTATAGCAGTGATATTGTTAGAATAGTTTATAAATATTTATGATATTTTTACTCATGCGAGAGATATAATAAAGAAATAACACGTAACATATTTATACGGTGAAGAATAACATTATTATTTATAAATCATATCAGGTCGACTCATTCAAAGCAACTAGTAAATTTTTGAATGTCTTTTTGTCGATATTATGACCCCTCGTTAGTGCCTAATTTATAAAATATTTCAATGATATTTTGATATAAAGCTTCTCGCATATCAAGATTAAAGAGTCGACAAACAAAGGCGTGATGAATATAGCTTTGATCTTTTTAGAAACTTCTACATTTTCCTTGATATGTACGAAACCATCATAATAACAATTCTACACGTACTTGTAAGTTTTATCGAAAATATACATAAAATTTAATAAATATTATATAATATATCCAGCAGATTTTTAAATATCTTTGCAGAATCTTATCTTATATATAAGCAGAAAGTAAATTTAAAAAACACGAAGTATGATTCCATTTAAGCTTATATTAAGTTAAGAAACAGAACTCACCTCAATTCAAACAGTTAAATTAAGCGTTAATAATGTTAATGTTGGCCATGAGTATGTTTTATTAAACATGTAATGTTTCAGAACTAATAGACCAAAATTAAATATGAAGTTAGCGGGTTATTAGTGCAAAAAAACATAAGTACTTCAATGGTTAAATCGTATCTGAATATGGAATATGTGCAACAAGTATAACTTATATACATATTAGGATGGTATTTACATGACGCATATATGCGTAATGTTTTGGTAATATACACATGAAATCATATGTAAATAAATCGCTTATCTTTGTGTTTGACTTCTAATATTTGCTTTTGTTTTATGTAGCCGAAGTTTTCTAATTAAATTTCACGCAAAATTAATTTTCTCATTTACATAACTCTATTGATCGTTCGTTAACGTGAACTGTAGAGTCGACTCGCTTTTCGTGGAACTACGTACGGTGTCATCGTTTTCAGCATTTGGATTCAATTCTGAATGTTCATTTTTAATTTTATGTAAAAAAATTATTTATTATCGTAAAAAAATTATTTTTTTATTTATTTCGTGACAACGTGTCTGAATGAGATTTAGCAGGATACAATGAAATTTTTTGTTATGATTATGTAATAAAATCAAAGATGTTTATGAATAAAAGAAATTTATAAGATGTACTATTTAATTGGACTCATAGATTTGCGCTTAATGTATCATGCTCGGAATTCGATCTATTTTCAATCAACGATTGACTTATTTTTTGCCCTAAGTGTTGTATATTTTTTAAATCTTAAAGTACAATAAAATTCTTTAATAAACTCAATAATAGATTTTCCTATTAATGCTTCTAAATATGAAGCGACAGGTGCTAAAAATAATAAATTTAAAATTATGAATTTAACAATTGTAGAGCAAGTGGACCAAATTGGGATTGTAAAGCAATGGGATTGTAGAGCAAGTGGATAGTTTATTTCTCACAAAACATATTATTAAAAACAAAATAAACAGATGAAAAATGACATGTAACGACTAGTGTGCCAAGTTGATTGAATAGAAAGAGGACTTATAAATGTACAGTAGAAGAAAGTTGCATTAAAAAAGAGTTTAAATGTAAGCAATGGTGTTTGCTAGAGATATTTTTTTACGATATTTTTTTATGAGCCTGAGACGTAAAAGTAAATTTTATAAGTTTGAAATTTAATCATTACAGAATACATATATAAGGGCAGGAAAGTATCATGTTCTATACATCAAGGGTTTCTTTCTCAACTTAGTAAGAAATGCATGGTAAATATAATGAACAAAAAATTCTTAAAAATCTTCGAATTCTTTTCCGGTACTGGGAATAATTACAATCTTTCAAATGAAGGCATTTTTTCTATGGTGACAAACTTTTGAAATCGATCGCAGTAAAAATATACAAAAAATGCAGTTTAAACATTTTTGAATCATTTTAAATGTAAACCTGTATTTTTGATCAAAGTTTTTTGCTTATTTGTATCAACGCATATATTGATACTAGATTTTCAAAATCTGATTCAGTAGAAGAAAGTTTACTAACGTAATAATTTATTTTTTCATTTAATTTGTGACAAGTATCTTCGAAAAACAAGGTATGGAAGAACACGGTGGTTTTAATTATTAAGCACACTTGTCAACGTTAAATACGATAAATAATTAAAGTTGCAGTCATGGTAATTTTAAGGTCTATAAAATGTGAATAGATATATAGATGTATTTATAACATGTTACTAATAATTTGTAATAATCCAAAATTTCACCCTCCGTGGAAATAAAAAGCGACTTCCCTTAAGCAAGCCTATTTAATAATGTTTAGCACCTTATGGAATGAATTTCATCTTTTTTAGCGGCAAAAACAATTTAGATTAATATTCTTAACATATGTATCAACAATATTGGATAGTTGAGTGATATTATAATAACTTTTTCCAAATATTTTAATCGATTTTCTATTTAATAGCGAGACAGATTGGAAATATAAACATATTCGAACGGAAGGAAAACTTCAAGGAATTATGTGGTGATAGGTAAAGATAGTGGTTAAAATATATTTATAATATTTCGTTACTGATTTCGCCTTTGTGTTTATACACATATATTCACTTATAAAATATTATGAATTGCTCTGCGTGCAGTAAAATCTATTATAAAAGTTCCCTGTTGCGATTAGACTAATTAATATGATAGTATCTCAGTTCACGTAAAATGACTTCACATAGTAAGTGCAGTGATAAAAAAGGGAATGAAATTTTTTTTTATATTTTATACGATATGATAATAATTTATTTACTGCTATATTATATACTGCTTTATTACGTAAGTTTCTTGTGAATTTCACTATTTATTCATTGATCATGAATTCAGAATCCAAGGCCACTTTGTAAATGTATATATATATATATATATATATATATATATATATATATATATATATATATATATATATATATATATATATAAGGACGTTCAGGGAGACATTTCTCTTTTGCTTGGGATGAAAATGGGCAAAAAAATTGATCGTACAGCACAGTACACGTGATACACAGCGAAACTTTTAAAAAAATTAAAAATATGAGGAATTTAGTATAAGATGCAGAGAGAGAGAGAGCATCTCAAAAAGAATACAGCACTATTATAATATTTATGATGTCATTGTTTGGCGCTTCAATTGGTAATACTTATATTTGTGATAACTATAATTTGAAATATAAATCCATGATTCGATATTTTTGTAATAACGCAAAAACAATGCGTCAATTGTAGTTCCGGATTTTCTTATTGATTCGTTGGGTTTGTTCTTTATATACAGACCAACATTTTTCGCGAATAAAGTTAGTTGGCTATAAAGAATCATTTGATACAATATTTACGTTAAAATCGCCTCCGAGGATCATACGGATTACAAACGGGTACAAAAAAAATGATGAAGACCAAAATAATAATTACAGGCAAGCGAATAGAGATTGTCAGAAACTACGACGGAGCTACGTTGTTCGCTTAATAATATTTTTCGCAACAAAGTCCGCCATTGCCAGAACGGTGTGCTCGGTTCTGTTAACTGTTATATGAAAATCGTTAGGGTTGCCAAATTACCCGATAGTAGATAGAACATTTTATTGTTTTTTATAAAAAGTGTTTAGTCTGTATTTCAGTTGTATTTGCGTGTAAAATACACAAACTTAACTGAAATAAAGGCTGCTTTTGGTTAAGATTCACATATTTCTAAAACTTATATTCAATCATAAAACACGATTTTATTTAATCTTGAAAAATTAATCTGTGAAAAATATTATATGGAAAATATTTATGAATTTGTTTCTTCAATTTACAAATACCAAAGCGTTAGAGTGAAAAATGAAAATCAAATTTTCTCCACTATATTACTTCCTTTGAGTAAAGCATCTTTCGCATCAATCCAGAAACATGGAACAGACAAAGATACTACAATTTTATTGCCACTTTTCGATGTTTCTTTTGATATTTCCCGAATCAAATTGAGTCTATAAAAATCGGTGTTTTCCGGAAAAGGAAGTTTAATATATGAAGCATTTATAGACAACAGGTAGTCGTGAATATTCTTTACATTATTTTAAAGCCATTTTATTTCCGTAATCTTTATTTCTGTACAAATATGGACTGTTGAAAAATATTTGTTTATCTGTTCATGTTAATCTGTGATATATTCCTTTTATATTCCAAAATTTTTTTACAGCTATTTTTTCAGAAATTATTGAAATTTCCTATTTAAAATAATCCATGTGAAAAACGAACAAATTTTTTATACCTCTAACAAAAAACGTTTTCATCATTCATACGATAATGCGCCACTTTAACCACTTGCAATCATATGTAATCTGGCAAAAGGTTTGCTCTTATGTAAGCTGTCTAATTTATAAAATATGCAATTAAATTACGTATGAAATCATAATTTTGTAGTCTATGTAAACAGCGCTAATTATCAGTTTGACATTGGGTAATGTCTTACCAAATATCGAAAAATTAATTTTCAACTGCTGAGAAAAATTTAAAAGAAAACCTAACATTAGTTTTCAGTTAACTTCGCATAGTATAATATTTAAGAAAGTCCATAAGATAACTCAATGTGTTCATACATATGTCACTGCAATTTTTTACAAAGTCTTTAGCCGAGAAACGTATAATTTACCATAGTTATGAAGGAAATATCGCTTTATTACTCTAAAAGATATTAACTAAATTTGAATACATAGTTACCCCAAAAATATTTATATCGATTTTTATAGTGGACAAATGAAGTAATAATTTCTGATTTCACATATCGAGCGGGATACTAGCTGAGAGAAGAGCACATTGTGGAGATTCCAAAATTATTTTTTTCCTATTTATGTAAGACAGTTCTATCGATTTTTTTGAAAATGTAACAAAAAATATGTTACTCCTCTCCCTCCCACCTCCAATTGCCAAAACAGCTTCTCATATTAAGACTTTCAATAGTATAGCTGACCATTATAGCAAGGTTCAAAATTCATTTTCAATTGTTCAAAACATTTGTACACCTGTTAGTATGTAATTGGTATTGTATTTATACGGTGAGAATACATTAATAGCTATGCGAATACGAGCATGTGTCTAAGTTTGTGCAAAACCCTCGTAATGTGAATTCTACTAACAATTAATTGTTTTCTTTATAAATAATTCCAGTCTTTTTATTATAGATAATGAAAAAGTTGTCTAATGCAAAACTTTTGACGAAACTGAAAAGAAATAATCGAAACGTAAACGACAACATGTACATTATATTTTCTTTTATCATTGTGCAAATTAAACGACGTAAATAATAATCACATAAGACGTAACGAAATGATATTTTATAAAGTATACGGGTTCACTTCGTCGTAAAAAAATATTGGAAATATCTATGCAGACAAGAAATTAAAAGCTTATATGAAATTTTAAATAAGGAAGGCATTAGATTACGTAACTTTACACGACTATGTGAAAAACATTTTTCCATTGGACTTTACGAATTTGAAACGCTGTAAAACCATAAATGGTATCAAACCACTAACCGATCTTGTTAGGGCAATATACAGATTCATTTACCTGCACTATACGTACCATGAAAATTAATGGGCCAGTATATTATGTAGCATATCGCAGTTTTATGGTGATAAATGAAAGTGGGAGTTTGAAGATTTATTGTTATTCTACGTTGATCATTAACGGACGTTTAAGAACATTTATAAATTTAGTAAAATTTAATAATTAAGTTTCATAACTAAATTTTCGGTTAATATAAATACCTATTAACACGATTTTGATATACATAAATTTAATTATATTATTTTACCGTAAAATTAAAATGAAAACTTCTTGAAAGGAAAAAATATCGTGTATGATTTCAAGGGTGAGAATTGAATAATCAAATATATTTTTATTCGAGTTGTAACTTTGCAATCTTTTGAATAACTTCAACTTTTAAACTGATTAATACTCCAAAGTGTATTTCAAATTCCTACTTGCTCCCGTGTTCTTAACTCGTCATACCATTGTTACTACGTTATAGAGAAAAAAATATCGAAAATGTTAGGCCTTAATAATATCAACCACATTTCTGTCCAGTTTTTCGTCTTTTTTCCTAAAAATTCTTTTGGGAGTATCAGTAGAAAACCCAATTTATAAGTTTTTGAAAATTATATTTAAATTCTTTTAAGATTTACTGCTAAAAATCCTTGAAAAATAGATATTCCACTTAAAGAGAAATTCACCAAAAATTTTAGTTATATTGCATTCACTATGTATTTAGGCCTGTGGAAGATATGTAATGATATGGCGAAAAATTATATTAACATTTATAAATCACATAATGAAAATACTTATAACCTTATATGTTTCGTATGCCTTAGTGTGTACGGAACTAATATAGTGTGAGATCTACTCATAATTCACAGATTTTTCTTTCTGATTAGCGTGCTGTCTCTTTCTAATGAGACGAAATTAATAAAAAATCAATAATTCAATATGGTATTTGTGAAACGTGTTAAACACGTTTCTTCTTTATTTTAGGAAAACTCAAAAATTTAATTAAGGTTCTAAACATATATTCACATACATAAATACATCTGCTAAAGTGTATTTTTATATCTTTTACATGCTTTAATTTCTAACTAATTTCTATAAAATTTTCGATAATTAAATTGAAATGAAATTCTAAAAGATCATGGATCCTCTGATGTTTTGCTAGTAATTCATAAAATAAATAGTAGAAAACGCCATTTATTATCTATCATTTTTACATCATAATATTTATTTTATTAGACCTCATAGATCTGCCATCTAAATAAATGATTGTTATAAATATCTCTCCTAAATTTCTTCTTAAACATAAAAAATTACGCGTTTTAAAAAAAAATTAAGTAATAAGAAAACTATATAAACCTTTAACAATTAAAAAATCTGTACTTTGGTTGCTTTAAACTTGAAGCTTATTAAATTCATTTATCGGTTAAGAGGTGTTACTTATATTATAATCAAATATTATTGAAGCAACCCTGTTAACTGCATACACTATATCCAAGCTAACTGCTATGAGCACCTCCTCGGCGTCGAAAGCGTTACGAGCATTTTCTGATTAAGACAGTTTTTCTTTTAAATTTAACTTTTAGTTTTAATTAAAGATTTTTGTCCGTAGAGTCGTAGAGTGATGTCGAACCGTAAGAAGGACCGTAGAGTGATGTCGAACACAGGCCAATGTTGATTGTTAAAGCCAACATCGTTGTGCGCAATGAATTGCGTGTTTAAATTTTATAGTCTTAACTTTAAATAAAATAGTTTACCTAATTTTTTCATAAAAATACTTCATATCCATCTGCCATATCCATCTATAGCCATCTGCCAGACTTATATAACTTGCATAATTATTTTTTCTTGCATAATTAACTTTTGTTTATGCCTATTGAAAATATTTGTATAAAAATACTTGAGGGGATGTAGGATGAGCATATAAATAATACATTTGCACAATGCAAATGTGTCTACATTTGCGTCACGTAATAACTATTAATTCAATTAGGATAACGATTTTGGAAAAAGGGTCAACATGAAATAACATTTAATTTGGATTTCACAGCGATCGGTTTACTCGATCAGAAAATGAACAAATTTAATATTTTTAAAAATTAATTTACAATTCATTAGTACGATAGTAAGTGTCTACCTCCTGGATACATAATAAATAAACAAATAAATAGAGTGCATATTAAACCTAATAGATTGCGCTATGTGGATTTTAAATCGCACAATGAAATTTTCCGCACAGACCTACATTAGCGAAATGAAGTTCACCTCTTCATGTTCAAGCGGTACAGGCTATTCATTATATTTCATGTGAAAAAATACTTTGACAGCACCGATACGTTTTTAATAGTCTGCACATATGTGGCCGCGAACCGAAATAATTTGTAGTATTTTTATTGTCCCTAAAATTTTATTGGTTATCTATTTTGATAGAGCCGTATTTGTCTATATGTCGAAATGTCTGTTGGGTTTTGAGAACAAGGTACTTTTATAAATTCATATAATCTGTGTATGCATATGTTATACTCATTCACATTTTTCTCACAACTTCACTCCACAGTTTTAAGCCTATGAGATATATAAATGTTAATGGTTCACGTTTACTAATAAACTTCACGAGTTCAATTCAAACTGCTTGCACATTTTTCCGTTTCAATATCCAGCGGCGATACCGTGTCAAGCTATTTTTAAAAGAGACTAGAATAGTTTAAATACACAATCATCGTAAGTTTAACAGATTTCTTCTTTGGAAGAACTGTTCAGTATACGAGCATCATTCTAATTGTATAATTTGTTTACACTTATTGCGACACGCGTGGCCAATTTACGCGAGAGGTACAGACTACTCATTATCCCAGCGTACCGTACATTTGAATTTCTAGGCAGTTCGTTCCTCCCCAAACTCCAAAAACACGTGTACTAACAGGTGCCTTTAAAAATCTGTACATAGGTGGCTTTTGGCAGAACAAGCCCTTTAATTTTAATTTCAATAATGATAATATGTAATTTAGGTTTTTTTTCGTGTACTTCAGTTTGGTTTTTTGCACTACTTTCCTAATTTTCAACCATTACTGTGTATGAAGTTTTAAATCATATATAGAGTACTGTGTGTGAATACGTAGGTGCGTATGTTTATTTGAATGTACATATCAATGTGTTGTGATACGCTGGCTGTAAAGAAGCTGTGCAGATTATGCTTGCGGCAAACTTCAATAGAGCTGATCACCTTTTCATGGATAATAAAATAAGTAATTTAATTTAGGTAATTATTATTAAGTATATATTACGGAACTGAAAATAAATTGTTATTAATATAAATATTTAAAACAATGAATGGATGAAACTTCTAAATAAGTTTGATAAATAAAACATCCAATAAACTTTTTTTTTGATGTGAAATATCTATAGGCGCAGATATAAACCGGATCGTTTTGCTGAACGCGGAACGCTTGCCGTGGCGACGGGTCGCCATGCTATACTATGGTTTATATATAGTCTATATGTAGTAGAGTGTACTGTATGGCGACGTGTTGCCATGCGCAACCGACTACGCGACTCCCTCCTCACTCAGTTCGACGCTGTTGTTTACTACGGTACACATAACCTGTCCTTTATTATTTTTGTATTAATTGTAAATAAATGTTTATTAACTAAAGTCACCATTTTCTGTAAGAAATTTGTAATACTTTATTTTTTCATTATGCTATATTTAGTTCCTGTAATAATCTTGTCTTTTATGCATATTACTTGTACGAACACGATGTTTCATATTATTTGTACGCACATCTGCCAGGCGTCCCGTGACGGCCACTATTTTTTTCTTTAAACCCTGTTTGTGAAATGTTAAGCTTTAAAGTAATGTTTTCACCCTATCTTCCTAGGGTGGTCATGTTTAAAAGAAAGTATTGTAGCTTATTTGAAGCAAATATACTTTCCACTTTAGAAGTTTAATAAAATATGCTAAAATACTTTATTTAAATATAATCAGTAAACACTCCAGTTTTTCTATTATTTACCAAAGTTGGTCGAATTGCATATTTAGAGAAACAATATACGTTAACCATTAGTAATTTAAAATTTTCCAACGTAACCTGTCGTAGACATATACAGTTGTATTTGCAGTTTTATCAGATGCCTAAAATAATTGAATCAAGTATTTAGCCAACATGGAAATTTCTATATTTTCGATCAAAGCAAATACCAAATGGTAATAAATATTTTTCTTTTAAGATATCTAACTATATTCACTAATAATTTAGACTTCAAAAAAGCTGATCTATCATCTAAATAATTTAACACGAATGCTCAGTGACGGTACAAAAATCGATGTATAAAAATAACGTGATAATTTGGCGTCTCTTGAGTTATTACTACTGGTGGAAACTGCATCATTTAGGCTCGCTCCAGAAGGAAAATGGATGCAAATATTTTTTTTCATTATTTTGCCTGCGCTACGAAACCAAAAGAATCGTAAAAAATAAACGTAATATGTCGTTTAAAGCATTCATCGTGTTCTTAAACCATTTTTAAATTTTGCTTTTTAATTAATTTGAATTTCGTGTCACTTTAATCTCTTTGCGTTCCGACTTAAATGTTTTGAGATTTGTAAGCTTTTAGTATTAATAAAATTAGATGTTATGTATTGTAAATAACTCAAGAAGTTTTAGCAAAACTACGTAAAATGATCTTGAAATTACTTTGTTGGGTGAAATTACAAGATGCTTTTAAATATTATGAATGCGAAAGTCAGTTCCTGAACTTTTAATCTTTTCATGCCTTTTCTATCCCAACCATTTTCACGAAATGTAAGTAGTCTTTGTCTGTTAAGCGAATAGTTTATTCAAAGCCAAATTAAACCTACTATTTTTTTTTCTTCGTGTGTGGCTGAAAGGATTTCGATTACATCGTGTACTGTTCATTATATCCACAATTCTTGAAATCTTTGTAGGATATGGATTTTATTTACGTCCTTCGCTTATTGTACTTAGCATTATTCATTGCTTACTTTTCTATATTTAACATTTGGCACATTGTTTTACTTGAAATGGTGTATCCATTTGAAGCAAATGAAACATTCTTGCTTAATAGAAAAAAAAATATATATGTATATATATATATAATAATAAATAATTTTTTTTGTCTTTAATTTTATGTAACTTTAATAAACAAAAAATTAATTGTTTTTATTTGTATTAAACATGTCAAAATGTTGACAAAGGTAATAAAATGTTGTTCGTAGATTTATTCAGATAAGCCCGAAGTGTTAGGCATGTAAATTTAGTACCACGAAAAGAAGAAAATTTAAAAAAACATGTGTAATGAAAAGCCTAAATTGAAGGTGAATATACGTCAGCCAAGGATGTGCTTCTTGGACTGCCAATTTAAAAAAGATATAAACATGTTTACCTGTTAGCGTTACTACTTTCTTATTTCCGCTGAAGGTTGTACATTTTATCTCATTGTACAGTTTATCTCATCACCACATTTAAATGCGTTCTTTAGTATGCAGAGTTTGCAGAAGAATAATATTTTTTAAAACTTTAATATACGATTTTCAAACTATGAAATACCAACCAAAACAACTATTTTAATTAAAAGTTAAAAACTAAGTTTATGGAAATAAGTAATTAGTTTCATTGGTGTTAAAAAAGAGATGACTGTCGACCCTTTATCGTACGGATGGTCGCAATAACCTCATCAAACTAAGTTATAATTAGGGTTGACCGTAATATAGGTTACACGTACGTATCTCATGTTACAACTGCCGCGTGTACTAAATGTGCATTTTCGAATTAAACTATCACCAGTAACTTATTATTTATACCCACTGAAAACAAATATTACATTAAGGTAAGTTTTTATTTACAAGTTAATGAATTTTACAGTTGAAACATTGCAATGAAACTAAGCGCACTGTGTTACCATAATTAAAACTTAATTGAAAATTATATTACTTTACGCCTAGAGGATCAAGAACCTTAATTACGAGGTCATGCTTAGATTAAATGTAATAACTTAACTCGAGAGATAAGTAATTTAACGCTTCCTCGTTAGTTTAACCCTGTGGGGATTTTTAATACATTAAATAATTTTTTATGGGCCATCTGTTTAAAAATGCATCATGAATATATGAGTACAATGTTACAATTTATAACTTTCATATATTTTTATTTTTATAATAATTTTATTTCATGTGTAGCCGGCGTAACAATGGAATACAATTTTAATAAAATTATTAAATTTCTTAATAAAATTATTTTCCACTATGTTCATATATGTATCATCTCTTACATATGTATCATTTCTGTCTTCATTCTTCAGCAATATTTTAAACTATATATTTGAACCAATTTTACGAGATAAGTTACAAATGTAAGTGCCTGAAAGTGTTGGATAACTGAAATAATAATATAAATGCACTTTAGTACAAATAATGATTTCACTATTTTTTCTATTTATAATTGAAAGAATATAGATAAAGACAATTTAAAAAAAAAAAAAACTTTTTGTGTATGTTTAATAAATAAAATAGTCGAGCTGTCATGGGGTATCTGGTAGATTTAAATATTTAAATTTTCTTTTCCCTATCACCCTTATTATCCCTTAAACTCATATTTTAACTTAATAAACGCTTTTAATATTTTAAGATAATTTAAAGCGATACATACATACATAAGCGATTAAAATTGTAAAAGTTAGTAAATAAGAAACAATGCTGATACACTAACATATGTAAAGTAGCATGTATGTAGGTTAGTAGAAAGGAAAGTATTAAATCGAAAAGAGCCAATAAGACTCAATACTGGCCTGGAAGACGAGACGTGAAGCTATCCAAATTAAGCCGGAAAGAGCCGACAAGATGGGAATGGCAAGACGCGACACGCAATCAGAACGTTTTAACTCCCACTCAAACGCGTAATTAAATATTTCACATCAAAAAAATTGGTTTCAAGTGTTCTTGCCATGAAGATAAGGCTATCTCTCGTTTTGTTAGTTTGCGTGGTAAAAACTGTCCATTGTTTTTTATTCGCGGACGATATCAAAACTTTTTGGAGTCGTCAAGGATGCAGCAGATGGCGAACGGTTGCAGAGTGACATCAGCATCGTCATTGAGTGGAGCGTAGCAAGTGGCTTACGGCATAACGCAAACAAATATTCAATAGTGAGTTACAGCTGAGCAAACGCTCCTATTAAGTACGAATAGTCCGCCTTCTTAGTCGCGATCTATTTTTCCATCCACATTTTTAATTATTGCTCTACTCAGCAGGATCTACTTCTCCTCATAGTATAACCAGAACATCTTAGGTCTTAGCTAAGTTTATCAATATTTCTGGTGACTTTGAAAGTTCCCAGTACATGCTTGTTTCTTAGCTTATCCTTTCTCCTGACTACTCTTGCTAGCATAGCATGCTTATCCCTATAGTATGTAATTTTGTTCATCTACTTTTTTCATTAGCCTGCTTTTGGAGCTGTGGAAAAGGATTGGTCTTATTACCTGTTTGTACGCTTTATATTTATTTTTTTTGCATTCAGGGTAAACACAGGAAGCCTACTGTGGTACAGTATTTCAGTCAAGCTGTAGTAATTCTATTACTGGTACAATAGATCTGAGAAATTTAAAGTTGTTCATCCTGTTCACGGGAATAACTCCTGGAACTCCTTCAATTATTAAATTTTGTGACATAGAAGTTTTGCACTTACTTCTGTTAATTATATAATTAATAAAGCCAATAGTTTATAGAAGAAGTATGCTTCTATTCTCGTATTTAACCAAATTAAATAAACAATAATCAGCAAAATCAATTAATGAACGCGATCTGTTCATAATTGATCGGTTAATTGCATACATGAGACCAACAGACGAAAAGGTCTATCATTTTTCAAAGGCAAATTTACATCATTGTAAATATTTCAGAATAAATAAATGATATCACTTTTAAACAAAAATATCCTTTTTTCTGAAATCTATGTTAAACGTTGATTATTTTCCAAACTATATCAGTTATAATTCAAAGCGGGCTCGCCGATCGATAATTAAACACACACCCGCAGGGCGTGTAACTTAAGATCCACTTAGATTTTTTCTTAAGAACTATTTAACATTTATAATATATTTCTGAAGGACCATTAAGTTTCTACAAAAAATCTGGAGCTAAACATTTCATATCTTAATAAATGTCACAATATTCATAAATATTCTGTGGCTTTAAACATGAAGAAATAAAAAGAATTTTGAATACTGTGAAACCCTGTAAATTTTGTAGCAGAAGAACTACGTATTTTTATGATTATATGACTCAGAATTGTGTATACAGTTATTTATATAATTGCGTAAAGAATTAAGATTTAGAATCCGAATTGAAAACTACTTTCTTTTAATACTTTAAATCTAATATCACATCGTAAATAGTGACTAATTAGAAAATTGTATCTGATAATATTAGTACCTAATTATAAAACGCACCGTTTCAGGTGATACGAGTAACAGGTAAAACACAAGGTGTATATATATATATATATATATATATATATTTGAATTTTAAATAATATGGAATACATCATTTTAAAAAATTATAAATTTTTCCACACAATTTTGTAAACATGTGTTATTTTGTAGACATATTAAATATAACATTCGAGAATAATACTAATTTTGGGTTATACAATTAGATTCCTAAATTTGTTAAATAAATATTGCAAGTTCTTTTCTAAAACGAATAAACATTTTTATTTGTCATAAAAAGGATGGTAAAAGAATGAATACTCCGTATTATTCTTCAGCGCTCTGTTGCTGGCAACATTGTTTTGTTTTTCATGTATGAGGTATTGTTGGCTTGTTGTATGTTTCTAGCTCACGGAACGTTGTTTTACTCTTTCCATAACGATTGCTATATTCCTTCAAATAAGATGACGTGAGGAATAAATGTTAGTTCAAACAAATGTAGCTGAAATAAAATAAGAGTTGTAATCAAATTCAGATAATATAGATATTATATGTACCAACTTCACGTGATACCCCTTATTGGAAACACGAGGCTGACATATGTTTGGTTTACCTTTAAGGACCTAATTAGCCTCAATGATCAAACCCGAACAGTCTGTAAACGTCGGAATACAATACGTCAACGTCAGTATCAATGCCTCGTTATTGACTAAAGAGTATTAAAGATTTATAATTGTGTAATAATATTTGTATTTAAGATATTTAGAAAATGTTTACCACGCGCATCGAACAAATAATAACAATTATATCCTCATAAGCTACTTTTAATCCACAGCTGAAAGAATACTTTCCGAGACCTCCATCTGTTTCCAGCGTATTTTCATATTTACTCTGGGCATGTTACATTTGGTCATCTTTTCAGCCTTTCTCTTCTGAGAACCAAACAAGAACTTTTCTCGTCCAAAGCTGATCAGCTGTTGCCATATATCATGCTCCGTGTCACATTATTCTCCTTATGCATTAGACTATATAATTTATTTAATTTTATTCCATAATATAAATATTTTTCTTTTTATTAGTTTTGGCTATTCTTTCCTTTAGTAATTATATATCTTAAATTCGCTGATTATTTTTATAGCTTTGATTCTCGAAGCCGCTTGAGTGAATAAGTAAAATTCATTGTTAGAACAACAATGCAAATATTTATATCTATATAGGGATTTATGATCACGCCTTAGTTATGTTCCGTCTATCTTCCTATACTTCTGGATTTTTTCTGTGTAGTGAGTGAGACGTTATTATGTTACACATCCATTTATTTTACAACATTATATTGAACTGAAATAGATATATTCAGTATTGTCTCATCGAGGTTAAGTATTATTTGATATTTGCTAGAATTTAAGGAGCTATTCGAAAAATTCGTATGATTTTCTTTCGTTTGTTTTTCCAATCCAATTCATAAGGAAAACTTTATTATTTTAAATTTTAAGGAATAAAAAACTGCAATTTGATTTTGAAAAAACCTTAATAGTGAATTCCGTTCCTTTTATATCAAGCAAATTTCTTTATTCAGTTAAATACATAACAGTTCGTTAAGGCGTACTTTTTGCCACGGGCCTTTCCGAGTTGATCTTCATTAAGGTGGTGTAGATCAGTTTGCCACTTATATTGTGATGTGGATTTTATAACTATTTTCTCAAAATAGTATATTAACGAGACATACTTCAGGGTAATAACATTTGCAATTTCTTTATTTAACACTTTATTTTCCACACTTTTAACTTGTTTTATCATTTTGGCCATACTATTTCCTATTACTTTTTCGACTGAAAAATTTTAAATCTCTAAATTTGTGATGCCGCAATCAAAATTAATAAATTTATGTTTTAATAAAAATTGTTTGTAATTATGATTAACACATATATTCTAAAATCTACATTATAAATTATAATTTCAACTAAAATTAATATGCAACTACCTATACTCGTGGTGGTTTACCCGTGGTTGTATACAACCACTGCGAGAGTGATGTTAGCCTATAATAGCATGAAGCTCCACGGGCATGACCTTTACCTCAGACAAATGAATTAAGACCAATTTCTACATCACCACTTTCACATAAACTATTTGTCCACTTTTAATTAGTAAAGTTGAAAAATAAGTCTAAGCTTCTTAATCCATTTTAGATCTAGTTTTATTACTTATACTCGTCTAGCAAATTAGTGATAATATATGCGTAAGGTCGGACTAATAATTAGGGCGACTTTTTAAACTCCTTGATTCCAGAACAGCATTGAATGCAGTGAATGAATTAATTCTATTAATCAAAATACATCTTCACTATGATACCGCGACTGAATATTCCGACAATTCTCTTTAAAATTTTGCATTTGCATTCTTGCTAACAATTGGGTGAAGATCATGACATTTTGATGCACAACATAGATCTAGAAGGAATTTAGTACGGAATATGGACAATAAAAATCAAGCTAAATTATAGTAGAAATTAAAAAAAAGTGGTGTCAGAGTTTCAATGATATGACTAAGGTTTTTTTGTCATTGCTGATTTTAATTATTTCCTTACTAATAAAGGTTTATGATGGAGAAACAGTCTTTAAGTCGAAAAAGTTTCAAGAATAGGGCACAAAGGAAAGAGGTTCAGTATGATTATATCAAATGCAAAAGGAAAAAGATTCAGAAGAAGTAGGACTTTCACTCCATCCATGAAAACATTTACATATGTGATTTTCCTGCCGCCAGGATCCAGGTGATTAAATTTTTTTGCTGCTTATATAGCAAAGGTTTTTTGAAAGAGGTAGAGGTACGTTAGGTAATAAATAGCGTGAATAAACTTTCAGATTGTAGCCCAGGGCCGTGAGCACGCAAATGTTTGAATTAGTCAGTAAGATAATTTGGGCTCTGAGAATTTTTAATATGTTAAAAAGAAGTGTAGGTATGTGAAGTTGGCGCCCATCGATCTTCAGTCATTTAAGAAGTTATCTGCATTTAGGAACAAGACAATATTTTATGAGGCCGAAGATGTACCAAATCCATAAATTTTGAAGATTAACTTGTATAAATAGTCTTCTTTATACTACTCATAACACTAACTATCCTATTACTAACACTCCTATTACTACTAATTGATTATGGAGACGTATTCTACCATCAGGATAGAATACGTCTCCATAATCAATTAGTAGTAATAGGAATGTTTAATATAGGTAGATTTACATTTTAGTCGGTAGATACTTTTGAAGACACTTTAAAGAGTGTATTTTGCTGAAAAAAACGACGACTAACATCATTTTCTTGAGGCCGCCAACTAAAATTTTGATCAATCAGCAGATCCAGGTTTATAACAGTTATCATATATGGTATTATTGTACTATTTAGTACTTCTTGAAATAAACTAGATAGGTGTATTTTTGAAATTAGTCTACCAAATTTGACTACCAACGGTGATAGCTTGAGACTTACTTGGGTTAACCAAGAGACCAAGCCCACTGACCAATTAAGGCAAGATGTCGTTGAAGAATGTTGATGGTTTTTGACAAGTAATGAGACTAAAAATGTGCACTGATTTGTAGGTCATGAGCATAGAAATTTTATTTGTTACATATATATTTAACAACATCATCAATAAATAGTGAGAAAAAAAGAGAGGAGATAGAATTCCTTTCAAGGCACACCAACTATAAGATATACTCACCTAGAACATGTATCCGACGATTTAAGAGGTCCCCTGCGTTCACGGAGACGTGAGCTAAAGTAATCAAGTGAATATTGGGATATATAAGATATTTCAAGTGAACTGGAAGAAAATCGAAGTCAACAGATTTGAACACACTACTGAAATCAAGAAGCACGAGGACGGTGACTTGTATATTATCTATAGCCAAGCGTATATCATCAGTAAACATAACAAGGTCAGTTGAAGTGCTGTGATCAGCTTTAAAATAGGTAATAAAAATATCAGCGATGACCTGATCCACAATATCTCTGATTAGTATAAGAAAATTAATATACAAGCCATCAATTGTGATTAATTTCGATTGTTTCGCAAGAAAATTAGCTTTAACTTCGGACTCACAGGTATCCATTAGCATAAATTAGTATTCAATAAATACATAACTACCAAATACTGTTCATAGTTGCGTACTAAATTGCATATTTCAGTGCCTCCTGAAAATTTTCATAGTTTTCTCATTCCTTTCAAATACATGATATAAAATAAATATATACATTTTTATATTTTAATAAGAACCGTTTATAAAATAACAAATTATTTCATGAGAATAATTTGAAACGTAGAATTTAAAAACAAAATTTGTTAATTAAAATAATATAATTATAAACGAAAGGGAAATGATTTCGATTGAGTATAAGTTTAAACAAAATTCGTTGATTTCTGTTCTGACTGCAAAAATAGAATTCATTCTCGTCATTAATATAATTTTAATACAAACTATGCTTTGTATATAACCCGATTATTTCTTGTAGTACGATTTTTAAACTTAACCTTTGTCGAAATTTGACTACAATAAATATTTACCAAATGTTTGGTAAATAAACCCTGTTCAATGGATTATTATTTGACCTTAACGTTTTGAATTGAAAGTTTTACTTTATACAATTTAGTTGAAGTAAAGTAATTTCAAAATAGCATGGTTTAGATCAAAACTTGGAATAAGTTAGTATTTTTTAAGTTTTATTTTGGCAGTCGAATTGTGGGTTTCACGAAATTGGTAAATAGTTGAAGAGATGTTAATTTGGAATCAATGGCGTTACTTAGAATAAAGGATATAATTGTTCAGAAAATAATTTAACATATTTACAGAAACACAAATTAAACTTTTGACTGAAGACAACTTAATAAATATTGAAACTCAGAAACCACAGAATATGGACATTTTAACCGTTGAAATTAAGTTTTCTTGTTTTGGTCATCGATTAAATTTTTTGCCAATAAATAGGAAAGATGTAATATTATCTTCTCTCTGCAATTATTTTTATTGTAGTAACGTTTTCAATATGTTTACTTAAGTTAATACATTCACCACTTAATATTTTCGTCATCATTCCTTTTTTTATGATTTCATAGTCAGATGATTTTATAACGTCTGTCGTTTCGTTTTTTTGTCCGTAAGTCACAGCATCATGCCTATTTTAATTTAAGATGGATTCTGATGAAATTTTATTGAAAAAGGTAGCTGAAAATTGAAATGATGAAATTTTATAGGGGATTTAAAAGATGAAATTTATAGCAAGTATAGTCAATACGAAAGGAATTTATTAATTTGTATTATTTTTATATAATATATGCATGCATAGATGAAAAAAGTAAACTATGTTTATAATATATGAGTGAGTAAAGTACACTATGTTTATAATATGAGTAAAGTACACTATGTTTATAACATATTAATATAATTTGTTTCATTATATTTTGTACTAATTCATTATATATTTATGCGCAAAAGATTCGCGTAAACAAACATTTTTCCACTCTTACGCCTCAGGGCGGAGAGAATTTTTTTTGTTATCGTATCAAAATTCTTCAAAAAAAACGTCCATTAAATTAGTATGCAGCTCATTTATTAAAAGGAAAAATATTTTTGGTCTGACTACATAATTAGAAGCACACCAGATGTGAAAAAAGTTAAAAGCATTTATTACCAGTTTTTGCTCGCTACATCATTCCAATGAAATTTAAATTAAAACGGCGGGATTGGTTTCTAATCGAATGATACTATCGCAACATTTATCTATAAATAAAAATGTAAAATTTATAATAAATCGTGGATATACATAGGTTACATCCTCTATTGTACATATTACTTGATACATATTATAGAAATAATATTTCCCGGGCTAAAAGTGACCACTATTCCAGTATGAATTATGACATCTGTCTTTGCTAAGTTTTATGAAAACTTGTAGCACTTTGTATACTTTCCGTAATAATAATAGACACGTATGCAAAACCGCCGTCAATACATAGCCCATTTATTATCTTTGTTGGTAAAATATGAACATGTGAATTTTGTTAATGATTTATTGCTTGGTTACAGTTATTAGGTAAAATACATTGAAATGTTTATAATTATAATTTAGAATTACAATTATAGCTTCGATATATTTTACGTAACACCAGCGACACTACATCACACCGTTTATGGATATAAAATTAAATCAAAAACATTTCCTCGAATATACAAAAAAAATTTTTGGGTTTATTCCATCATGATAATTAAAAAAAATATTTTTTTTCTCCAAATTGGCGTACATACAACAGAGTATAGTAAAATATTAGTTACACACAAAAACATTTCTTCGTTGAAAATATTGTGGTCATATAATATTTTCATAGATAGACCTTTTCGTATGTGGATACCAAATAAAACTTACTTAACAAAAACAAACGTAGAAAAAATTACCATGAGCTATACATTATACTTCACGATTAATTTTGTCTCTCGCTCACAATTTCTAATAAAACAATGAGAGGTGAGACCTGAAATTGGAAAAATTTAAGCCCAGTACCTAATACGAAAATTATTATTGAATAAGTTGTCATATAACAGTTTTTTACCTGACTACGGCGCAGCCAAGAAAGGATAATTAATTTATCAGCCTATGTACGAGCATATATGTACTCGCACGTATATATGTATCGATGTGTAGATGTTTGATTGTAGACCAAAACTGCTGAACCTATTTTAGCAAATGGGTTATCAATCGGTTTGTAATCAATGTAAGAGTATCATAGGCTAGGTTTTTAGAGACAACACATTTTGGCGCAGTTGAAAAAAAAACGGAAATAAAAAAAAAATAATTTGCCTATCTTGTAGAAAAGAACGTATTTGTTTAAACTCCTGGTAAAAATAATTATAAGGTTTCTTAAACCATTTTCTTTATTATGAAAAAATAGTCATGTTTGGCACAAATAATAAAAATACAAAGTTCTATATGCACCCGGTTTTGAACTATTTACGTGAAAATAAGCTACCAAAAAGAATAAAATAATAACGAAGCTATAAAAAACTAAAATCCAACTACGTCGAAAAAAATTAATGGTAGAAAAACAAGTTAGGTAATAATAATTTCATCGAAAAATAATCGTTACTGAATTGTGAAGCGCAGCTGGTGTTCAGTTTTGACACATCTTCTACTGGAAATAATATTTATATCTCAAAACTGAATGCCGGCCACAGTTTCACAATTTACTAACGATTATCTTTCAATGAAACTAATATTACCTAACTGGTTTTTATGCTTTTTAGTTTTATTCAACATCAACATTTTATTTTTGATTTCATTTCATTATGCCCAGATTTGTTTTCGGGGAACTGTTTGTGCTCGCACACACGAACGCAAAATCGGACGGACGTTCGGACGCAAAAAACTACCAAGTGTGAGTCTGGCTTGGTCGAGGGCGCCATACTTTTTTTGAAGTAATTGATATAAATATCCTAGTGCAATAAATATTTAATAATATTTAATATAAGTAAGGTGATATATATATATAATCATGATTAACTCTAAAACCGAAAACATATCGAATTATATTCATAGTTTTCCTGCAACTTTACGTAGGCTTTTAAGAACAATTTTATTTTCATGATTTTGTATAAAGTAGCTTCGAAAATAAGGGTGAAACCACATTTTTTGCAAATTTTTGGTACATCTTTTAAGAAAAAGTATTTAAAATTGTGAGAAATGAAAAATACATTTCTGAGACACTTCATTTAAAATGTTACCACATACCATATAAAGAATTTTAAAATTCTTTTTCGGTAGTAATATCTCCCACATAAACATTTTTGTGAATTGGTTCTTGAAATATATGCGAGTTGATAATTTATATTACTACGCCCAATTTCAAGTTTATATATCAAACTGTTTCTAAAAAAAACGGCCGATGGACATGTAAGTATTAAGGTTCGGTTATTTATTTTGGGGTACGTATTAACTAACGAAATACTGTAAAAAGATATGGGACTTAATTCAATACGTTTGCTTCCTTTTATCATTTATTTATTTTATAAATACGCTGTTGCACGATGTGAAAATTTAAGTTTTAGAGAAACAAGTGGTATGATTTAATCAAAATCATTAGATGTAATCCAATTTACCCACGATGCGCTGTTTGAAGTGGCGCTATTTAGATTGAATATATAATTCTTTGGTGAGGGAAACAGGGCAATAAAATTTCATCGTTCGATCTTGCATATTATTTATCAATTTCTTACCTCCTACTATTGTCATGCATGCAAAAATTAGCTTATTTATTTATTTTCCATTTAAAACTATCGACACACGTAAATAAGAAATGAACTTGAAAAGAACTTAACTACCATCACTGGCCATCATCATAATTCATAATTTAATTGTTTTGTTGTCAGAAAACTAATAAAATAAAGTATTGTCATCAAAAAAGTTTTACGGTTAAAACATAACCCTCCACAACATGCCAGCTTAAAGTTACACTCGATCCGCACCTATGAATTATTCCTAATCCAGAAATCTGAATCGGAATATATCGCATAAAAGATATCCTTCCTGGTTACAGAAAAAGGGCATTAAATTTAATATAAACGTGACCCTGTGATGAAGATATCCAATCACCTATAATACAGAAACAAAATTTCCAGTTAAATTTTCATTACACTGACAAAATACACTTTGTTTAGTAAGGTGGTAAGTAGGCATATGTGATATCGTATACATGAGTGGGAGTATATAAAAAATGCTTGCGCATACTTGTATGTGTAAAATACATACACACTTTAAATTTGGATGTGGATTCTGTGCAAAGGGTTATATAACAAAAAAAAAATATGATAAATAATATTTTGGGAAAAAAATGATTTTAAAACACATTACTTCTTATTTTCGCTACGCACTACTATTACTATTTCATTTATTTAAATTTATTTCTGAAGAATTTTCAGGCGTAAGCCCTAATAATTATAAAATTCACAAAAATATTTGAAAATACCTTATGTTGTTTGATAACATCCGCAAACTCTGGTAAAGAAGTTAAGTTTCATGCTTTTTTTTCTGCAGACTGTTTTTTAATTACGGAGAATTACAAATTTTGTAGATGGCAAATTTTGACAAACAGAAGTGAGTTTTTTTCTAAATTTGATTTGTAATTCTTTACCATCATAAACTTTACATAATTCATTTATAAAATCTATAGTTTTTCATACTTATAAAATGCCCATCGAGTAAACAAAATAAAATGAAAGATTTTATTTTAGTACACTTAACACATGCGCCGGTATACTCAGACCACTGGAATCGCACACTGAGTAACAGTGTAGACTCAAAATGCGGACGATGAGATAATGTTACCAACGAGCGGAACGATAATGAATAATGCGGCGCGACCGGAAGCGGATGACATTCGATATAAATCCGCGGAAATTGCGGTGGTATGTATTTCGGAAATATATTGGGCACACTTCTTATTGCACCCGCGAGAGTATGGGTTCGAGAGGACTGGTAGTTGAAGTGAGCTATACTTATGAAGTTCATGAGAACGGAATTTAACTGTTATTAGTACCATATACCTTTTTGAATAAATATCTTTAATAACGTTAAATTATTTACCGTATCTGTACAATTAATTTTTCCGTATCTCCGTATCATAAACATGATGGCTTTAAAGGTGTACAGCAGATTTATTTCCTAATAATTTATTAAATTTTCCAGTCGCATAATAAAATACGAAAAAATTATAAATTCATTATTTAAATATCTGTATCCCTCTGTCTGTCACACTTGCAGTTTTTACAATTTTATATCTATTTTACTAATGTTTGAGTATATGCTTCAGATAGCATTCTCAATTAGTGCAGCAGCAAACAATTTTTACAAAAAACATTTGCTTCATATATAAATATATGAAGCAAATGTTTTTTGTAAAAATTGTTTAGAATGTAAATATACTCACATATATTCGTCTACTCTTTTAGGTACTTCCCTTATTCAGAAGAAGCAATTATTTTTCTTAGCGCACTCTGTTATGTGGAGTTTTTTTTTGGAAAGCTCTTCTAAACTGAAGTTTAAATCCCATTTATTATTTTATTTTTTTAGCCGTGTTTACGAAATATTAAGCTTAAAAATAATTTGCAATATGTTCTTTCCCTTTCATTTCGAACAAAGCTACGTAAAAATCTGAAAAATTTTCCGAAAATAAGTACTATTTAATAAATAACCAAATGTTCCAAAATAATTACTAATAAATTAGTTATTTTGAGAAATCCAACTTAATTAGTTTGGAAACTATAAAAATAGTCTTGAGCAGGCGAAAGTAATGAGACTGGAAAGTACCGGACAACAGAGTTTCCTGGTGTATTTAAAATAAATTACAAAAATACAAAAAAATACCGATGATTAATCACAATAGGAGGTTTATTGACGGGGTATTAAAAATTCTATTCCGCTACTATAGAGAAATTATAAACTACTAGCTTTTACCCTCATCTTCGCACATGTAGTTTCAATTTGCATACCATAAGTTTTTTATATTCAAAAATATATCATTTGTTTCTAGATGATTCTTAGAAACCAAAGAATTGGACGAATTTTGTTTTTTCCAAACTTTCCTGTAAACAACATTTCTTACTTTACTTTCGAAATAAAAGATAATGAAACTGTTAGCTGAACTAACTCTCGAGTACCGTGTTGTCCATGCAAGAATCGACATGGAAAAATATTAAATTGAATGATTATTTTCATTTTATAGCTATCATAAAGTGGCAAGGAAATGGCTGTTGTAAGCAGCTGTAGAGTTGTTCTGCATCTAATCGACTTGGTAAATAATATAGCTAGTGAATCTCTTCGTAAATCAATTGAGGTATGCATAATATAGAATTGGAATTCATTGGGAAAGTACTTAATTAAAATCATAGATACATTTATATTAAAGAGTGCCATATTACGAACATAATAAAATAATAGGGATTTTAACATAATTTTAAAATAACAATCCCTTATTACTTATCAACATTCGTGCCGCTTCGCGTGGCTGTGGCCGTGCGACAAAATCCGCTTGGGTTACTAACTGGCTTCTCTTCGCTACCCCTGTCCACTTACGAGTACATCGCAACGAATGTTTGTAAACGTTAATTTTTGTCTATAAACAATACTTGAAATGGATGTTATATTTATTTTACTAAGGGCAAAAAACGCCCTAATTTAAACATTTATTTTTTTTTATTTTAAAGTAAACTTGTTATATTTCAGACAATTATTTTGGATTATTTATTAAAATAAATAGATGTGAAACTTTTTTATAGACGTTTTTAAAATATACAATTTCTAGATATTGGAGTTTGAATTTTTGGATATTGGATTTTTTCTCTGTCTTAATGATAATATTAACCAAATGTCAAAAATGTTGCAATGTGCATACATACTATTTATTCTATAATAAGTGCAAAAATAAAATCTGTCCTAGTGCGAACATTGTGTATCAATCAGATGAGTGGTTTTTGCGTTAATTCCTAGAAAATAAATCGAAACTGATTTTCCTCTGTATAATATTAGTAGGATTTTGAATAACTTCTGACTTGCAAAATTGGAAAAAAAACAAATGAAATGCGGGTAGAAATCTGGATTATTGTAATTATTATTATGCAATTATGACCAGGTTATATAATGAAAAATAAATAACGCTTGGAAAATAATAATGCGTAATATTGTTAATGACAATATATTAATTAAAAATTTTCAATAACCATACATTAAAAACTATAATTTATTTTCTTTAAACTATCTTATCGCTGAAAATTCAGTTACTAGGGAAAATAATGGAACAAAGTATTTTAAAAATGTTTTCTGAAAAGTTCATATAACAAGACAATATTAGAAGTTCATATAACATGTAGATTATTTTTCACTCAGGTAATTTTTGCTATACCCTTTCTCACCAAAATCCTAATATATCACATTATTAAAATAGAACTGCTTGCTGTGACTAATGACTTCAGTGCATCATATCACTTCATGATGCATGCCCAGAATGCATATACAAACAGCAGTCGGTTCTTTTAAGTGTAGAGCGTTATATATTCTTCCACTTTTCTATTTTCAAACTGTATATCACGGATACCTTTACTTTTCTCAATTATTTTCTTTACCATTATATAGCAAATGATGTTTCCTCTTGATCTCGCTATTTCATGAGGAAAAATCTTAAAAAATATTGGATACTCTTAAATGAATCATTAACCAAAGATTGAAATTTAGTAGATGAACCGTTGAAATGTATTCTGGTAAAGCCAAAAAAATGCCATTTTATATGGTTCTGTACTTCTTACGGAGATCCAGAACAGGTAAAAGCCATAACAGAAAAATACTTTCATCCTATATAACAAGATACAGAAATTAGGAGAAGTTTCATACATGAGTAACGTCTTCTATCCTTAAAATTGTGAACCAACAAGTAACAATGACTTGCAAGTCAAGATTTTACGTAGTCAGCGGTTTAAGGTAACTCTGGCCTTATAAGGTTACCATTGGTGTTAATTTATTTACGAGTAACTTTGCGTGAATTAACTATTCCTACAGCTCCCTTTCATCGTCATAATGTTCATAAAGTTTTTTTATGTAATAAAAAAATTATTTAAAGTTATAATTAAATATAGAAAACATGTTATAATTAAATAAGAAAAATAAATAGTCATACCAGTCACTTACACTCCTCCACTTCACACCACCTTTTTCAGTGTGATTCTTCCGTAAATATTCTTAAGTTTATGATTATAAAACCCTGCTTAAATTGTTCATGGAACGCCAAGTCACTTGAAACTGATTACTGACTGTTCAGTCATACGTCTTTAATAGGCTAACCATTTGTTGTCTACGGGAACTTATGGAAGGGAAACACAAGCGACATCTTTGTAAATCGATTCAGAAAAGAATGTTTTAGTAGCTGAGTGTGCAGAGGTGTGATAAAAAGTTACGTTTCCATGTTGTATGAAAAATTGCTATGAAATTTTTTGTAGCTAAAAGCTCTATATTATAATATAGGTGTCAATAAAATTATATTCTGAAGCGATATATGTACCGCACAACTAAAACTATTGCTTAACTTTGTTTTTCCTACGCTTTCTTGAAAGGTGCAATTAAAGAAATATATGTAATAACCATAGGTAATTTTAGTGAATAAAATGTTTGCAAAGATGGTAATTTTAGAGCCATATTTACCCTTAAGACTCTAATTTAATCCTTGGCGGCAATATTAAACATCAAGCACTATGCAATACGTCCTCACCTAATCAAAAATCACGATGATCCATCCCATCCCACCCAAAGCGCTTACACCCAACACCCGCGGAATATTACAAAGAGAAGCTGGAATGTCCGGTCATCGTCTTTCAGTGTTCGTCAAGAATGTGCGGTGTCTCTTAATTTGAAAGGGTGAGACATCTCACGTACCTATGATTAATTATATGAGAAACACCTAAGCGAATATGGGATGGGACATCGTTATTCTATTTTTGGAGGGTATATTTTTAATTAAAGGAATGACTAGCACTAGTACTTGAATTCTATAAATCAATTTCTATCGATAAAGTGCAAAAGAAATAAAACATTAAACTAGAATTACGTAAAATTTATACGTGAAATTATATTTTTGTCATTTATATTAATTAATTTTTTATTTTTTGTTACACATTATTTAAATTTTTGGGTATGGTACAGCGACGATATCTTAAGTATAAATATGATTTAAGTGCTCATTTAATTCCTCGTGTAATTCCACGTCAGGAACTTTGAGATACGCAATAGCAAATTGCATTAATCTCTAAAGTAATGTGCCTATTTCTTTTTTTTATGCTGAATCACGTGAAGAAAATTTCATTTCATTATAATTTATTTATTTTTGAGTTGAAAATTTACCAGAGCATTATTTAAATTTCTGTTCTCGTATCAACTAAACTCAACTAAATTTCTACGTTCACTCTTCATGTATCTATATGCGTATTTTCATATATACATCTATAAACATCTTTCATAATTCAAGTTAACGCATAGTCTACTTCTAAACTCGATAAATAGCATAATTTCTGTTGAACAAAACCCGAGAGTTTTACCCGAAAATTAAAAATTAATTTCCTTAACGAGGCTATAAATGACTCTACATGCATACTAAATCATGCGATATGTATATAAGGTAATACTATTACACATGTATATCGAAAGAAGACGTGAACCTTCAATTTAGTATCATGATTGATGAAGGGATATGGCGACACTATCATATCAGGTACAAACCTCGGCGTCTAAATCGAAATTTCATATAGGCTAAAGCTAAATTTGAATTTTTTTGTTAACTAGAAAAAATAACAGTATATGGTGTATATTAATTATAAGAAAGCACTATAAAAATTCATGTTTGCTAACAAATTTTCACTGTTTTTCAATATGTCTTCTACAAAAATATCTCAATTAACCAGTTTGAAAAATCGTGACACTTGTCATTAACAAATTTTCACAGTTAAATTTGAACATGTGTATTCTTATGTGAAGTGAAAATATTTCTATGTACATATGGATAAATGTCCTCACGTGAGTTTCAACACTTTGAAACTCACGTGAATATGTGAATGTATGTTTACTACAGTACAGAAAATTATTTCTGGTAAAAAATAACCCGGTTTTGATAACGCGGTATCATTTAATAAAAATGTCTGACGAATGTAACCAATTTAGTTAATCTTACATAAAAAACATCCAGTTTAGGAAAAAAGGTCATTGTAAGTTGACATGCGTCATAGCAACGGTTAAAATTAATTTTCCCAGAAACCGGCTTGTCGTATATCTAATAATATTAAAAGGTGTTTAAAAAAATTATTTTGCTGTAAAAATACGTCTGTTTCTGTTTACAAAAGAACTTTTTATTTGATGATTGTGTTAAAAATTCAACGAAGAACAATAAATTTTATTCTAATATAAAGTATTGTTAAATATAAACGATAAAGTTCCGAAAGTCCATAAATTTTTTAATTGTTTCAATTTTTATCATCCATTATTTCCGTGCGACAGAATTGAATGGAACTAATTCGACGCATATATAGTTTGTTTTAGTGTAAAATATGACAAGTTAATCTGAAAACTTGTGCAAATTTAATAAACCAAAAACACAACACCAATACATTGCTAATAATGTAATAGAGAAAATGGCATAAATATTAACATACCATTTACCAAGTTTTGCTGGAGTAGGTATTTATAAATACTGAGAGAAAATCCACAATATTGACGTATTACATTTTATAACACATAGAGTTAAAAAAGATTTTCATAACTGCGTTTTAGCTTTTTATTTTTTTCGAAACTGTTAAAATATTTCTTTTCTTAAAATGCTTTTTATACTGTCAAACTGTGTTAAATATCGAGAAAAAAAATAGATTACTAAAGTAAAATTTGGAAAAATATAAAAAATCGGATTGCAATAATCTTAGGTATGTACTTGCTTATCATGTGTATAAGTTGAAATATTGTTCATAAAGCAATTCGCAATTTTTGACTTTCACTCAACTACTGTGAAATATTGAATATATTTGGCGTTAATTTTGTAGAAATTCATTATTCGCAATTAAATGAAACTACGTGATGTAGTATTATTTCTACTATCTTTAATTTCTTTACCACGACCTAGGTTTCGTTGTATTACAACATCTCAAAGATATCTTTGCTAATATCCCACCTGAAGATGTTGTAATACAACGAAACCTAGGTCGTGGTAAAGAAATTAAAGATAGTAGAAATAATACTACATCACGTAGTTTCATTTAATTGCGAATACTGTGAAATATTTAAAACTAAATGATATTTTTACTTGACACATATAACTTCGATATTTTATTCCACTTTCCCACTAAAATATTTCCAAACACATACAAATAAAACATTTATAATGTTAACTAGTAAAGAGAGAATTAAACAAGATTTACGTAACTTAGACTTGTTAATGTTTATTCACAAAACAGAGCTTTATTTCAAAAGGATTACAGCTCTCAAAGATAAGTTGAATGGAAATATGTTTGCCCGTATTGATTTTGGAATTAAACGAGGGATTTGCGGTGTGATATTGTATTGTTTGTGCCATTTCTCGCTTTCGAACTTGTGTCTTTGTGCGGAACGATTAGATTCAAAATACTTATTTTATGTATATCAACCGACTTTGTAAAGTTTTTATTGGGAAATAACATTTTCATTAACAAGTGTTGGTACACTTGTTAATGAAAATGTTATTTCCCAATAAACATAAATGCCGATGTACATAATGTTTTGTGTTTCGAAGAATCTTATTCATATTTATATTGGAGTTAAAGAGACGAAAAACAGGCTTACCAAAAAATTAATATTCCAAATAATAAATATAATCAACGAAACCTCATTATATTTTTTTACATCAACAACATTGAAAGAAAAGCTATTGAAAGTGTTCTTAAAATTTTCTCATCGAATTGCAATGTTAGAAACCAGAGTTAGTATATCAATGCATGAAAAGATGTTAATTGGTTTATATCCATGTTGGTTGTTCCATTTTATCGTTGAGTACGATCATGAGATAGGATTCTTGAACATGAGAATATACGGAGCACCATATTTAAATGGCCAAAATCTTACTTCAGATGTTTTGCCATTAGATACGATTTGAATGAAACACTACACACAATGTTTAAAGATATGTTCCCAAAGCTCTACTCGTATCAGATAATTCAAAAGGATGGCACTTAATAACATAATCGACTCAATATTAAAGTAGTATATAAGTAATATAGTCCGTATATAAGAAACGGGAAAACCTACATTATAGTTGTTGCCGTACCCAAAATTCGTACATTGGAAAGTTACCTGTATCGCAAAAAATTTCAAATTACTTCGATTTGGGACACAAAATAAAGGAGACGTGAGATTTGATAGAAGTTAGTATCATGCCGATAATTATATCAAGCACCGGAATCATACTAAAAACCCTACATGAACACATTAAGAAATACCTACATGTGATTACAGATAAAAAGTTCTTAGCGAAAGGTTCAACCTGTAGAGTGACTTCAAAAAGTCATATTTCCTCTCCCTAGGAACAGGGTTTTGTGAATATAAATGATAATTTATTTTTAATTTTTACATTTTTCAGTGAATTTATTTTTCAACTTATAACTTAAAAAAATGTTGCTCAGCGCATTTTTATTGCTAATAGTTATTGCTTTATTGTAACGAATACGGTTATTTTATTTGAATTGAGGTATTCCCGTAAATAAGTTAATCATCAGCAATGAAATCCACATCCATACTTAATTCAAGTTTATCAATTACCTAAACTGTCTGAGTGCGCATTAGTTTGGGATTCAGGCCAATAATTTTGGTGTCACCTTCTATGGTGTTTTGTATCCTATGCATTCGTGTCCGCTGGTTGCAATTCTGGTTGAAACGTGCCTTCATATATAACAAAAATTTAAGAAAATCGGAAAAAGTTCAATCTTCTTCAAATCCACAGCCTCATAATCGAATTTGGAAAAAATCCCATTCAAATTAAATAAAGCGGCAGAAGAACGCATAACAGACATTGACTTGCGCTACTAATAAATACAAAATTTAAGGAAATGGACGGCAAAGCAAACACAATCATATATGTTATTAACATATCTAAAATTTTACATGAAAAGACAGAAAAAAGAAAGATTAATTTCTGTAATACATCTTTTTTTTTATTTTTGAAACCAAAATTATAATAATAAATTTACAGAAATGTATAATAATAGATTCAGCTATTACAGTAGATACCGCCTGACTTTATAATATAACCTGAGGTACAATAAAAGAAATAACATCTAGATTTACATTTATAATCAAGAAATCTGAACTAATTATTACAAACCAGAACAAATTAAAATTACAAATCGCATTTTTAAATGTGGTTGCTTGAATCTTGCTTTTATTTAACAATATATTTATTTAAATAAAACGCAATGTTGTTACAATATTAATAGAGGAAGCAATACTCAATTTATGTATAAATTCGAAAGTATAAATTAATATAATGTCGTAATTCTTATAATAAAATTTAAGTTAAACACATAAAAATGTAATATTTATAATATAATAATGAGATACGAGAAAAATTTCATAACATACTCTTACATTTTATAATAATGTCATTTATAACAAAAAATTTAAAAAAACGTAGATTTAGACTACCTTACTAGTTAAGATTACAAAGAAAAATTAGACGTAAATTTAAATTGTATATGAAAATGCTGCAGCCCTTTGCATTCAATAATTTTTGAATTATCCCGTCGTATAACTTAAAATTCCAAAGAGAATTGAGATAGGAAAGTGGAAATAACAGTAATTTGTTAGTGAAATAATAGACAACATTACAGAGGGAAGGAAAAGTAACAATACCAGAAGTAATTAAAGCACACAAAAAATGTTAAAAAGAAGTAAAAATTTACTAAAAATAGATTCATATCTGAATATGTGTTGAGTTTTGTTACAAAAAAAACATATAGTTCCTGAATTTGCCGATTGTCTATTGTCTCGTCTTTCTTTGTAAAAATAATTGAAGTGGGTATCTAAGAGTCACCCTAAATTTAGGAGAGATGTTGTCTTTTAGAACCGAATTTAACATAGATAATTAATATTTTATAATTAATTTTGATTCCTGCTCCATTTTGAGGTTTTTAGAGGGATTTCAAAATTATTCCGAGATAATATTTATTCTTAATAAGTAGTTTAGGTTAACTTAATAATTACTATTTTATAAATTATCTCATGTCAGTGGACTTTTTTTTTGGAAATTCTATCGACCAAATTATTATTTTTGCACAGTACACAAAGACTTTGGATGAAAACAATTATCAAATTATTTCACATAGTAATAGTTCCATGCATAATCGTAAAGTTGATATTTAAGAACTATGCCTTTATTTAGAAACTGTTATCGATATTTACGCGAAATTTTATAACTAACAGAAAGCACTCCGTAAATTTTGTTAAGAAAATAATTCCGGCAGTCAGTTAGAAAATATATTTTAACAGAAATAAATAAAAATAAAACTTGATTATATTTGAAAAAATTATTTTGTTTTTCTCTTCATAATACTATTTTTACTACGTTTATAAATTTTTTTTTCTGTTTAATTATGTTGCCCGGATTAAATTCAGACGCTCCATGGACGCTTTGAAAATTACAATTACCATGTAGTTATTAATCTTGTTAACAGTAATATTTATACAAATCAACAGATAATGGGTGGACTTCTTTCTGATGTTATCAGCAAAGGCAACAATTCTTTGCGATAGGCTGATAGGCGCTAATGTGTATAATACCACAATCAGTAAAATTGATAATTCTACAACAAGAAATAAATAATGTTTTTAATTTTGGGTTACTTATATTCACCAGTTGGTTAAACGGGGAGGACATTTATTTTTCATTGTATTACAAAAGTTTTATACCATGTTAAAATATTAAATCGCATCCTCGTCCCTTGTTCGTGTATCAATAAAAGGGGAAACGACATTTTTCAGATATTTCTTATTTATAGGCCCTTTTTGAAGATTACTTTTGAAGTCTACTTAAAATAATGTAAGAATTTTTTTCAAGACCCATATAATTAGATATTTTAAATGATATAATTTTTATCTTCAATCAGAGGTCATGAAAACATATCCTTTTCCTTTACCTTATTGCTCTCATTCCATGACAAAAAATATAGGTATTAATTGTATACACGTATTTATCCGCCGTTGACTGGTTTTTCTCTAGTGTGTATTAAATCGAAACTTAAGTCACATATTCATGTGACAATATATATAATAGATTAAATGGTACTGCAAAAACTTATGAAGTACGGGTTGAAAATTCAGTATGAATGTTTTATGCAAATTTATTAAGTTAGCTAGTAAGTTTTTAGCAACAAATTAAGAACTTTTTTAGAAATATTCTCAAAATTCCAGAAAATTTTACTGTAGGGTATAAATAGTCAGCACCAAAGCTTTAAGTGATTCACATAAAATATAATGGATCTAAATCGATATCAGATGCGGATTCCATTATTTTATAAATTTCATCTGAGTTACGATACAAACACTGCAACAAATAACATGTCATGCGATGGGTGAGTCCACGGTCTCTTACGCGACGGCAAAGATTTGGTTCCGATAGTTCAGGAATGAGGACTACAATCTTGAGGAAGAACCCCGTACCGGACGTCTTGTTGAATTGGACATTCAAGGATTACGACGCCAAATTGAGGAGGATCCTCGATTGGCGACTAGTCCATAAGCTACTCTGTGGACTTGGCACCATAGAAACACATTTGCACTAATTGAGAAATGTTTCAAAATGCGATGTGTGGATACCCCAAGACTTGTCATCATGTCATTTTTAGTGCGGAGTTGATACTTGTCAACGATTCTTGACATAGAAACGTAACTTCGACTGGCTGAATCAGTTAGTAACTGGCAATGTGAAGCGGGTTACATACGTTAACCATACATACAAACATCAATGGCTGGGTGTCGGAGAAACAGGAGTTTCAGTATCCAATCCCTGAAATAAGTGCCAAAAATGGAATGCTCAAATGCTGGTGAAATGTCAAGGGCATTATTCATTGGAGGAATTTACGATTATTACAAATAGTTATTGTGAACAATTAGCTAACACATTGAATAGTCAACAAGACCAAGTTTATTTTCTACATGATAATGCTAGACCAATTGTTGTAAAATGTACTCGTGATAAATTAGAAGAGTTTGGCTAGGTTCTACTCACTCATCCACCATATTAGTCAGACATTGCTCCCTTTGATTACCATTTATTCAGGGCTCTAAGTAAGCATTCACGTGAAAAAAATTCGACGTTCAAGAAGATCTCTAAAACGACCTCGCACAAATATAGAAAGAATCAAAGTCCCCGGAATTTTACAAGGAAGGCTTATTGTCACGGCCAAATAGATTTTAATGATTAGATTTTGCCCGTTATGTTTAATAATTATATAATTTTCTAAGAGAATATATAATTAAATTTAGTTATACTGTGATTTTTAATATTATACTAATCACTAAGAATACCAAAAAAAATCGTTTAATCTTTTAAAAAATTTACTTCAAAAAAAGTAGGTACTAAAAAGTGAAAAAGTAATTAACTCAAAATGGGCACTTACTTATTCGCAATAAATATATTATTTATTATTGAAATCGGTGCCAGTATCGCTGATCGAGTCAAACAAATGCAAAATTTTATATTATAAATATATCCTTTGTGAATCTACTTCGTATTGTACTCAACAATGTACTCAACATTGGGCGGCAAGCATATCCTTCTTTCAAGAATCTATCAGTTTGTACATGACTGCCATAATGCAGTGGCCTAGGATATATTAGCAGCGAATCTCCGTGACCTAAAAGAAACTAAATTAATTATAATTGCTTCATTTATCTACGAAATAGATGCTTATACATAAAAAGTTTCAATGGCAAGATAACGATATAAAAACGGTAATAAACGAGATATTTCGAAAATGTATTCAGGGTCATTTACCATAATTGAAAAATTTTGTGAAAACAGCAAAAATATATGTTTTTCCTTACAAGTAACACATATGTGAAAACATTAGGTTAATAAGATGATAATAACCAAATGAACCAACAAAACTATTAATGATGTAGGTACATGAAGTAGGATATTGAAAAAACTCGAGGAACATGGTTGGGATTCCTAAATATATACAGCGAGACAAACAGAGAATTTGACTGATATAATAAAAAATATATTGAATATTGAAACCCACTGAGCAAAAGAAAAGATGTGAAAAGTTTGTATGAAGAATAGGGCAGTTTATTAGACTTGTAAAAAAATGAGAAGTGTAAAACTAATTAATTTGTTATAATTATATATTTCGTAGAAGTATGTTTATCAATATTTATGTATTTCGAATTTATTAGGCGATTCATGTATTCTAGTTTTCCTTTAATATAAAATGTTTATATCTTTATAGCATATTTTTCAAATTTACAATGAATTTAAATCTTATACGTTTCTGTCACCACAAACGTGGCGATAACAGAAACACACAAGAATTACCCAAACTTAGAACTGGTCGTGTTTATGTGAAAAACAAAGCTTTGATTTAAACGGATTACGGTTTTCAAAGAAAAGATGAATGGTGGTTTGTTTTTATGTTTTAAATTTCAAGATTTTAACAATTTGGAGTAGAGTGAATTTTTTTGCCGTATATTTCCTTGAAACTTTTGAAATAATGAATAAAAACAGAATAATCTGAAGTGTTATTATTCCTGATACCAATGGATTTATTGAACTATCAAACTATACATTAAAAGAGAGATCATTGTGATGGATATTAATTAGCTACGTCCTCATCTCACCTTTATAGACTAGTTAGGTCTTATTACTATAACTGGATCCAAATTATTCCGAGCTATATAGGTACATTTCACTGGTGGGATAGAGAATATGGTATTTTTACATGTTATATTTGCGATATTTGTAAAAGTGCTTCACCAAAATAATACCAGATTATTAATGCACAATGTTCCTTAACATATATTATGAATTTATATGCAAATAACATTTATTGTGTGAATAACATTTCGATTCGATCTATTAATAGCGAAAAGAATCTGTACAAAAGAAAATGTACAAATCTAGAAATAGTAGGATAAAAAAGACAATCACTGAAATTCTTGATTTAGATATTTAATTGTTCGAATTCTAAAGGAATTTTCATAGAAGAAAATTCATAATATTGCTAATAACTTATATTAAATTTGAATATTACCAATATGGAATAATTGACATTGCTCAATGACGGATTTCCGACTTTTGGCGACATTACACTTGGGGCATGTTAGTTGTTTCTTTCATTGATATAAATTTATTTATAGCAATTTAATGATATCTCCTAATAGAAAAAATATACACTTGATACCCGGAAGTGTTAAGAGGATATTGCGGAGTAAAGCACAATCAGTAGATGGGATTATAATGTATAACTGATATAGGTCAATTATGAATTCAAACAAAGTTTATTCTAGAAATATTTCTGTATGTAGTCATATAAAAACTATACTCTTTTATCAGTATCTAATATATATTTTTATACTACATCTACACTTTCGTTTATATTCGATAGAGTACCATTTATAGCACAGTAGCAGAACCCTAGATTTTCAAAAGCTTTTTAGTACATTCATATTTTATTTGGATTTTTTTTAAATAGCCTTTTCTGAAAAAATGTCTTAAATAGCATTTCTGAAATCTGTCCGCGCGGAGGAAGGCGCGGGCAGTGTCTGATAATATAAACTAATCCTTATTTTCCGTTACTAACTTTAATTTCTTGCTGACTAAAAATGACTAACCATTGATCCCTCCATATCAATAATTATTAGGTCAACGAAAAAAAAACAGCTGGACTAAAATAAAATTAGAAAATTTTCTGTTAAATTATACTTACTTACCCATGTTTCATTAAAACCTGTTCAATGAAGAATATTAAACAATAGCGATGTTCTGATTATAAGCAATCGGGGTTAAGAACGCTCATATTTTCTCAGCAATATTTTAAACTTTAAAAAATAATTTTAAATCTGCGCTAGAATACAGTAGGGTATCCTAAATAGGGAATTCATTTTTGATTTTAATAATGCAAGATGCAAAATTGTAGCAAAGAATTCATGCACGTATGCTAGCATTTATTTATATAGTACAGATGTACTATATAAATAACGCAATTTACATAAATAACACACAATAATATGGGATATGATATTACTGCCAGAAATCTAGAATGTTTTGTTGTAAAAGCAAAGGAAAAAGTATAAGAAAGTCACGCTAATATCTCGCGTGTATGCATCACAAAAAATACCCTTTAAAGACTTCCTAATATGATAATATACTTTGTTTCTTAAAAACTTACATAGAACTAAACGTCTCTTATTTAGTCATACAATTATCGAAACATTTATACAAAGATATAAATATATAATAAGGTTAATCTATTCGCATATCATAAAGCCGAGAATAAGGGAAAACTGATGAGATACCTACGGAAAGCTGTTGAGCACTTACTATTTCACACATAAAATTTCAAGATTTTCACCCACCGTTGAAATAAGTTATTGCCAGTAAATAAAATTTGTTTGATAAAAATCAGCCAAATATTGAAAGACTCAATAGATTTTCCGAGATTTTCATCGTATTAATACTCACGCAAGGTAGAAGCCCTCGTATTATAAATAACCTTTATAAGAGGGATAAAAACGAAAAGAATTCTGTGAAAACTAGACACCAATTTATGAAAAACCTGTAAAAAATATTTGCGCAATTCAATCCAAGACAGAAAACCGAGGTTTGTAAAAAAAAGAAAACAGGAAAGGAAAGCAAATGAAGGAGGTAGCTTATAGTCAATTAAATAGACAAAAAATATGTAATTATTTGAGAGCGTGCGACTGTGTAAACAAAATGGAAATAAATTAAAGAGGTACAGTCGAGTATTTGGTTTCGCCTAATGGTTATTGTTTCTTACCTTGTAATTGCCCTAATGAATAAATTCTTGATAACACATGACATACAGTGGAATCTTTCAAATAAATAAATAATTTTCTCTGAAAGTTGCAGCAAATAATGTAATTATGGACTGATATGATTGCTCCCAAAATTTAGTTTCCCACATTAAATCTGGCGTTCTCGTTTCACTACGCTTTAACAGATAATTTAACTACTTTTATAATAATTTGTATACCTTCCGTAAAAATCTGAATTAATTTACGAAATAGACAAAAAAATTAAAAAATGTATTCATGATATAGCCGATAATTTTTCAATATCAGAAAAATAATATTTTTTGTGGAGGAGGGTTGGAGTCGCGAAACTAAATCTATAATTTTGTAACATAAAATAGTTAAGGTGTTGGAATTATTAACTTTAGGTTTATAATTAGAAAAAAAATCTAAATCGAAATATGACAACATTATTCTTTGCAATGCAACAGAATATACTTGATTTGAAAAATATATGTATACTAATGTCGAATTCACATCGATATAAGATTCCTCCGTAAAAAAGGTCTGAAGAGTATTGAAGAAAAATTGGCTCCAAATCATTCTAAGTTTCTTCTGAAACGAGATAAATACTGACTGTTAAATGTGGTGAATAGTCTTAAAAAATATGTATGTAAAAGAATAGGAAGTGTCATTGAAAGACCCGATAGTTTTACATAAAATCAATTTGCTTTTCAAAAAATGCTAGGTTAAATTAAAAAAGAAGAGAGAATATAATTAAAAAATATAATTAAAAAAGAAAAGAGAAATTACAGTTTGGACCGTATTAAGAAGAAATCTTAAAAAGTTCCGAAATAAATAGACAAGAAAAAGAAATTGCATTTAATTTTGGCCAATTTACATACCACTAGGGAAAATAAAAAAAATTGTTTGAAGATTTAAGTATGCTAATCATTTACCGCTATTTACGTTGTGTGACGAATATATGAGTATAAACTTGCTAATTATGAAATTAAACTTATTAATTAAAATAAAATAAGACGTGTCCTCTCTCACCTATAATAATTTTATTAATTTATAAAACACATTGCGTAAAATATCCAATTAAAATACAACATCATTTACGTTTACTAATTAACCTTAAAACTATACCACAATGACTATAATATTACATCATATTAATTTAATAACATATCTTAACTCAAAAAATTGATCAACTACACGTAAATGTGAATGAAAATAGCTGATAACCTTGTTGACTTGATTTTGAATTCTGTTCGACTTTTATTTAAATAGTGCATAATTTATATAATACTTAAATATTTAAATAAAATTGCTTAGTCTACACTTAAAATGATCTTGTTAACAATAACCTGTATATATTTGTTGTAAAGTAGCCAAATCATTGATACTGCACATATTTTAATTTATCGAGTACAGATTCAAATGAATATTAAAATAAATATACTTCAAAATGAAGAGTATTGAAAGAAGCAAAAATAAATTGTCATTATAGCCCATTTATATTGTAATGGTGTATATAGTTTTAAAAATTGTTAAATGATTACAAAAATGAAAGGACCATGGACTGGAGGAATATTCAAAAAATTATTATTGAAAGATGAAAATTTTTAAGAGATGATTTTTAAGAGATAATTTTTAAAAGATGAGAAGTCCGGAAACAAATTCCAAAAAAGGATAAAGGAAACTTCAAAAGAAATGTGATATAAAAGTAAGGTAACGGAGTCCTTTCAAAGGACAAACCATAATATATATACATAAAAAATATTTCAAGTTTTTAATTTGCTCTCTAAAACTTCGACATAAATTTTTTTAAACATCAACTAATTTGAATACGTACAAATTAATAAGTTGTATTGAAATATACATCGGTCATTTTGTTTTATTAATATGCCAAATATTAATTTATTGTATCAAGTAAGTTAATAAAAAACGGCATTTCGGGTTATAAATAGACAGACAGAGAGGTTAGTGATATTATAAGGATTATATTTTTCTTTCGAGATACAGAATCCTAAAAAGAAATAAAAATCCGTATATTGACTCAAATATACGTATTGTAAAAGAGATTTCTGAAATCTTCCCGATATAAAATTATACTTAGCTTCTTTGTATCTCCAAATGATATTGAACGCCCTCATTTAATGTTAAAAGAAACTAAAAAGTTATGTAAACATGTCCCTAAATACGTAATAGGTTTATGTAAATTACACAGCATACATCCGAATATACGGGAAGGCTGATGAAATTTGTTTGAGCACGTTATATCTTACATTCAAATTCAATATTTCCATCCACTGTTGCAAGAAATTATTTCTGTGTATTAATCTCTGGGTAATAAAATCGGCCTAATTTTCCAAGAGAGTGAATAAAAATTGCCTGAATATTCTAACCATTGAAGTCCACCCGTTTCTGATTGCGCGAAATATTAATTATTAAGCTAGTCACAAGTCATCAAATCGGACAAGTGGAATAGAAACAAAGAAAATTCTGTGAAAACATATATTTAAGACAAACATTTACAAAATAAAAAAAAATAGATTGCATAAAAGGAAATTGAATGAATTAGCGTCTTTATTTACAAACAATGTGAGAGGTTGTTAAAAAATTGCAAAACTAATGCAGGAGGTAGGTTAAAATCGACTAAAGGAACAAAATAATTTTTTTCTCCGCGTTTGTCGGTTGACTATATCAGACACCGTGGAAATATGCCAACCAATTATTGTTGTTTCTCTAATAGTACACCAAACATTATCAAAACCCTGTATAAGTATTGTAAAAATGTGCGTCTTCCAACAAAACACAAAGAAAGGTAAAATGACGCGAATTAAATGTGATCCTCTTTCGCTACGGCATGCTGCGGACACATCAAACACGCACGGAATTATTAATTTTATTTACTGAACGAATTTAGTAATAACAACATTTCCTCCGAATCGTAAGTTTTTTAATATTGCATTATTATTCATTTAAAGAAAGTATTTCGAATTTGTTTTAGAAATAAAAAAATTATTATTTCTGTTAAGTTTGTATTTTATTGTCAAAAGCCTGGGTAATCTTATTTTTTATATTATATATAGTGCAGAACATTTATTAAAAACGGAAAGTGTCGCGAGTTTGCTGAATTGCGATGGTGGTGGCAATGAGGTAAAATTAATAATGATGTTAACAATAAATAAAAACCGGTCAAATGCATCTGGTTAGCGGGACGAGGGTTTCATACATTGTTTGAAGTTAAATTACTTTAAATATTTATCATAAGTCATCATTAGTATAGAATTCATAGCATAGTAAATATGTAATAATATATAATATAATCAAATACGGGTATGTATATATATATATATATATATATACATAAATTTCAACTTTCCGTGTCAAACGAATTCTAAGATTGAAAATTAATGATCATGAAAGTAATTGAGAAAAAACTTCTGTCGTTCAAAATGTTATGTTAATAAAAGAGTTCAAAATCGAGGAATGCATACTCAAATTAACCAAGAAATACTTGCTGTAAATATAAGTATTATATTAATAAGTAAAAATTACGAAGCGTCATCTTGAGAAAGAAAGGGTAAATCGAATTTATATCAGAAATTAGAAAAAAAAATTGTATAAGTAGCTTGATAATAACTCAGGCAATTACTGGGTTATTCAAAATAAACTGGTGACATATATTTCTTCAAAAAAAAGTGGTATCTTATATTTATATAACGGTTTTAATATTTTATTTGTTTATTATTTATTGTAATAAAAATAAAAAACTCGATTTGCATTATAAATATGATAAGACATATTTGTGACCACAAGTCATCTTTTCGTATTTAGTACTGACGCGTCCTGAACGAAACCCATCCAATAGCCCGGGTGAGAAGAGGGCGTAACTATATTAATAAAGTTTCAACGAGCCATTTCTTCAACTCTCATTTTGTCAGCTCTTCAAATGAGTAAATATTTTTCTTGCAAGTCTAAAAGTTTCGTAAGCAGTTTCGGCTGGATCTGTAATACAGTGATGTTATTTAATTATCCATTTAACTTAAATAACAAATAATATACTATTTAATTCAAAAGAGAGGATAATTATTATTATATCGTGTAGCACTATTTTTTTTTACCGTTATATATATTTTTTGTTATGAGCTTTGAATCCTTTGTCGTAATAAAATAATTTATTGTATTTTCTTTCTTCTTGGAGTAGTTTGGTTTAGGTTAAGTCGAGTTTGGTCAGTATTGTGTTTTCTTTCTTCTTGCATTAGTTTGGTTTAGAGTAGGTATATTTTTCCATGTTCAAACATAGATAGACGCAGAGTTTTAAAAATATAACCGTTGATCTAAGTGACAATCATTTAAAAAATATTACGATTAAAATTTTTTTTTATGTAGGTGTAGGTAATTTGGTATATCTTTTCACATAAATTATCCTAAGACATAGCGCCCTTCATTCAATAATTCAATTATCCTAAGACATAGCCCACTTCGTTGGATATTATTTACGTAAATCTTATTTCAATTCAACCACTTTTTTCTATGAACCTTATTTCAGCTTACGTCAAAAATTGTCCGTTTAAAAATTGACGTCATTCGTCATCACCGTATATGTGTTTTTCAAACCTTGGTCCTGTAAAAACCATAAAATTTCCAGATTAAATTTATTTCAAACATTAAAATTTAAAATATAAATTTAGCCCTAATTGCCTCAACGATCCAAATTATGTGCGACTTCGTCCTCGATTTATCTGCCCTTAATTCAATTTCGTTTCACATTAGTCCCATCGTTGCTAATTATCGTAGACCCGGAGGTATCTTTTGCTTATTTGTATTTAAACATTCGTCATTAAATTAAAAAAAAAACATGAATAGATCTCGAAGTTTAAAGATTGAGTAAATACATAGGTATGTGTTATAATTTAAATATTTTAGAATATTTAAAAATAAACTATTTAAAAATATTGATAGTATTTTTCAATATATTGCCATATATCGTCCACATTTTGTTAAAGTAAATTTACCGAAATAAATCTGCGTTGAAGAACAAAAACCGCTGAACTTTCTTTGGAATTTCCACATGCATAGTTAAAAAGAGGAAATCCACTGGAAAACGTACCAAAAATATTACTAAAAATTTTCAAAGAATTATTTTGGATAATATTTTTCCATTTGATGAAATTTGCGAAAAATAAATTGAAAAGATGTATTAAATAAATAATTCTATTGAACAAAATCTAATAGTTCCACTAAATTTTTTACAAATATTTACATTATTTTTTATCGTGTAAACATATTCACAGGCGTACAAAATTATAAATACATTAAAAGGGTTTTAGAATTTACCTCATACTTTTCCGACAAACTTAGATAAATGTTTAGTTAAGAGATACAAAGAGAATATATTCACCCTGTAAACATATTCACAGGCGTACAAAATCATGAATTTCTGAAATGAATTTTAATATCAACCTTATAATTTTCCGGCAAACATTCGGTAAACTTCTAGTTATGTTGTTTTTTTTCAAATTTAACTTAGCAGCTTCGGAGAAACAGGGAATATACACTCACATTGTCACACACACAGTCACAGTCGTCCAAAACCGTGGATACCTCAAAAGAATTTTAGGATCCAGGTCATAGTTTTAGGACACATTTTAAAGAAATTTCTAGTTATGTTGTTCTTTTTTTTTATTTTTGACTGATTTTAATATCAACCTTATAATTTTCCGGCAACTTTCGGAAAATTATAGTTATGTTATTTTTTTTTCTAAATTTAACTTATTATCTTCGGTGATACTGGGAAAATACACCCACTGTGTAAGCACAACCACAGGCGTGCAATACCATGGATATCTCAAAAGAATTTTAGGAGCCAGCTCATAGTTTTCCGAAAAATTTTAAAGAAATTTCTAGTTATGTTGTTTTTTTTTTATTTTTGACTTTAGCAGATTCAGAGATGAAAGGTAAATATATTCACCATATAAACATATTCATAGGCATACATAATCGTGAATATCTCAAAAGAATTCTAGAATGTACTTTATAGTTATCCAACAAACTTAATAAATTTCTAGTTAGGTTGTTTTTTTTTATTTCTACTTTAGCTGCGTCGAAACTACAGAGTAAACATATTTACAGGCGTATAAAATTAACCTTAAATTTTCCGAAACCTTAGGTAAATTCCCAGTTACGTTTTTTTTTATAATTTTGATTTTACCAGCTTCGAAGATGCAGGAAATCATATTTACCATGTAAACATATTCACTTACGTACAAAGTCACAAATATCTCAAAAAATTTATTTTCCGACAAATTACAGGTAATCTTCCAATCATATTGTTTTCTTATAATTTCATCTTCAGCAGTTTCAGAATTACAGGAAAAACATTTTTTTTACGTTTTTGAACAAAATTTCTAGAATTATCTAACATACAGTTTTGAAAAATACAATTTTCTAATCTGTAATACTTGTTCTTTAAAATTATACCCAACATACCAAAAGAAGTTTAAAAAAAATTGCCGTTACTTTACTAAATGTGATATGCTTTATCATTCCCATTTAAGATACAACTAGAACTATCTTATTCTTAATTTTGAACGAATTTTTTGTAATACCGACATTACCGCTCCTATAGCAACGCACTTCAAAACAGACTCTACTTTCTGTAATGAAAAAATAACAAAGGAAAAGAGACTGCCCAAAATTATCGGCATTTTATTATCTGAGACAGTTTTATTTAGATAAAATTCACTTATTTAAATCTAAGTTGCAATCGAGGTATAAATAATAGTCGCAAATTATTATTTTTATAAAGTGGTCAAAATTAAATATTAACGAATAGTTTAACTGGTTTTTTTTTCTTTTCTTTTGAAATTATTAAGTTAACACAATGCAACATGTATAAACGCTCAGACGGTTACGCGCGCATCATATAAGAGTTATGCAGACTGTATTTGCAGATAAGTTGATACATGTATGCCCATGTGTTTATCAAAATAGTACGGTGTCTTGTAACTTTGATGTAACCTTAATCGTTTTTTTTTAATTTCAATCGTACGCTTTGACTGAGGTAAAGCTGATATGTGTTGAATCTACTTATAAACAATCTCGAATTAAACGGAGTTGAATTTAAGTTAAAAAATTTTAAAAAATGCTTGAATAATTTTACGGAATAAACATCGTCCAAATATTGAATACCATTCATTCGGCAATATTTTATATCTATTAGTAATTTGGCTTAGTCAGCTGAATTGTAAGGACATTGGTGAATTTCAACTACCATGCAATTAAGTGGAAGAACGCATATATTATTCATACCATTATATATCTACATCAAACACGTTAAAAAATATTAAGGAACAATATCAAAATCCTCAACACTTCTTGAAAAAATCACAGTCAAAATTGCTAGTTCAACGAAAAAAAATTTTTTTTAGTAACATATGTCAGATATACTCGATTTTATTTGTAGTATTACCTATATGAATAATAGATATATTCTTTATTACAATATTCAATATCACATAGTAATTATAGGGATGTAAGTAATTAATATACTTTCACAACCACTAATTACAGTTAATGTTGAAAACCGGCATATAATTGCAATAATCAAATATAATGGCAAACAAATAATTAATTTTTAATACTTTTAGAAAAAAAGTTTTAGTCACTAATCTTATCAACAGATGGATGTATAGCGATAAAAATACAGTGAAAACAACGATCAAAGAACAAGGTTCAATTTTTTCATCTATCCTGTCGGGTCATAGACAATATTTGCCCACAAAGTAACATAGGGCTGGGTTATGAAGATGTTTCCAAGATGTAAAAAAAAAATATATATATATATAAATATATATATACATATATATATATATATATATATATATATATATATATATATATATATATACCATCACTTTTTTTTTTCTTTCCTATGAGATATCTAACTACGCAATTTAAATAATAGAAAAGTGGATACATGATTTCATCTTGAGTCCGAAATGATTTATTGTTACGTAATTGTTTTATTAAAGAAGAGAACCTGGTATTAATGTCACAGTTTTATTCAAAACAGGCCAAATTTGTTAACTTTTCACGATAATAACTATTGAATTGTGGATAATAACTGTTAAATGAAACTACGTGACGTAGTATTATTTCCACTTTCTTTAATTTCTTTACCGCGACCTAGGTTTCATTGTATTGCATCTTCAGGTGGGCTATTAGCAAAGATAATAGCCCACCTGAAGATGTTGCAATACAACGAAACCTAGGTCGTGGTAAAGAAATTATAAAATTACAAAATTAACGCCAAATATATTCGATAATAACTCTATTAAATAATTAGCGTTCTCCACAGACAGCATAAGATTTTTCTCTATACCAATATATCTTACGTGACGTTTTATATTGGGTTGTATAACAAATTGTACGAAACAAATTTTAATGCTCTAAAATTCGTAGAATATTTCTAGGCTATTAATAATAAAAACGGAGACTTATATTCAATATTCCTATTTGATATTTGAAATATGATTATATTTATCTTTATATAATTATACATATATTTTTCGTTTCAATTCAATTCAATGGTTGGTTTGTTATAAAACATATTAATGAATGTATCACTTCTTATCAGATAAGGAAACGAAACATTTCTGGATTTGGGGTACAATTTTGATGATTTTGTATCAAGAATAAGACCAAACAGTTTTGAACTTATCACTCGTATGCACGTAAGTGACCGTTTTCAACTTATTTGTTTGTTATATCTAATTATTAGTTATAGTTAAATAATTACTAAGTTTATTTACCATATGAGTAATTTTTAGCAATACTTTTTGCAATACTTCTCTACATAGCAATATAAACATGTATCCCGGAAAAAACAGGCTTGTTGACACTGCATTTTAGCAGAGATATTGGCGATATATATTGGAAATGTTTAAATTGAAATAAATAATAAAGAAACCAAAATGTTTGATTTCAAAGTTGGTTCCATAAAATCAAATTAGTAATGAATTTTAAGTCTTTACTTAAAACCAAACCTTTCGACAACATATTACAATACCTATTTCTATAATTAAATAACCTTTGCCTAATGGCAACTTAAATGAAAATATAAGTGAAATTAAAGACGCATTATTAAATAAGAAACCGTAAAGATAGAGGAAACATAAATAAGGATGAATCTTTATGTTCACAATTGCACCAAATGATAATGAGTCATAAACTCCTACTTCTGCGAAGAGAATTGTTGGGAACCATATCACATTTAATTTGCATTTATGGTAAACCAAAATAAATGCGAGTTCTTCCGGCCTCGCAGCTATAAATTCGTCATAAAACTAATATTCGTCCAACATTAACGACCAGGATATTTCTAACTTATCACATTAAAGTTTATAGCGAAACTATCATAAAAACGGAATGTTTCCAATTTTCATAGTGACACATCTGTTACGGCTGAACCAAAGGTTGAATGTTTGTTAAAACAGAGTTATCCCCGTCGGTAATTATTATCAAAATTAAATGGTAAATTGTGAAATGAACAATTTAACGTTGAGAATCAGGGAATATTATTTGTGATATAATTAAAAATATTGTATTCATATTGTATATTTGCAATAAAATATAAAGCACTAAATATGTGTGAAATTAAAGTAAATGATTTTGTTTTCACATATGCTAAAGCAGATGGGTAAAAGCCTAAAAAGTTTTAAGACCAAGCGTATAAAAATAAGAATGACACTAACAAAAAAAATGTAAAACATTTGTCCTTGAAAGGTTTTATTTTTAAATCAGTCAAGTTAGAAATATAATAAGTCGTAAATGCTATTTCTACGGAACAATATAAACAAACAAAATGAAACAAAATTTAAAGTTTTTCTCGTTATATTTTCTATACATGCTTGTATCATACTAATTTATGAAACACAGTCCAGCAAAGTGGTCAAAATATCGCTGGTAATCTCGAAAAGAACAAAAAACTTTCATTTTGACAACAATTTTGATAAATTAACAGTTTATTTTTATTTAATTTAGATAACGGCTATAAATTAAAAAAAGCAACAAGATAGCTGCATTTAAACATAGTCGGCAAAAAATGGAAATCACCGTCGTAGCGATGGCCACTAATTGTTACAAATGAAGAAAAGGTTTGAAAAATCTACGAATTGGTCATTGCAGATCACAGATAGAAATTTGCACCTATATCTAAGGTTACAGGCATCTCATTTGTGTGAACTCAAAATATCATATAAAATAAACTGGGATCTTCCAAGATGTATACCCTATGGGTACAGATGCCCTTTTTGTTGAACAAAAACGCAATGGACTCATTATTTAATTCGTCTTTTTGGTTTTATTTCAATTTAAATCAACAATATTCTGACAACAGCAACAAGCATTTTAAGAGCCTTGTGAAAACATTTTTTGAAAGCTCTGTAATGCTTTAGAAATCATGTGAAATAAGTGTCCCTAGATACAATACCTATCTATTACGTTGAGAAATGAAAATAATTTGAAGAACATCTATATTTAATTTCAAGTCCAGGTGCTAAACTTAGCAATGCGCCCTAGCGTTTAAAGACCTTAATTTTTTTTCGCCATCTGAATATGTCTAATACTACCTGAATATATATTTTTTTTACTACCTGAATTATATCCAATAAATTTCTGAGAAAGTATGAAATTTAAATTTAACCTGTATTTTAGGTAAGGTCTTAGTACGAGTAACTTTGTGTTTTTTTAATTATTTCCAAGAATTTAACTAAATATTTTTATAGGCAACATTTTTTTATAGATATTATCCACAATATTCAAAAGTAAACTAAAAAAAATAGTTTTCGAATAATTTTAATCCGATCTTTTCAATGATATCCAACTTTATGATTTAATTGACTATGAAACCCTAACAACTGGAAACTCTATGACTCCCACGTCAATCTGTCTTTCTAACGGTAATTACAATTTTTAATACACATTTTTTAATTAAAACGCTTTGGATTATTTTTCTTCTGTTCCCTATTTAGCTACCGTAGACATTTAAGAACACATAAGAGCACGACACAAAAATCTATAAAATACTCATAGTTTAATATTCTGGTAAATGTCTGCGGAACTCTGTGAAATGACTTAGGAAATCTGATTAATTCATGATTCTATACGCACTTGACCGTTTTTTTATTTATACCGAAACCTCTGCATCTCGGTATAGACTCATTAAAGACAAAATTTGTGATTGTAATTTTTTTCACGTTTTTAATCTTTTTATTTCACGCTTCTAGGGAATTGATATTAATATGAAAATTTTCTTATTTTCAGTTAGCATATTGCACGGCGCCCACTCGACAAATGTAATATTTATCTCACATATTTAATTGACAAGTATGTAATATGCGAGTTACATTCGGGAGCGAATTAATTATAGACTGTTGCAATTACCTTAATTAATTCAATTTACTTAATTGATGTACTAGATGTAAAATTAATGGATATAATAATGAGAGGTGATGTGGTATCGTTCAATTACGTCGGTTTGGATTATATTAACGATAAAAATCTAATTATTCGTTATTGTCTATAATAAAAAGGGCTATCTCAACAATTTCCGATTTTGGATCATAAGTTTTAAATGGATGATTTTAATGAGGTTTTAAGGCAAAAATAATAACAAGAAAAAAGTAATAAAAAACACTCAAATTGAGCTTTAATTAATTCTAATTATTTTGCGTCTTCATGTTTTTGACAATTTGCTGTATACTCGAATGAATTTTGTTTTGTTCTTTATATATAATGACAAAGTATCATTTAGAACCTTTACTAATTTATTATCTCTTATTCTCTGAGCAGGAAAAATAATAGTGCTTTGATTTTACTTAGCTACTCCTGGACCACGTAAATTTAAGAAACGTATTAACAGAATAACTTCTACATTTCCTTCACCTTCACATTATTCTGTGAAATTCAAAGGAAAAACGCAATTTTTTTCAGAAACGATTGGATATGAAAACTTAAAATTTAGCTCAGTATTACAATATATGAAACCTCACATATCCCAATAGTTATCAGTCAAAAAAATTTACGTGGGAAATTTAGGAATGGTGCAAACTTAATACTTAAATCTAAATACTAATACTAAATACTTAATACCATAAATAATATGGGGTATTATTTGACGGGTCTACTTATAAGAGCCTAAAAATATTTCCTCTAATAATTTTTTCGATAATTTTTGTATTATATTTTTAGGCATATACTGAAAAACAAGCAAAAAATATGCATCCCCCCTTTATTTCTGAGGCAAAAAAATTTAAAATTATGAAAATAAATTGAGTTTTAAAAGCCCATACATAAGCTATAGTAAAATTATATCGACGACTCTAAATGTCATAATTTTTTAAATGAACACCACTTTTTTGACGCTTATGGAATATAGTGGGAAATTTATTTACGTTATAAAAATAAATACTCGCAAATAGTTTAATAGTAATACTATGTACCCTCAAATATTTAGACTCACTAAATATTTAGAGAAGTTTTGTAGTGCAAGTTTTATTCGTGGCCATTTTTTTAAAAATAACAATGTCAATTTAAATTCATTACATGAAATGCCGTCGTCCTCAGTTCAAATGATTAAAGGTAGACTTAGTAGAAATGATTTCTATTTTATAAATGTCACGTTTGTCGAAAACTTAATTAAACTGGCAAACCCTTCATTTACAAAATTTTCAGATACAAACATCGCAAAGTTTGAAATAAATTTCTTAAAATTTTATTGATCGCTTTTATAAAGTTTGTTAACAGGGTGACGGGACATTTATCTACATGTACGACGCGAAAACTATAGTATCACTAATGATTTTGTTACCGAATATTTTCCAACATTCTTATAATAGAATGTTTCGCAAAATTTCTTGTGCGAGTTAAAGTATAGTCGTCGAAACAAATGAAAGCTTAATGAATTTTTAATTGAAAACTTTTAGCTAAAATTATAATTGTACTATATTCTACGCATGTAATTATATTAAAAAACGTTAAATTTATATGGTTCCTTTTACAAGTTTCTCATATATCATCAATTACACCCACTTTTCTTAAATACGGCTTGACGCAGAAACTTGAAATTAAGTAGCGGTATACTAACCTGATAAATGATTCTTAATACTCAGAAATATCAGCGTGAAAGTTTTGAACATGAGAAAATAGATATTCGATTCTGTTTTAACTTATTTATCGTATAAAATATCAACTAAAAGAGCGATAGAAATTCTAAAAATCTGTGTAAAATTTTTACATAAATTTTTTTTTAAATATTTCTAAAGAGGTTTATGCAATTTTTCTCAGAAACCGTTTGACCTTGATAATTAGAATTTTTCATAATCACAAAACATATTAGCACAGTCAAAGGCAAAATTTTATTGGCTATTTTTAAGGGAACAATTCATTCGTTCCTGCAAAAATAGCCAATCTCGAAAACGTTTTTTCCTTCTGAACATCGTATGAGAAAGCCAAATTATAAGTATTCTAAAACCATTTTTTCTATAAATTTTATAATGCATTATTCTCGAGATACTGTTAAAACTATTCAAAAATGTTCCCTTCTTGCCTTTTCCTTGAAAACTTAAGAAAAAAAAATTGCTACGAAATAGCGTAATTAGAAACTACATAAAAGTATAGCAATGTTCCAAAATATCATATTTTTTGAGGTATTCACGATATTTTTACTCCCATGAATGATATACTAGGTGATATATTTACATAATGAAAAATGATATTAAAATTAGTGAATAGTTTAAAAGAGATAGCATATAATATTAAAAGTTTATATGTTCCCAATTGCGACCAAAAACCTCGTAGTGTGAGGGTTACTGGTCCTCAACAAGTTTGTTATACATATTACGAATATAAAGAGATGAAATTGTAAGATGTGCAATTATACGTGCAGCTAACAGATCCGACATTGATGTAAACTTTAAGATCCACGAAAGCCAAGACAAAGAAAGTATACTCTTTAACTTTGTGTTCGTCTTGAACTAGCAGGAAAAGAGTTCCCCAACTTTTCGCCCGTAGCAAAAAGGAAAGATAAAATTTAACGGGTTTAGTTCCACCGACGTCAAATTTATGTTACTATTTGGAAGTCTTTGTGCACGTAAATTTCTACTGGTAATAGAGTTTTCTTTATTTATGTGAGTCCCAGCAATTTCGTTTATTTAATTTAAAAAATTATAACACAAAATTAATATTTTAAGACGTTACATTTGTGAAGTTAGCACAAAGAATCTTAAAATGACATAAGTTTCTAAAACGAAAAAAATGCATAAAATGTAACGCCACTTTATTGATTTTATCAGTAATTTAAATATAACTCAATGTCTAGTAAAACCAAATTATATTGTATACCTCGTCATAGGAAATTGTAAAAAAAAGTTAGTTTACAAAAACGCAAGAGATATTGTCAATAATGAATGGGAATCACAAATGATGTAGTAATACGGCCATTTGTATTTAAATCGTATTGAATTTATAGATGTTATATTGATTATGGTCTGTACATAAAGTATCTGTAGTTTTTAACCGATTCTTTGCTGAAAACGCATATAAACTGTTAATTAATATTTATGTAATTAACCTGAAGCTAAATTTATTGAAAATATTTTTACGTTGAAAAAACTTGCCATGGAATTTCCGTATAGCGCAGAAATTTCTGACGAACTGCACTGAAAGTAATTTTTATCTCCCGAAAATCCTTAACTACGACAACCTCCTCTATTTAATTAAAAAAAATTAAGTCTTTTTGGAATAAATTCCAAGTAAAACTCAGATTATATATTGCAGAGTTACTTTTATGCTTCTTGTAGTTCAATAGAAAAAAAGTTTTATAATTTGAAAAAGAAACGAAAATATGATATTTGGCTCTAACATAAATATACACTTTCAATCTACAAGTAACAATAGAACTCACACTATAAGGCCAACATCACATTTCGATATATTTAAGCATTTGAAGTTGTATGAAATTTCCATTAAACTATTAAAAATATAATGTTTTAAAATAAAAGTATAATTTTTCGCAAATTTTTAAAAATCCTTCTTCTATACAACATAATCTTCCTTTGGCATGTCCCATATTACCTGTCCCAAATGTCCATATAAATACTTTTGAGTTTGAAATTTTGAAATATATAGGGATAAATTAATATGCTTCGTAAATACGATAAATTTCAAGTCTCTTCCGTCAAAGGTGTCTGAGAAAAAGGCTGTGACCGACAGACAGACAGGTGAAGACATGAATGACCTAATAATAGTGTAATCCTAGTAAGTCACGGTGAGCTGTTTCAATATACTATCGACTGAGTTTTTTAATTGAGACTGAGTAATAAGCTACAATTTAACGTGAGCAAATGCGTAATGATGACGTATTTTCGCCAACGTACGCCCTTGATGCAGAATTAAGGGTTAAATAGAAGATCGCTGCAGAGAGTATCATACATGCATGATCTCGTTGTAATTATGGATTTAATAATGCACGATCACGTCATTGAAACCTGTCACAAGATTTACAGATTACTAAAATTTTTCATGCGACATTTTCACGATTTCCATGATAGTGTATATATTGTGAGTTTGTTTTGTTTCTTTATTCCGTAGTAACCTTGAAAGCAATACAGTCATTTGATTTCCACAGTACATAATTTGGTACTTATATTTGAGAAAATAAAAAGTTTAATAAATTTTTATATGAAAAGGTGTACGGTTGCTGTCCTCATTTGTTTCCTCCAGATTTTGTAATGTCATAGTCGGATATAATTCAATTCAACTCCGACGGGAATGGTTTTGATAATACATTTTTTAAACTATTAAATAATTAGTTGATAACACTTCGGTTTTGACTTTAGAAACGCTTTATACGCCTGTGTGAGAAGGGAGTCTTAGATCATTTGAACTCCCTATAGCGCCTACGAATATATTGCCTGTTAATCAATGAGATATTCGGATAGGCGACATATTTTGATATTTTTTTCTGCTCCAATGACCACTTTGGGATATTTTAAATTTTACATTGAGCTTTTGGGGAAAAAAAGAAAAATTAAGTTAATAAGCCTGCTTGAATGAATAATTAGAGTTTGAATTATAAATTGACGAAAAACTGTTATGCAAAGTATATAAAGAAAAGTTATTAAAAAAATCATTATAAGACTACTGCCACCATTTAAGTTAACACAAAATTTAATATTGTATTTGCTATTCACGATTTCTTAAAAACAAGCTGTATAAATAAAATTAAAGAAAACGTGAGCTTAACTGCAACGATATCTTCTTCGTCTTCAGATAAAGTTAAATGGAATAAATTAAAACAAAGTTAGACGCTGGTTGACATTTTCGATTGTAATTGTAACTCTCGTTGAAAAGGATTATTCCACTGAAAGCTGTGTTGACAAACTGAACTTTATGGATTTAGACCATTATTTTGCAAACAATACTTATTGGGAATCATTATATACATAATCAGTATCTAACTGTTGTCTAAGTTTGTTATATTATTTGATAATGGTCCAGTAAGGTAATTGTAAGATGAGTATTGATTATTGTCACATTGAATAATTCGTGTATGTAGAAACCTAATTTACATTTCCATAGGTTTATATGAGTAATATTGCCCGGCCGACATAAAGCGAACGTCTCAGGCGATATTTTTGAATTAATTTATTTTCTTTTAATATATAATAACTTCACGGAACCTCTGAAGATTCCCCCCCCCCGCCCCCCTAATCGTGGAATGCTACAATAATGGTAAAAAAATATCTTCTATAGTCCTTTTTTCAAAGTTGCCGAACTAATGTGTAAAAATATAATGGCTGTAATAAGTAAATAAAGAATTGCAATATTACAATAAAAATGTTTCCGTTTTGTTTAGGTGTAGATTAAAAAAGATTCACTTAAAATTTTCCTTCAATATTGATCTGATTATGAGTCATCAAGAATGCAGCGATTAGAATATATCCACGCATACCACTTACAGGTACCAGGGATATATATTTTCAGTTTACTCTTACTAAATTATAGACCAAAATTTTGTCAAGAATAAATGTTTTCCATTTTTTCTTGATTTAGGTTTGCTTCCTATTCATCGTCTTATATTTTACAGCCACATTTTAAGTTGGTTCATTAAGCATTGAATTTTATACGGTTAACATATAGAATTATATAATCTATTTTGCAGAACGTAAAGAAACAATGAAATATCCTACGAACCTGAAGCATTCATTTTGTTACGATGATACATTAAATCTATTTTCTTAAATATTTGTGCATTATAAACCAAATAATATATTATGAAACTTACAAAACATAAGTAATGGTTCCATGTTACACTTATGAGTGATGAATTTAGGTAGGATATATTTAGGTCGTTGCATTTTTGACGTCTTAAAATCAAATGCACATGCAGTGAAAATTTCAAGTGAATCTAAATCCGCTATCCTTTTCGAGTGAATATTATAATTTATCCAACATTTTGTGACATTTTTATTTAAAATAACTTAAAAAATTTAATTATAAAATGGCTTTGAACCATTGTAATCCTACATAGTGGCATAAGCAATGACAACGTAAGTATGTATAAATATGGTATCATCGCATTACATAGCGTTAGCAATAATTAAATTTGAAAACCAAAACATTAATTACATAAATACTTCAGGAAAGTTTCACGCTCCAAGTATTTATATGGATAAGTAATATTTGATCCTTTGATTTTAAAAATAATGCAGATAACTCAGTAAAACTATTTAAATACAGAATTATGGTTGAAATGATTCCGTTTTTGTTTAATTAAAATATTAGAATATTGATCAAATCTATCCACTTCATAAACAATCAGATACACGGTTTTCGGTTTAGATAACCTTAATTGTGTAACTTTTGTTCAAATAAATGTAAAGTTAATTTAATGGCTTTGTTTGTGGTCTTGTGGTATATTGCGTTATAATTTTTTATAACTGTGTGCTTTAATGATGAGAAATGTATATTTTCTGTACGAAAGTGAAAATGTTTAGTCGATTTCCTTAACATCCTTCTACAAACATTTTTATCTAACTTAAGGCAATTGTCGTCAATTTGCAGTATAAAACTTTGTGGTCATTTTCTTAAATTATTAATATAAAAATCATAAATACAATACTAATTTAACGCTGTGATTTATTAATTATTTTAAACCTGAAATATGCTTAAGTATCGAAGGGGTTTTTGATTTTCTTTGTCTTAAATTTGTGACTAAATATTGTGAAAAAGCCGAAACTGGAATATCTCTAAATAATACTAAATATAGGTTTACTAATTTGTCACTTACCTAAGCATGTTAATTTATTTTGTAGATGGTAAATGCTTATACTTTCATTAGTCATTCGATAATGCATGCAATGAAAAATAAGAAAATTAAATAAATTATATTTTTGTTTCCAATATGGCATTCCAAAACACTGTCTACTGGTTTTTAATATTTTTAGAAAATAAGTCGAAACGTTTAAGCGTGGAAGCAGAAAAAATAAACAAAGAAATTCAATTTTGCATTTACTATAATAATTGGAATTAATTTATCTTTAAAAATTTAGCTAATTTGAAAAATGCAGTTAAGATTTCTCAAAGGTTTGTTTTAAAAATGAAAAAGATTGCGATAGAAATTTATATCTATATTTACTGAATATTATGGATATCACAAAATTCAACATATTAGTCACATTAACATCCGGAGAGCTGTGCGAAGAGAAAATTGTAGAGGTTTTATAAATCCTATTGTATGCAAAAATAATTGATAGGTAAGAATTTATTGTATTCAACAAATTTGAAGAAAAACTCTAACTCACTCGTCTAATAGTATACTTCGCTAACAAAGCACTCGAAAACTTGCTTGCTTTCATTTCACTATTTTTAAAATAGTAACTTGGCTCCGTTTATTTTAATATTTTAATGAGATGCTATTTAACATGAATTGAAGAAAAATTACAAAGGGATAAAGTAAAATGGATAATGATCTATATTCTGCTGCAAAATTTTTAATCTGACTTTAGAAATATCCCAAATAATTCTGGACATAGGATAAAAAATTGCATGCAATAATTATTTTTTAGCCTGGCGTCTGATGTGGGCGCACAGCTGACTATTGCCGAAGAGTAAAAATAACACCAAGGTAACGGGAAAATTTTAAAGATTTCTAATTCTATATAACGCTCCATATCTAATTTTTTAGTATGAAATATGAGCGAATAACGTTGTTAAAGATTTATTTCCGTTTCATAAAATCATGTAGTTTCAGAGGTGCTTGAAACTAAATCATTCAATATCATTACATTTATAAATATTTACAGAATATATATATATATATATATATATATATATATATATATATATATTTTTTTTTATTTTTCTTTTTTTTTTTCAAAGGCAGCATTGATTTCTAAAATCGAATTGGTATTTTATTTATGAGATGTTAGGAATATAATTGAAAAAAAAATCCGAAAAAAACTGATGTATTTAGAACTATGATAAATTATTTATCCCAACTTTGCACGGAAGTTAATAGAAAGGCAAGCCGATTTCTCACCCTTAATTAAAACGTGTACCGCTCACGCATGTACACCCCACGCGACCAAATAATTCTAATGAAACTTATGTTTAAATATAGTAATATGAAATGTTGGTCCGATTTAAAGTCAAAATATTTAAAAGAATATTTTTTCCCTGGAAAATTAACTATATATTTCCACTTATAAGATTATAATTGTCAAAGTATAGATATTTTACTGTAATTTTGTATTCTATCCATCATCTCTTGGGAAAACTATTTGTCATTTATTGAATAAGTGAAATATCTTAGTTTGTTAAATAAATAAATAATAGGATTTCTCAAGAATATCACCGATGGGCAGAATTCGAAATGACAGTGAAATATGTCAACTTTGACAATTACAATACATACTCGTAAATATCACTATTTCTGCGCGTATTAACCTTTATTTTCTTTTAGACGATTTTTTTCATCTAGATTCTTATTGTATAAATAAATAACGTTTATCTAGAATAGAAAAGAGAACAAATAATAAAATACCACACTAGTTTCTTCCAATGTTATTTCCTTTTTATATACCGTACATACAATTTCGGTCGCATTTAGTATTATTTTGAAAATATCTTTTATATGCATTTGAAAATTTTTATTTCATCCCTAACTTTTCTCGGTTAATTGCTTTTGTTTTTTATCCAAAATTGTATTATAAATCAACTCACCTTTTTTAACTTTTTCAGATTACTTTCAAGTTTTAATTCTAGGTAAATTAAACTGAATTAAAAATCATGTCAAAAAAAATTATACCCTGAAACTTAACGTCTTTTTATCCTCCGGCAATAGGTGTTTACAACAAAAAATAAATATTCACATACATTTATTTACCATTCGGTTGGCATCTAATAAACCTTGGACAAAGTGTATCAAAATTAGATCACGTGTTAGTCAAACTGAATATTTTCACTTCTAACATGAGGGATATTCAACATTTTCAGGTGACAAAAACTTAACCTGAGGTCTAATGTTTTTTTTAAATTTTTAATAATTCAATGTCGTTGAAATAATTAGAGAAACTCAAGTTTTCTTCTTTCAGTCTTTGGAACCAGTTCTTCGCTATATCATAATGGAGTACGCCTTCATTAATCGATGATATCATGCATATTCCTTCTTTTGTTTTTCGCCTTAAATGCTATTCACGAAAATAGAACATTTTAGTTCCATATTTCATTTATTTTTTTATGTTTTGAACTCTGTTGTTTACTGAAGAATTAAGCATCGCTCTCTTTGAAGACCAACCTGATAGCTCAATTAAAAATAATATAAAACTTTACTACGAAAACTATTCTTCGAGTACTCAGAAAAAGTTTTTGTATTTTTGCAGTATTCTTCCATCTATGAAGTTCAACATTGATTCAGTGTACTTTTATCATTGTGCAATGATCTATTTTAGATTTAGAAATAATTTTTTCGTCCTAAAATCAAGTCATCAAATATTACAGAAAAATATATGAAGTAACTAAAGAGCGCTTAATAATAAGAAAACCATTGAAATATATGGTAAAAAGAGAGTCCGATATAAAGTTAACATCCATATATGAAATGGATTGTTGCACCTAGTTAGGAAATTATTATATTTAAAGGTGTCATGCTTTATATGAAGTGCTAAATAAGTAGGCCTTTCTAAATGTACTCTCGCGTCACGTATTCGCTAACGGTCCCTAGGCAAATTGAGTTGAACAAGTGAAAAACATGTTTTTACCTGATTTAAGTATGAAACTCGTAAACGAGTTTGAGATCTGAAAGGGTTGTTTTATGCGTGTCGGGACCTGTGGAGATTATTTCCATTTAGCTGCTTCGCAAATGCAACAGGGGCTTTATTTTATACCTATTGTATGGTATGGTCCTCGTAATCCTCAAAGGGTTTATGTGATTTTTTCAAACTTTTGTGACTTTAGCATCTCAATTTTACATTTATGGATCGTCAATGATTTTTTTGGAAAACAGTTACTTTATTAAAATAGTATGTGATAGTTACTTAGAATAACTTTGTGAAAGTCCTATTTTTTCGGTTAAGTTTTTTGTGCAGATATAAAAGATTTCCGAAATTATTTCGAAATAATAATTACGTAGACCGCAAGTCAATTTTCATTTTTTTAAATTGTAAGTATTAAAAGAATGTTTAAATACAAGCCCGGCTTATGTGTTGAGAATTCAATAAATATATATTGCATTAAATAAATAGTAATACCTAGCATAATTAAGCAGGGCGATGTAAACATCATCGCGAATATTTTAAAAACTATCATATCTAGAATCAGCATTATAGTTTTATTACAACTTTTGGGTAGGCTATTAAAAAGCCTGTATGTTTATTTTTATTATGAGATTCAGTGCTTTTGGAACACGGGGTTAAAAATACTTTTGTGTGAATAAATTGATTACTTACATATATGAAGATATTCCCTAAAATCATAAATGAAAATATCTTTTTGAATATTTAATTTTTTCCTGAAGTTTTCTTATAAATATTTTCGAGTGTTAGCTATACTGCATTACAATAGTTTTATTAGGGTCATATGTTTTATGAAAAATGCAGTCGTGAAAACAAACAGACGCATGGATCAATAGATCACTTCGATATTGTAAAAGAACTTTCATGTTTTTTGTACTAAACTTACAAAAGAATGAAAAAACTGAAATATATTTATACCACAATAGAATTTTTCATTAAATTGAATAAAGGAATTAAAAAACACTCACATTATACCTATGCAAATACTTGCAAGTAAAAAAAGTTATTTTTTAATACGAATAACATTATTGAATTGTTTGTAACAGAAAATTACCTAATGAAATTCATTCAAATTGCTAACTAATTTAAAATTATCATTTCGCGATATTAAAGAGTGTGATTAGGGAATTAGAATTAAACACATCGCGATGCTAAGTAAAAAAGTAAAAACCAATTTTGAACTTTGATAGAATTAATACATAAAGGAAATAACAATCAGCGAGCATAAGAATGAAAATTAAAATTTGCCAACCAACATTTTAAGCGAGTTTACATGGAATGCTGCATGCTATTTTTCAATATTTCGATGTCATTTATATTTAAGATCTATTTAAGATGTGCGTGTACCAAGCAGTCCTGGAAGCCAAAATCTATTTAAAACAAAGGGCAATCGAATGATCGCGGCGAACTTTGCTAACTGCACGGGATAAGTAGTTGTGAGCTAGATATTTTCTTATTAACAGTAGCGGTATTTTATTTTGTGAAAAAACTGAGGAAATATACAGATAATTGTAGAATTTTATACTGAGTAAATTTTTATTAGCTTGGAGTTTTCATTTCTATTTGTAACAAGAATATAAACTATACATGGTATCCTTGACGGCCTATTAAATATTAATTCTGCGTTAATTAAACGGAAAACATTTCATATACTCACACTTATAAAAACAAACAGTGCAAAATCATGACAATTTTCGTTTATGGAAATGCCCCAAAATACTGTTTTTTATTTAAAGAAGTCAATTTAGAATAATTCATTGTAATTTCTGGCACTCTTCAAATTCTCTTAAACATTGACCCAAAAACCTTCCAAGTTTGCATTTATACGGGAAAAAATAGTATTTTTTAAATACTTTTCATTAAAATAATCCAAACTTTAAGTATAAAACGAGGACAAAGTATGATTTTCAAAAATTCGTATAATATATAAAAGTTTGTGGGGCACATTTTCAGAAATTGATTAGAATAAACGTAAAAAGATTGTAATAAACTATTGTTGAGGGTAAATTTAAATGCAATTCTGAGATTTTTCATTACGAAACAAAATATTACATATTAAATGAAATCGAAATGAAATTTCCAAGGAATTTACTTTGAAACAAACGTAAGCAAACCTGTATGAAAACTGTGGTTGAAATGTTGCTAATATTATTGGGTCATTTCAACACTTCGGACACAACTTAATTTTGTTTTGTATCTGCTTTATGCACATGATAATTTGGTTCTCCACTCGACGTAACCAAATAGTTTCAACATGAACTTTATTTTAGGGGAAATATAAATTATGAACATAAATCACTTTGCTTTTAAATATAAATTACTCATCCATTAAGACCCAAAATAACTTACATTTATAAGAAATAAAATATCTTTTCCTTTCTGCGTTCCACAACATATGAAGAAATTATTATAATTTCATCAGAGCCGTCCATCCTTTCGTCAAAGTTTTACAGCATACAAAGTTTGGGACCACGTAAATGAAATTTTGCAAACGGATTCCATATACATAGATTAATATTCAGGACGAGACATTTTTTTACACTTTCATCGAGTAAGACATCATCGGATATTTCTGATGAAATAAAACTGATCTGCCATTTTCTAGCCTCCTTTAGGGCTTATTAAGCTTAAAAATGTCATACAATGAAACCATTAATTAAATTTGTTGGCTTCTGCACCTGCAGAGATAGAGAAGAGACCCTTAGAGGAAACGACGTTGTCCATCCGTCTGTATGTCTGTCTGTCAGGACCTTTTTCTCAGGAACGCATTAAGGTATTAAGCTGAAAGTAATATATAACACTTAGGTCTACGGTCCCTTGTAGGCGCTGAAAACTCAATCTTCTAAGTCAGCTCAATAAAAAATACGGCCATTTTTGCGGCATATTTCGACACACAAATAAATCAAAACCCATTAGGCATTTCCCGCTAACCTAGAAACATGAATTTGGGAAGAAGTAAGGTCTCATTGCACAAGTAAAGGTAAAGATACAAAAATCGTTAATTTGTATTTATATCGCATAATTTTTTTTAGATATACCTCTAACTTTTCAAAAAATCTATTTTTATGTCAACATAATAAATGAAAATACGGCCACTAATGCCGCATATTATGACAAGCCATGTAATCCACATATTGTTTTGTATCCCAAAAATGGTTAGTGTGTAATAATATCACATATTTTTTTATTTAAATATGCGCCTATGAAGGATGTGGTAGACAATATATTTTCGTTCCAAAAAATTGACCTTTTTGGAAATGGTGTAATAGGAATATTATGTACCAGTAATATTTTACAAATACCTAAATGTAAACGGTACCCTCGTAATGTGAGTTCCTTGCTTAACTGGTTTTTCAACAACAGGTTTGAAAAATCTGAAAAAATACTAGTACTTGGTAAGAACATTTAAACAAAAATCTCGCCTGTGAGGACGTTATTATTGACGAGCATGCTGAACTCGAATTTTGGCGGTAGAAGTAATTATTACTCTGATAACTTTACACGTAATGCACGTTTAATATGCGTTTTTTGAAGATAATTTTTAATATAGCTTTCTCAAAAAATGATACCTGTATAAATTTAGATTATAAATATTTTGATAACACATATAATATTTTGATATATGTGTTATAAAATATTTATAATCTAAATTTTTCTTGTAAAATGACGTGCTGTATACGTATTTATGAACTTGTGTGGACATGCTACAGGTTGCAATACTTAAGCGTTCTTGTTATTATATTTTTATCGATTGGTCGACATGAGAAGCCAATTATAAAAACATTTTGTTAAATAGTTTAATTTGTGTAAAAAATTTTCTACAAAAACTTTATTTTCCGAACTCATCCATTTTTGTCGACTTCCATTTTTACGGACTTTCTTGCCACGCCTCTTTGCTCTCTATTGGTTTACCTACTATGTGAAACTTTTTACTTAATAGACAATAAAAAACGCAGGCCGTGCACTTTTAATTTTAGCGACTATTGTTAAATTTCGGTCAATTGCATCAACAAATTCAAGAAATATGGGCAACTAACATTTTGCAAATATTAACCTTTATTTTTTCTCACTCCTTTTCAAAAGATATTTATTTCAAGGGATGTATTTTACAAGAGTAAAAATATGTTTATCTTTACCCTAATATTAACAATTATAAACCCTTTATTAGGTGAAAACAATGGAAAACCTGTATATATGGATCAACATATTTTATTTCACTCATTAAGCGGGAAAAAATTACGAACAATTTCTTCATAACCATTAATTATATTCCAAATTATTTCTCATTGATTTGCATTTGTAAAATTATGCACGTACTGTATTTCTTTTTCTAGAAAACAACTGTCTGTTCTTTCTAGAAAGGTCTGTTCTACGAATATTTTGTTGTCAAATGCATTAACTATGGTTTTATGGACACCTTTTACCAATTAAACAGGTAACAACCGTCAAAATATTACATGAAAAATTTAATCTCATTTTTTTAATTCTCTATTTAAATTTTACGTGTCTTACGAAATGTTCATAAATATCTTAATATTATTACTTATGGAGAAATAAGATAATATGTGTATGGGGTATGTTTGCGATTTTATTAAATTATATATTGTTCATTAAAACGTTTTTCCTTTGTGATTGCTCGTATCAGTAAACAGTCTTTCCTCTTGCCTTTACGGCCACATTAAACAAATTATGTACTTTCGATTCATGTCTTAGGTGATACGTGCCTTAAAATAATAAAATTGATTATTTGTTAGTTGAGCAAAGCGTATAGTGACTTGTCGTAAAATTGGGAATGGTATCTAAAATACTTTCACATATGGCTATTGTCATCTCTCTGATGAACACAATAAGCAATAATTGTAAAGAAATAAAATCTATGCTATGATTTACCTGATATTCAGAAAAATGAGTAATATAGATGACCCATCCATGGTTTCAAATATCTGGAGCAATTTTAATAAATGAGATATCGTTGGCTTTCTTTTAATATTATGTCAAAGTATCACAAGCACTATAAAAATACAATTTTTTTTTAATAATTCAAAATTAGTGGTAACGAAAATATTCATAATTTAGGTAATATTAGTATGCATATATGACAAATTCAGCCAAAAAATGTTATGATTACGACAGGTAACGATATTTGTTTCGAATATGTCTTATAAACTTCTATGTAATCGTAGTCAGATTTTCTGCTGATTAAGGCGTAAAAGGAGACTAATGAAAAATAATCGGAATAATAACAAATAATATAATTACAAAAACGTGAAAGTTTGATAAGGGAACGTACTTGTTTTGTAAGAAGTTATATTATTCTTTATTATTAACCTTAGTCGAAAGACTTGCTTTTATGATGCCTCGAACCCGTGAAGTCAATCTTAAAGAGAAGTCTGCATACACTATATCGATACTGCGTACACTTTACGAATATTGCATATACCATATGGATACTTCATTATTTCTTCAAATAAACGTATCTTACATTTTGCTGGATCAGTCGGGATAAATTTTTCTTCTCAAGTATTGTGTTTATTTTCATTTCAACTTTACAGTTTTATCAGTCTGTCATTTCAAGTTTATTTTACATAATATGACCCTTATAATGTTGGCATGTCGTTACGTGTTACCCTCTATCTGTCACATTCTTATATTTTTGACAATGTAAAATAGGTCTACTATGTGCATGAAGTTTTTGCAAATATTTGCTTCAGGTAAAGATCTCAATTAATATTTAAATATATTTTTTTGAAATGCTACACTTTTTTGGAAAAAAATTAAATTTTTTGAAAAACAAAATGTTAGTACCCTCAACTTGGTGGAGTATGGTTAGGCAGGTCTTTTAAAATGAAATTAGTTTTAAATCACCATTTTTAATTTTTAACCCAGTTTATGAAACATCAAGTTTCAAAATAGATTTCAATGCATTCTCGCCCTTTTTCAAATAAGATTATGTGAACTCTGGAGAAAGTTTTGATGAAATGTTTGATTTTTGTGTTTTGATTGACAGTACATTGAAACGAAATTCTATTGAGCACCCGATAAACCCGACTTCATTGTTTATTTTAAATTATTAAAAAAATCGAATTTGCTCTGAAGCTATGCGGGTAGAAATTATTAGATGACTAAGCTTGCTATTGTATGTAAGATTAATTGATCTGAATTACTGAAATATGTTTTGCAATATTTCATTTAAAAAATCGCATTTGCATGTCCAACTATCACTGTGTTTGAATATACATATAGTGTTAAATTAGTACTTTTAGAAATAACCACGGAACCCCAAATTTTGCATGGTCAGACACGAACTTAACCGGTTTGTTTAAATTATAACTACCTATTTTAACTACTAAATGAAAACTCCTTAAAATCATACCCAAGATTTTGGATATTTCACTGCTTGCTTGATGGGGTAAAACAAATAATTTGATACTACACATTTTGTAGGAAAACGTTACAAAGAGTTCCGTGCATAATGGTAATTTAAAATTGTTCTATTTGCTAAATGGCTGTCCACGGCGAGAGCTGCAATCACACTAGACGTCAGACTTCTGTGAACATCTGACTTTATCTCTTTAAACTCGTTACCGACAACCGGAGAGGGTTTTGTTGAAGTTAAGTTTTTGTCTGGCATTACTGGTATTTATCGAGCACGTGTCTGAGAACTTACTCGAAGCTAATACGAAGAAAACAGCTGCGTTCCAATTTTAAGTGTAGCGTTTGCAACACTGACTTTAAAAATGTTATTTTCTATTATGAAAGTACATTCTAGTTTATGCCTAGTCCGAAACTAATTTGAGAGATATTTTTTCTCTTTATAATTCACCATTATATTGCAATTAAATGGTGAATCATAAAGACTAACTCAATGAATATGATTTTCTTATGAACTGAACTACTTTTGCTGGTTTATAACATATATATATATATATATATATATATATATATATATATATATACATACATTTTTTTTTTTTTTTTTTTTTTCATTACGAAAATTTTAAATTATCATAAAGACCATTTTTATTTAGCCTCTGACACATAAAATTAGAATAAATCCGACGATATCCCATTTATTAAAATTGCTCCAAAAGTTTGGGCCCTTGGATGGGTTATCTATGTCGATATACGGAAATATATATATATGTATATATATATATATATACATATATATATATATATATATATATATATATATATATATATATATATATGTATATATTGTTGGAAGTATATAAACGTACTTTTTCAGCCTTGCCGTAGTCGGGTAATGGAATAATATTTCTCATTTTTCTCAATAGCAGGCACAGCGATTTCACTTTTTTACACTTATTTCATGTTGCGTATATCAGAGAGATGACAATGGCCATGTATTAAAGTAGTTTAGATACCATTCCCAATTTTACGATGCATCACTATACATTTTGCTCAACTTATACACACTCAATTTTATTAGTTTCAGAAACGTATCTCCTAATACATAAAACGAACGCAATTTGTTTAATGTAGCCGTAAAAACAAGAGGAAATACTATTCACTGATAAAAGCAGTCACATACTAAAGTAGTTTTAATGGATAATATATAAATAGGTAAAATCGCAAATAAAATGTATAAACATACCATCTTAGTCTTCCGTAATTAACGGTATTAAGACATCTATGAATATTTTGTAATATACGTAAAAAATTAAAAGAAATTTTCCTTGTTTAATCATGACGGTTGTTACCTGTTCTATTGGTGAAAGGGTATTCATAAAGCCGTAATTAAAGTATTTCACAACAAAATATGTTTAGAAAAGATCTTTTCAGTGAGGGTAAACCGTCTTTTTCCGGAAAAAAAAATCAGAACAAGCATAATTTTACAAATACAAATCAATGAAGAGCAGTTAATATACGTAGTAATGTTAGTGTAACAGTTATGAAATAAAAGTTCGTAAATTGTTTCATGCTTAATGAGTGATTGAAATAAAATATTTTGATCTAAATATAGAGTTTTTTATTATTTCCACTCAATATAATCCTCGTCATTGTTAATTTTAAAGTAAAGTTAAAAATGTTTACTGTTGTAAAATATATCTCGTGAAATAAATGATTTTTGAAAAGAAGAAATATGGCAGGCAGCCAAATGAGTATGAAGATGTGCAAATTTTGATTCCGTAGTTGCCCATATTTTTATAAATTGTTGCTGCAATTGACCGAAATATAAAATAATCAGTAAAATTAAAAGTGCACGCCTTGTGTTTTAATTGTCCATTTACCAAAAAATCGTAATAATAGTTACATGTTAAAATACTTCCTAAACAAAAACGGAAAAAACCGTTTTAAATTTTTTTATTCTTATGTCAATCCATGTGTTTATCTTTCTGCCAATATACCTCTGTACATGTGTGATTGCTTGTTTGTTAGTTATGTTGTCGAAATTTAGAAGCAAAAAAAAACATTTAATTTTACAAGCCAAATAAACTTCAGTTTGTTTAACAAATTTTGATTTCAATTAAAAATTATAATATTACATTTTCAAAAATTTGCCAAATAATTTACTGCTCAAAACAGGATTTTATAAAAATGTAATTTTTCCAAATATTTGAAAAAAATTTGCCTCCTTTTTGGAAAATCAACCACTTTTTTTTACGCCAGAGCTTATTCTCCACGCCAGAGTATAGGGCCTACATGAAGATAGAATATTTGAAAGAGTAAGCAAACTATCATAATAAACAACTAGTAAAAGATATAATGTAAGAAGGCAATGTATTAAACTTGCAAAAAAGTTATATTTGTGAATATTTTAATAGAAAAACTATGTACTTTACTTCGTAGTTGGAATCCTCCTCGTACTTGACAGATTTTTACACGCTACCCAGCTTTTTTTCATAGGCGTAAACATGTGTATTTATCTGAAACCGTGAGACCTAGAATTATCTTTATAGTTTCCCTACAAATTTTAATTATGTTTCTGGAATAATTTTAGGTATAAAATCTAATTTTCCGTGAAAGATTTATGGAGGGAAGGGTAAATATTTTTATACATTTTAGGCTATCTACTTAAAATTTAAAAAAATGTTTCAGATACTACTTATAACTAACTTACTCGAATTACATTCCGCATGATACATAATATTTATTTACTTTTTCTGTTTGTTTTCATAATCAAACCAAAAAAAATTGAGTAATTAATTTGTCCCTTATAAAATTTTCGTCAAAATACAATTCAGTGGCTTTATACATATATATATATTAATAATTTTTAAATAGTTTGAACCCCAATCACGTTTTTCCTTCTTCATATATATTAATATTTTAACGCTAAACAAATGGCAAGAAAATGCGCTCACAAAAGTATAAATGAATTGTAGTTTAGCAAAAAGGAAAATTTTACACGACTACCGGAAGAATAAAAAAATATTGCAATATTTCGTTCGTGTAAACGACCAAAACCACAAAATGCCACTCGACATACTAATAGCATACTGTAAAAACGGCGTTGGAAATAGTAGCAAGAAATTTTAAACCCTATATGGTGCGATGTAATTATCCTTTGTTTAAGTTAAATAGTACCTAAATGTGTTCATTGAAATACACCAACCAGTCATTAAATTACTTTATATACGACTAACATTAAAGGACTTGCGGCTTAAGTCTCGTGGATTTTAACTTGTCATTACGTAGACTTAAATCTTACACATCATTTGCTTTTAGTGAAATTAAGAGAATAAAGTTTAATGGTCTTATTTAATTGGCGATACCTTAGTGGATTATTGAATCCTTCGTCACATGAATTATGTACAAAAGTCGTGTGCGTCGTAAAAGTGTGGAATTAGGAATTAAATTTAGAACAACGAAATACTTTAAGAAACTATGTTGTTGCGCTGGAAGTGGTGAAATTATTAGGATAAAAATATATCTATATTTTACAGTTAACAAATTAGCATACAATGTTTAATAAACGAGTAGGGGAGAAATTAGATTAAAACAAAGAAAGAAACGTCTTTCTAGGGTTGTGTAGTGAAATAATGTACCCTCATAATTTATCATATCCGCCTTCTCCTTCTTGTACAATTTTACACGTACGGACACGAAATTATTTAAGTAAATGCTGCATACAGTCATTTAAATTAGGCAAAATTAAATATAACATTATTGTAGTATATATATAAAATGAGAAATTAGATTAGGTACATACTTGTTCAAATGAAAGTGAGGTGTCATTTACCAATTTGAGAGCCACGTTATTAAATAAATAAATAAATATTTTAGATAAAATACATCACATTTTTACAGGCTATATGAATAGAATGGCGTTTTGATTAAATAATTGAGTTACATCGATATCAATGTTTGTAAATGTATTAATTCTCAAATGAAAATATTTTATTTCACAATCGATATAATTTTCATTAAAAGGGCGCTTTCACGACAATATTTGATGATACACGATTTTCGAAACATAGAAGTACATTTTATTATAGCATTATGATCGATCACCACTTACATTTTACATTTGTATGTCCTTAAAACCATTATGACTTCAACAAACATATTAGCGCTATATAACACAGTAAGTAGGAAATGGATTATTGAAATGAAAACTTTAGATTAATTAAGTGCTTTAAATTGTTTTATTCTAGATTCAGTTGTAGAAGAAATAAATAAATAATTTCCCATAAAACCTACTGAAATGACTTGGACGACAAAACATCCACCGAGAGGTATTCGTAAGAGCATTAATCGTCTAAGTGCCACCTCAATGAACTATCGAGGCGAAACTCAGAAAATCCTGTCTTCACCGAGCATTGCCGTGTATTTATATGAACTGCTTGCTCGAGTAACGACACGATAAAATTTTAATCAAATTGGATATTGTTCACTTCATTCACAATAAAGACTACCTGCCTATAATTCTGACAACATTTCCCACGGGAACTAATTACGTATATCATTAATTGTTATTGCGGTATAAAAGATGTCGATTCCTATTGAAATCGTAAACATAATGTGTGGAGTTCATTTCCAAGTGTAGGATGCGGGTAAATTAAATACCTAAAGAGGTGAAGTAATGGAGCAAGCGGACGGTTTACCACTAAATGAGAGAAATAATGTTTTTGATAGAAAAGTTTGTCGCGTTGAACTTACAAAGGCCTGTTGCGTTATGCGTTAGTGTTACCATAAGTATTATGTTCAGTTATGCGTAAGTGTTACCATAAGTATTATAGTTTTACAAATAAACTTAACTGATGTTCTTCAACAGACAATAATTTAAAATTCCACTTCTGATTCTGAGGAATGAAGCCGACGTCTTCTCATTCGAATGTTTGTCATATCACATTTTATTGATTCGTAATTTGGTTTCGTTAAATCACCAACATATATTCTTTTACAAGAATTATATTACGCATTATTTGTCTAAAATCTTAACAGCCTTAAAATCGGTCGTAAAAATTTCAGACAACTAGATAATTTTTCTTCTCCAAAACAAAATGCCATTTATTTTTTCCTTGAAAACTGATTAATTTACCTAAAGCAATAAATATATGAAAATTCTACAAGAACAAATTGTTACAAAAAGTGGTGAAATTAATAATGTATAACACAGAAATATAAAGCAATACATACAAACGTCACTCTAATTAATGATCAGCCTCTAATTAATTCATACAAACGTCACTCTAATTAATGATCAGCCGTAAGTCAACAAACAACTGAAGTGGTAATGAACTTTACTTTACTGAAATGATAATACCTGCTGACATATTTTCATTATAAGACTACGAAATGCGAGATGAATTTCCCTAATCACACTACGATCCCGGACAGCTCATGACTATGCAGAAGGGAAGACGCAAACGAGAGTATGTCATCATTGCACATTGGCTCAAATGAAAATGTATCTTATTGTTCAGACTCGATTGAACTTAAAAAGTAATCGGCGAATCGAAGGAAAGAGTACTACTGACAACTGAAGGCAAGCTATTCATAATAATGGAAAACAAAAGCTGGTGGTAAATTACTATTTTAGTGGTAAATGACTATTTTGGTGGTAAATTACTATTTTGACAGATAAGGAAATAATCCAGCCATATATACATTTTATTCTTTGTCTTTAAACATACACACACACACGCACACACCATACACACCCACACACACACATGCTCGCACGCACACGCATAAATGCATACACACATACACGCACACACACACGCACACGCACACACACACGCACGCACACACACACATAGAGACACATAAGGGACGCGCGCACGAGATCGACCACAGACATCTAAGAAGACTTAAACCTTAAGGCCATCGGCGATTAGAAGGCAAAGAAACTACTAACAACTGAGGGCAAGCTATTCATAATAATGAGAATTAAAAGTGTACAAGTGCTGTTAAATTACTGCTTTGGCTGATAAGGAAATAATCTAGCCAGATATAAATTGTATTATTTGTTTTTAAACACGCATACACGCACACAGTAATATAGAGAGACACACACACACACCACACATGCACACGCACACACACACACACACACACATCAAACACTCACAGAGACGTTCAAATACACAGAGTAGAGAGAAAAATGAAATATAAAATGAAGACGGAATAAAATGAGTCCATTGCCAGAACGTAAACGAGTATATTACCGATGCATTTCCAAAAAGCAAGACCAATAAATTAAAAAGACATCAAACAAGACGAAGAAATAAAGATTCATCCACTTTTTAGTCTTCACTTTTTTTTATTCTATAAAAAAAAATATTTTGACACCTGTCTACTTCATTCAACAACACCAACCATTATATATGTAGCTGGAATTAATTTTTTTTATCAACCAAATTAGAAATGGCTTCGAAAATATTTATGTTACCTTTGTTTGTGATAGATATACCAAAAGTAAGAAATAACCTGAATTTTTTAATTATTTTCTAATCCCACTGTCATAAGGATAAAGCTAACAATGTTCTTATCCTTTTTTTAGTGTTAATCTATGAAAAGTCCCTAGAAATATACTATAATTACTATTATTATCAGGTGTTTTTGTCAGCTTACGCTAGCAATATTTTATAAATACAACACTGTATATGCCAAATCTTTAACGGGTTATGTCAAATCTTTTCTTTCTAGATATGATTGGCTGTCAATTCAGAAAAAGAATTTATGTAGCAGCGAACTCTTATAACGTATCTAAAATAATAGATTTTTGTAAGTGGATACAGATTTTTCGTGTAGCTGTGCCAACTTGATTGTGGAATGGAGTGATTTAGGGATTAATCCGGTGGTCGATAAAATAATTTTAAACGTGTTGGTTGGCCCGTGTCTTTATCTCCTCTGCTAAGGATATATATTTATATGATTTTTCTTGAGTTTTTTCCGTAGGTTGTCAGACTTGAGTATAGAAGTATCCATTAGATATAGAAGTATCCGGTAGAGATTAATTTAATTGTAATCTAATAATTTTTAGAGTCTCATTGATGGTAAGGTACATGTTATTTACTTCTTTATATTCAAGTTACGTATGCATTTGCTATATAACATCTCTGTATATATTCTCTGTTAGCTAGTGTATTGTATTCTCTTTTAATGTGCCTTTTTGTGGCTTAATCTACATTTATCATTATCCGTTCTTTTGTCTTCAGTAACGTATTTGTAATTTTTATGTAAGATGTCTTTTCAAAAATACACTTTTCCGAACAGTAAACAATTACTATGGACATATTTCTTTATTAAATAATTGTTTCAAATTAATTCGAAAGATGGTTCTGTTTTTTAAAGAAAATTCCCCTATTTTTATATCTTAGGTTCATATGTAATTCCTATTACCCTTTTTTAAATTTTATTGAAATGTAAAATCATACCTCCATTACATTTAAAAAAAATCTTACAAATTTAGTAATTAAAATCTATGTAAATGTTTATATAAATATAAATAAATGATGATTTATTTTGCGTGTATTAAGAAGATCTAATGAGCTTACTTGAAAAAATCTTACGTTAAAAAAACATATCTATTTTCCTCCGCTATAAAATGTTAATAAGGCAAAATACCTAGCGTTAAAATCATACTGCTTACTCGTTGAGTTCATAAAACATAAATACAACAGCACATATGAATAAGAGAAAAAGGCTCATGGCCACTTACCCTCTTCAAGTACACATCGACGTAAATCTATAAATAGAAATCAAGAAACATTATTTTAACATCTGACCGGATTAAACAAAACACGTAAGATAAATCCCTACAGAAGTTCCAAATGATGACTGTAATTAAGGGGATTTGTTTAAATAAACTTAGATTCTAAATAACACATAATTCCTTTCGTAATCTTGATTCCCAAAGCGGACATGTAGATTAGACAAACGACCCTAGTTTGACAGATTTCGACCATTTATTTCTAAATAACACTCGTCTTGTACTTAGGAAGATTATATTATTTGAAGATACTCCTTGTGAATATTGTTAATTAACTCGGTACGAATCGTAACTCAGTACGAAAACCAAAGTACTGAAGGGAAATAGTTTTCTTGTAGTGAATAATTTATGAGCAAAGATTTATCGAGCAATGAATCTTCTTAGGGTAAGCAGATCCATTGCTTAGTAACTCTATAAGTTAGAATCTGACAAAAGTGTCATAGATGGTCTGTTTCTGAATAGCTTACTGAAATATGGTATTTATGTGAAATAAAGCGTAGTCATTCAAAAACTTTAAATATGGTGGAGGCCACTCAGGAAGTAAAAAGGGTGCAATTTATTTATTACTTTTATTGACTTTCAGGTTTCAATTTACTCATAGACGTATTAAAACTAATTTATGTAAACAAGAAAATTTACGAATATTGATGCCGCATTATTAAGGAACAGAAAAGAAATAAATTTAAAGGGGAAAGGAATTAGAGATAACAAGAATAAAAAGCTTGATCAGATGAACCTTAAAAACATTTATAAAACACGAATTCTTGGTATCAGTTTCCAGGTGAATCCAAAGTTTTGCATCTTGGACTTAGAAGAACTACTCTCGTAAATGATTTGCATGTTTTATAATAAGGAAGCTGAGCAAGTTTTTATTCTTTTCCCCCTCCTATACCATGAGCAAACAAGTAATCAAATCTGCTTCCAAGTTAGGTTAAACAATTTTTATAATAAAATTTTTTAAATTTTTTTTTTTAAATATAAAAAAGTGTTTGTATATGAAATTAAAAACTTAAAAGGAATTTTTATTTCTATGAGCTATTTATTTGATTTCTCTTCTAGTTTATTGGTTAATTTTGTATTCCCACTCTGTAGCTCCTTCAGGTCTAATTAAGACTCGCTTCTTACATTATTATATGTCAAGATAATCAGAATTTCAATAAATATGGGAAAAGAAAGATTGGTTTAATTCAGCTGTTTTCGTAGTATAATATCATACGTTATATTTCTATGAACTGTGGCTTCTAATATTAAGTCAGTTTCTGAGAAAAATGACAATGACAGACAGAAGGATAGATACATGAATGTTCTTATAAAAATTTAGTTTTTTGTTTGGTGAACAGAAACCTAATAAAGTACCGGAAGATATATTGACATGGTCGGAAAAATATTTTAAACGCATCATTAAGAAATATTTACACAACAAATCTATTATAAAAGAGATGATTTTATAAAACGTCAAAAATGGCTGGGGAGATAAGCTCACAGCATCAGAGTAATAAGTAAGAATGTTTATATAATTTTTATTGGATATTATAATTTAACATTTTTTTTTGTCTTCAAATATTTTTTTTATTATTATCTGTATAAAATTACAAATAACGTTCGAAGAGAACACGCAATATTTGTTAGTTTCAAAAGATTAATATTGAAATTATATGTTTAAAGTAACACATAAAGTAAAAGATTTGATGTACATAGTTACTCTACAGAGGACATACTTACTTATATAATATATTCTCCGTTGTAGTTCTTAAACCCTTCACAATTGTTTACATATTAAACATATATTCTGTGGGCATTCATGAAAATAAATTTTTCATTTTATATTACTATTACAAATTATACTTTTTTTTGTGCCCTTTCCTGATTGTCAATAATTTAATTGTTTGATTTTCTTTATGCAATTAAAAATATATGGTTTCTATGTCCTGTAAGGTCAGAATATATGTTCGGTACTTACATAAATGTTTCCGAAAGAACATCAAATATGTTTAATTCATTGCCTCCTTCCCCAGCAGTAATCATTTTAAATGTATGTATTCAATATCGGATTATTTTAAGAAAGGCACTCGAATCGTGACCAACATCTGGTAGAAAATAATTTTTTTAAAGTTGTATTTTGAAGAATATTATTTGTTCATTACATTTGAGAAAATTAAAATTACAATTTTGTAATTTAATTATAAAAAGTTGTTTGATTTTACTTGAGTATTTTATATCCAGAATATTTATCTCGATATATATCGTTTCTTGTAAAATAATTACATATGATAATTTGATAGACCTTAGTCTTTTTCTTTAATATATTGATAGAAATTGTTGTAAAAATATTTTTTGTAAAAACGTAAAAAAGTGGGTGGTTTTTACTAACTTGGTTTTTAAGTTAGCCTAGATCACATGTGTCTCTTTACAGCAACGACGATGGAGAAATATTATATACGTACAGGTATATATTGTTTTAGGTTGATAAATGTGACACGAAAAGGATTTTCACTTACAACTTTTCCTTATAAACTATATTCTTTAGTATTTTAAAGAATGGCTATAAAATATAAATGCTACGGGAAGAACTTACACGTGAGCACATCACATAAAACTAATAGTGGGAGAAACTGAGGATTTTAGAGTTTGATCCTGCAACTTACTTATCGTCATCATGAGTTATGCTTTCAGAGGAGACTGCAATATTTTTAGTTCAAAAGGGAAGTCATTATAATGAATAGCATATGTAGCAGAGACAGTTTTTCCTTAAGAAAACCAGTTAAAAACGGCTTCGGATACTTTGTGATTTAGGGCTTTGATTTATAACTTAATGCTGTTGCGCTTTGTTGGTGGCTTTTTCGGTAATATATATACATATATATATATATATATATATATATATATATATATATATATATATATATATATATATATATATATATGTATATATATATATGTATATATATATATATATATATAATATACATAAAAAGAGGCTAAAATTTACATAGCAATTTTTTACTAAAATACAATATGGAAAAAAGTTTTAAAATAGATATTTTAAAATACGATACATGTTATAGCGTCATCATTAAGGTTCGTATATTTCATAATTAATTATCTAGTTTTCAAACTTTCATATCCAAAAATTGCATATAACAGTAGGTTATAAGTCGATAATTAACAACTGGTAAATAAAATAATTGTTAAATCCCGCCAGCAATAATCAATCTTTACCACTCAAATTCAATGGCTGGCGTTTACTTAATGGACGAAAATTAAATATCGTGCTAATACCACTGGAGACAATAATTTATCTAGTGAAAAATGGGAAGCTTTGCGCTCTAGAAAATATGTACCCAACAAATTGAGGAAGATCTACAAAATTAAGAGTCAAACACATTAAGAGTCAAAGACAAAAGTGTACACATTGAACCAAAATATATGTTATTTTATCACATTAATACACTATCTCAACTTGAATTACAGTTTTGTATATAGCTTGTTTCTGTATACAATCAAAATAGTAATTATTTGTTAATAAAATTTATGAATATAAAAAAACAGTATTTATAGAAATTTTCCATTACTTATTATTATTATCACTAACACTAGTTTGTAAGTTTGCTATTGTATCTACTAACATTATATGGATGTAAAAATCTGAAATAAAAATGTATTATTATTATTATTAAACACAGAGTTTTGTGTTATCCATTAGAGCAAAAAACTCGTGATTTGTTATATCCACACCAACAAACTTTTGTTGTTTTGTTAAATGTTTAATATAACAAGACATTTTTACTGATTAAATTTGAAGTCAAGCTAATCTGATATTTCTTAAATGTTATTCTTACGTATTTAACACAGGGTTTATTTGCAAAATAATATGATCAAATTAGTCGCTTAATTGTTACAATTTATTACTTAATTTCCTTCAATACATATCAATATTTGAAAGTAATAGGCTAGGGAATATTTTACAAAAAACATTTATTTTAATTGCAATATAATTATTACAAACCAAATGCATAAATATTTATCTCAAAATATTTATCATTTTTTAAATTATCAGTTTCTTAGACTAAATTCGAAAAAAGTAAAAAACATACTTTATTTTTCTCAGAAAGCTATGCTTATGTGACCAACAATATGGCTTCCCACAGTAATTTTGCAAACAATTCGTTGATTTATTTCTCTGAACTAGTTTTAATTAATATTCTTTAAATGCCACAGAAGAACTGATCTTACTTTTTGAATTTCATATTTATAGAATTAAAAATTTAAAACAAAATGAAATAAAGAATAATTTTCAAACCCTTTTGACAATTTATCACAAACGACCTAGTTTAAAACGTGTAACTTACTTCATACATCACTACCTGAAACAGAAATATATTTAAAGTTTAACGCATAAATCTTAGGTTCAGATTTATCCATTACGTGCTTTTAGACATAAGTAGTTTGAATGTTTGATCTTTGCGTTGTATAAATAATCTAACTCGCCCTCGATAATCGGTAGAGGCAAATGGATGAGAAATGTGGAAATTGTTTTATCGGGAGCGTGTAGGACGAAGGTATGAACGGGCGAAGGACGAATTGAGCGTATCGCTAAACAAATCTGCTACGTCGTAGCTGTCAGGTGACACGATGTTTCGATAATTTTCTAGGATTGGTGAGAATATATTCCGTTCCAGTTTTAGTGGAGGAATCGTTATATTTTGGGTTCGATATCGTCGATCGGAGGACCAACAATTTAGATGTTCGTCTGAATGGACATATCGCGTTTATATATACCATTTCTCAAGGAAATACCTGAAAAAAATAGATAATATTGGTTATAGACCACTCAAAGACCTTATGTGATCACATCTGAATACATTAATGAGCAATACATCAAATATATTAACAGTCTAAGCAGCTTTGAAATATCTCAGTTAATTTATTTTATGCTTTGATGTCTTCATTTTTACAATTGCAATATGATATTTATAATATTTGTATTTCCTTAAATTTCCTGAAATATTCGCGAATTACTTCACAGTTCTTTGTCTTCTAAAATATATAGAATATATAATTTACATAATATTAATTATTTATAACTATTTCAATGAAATATTTTTTAGGAAGATGAAGGAACTGATGCATCTTTACTTATTTCTTTTAAATATTAATATATTTCAAACATTTTCTTTCGAACTATTTAACAGACAAGTTTAAAAATTAAACCGAAATTGTACTTTGCTGCATCATCAAATTTGAGCATAAACTTTTAAGAAAAATGTATTACAATGTAATAAAACCAGCTAAGTGCGAGTCTGGCTCGCGAATCGAGAGTTTCGAATCTCGTTATAAATAAAATTATCATCATTAGTCATCGCTAATATGGGCTTCCGGGCAGAATAAATTTTAATTATAACTAATACAATATACGCATACACACATATATACGTGTGTGTATATATATATATATATATATATATATATATATATATATATACATATACTCACATACACAAGAGATAATAATATTAATAATTATTTTTAATATAGTTATTATATACAGACATATAACTACATACACATTATTACCTATAGAGGAAACATACCGCAAAGAAAATAAGTAAAAACATAATTCAAAAAGCAAAAGGAAAAGAAGATACTAATAATAAATATGGTTTAAATGAAATAATTTAATAAAGTGCCGATATTTTTCCTTTATTCCGTTTGCATTTGATGGGTCAGAAGCCACTTACGGATTGACATTTTAAAAGTACTCATGGATCCAACAGTCTTCAGGGGCGGAGGAAGGTCATTCCAAATATTAGTTGCAGCAAACTTGAAACCGGTTTTGCGATGTTCCGGGACTAAGAGAAGTTGATTTTCGGTGCGCGTCACGTGGCGATGAGCACTGACATATTATAGTTAATTATACCGTAAAGATTTTTCGGCTTCTTTATTGTGAAAGTCTACGCAAAAAGCAGGGTGTGATAACTGCGATGATTGTGTATTGGAAGCATTCCATGCTCATTTTAATATGGTAATACATGGAATCGAATTTTTTTAAAATTTGTTCAGCGATAATTCTTTATCTAGTAAATCGATTTCGATAATTCTATTTTTGTTTGAAAGAGGATGGTGTGGTCCCATATAAATATGATGATGAGGTCAGGAAATGAACGATGGAACTCCATAAATTATGATTAAAAATATTTTCTACGGGTAGTTATTTTTAAAAATAACTACACCACTTACCAGGTCATGGTCTCTTGTGGACTCTTTAGCGGATATTAGTAAATCAACCGTGATTAAAGGTATTTGCTACTGGTAGCTGTTACTTTGCAAAATAACTATATCGTTGACCAAGCTCAAGGTCTGATGATGAGTTGTGAAGATGAACAACAGAACTATTTAACAGATGGTAGTAAATTGAAAGTAATTCAAGATTTTTACTACTGGTAGTTTTTACTTTGCAAACTATACTATTGGTCATGTCAGAGGCTGATGATGCCTTTGGAGATGATCAATGAAATTACTTAAGGATGGTAGTAAATCAAAGGTAATTCAAGATATTTATTACTGGTAATTTTTACTTCGTAAAATAACTACACCATCGACTAGGTCAGTGTGTGATGATGAGTTCTGAAGATGAATATTGTAACTCCTTAACATATGGTAATAAATCGGTCATAATTATATGCAACTGGCTAATTGTTACTTTAGTTATTACTTTACAAAATTTAATATTGGATTTTGGATATTGAGAACGGAACTCCTCGAATGGTAGTTTTTAATTTGCAAAATCTGATATTGAACTTCAGATAGGGCGAACCGATCTCCTCAGCGGCTAATAGCTCTATTTCTGTATATTGTTGATAATCAACTTTAGACAAAGAGGAAATTGTCTATATATTTTTCTTTTGCCTGTGGCGTTTAACAAATATCCAATAGTATAAGAAACATAATAATTGTGATAATTAATATTAATATATTAAACACTAAACATATTAAAAAAATAGGTACGAAAAAGTAAAAATAGATACTAAGATATTTGCAATAAATAACTGTTACTTATTTTTAAGTCGATGCCAAAACCATCGACCTAATTAAAAAAATATAATTTTTTATATTATATGTACGCGTTTAACGAAACTTTTAAATATTGTAAGTACATTAGACGTTAAAATTTTAAATTTAAATTATAAATTAAATGAAATTATAAATGTTTTTAATTGGAGGTGAATATTCAATTGAAAAATTAGAAGAGGAGAATATATTGCAAACGAATTTGGAGACGAGTATGTAACGTACAATTCACCTACATAAAAAATGTCATGTGACTCGAATGTTCGTATATTCCACTATACAGCAAACACGAAAAGAGGTTTGCTTGTGTATAATTTTTGTCCCATAAAATAAAACAAAAGGCTTTTGAAGTCACTTCGTTATATATTTAAGTTAAATGGTTCTTTTTCTTAAAGAGTTACCCTAAAAAACTAAGCTACTTCAGAGATAAAATTGCTTTTATCTGTCTACTTAATTTAAGAACTTTACCAATACCCCGCTTTGTTAGAAGCAATATATACTTCAATGGCATACAGAAATCTTGCAGACTCTAAAATGTTGGATAAAAGTCTGGAAAAAGCACTTACATGTAATCATTAAAAATTCAAAGCGAAATCTAAGCTAAAGCTCTGCGATAATTTTATTATGATTGGCCGCATTTAATAATATAATACAACAACTTTGGCGACGAGGCGCAAAATTGTCGACTCGAGACAAACTTTTATCCAGAGATCGCTAGATGAGCTTTATACCTAACGATTTTCACCTGTTAAACTTTGACGTTGTTTCACGCCTTACAATTTTTGGTTATTACTAATCATTTATAGATGTTTGTAAAAACGCCAGTTGTAAAACTTTCGATCAATTTCTGTTATGTTTTTCGGATTTTAAAATGTTTTATTTGTTATTATTAGCTCTCAATTAATTACACACTGTACAAGTTTTAGCGTTCCAGCAATATCAATAATCCATAAATAAAAGTTAAGGTAATATAGGGTCTTCGACATTCAGGAAGAAATAATTATTTAAAATAATTTTCAATGTTGAGCAGTTTACATAATTGAAATTTCCTCCTGCATCAATCCATCCCGTTTCACTAATATACCTTAATATGATATACCTATTAATAACATATGTTATAATTTGTTTTCATTTACCTTTCTTTAAATTTTCTTCTGTAGACATTTATCGTTCTCGATACCAGACGATACCAGTCGTTCTCGATACCAGACGCTATAAACCTTATCGTTCTCGATACCAGACGCATTTTTGTCGTATAGTTGTATGCGTCAAAAATGCGTCTGGTATATATATACATGTTTGCAATAACTCTCTAATTGCATTAGCCTATCTGACATTCACTGATTATCTGATCACCCTTGACGTTAGTGGAGCCACCAAGGGTTCTAAAGCGAATAACGGCATCATTGCCGATTCCTCGACAGTAGTCCACTTGAATTGCGGTAGCGTACGGTAATTTGGTTCCTGCGATTGTTTTTTTTATGTCGCAAACTTGCCGAGTTATTCCAGCAGAAATATTTTTTTGGCTTGTCGTAATTTTGCATTCCAATCCAACTTAAAAATGAGACACTCTTCTTTACTACGTTACAATAGTTCATGATAAATACTTTCAATCTATATTTAGGGTAGATCACATACTATCGAAATATATCATTTGTGAAAGGGTAAACCAATTTCCATTTAACTGCTGCGACTCACAGTAATTTCAGTTATCATTTTTATGGCAATTTTTTCCATTTTATTATATTTATTGCACAAGTATATTTTATTACTAATTTCTTGGCCATCATTAATTAATGAAAATCGAATGTATTTTTGAACGGATAAAAGATTCAGAATAAATGAAGATGTTGTGGATATATTTTATAAGTTCAATGACGGTCGTAGGTATAGTTGCATGTTAGCCAGTATTTATTATTTTTTTTGTATGCGCGAATGTTTTGAAAACGTATTATCTTTTCTAATTTAAATGACGTTATATCACCTCATTTGGAAGGTAACTTTGCCAAAATGTGCGTCGTTAGTTTTCTTTTAATTCATTACTTTTTCGTTATGATGTACCCATGGAACATATAAGTGTACTACATGTGCGAAATTTGTCTCATTTGACAATTTTTGTTCATTTTCCTTTCCTTCATCTTTTCCTTTTAGACTTGGTTTTTAACATTTAACTCATGCTTATTCCAATACATTTTAAATCATTAAATTTAAATTCTATGTATTGTTTAGAGTAGTTAAATTGCAATATTTTACATTTCCTTCATCAAGAGAAATAAATTCACCTAGTCATAAAGAATAATACGTAAAAAGGATAACAATTATTTTGTAAATATTAAATGCACTTATTTTATTTTTCATTAACATAGTAAACAGCACCGCATCGTAAGTTGAAATTGATGTATATTGGAAATAGTTTTTTTTAAACTTGTATTCCCAACCACACCAAATAATATATTATAGTTGGCAAAGTTGTTCTCATATATCGCAAAATTTTCCGGTAATAGAGTTTAAAAATTGTTGACTGACGTGTGACGCTAAACCTTGTGGTATTTGAGAAATTTTGTTTTCTTCTGTACGGAATGAAATATAAAAATCATATTTCTAAGATATGTGGACCATTCGCGTTTTGCACATATTTTAGTATAACTTTATTAGTGTAGCTCGACTAATTAACTTGAATAGCTTGTTTTTATGCAGCCTCGCCTCCTACGTGGATTCATTAATTGAATGAAATTTTTATCATAAAATAGAAATATCTATATACTCCTTTTGGTAAGAAAAAATTATTACTATATTTATTCATAATTTCAAGCCCACCAATGCTATTAAACTTACGTTAATTGAGTACAAAATGAATCAATAATTATTTGCCATTGAAATATCTAAAACTTGAATAAAATTTATTACCTAGATATTAATAACACACCGATTCCAAAAATTAAGAAATATTAATTTTGAATTAATTATTCCACCCGGAAATTTCCTGGAGAATAACTCAATATTTTCATAACTTATATAAAAGTGCAAACGAATATACGACTAAGAAATAACAAATAAAAAATAAATCTGTTATCACGGAATTATTTTAACTTGTTTTGTAATAAGGTGGAAAAATTAAAAAACGCGCATTAAACATTTCTCAAAAATTTTGTAGATTATGGTAAATAAAAAATAAATAAGCTGTTGGTGTTTTTAAATTTTAAACACACCGCAATGCTTTTATATTTGTCTAATATTTTACATTAAATGCTTTTAAATTTACTATTGTACTTGGGTACATAGTGCTAAAGAAAAGAAAAAATATAAATAAGCCAAACACTAGAACTAATTTCTTATAAAAACGGCATTTTTAAATTTTATTTATATTTTAGTTTCATTAATGTTTAACTCATAAAATTAAAATAGAACTAAAAATAATAAGTGGCAACTTTGGAAGTATTCAAGACTATACGAAGTATGTTTTCTTGATATTAAAATAAAAAAAACAACAGATAATTTAACAGTGAGTTGTGTTTAATTTTTCTGGCTTCCACTCGTATGACACTAATAAAATTGCAATAAAACTTATTACATTTGTTATGGGTTAGAGATATTTTAAATAAAAAAAGAATCGTATTCCATTTGCGATGTATATAAAAATAGTGGATAAAGCGATTTTTGTTCATTTAGATATATTATAATTTGTTTATAAAATTTGCGATTTGTAGTATAAAGACTAAATAACTGACTCATATTCGAGGACATTTATGATTAGTGAAGAATTTAAATATGTCAAAACGTGAAAATTTTTTAATTCTTTAGTAAAATGAGATATGAATTCTAGAAGTTGGGTAAATATATGAACAATGCTATCGTAACGTGAACGAAATATCAGTTTTTCATCAAAGAAAACTTTGAGATCTCTAATAAAAGACTTACGTTTTAGAGTCGAGCTGTTCGACACACACTTGAATAAAAACTTATTTTTTAAAGCAGTGAAGGAGATAACAAAGTACTTGTCGACATTCAGAAACATCCTATTGAATATATACCACTCGGCTATTGCAAACATTTTTTTTTGGAAATTTAGGCAGTTTTTAACGTCATTGACAGGGACACATAAGTATCAGATCGTTAATGAATATTTCAAAAAATTCGAGCATTATGGAAACCCAGATGTGATTGTTACAGGTGCAGTATGATGACCTTTGATAGCCACAAGTTTGGTAAGATCTAATCCACTACAATAAATTCCCATGAATTCCATAATTTCCAAGTTCCGCACATAGTGTTGAATGACTGACTTTATCAAACGCTTTCGAGTAGTCTGTATTAATGGGGTCTACCTGCTTTCTCTTGGCAAAAGCGCTACAAAAATAGTTTTTATATGCTAATAAATTACTTATTGCTACAAAACCGTAATATGAAACGGTTCGGATCAAGTTATTAAACAGTTAATACAAAATAAATATTGAAAACCTGATATGAAAAACAGAGCTCCAATTATAGAGGTGACAAAAGTGATTAAAAACGTTTCGTGTGAATGAAATGAAAAGGTTTAGATTAAGTTATATATTGAATATAAAAAAAGCAGAAAATTAAAAAAAAAAGAAAATTACGATAAGAACAAAAAATTCGACAAAATTCAGTTCAAGATAATACAAAAATATTATGTCAACGTAAGCCATAGAAATTTTTATATATTCTGTTACAAGATTCGTTTATTATTATATAAAATTATTGTTTTCTTCTTGCGACAATGTAATATTTCGTTTATTGATATTGTAACTAGAAAACAATTATTATTATAGAAGGTATTATACACCTGTAACGAATTTTTTTTTAAATTCAAGGCAAGCAATCGTTCCTTTCAACCGCTAACGCTTTATGTTTTAATTTTTCAAGTAAAAGACAGAATATTTAGCCAAGTACAGAATAGTTCACTTAGTCTTGCTTTTATTTTTTTCGAATGAAAAAGAAATTAGTTTTTCAGTTTCCAACCTAATACCAAGTGTTTGACAGTTCCACTAACGTAGCATTTCATCATTTGTACTACGACTGTTGAATTGTAAAAGGAACGAAGATGTAACATTGACTTTTAAAAGCATTTAGCATATAAGCGGTGGCTTATCTTTCTTAATTGCAATCATACATAATTCATAAATTTCGAAATGAATTTATTAGCGATTCTGCATAAAGATCTGAAATCTGAAAATAAATAATTGGGTTTAGATTTTACAAAAACTGTGAATAATTGCTAATGGAGGCTTTTTAAATTTTTTTTTTAACTTGTACCTATGTAATCTTCAGAAACTGCAGTAAAATTTTTTCATCGCCGTTAAATTTGGTGAAGTAAAATGTTCTATCAGAAAATTTATATTGTAGTGCAATGATCTTCGCTATATTGAAAATTGGTCGTTCAAAAAGACGAGTGAATAATAAATATCCGTTTGATATGTACAATATTTACGTGGAAATATGGTAATAAATTATAATTCATTTTTTTGACGCATCAATTTAAATTTATTATAGCAAAGTCTACAATTATTTAATAACTATTTGTGCTCCCCGGTTTCACTGATATGGATTTATGTTGATTATGGTTCTTTCTTCTACGTAATCACAATACGTCTTCGCTCCGATCGAAAACGTCATCTATCGTCGGCGAAAGGCAGCGGGAGTACTCGAGATGATCAGTAATAAATAAACCGGTCTCTCTCTCTGCCTTGCGTGTTTAAGAAGTATTCCCCCAACATATGTTATATTTTATAATACTGCTCAATCCCTATGAATTTTAGCCTGTTGGCCTTTCACCTACCAACTTTTCCAAAATATAAACCTTCAATGTAAACATTTTGTTTTCAAATCGGACGTGTGATTTTGGAGATTAAAGCAAAAGAAATGAAAAATCAAACAAAAAGCTTTTCTACTCTCTCACTTGTTTACCATTATAAACCTTATGTTATATTAACACAAGTTTCCTAATTGGTATTTTATAGGATAAGTTACTCACTCAAAAAGACATTCTAATTTGAAGGATTAGAAAACCATGCTAGTTTTTTTCTAAATTAGTAACGTAATAAAAATCTAATCTCTGTAATAAATGTATGATTAGCTTGGTTTCACTTTATGTTAAATTCACAGCTATGGAGGAAGGGACTCTTTGAAATTAAATTGAAGTAAATTGCTTTGTAGGGAGTAATTAATTATATTGGAAAATTATTTTCCAAAAATTTGGCAATTTTCAGTTTTTTTTAGTTCGAAATTAAGTTGCGTTATTAGTTTGCGTTAGCGTTTTGCATAATCATTGCAAATAAAATATTATTTGTTTTTAAAAATAAAAAATCTCTAACTTTCATCCACTTTAAAAGTTTTATTACAATTTTTTTTAGGCGGCAAAAAAATTAAATAAAATACTAACTTTGTTAAGTCTGCTGGAAATTTGAAAAACGTTAAACAAACATATTGAACTATAATACATTTATTATTGTTGGATGTATCCTACTCAAAAAATCTTTCACCAAAGTTTTTTATCGGCTTTATGCAAAGAAATCATGAATTATAAGAAATCTCCAAATCAATTCTTGCTTATTTTACAAAATATACATCCCTTATGGACCAAAGTACTTTGTATGTTACTTAATGTTATTGATTATAGTTATCACTATTTTTTCTTGTTCATATATATAAGTTAATAATAACTTTGTAGAAAAGAAAAACTTTTAACTGTCGGGAAAAAAAACACAGTTTTACATTACAATATTATTACATAGCTACCTGTTTGCATGCGATACATTTTTATTTAGTTTCGTTGAGCGTTAATGAAATGAGTGCAAATGTATTTATATTCCATTCATCGGGAATTCCGTAACCACCTGTACAAAAATCTGTGTTACTTCCGATTATAACTTATCGACAAAGAATATCATGAAAATCTATTATATAATTAACATATTATAGAAAAATACTGAAATTTGGCCGATTTTAATATTAATTGGGTAAACTTCCCATGATCACATGGAACTTCTCCCTCGGTTACCTTCGGTTTATGCCTTCAGTTTGCGGTCTCAGCATCCTCATGTTGCCGTCTATTCGTTTACCACGTTTGTTTTTTTTCTGGGATCCTCATATAGAAAATTAATATAATATATTAAAATATCTTCCCCAGACAAATACATCAAATGTTTTTTACATAAACTGTTCGGCGCACTCTAGCAGTGCATAAGTCAGTATTGGGGCATCATATACTTCGGAGGTATGGATTTTATAAACTAGTTTCTAAAGAGGAACATTGGAATGAAATGTCTTTGCAGTTACTGAAAATATATTCAAATATTATTTCATCTATGACGATTTTTGATATTCTGATTGTACTTTTCGTAGATATATGTATATGTGTATATATATATATATATATATATATATATATATATATACAATAAAATAAAAATATTAATTTACTCAAAAGCAGGAAAAAGTTAAGTTTGAAAGTTAATGTTGGATAAGAATCTCATTAGAATTGAAGAGTGTCATAATATTCCATTCCATCTCTAAAAATACGTAAAATAATAAAATAATCTGAAAGCATAGCGGCGTGTAGTGGAGATAAAAACATTAATATATTATTTACTTCTGATTTATAATATTGAGCAGTCTTGAGAAATATTTGCAGCTTTATTCATTAACCGTCTTATTATGAAAAAGAAAAAATACTGCGTGAAAATAGTTTCATAATTATTTATTTAATATTTGTTGAAAGTTGTTAAAAATATTAGTTAGGCTTTCAAGATATTTCTGTTGGAATTATTGCTTCTAATCAAAAATTTATTTAATTTGTTGAATATGTGTTTTTAATATATGGGCTACAAAAACAATTTAGGTTCCAGAAACTTATGTGTGGTGCCGATTGCAATTTCAATTTACACATATTATGTGGTGCCGATTGCAATTTCAATTTAAACATATTGTGTGGTACCGATTGCAATTTCAATTTAAACATATTATGTGGTGCCGATTGCAATTTCAATTTAAACATATTGTGTGGTACCGATTGCAATTTCAATTTAAACATATTGTGTGGTACCGATTGCAATTTCAATTTAAACATATTATGTGGTGCCGATTGCAATTTCAATTTAAACATATTGTGTGGTACCGATTGCAATTTCAATTTAAACATATTATGTGGTGCCGACTGCAATTTCAATTTAAACATATTATGTGGTGCCGATTGCAATTTCAATTTAAACATATTATGTGGTGCCGATTGCAATTTCAATGATAATTAAGTGAAGTATGTTTAAGATTAACAAAATTATTTATGTATTGTTTAATAGAGGTATACTGGGTGAAATTGTTTCTCATGGTGGTAAATCAATGAATTTATTCTTCAATTTTACAAGAATATGGTTAATTAAAAAGTATTGCTAATTAACTACTACAAACGATGTATAGAATATGACATGGTTCAATAAGGCCTGAAGTAAATATTAAAAATTAAATCCAGGAGAAAAAAAATATAAAATCGCCATTAAAAAAAGAATATGAAAACGAATAAAAATTGTCACATGATGAACATTTCGCAAACATAATGCATTTAAATACACACACACACACACACATATATATATATATATATATATATATATATATATGTATAAATAAATCATAACGAAAAAATCAAAAGAATTAAATAAAATAAAGACGCACTTTTTTGTAACGACGCGTTGAAAATAAGACGAGAGAACTTCATATTAATTATAAATGATAGCACGTTTTCAAAATATTCGTGTAGAAGAAAAAATTAGCAAGAACAACCGCGACCTTTATTGAACTCATAAAATATTCATAAACTCTTTATATATTTTGAAACTTTTGTTTGCTCAAAATGCATTATATTTCCAATGCTTAACGATTGCGAAGAATTTATTAAAAATTATATGTATGCGATAAATGTACATGAATGTATTGTTGGCGACTGTAGACAACAACTGAATAGAAATTCACGTATTTTTTCTCCAGTTATATGGTTCGACAAATTGTGATATACACGAAAAATAGGCTGTGAAAATGCTTAAGATACACTATTGTAGTGTAGTGAAAACCAAAACTTTATTTTTGCTGAAACACAAAATTACGATAATTTCAAAACATATTTCTGTTAGAGTATCTTTGAATACCTTTAATACACCTTTGATAATATAAACACAAGTATTTAAATAAATCTATTCCCAAGAGTAATCTCTCTAAAGACGGAGGTAACCAATCTTATTAAACTCGAAGATAAGTTTTACTACAGAAAAATCGTGTTCGAAGAATTTACATACATAAAGAGAACTAACACACTCGTTAACATCTTGTTTTGAATCGTAATCTTTGTTCTCGCCGACGAAAGCCAAAAGCTAGATAAGGCAAACTTCCCCTAACATGACAGATATGGATCTTCGTTATTTAATAAAGAAGATTTGCTTTCGACTTGTTCAAATATTTGTTAGAAACAACGCAGATTAACGAATATAGAATTCTAGAATAGTCGAATAATTTATTAATATTTAACAGCAAATAAACATCAAAAACTAAATGTTAAAAATAAAGTAAATTCTTAATAGATATTCAATGTAAACGAGCTTAAATGAAATTAACTATGGAGATCCAGATAGCATCATTAGGTAGAAATAAATATTCCTTTGAACTTAATGCAACTTTTGTATTTAAACTCGGCATTCCTTTAACATAAAGTAAAATCTATTGCAGGAACAAAATGTCTGTGCACTACCGCGAGTAGAGTGAACCACTACTGAAGGGTCCGCAATGATTTCATAATGCTTAAGCACCCTTATTTTCTCCATTCACCCTACAACTGATACTCCAAGTCTATAAGTAAATAACGGGGATACGACAGGAAAGAGTCTGACCTCGAGAACGATGAAAGCAGTTTTGATGAAAGAAAACTTTTTAAACTCTTAATTTTCAGTTTAGCTATTGGGCATGAGAATTAGGACTCTCATTGTAATTACTAATCATTTAAATAAGAATACCATTTTTTTAAATATTCTCGTCCACCTAATTTCTAAACAAGACAATTTAAAGAAAGCTGAATGATACATGGTTTAGAATTTAATTTGAGCTTAGATAATTATATAGCTTATGAATAGTTATATCATATTCTATATCTGTATTCAAAATTTCTAATATTAGTGAACCAGAATGGATCGACATGGGAAGAGAAGAAAAGTATAATTATTAAAACTGTCAAACGCCGAAAATAATTAGAGTAAACGATTTATTCCTATAATTTTAAAAGACCCTAAATAACCTTAATTTTTATTTTTAAATCTTGATGTCATTGAAATGCAAGACTTGTCCAATGAGTACACAATTAATTGAATGCAAGACTTGTCCAATGAGTACTCAATCATCATCAGACCCTGACCTAGTTGATAGTGAAATTATTTTGCAATGTAATAACTATATGTATCGAATATCTTGAGTTACGGTTGATTAACTACGATTTGTTAAGGAGTTCTATTTTTTATATTCAAAACACGGACCCTGATCTAATTAATGGTAAAGTTGTTTTGCAAAGTATCCACTATCAGTAGCAAATATAATAAATCACGATTGTTTTACTACCATCCGCTAAGGAGTTATATTGCTCATCTTTAGAACTCATCATCAAACCCTGACCTGATCGATGGTGTAGTTATTTTGCTAAGTAACTACTACCAGCAGCCAATATCTTGAATCAAGGTTGAATTAATACCATCCGAAAGTGAGATTCATTGTTTATCTCCAGAACGCATCATCAGGCTCTGACACGGTCGATATTATAGTAATTTTTTAAAATAAAAACTACCAGTAGCAAGTATTTGCTTATTACGCTTAATTTACTACCCTCTTTTAAGAAGTTCTATTGTTCCACCTCAAAACTCATCAGGCTTTAACCTGGTCGATGGAGTAATTATTTTGCAAAGTAATAAGTACTAGTAACAAATATCTTAAACCACGCTTGATCTGTTATAGAGTTCCATTTTTCATCTTTAAAACAAATCATCAGACCCAGACCTGGTCGATGATGAAGTTATTTTGTAAAGTATAAACTATGGGCAGCAAACATCATGAATTATGGTTGATTTAACACCATCCGTTAAGGATTTAAATTGTTCATCTTCAGAACTTGGACTGGTCGATGGTGAAGTTATTTTGCAAAATAACAACTATCATTAGCAAATATGACAAAATAATTATTAGTATTAAACTTTATAAAAATATAATAGAAACAAATTCAAGTGTATATAACACATATACTCACGAAATTCTATAGTCAGTCTATTCTTTCAAATACAAAAAATTACGCAAGCCAAGTATAGATTTTACTGAACGTTATTTTAGTCCGAAAAATAATCCGATTTGCCCTTAAATCCCGCATAAAGAAGTTTTACTTAAAAAAATCAAATCTGAATAAAAGAAAACAAATTGATCGAAATATTTTTTCAAAATGCATGTTCACCGACGTCTATAAATGATACCGTAAAAATCGAAAACTTCAAAACAGATGAAATGACTTTGGCGTCCCATTAAAAAGTTTAATATGTGAAACTCGTTAGGAATACAAATGAAAACCTAACGATCCTTCAATAAAGTTTGCTTCGAGTAGAATTTTTGCCTCGACGCCAAAGTTGTTGAATTATATTATTAAATGCAGCCCATGATAATAACATTATCACAGAGCTTTAGCTTAGGTTTCGCTCTGAATTTTTTATTACACGTAAGTGCCTTTTCAACACTTTTATCTACTAATTTACAGTCTGCAAGATGTCTGTGGCCCATTGAAATATATGTTGCTTCTAGCCAAGCTAGGTATAGGAAAAACTCTAAAATTAAGTGGATATTAATAAAAGCAATTTCATATCTTAAGAAGCTTAATTTTTTTATGGAAAATCTTCTTTAAGATAAAGATCTATTTAAATTAAATATTTAATAAAGTGTCTTTCATAGCTTTTTGCTTTATTTTTACGGGACAATATAATACATTAACAAACCCTGTTTTGTATTTGCTGTATAGTGGAAAATCAGAATCACATTGGAGTTTTATGTAGGTAAATTATACGATAGATATACACCAGCAAATAATTTTGCAGTATATCCTTCTCTTCTACTTTTGCAGTTGAATATTCAAAAATCTGAAATAAATTGCTATGATATCTTGAAAGTTCTCGCAAGGAAAATTCGCAATACAAGAGTCCCATGTACATTTAGGAACTTGTGAACATTTAAGGGCACATAGTATTACTATTAAACCATCAACAAATATTAACTTTTCAATAGTTACATATATTGCCTACTTTATCTTTAGCGAGCATAATATAAAGAAATTGTGGCTACATTTAGTTAACGCTCAGCTCATAGGACTTAAAACATATATTTAAAATATAAGATCCAGAATAATTAATACAGTTATCTTACCATCTTTGCCTAGACTTCTAGAAACACTATAATTCTTCAAAATTTTAAATTGGGTAGTTTGGGAAATAAGGAGGTAGGACACACATTTTTGTTTTTTTTTCCGTATAACTCTGATAAGTAAGACTTGCTCGTAAAATTATGAAAAAATATATTTATGAGGCCCTTATTATTTGGAATTTCATTATGTACTCTTTCCATATATATGGAATTTTAAAAAAACTTTTTGTTTTTTTTTTACTCTAACATTTACATATAAATATTTTTAATTATATCTATCGACATATGTGGATTAATATGTTTTCTTACTATGTAAAATTTGATGCATCTACGTCAAGGGAGTTTTGAGAAAAACGTCTATGACAGGCAGTCAGATACTTAAGTGGTTTCACAAGGGTTCCGTGTTTCCATTTGAGATACAGAACCATACAAATCGTGTGTAATTACTATTTTTAGTAAAATTCTAATATTATTTGTAAAAAATAAATAATGAAACAGGAAAATAATTTGTAAGTAGGATTAAACCATACGTTAGAACAATAAGCATTATTTAGTTATGTACTTTACAAAACATTTACATAATATATTTCAAATGTTCAGTTTCATGAAAATTTTACGCGTTTGAAATTTTTAAACCAAACTTTAAAAATATACAAAAATATTTTTCATGGTGTTACTCCACGTTATTCCACGCGAGTGAAAATGCGAATTACAATCAATCAATGCGTCTTATGAAACAAAGTACCCGCCGCTCCTGTCCGCGTCCGTGATTTTACTCAGATTTTCTTTAATAGTTAGATTGATTCACGCGTAAAGTATACATATATGAGTTATGGATATTATGTGAAAATGAGATTAAAGTTTCTTAAAATCATTCATCGTAAAGGTATCTTGGCATGCGCTGCATAAACTGTTAGAGATGCATGGATAGAAAGTGTGAAAATGTTTTTCTTCTCAAAAAGGTCTACAATAAAAGGCCGTGATAAAAGTATATTTTGTATAAAACTCGTTACAAACGTTCCGCTGTTTAATAAAAACGTAATCTCTTAATTAAATTTTCCTGAGCTAATGGTGCCAAATTCATTTAATTTTTAAAGAAGTTAATTTTATAACATTCTTTCTCAAAGTACATAAATCTAATTTTATCTTTATGTCATAGATTTCTACAGACTAGTTAAAAAGGTTACTAGTTTTTTAAGTTATCAAAATCATATGCCAAGATTTCCATCCATTGACACGGGACGCGGTCATACGTTTAAACACCATCCTTTTTTTAGAAGTTTTACCTATAATTCCCTATTTTAAAATGCACCAGGATCATAACACACGAATTCGAGATTCAATATTTTTAAAATGATGTGTGAAGAAGCAGTCCTTGTCTACCAAAAAATCCTTGTCTACCTGTTCACAACATCAGCGCCGGTCGTCTACATACTATTCTGTCCCAGGAAATATTCACAAAGGGGATATACAGGGCGTGTACCAATATGTTTTATATTTGGAACAAGCATATTTATATCCCTTGTTAAATATCGATATTATGTTTGGACCATTTTAGGACACCGTCTTATCCCGAAAAAAAACGAAACCGTAATAAGTTGACTCACGTGTCTGTCGGTCGCAACCGTTTTTCTTGGAAAGTGCTTGACGTCAGAATTTTAAAAATAGTCTAATAATAACCCTATTAACATGCACCTATCTTAACAGTTACCACTAAAAAAATATTATATAGATATTTTATAGATTGAAGAAAAAATAAAAAACTGAAAGATATTAAAAATACAATGATGTGTGCCATTCTTTGAAAGAGCTAGTAATAAAGATCTCAAGTTTCTTTTTTTTTATTTTAGATTATAAAAACATACAACAATTTGTGTCCCCAAAAAAAAAAATAACTACTGACTATTAATTTATGAAAAAAGTAACAAAGTTTTAGAAGCTCACCCAAAAGTGGAAAGAAAAATGTAATCATAGTTTTTTATATATTTACGATATTATATGTGCTCCGCCTACTTAATTTTGTTAGATCTTATTAAATATCTACTCTGCATATTAGTGATGACTTGTTGTAAATAATTTCACTTCGAACGAGGTTTGATACCTTAGTTGCGCAAGCCTCAATCGTACGAGTCAGGCTCGTTTATTATTTTGTGTTACAGTTTTATTATATTGTATTACTTTTTTTTTATAGCGGGTTTTATTATATTGTATTACAGTTTTTTTTAAGTGTTATGTAGAAGTTCTGACTATGCAGCAAAATACAACTTCGGTGCAAATTTTAAAACTGTCAAGCAAATAGTTCCAAAGCGTAGATTTCAAATCTATTCCTTCATACATAAATATGTGAAAGAAATAAAAAACCAAACGCCACAAATATTTTAAAACTCCTTCGACTGTCTAATGCTCCTAGATTCACAAATATATTATTTTTATATTCAGATATGATCATTTAGAGTCTTTGGGTGGTTTATATTCGATATTTTAATTTGCAATATATTTTTGTTTCTTAATTTTTTTCCAGGAATTTCTTAGAGAAATGGGATATTCAAATATGGTATCTCCGCTCAAACGAACATAAAATTTGTTGGTCACGTATATATATTAGGTATTCAGATGGTTGAACTCCGACCGACGATATCAAACCTAAAATACAACGATGCCCCCACTAAATCTGGAAGGCTATATATCTACATAAATCCCAAATAATTACCGAAACGTCGTATTACCTGAGAACTTCGGCGTAATAGATTTGCCTAGAGATACGTTGAATTCGTCCTCTTTCGCACCTTCGTCCTACATGCTTTCGATAAAACGGATTCCACATTTCCCAACCATTTCCCTTCATCGAGAATCGAAGTTGAGTTTATTTATACGATGCAAAGCGCAAACGTATGATCTATGGTTAAAACTTAATATGAATCTCTACTTTAAATAAAGGTGTATGAAACAATTATAAATTTAAGGCATAGTCGTTCGTGGGAAATTGTTAAATTAATTGTTAAGGGTTGAAAAATTATTTTATTCGTCATTTCACTATATTTCGGTTTTTAATTCGATAGATCCTTCAAATAATTCTTTAAATAACCCAAAAATTAATACTTAGCTCTTCTGTGACATTTAGAGAAGATTAATTAAAATTATGTCAAATACAAAATATGGTAAGCAACAAATTGTCTAGAAAATACGGCATGGAGACATATTTTTGATCATATAAACCTAAGTTTCTGAGAAAAAGGGTATATGTATTTTTACTTTTCAAATTTATTCTAACGAATTAAAAGTAAAGTGTTTTGAAAAAAATCGACGTATATGATATTAATGCATTTGATTTATAATAATTATACTGAAACTATAATACATATTTTTTTAATTAAACAACTAATATATTCATTATTTCAATTAAACAATTAATTTATTCATGAAATTTTGCAGATAAGCTCTATGTTAGCGTAAAAGGATAACCCTTAAAAATATTAAAAGTATTTAACTTTAATTTTAACCAACAGTGTTGCTAAAGTTTTTGATAATATTACAAATATGAAAAAATGAATTGTCATATTGAAAATTGAACAAAACAGCCAAAGTTTGCTAGTACAGATTTAATAAATTATTAATTTGATACACAGATGTATAATAAAAGACTCTATATTTTAATCTGTTTTATAAAATAGCTAAATAAAAAGTATACTTAAAAAGACAGACTTTATCTTGAATACGATAATATTCACCGCCAGGTAATCCAAGCCAGAGATAAATTTCTTTAAATCCGGGAATATCGCGCAATAGGTTATCTGGACAATTTGTTAACTGGATCTTCCTTCGCCCTGAAGACGCCTGCATCCATGGATGTATTGAAAAAGTCGATCCGTAAATTTATTTTGAGTTAGTAAACTAGGAAATTTTCAAATTTTAATCAGTTCGAATAGACGAAAAATACTGAAATTTAGATTTTTAATAAAATTTCATTTATTTTGAATTTTATTCTTTCAGAACTGTGATCATTTTTTGTTTACTTTGCGTGATACTCCGTTCATAAGTAATAATTTGCGTATAGCTTTAAACGTATATACATTACAGATATTCAGATACATAATTAATGTGCAGACAAATGTATGCCCTCATATGTAGCATGTAATATACATTTATATAAGTTTGTATGTGCATGTGTGATTAAATTTGAGATATACTCGTATAGTTGAATTTGTCCTGGTTTCTTTATTTCTTTTTAAGAAAATTTCTGTTTATACGGTTTTTTTTGTATATTTATACATTTTATTTAGAAATAAATAATTATTATTGTTACTATATACATAAAGAAGTAATATGCAAAACTGAAACTAAAGTTGAGTTTATACAATAATGTGATACGATCACATGTACTTTGGTTCAATGTGTTTACTTTTCTGTGCTGCGTGGATTATTTTTGCTTTTCTTAACATACATAAAATATTTTGTGAAATGTGAAAAAACTTTTAATTATGATATCGTAAAAAATAATACTTTTATTACACAATTTTCGTTATAGGTCTCATTCGTCATGTTATTATGAATAAGAAAACTGAAAAATGTATTTAAGGATCAATTTTTTTAAACACGTCATTTTTTCTATCTTTTTGTTATTTAGAACAAATGACTTAGTCACTTCTATGCTTTAAGGAAAGTTTGAACTTCATCGACCTAGGTATATTGAAAACATTCGTAGTATGATTTCCACTCGTATTTATCGGATTTAATCTTGCAAAACCTGCGAATATCGTATGTAAATATTTGTAAATTATCGAATCTAAAAAGCGTCTAAAATTAAATTATTCTTTATGCTTTAAATGTATTTAAAATTACAAAAAAACAACGTACGAAAATCAAGTCTTTTATCTGAACGTCTACTCCCTTTTGACGGACGCTGTAACGAAAGGATGTTATTATTTTAAATAAAGGGAAAAAGTCTATTTCAAGAAAAAGTGATTTCAAAACAGGAAAATAATTTTTTCCAGACACACGGTGTCCAACGCTTACGTTTACGTAACATACAGACGCCAATTAACATCCAAGAGGGGCTTACAAACAAAACTCTCGACGTTTCTTTCCCTCGAATTCTTAAAGTTTTGTGCTGAAATGGGCATAAACAAATATATGGCAAGTTTATAGGAGCTGGTAGGGAAATCCAAATGTTCTATTGTTATTTGTGCTGAATAAGCCTTCGTAACAGCTTAATTACGTGCCCGTTCGTTTGTGGTGGTATTGAACATGTTTTCGTAGATTTTGGTAGTAAACATTAAGGATTACGATGTTTGTCTATAAAAGTTATGGAAATTTCAGTGTGTGTATATATATATATATAAATATATATTTATATATATATATATATATATATATATAATATATATATATATATATATATATATATGTATGTATATATATATATATATATATATATACATATATGTATGTGTGTATCTATATATAAATAAACATTGTACAACTTTCAGATAAAATTAATAATGTCCATTGTAAATACATTAATATTTTGTTCAGAAAAATTATAGGTATTAAATATATCCAAAGATTTGCGACAGTATTTATCTGCCATCCGTGGATTACTAGTTAAAAAACAAAAGTGGTGAAGTGTAGGTGGTGTTTTGAGTCTGTACCAAGTTAATATCGCATACATTTTACACGTTTTCGATAGATAAAAATTGACCCTTTACACTTTGTAATTTGGTTGAGTAGTTTAAAAGAAATTAAAAGTAAACAAACATAGAAATAAGATCTTAACGTCGTTTGTAACAATATTTCTAATATTGTCGAATAGGAGGTAAATTTTTCAGAGATATGAAAATCTCAAACATATTTTACGGAGTCTAATCTTAGTAATTAATCAATATATAGTTTTACTTTATGACCCATTGTATTGCAGCCGCTCCACGAAGTAACTTGAAAGGCGTAAAATAGACGGAAATCGGGATGCCATTATCAAAAGTTTAATAAAGTGTAATGACGAATCCAGACCTTAATTTACACGGTTACTTTGTTTACATTTCATTTATGTGAAAATTATTTAACACAGGTGTAAGTTTTCAGTGAAAGTCAGCTCTTTATATATGTATATAAGTCGGGAATAAGTATATATATCTTTGCTTCAAGACATTTTTCTTAATAGGCCATAGGTTTTACAACTTTGAGAAGGACGAATTGACGAATCACAAATAAATATTTCTAAATTGAAATGTCGTAATATTAATGTTTCATACGATATGTATAAAAACAATTATGGTAAAACTTCACGAAAATTATAAATGGCATATTTAAGCAAAAGGTTATTTCTTTAAGATAATATTTCCTAATTGCTAATGGTAAATCAAATGCGTAAAAAATCAAAAAGAAAATAATAAGGGTGTAACTTTGTTTATCGCGAACAAGCCATAATTTTGTTAAAAGCTACGAAACTTTCACTTAAATGGAAAAAACTGAGAATAACGTAAATGTTAAATTAACGTGAATTATATTACTACTATTACTAAATTAAATTATACACTAATTTGTATTAATACGTAATTCGGAAAGGGTGTGTTCACGGTAAGTTATTACATAATTACAATACAAAAAGTAGTATATAAATCATTTTGTTTTAATGCAATATTGTTTAATAATATAATATATAAACCACCTCTATTTTTATTAACGTTTTTCGTCTTTTAACTTCATCCGTCATAGAAATCAGACGTTCTAAAATTTTAATAATTATTAGAACATCTATTTTCCATGACCATTAACGAACTTTGACAAGAAGGATATAAGACAAATGTTTACTTCTTAGCACGAATTTAATCACCAAAATATATTTTGTATTTCAAACTATATTAAATAAAAAATTTGCAGATGAACTATTAGTTTTCCAAATAAATTAAACTTTCCCTTCGTCAGAGGTTTGAGAAATTTTTAATTCAAAAATCGGTCTGAATATATAAAAATACTTTTTCTCAAATTAAATTTCGTCCTAAATCTGATTTTACCCTGGAATGAATTGATCTTTTTATAATGAAATCATTTTCTTTTTTAAGTTGAAATACTGTTTTAAGTTTTCCTTAGATGCGCAATATCAAATGATACCGCTTTTATCTAATAAAAACTTATTCTAACGCTTCTTTTTAATTGCAAAATTTTCTTCTGAAGTAGGTTTAAATACGTCGAAAGTTAATTGATAATTTTTTTTTCATATATGCACTCAAAAGTCATTCATTTTTCTTTCACTCCCAGTATTTGCCGTTAACTACATTTATAATACTAACCCTAAATCGATATTTTCATTAATTGTAATAGTAAACAAAACTAGAGTGATAGTTGTCCAGAAAGTTACCAAATTGATTTGATTCTGTAAAAATAAAAAGCGTCAATCATATTGTCTGTTTTTCCATATATACGCTATTAATTGACATTCATTTTATATCATAGATCGATCAGGATCAAGTGCATCATTATTGAAAAAAAAATTGTCAGAAGAAAATAAAAAATCTCTCGTAATTAGGCCCAACTTTAAGGAGATATCCATTTTAACTTTTGGCCCTGAATATAAAAACACTTGTCCACTGTAAAACTCACACTATCAGGGTTCCGTGAACACAAAGGCGCTTATAAACATTTAACATCGGCTATATTTAAAAATATGTCTACAAATTAAAAATATTGGGACTTTTCGTTTTACTTGTGCTGTGAAACTTTGCTTCTTGGCATGTTATGCAAGCATATAAGTTTTGATTTACTTGCGAGTACCTTGCGTTTACTTGCAAAAATATGCGGCAAGAATGGTCGTATTTTAGGGTTTTTTATTGCGTTAACTTAGAAGCGTTATTTCTCTACAGCTCCAAGGAACCGTAGATCTAATTATTTGATATTAATTTCAATTTGAAACCTCCACGGATTCCGAGAACTGGGGCCTTGACAGACAGAGAGATAGACTTGTGTATACATCTAAGTATGCATGGAACCTTGTCCAAATATAATCGTTTTTATGGTTGCCTATATTAAAAGGAAAACGAAACGAAACCCTAATGGAGTATTTTACTTGTACGTCTGTGGGTTCATATGCATTTCCATCATAGCCGTGTTTCCTTAGAAACGGTTTGAGCAGAAACTTGAAGTCACCTATAACATATATTGACTTAATACATGTAATTGTGCATGTTAAGCTTATAAATCGAGGTTATTATTAAACAATAAGTATGATAAACAAATTTTTCATGGGATAAATAAAGTGATAAAGGACTATTTTGGACTTTGAATGTTTCACACTTAGCACGTTTCACAGTATCAATTGGAAAATTAAGTTCTAAAGATATGTAGAAAATTAGTTTAAACTAGTTCAAGCAATACTGTTGAGAACATCCTCCATATCCAAAAAATCCGCATATTCTTCCCCTCTATGTTCAAAATCTCTAAAGTTATCGCTATAAAGTAAAAACAGAGTCACTAGAAGGTTAACGATAATTTACCGGAAAACTACAACAATGATTACGATACTCAACATTTTAGAGAAATTCACGGTATTTTTACGCCTGTAACAGATATACTAGGCAATATTGTTATAATATTAATATTATTGTATGTAAATATAATACTTTAATAGCAGTTAAATTTGCCAATGTGTATACGGAATACGAGTACATATAGAAATATATTTATTTATTTATTAATGTACTTTAATGTATATAGTTGGTACATACGGCAGGCTTATTGCTACCACAGCAATCTCTTAAAACCAACCAGAAATTTACGTCTGTGTAAAGGGAATGATAATTCTACTCGTGTTTAACATGTTACTTTATTTACTATTAATAATTGTGGTGGCTTTTGCTGATCACGTATTAGAAAGAACAATGCTACCAATAGCGAATAGATAAGCCAGTTTCCGGAAGTTAAATCAAATTGATTTAGAAAAAACTTAATTGAAAAAGTGATTTTGTTACTGACTTTTGATTTTTAGTTCTTCTTTAAATTTCCAATATCAATTGTATGAAAAATTTTACTTCTACTTGTGTACGTGGTGTCAAAAAAGGTCTAAAAAATTACCTCAAATTATTCGTTACACATAATTGGTAGTGAAACAATGTTGTTACGTAGATATATCTATAATATCAATCGTGAAATGAAATCATGCAAAACAAGGTTTTACAAAAGTTTATTTTCAATGAAATGAAAGAAAAGTTCAAAAGTTACGTTTTATAAAGTACACTTTTCCTTATGGTTTCATTCCAGCATTTAGAGTAATAGTAATTAAATAATTTGCATGAAATTTGTGATGGGCATAGTTTTATCAAACTCTTAGCAAGAATTTTAAGATGTCGCCAAGATTTCTAGCTGTTTTGTAAAGACTTGGATAAATTGAATATCACACCTATTTATTTCTAAACCCTGAAACTAAAAAATAATAATAAAATTCCCCATTAAGTAGAAAATCTTCTGAGTTTACATGTTCTTAGTACTTTCTTACTTACTGCCTTATGAGTCGAATTTAATATACTTATTATAAAATATATACACTGAATACCGTAAAAGGATTAACATAGAAAGAGAAAGAAGGAACTATAAGTTAACATAGAAACGCGAAGACTGCATTAGCACAGAAAATATTTTATACGTTGGTTATTGCGAACGAGAAAATGAGTAGGGAATACCTCGCTTTTGCGCTAGTATGAAATTGCGATATGAACGCTGTGTGTGCTTGAACCTAACTTAACCTAACCTAAACCTGATTTCAAATATAAATATTATTTTAAATATTCAATTTAACAATTTATCTCGTTTTATGTGCTTGGTTTTAGAAGATAATTAAATTTAAATTAGGACATCTAACCCTGTGCCACAGAATGATTGTAAGTGGCGCGTCAACTGTAAGTGGAGATTTTAAATAAGTATAAAATTTATTCCCTTTAAAACAGCTTCCTAAATCTCTGGCAGTTGTTATATATAAGCAAATTATTTTAATATATTGGAAAAATTATTTTGTCGTTAAAGTTACTCTTAATAACCCAAAGATATAAATTAGTATGTGTAAATTGTTAATACATAAGTTAATGCCATATATGTGAAAGTACGATAAAGGGGTAAAACATTATTTGATATGAATATTAAAAGCTATTAGTAAATTACTAAAATATTTATAATATTAATAGATTTTTGTATTATTATTTTAAACTTTTCTTTAATATGAAATAAATGAATTTCAATTTAAATAATTTGTAACTTTGTACAGTTTCAAAGATGCGACCATCAAGTGTAAAAAATGTTAAGTAATTTTTATGTATGTTCTTTGATATGTACAGCATGATATATGAAAATAAAAATATTGTATTATATTCAAAACATCAATAGGACAGAACGTAAGTTTATATATCTGATTCTGGCACATATATAATTAAAATATTAACAGTCTACAGAGTTAGGGCACGCCTATTATATGATACGCCTTTTTCTTTCTTAGCCTTTCTTTATTAGTCTTTGTATAAACTGTCTAAAAGTCTCATTTATATATTTACAAACGGGATATGTCGATTTAACTAAATGATAGTAATCAGTCAATAGTAATCAATGTTGTGAGCGTTAAATGTTCTTGGGAAGTCCGTATTATAAGAACCAATCCAATGTGTTGTCTAAAACTACTCAGGAAAGTTAGTAAAATCATATAATATTTTTTTAATACAAATTTTTGACAATTATACCACCCTTTTGGATTTTTAATTTAAAAATGACCTTATTCGATTCCTAAATCATTCTACAAGAGCAAAGTTTAAGTTTTAAGCTTGTGTTGATAGAACATTAAACTAGTCAGACATTAGAACATTACACTAACTATTACTCGCATACCAAGGTATATTTTATATATGTAGTTAAAAAAGATTGAAAGTAAACTTTAAAAGTTAACAATGAAAGAGTTATAACAAACCATGTGTATTATGTTACTGTGTTTTTAATGAAGGTAGGAATTATATATTTTTAATTAAAATATGTATTACCAGCTAAACACAGTATAAAATACATTCTTTGTCACTATGCACTATGAAAATTTCTACCATAGAAATGATATGAGTTACTGTAATTTCATAAAGGAATATTTAACTGTTACGACCTAACTTATTCGGAGAAATACTGATTAAATAAGAGACCATTTAAAAATTTCTGACATTGATATTATATATTTCAATATATTTAATCACAAAAATTATAATGAATTTGAATATATTTATTTCAATTTGAATATACGTAAATTAAGAGAATTCATTTGAATGTTGATTAGTTCCTTTCGTATTCGATCGTATTAAATCTAAGCAATAAACTAAATAGGCAAATAATGTCGTACTGTTATTTACACGCGATATGTGCATAACTTAAATTTAAGATCATTCCATTAAATTAAATGCATAACAAATACACTTAATTGAAGAAAATCTTTGACTAACTACTCGCCAATTGGCTGAGGCTGAGACTGAGTTCAGTAACAACCACAATACAATAGAGACGTATTTTTTAGGAAAAGTTTATAATCCTGTCAAAAACGGGTTTTTCATAGTAACTTGAAACATTATTGTAAAATTGAATTTTATCTGTGGACTAAAACTTTTTTCTTTCTTTCTTCTTTTCTCAATGTCTTATTGATATAATACGTATATAATTTTCGTATTTAGATATCGAATATTCATGATTGAAAAATACCAAAAATTGCAATACTAAAATCATTTAGTACTTTTGACGTAACAGACAAAGACATAGATCGATGATAACAATATTGAAAACGGTCAGATCTTAACCATAGCTTTTATATTTCCTTTATGTTTATTGACCACATCAATAAAAGAATAATAAACGAGAGTAAGAAGTGTAAACTATAAATGTTTTTTGAAAAAAATACTAAATAAATGAAAGGAAAAAATCTTTTTCTCTTTTTAATTCTGCTGTTTGTTTTTTTTTTACATGGACATTAAAAAACATTTCCTAACAAATATAATATAGAAGCAAGAACGCGTTGCTATCCAATTGAAAATTTGTTCTAATTTGACATGATGAAAGTTACTTAAAACTTGACGGTTAATGTGAATTTAATTAATTTTTTCTTTATAATGATGAACTAATTGGAACTCCTATGATTATGTTTTTGACGCGAAAGAAGTAAGCCTAATGCCTTATCTTCGACTTTTCCTAACAAATACGTCTCTATTGAATTGTGATTGTTACTGAACTCAGTCTCAGCCTCAGCCAATTGGCGAGTTGTTTAGTCAAAGATTTTCTTCAATTAAGTGTATTTGTTGTGCATTTAATTTAATGGAATGATCTTAAAGGCGAACTCCATTCCGAATGTTCTATCATGATTAGGGTTCACCATGTCTTAATTCTTGTATCACCTTGACCAATTTTGCGATTTAATGACACCACTTACTGGCCTGTCATATGGAATATACTGCTTGTAGCGGTTTTTGTATCGTCATCTAGACGACACTTATGAAGCAGAAGAGTCCGCACTTGATATTGAATAAGTTCATTTCTTTGATGTATTGCAATATTTTGTTTACACTTGAAGACTTTGCTTTAATTGCTGTCAATCGAATAAAGTTCCTCCTATTTATATTTTATAATAAACTGTTTAGATACTTTTGACAACCGTAAAGAAGTCGTGCCTAAAAAATGATTATTCAAACCAATACATATTTATATATTAATTATTTTTTTAATTGATTGGTATAATTTATAAATAGCGGATTATTTAAAAGTTTTTAGAAAAATTCTGTTTCTTCCTACGTTTATGTTTATGTATCATTTCAAATTTGTATATTTTATTCTTATCATATAATTGTAGCATAAGTAATTTTCCTAGAATTTTTGGTGTTAAATAGCTTAGTTTTAACGCGGGGCATAAACCATCACACTGTGATATGAAAAAGTTGAGTTTGAGCTTAAAAACCTTCGAAAAACAATACATTTCTGAATCAATTTAATAGTAATGACGCGTCTATGATATATGAAACTTGTGGCAGTCTACTTAATTATAATTTGGCATTTAATTGTTTAACACTGAGTTTGTAATTTAACGAAACGGTAACCATCGGCTAATTTTTCTTCTTTGTATAGACATAATAGGGTTTTATATTTGTTTTTCTTCTAAAATATTGATGTCTTTTTTTAGCTCCTTAAGGAAATGTATTCGCATATTTGAGAAAAACTTGATGAAATAATTATTTCGGATGTTGTTTCAGCCCTATTTCAAATTAACAGGCATATTACATTATATTTTCCATATAAACCTTGACAAATATTTTCATACTCTTAGAGATCGAATTTCAAAATTTTTTTTCTTAATTTATCTTTGTGTGCTTAAAGTAATCTACTGTTCAAATTTTACAAATCATTTTATATTTCTTCTTTCGTCGTAAAAATAATTTTCGCAGTCCAAGTTAGATACATTGAAAATCAGAGACAAAACTAAGCGTAAAAACTTGCCAAGTGCAACTCCTGCACGCACATTTAGGGTTGCATATATATTTAAGTGAATGTATCAAGGACAATGACATGTAGATCATTGTTATAGTTAAACTACAATCTTTATGTAGGCTTCTAAAAACCTTGTCTGTTCATAATTTCAAATTTAGAAGTTTTGGAAAAGAGAAGAGGGGACATATTTTTGTTGCGTATTTTTATACGAATAAATTATATTAATTACGAGGCTCTCTAACGCCCGTCAAACAATGTCTCTCACTATAAGGATTATTAAAAATAATTTTTTATATTCCTTATAGTGAGAGAGAGTTTGATATAAGTATTTTGAGTACTAGCTACTGAAATATATACGGTTTCTGCGAGAAATAGTTGTATTAGACGGATACGTGAGAAATTTTAGAAGGTTTTGTGTTAGATTCTGAAATACGGAAAATTAAAAATCAGTATTTAAAGAATTTTTAGATATAGTGAATATTTAGTTAGATCCAAAAATAAAAAAAATAAATTAAATAATTATATGCATTCAGCTATCAACAGTATATTTGAAAGTGTCGCAAGTTTGGGTCAATGTAGTGGGATGGCATTTTGGATCAAATCTCTATATACATGTCTTAATTCCACTGCCGAAAAAAATTTGCAAAATTTTTCACGTTTCGTCTTTTAGTGAAGTTGAATTAAATTTTACCTTATATAATTTTATCTGCGTTCTTCTAACTACTATCACCTAGTACCCGGCACTGTTCGGATTGTTTAAGATCAGTGTTAATAATTCAAATTAATGAATCAGTTTATTGGTGTAAGGATTATATTTTATTCTGGCGATAAAAATGTTTATATTAATAAAGTCCTTTTAAAGTGGTTATACGATTTTATAAAGAAATTGTTATTTATTTTGGAGTCTGTAAAGATCTGCCACATTCATAAAACTAATTTAATACGTCTGGATAAATATAACGATACTTATTTGTTTCCCGTTTCGTAAAAGAACGTAGTAGACATTTTCAAAATAACTGCAGCACCACAAGAATGTGGCACAGGTACGCTCGTATAGCTGCGGCTTTGGAAGGCATGAAATAAGAAAAGGGCTTATCCATGTTTTCGTGAAAAAACTATTTCCTACGGAGAAGACATTATTTCCAACTAGAATTTAAATACCAATACAGACAAAAAATATCTTAGCTGTCTAATCCCTCCCATCGAGTCACTACTTCCCTGATCATGTTCAGCTTTTCAACTTGTAAGTTTATATGGATCAATCTTTTTAATATTGTATACCTCGATAAGAAAAAATTAACCCTTGCGAAGTCTGTCACGTGTCTGTCCGTAACAGTTGTTTTCCTTGAACCGCTTGACTTAAACACTTTAAATTTAATATAGTAAAATAAAGAATATTAACCGATCCATATTTCAATAGCTGCACCCTAGGTATTTACATAGAAATTTTAAATCCAGTACCAAAAAAAATTATGTGAGCGTGTGCTAATCCAGTAACAAAAAAATTTATTGTTCCATGTACGATGTGGCTAGTCATAAAAGTAGCTCAAAAACATTTTTTTTCAGAACTCAAGGTAACATGTCTTTAAAGATATATTGAAAATATACAAAACAAAAAAATTTTCTGTCTGTTTCCAAGGCTAATGTACCTTAAATTTTGAAAAGACAAGGTTTTTGTAAGCCTACTCGAAGTAATGGGAAAATTATAACAATGTATGTATATCTATGTGTGTATATATATATATATACATACATTTATATATATATATATATATATATGTGTGTGTGTGCGTGTGTGTGGTTTGTGTGACTATCCTTGACGCTTAGACTCGTAGTCGATAGGTTTTTTATTCATTATGTTGATGTCTTAAATCTTTTAATCAACGGAAAAAGACAGTTTCTTTTTTCTTTGTTATCTTTAATTCAACCCAATACCACGTACTCTTTGGAAAAAATGAGAGACCAAGGTGTAAATCAATGTTTACTAGTTTCAAAGATCAATATATATAAATAGATAATCGGACAAACATTTTTTTATTCAAAATAATATATATAAAAACATTCTATGAGAAGTATATTATGTGACACCAATTAATGTCCTCTTGTTTAATAGTTTAAAATTTTCATTTCAGCAGTTATTTTTATTTAGAAGAATTCGCAATATTTTTCGATAAAATAATATTTCATTTGAATAAATATATAACCTTTACAACACAATGACTTAAATACTATGCTTGCGTAGTACATTCGGTTTTCACTATGCGCAGACAGCCTAGTTATAATTTACAAATATTTATTAGTTATGTTTATCACAAATATTTTACAAATTTTACTTCGTAAAGTGATAAAAGGAATATCCATAAACTCCTTTATGATATCATAATAAGCCAGTGTATAATCTTAAACGATAATGAAGATTTAACTTTGACTTAATGACACGTTATGTTACACCAGCTCCATGAAATAATATGGTATGTGGAAGCAGGCGGGAATTGGGATACCATTATTAATAGTTTCATAAATTTTAATTACGAGTCTAGACCTTAATTAACGTTACGCTCGTGGGTGGATTCATTTGTATGAAAGTAATTTAATTTTACCCCCGCGTGAATTGAATGAAAGTGCGTGCGCATTACGTCAGGATTCAATGCAAACACGTTCCTTGTATTGTTATTTAATATGTTTCTGGTTATCTAATTTCCAAATATGGCGTTTTGATTAATTGCGTAAGAACTTTTTTGGGAAAATAATTATTTAGCAAAATATTTAAAAGTCAATGAAATGTGAATATAAAATTTTAAATTCATACAAAAGATTTTGAAATGCTACAAGGGGATAAGTCTTATTATATTTATGTTATCACGAATAGTAGTTTTGTTACAACTTTAGAAGTAATGTGACATATTGTAAGTCACAGATCTTGATGTAATTTTTTGGGATGATGTTCTTCCATTTGCCTAATGTGTTTCTTATGACACGCTAGCCGTAATTATTAGATAAAAAGAGGAATAAAATATATGTAGTTAATATAAATAAAGTAGTTGATAGTATTAATAATAAAATATATGTAGTTATAATAATATTTAAATACCTTTTTAACAACGTAATTTACTCAAAGCATGTTTCATCAAAATTGTGCGGGTTTACGATCAATGCTTTTTGAAGTTTGCAACCGCTGTTTTGCCAAGTGTTTTCAAAATGCTTTCAAAAAACAAATAAAGAAAAAAAATTATTGGTATATGAAACTGTCATTTCTTTTAAATTCCTTTCTTTACGTTTCCAAATTCACTTGTTTAAACCAGAAATTAACCCAGAAATTAAAATGTTATGTAAATGCGTTCTTTTTAATATCGCCCTCACAAGACATGAGTTTCCAAAGTGTTTTACAATGCGTATCTCCTTCTTTAATATTTAACCTCGTATATGGGCTGGACAAAGGAATTGCTTTCTTTTACAGACACCATCAAGTGGAGTCTCATGAAGAAATTTTATAAACGCATTTGCAAATTTTCAGTTAGTAACACTATTATTCATGCGGCGTCTCCGTCACTAGACACAAATTTCCAAAGTGTTGCTATAAAATACTTGGATCCCTCAAACGTTTATACTCTTATATGAGCCTTGAATACGGAACACTTATAGCATTTTACTCATACTTCACAGGCTTTAATCATTACAATAAAATTAATAAAAACCTGTCAAGTTTGAGTTTTAAAGTGCCTAAAAATAATTTAAATTACTAAATAAACAAAAACAGATAGACATAATCAATTACAATTCTATTACATGTTATGTTAAAGTACATTTATGTCTAATAATATATAATGTCCTAAATAATAAAGGTTTCTAAATACAAAATTTTTTTTCATTGAAAATTTAGTCAATATATTTGCTTACTTTTTCTTTATTTGATTATTTCTTAGAGTCCGTGCCCAACTCATAAGTTTTACCGAATTTCTTTGCACGTAAAATAATCATAAGGATAAATGGTAACGAATGTAGTGCACACTATAATAGATAAGAGAGAAAACACACAGCAATTCGAATGACCAGTTGTGTACTTCCAAGCCACTCTATAACTCCAGTTCCGAGGTGGTCAATGCAGCAGAAAAAGTTTGAAAGTTTGGACGCAGATTACTTTAAAAATGTGAATACACAAAGGAAGATAAACCAAGCAGGATTTTAGTGTACACTCAAAGCAATTGAAATAAACTACGATAGTATCCTCTCTTGTAACAGCTCGGAGCATAACGGAGCATAACTCGGAGCATCGGAGCGTTACTAAACTCAATATCGAGAGGTTATCGACGTAATGATTTAATATTATAAGTATATTTATGATCAAATGCTATCGAAGTTGAAATGAACGTAAATCTGTCAGTCAAATTTATGCCATTCAAATACAAAACCACCAAAAACAACAGAATGATTTATAAATCAACTCAGTTCAATTCCAAACCTGTCAATAAGTGATTAATTACAAAAGAATCCACAATCAATATGAATTCGGTACACTATAGGTGTTTGTATTCACCGACAATAATAGCCCGCCTCGTTATTATACTTCATAATCACGTAAAAATGTTTGCACATCCAGCTTAACCATGTAATGATTAAAGAATTTTCCGTGATGAAATACTTGACGGTCATCTTAAATAATATTTCACGAGACATAGTATGCGTTATTAAGACGCAGTTAGGTTTGGTTGTTTAATTTACCTTAGTTACGTCTTCTCTCCGCCTTGTTTAATTTATATTAGTTCTTTTGTTATTACTTTCAAGTTACAATTAACAGCGTTACGATATAGAAGTTTACATATAGAACTATTACTTTGACGTCGATATGAATGAATAAAAAATTTGATTCTAGATCTCTGATTTCGTTCACTCGCTTATTTCTGACGAATAAATTGATACGTAATATATTCATCATTTTTATGAAAAGTCGGATTCTTTGTCCTGATACTTTGAAAAAAACTATTTCTACGGAATTCTTAAGACCAACATGAAACTATGTGCACTTTATTTCCATACACGGATGTAGCATACTAATCTACGAATTCTCGCAGGTCCGACAGGGCAGTAGAAGAAACCACTTAAAACTGGAGAAGAACGAATAACACGTTCACTTTAATAATACAAAGTAATAATCAGAATCAATTTTTAAAGCAATAAAACTTATTTTTAAAATAATTTTAAATTTAATTGTAATTTTATTTGGAAAATAATTAAAACAAAAGTAAATAGAATGAAATAAAATAATTAAAGGAAAAGTCATTAAAATTTTTATTTCATTTAAAAATTGATTATAAATGTAATATATTTAAAGGAAAATTAAAAAGGTTAAAGTCATTAAATTTAAAGTAAAATATTAAAAAAATGAAATGAAATTCCCATGTTTAGAGTAATTTAATTTAATTTAATATTATTTTGTTGTTATTTGTTTTTTTTTTCATTTCATATAGAAAAAAGTAATTCTTAAAGTAATTAAATTTCCTTTTAAATTTAATTTTGAAATCTAAGCTACTCGACCAAATAATGTTATGACAGATAATTTTTATATCAAAAAAGTTTTCCTACAATTTATTATCAAAAGCATTTAACATTACCCACATAAATCACACCCGACAGAATAAAATTTATTTTCAATGTACCTTTTAATCATGTTTTATTAATTTGTGAATTAAACTTAACATAGAGATATATGTCGTCGCGGGCTTTTTACATGCCTTCTTAAGCTCTACAACTATTCGATATAAAGCATTCATATATCTCATATCGTTAAGGCAGCGTTCATAAGAAACACATTAGCTCGACTGTTTTTTCGTTGACTTACGTTGCAAAATTAGTCTCGACGAAAAATGATTTTATTTTAACGGTATAATATATCCTGAAGGTCCCTTCGAAATATTGTTGAAATAATTTTTGGAAATCGTGTGATTAGTTTCGGTGATTACCTCCTACAACCAAACTTATAAACTTTACCTTCGTATGATATTACTGTAGATTTCAAAAGAAGTTATTACAATTGTGTAAAATACGCATCGTTCAATACCGGGTACTGACCATAAGCTTATTATATTACAAAATTATATAAGGACTTCTTTCTAATGAGATTTTTCTTTTTTCCATCGTAAAATAATATTCATAACATTAAGCGACGACAAAGTTCTAAAAAATATAGCACCATATTAATGTGGAATATAATACCTTGCGCTGTTGAAAATTTCGCTTTTGTCTTATAACACGTTATGGCATAACTGCTCCGTGGAGTGATGGTAAAAGCGGGAGGTGGGCGGAATCGGGAAGCCTTTATTAATAGTTTAACAAATTTTAATGACGCGTCTACGTCTTAATTAAACCGTCGGCGTTGCGTGAATTTCATTGGCATGAAAATAATTTAGCATTAGTAGAAGTTTTGAGCAAACCTCGCCTAGTTACCTGTGTATGTAGATGTAGCGTGGAATGAATGTGGAAATCGCAGGAAGAGTTATTTCACAAATGTTTGACATAATTGTTTTTGGAGAAGATAGTTTGATAAGATATGAAATAAATGAAGAAAAACATTTTTTTTTCTGTAATTTGTTTCAATAATTTTTCATCAAAAATGATCTTGAATATAGTTTGTTTCAGTCTCTTCCTTAGATTTATTATTTTATGGTTCATTTTCTAGTAGTAATCTCAGAAATTTAATTACATATTTTGTGTTTTATTTAAATACAGAACTGTACTATAAAAAAAAACTCATAAAGAAGAAATCAATAATCAATTAACTTTTTTGTAGATTTAATAATCGCGTGTGCGATAAATCTAAAATGTGTTTTACATGTCCACTAGCTTTTGGTTAAAGCTTCGCGCGCATAGTATTTAATTAGATCCTCACCCCTCCCTCCTAACCTCGTGCACATGTGCCAACGCTCCATCCACCACAATTCCCCCATTGCCCGAAATACGCAAAAAATTATTACTTTTCCTAATTACTCATCGACGAATGGTAAGTATATATTAATTATCAATATGAAAACAATTTAACATTAGTCAGGTCTATGGAACTTTTGTATCTAAATAAATATACTTACCCAATATTACTTAAAGGTTCATGATTTTTTTTAATATAATGTGTGGCAGTACTGCTTTATTTATCATTAAATGGCTAATTGTATTTTATTTATTGACAATAGATATTTATCGTCAAGAACTTTTCCCACACATCTGGTAGCGAATTCGTTTTCTCGCTTTTCCTAAATTGTGTAATATTCATTTTTATTTTAATGTCTAATTCTTAGTATAAGTAACAGAGGGTTTATTATTGTCGATATAGTTAAATATATATTTTTATTAAGTTTGTAATAGTAGCAAACAAATTGTGGAAAACATTTCTGAATAAGAAAATGAATATAATATGTTAAAGAATTTGCAACTTGAAAAGTCGAAGTACTACCTTAATTTCTGAAGATTATCGAAAACTATGGTTATAATTCACCTAATAAAAGTTATAATTACAGTAAGTCTAATATCAATGTGAAACATGAAATATCAGAAATATCCGGATGTTGGATAGAGGTTTTAATACAAGGTGACTTCATTATTACTAAACAAGAAATATCCACAAAATCCAGTATGTAGCCTAATTGTTGAAACAAATGAACCGATAAATAGACAAAATTTCATTATTGGTATTTAATATGTATATATATATATATATATATATATATATATATATATATATATATATATATATATATATATTTATATATATACACACATGTAGTATAAATCTTTTAATTTAGAAAATATTATTTATTGTTTAAGCGTGAAAGGAGGTCAAACAAACAAAGAGATCAGACTTTTTGTTGTCGGCGTTGGCAGGACGAGTATACAAAAACCAATTTATATTCCATAAGCAATGAAAAGGTTAATATTAAAAAAAAATTATTTAATTTTTTTTCTTAAAGAAATTACATTGTTATAATACTCTCTGTCTACATACAGGTATATACGGCAAGTTTTCGATAATAATTTATTCTGTTCTCGTATTTAGTATTGCTTTAGTTTAAAATATTTGTTTATTATTTTAATGCAAAATTGGAAACTTGCAAGATATATATATAGAAAAATCACATTTAAATTATATCTGATCACAAAAGAAAACACGAATTTTCAAAGCCTGTGTTACAATAAAATTCAAAGGTTGTAATGAATATTATCTAATTATCTTCAATAACGTTACATTTTACTGTTTTATTTACCTTTACAAAAAAAAACCCTTTCTGACCTCTTCCTTGCTTTAAAAATTAATGACACATTTGACACTATAAATTTAAATTAATTTTAGGGAGATACATGGTTTATATGGAGTTATTTGCAAATATTGCTAAAAACTAGCTGTGCCTACGACTTTGTTCACGTGAAATTCGGAATGAGGAAAGTTATGGGAATGTTTTCTCTCTCTTATAGGTTGCTCTTGGATGTAGACTATTACCATACCAAATTTCATTAAAGTCCTTCCAGTGGATTTTGCTTGATTGATACAAATTAAGACACAGACAAAAATTGGAAAAAAAAATTCTAGCTTCTATTATCATTATATACGCTGAATCAATTACTCTTTTAAAAAAATGTTCTATGTAGATAATTCACTCTGTTACAATTTTATTAAAAATATAGATAATTATTATTTGGAAGGTTAACTATTTAGAAAATTTATCGATTCTGTTTTCTAACAAAAAGCAGTGGTTTCCAAAGTTAATTATATTAAAACTCTTCGGGCGGTGCGCACACACACATGCACGCAAATTTTCTACTGACAAAATATTGTTCTTTTCTTTAGTATTCGAAATCCTTTTTGCACTACTTAACATTCTGGAAAATGATTTTAATAACCTACCATATAGTAAATATTTTTCTCAATATTTAAATACACGACTTATGTGTAAGCTCATGATTTTTTCTTGTATAGGCTTTGTCAAAAAGTGTATGCGTTGGCTATATTTAATCACTAAATGACTCATACCTATGAACATTTTATACTTACATTTTCAGTTTTAAGATTAGAAGTTTTTGAATTATCGATGTGACAGACACATACTAATTCTTTTTGCTTCTAAGGTGTCCTGTTTTTCCGACACCATACTCATCAGTCGATTTCCAAAAATCGAAGCCAAGAAAAATTAATACTTGAAAAATTATGAGTGAAAACAAGTCCTTACAAGGTCACAATGTTCAATTTCGTATAGTTACTGAACATATAACTCTTTTTTCAATAAATATTAAAAAATATGTATGAGTACGATTCTAAACCGAAGGTAACATCATCAATCTTTTTTAAAATTCTCGAACTGTGATTTTATCATATTTATTCCCCACAATTCGGCATTTTTTTATTATTATCAGGATAAGCGTACTAACGTAACAAAAAAAGGAGGAGGAAGCTGGAGGAGGATCGAGTACAAAAATAGGTAAATAACGGGTAAAATATAATGTATTTTAATTTCCAGTTCAATTTCTATTAGGAAAATTGGAATGAAATTCAATTGAAGTACGAGAATAATGTTCCGAAATATTGACCGATCATAACTAGCAAAAAATGGCGGCAAGTCCTGAAGTTATTTATTTGAATGTTGTTGTAGTATACAATAAAGGTTATGTTCGGTTTTTGTACAAAACAATTACTGCTTATAATTATTGACTTTTGTTATTTCTCTACTCGTACTTTCAATTTATGTGCAAATAACAAACGGGTACCTGTGTGGGAAGCATGAATAATCTGGTTATCAATGTCTAAATATACTTTATTAGACCAAATATATTTAATTGGCATTCATTGATTGAAAACAATATTTGTGGAAACATAATACCAAACTGGTTTACGTGACCAAACCCCATCAGGTTATTTATTAATATTATAGCACACAGTCTCGTGTATTTTAACATTGTTCGTACGCAACGCACGCACGTCCGCACAGAGTTGACTATTTGCGAAGTAAAAGAAGTGGTGTCCGAATAAAACGAATTAGGTTTCACGAGCAGAACGAAACATAACTGATTATGTCTCCTGCTTTTAATTATTTGTTCATTTATTTTTGTTCTCGGAGTGTTCGATGACTTTTTCTTGCATTTTTACATTGGTGCAGCAACTATTATAAGAGTATTTTACTAAACTTCTAGATATCTATCAAAATTTAATATATGAATACTGGAGTTTTAAATATTATGTATCTATTCAGTTCGATTGAGCCATTTCGTTCCTACTTTTAGCGCAGCAAGTTATTTGATGAATAAATAATAAAATTGTGGAAATAAATAAAAATCAGCAAACATTTTTGTCAGGCTGCTTGAAAAACAAAGTTCATAACAAGTAACTGTTATTTAGAAAATCAACTATTACTTAGATTTACCTATAGTTCGTAATATACAATCGGTACCAAGTCGACGTTGAGTTCCAAGTCAACTTCGACTTAACGAGTTTATCGACTTTCTCTTTCACTCTTTCTTACGTACAAACAAACCCAAATACCTTCAAATAAGCTCTACGTGGGAACTACTCCAAAAATGTGTGGCAGTAGCAGTATATTACAAACTTATTTACGTTAATAAATAATAATGTACGGATAAGATGACAACTTAATTCTTATTCAACGTTTATTTAAAATCGTTGACTTACTAAAGTACTCATAAAGACATGTGAAGCAATTCAATGTCGAGTTAGAATTCGGTGCTAAATTGCTCAAAATTGGTATTGTATTCTTATCTTTATGTCTTAAGTATTTCTTTTTGATACCTCTGTAGCCATTTATTAGATCCGCATTGTACTTACATGAGATAAGTCCTAAATCGTATACTTCGAAACGAGAAAGAATAATGAAAGTCGATCATCGCGTTTACCACTTACGGCTGTATGATGCCAAGCACGAGTAAAAGTCTCATTACGAGGTTTCCATAAACAATTAGGCCATTATCAACATAATATTTCTATTAATCTACTCACAAATATTAATTGTTTGCAACGTGAATATATTGCCTACAATACCATTCGCAGGCGTAAAAAAGCGAATATTTAAAAACTTTTGACATCTAGAATCATGCTGTAATTTTCCAACAATTTTTGCGCGGACTTCACGATAACTAGTTTTTTCATAATTTTAATTTGAGTAGTAAGTTTGCGTATAGAAGAGAGAGGGGAACATATTTTTTCGCATATTTCTCAATATAGCTCTGAACATATAATACCCAAAATTATGAATAGTGCGATCGTTTTAACTAACCCTTTCAAACGACACCGCGTACTAAGTATGGAATTATAAATTTTTTTTCGACTATTTAATTTGACCACCCTAAAATTTTTAAACTAATATTTCTAAAAAGCCTGAATTTCATTAGGAGCAATCACTCGTACGACTTCCCGACGAAAAATGTCGTTTGCGAATTAGTATCGACGACAGGTTTCGATACTAATTTGAAGACGAGGTCTTTTTTGTAATAGGAAATTCGTCGGAAAGTCGACACTTGAGTGACAACTTAGCGTGCTCTACTTTAAATTTCCACGTCAAGCGGGTCTGAGGAAAACGACTGTGATGAACAAATACATAGACAAGTGAATTATGTTATTAGGATTTCGGTTTTACTTTTAAGATACGGGACCCTAAAAATATGTATACACGGCGAGTTAAAATCCTCCTCCGATATTGAATTCGGTTAAAAAGTATCTTTACGTTTATACCACATTCATCATCCGGTAGTTTGCGTGGAGAGGGGTATAAAATTCTGCCCAATGGTTATTATTAGATATTTATGTGAATCAACCTAATATTACTTAGTGTATTCTATGTATGAAATTGCAAACATAGTTAAAAATGATTCACTTCACAAATTATACGACTTGAAATGCATAGTGATACAAAGCCATTTTTGATCAAAAAATAACATATGGATGGAATGAGAATAAATTTCACTGGCTCGAAAAGTGTCGCATTAAAATGTTGAAAAATAGCAACCTACATGATCCGTAATGTCCCGAGATTCATAAACACAGGCACAGACTAAGATTAACTGTTTTTTTTAAGTTAATAATATTTATAATTCAACCAAATTAACTTATTAAATTTTGTTAATATTTAACATTGTACTCTTGGTTATTACCTAACCAGGAAGTGTAATACGTTTAGAATTCTTTAATTGAAATTATTAATGTCTGCATAAACTCAATTAATTCATTTCGTTGTGACATAGTCGCCGTATGTTTGTATACGTTTATATAAACTAACTTTATATATAAAGCATCGATTTAATTCGCGTATAAATCATTGGGCAATAAGAATTATAATTAATTAACTGAATACGTTACTTATTAATAAATATTTTTATAACCTGTGTATGAAACATTATAACTGCTTCGTTTAATACGGCAGTTGAGAATTACTACAATAAATCAAAGCGCGTTATGTGACAATATTATTTGAAACGATATAATTGAACAAAAAATTTTGGACCGATGACAGCAGGAAAAATTTAAAAGTTAACTCTGGTGGGATATTAGCAAAGATCTTTGCTAATATCCCACCTGAAGATGTTGTAATACAACGAAACCTAGGTCGTGGTAAAGAAATTAAAGATAGTAGAAATAATACTACATCACGTAGTTTCATTTAATTGCGAATAATGAATTTCTACAAAATTAACGCCAAATATATTCACTAATTACAAACAATATTATTGGAGTCATTTTAATCTGAATTGCATATAAAAGTCAACCTTCCCATGGAATAGTAATAATTGATCTATTTTTCATAAAATATTTTTCTTAATAAATAAATAAGTTAGAAAGCAGTAGAAAAAAAATAATGATATTCAATAATCGAGGTTATCAAGAACTAAAATAAATTGTTCATTTATTGCAGATCGACATATCATAGCCTGTTAAACCATCATATGAAATTAGAAAAAAAAATGAATTAATTGTTTTCCCCATTTCAGCCTGTCCAACCCCAAAATGCATTTTCCGTTTGTAATATATTCGTTTATTATCCGCTCCTGTTATTATAATGCTGAGGCCAGTTAAGGTTCTTTAACGTTAGTGTGAACTGTCTTGATTTCATTGAATTGGACAGAAGTAAATATTTGTACAATAAAACTCCATTACCTGCATCTAAATATTCAACCATGAAGGAGTGTTATTAAAGTTTCGTCGAAAACTGATCGCACCAAAAAATGATAATCACAATTAATAAATCCGTGCCCTTCAAATGCCGTTCAAATTTAAAAGAATTATTCTAACATTTTTAAAGCATCATTAAACACATTGAACACATCGCTAACACTTGCACATTAATCACAAAGATAGCACCCAAACTATAGTATAAAACAAATATTCAATTGTATAGATAGCTTAACCGCAAAATGATTAATGAATTTTTCGTAACGGCAGACTTAGCAATTACCTTAAATAATAATTTACGGGATACGATATGAACTGTATAGACACGATTTTGAAGTCGCATCTTGATTCGCATTAGTTCCGTTGTTAACTAATCTAATTATATCTTAGAATATAATGATTTATATACGGTATTATGTACACTGTCGAAAATGTATTTTAGGGTTATTTGTTAGAAAATTAAATAAATGATTATACTGTGTCGTCATATCGCAAACCTTTCTTCAATTAAAACTAATTCGATGGACGACCAATCCTTCGATTGCCGCTTATTTGTAATTAACATCAAAACATTTTCTCGTGTCACTGAAATTAATATAAGACTCTATTAGAAATAGGAAAGAAATTTAAATGTTATGAATTAATATAAAAAATACCTCATTTTTACGCTGAATGATGTCAAGGTATAATTAAAAACCAAATCAGCGTATACCAATATTGCGACTCTGATATAATGGATTAAATATTTTTATATCGTAGGTATGTGTGAGTGATACAAGCAAAGATACTCTTACTTATAGATCAATTTAATATTAAGCAATAATATGATGCCAAACTGGTTTTCACAACCAAACTTTTCGCATTATATATAAATACTATAGTTTACTATCGGGTACATTCTGCCTGTGTAGTGTAGTTGTTCATATGCAGCGCACGTTTATCCAGACAGAGGCGATTATTGTTTGCGAAACACAATCATATATTTCCCGAGTAAAACGAATTAGCCAGCATTCACGAGAGTATCAAAATAAACGTAAAACATTTTTTGTGTTTATATTTATTATTATTCAAGCAATATTCGATAGTATTCTCTTAGTTCTCGGAGTACGGTATAGCTTTAATCGAATGCGAGTATTTTATAATCACTGGGAGTCATATTCTAAAAGTGTAGATACCAAAGTTATTTTTCTAGGGAAATCAATGTAAATACTAAGTTTTCCATTTACTTGAGTCAATTATTCCTTACTTTTAGTGGGTTTAGTATTTATTTTTTTATTATACGTAAAATTAATTTGCTAGAAAAATGTTCTATTTTGATAGTATATTAAATAATATATTGGGGAAATAATATATTCCGACTAAAATCTCCTTGCCGGTTAAAAACTACTAAAAGCAAAACATTTGTTCCATATTTTATCTTAAAGGTATCCTTAACGAGCTAACCTAATTAAAAAATTAAACTTTTAGTAGCTAGCTAATGTTTCAGAATATATGCTTTATTTATAATGAAATAGCAAAATTACGAGCGATAATGCTTTGTAAGTCCTTAAACGCCATCTCTCAAAAAACAACTAATGTTTTTATATTACCATTATAAAATTACTAGCTGGACTTCTAATCGAAACAAAAAGTTTTTCTTTGATTATAGATAAACATAAGATTATTAATAAAATAAAGAATATATTGAAAGACCACGTAAATGTGACAATCAGTTTCGGAACAACCTTGACACCGAACTTGAAGGAGAGCGCTTCGGTTGGAGATCAAATCGTAATCAAAATGCCGGTCTTTTACATTTTGTTTCCGATGGGTAAATATTTATTATTCAGTCATATCAACGATTTTATGTATACATATTTAATTCATACAATCGTGTTTCTAGTGTTGCAGAATATTTGTTGGAGATGGTATTTGATTATAAAGGATTACAAGGTCGAAATAATAGTGTATTTGGGAATTATAAATTATATAGCATAGATCGGCATTTTATTATAAACCTGGAAGACCCGACTCATATTTAAAACTTATGAATTATTTCTACAAATTGAATAAACTTTTAACAAATAAATGATACGAATTGTAAATGTTTCCTGTTTATTTCATTTATCATAGGAATACTTTTGGTATGTATCAAAGAAAGATTAGGAAAATAAATTTCAAATGACTACTTTGGCATAAATGCAATTTTTTGAATTTTTGGTAAAATTCCTCGAACTTTTTTGTTCGTTATTCTCAATACGCCCTTTTACTTTTAAAGATATATTATATTCAATATAATTTGTCACTACACAAAACTCAGTTTCAAATTGAAGTTTTCTAATCAAGCTCTCTTTATTAGAGAACTTCCTACCCTGTTGAAGTCGGCGCCTATTTTATTTAAAGCCAAACGAATCAAATATACCGCAAGAGGAATGGTGTCATCTAGAAATATTAAAAATCCTTATATTCCAAATTTAATTTTAGATAAGAGCTGAGCTTGTGATGATAAGAACAGAAAATTTTGGGAGAAACAAAAATGTCAAATACAAAAATGCAGGAGGGAACTAGACGAAGAAATGAAAGAATAGAAACGAAAATTACTATTAAGGAAAAAATATATCCAAGCACCCAAATACTAATTTAAAGAATAATTAAACAATTCTTCTAATTCTTAATAGAAAGTAATATTGTTTTAATTCATAATTTGAATTCTGAAATTTATTGTTTACATTATATACTAACACATTACTTAAACATAACATTGTACTCTTTAAATATACATAATTGCATATATATTTTATATTATGAATTTTAAAAAAAATTGTAAAATAATTTTAATATTAGGACGGAAAAGGCCGGTTGTGTAATCACGATTTATAGATTTAAAAACTTTCCAATTCTATTCTACATGCGCATAAGCATTAACTAAATATATCTCTTCCGCTATTAGTTTATCCTTATTTTTACCACCGATTCAACTATTTCTCCTCACAGTCGCTACTTTCGTTTTATATAAATTACCTAAACATCCTCATAAACTCCTTATCTCATACGAGAAATAATTTTAGTCCTCTTTAAAGGAACGCAAAAATAAGATACTTTATTTTGCTAACTTAAGTAATGATATGCCGTTTACAAACATCTATATACGAACCTGCATGTTCGGGTGTGTTCATATGTACAGAAAACTCACATGAATTGTTTTCTGGAAAAACAAACACTATTCAACTGTAGAAATGACCAAGTTATAATGGGATCATCCGACGACGAATCATCCATAAAACCACTACATCGGTTTACAACGTCTATTTTTTATTTGTAGTTGAGCTGCGTCACCAAAGCTTTTGAAATAATTTCAGAGTTCTAATTTAAATAGTCTGACTTTTTGTTTGTTCTGACTTCTGTAAAATTTCTTGCAGTCGATTATTATTAGAATGTTGCGATTTTAATTTACTTTTTTAATTCAACTAGGTCAGTGCGGCAAACTAATTTGTGATCAACTACTTAATTATCATTCAAAAATATTTTAAAAATCGGTTTGTATAATCCATGGTGACTTGAAACCCCTGAAATCATATATTCTTTAGTTACTAACCCAAACTATTTCTGTTTTAATTGTTTGGTTTATATGACATCTATTGGAAAAACGAGCAACAATAAAATCGTAATGGTAAATAAATCTACAACTTGCGTATTAAACATCGGCATCGATTTATATAGCACGGAAGTTGATCAAAGCCGTAACCATATTTGACGAGTTCCATATTAATGTTATCTGATGTTATAAAATCAAGCTGATATGTCCGTTAGGCCTATAGTAGGCAAGCTTGAATAATGAAAATTTAATGAAAAAAGCTGTAATGAATAGATTCAGAAAAGTGTTTTCATGCCCGTAATCTTTTTAAAACGTATACTTTCTGATAATGAAGCTGAACAATATTTCAAATATTTTTCTGTAGATTCTGTATCTCAAAATAAAGTCTCGTAAAATTACTCAAGGTTACATCTGTCCGCAGACCACAAAGTAAAAAACCATATTGATTTTCATATATTTCAATAGTCCGCATTCAAAATTATTTAAATAAACAGGTTTAGAGGAGATAAATACATAAATTATAAATTATTTTTTTAATTTCCTATTACACGTGGGGTATCAATTGAAGAAGACAGTCCAGAGAGCCCAAAACTATTTTTTGAAGATTTATGTAATACATTCCCTCCACCAAGATACTCCCCAAACTACATTCATTAAATAAAATACGAACATGAGTATTTATAGTGTTTTCACGTATAATTCGTAGTATAAATATCACCCGTCAATTTATTCCGCTTCAAAATCACGCCCAATTTACCTCACAAAGGGCTTAACCGCAAAATGATTGAAGAATTTTTCGTAGCGGCATTTATCTTAAATAATAATTCACAAGACATGATATGAGTTGTATAGACGCGACCTGTAGGTTTCACCATGATTCGAATTATTTATATAGTTGACTATCTTAGTTGTTGACTATTGTTGTCTATCAGTGCTTTACGTCGCAGTCAGGATAGGTTCCACTACATTTCAACAATGTAGTGGAACCTATCTGGATAAGTGTATATGGTATGCTCGTAATGTGAATTCTTCTTTCAATAGACAACAATGTAGTGCTTTACTTCGCAGCAATATCAATAGTGAATTGATGATAAATATTTTTGGGATTACTTACTAGACACGTGTGATGATCACTTTATTACCCACAAATTTCAACAAATGAAACATATAGATTACCTTTGGTATATTTTATAGTTATTTCGCGAATGTTCCGCTTTCATCGAAACTAATGTAAAAAGCGCCCAATCTTTAAGTTGTGGTTAATTTACATTTGATTAAGTCGATTCTCTCATAACATTGAAATGTATTCTAAAATATTTTACAGGATAGAAATATAATTATAATATTTATTATTCTTGTTACTATTCAATCATGAAAATAATATGTAGGTAATTGAAAATTCTTTGTAATTTGCTAGCTAAATTAAAGGACACCGGCCAATTACATATTAGAAGGTGCATATAACCGGAATTCGTAGTGTACATATTAGAAGGTGCATATAACCGGAATTCGTGTCTCTTGGAATACATTCGATGCAAATTAACCGACATCATTTTAACCTAGCTGTGTTCGAAACTTAGTACGCGCAGATCACTGAAGAACATACCGGTGCTGTTTTTATTAGTACCTATATTTCCACACTTCACTTCTCATCACACCCATTTCGCCGATGTGTTCGGATGTAAAACTTTATGCGCGATTGAATATACACATAGCGCCATCTGTTATTGTGCGTAGGTACATTATACATTTGTGTAATTACTACGCGTTGAATAGCTAGACACTTTTTTGCTGTGGTTAGTAATAATGCGATGTAAATAAATTTAGTGAAGATATTAAATTGCCATAACTTTTGATGGAGTGAAGTGATTACGATGAAATAAAAACTAAATGTGACTTCATGTTAACTTCTATATTTTTCTTCATACTTCTATATTTTCCATCTGAATCAGATCAATATTAGTTCATATGTAAAGCGAACAGACATAAATTCCAAAAATGCATTTTTATCACTTGTCCGTTGATGATGATTTTTGCAAACATTTTTAATGTAGAGTGTGTTCCAAAATATTTTTTTTGTTTATGACAATAGTCAATGAGATATGCGCTTCTAAAGTCTTAAAAAGTGTGCACACCCGTTCTACCTCCTCAACTAATGTGTACAAAAAATTAGAATTTGTTTCTAAAGAAAATTAGTTTAAATAAGATAAGTTATGTAGTTTTTGAAATGTGCACAGCAATAACTGTATTTTTCAGATTGCCTTTGAGAAATACAAACTTACAAGATTAATATTATTCGGTGCAACAGAACCATTCTGCGAGAGTCCGACTTTTATTTGGTCAGTTTCTATTCAATTTAAAATTCAGTCTATCCTATATAAGCCCACACACAAATAAAAATAAGTTTGCCTATTAAAAAAAGAATTCACATTACGAGCATACCGCATGCAGTTATCCAAATAGGTTCCAAATTTCTATATTTACTTATCCTGTTGAGGTTTTAGTGAATACGTGTATGATAATGTTTAAACAAAAATCGTACATGCGAGGAGATAAGCAAATCAAAATCATTTTTTAATTTCACATCATACAAGTTGAGCATGATGACACATACAAATTTGATATCTCCTTGCTAAATTTCATATATTGTTAAAGTTGGTTTAAAGCTGTAGAAACTACAAGGGTGTGAGAGACAGGGGCGAAAAAATATCACCCCTCTTTATTAGCATGGGCCTCTTCAGTATGAGAAATAGTGAACCTCTTTATAGGATTATAATTGAAAAAGATAAAAATCGTATTCTAATATTTAATTTTATATTAACTGAGATTTTCATAAGAAACATCTACACGAAAGATTCTGAGGCTTTTGGAAAGAGGAATGATGGGCAAGATCAAAATATAAGGATTCCTTGTTTTATTTTGAAGTTCTAGACTTTTTATGAAATCTGAAATAATTTACTGAAAAAGTATTTATTAAAAATTAAAAAAAAATTATATTCGCAATTAAATAAAGATCTTGGCTACTTTGAATTTTGCTAATTGATTTAATATGAATCTTTGCTAATTGCCCATCTGAAGATGTAGTCACACAACGGGACCTAGGTCGTGGTAAAGAATTTAAATAAATTAGAAATTAGTATTATTTATATTTTACTACTTCTACTATCACATAGTTTCATTGAATTGTGAATAATGAATTTCTACAAAATTGGTGCTAAATATATTAAAAAAATTATGTGGAAATTTCAAATTTTCGTATGCCACAGAATATAAATTTTGATTTTTAGAAATAAAAAAAAACTAAGTATATTGAAATAAAAAAAATAACATATTATAATGATTTTCCCATCTCGATATGATGAATGCAAAAAAAAATTAAATTTTGGAACCTTTTAGTATTTAAGAATATATATTTAAGAATTCCTTTTAGTATTTAAGAAAGGAAAAAACTATAAGTTCAAATAACTAAAATTGTATTAAAATCGGAAAGTTTCCTATTTCAGTACTATGCGTAATTAAAGAAAATCCGCTTAAGTGCTTTAAAAATATAATTCGTTTCTCATCAATTTTCTTCAAAATTTCATGCAAAAAACCCTTAACATCGTCGTACCGAACGTATCTGAAAAAATTACCGACATTGATGACAAACTAAATTGACGAAGTTCCCGATCGATTTAACTTTTCATCTAACTTGTATAAAATTCTGAAAAAAATTAAAGCAGTGGGACATAAAATGAAATATCAGAGAAAATTGGTTTGAATAAATATGTTGTGTGCTTTTTGGAGATATGGCATATTTAAATACCGACCGCAGCAGTAACTTGGATTTTCAAAGCGTCTTACAAAAAAGTCAAACTTAAGAATTTAATGTTGTTTGGTCTACGGTACCCTTCGTGCGTGAGTCCGACTCGTATTTGGTCGGTTCATAATTTTAGTTACCTACTGCACCTAAAATTATCAACCGACCTTGAAAAATTAGGAAAGGATGTAATTTTCCACATATTTTTCAGCATGTATCTAAAAATGCACTTCCCAAAATTGCGAAATTCTATCATTTCACAGTCGATTTTGTCAAAAACTATGCGACACAGAAATTTTAAATTTCAGCTTAACTTTATATTTTGTTAACCCACATATTATTGAATTTCGTGACATATATGCAAATAAGAATTACGTAAAATATTCAATATTTTATTTAATTTGTTATATTTATTTATTTCTGTACTTTAATTTATCTAATTGATACATATGGCGCTACGAGACTTATTGCTATTAGAGTAATTTCTTACAGCCAACCAGAACACCAGTCCAGCCTGACTCGACGAGTGGCCGGAAATCGTACTCTGGTCTCCGTGGTACTATATATATATATATATATATATATATATATATATATATAGTACCACGGTGATGATATATATATATATATATAGGGAATATAAAATGATACATATATTATAGAGAATATAAAATTATTAATTAAAAAAAAAATTATTGGCATATCTAAATATTTTCAGAAACATGCGCAAAAATAGGATAATCTCCTCCACCTTATTTTCACAAAGTTCCTGAATCAAACATCATGAAAAAACAGGTGTGGTAAAAACTAGGTTAGAGGAAAATCAGAGCGATTATTATTCATTCATCACTTGGGAAATAGATACCTGTTTTTGAGCCTACGAAAGGTACAGTAAGCCATATGTAGTGAAAAATTGATATTTCTAAGTAGTTTAATAGAAATGGACACTATGTATCCTTAAACGTCTGTAAGTTCCTAAAAGTAAACGGAACTCTGGTAATGCGAGCGCAAATCGTACTTGGCAAATTTTCAATTCATATTAATTTTCCTCACAAACATACCACTACGCAATGATTAATGAATATCGCGTCGCGATGAACTTGGTAGTTAACTTAAGTATATTATATCAGTTACACATTTATAACATGACATAATATTCTTTGCATAGACGCAGCTTCGAGACCTCACCTTCGTTTAAATTATTCATTGTTATTTTAATCGTGTTAGAACGAACAATATAATGACTGATGCATAGAAGTATTACTTGTATTATAAGGTAAATAAACAGCAAATATGATCGAATGAAAAGTATAATCGATTTGTAATTGGAGGTTTCTCCATAGATGATGAAAATAAATGGAATTTGAAAGATGAAATAGAAACCAAATTTTAAGTAAAATGTTCCATTTTCTTATTTTCGTTGTCGTCGAGGTCTCGGACTGGTGGTATTTGACAGCCAACCAAATTTTTCAGCAAAAATAATATCGAACGTAATTGGAATTATATTATTCTCTTGCATGGATCATCCTCAGCTAATGATGGTGGTTGTCAATACTACGTCTTATTTAGAAGAGAGCTTTTTAATTGTCGCTTAAAAAGGACATAATTTACTTTTTGAAGTGCAATAGAAAAATGTTTCACATTAGAGGGGACAAGATTTTAAACTTTATCCTCACTTAAAAGCAATATGTCTAATCTTCCCTAATTACATTGACTGCGATGGGGACATCTGCACAAAAGTATTTTAAGCGATCGTACAAGCCCCTAGATGTTATGCACTATTCAGAAGCACACTTTTGTACTACATGCGTTTTTGAAGACATATACGTACGTGCTTACGACTTTCTTTAACTTTGCAATTTCTTTTCGTCTCTTGTTAACTATTACAGGACCAAATTTTGATTTTATGTCCTTTACGGGAATATACATTTTATAATTCTAAATATATGAAACATTTTATTATGTGTCGTTTCATTCAAGATGTTTTTTGTAAACAATCATTTATATTGATACCTTAGGATTAATTTCTTTAAATTAGATTTTATGATCGTAGCCGTGTTGTTATTAAATGGGCAATATTCCATATCGATATTCTAAATATATGCCGAATGTTAAGATAATGAAATTAAACTGTAAAAATTAAAACTAATGAACATAAGGAAAATTGTTTACAGTTCCATAATAAAACAGCCATTGTAAATTATTTACATATTTGTATTAACGTATTAGTAATACTTTTAGATGAGATCTCCTAGAATTTATGAAAATATGAGTAGAAATTCTTAATTCAATACAAAATTAAAATTTCAAACTGATTCAGTAGTTGAATATCACGTCTTTCGATGTATAATATAAGATAATCTATTAGTATAACACTCTAACATATGACTTTCATTATTAAGTTTGTTTGTGGATTTTGGAAATATTTTGGTTGAAAATGAATACTTCGTTTTACAGCATTCTAAGAAGTGAACATCATTTTTTTTATATTACATGATGTAATTCAACATTAATTTATTTTCCATTTCTGGTGACCTTTATTTTAAGTAAGCAGACGTGTGCTGCTTTGCAAAATATGTAAATTAATTATTACACTTTACCATATGTGTATTCTATATAGTTTAACCTGATGTAATAAATTACTGGGCACTAAATCGTTTATAAGCGGTGAGTAATCAGTGCCATTTTTACATATACATGCTTAATTTCAACGTTGGAATATTATTCAGAATGTCAATTATATATTTAATTAATTCTTAGATTTGTCTTATGGTAGGTGTTAAACTAACATTTCATAAATTATGTTTTCTCGATCACAAATGTCTTTTATGAAAAATACTTACCATCCAAACTTTAAAATTGTTATAACCTAAATCATTTCTATCGATGTATCATTCTTTACAAATGTCCCAAAAAATTACCTGACCTAGCCTATAGTCATCTCGGTAGTAGTTTACAGGCACCAGTGACTTTTTTCTGATTTATGGAAAAAAAACATGTCCTTTTGAATTACCCATTGCATTTATTTATATTTAAAAGTTATTGCTCTTACCCAGTTTTCGTGGTTAATTTAAGAAGAATTTTAATATGATAAGATAGTTGTGTATTCTTAAAATTGTTAAAGTTACTTAATAAATGAAAACGTTTAAATATCCAATTTATCAGCATGCATCTGTACTTGAAAGAAACTCTAACAATTTTCATCTTTATTTATTAAGGGCTTGTTGAAAATTTAGTTTCAATTTACTATTCCATGTACTAAGTGGAGTGGTAAATTGGGAAACAAACCGGTTTCTACTTTACAAACAAATTGATCACACTTAAATGAAACTACGTGATATAGTATTATTTCTACTTTCTTTAATTTCTTTACCACGACCTAGGTTTTGTTGTATTACAAAATCTTCAGGTGGGATATTAGCAAAGATTAACTCTTAGGAACAACCAACAGCATTTATATATTACAAAAACAATAGCTGAAGCCGGGTTTGTGCGGGTTTCCCACTGCTTACGTTAGTGAGTTTATTGTAGGGGAGCTGTGTAGTTTTTATTATACTCTCAAAATTTATACAATATACAAGTCACAAATTTTAACCCATCAATTGTCACAAAACTGTACCAGAAAAAATTACGAAAAATACTAATTCAAGAAATATACAAATACTAATACAAGATTGTACCAAATAATATGAAAATTTAATATGAGTCCCCTATATAGGTAGTGTTTAGATTAAACTAGGAAAACTCTCAGCTAATAATAAAAATAAAAGTAACATCACATATGCCTATAGTACTCTAAATAACTTTCCTAAAACCCTTATTAATTGTTATAAAACACATTTGCATCATACAAACAATATTTGTGGTAATTGTAGTCATTTTTAAGTATATATTTGAAAGACTTGTTTCAGTTTTAAGATGAGCTATTTACCAAATGTTAATAATCTTTTTCACATTAACATTGTTCTGACTTAAAGTTTAATAAAGTTTATTTTCATAAAATAGTTGTTCATTTGAATTTTCAGTCCATTTCTGTTTGGAATCTTTTTGACCCACGTGTGTACCAATGCAAGTTTTTTAGCGTGGCTGATTAAGGGTTAAGAAATTAAGAAATTTATGAAAAATAACTTTTTATTAAAAAAGTTATCTAAAGAAAAAATAAAATTTCCTGACGTCATTAAAACATATTTGTGCAATAGACTTGATAACAGGTCAGGCACGAACAATGTAAGTAATATTGAAAAATAAGGTCAAATAAAAATGATGCAATTAAATTCAAAAGTTCGTTGACCTTGACTAAATTACCCATTGCATTAACTTTACATTAATTTTTTATTACGTTTATTTTAATTGTAAAAACTGATAAGTTAAAATAGCATTAAAATAACTTCAGAAGCCTCTTTGAAACTTGGAAGAAAAGAAGAATGTAAATCTAAACTTCAGTACGCGTGTATTTTTGGTAAAGGTAGTAATATTATTATTGGTAAAGGTAAAGGTAGCATATGCTATATAGTTAAATAAAATTTAAGCACTATCAAATTAGATTTCTCTAATTATCAGAAAGTAGGACCGTCACCGTTATGTTCGAAAAATGGCTGCAATACATATAAGTTCGAGCAAGTTGAAAAAACTAAAAGTGCAATGTCAGTGCTGCCGCTGTGTATTGTGATAACCTATAACGTCGAAAATACATTTAAATTAAATTCGTTTCTTTTGATTTCAACAATTTTATTAATTTGAAATTATATTGAATACGGGATAGTGAATTAAAGTGTTAGGGTACATATTATTACGGCTTTAAAATGATTTGAACACATTTTGCAATAACTTCCACTCTTTGCAAAAACTACCAAAATTATTTATTTTTTCGCTTTGAAACGAGAAAAGGGGTTGGCTCCATATTTATTTTCAGACGACTTATGAAATTTTAAATTACTTCGGCGGAAATTGTCCCTCATTTCCGTGTGATGCTTTTCTAAGTCCTTTATTTTGACTTCAAAATATAAAAGTCCAAAATTATAAACCTGGCCATTTGGGTTTTATATACTCTTAAATATAATTTTGAAAGGAACATATTTTATACTAACTGAAGTCATACTCTAGACGAAATCGTTGCTTACGAAACATGAAAAATTCTTGCCATAATATGACCGTATGAAATACATAAAAAACACACAATTGTAATGGAGTTAAATTTGTCCCAGAAATAGAATATAATTGAAACTTGTGAAATACTAGAAAAACTCCTAAGTAGAACATATTATGAGAGTTCTGTGTACGCACATTTAAGATTATATTACCCTTTAATAACCTGTTAAAAATATAAATTCTTATCTTATTTTTGTCTCTGTTATTTTTGACTGACTATGATACTTTTGATTGCCTTCCTACGATTTTTCGTTTTAATTGCCTTCCTATGAGCTATCGTTTTTTAGATACATTTTATGTAAGATTCCTAATAAGTTTCATATTGCTTATAAATGTCTTTTTGGCTCGAATGATACCCTACAGGACATTTAAATATTCGTTTTTTTAACTTTATTAACCCCTTTCAAATTGCTGTTCAGAAATACCTATTGAAATATGTTTTATGACTATGCACAATTTTGCATTTCTACGTCAAACCTTTTCTAAGAAAAATGACTGTAACCGCACTAACATGTGAGCTATCCTGTAAAGGTTTTAAATATATTTGTTTTTACATAATGAGCCAAAATGAGTAGGGAATCGAAAACAAACAAGGAATTAAATACAATTGTTAATCAAAAACTATTTTGGTATACGCTATTATTTTATTTTCTTAATATGTCGAGAATTTTTAACAAGGATTAAGAATACCGTACAAACCTAACGAAATACGGAAAAACATCATTAAAAAATTTTACAAAAGGAATTAATTATAACTCTCAACACTAATGTTAGTGTTTTCTTTAAAATTCGTTACCATTACCAATACGAATTATAAACGACATTTGTACATTGTTTTCATGTAAGTAAATAACTTTTTCTCTATTTTTAATCTGTATATGACATTGAGCAAAATAAGAATATTTTATGGAAAGAATTATATAAGATTTCAAGTTATTTTGTTGTCAATTTTTAAAAATGTTTTTAAAGTCATATTATTTTCATGTTATTCACTTATTTGTTTCTTTCTTATTCTTGTAACATTCTCTTGGCTTTCATAGGTCTTCTTTGCAAAACCTACTTGTAATATATATATATATATATATATATATATATATATATATATATATATGTGTGTGTGTGTGTATGTGCGTGTGTGTGTGCTTTGCATGCTTTCCCTTTTTTATAATTGAATTAATTCATTGGAAATATAAAAAAAATAAAAAATAATGGAATTGTCATTTTCCCGTAAACTTCCACTAAGGCTGTTTATTCTAAATTTTTACATTCAGTTCAGAGATAAAGGGATGGAAACACACATATCTGGATATTGTAACCGATATCTACAGATCTATCTCACATAAAATTTTCACAAAGTAGTTCGCAAACCCTTGTCTTTCAAGTGGTCTCCCGTGCAATGAACCCAGATTATAAAATATCCATTTACTTCATATATCCCCTCAAAAATTATTCATATGAATACTTTATAATATTATTGCATAAATATAAATATATTGACTACGAACATATTTTAAAATATATAAATACATAGAGATGTATGTTGGTATACATAGAACTTATTAAACAATATTAAAATATGACGACGTAAACATTTAAAGTTTCTTGGTCAAAGGATTCTGAGAAACATGTCTATAATCGATAGACAGGTAGACGAACATGCGAAGGATCTCATAAAGGTTTAATTTTTTTCTTTTAAGGTACGGAACCCCAATAGTTATAAAATCCTAAATTCATCCAAATTAATTCGATGTTTTAGCTTCCAGACCAGACGACACACGCACGTACGTACACACCCGCGTTAAAACCTATCATAATTTTGACCTTTTTTGGTTCCATTAATATTTTAGAATTTATTTCAACCAGGGCTTGGAACCGGTTTGAAAAATACCGGTTAATAAAGGTTAATGCCGGTTTAAAATATAGGTTGCGTTCTGAACGAAACCTATACGCGAACCATTTCCAAAGAGCGTTATTAACCGGTTAATCCCGGGCGCCGAACTTGCAGTGACGTGTTCTCCGGCGATCCGCGCTCCGCCCCCTCCATCCCCGCTGCTTACCGTCGCTCGTTTTCGGCTATACAATTTATTAGTTTACAGCGCGTGCGAGTGGTGATTTCTTCCGTACTATGGGAAGGAAGAAGGAAAATAATATATATGCATATTTTGACTTTGATGAAGCGAACAAAACTTCGCAATGTCTTATGGAAGGTTGTGGCACAATATTGAAGGTATATATTTATGCAACTATTTATCTAATTTTCTTTGTATTGTTAAGAAATTTTATTTTTATTTGTGAAGTGGAAACTTCTTTCGCGGTACTTTACCATTTCACAGTAGAGTAATTTATTTTATATAAAATATCCATGAAAAAAGGAAATTTTATTTTTTCTTTAGATAACTTTTTTAATAAAAAGTTATTTTTCATAAATTTCTTAATTTCTTAACCCTTAATCAGCCACGCTAAAAAACTTGCATTGGTACACACGTGGGTCAAAAAGATTCCAAACAGAAATGGACTGAAAATTCAAATGAACAACTATTTTATGAAAATAAACTTTATTAAACTTTAAGTCAGAACAATGTTAATGTGAAAAAGATTATTAACATTTGGTAAATAGCTCATCTTAAAACTGAAACAAGTCTTTCAAATATATACTTAAAAATGACTACAATTACCACAAATATTGTTTGTATGATGCAAATGTGTTTTATAACAATTAATAAGGGTTTTAGGAAAGTTATTTAGAGTACTATAGGCATATGTGATGTTACTTTTATTTTTATTATTAGCTGAGAGTTTTCCTAGTTTAATCTAAACACTACCTATATAGGGGACTCATATTAAATTTTCATATTATTTGGTACAATCTTGTATTAGTATTTGTATATTTCTTGAATTAGTATTTTTCGTAATTTTTTCTGGTACAGTTTTGTGACAATTGATGGGTTAAAATTTGTGACTTGTATATTGTATAAATTTTGAGAGTATAATAAAAACTACACAGCTCCCCTACAATAAACTCACTAACGTAAGCAGTGGGAAACCCGCACAAACCCGGCTTCAGCTATTGTTTTTGTAATATATAAATGCTGTTGGTTGTTCCTAAGAGTTAATCTTTGCTAATATCCCACCTGAAGATTTTGTAATACAACAAAACCTAGGTCGTGGTAAAGAAATTAAAGAAAGTAGAAATAATACTATATCACGTAGTTTCATTTAAGTGTGATCAATTTGTTTGTAAAGTAGAAACCGGTTTGTTTCCCAATTTACCACTCCACTTAGTACATGGAATAGTAAATTGAAACTAAATTTTCAACAAGCCCTTAATAAATAAAGATGAAAATTGTTAGAGTTTCTTTCAAGTACAGATGCATGCTGATAAATTGGATATTTAAACGTTTTCATTTATTAAGTAACTTTAACAATTTTAAGAATACACAACTATCTTATCATATTAAAATTCTTCTTAAATTAACCACGAAAACTGGGTAAGAGCAATAACTTTTAAATATAAATAAATGCAATGGGTAATTCAAAAGGACATGTTTTTTTTCCATAAATCAGAAAAAAGTCACTGGTGCCTGTAAACTACTACCGAGATGACTATAGGCTAGGTCAGGTAATTTTTTGGGACATTTGTAAAGAATGATACATCGATAGAAATGATTTAGGTTATAACAATTTTAAAGTTTGGATGGTAAGTATTTTTCATAAAAGACATTTGTGATCGAGAAAACATAATTTATGAAATGTTAGTTTAACACCTACCATAAGACAAATCTAAGAATTAATTAAATATATAATTGACATTCTGAATAATATTCCAACGTTGAAATTAAGCATGTATATGTAAAAATGGCACTGATTACTCACCGCTTATAAACGATTTAGTGCCCAGTAATTTATTACATCAGGTTAAACTATATAGAATACACATATGGTAAAGTGTAATAATTAATTTACATATTTTGCAAAGCAGCACACGTCTGCTTACTTAAAATAAAGGTCACCAGAAATGGAAAATAAATTAATGTTGAATTACATCATGTAATATAAAAAAAATGATGTTCACTTCTTAGAATGCTGTAAAACGAAGTATTCATTTTCAACCAAAATATTTCCAAAATCCACAAACAAACTTAATAATGAAAGTCATATGTTAGAGTGTTATACTAATAGATTATCTTATATTATACATCGAAAGACGTGATATTCAACTACTGAATCAGTTTGAAATTTTAATTTTGTATTGAATTAAGAATTTCTACTCATATTTTCATAAATTCTAGGAGATCTCATCTAAAAGTATTACTAATACGTTAATACAAATATGTAAATAATTTACAATGGCTGTTTTATTATGGAACTGTAAACAATTTTCCTTATGTTCATTAGTTTTAATTTTTACAGTTTAATTTCATTATCTTAACATTCGGCATATATTTAGAATATCGATATGGAATATTGCCCATTTAATAACAACACGGCTACGATCATAAAATCTAATTTAAAGAAATTAATCCTAAGGTATCAATATAAATGATTGTTTACAAAAAACATCTTGAATGAAACGACACATAATAAAATGTTTCATATATTTAGAATTATAAAATGTATATTCCCGTAAAGGACATAAAATCAAAATTTGGTCCTGTAATAGTTAACAAGAGACGAAAAGAAATTGCAAAGTTAAAGAAAGTCGTAAGCACGTACGTATATGTCTTCAAAAACGCATGTAGTACAAAAGTGTGCTTCTGAATAGTGCATAACATCTAGGGGCTTGTACGATCGCTTAAAATACTTTTGTGCAGATGTCCCCATCGCAGTCAATGTAATTAGGGAAGATTAGACATATTGCTTTTAAGTGAGGATAAAGTTTAAAATCTTGTCCCCTCTAATGTGAAACATTTTTCTATTGCACTTCAAAAAGTAAATTATGTCCTTTTTAAGCGACAATTAAAAAGCTCTCTTCTAAATAAGACGTAGTATTGACAACCACCATCATTAGCTGAGGATGATCCATGCAAGAGAATAATATAATTCCAATTACGTTCGATATTATTTTTGCTGAAAAATTTGGTTGGCTGTCAAATACCACCAGTCCGAGACCTCGACGACAACGAAAATAAGAAAATGGAACATTTTACTTAAAATTTGGTTTCTATTTCATCTTTCAAATTCCATTTATTTTCATCATCTATGGAGAAACCTCCAATTACAAATCGATTATACTTTTCATTCGATCATATTTGCTGTTTATTTACCTTATAATACAAGTAATACTTCTATGCATCAGTCATTATATTGTTCGTTCTAACACGATTAAAATAACAATGAATAATTTAAACGAAGGTGAGGTCTCGAAGCTGCGTCTATGCAAAGAATATGATGAAAAGTGTCACTGTGGCTGTTTGTCGTGAAAGTTGCTTTGGGTTCACCGTTAGAGGATGTCCGAATCTCCATGGAATTTACTAATGAAATGTATAAAACCTCACCAATACAATTATTTTATTTGGAGGATTTTGTGGATTCCTAAAATTGTTATTATTAGCTTTATCATCACTATATTTTTTTCACTTTCTTACGGTTCGAGCGACGTATATTATTGGTATAGTAGTCGCCTAAGAAATAGTTTGAAATCAATTAATAGTGTTGCTTCTTTTGAAATCAGGGCTTGATAACCGGTTAAAGTTTTAAACCGGTTTGAAGTAAGTACATGTAAACCTTTTTATTTCGGTTACACTCACCTTTACCGGTAAATAACCGGTATTTTCTATGGAACGTTTTAATTTCGGTTTCGCTCATTATACCGATATTTACCTTTATTAACCGATTTTCGACTCAACTTTTTTCTTCGATGTGCCGCTGCGACTTCGCTCCGCCGCGCTTCCTCGCTATATGTAGTCCGTCAATATTTTGACGGGGCAGCACGAAAAATGTCGATTCAGTCCACTCACGCATCAAAATTAGAATAACCTAACCACATTTTAGATTTCGCTTTTTGCCGTGGGCCATTTAGCGTTACCAGCTATATAATTTGTTTAATGTTTATCTTCAATTTTTTGCGGCGCATATTCAACAAATAAAAATCTGTGTTTATGGGAAAACCTAAACCTTTCCATTTGTTGATGATTTGTTAAAGATCGATTCAGGTCGTAAAAGAACAAAAATAAATTATCCCGATGGCAGCTACCAGTCGGAAAGGTGAATTATGTGTGGCATGGTAGCCGTGTACATTATGGCGTTTTATATTTTTTGTAAGTGTTAAAAAATGCACCATACCTCTTGCAAGGTGTTTTCAAAGACATTTCTAATAATTTATTATTCGTGTTCTTTTCTTTTCAAATCAATTTAATGTGATTTTTTTATCTTTACTTAACTACTGCTAGTTTGAAACTCGAATATCGATTTAGTCTATAGTTACAAACTTAACTTTTTTTTTGCTGGGGCAATAAACCGTTCAATTTCATATTTCTGGACTCTTATCGATGAAAATCTTATCGTCGTAAGGCGAAAAGGAAACAAGGAATTATTTCTAATTCACCTAAACTAAAAAGGCTATATATAAATTAATATATTAAAAGTGTACATCTGATATGTGGTTTTCAGACAATGGCGTTAAAATTATATTTCAATAGAATAGCAAACCCCTTATTTACAGAAGAACATGTACCACATGTGATAACAGTTGAAGATAAACTAAGGTCAGCAAAAACAGTTTTAGACATAATTTACAAAAACAAATGAGAGCGATATAAGTGCAATATATTTTATATATATATATATATATATATATATATATATATATATATATATATATGTATATATGTATACACACACATACATAAAAGATTTCCCTAACTGACTGAACTATCAAGACAGAGCCCAAACAACTGGACGTATCGAACTGAAATTTGGAATAAAGGTCGTTCTGGTGACGTAGGTAAGGAAGAATTATGGGAAAAAGGGAGGTTCGAAATATATGGGAAAAAGTGATAGGTCATGGAAAATAAGTCACTTGTAATAAGCTAGTATTCTTATAAATAGTGAACCCATACCAGTCGAAAAGATTCTAAAATATTTTCAACTTTACACTTAATATTCGAACTTGTTTCCAAAGTGTTTTTTTTTCTTTTAACCGGAAAAAAATAATTGCTAAAATTTCTAAAATTTCTAAAAATTGCTAATAAATTGATAAACATTTTGGATGGTTAGGTGATGCCAAATTAACAATAAACTTCAATTTATGAAACATATTTGATTTCAGTACCCAAAATTCAAACGATCAAATTGGCTTGAAAAGTGGCAATAAAACAATATCATATCATCATATTGAACATAATATATTTAGAGTAAATTTCTCTTTACAGTATTAATAAATAGTCAAAATTTGCTAAAAAGATAAAATTACAATATTATTGATTATTCGATGATATGTCAACCTTCTATTTTCGGTACAAATCGTTATTTCTCATAATTGGAATGTCTTCTATCAATGAATCTTTGAGTGACATTCTTAAATTATGCAACACGAATTTTAAAGACGAAAACAATCTTTCCACACTTACCTGAGTGGGAGGTGTGGACAAAACCAAATTAGATCATAAGTATAACTGTGGGTCTGTGACTTTTTTTGTGCTCCAAAACTCGAAAATATTGAAACTACGGCTATTGAAAAAACGACTAAAGGCAACAACGGCTGATTTAAGAAGGTAATCAAATTATTTTTCCATACATTGGCTGGGTGCGTGATATCAGCACAGTCTAGCATCCGCAACTTTAAAGGCAAACCAATTTTATTTGTACGCTTCAAATTAACGGCTCTGGCAAATGTTTACATGAATAATATAAAAGTAACCAAAGACAACTGCGACTACATTATATGCATTTTTTTCTTTAAATTGTTATCCTAACTACGTATTCATTTTACCTTTTTTATTTTTGTCGAAGAAAAAATATTATTAGTGTTTTCGATAAAATCATGTTAAGTTATTGTTTGTATCGTTACTTATTGGAACGTAGAGAAAAATATCTAAATAAATACTTTTATATTAATTATTAATAACAAGATTTTAGTAGTCCGTACGCAGTATATATAATATATTTTTTCAGCTCAAAAAAATGAGTACAATATATATTGCCCATATTAAACCTACCAACCACTATGTCAGAAGGAATACGTTTTACAGTGGCCATCTAATTCCCAATTTGATACTGGAAATCCGTCAAATTTAAATTTACTAGTTATTCATGTTCTGAAAATTAGCTTTTAATGCATAAAAAGTTTGATATGGATTCGATATCGGAAAAATACTAATTTTAGTGATTTTTCAAATTAAAAAATATACATAAAAAATGATGTGTTTAAAAAATTAGGACTGTGTCGTGATTACCTTATTCTTAAAATTTATTTTAAGAACATTTACTCACAATGAATATCTTATTTTTTCATTGATGAAATATTTTTCACTGTTTTCACTTTAAATTTATAATTGTATACTAAACACTCAACAAGAATCTAAACAGAAATGTTAATAATAAAAATAAAATAAGATGATGTCTAAATATTTAGTTTATGACATATATTTTTTTTAAATTATAATTTCGTGGATCATCTTTACTTACTTTGAATTTAATGTTTTTTGGGTAGATAAAGAGTAACATTTTAATTTTTGCCTAAATGCATTTGTACTTATTAATTTATAATAAAAGAATTATAAATGAAAGATTTAGCAATAAATTTTTAAGGTAGATATACTAGATTTTTTTTGGTTAATAAGTGGGGTAGACGCCATTTTTTCAAGCTTTATTTTTTAATTTTTGATTAATCCCTTGTTTAACTTTTTCCCTTATTATAACCATTCATATTTATATGTTTGATATATATGTAATATCTAATTATTAATTTAAAGTAATAATAGTGAAAAAAACTGCAATAAAAAAATTGGGATATTATTGTAATTTTTTTTACTAATAAATTTTTGGTAATAAAATTATCACGACCGAGACCTATTTTTTAAATACGTTGTTTTTTATGTATGTCCTTTCATCAAAAATCAATAAAATTTTTCTAAACTGTACTGGCTCCAAAAATAAGCACGACAATATACGTAAGTAAATTATTATCTATGACAATATTTAACAGGCGCCTTTACATATTTCCGTTTATGCTAGAGAGCGCACTCTGTAGTCGGCACCCGGCCAATACTAAGTTACGAAAATATTCACCAGTTCAATTACACACAGAAAACCACCACATAAACACCTGTCGACAAACATAATTAGGAGTCGCATGGAGAACCTCTATTTTATCCTATCGCTTATCAATGCTTTGTTGCCTGTCTGTACGTAAATGCATCCTTTAATAGGTGACCCTTCTAACACACACATACGAGTAGATGTATTTCACTAACTAGTTTAGCCAATTCCAAAATGCTATTAATACTTGTTAATTGAATGACTGTATATTATATTTTTTATACATAGCTTTATTTCTTTTATGAATGATATAAAGCGAGCAATATTTTATAATTGTTAGTTTCTCTATCTTTCTGTCGGTTTAATTATGATCGCTGTAAGTACTTATATCCGATATAAAATTATTTGCAGGGAAAGCACGGTGCAAATTTATTGCGCCATTTCTTTCTATAGCCAACATCGTATCGAATTCGACAAAATAATAATATTTAATTTGGCAAATAAAGAGAATATCCCACCGGCCAGGAAGGGAAATGAGACATTTGCCGCTGCCATCGACAATTGTTTAAATTTAGTAACGATACACGGACGGCCGTTCTCATTGACGATAATTGATATTGACGATAAGGCATTTAAAAATTTAATAAAAATTATTCCAAATATGACAGAAAATGAATGAAATTCTATTAATGCAAAAAAGATTAAAACATTTGTTCAAGATAAAGCATATGAAATGCGGACAAACATATATGAAGAGATTAAAAATAAACTTCTGGCATTAAAAGTTGACGTGGCTAGTATCAAAACTCGAAGATTCCTCGGACTTAACATTCAATATATTTTTGAGGATCAAATTATACTAAGGAATCTAGGAGTACTTGAATTTAATCAGAGCAACACGGGAGAGTACCTTAATCTGTTATCTTTATTTTAAGCCGGTATGGGATTGATATCAAACAAATTTACTCGATTACCACCGACAACGGCTCCAACATGCTTAGTATGTCAAGGCAACTAGATGATGCGCTTCGGGAATCATATGATGAAATTGGATCAGTTAATGATAGCTCAGATGATCAGGATTTACCAGAGGATTACGAATGTCAATATTATCATCAACTATTGGATGATCTGCAATTTGAACAAAGCAACAGTGTGAATGAATATGTTCCAAAATTAACTGCTGTTAGATGCGCTGCAGATACCTTGCAACTTGCAGTTAGAGATGGTTGTCGAGAACGGGAGGAACTATTTAACCAAATTCGCCGAATTGTAAGAGTGTTGCGTACTCCAAACATTGCAATCCAATTGAGAAAAAGTAATTTACTGCAAGCTTTGATAGATTGTCCTACAAAATGGGATCCAACAGTGGACATGTTAGAACGGTACAAGGTAAAGTTGAAAATATTTTAGAATCTTTTCGACTGGTATGGGTTCACTATTTATAAGAATACTAGCTTATTACAAGTGACTTATTTTCCATGACCTATCACTTTTTCCCATATATTTCGAACCTCCCTTTTTCCCATAATTCTTCCTTACCTACGTCACCAGAACGACCTTTATTCCAAATTTCAGTTCGATACGTCCAGTTGTTTGGGCTCTGTCTTGATAGTTCAGTCAGTTAGGGAAATCTTTTATGTATGTGTGTGTATACATATATACATATATATATATATATATATATATATATATAAATATATATATATATATATATATAAAATATATTGCACTTATATCGCTCTCATTTGTTTTTGTAAATTATGTCTAAAACTGTTTTTGCTGACCTTAGTTTATCTTCAACTGTTATCACATGTGGTACATGTTCTTCTGTAAATAAGGGGTTTGCTATTCTATTGAAATATAATTTTAACGCCATTGTCTGAAAACCACATATCAGATGTACACTTTTAATATATTAATTTATATATAGCCTTTTTAGTTTAGGTGAATTAGAAATAATTCCTTGTTTCCTTTTCGCCTTACGACGATAAGATTTTCATCGATAAGAGTCCAGAAATATGAAATTGAACGGTTTATTGCCCCAGCAAAAAAAAAGTTAAGTTTGTAACTATAGACTAAATCGATATTCGAGTTTCAAACTAGCAGTAGTTAAGTAAAGATAAAAAAATCACATTAAATTGATTTGAAAAGAAAAGAACACGAATAATAAATTATTAGAAATGTCTTTGAAAACACCTTGCAAGAGGTATGGTGCATTTTTTAACACTTACAAAAAATATAAAACGCCATAATGTACACGGCTACCATGCCACACATAATTCACCTTTCCGACTGGTAGCTGCCATCGGGATAATTTATTTTTGTTCTTTTACGACCTGAATCGATCTTTAACAAATCATCAACAAATGGAAAGGTTTAGGTTTTCCCATAAACACAGATTTTTATTTGTTGAATATGCGCCGCAAAAAATTGAAGATAAACATTAAACAAATTATATAGCTGGTAACGCTAAATGGCCCACGGCAAAAAGCGAAATCTAAAATGTGGTTAGGTTATTCTAATTTTGATGCGTGAGTGGACTGAATCGACATTTTTCGTGCTGCCCCGTCAAAATATTGACGGACTACATATAGCGAGGAAGCGCGGCGGAGCGAAGTCGCAGCGGCACATCGAAGAAAAAAGTTGAGTCGAAAATCGGTTAATAAAGGTAAATATCGGTATAATGAGCGAAACCGAAATTAAAACGTTCCATAGAAAATACCGGTTATTTACCGGTAAAGGTGAGTGTAACCGAAATAAAAAGGTTTACATGTACTTACTTCAAACCGGTTTAAAACTTTAACCGGTTATCAAGCCCTGATTTCAAAAGAAGCAACACTATTAATTGATTTCAAACTATTTCTTAGGCGACTACTATACCAATAATATACGTCGCTCGAACCGTAAGAAAGTGAAAAAAATATAGTGATGATAAAGCTAATAATAACAATTTTAGGAATCCACAAAATCCTCCAAATAAAATAATTGTATTGGTGAGGTTTTATACATTTCATTAGTAAATTCCATGGAGATTCGGACATCCTCTAACGGTGAACCCAAAGCAACTTTCACGACAAACAGCCACAGTGACACTTTTCATCATTTATCTATACATAATACAAATAATTCAAAATTCTAATAATTATTGCATCAATTTTTTCTCATTCATAAACGGATAAATCGAAAAATTGAGAGCGAAGCGAAAGATGTTTTGTCGACTCTCTGCTAACTTCACCTTCCCTTAGAGCCGTCACCATGTTTATATAAAAATTAGAGTCGATTACGTCTGCGGTACGTCCGCTGTGCGGCGACGAGATGGTCGTACTGCTATAGTTAACTCAGATATTAATTTTAATTAATTTTTGCACGATATCTTTGTAGTATATAAGAGTTAGCCGAAATAAATCATATTTTTTTTTAATTCACGATTTCAAGTTTGTAGATAGTGAACATTTAATTTCCAGTAATTTTAGACTGTATCTTTGAACACACAAAAGTACGCGGGGATCTTTGAATGTCTCCATAGTGCTCTACATCTGCGAAAAATGGTTTCACGAAACAGGGTTAAACATTTTCTCTGCACAGTATGTAATTTAGCGTTACATTTTCGAAAACGATCTTTGCTTATGCTCTAAATAACTTAAAAATACATCCACTTTCAATCAAGCAAAAGCGACTAAAGAAACCAAAACTCTAAAGATTTTCATGATACCTGTTTACCCTTTTCACGAATGGTCTCTAACATTACGCGCTTCAATGAGCTCACCGTAGTTGCACGTACATTACATTAGTAATGTTACTCACAAATATTACATCTATTGTCATTTGCATTACTAAGCGAATCGCATTTATTTTTTTAAACACACGTGTTAATTATTAAATGGCATATTCATTGTCAATGACGTAGATATGTTTCGTTTCTCTCAGTCATATGTTACCCACGCGAGTTCGCATGCCGTCAATCCATACGCAATCTAAATACTTTAGTAGGCCACGTCGTTCATTATTTAATAAGAGTACGGCATGACAATAACATGCGTCGAGAAATGCAAACTTTTAAGACAACTGGAAATGTTTCGAGTTTGTACGGGTTTAGGACGGAATGCGGTAGACCACATTACGACTGAGCCAAACAATAACGCGGTAGTGAACATTGTAATATTTAAGAATATGAGTTTATGAGGCGAAAGCTGAGAACCGCGTGCGATATGCAGGTGGTACATTGAATGACCTACAATTACAAAAATAAGAAATTTATGGATCCGTCTGTTCATAAAGAGTAGTTCTTAAAATAAACACAAATAATGCGAGAGTAACAAATGCCACGACGATCAAATGATTACCTAGTTACTGAAATGCTAAGGTAAATTGCTTCTTTACAACATATTATTGTAACGAAACACATAGTAAACGCGTAGTGATGAAAGACTTGCTAAGATAATACATAAAATAATACAATCTTAGGTCGTAAATTTTGAGTAAAATTGCAGTATTTTGTTTTTTGTTGGTGTGCCAAGGACAGTTACGATATTGACGAGCTGTACTTATTTTTCAAAATGTATTTAAAATTTGTGTCAATTTTTTTAAAAGTTAACTGTAAATGCTATATACTAACTGCATTTTATATTCGGTAATTTCATTCCGAAAATTTGCGATAAAGTTTTCGTGTCTAGATAATTCTAGTTTTCCTAAGTTTTTAATTATCGAAGTTATATTTTACCGGCTGCTTCCATAGAATTCTAATAAATAACTAAATTTTAATAAATTTAAACAAATACACAATAGAGGTTGGAGACGAATAAGAATTATACGAATCGAGGTTTTGGACAAAGTGTATCGTGGAACAGTAAAAAACAAATTGCTTCATAATGTATTACAGTAATTGCTACATATTATATTGTGACCCACCTTTATTATAAATATATTTTAATTTAAAAAAAAAAATTATAAAACATTTGTAATAAATTTTTTGGTATTTCTAAATCAGCCAAGGATCTCGTTCTTTGTATTAAAAATACCTGTCCAAAATATTAGATTTTTAAATCGAATTGATGCAAAATTCTTCACTTGGTACTGAAGTTATACAGCTTGATTCAGGGAATCAATCTGTAAAACATTAAAATATACAGCTTGATTCAGGGAATCAATCTGTAAAACATTAAAATCATTTTATTACTTGTAAGTTTCGTTTCTTTGTCATAAATCAAAACAAATTTCCTGTAATATTTTCTTCATTTTGTTTTATTATACAACTAGCCATTGTACGCGACATCGTATGTGGTTTGGTTAATGGAATGGGATTACGAATCATTTTTTTATTCTTTTCCTTTTTTTATAGCGTTTTAGTGTTCCATATCTAATATTTATATAACTATACTTTCAGCGATGTATTGAAAAATATGGAAAAAAATATGTCATCCCGTCCCCTATTTCCATGACCATTAATCCTAAAATTATAAAAAAAACAATTTTGAGAAGCCCACGGAAATGCTAACGAAATTAAATGAAAATTAGAACGATTGTCAAGAACATTATCATTTATTTAATACGCACCATATTTATAAGTCTGTAAAAGACGTAGCAGGCAATATATATACTTTGTAAAAATAAAATATGTAAAAAGTTTAATAGAAACACTACCCATAAAAGTATATAAATACCTAACGGTAACTCTCCGAATCCCCATACCAGGAATTCTATGCTTATTGTTTATTTTCACTTATGCATAATTTGGTACTTTTTTTAATTTCTTTTGGTAGAATTTTCTCAATACACAATATTTTTCATAAGAACAGTGCTCTAATATCAAATCAATATCGATCATTCTAAAAGTTTGTCTCTGACAACCATTTAAAAACAAATGGTATATCGGTTGGAATCATTAGGATAGTAAGTACTTTGGCAACATCTATGGGATCGCCTACTCTCTCTATAGTGGTAATCGCAGTTGATGACGGCGGATGCTTGCGGCGCGCAATGAACACAAAATAAGTGGGTCGGATATGCGGATGGGGACACAAGAACGGCAGGTGGATCAATTGTTAGATGATCAGATTGCAATAATTTATGAAATGGAGAGCTATTTATCGTAAGCATCCCACGTAAAATTACACTACACACAGTAATTTGTTGGTACTTGTAACCTGCCCTCGAGAAATTACCCCTAAATTAAGAATAAAGATTTCACGTTTTATCTTTTCATCCACATAGTCTCTAAAAATGAATGCGCAAACTCCAACATACTACGACGAATAGTCCACGAATTTTGTCGTGGAATATGGGTATTTTCCTCCAACTTTGAAATTTTTAACGTCTGGACAATAATTACATTGCGCAATCCCGAATAAAATTTGGTCTATATACAATAGCCTATATATGCATACAGAAAGCATATTTAAATTTTTTGACGCAATTTTCGAATTTTAGAAAATATATTATTAAGTTAGTGTTTTCTTTATTCTGATGCACATTTTACTTTTATTGAAAAAGAGAAAAATAAATTAATTGGAAAAAATGTTGGCATTTTAAAATAAAACGAAAATTCCATTTCCGCTTTTGCGTTTTTAAGCTATATTTGTGAAATATTTACTTTTAAAATAATTTTATATATCTACTATAAGTCGGAAAACTTGGAAAAATTCTATAACCTAGCATAATTCTATACACTACATATTTAGAACTGTCAAATGAAATTATTTTGGTTAAATTGCAACAATTATTTCAAAACTTTTAGACACCTACATAGACTCGCACATGTTTCGACTAGGTCTATAACCAAATAGGTTGACCATATCTTACGGTAGTTTTGGTACTTTATGTTTGCTTTTGTCTTAGCAATTGTCGCAATTGTTTTCGCTTGAAAGAAAGGACAGCAATTAAAATTCTATATAAATAATCATCGATTGGCCAAGCAGGCCTACAATATCAAAGCATGGTTTATGTCTTTAACTACATTTTCTGAATATTCTGTCAACATTATATATATATATATATATATATATATATATATATATATATATATATACGTATATATATATATATATATATATATATATATATATGTATAATATATATATATAGGATTCCTCTGTCAAATGTTGAATCACAACATAGGAAGGAATGCTCCGTCTACTCAAAACGACTTACGAAAATATAAAAATTTATGCTTTGATTTTATTAAGGTACTTTGAGGGACGTTCTATTTTCTATATATTTTCGTATCACATCTAAATTGAAATTTTAACACTGAAAAGTTATCAAACTTGAACTCATCAATTGACAAAGTTATGAGTATATTGTATTTTATCATCGTCTATTTAATAATTTGATCATATAATATGAATTAATTATTCCATTAACGGTTGAAATATCATATTACTTTTTCTCCAGTTTGTACAAATTGATGGTAAGTTCAAGCACCGATCGTACTCGGCTTTCGCAGGTTTCGGCACTTGGTAGACTGTCATTTAATCACGTGTTTATTACAAAAAAATGTCAACATTTCATGCGCGACGGAACTTTAATAAAGCAATGGTTTCGGTTCAAACACGTAGACGAACCGTAAATATTATTGTCATTCGCACAAATCCTGCCACCTCCCACATAATAAAAAATATCTCAAAGCCCTTTAATAAGAGTTTATACTCAGAAAGTTTAAGGGTCTAAAATGTAATGAAGCCATCCATATAAAAGGCAATAAATAAAAATGCGTAGAAGCGGAACAGGTCGCCAAAGAGCCCGCTTCCCTCCGTGAATTATTCATATGACGCACGAAATTGCGTGTTAACTTAAATTTTCTTTCAGAAAGAGAAATGTAAACTTGAATTACTTGCTTATATTGTAATTTTCATTTAATTTTTCCAATTCCCGTTTCATTATCTTCGTACCTTTCTACGGTAAAAAGTTAAGGTAAAATTTCATATTTACAAAGTCGTGTTTATTTATTTACAATATCTTTAATATGATTCTGGCAATAAATTTCGAGGTAAACTGCAAACATTTTAGTTTTCATACAATAGAAAACAAAAGTTTTTAAATAAAGTAAGGATTGTAATTTTTGAGTTTCGAAAAGGGCATAAGTTTTATTTGTTGATATCAGAGTAGGAAACAAAAATATTTGAAGAAAAATGTATGCGTATGGACGTATAAGAATACAAGGATCTTCGAAAAGATGCAAGTTTTACGTATATTATGTTGAATATGCGTTATAATTTAATGAAAGAGCTTTTGTCCGCAGTTGTGTAAATAATTGTTTGCAATTAAATTAGATAGCATGAAAAAGTATATAATTGTGAAAATAAATGAGAACATTTTGATATAATTTCAAATATTTTGTAGCAACTACATTTTCAAGTACTGTTTCATTATGTTTAATTTGTGTTTTAGCTTTTAGTGGTGCATATTGTGGGAATTTTATCGTGAATATTACGACTAGTAAACCAATTAAATAATTAATAAATATTTACAAAATAAAATTACAAAATAAATATTTACTACTTTCGCCCGAGGGGAAAGAAAAGCTGAATCAAGTGAGCTCTAAATAAAAGAAAAAATCACTATTTTTCGACTTTAGCATCGAAACAAGGAACTGTGAGGGAAACTGAAATCTAGAAATTAATTGGAATTCTCAACTCCTTGTCATTTTCCAACTTATTTTAATGTATGGATAAAAATTATATGGTACATAACTTTGAGAAGAATTTTTTGAAATGCGACCAGAATGCCTAAAAAACTATCACTCTATCCTTACAATCACACGAGGTTTATCGCCCTAGGACGAGTTTCGACTTTTTTCCCTTAATAAATTACAAGCTTTCGGTATTAACATCCTGTTAGAAAAACAAATGGAACAGCAGACTGAGCGAGATTATAAATCTCGCCTTATTTAAAATTAAATTAAACAAATATTTAAACATTTAAATTGTGAGATAAGTTCAAGTGTACTCTCGCTTTTGGTGTATTTGTTATTCGCAGTTACACATTCTAGGAAATTCTCGTTTTTCCGTGAGGTTTACCATACTTACTTAAAATAATCAACAGGAACTATCAAATTATGTAGCTAGATATAAAGGTAGGTTAATTTAAAGGCCTAAAAAGTAATTAGTGGCCATAAATAAATTAGAAGTAATGATCCACCAATAAATTTTTGATAGTCAATTAGTTTCGTTTAGCTCGATAATAATTTATTGAAATACCGTGTTGTCTTTCAGGGTAATTCTCTTTAATATTAAATTATAATTTATATTATTTTTCAAAATAATTTTTCCCAAACCCTCTTAAAATATTTCATAAAATTTTCCTTTTAGTCTAGTCACTTTGACCTCGTAATAAATCCGACTCCCTAATTCATTAATACATATATGTGCATGGGTCGTAGCTTCAATACATACAAACAAAAATAAATAAAATATATATATATAAATATATATATATATATATATATATATATATATATATATATATATTTATATATATATGTGTATAAATATATATATATATATATATATATATATATATATGTGTGTGTGTGTGTGTGTGTGTATATACCACCACCAGAAACTTCATATTATATATACATTCTCACAGTATTTGGCAAATTAGTTCTTTAGTAGTACTTTAGTTCATTTGGAACAAAATTTACATTAAATTTCTAAAATAATATTATTCGGTTACGGATTATTTCTATAATTGACATGCTGGATGTTAACGTTCCATTCCATTATGTGATCATTAATGCGAGATTCTTTCATATATTTGAACTACGCGTATTTAGAATTGGATGGCAAAGAGCAGTGAATAAATGGCGACAAAGTCGGTGTTTCCACGGACTGGATTACTGAAATGCTTGGCTATCAGTGATGATACTTTGGTCTTAAAAATAACTGATACTTAGATTCAGACTGTTTGTAGGTATGTAAATGTAATATTTTAGCTTTTTAAATATTTAATGAATTGTCAATTTTTAAAAATTAGACACTTTTCAAATATAGAAGAAAAGTTTCAAATATATTATCAATATCTTTCATCTTCGCATATATAGAGTAAACAAAAGAGCCAACGATTAATTTTAAGTTCATTTTAATTCTGTTCTACTATTCATTCATGTAAATAAGTCTTGTAGGTACTGTGATGATAAAGTAATTCGTTGATTTAACTGGATTTTATCTATGATTTTAATTGCATGGATTTTTGATAGAAAAATGATTTTTTGCAAAAGTTTAAAATTTTGGGGAATATATTTGATCCACAGATGAAGAAGATAAGATGCCGTTAATGAATTAGAGCTTATGCAAAATTCTGTTCTGCTGTTGAGCTGGTGTGAATAAGGTAAATAAATACTGTTGATAGAATCATTTGTTCAGTCTAATTAGCGCTTTAACAAACGACTTTCATCGACTTTCATCATCACGTGGATTTTAGGTAAAGGCGACAGGATTTATTCCCAATCTACCACAATGTCTATTTAAAAACAATATTAAATACTTTACCATGTTCATCCGAACATGCCGATTGTAGGTTCTTGGGACACGGAAGTAATAAATTTAATGAATGTTTCGCCAACCATTTATATAACTTGCTTATACATTACTATAGGAACTATTTTTATCCTAAACTTGGCTAGCTATATCAAATAATGTTTTCTTTATAAAATTTACTTTAAATTATATTATTTCACATTTACATAATTACTATAGCAAAAGAATTTAAAATAGGTAACATAAATATTATCATAGAATTATAGACATTTTTTATCTTTATTTTATTTAATATAGAAGATATTACGGTGCACACGAGTGTTGACATCGCAAGAGCAAGTGAATATAAGAATTGGACAGAAATATAATAAATTTCACATCAAAATTCACATGTGAAAAGAGGAACTGGGAACTCAATCTGATCAAAGTTAATACACAAACATTAAGCACGATATTAACAAATTATTTTGTATCTTCTTGACTATAAAGAGAAAGGATATTTTATAAAGGAAGACGTATTTGTCCCTGTACTAGGAAAATCCACAGAGAAATTAAAATGTAATGTTCCAACAAAACCTTGGTACGTGTCATTGTTCTAAGTATAATATTTCACGAGAAAATATAAGTTTGGGCTAACCAGGATTTTTCAAATTCATGGAACTATTTTTATTCTAAATTTGGCTAGCTATATCATATAATTTTTTTTTTTATGAAATTTATTTTAAATTATATTATTTCACATTTATATAATTACTATAGCAAAGAATTTGAAATAGGTGACATGTAATATTATCATAGCATTATAGTCATTTTTTATTTTTATTTTATCTAATATAAAAGATATTACGGTGCACACGAGTGTTGACATAACTTCTTTCTAACGTTCTTTCACTTTCTGATTCTTTTGAATGGCATAATGCACCATTTTCATGTTGGAAAGTGAATATTTGAAAGCAGTAGAAGACTTGAGTTGGTCAGTTTGGTGATTGATTACCTCTGCCTGCTAAAAATAAATATGTGGGTATATAAACCAAATTGAAATTCTTGCAAGTAAGACAGCGTATACTATGTTCAAAATCAAAATGCCGAAAACTTAAGAAACGTACTACAAAGCAATTGCTAGGGGGAACAAGTAAAACGTGTCCACCAATTACCGTAACTCGGGAGTATCATGAAAAAGACGAGGGAAACTGAATGGGCCATCACTTCATGAATCACAAAAGCTAGAGCAACCTTCGCGTAACACCGCCTCGTATGATTAGTCCTGAAAAAAAGAGAGACTTAAAATATTCTGATCCAATATTACATCCATACTGCTAAATTGATGCGATCTATAAGAGGTAATAAAAAAGACCTCACGAGGCGATTTTAAGTTTTAGTCGACCATTGTCTTGATATATTCTCCGAATACCTTGGCTTAAAAAAATATCTAATAAATCTTGGAAAATATATTTTGTCGGAAATTTTTTTGAGTAAAGAAGTAAATAAGAGAATATCTGAAACTAATTTTGCGAATGTATTTTCACAAATAATGTGGGTGCAAATAATGTGGTAATGATCAACCGATATGTTTATTAAGAATTTAATATTATATTTCACTCCCGTACTCACAAAAAGAATGGGACTAGGTTCTACCATAATCCTGTGTACCGATTCGATGCAATTCCATGTATTTTTTTTGAAGAAATAAGCAAGTCTTTAGAAACCTTAGGCCAGTTCAGTTTTGACAAAATAATTCCGCATTACGTTAAGAGTCTAAGTTTTAACTTTTGTTTTATATGGCGTACATACGAAAAAAGGGTATAATATAAACTTGCAAACTTCAATTCAAGATATCCTAATTCCGTTCTTTTTTTTTGGCTTCGTCTTTGATTGGAACAGTACTTGTTTATAACAAATAATATCACGCCCTACACAAATGTGGAAGAAAAAGTGTGCTTTTCTCTTGAAGCCGCAATATTTTGGCAACTAATTAATTCCATTTAAACAAGATCTGGATTAGACATATCCAGAAAACTAATAAAAATTTTGTTTAAAATTTGAAAATAGCTACACTAAAACCTGTCTTCAATATTATCGAGAAGCGACAATTCATTTGACCGCCACATCGATTTAATACCTACTCAGTCCTCACAGCTATAGTAATTTAATTGTGGTGAGAAGGAGAGAATACAGGAAAAGTGGGTTTTTAAATATAGGTCTGATATTAACTTAAAAACAATAATTTACAAGTTAATTAAATACTCACTGAATAATATATATATATATATACATATATATATATATATATATATATATATATATATATATATATATATATATATATATATATATATGTATATATATATATATATATATATATATATATATATATATATTATATATATATTAATTCGTGTAGAAAATTGTTTATGAAGCGGCGTACTTTAGTAACTGCGGATTATGATCGATAAAGATAAAATTAAATCACCTCAAAATTCAGACGTCGATATTTACTAATCCGCAATTCATTGATAATGTAATGAAACTTTCACACGTTACTCAAACGATAACATTGGAATAAATGATGGTAATTCCTATCCTCTATAATATAAATTCAACTTTTCTTTACGATAAAGTCACCATTTATATTTACATTCATATTATAGTACCATTTCTCTAAAATCATTTTAGAAAAAAATTCTAATGAACTTACTACTTGTCAAATATATTTTAAACCTACTTTAATCCATTACAGTTCAAGCCGGATCTAATTCGGTTTTGTGGCAAAACAGGATATTCATGTCTCTTTTTGTTTTAAGTCAATGTTTTTTGTTATCTTCCGCGGAAAATATATATTTCGATAATATGCATAGTGTCTCATTGTATAAACTTAAGGTTTAATATAACGTACAAGTTGCATTAATCAAATTGACAATCTAAGAAATACCTTCTCATGTCTCTAACAATCGGAGCTGAGTAGGCAAAAATTAATTCCGAAAAATATAGTCCGACCGGCCACCGAATAAATCCACTCGGTCATCCCTCGGCAACCCCTAACGGACGTGGTTGTACTGTCTAACCATCTTTGTAGATGAGAATATAGTCACGGTTTAGTAGTACCATGCATATACAAGGTTTGTTAGTAATGGAAAGTTAACAAAATAGAAACTGCGTTTTTTTCCAATGTATTTTCATAATATTCACTTTAGGCGTTAATGCACATTTAAATTTACTTTTAACAATATTAGCAGGTAACCTTTAGTATTGCAATAATAAATTTGTCATCTACATACAAAATCCAACCATTCTACCTGACAGCCAACGGATCAAAGATTTTGTACTAAGCAACCTTTAGCATAAAACAGAGGAGACACCATCGCAATTTCGGCTTCATTTCACCGCCTCTAGAAACTTCTGCACAGTATAACTTTTGACTCGGTAAAACTAAGTAGTTTAAATTGATCACTTTCTATTATCTACTCATGTTTTTTATTATTTTTTGGAGCTTGTTGAAAGTTGGTTAAATTGTTTTTTAAAAAAATTTAAATTTCCGTTTTTTATTATTTATGATATCCTTAGCTATTCGAAATGTAACAAACTCACGAATAATTCAATGATACCTCATTTATTAAAATCTAAATAGGCATTTGTATCTTTTAATAAGAATTAATACAATTATATGTAAATACATATATGAAAACGTACGTGCATACGTATATACGTACGAATGCCATAACAGTACTTTCTTTTGACCTCAATGTAGTCAATGCTTAACTTCTTTTGTATACTCTTATCTACCTGAACCATTTCTTTACATTCAAAATACGACTTTGTATTTCTCGGCTTAATTGAAATAATTTTAAAACTGATGTATCTTAGAGCAAGCTACATTACAATTTACAAGTAGCGCTATATATATGTGTGTATATATATATATATATATATATATATATATATATATAACCATACGGGGTATGGTTATATATATATATATCCCATTGCCACCTTCCGGATTTACCATCAGACCCCCATCACCAGTTATTACCAAAGAATAGAAACAAGCCACGCGAGTCCAGATTCGAAGAACATACTACGCGCCATTGATAATTTCCGACACCACCTTTCGCTTAATTAACAGACCCTGGCTAATATGTAAGATCAAATTACTTATAAAAATAAATGAAAAGTTCAAACTTGAATTCAAATTTCTGAAACATTTAAATACAGTGTACTTAAAGCCAAAAATCTTCAAATTTTCCCTTGTTATTGAATACCCATAAATGAAGAATATGAATATTCAATATTACTTGTAAACTTAATATTCGGTTTCATGAAATTACAGATAGGATTTAACTTCCAAAAATTGTCGCTTATATTCATGTGCTGTTATTTAGTGACAAAACTAAATAAAATTTATTAGAACTTAACCCACACAACACCCATAGACGTTTTCAATCTTATGTTAGAGCAAGTAACAAACCTATCACGTCGTGGATAACTGTATATCCTTAGGTAGTGTAATGTACAATGTGTTTATATTAATAAATTTACTAACAATTTTATTTACATTCTTTACCTGTAAGAAGTACTGAATTCTCACATTATCTCCACATAAAGCAAAATACATTATTACTTAAAAGAAATGCGTTTATATCTTCCCCTCGAGCTGGTGTTGCATTAAAAACGTGTCGATCGTCAATCTCGTTAAATGCCAACTGTGTAAGCCTCGGCAGTATTTCGGGTACACGTGAGCATATCTCTCCCCAATCCACTGCTACTTGTAGCGCCTCGTGTCATTTTTTATTTCAGCTCATTTGTTAGCGGGCAGCCTTCCGACGTGCACGTGGGTGGCGCTCGGTAATCGCCTATTGTTTTCGATAAGCTTTTGGTTGACTTATCTGTGCTCAGAAATCTTACGACGAAGTACGAGTATAAGCTAGAAATGCGTCATTGTATTTATTGAGGTGAGAGTACAGAAAAAAATGATTAGATGTTTATGATAATTAATACATTTTTTAAAGCTGGGTATGTATTACTACTTTACTTCGTCGTATATTCATTATTGAATATCGTCTTGAAATGTTTTAATAGAGAAACTGATCAACTGCTTTCATACTCTCTTGTCTTATGCTTAATTAATAGCGACGGTTACGAGGAGTCGCTTGATGATTTTTCCTGATTAGATTAGGAGCTAGAGCATCGTCTGTAACGTCTTCTGCACTCTATTTTTTGCAAGAAATTCCTTGTTAGTACCTGGATGAAAACTTGGTTTAAATTTGGAGAAAGAATTTATTGGTTGTTTCTGGTCGTATACATTGAAAACAATATTTTCCTTTTTTTATTTAGTAATTTCAGTCAAATTTCAGGCCAAATGTTCTGTCATTTTCTTATCTTGAAAGTTGTATTCAAGGTGTTTATCTTTAAGAAAACATTTTTTTTTACTGTTGAAACCAGGAATTCTTCGTTATATTCCTGTCCATCCATCGTTCTGACACATACCCATTGATCTCACATATTTAGATACATGTGTATAGTTTTTATATTTTCTATTCGGAAATTTTATAGGGATTTTTTTCGGAAATGGTTATGAAATTTAACAGTATCACCTATATGAATAAAAGACTTCTTTTTTCATACACCTGTATATACGAAGAAGATTTACAGGTAATGAGAGAATTATTTTTTTTCGTCGAGTTATATCATTAGACAAATTATACAAAATAAATTTTTGCTTTAAAATTATCTTTGTAATTCTTTTAGCTTTGAATTAATGCGCAGTGTTTTTCCTTTGCAATCAATCAATATTATTAAATATAAATTATTATATATATAAAATATATATTTTTCAAATACTCCGACCTAACATTTGACGCGTTGAATGCCTCGCCAAAATCCTACACACGCTGACTGCTTCCGCCTTCAAACAGCCTAGAGGCCTTAATAACAGATTTGATATGGCCATACGCAAAATTTTTTTAAACTTCAAAAATTGTATAATTGTTTTTTTCGTTGTTATTGTAAAGACATAAAGACAGTCCATCAAGACATGGCGCCGTATTATTGAGAGGTATCATGGTTTTTGTTTTATTAATCGCGAGTCCCAGTAACAAAAAAAATCAACTTTGTTAGCACAGCACACTTACATTTATACAATAACACAAAAAATAAAAATTAAATTGATTGCGCGAATTCTATAGTTATTATGTTCTTATTTAACTGGCTTGTTAGTGAACTTTTAATATTATCATTTTCTTCCCTAGCAGCATAAAATGCCAAAAACCTTATTTAAATTAACTAAGTGATTTTTCTTCTATGTTATCAGTAACAACAAAACCTTAAAATTTACATTTCAGTCACTAGAATCAGTGGATTGTGCTAAGAAAACCGGGATGCTCTTCTTTTCTATTCAATATTTTGAGTCATTCACTAAGTTTACCAAAGTGTGTGATCGAGAATACAAATTAATCTATCTAAAACTCCGATTATTATTATTATAAAACTTGTTTCTATAATCAACAAACACATCACTCGACTACAGAATTTGTTGGGGCCTGATATCAACATACCTATAATAATAGATATATTCTATATTTATGGGCACTACTATACCAGAAAGCAAAAACCTTTGTGTGCTACGTCGAATGGTATTGACATACTTTTCTGTGTTCTTATATACGCTGTGTATATATTAAGGGTTAATGATTTTTCTAGCAAACTCTAATTATTTATTTATACATTTGTAACCATTTAATTAATCATTTCTTGAAATTTGATACCTCTATAGAAAAGGACCTTCAGTTAACTCTGGGTTTCTTTCACTCCTTCTTTGTAAGATCCAAAATATGAAGCCTTAAAAATTAATGACTAATTACCACATTCTTAAATATGAATTCAGTAGGCACTATTCTGCAAATGGTTAAACATTTTTGAAATATTATAAAATGTATCCTTACTTTATATAAGAAATTGAATAAAGCAAAAAGGACGGCATGGGCCAAATTACCATAATAGAAAATGTGTTCTAGAAAACTTTTACAGTCGATAATGTTTAAGAATAAACTTTTAAACGCTTTGCCTGAAAATGACGATAATCTTTCACAATAAGTTAAAGACGAAATTTGGTTAGAAAGAAAAATGTTTTCCATAAAAATCTACCATAAAAGAAAAATTAATATATTACAGAAGCTTATAATAAATTGCTTGTTTCATAATTCAAAGTAAAGGATTTAAAAATGTAAGTGTGAAAATTGAAAATAAAATGTATTAGCACAAAAAAAATAAATATTTGAGACTTACAATCGAGAAAGGTTTTCAGTATGTGTTACAAGGACCGATTAAAAAAATATTTGTATTCATACTTTGTTATATTACTTCGAAAAATTATTAAAATTTGTTTTTGTAAGACATAGAAAAAGTTAAGCACAAAATTCTTCCGATATATATATATATATATATATATATATATATATATATATATATATATATATATATATATATATATATATATAAATATATATATTTTTTTTTAACCTAGAAATTTATGCAAACACATGTAATTATAAATAATTATGTCATTTAATATAAATTATTATGTCCAAAACATTTTTCATCAAATTTAATTGAAATAATAATCAATAAAATTTAAATTATTGAATAAATTTTAATGCATCTACTTCGACGATTATAGTGTAGTTGTGTTTCATATCTTATCCTATAAATTTCTATGTATATTTAAGTCATAGTATAGAATTCATTCTTTAGTATAAAGTTGATGTAAAAATAATGATAACATGCAATATAACAAAACAATTGTCTCTAAATGTTAACTGTTCTTGCCAAATTTGATATGTTTTCAATTCCATATACATTTTATTATTTAAATGCTGGTAACATTTTATTGTATAAAAGGTAACAAAATAATGTGAAAAATAAATTCGTGTTGAATTATTTACACCACTTCCGCTATTTTGAAACCACAAATAACTATACTACAAGCAAAGTAACATTTATTAATAGAATTATAATTTTTCACTAAATACAATTTAAATTTCTTGTTTCCTTCTACATATTTATTCTTTATTTAAGAATGATTTTATTTCAATTTTGTAAAATATTATTTCAAAACATGCTAATATTGTGAAGGGGGAAGTTTTAGTTATTTGTTTTTAGGGATTCAAGCAAAAACCACTAACCTGATTGACAGACAGCTTGTGCAATACCGTATCTTTTATTTTATAAATGGCCGTAGGTTATATAGTATCTTGAATTATTATTGAGATACAGTTAATAATGTCAACGCAATCGGAGAAAAAGTCATTGTTCAGGAAAATTTTGTAAAGGACACTAGCAAAACTATCACTGATACATACGTATTGTGTATGGGACGGTGTCATTATACTTATTAAAACATATACGGAAAAGACAAAGGCAGCACATTTCTATATATACTGTTGCAGAATTTGTGAATATCTTCTGATTTTTATGGGTAAACAACAATAAAAATATTTTATGAAAGTATCGTAATAGAAAGTTAGTAAAAATAAAATTTTGAACAAACTTATCAGGTTATCGAATTTGTGTCATCGTGCGGGGGTGGTCGATTTAAAATAATTGATCAAATATTAATTAAAAATTAAGATATAAATAAAGACCTCCTCACATTTCACCACCTTTTGGAGATACTAACCACTATCTTTAAAACGGGGCTTGTAATCTTAGCCTTTAAGGAGTTTCTTAGCATAAATAATTCTTTATAATTCGGAAAAGATTTCATATCGTTTGAATTCGTTGTTGTCTTTTTGTAGGTGCTTATATATTTTGAGGCAGTGTATTCAAACTCTTGAATAAATTATTAAAGTTCTACCAGATCTCGACCTTACAATCGCTTCAAATTAACTAAAATATGCGTGTAAACTGTCATCTGAAATAGCAAAATACATCGGTATCTACCAAAATAATTGTAAATATATTTAGGTGTTTTAATAAAATTAGAAAAGAGTATGGCAAATAATTTTTAGAGCGAAAAACAAGTTTCAAAAGGTAAACTTGCCCTAAAATAATAATTACAAATTAATGCTTCTTGTCAAAAACATACTTAAGAAATTAATTAAATTATTGTATTTCCTAATAAATCGAACGATTTTATTATGTTAATAGGAAATAAATTAGAGGTAAAAAAATTTACGCAAAACAAGATTATTTTGATTACAACTTTAAATTAATTATAAGTTACCTACTAATAGTAAGAGTACTCTAGAGTGGCTATCACGGCATAGTACAATTCTATAGGCAAAAAAACATTTTTAATTAGAATATTATTGAAGTATAAAAATGTACCAAAGAGGACTGTGCTATATATCTGAAAGAAGTAAGGAGATATTTGTTTCATTTATATTTAATTTTAAGCGCACGTTTCGTTTAATGTTAAGTATATTTCGAAATTTATTCTATACGGTCGCCACAGCAGAAAATGCCGCTTCAAAAAGCTATTTAGTTGAAAAAGAAATTTAAAAAACACTGCTTTTTTTCAAAATTCCCAGAATGATCGTCTATTAAATTATTTTGTCAAACCTCTGTAACAAGACACTTTTATCAAAGATCCTTTTTCATGACAAGTTCGGGTTCCGGAAACGATATCTTGTTCGTGGAAGCCGAAAGTCTTCTTTGAAATATCCTTCAGCAACTTAAGCAACAATTTGGCAATTTCTTTTTATATTACCTTGAAAATTTTCTTAATTTATTTAATCTCTTTTAATTGTTTTTTTAAATACGTACCTATTCTTATGATTTCTTTTAATAATTCAGGTTAATTTTCGTAATAATTTGTAAATGTTAATTCCTATGAAACAAAGTGCAGATTATATCTCGTGTAACATAACAACCCATGAAATTCGTAGTTGCGATAGGGTCGTCGATAAAAAACGGTAAAACTAAAAGAACGAAAAAGACATTCAGTTTGATAACGCAGAATAAATGACAGTTTAGAATTTATTTTTAATTTAGGCAATAGGCTAGGCTTTAAAAAAGGACGGGTGAAAGAAAGAAAGGTTATTACATACTTCGTTACATTTTTATTTCTTATTGAAATACATTAAAGATATAATATATACCCATTTATGAATATAGTTTTTTCCGCTTGTTAATAAGGTCATAGTTTACTTTTTATTTCTTGCTTTTCCCTATTTGTTAATCACTAAATTTTTTGATTTTTATTATCTAAAAATAACAGGTTCTTAAAAATGTTATCCTATTTCCGTAATGTCAGAATTGTTTTTTGCCAGTTTCGTTTGTGGATAAAGCTTTTCCTTGTCCAATATCCTAAGAGTTTATACAAATATAACTACCGGAAAGTAAAAAAAACTTGGTGAAAATACGCTCAGGCAAAATTAATTTAAAATTTTATATTAAGCAAGCAATTTAACTTTGCGTTTCTTACAGCAAAAGAAATATTGACTTATCACACAATTTTGCCCGCAATATGAAAAATTCATCAAGGCGATCTGTTCCCGCTGGCGCACTGGCGATCTGTTCCCGTTAATAAATAGGACAACGCTTTATTAGGGGTCTTCAAGGCGCATTTTACAAAACGTGACATAGGAGGAATGCGCGGATGATAACAATATTTACGTCGAGTAGAACTACGTGCCCGGACATATTAAATCTTGTGTTCCGTCGAAAATGCCGATGCGTGTTTAGAGCATTGATTCGCTTTCTTTTATTAGCAATTCTTATGGAAGGTTTAAATATCATATTATTTAGTAAATAGGCAGAGTCGTTCAACGTATTTTCTTAAAATATGTCCTAGTTCCAACCGGTATCTCTTGTTTTAGGGGATTTGATAGAAGGCATAAAATGCCCCTGAATGTTAGTTGCAATTAAAATTATTATAAAAACTGTTTTTATTAATGCATAATGTTTAATGCATAAACTCTTAGGTATAATTTTAAAAAATTACTGGACTTGGGATATTTTCGAGGTCATCAAAAAGTCGGCAATTTTTAAGACCTGCAACTGGCGGGAGTGTATATATATATATATATATATATATATATATATATATATATATAATATATATATATATATATATATATATATATATATATATATATATTGCCTTAATACCGATAGTACTTATTTAGTCAAACTAGATGGCGTTCATTATTATTCATTGGGCAATGTTCTTTCACGGAGTATTGTAACCTAAGAAGATGGCACCTGTTTGAGGAATAATGGCCTTGTGTAAGCGATGAGAGACGAACGCATGACTAATTCAGGTTGATGTATTATAATGATTGAAAATGTTCACCGAAATATGATATGTTGGCTTTGCTTTGTTTGGAAAAAAGGAATTTTTTAAGGGCGTAATATGGCTGTAAGACTCGTTTCTTTTATTTACATCTTACAGTGATACCAAAAAGGACCGCGATAAACAAGTGATTACTCATACCATACAAATTATTATAGTGCAATATAAGATAGTAACTATTTTTAAAAAAAGAGGATATTTACAATATCGAGCAGTAATTCCACATGCTTAGATATAAAGGTTATCAATACACTTCTTGAGACAAAGTGGTTCAAAAAACAGCAGTTTATTCCAAACCCTCGTGTCGTCGTCCTTCAATGAAAAAAAATATCTCAAAAATACTCAGAGAGTTCAATTCATTGGTAACTCAAATACTTAGATATTCCTTTTCATGTACGAGTGTCACTCTAAAATAAAATTGTAAATGAATTTGGACACGAATTTTGTTCACAAAATGGCGTCGACACTGAAAGATGGAACTGGTACGATAGGTCCCGAATGTGAGATATGAGAATATGCTCGTTTAACATAATATCCTTAGAAAAAATCAGTTCAGTTTGCGCATACTATAAGAGAGTATTGTACGTTTCCTGTGGATGTATTTAGAATGAAGTAATCGGAAATTGTTTTTTGTAATTCCAAAATGTTTTTTTTGTAATTATATATCGTAGTTTGAAAGGACTAGTTACAATTATCTCAAAAATATATGTCATAAATTTGAGTAGTATAAATATAGAGATATACTGAAATATATCCAAAAATTCATAATCATCCCTCCTTTTTTTTAGAAGTCTGGAAATATTTTTTGGAAAACTTATTCTAGATATTTTAGGAAAATTATTTTTACCTACAAGTATATGCAATGGTTTTAGGAAAACTTTTCACCGATTATTTTACTTCGTCCCTTCTTAATTAAATTAGGTATTATTAAATATTTATCGCTCTAGAAAGTAAACGTGAATAATAATTGTATTTCAAATGAGAGAACCCCGATACGCTATGCAGACTCGTACTTGGTCGTTTTTAGTTACATTGTCATTTTTCACCATTAGACCTGACACTTCCCGTGGAAAAAGAATTTTTACGTCAAAAATTGTGCAATAACAATTTTTAATTGAAAGGACTAGTTACATTCTAGTACTAGTTACCTTGACCGATTGAGTTATACACATAATTTACCGTTCTGCAAAAAAAGTATATTAGGGCTTTTATTCAAATAAAAGTTCGTCTTCTATGTCTTTTTTTAAACATCTATATACATTCCATAGCACATAAAGCAATTGTTTAAATTTTAAGAATATTTTTAATTAAATCACACTGCATCGCAGAACATAAAAGTAAACGTGAAAGTAACGTGACTTAGCACGTAAACAAATAACCTGTTTCGGAACGGCGTGAGGAAAAATTAAACGAAAATCATGTTATAAGCGAATAATTGAAGTTTTTATTTCTCCGCCAGGAAGAAAATTTACCTTATCACGCAATTTCCTACATCATTTAAATAATTCATAGAGCGATACTGGCTTCCGGGCGACCTTTTTCCTATCTGTACAACCATAATAAGTTAAGTTTGGTTTTTTTTTATACTTTTTAACTTATTATAAAGCAAAAGACTACACGCAAATATGTGTGAATTATGAAAGTATTTACACTTGGTTCGTGCATTCGATTTTAATATTTCCTTTTTATGAATATAAAGAGATTACTAAAATGTTCACAGCATTTTTTAACATACTTAAACAATATTGGTACCGTATTTCTTTATTTAATTGAATTTTACTGCAGATTTCAACTGAATATATGTATATATATATGTATATATATATATATATATATATATATATATATATATATATATATATATATAATCAAAATCAATAACCGTTATGATATTAAAAGTTTTTATGTTTTCCATTAAAACAAGTCACATTTCTTATAATTAAAAAAAATATGTGCAGTAAATATATTTACAAATGTTTGATGGATCCGTAATGAAGAGGTTCGTAGGTGAACTGGGGTTACCCAAAAAGCTTGTAGAATTAACAGGTTGAATTGACTATAATGACTATAAGCAGTCCATATATTATGCATTACCGACGCCTGTTAGGGAAAAAGCTTCTAGAATAGATCACGTATCAGAAGATACAATGGGCCCTCGATAGGTATATAGGTACACAGAACCGATAAAGGCCGCTCGAAGTCGTCGGAATGCATGTCCTCAAATGTAGGCGGAACGGAATTGATGTTTTCAGAAATCTATGGGGGAATAATACAGACCATGTTAAAAATCATTTCGGCTGATGATGACGATCATTCCTTTAAATAAAAAGCATTCCGTCATTATTATTTTCCTCCTAATAAGGTTGGCAATGTCAACAAGACCCATTGTTGGCTATGTTAAACGTAATGTTACCCAGCTTCTAAATCTGTTCTCTGAAACTCAATCTATATCTCCGGATTGAAATGAAACTATAAGATATATCTATTTTTTTAGCAACACTATATTAATTTTAGTGTTCTCAATTTTTCTGCTATATTGTCGTAATTTTGGAATTAATATCTCACAAAAATGGTACTTAAGTTAGAAAAAAAACGTAAAAACAATTGACAACACATAAATTGCCCCTATAACTTATAATACTTTACACATACCTCATCGCACCTGTCTCCATCACAAAAAAGCCGAACGAAAACTTTGTGTAATTGTACATCGCTAAGCAAATAGCCGCATCTTGCTCCTCATTAAAATATTTAAACTTTAACTTAATTTTTTTTGAACTCGAGACCGGAAATGAAAGAGTATGAAGTTTAACTAAAGCAAAAGGCATGACGTCCTCTCTACTTCCATTTCAAAATCGAATGAATCATTCAACCAACGAGTTGCCGAACAATCGTAACATCTTACTTTATATACACTGCAGTGGACTTATCAATGACTTACTATTAATGCTTGATTCTGGTTTTATTTATTATTATGATAGTGAGATATATTTTATAAAGTCAGACGAATAAATCATATTTCCTGATAAAAACGAGACTATATTTCTACTGACTTTATAAACCTAAGTATTTACAGTTTCACAATTAGGATTGGAAACTTTAAAAAGATTCGTTTTGCAAGTTGCATATAATTTTTCCTGAGTCTTTATATATTACCAATAAAAATTCTCGGCAAGATTATTACTGTATTCAACTCTTTCTCTGTATTCAAGAGACATACGTCTTAAAATAAGAATGAAACTGTCACTTATCCATATAAAGGTCAGATTTTAAAAACTTAGAGGTTTATAAGAAAATTGTAGGAAAATTACTTTTACACTATTTTCATTTTAGTAGGAAGTAAAATATATCTGTGTATTCAATCTTATAATATGTATCTGTGTATTTTAAGTAGAAAGTAAAATATATCTGTGTATTCAATATTATGTGTTTATTCAGCTTAGCTTTCTGTGATTTTACACATTACGTGTTTGTTTCCGGAATAAATTTCAATCGAGAATCCTTTTCGTGTATGAGCTCCTACATCTAAAGTAATTATTTTTATTTTCATTTTGTCTTAAATGCTACATATTTTCTCTCGGACGGACTTCAAGTACAGGAGTCATTTCCTTTACTCACTAATAGCGATAAAATACAAGGAACTACTTACGAATTGAATAGCAAAAAATTTAATCTAGAAGATAACTATATTATATATAGATAACTATATTTAATCTAGAAGATACTATGTTACCTAAAACTAAAAACTTTAGTATGTAGCAATGAATATAATAAAAAGTAAATAATCTAAACATGATACATGAAATGAAAATATAAGGTATAGAGAAAGATAAGATGCGAACGGAAATGATTCTCATCCTATTTTTGTAGAACTATTCACTAACGATGATTTTTAGACGATTTTTGAAAGCGAATAGAGTTAGTGAATTAAATAACAGAAAGCTGGATTTCAACGAATTTCAAAATTTAGTATTTGTAAAGACAGGAAATATTAATTTAATAGAAACAACGTTTAGTAATGAGTAGAATGTGTAGGTATTCTGAATGTATTTTCTGGGTCTACGGTTTGGAGAAGTTAATCTCCTAAATGGAAAAGTTATAAATTTAACTTTTACACATGTCGTGAAATTACTGGACTCAAAACCAAAAACGATATTTGATATTACGTTTAGATTTATGATATTCTAAGCGAGCGCACATATGAGGTACAGTGAATTTGGCTGTTTTATACTCATTTTGCTAGAGTATTTTGATAACCCAAATACTATCAACGGTAATTTAGCTTGTATTGGAAATATTCGTGAAAATACCGTGGTTGGTATTCAAAATATTTTGTGCTTACACTACGTATAAACTAATATTAATTTTAACTCTAATCATTTATAATTTATCTAGGCAAATAAATGAAAAACTGAATTTTATAAAAAAATACACATGTCAAAATGTAAATATTTATTATGATGGTTGATTGTCATTACTTTGATTTTTTATATGCAATATTCGTAGATATTTCGTAGGCATTTCGTAACAATTTCTATTCGTAGGAGTTTCTCATTGATGGTAGGTGATTGAACAACGCCCACTATTATATAATTAATTGGGATCGATACGCGGACGATTTTGTTTTAAGAAGCTCTGCATGCCCCGACATTACATTAACACGTTCGCTGACAATAAATTGACCGAGGGTGTCATTTATTTATTGTTTAATTCATTGAACCTAGAACTTGATGCTTATAAAAAAAAGAAAAGTCGAGTGTGTGTATATCTGAATAAAATAAAATTACGATAATAAGTAGAAACAGAGATGGACAGGAATAACAGACTAGATTAGGTTTATATTCAAGATTATGTTTATATTTCCCTTTCATGTATTTTATTTTATTTTGAACCACAGAATTTTTTATATAGTGTGTTCTAATGGTGTTTAACGTGAATAATTGTTTGAATTCAGAACCGGATACATAGCACGTTAAATAATGGGTGCGTCGCGAAATTGTTACTAATTTGTTTCGAAACAAATGGATGATATTATTGGCATATTTTTAATGTTTTGGTATGGTTACATATCACATTAATGAAAGTTTAATAGGCATGTTACAATTTTTCTCCCCGTTTCCTCGAGACACTAAAAATGGAAATTTCATCGGTAGTTTGCTTTTCTTTTAAATAATTCTCTGAGTATATTCCTTTCTCCGCTAGAGACGTATTCGTGTAAATGTGAACTAGCAGAAAGAAAATAACGCAACGAACCTTTTAGGGTTTAATCCCTCAAAATAAAATAAAAATGGAACCCTTAGAATGTCACATTGTTTTCCGTCCGTCTGGTAGTACGTCAAGGCCTTTTTTTTAAATGGCTTGAGATATCGAATTGTAATTAATTTTGTATACTGGGGCTAAGTAAGTACTACTAAGGTCTTACATCTCAAGTTTTTTTGGTTCACGCAACAAAAAGATATGACCCTTTAAAGCGTATTTTTTTTGTTTTTACGATCATCAAAACCTGCGGGGTGTATCTGGTGGGTCTAGAATTTTGAAAGCCGGTTTGATGGGAGGTCTTATAGCAATTATTTTTTACAATGACTATTTCTAAAGAGAAAAATCCAAAAACCATTTATTATTAATTGGATGTAAAATTAAATATTTTTAAATTTTATGATTGTAAAAGATATAGTAATAGTAACGTTTAAAAAATTAACATTTTGCAAATAATTTGTAGAAAAATGTATGAAATAACATGAAATAGTGTGAACTATATGCTTATAAATAATACCTAAATGTTAACTGGATGCTGGTGGTGCAAGTTCTTCTCATGCCCGGCAAGTTTAATTTTTAATAAATTATCTTCAACGATAAGTTCTAGTTTGTTTATATCGGTGCAATAAAAATAATATTAGTCACTCGATATTATACTATTATAGACATTAACGATACCATTTTGTAGATATGAAGAAAAATTTAGACTCTCGTTTATTTGGAAGATTTAGCCGACGAGAAAGGCAATGGTAGTATAAATATTAATGAAATGTAATTTAATATAGGAAATAATTGATTCGAAAATATAATAAAATAGTAATATTTTTTGAATTCAGCGACTTTAAAAATTGAACTAGACTGTAAAATATGCAAATATTGACCTTATCCTTTTTATTCAACTGAGGCACTCCAAAATTGTATTATACGGGAGAGTTTACGAATGTATAATTGCATGATTGTTTCTTTGTAAAATTCTCTTCCTAGTCCCTGTAGATAAAGTTATTGCCATAAATAAAATGCGATAATAATATAATAAATAGGAATAAATAAAAAGGATTATTTAAGTTATGTGAAAAATATGTCGTACAAAAATTACAGGTAAAATTATAAAAAAGAAGAAAATATAATGATATTTCATGTTATTTACGAGCACACGTACAGTTAGTTTGAGTTGCTTTTCTTTTCTTTTCATCATTGTCATTATAATTTTTTGTTTCTTTCTTGCTAAGGTTTAGAGTTTTGAAAGTTAAAATTTGAGTGTTGTACGGAAGAGACAATACAATTAAGTACTAACATTTTAATATTATATAACATTTCATACTGCATTTGTAAAGGATTTGAAGGGATAAAGCATTTAACGACGAAGTTTCTCTCATAAAGTATGTTTTAATAGTTAACTTTAGTACTTTTCAAGTTACCAATAACACTTCAGTCGTATTTTTCTATTAAAATATTACTGATTGTTTAACTTAAATAGGTCCTTCTAAGTTAATATAAATTATTTGATATATTAACCAAATTTAACACCGTAGTTTAGTGTCAAACATAGAGCGATACGAACATTAATAAATTTGAGACAAAACAAGTATAAGTTTTGTTTCTTTACTTATTATTACATGAGTTACCTCCTCTCTTATACAGTGATAATAATAACAACTTTTTTAGTTATCAATACGTCTAAGATTGGGGGACTATCTCTCTTCCTTGAGATAGAATAAGGGAGAAAGGAGTAGTGAAGTAAGATAAAAATAACTGAGAAATTCTCAGAACGGGTTTCATTACATTTTATTATTTTATGAAGGTATACCCTTTAACATCTAAGTTTTTCAGCTACAAACCTCTCTTGCGTAAATATGTATGAAGGTTGAAAAGCGGTTAAAAATAGGTTTTAGCAATTTTTTCCAAGATAATAAATTGTTCAATAAAAATCTAATTTAAAATTACTTAAATTTATTACAAAAACAGATGTTCACTTAAACTCTTTTATAAAAACAGATTTCTCATATTTTTCGCACAAAATTTACCGTCCTGGAAATTTATACCTCTGCCGGAGAATCGCAATCAATTTACGAAAATATTCAAATATACCTTTTCGTAGCAAATTTGGAGAGCTATAATAATTATATGTAATAAGTACATACATATAATAAGTACATACGTAGAGGTGGTAGTTTACAAGTTAAACACAAAAAAGTATAACGTAAATTTTGGTCAATTATTAAAAAATAAAAAACAAAATTACCTTAAAATAAAAAAACAGGAAACTTATAAAATCACACAGATGTTAATTCATAAGTTCATCAGTCATATTTTTCAAAAACTACTTACCTTATAAAAATGCAATTTAATACAAGAATAAAATATTTTAATCTTCACATACTGCAATGACCAAAACTCAAGTGTTTATTTGGAAATTTTATACAGGGTAAATTATATTTTCGAAAAAAACCATTTTAAATTTCATTTATGGTGCGGAATATCATTCGAAGAGACTAATTGTAAGTATCTCTAAAAAAATTTTTCATAATTTTAGTAATCATATCTTCAGACATATGTGTACACCCGCCGCCCGTACCCGTTAGACTGACTTCTCGAAGGCTGCATGGAGCGTAATGGATCTATAAAACTTTAATTGTAATTCCCCACTATTCTTTGGTATGACCTTAAAACTACTCACTTTCTATACCTTTGGAAAGAGGCCCTCGCGGAGATAGTGGTTAAAACTGTTTTGATTTTCCATACCACTTTAAGTCACCTATTATCGGTTCTATCAATGCCTGGAGCCTTTTTCGAGTCAAGATTCTCAACGATGACGTCCAACTCCGAGTATGGTAGCTCCGGATCAGAGCTGCCATTTGGAAAATGCTCGCTGCATTCCTAATGATTTGGTGTTCGACCATGTCGAGATCAGGGTCGTCAATGGGGAAGAGTGATGTCAAGAAATAATTTAAAGTCTCGTGAGTGATTTCGGTGAAACTTCCTTTGGTTACACCGGGTTTGCATATAGTTGAATCTTAATTACTTTTCTAGTGCCATAATAATTTTTTCGTCAATCTTTTCGATATGAAAACTTAGTGTAAAGCCAATATACTCCTATTTTGCTATTGAAAATGTATCGATCAATAGAACATTTTGATAAGAGATTTAATACAAGATCTGTGAAAGAAAAATGTAACGAAGAAAATATAAATGGGCTATTATTAAGAGATATAAAGTTTACGAAAATATTTTGAATTTGAATTACTTCAGAATTTAGATAAAAAAACTCATTACGTTGTTGCCTCTCCATTTCCCGCTAAGGTCCCACGAGGAGGTAATAAACTCGGCCACGGTAATGAAATCAAACAATACAATTTCCAAAACCTCGAGGTTTTTGGCACGCTCCTGCGTTCGTTGGGTCCGTTCCCAATAGCCGTATAAATTCGTAGATTATATGTTATGCGTAAGTGTGTAGTTTGATGCACAGTATTCATCTCGGCAGACACGAGGCACACGGTTCTGAATAAGTTATTAGAGTTCCGCCCGATCTCGACCTTGCGTCTGCTTCAGGTTGACTGTAGTTGGTTTGGATTAGAAATTTAATTATATTCCCAAAAATAGATCTCCTTTTTTCTATAAACAACAAAAGCACTAATATACATATTAATTTATATTACGCAGTAATAATTTGTATTGTTATATGGGTACATCTTGAGTTTTGTTATATATTTGTATTAAGCATGTAATTTGAATATTAATTTTATGTACATCTGAAACAAATAATGAAACATTGAAAACAAGAAATTCGTTTAAAGAAAAACAAATGGCTAAATTGAAGAACACCGTCAAAATGAATTTAAATAACTAAAAATATTATTTTTACTCTCACACATTTCACAAATGATATTTCGATAAAAGAAATAAATATAATAAAATAAAAGATATTTTACCACTAAAAAAGGACAATATTTTTAAATGAAAAATGTTTTTTAGTGATCATGTGACAATTTTCATTACAAATTTAAATTAATTACCTATTCGTGTTGTCAATATTCTTCTTATTATGATGAATTATGTAAATAAAAATAATAGTGAATTACTTTTCAATTTTCGGTATGACATATTATATTCGATGTTAAGGATGCAAGTGTTCTCAAGTTGTAATGTTACCCTGTTGGGTTGCAGAAGTAAGTTTGTTTCCTCGTACAGACTTAACTACCAAAGTGATTTCACCAGATGAAATATCCCTAGTGTCCTAGGATATATATATATATATATATATATATATATATATATACACACATATATGTATATATATATATATATGTATATATATATATATATATTTCAGTAAATTTGTTCTTTGGTGCAGACTAAACCATTAAAATGATTTCAACATATGAGGTGTATTTTCTGGGTTTGTTATCTAGAGAGTGTCCTACAGTATGTTACGACAGGAATTTTACAGTCAATGTATTTCGCGCTTTCTAGTTCTTTTTACCATATTCGGGTTTCAGTTTTACCTTTTGTTAAAAAAGAAGTTTTAATAAATATATTTGTATTCTACCTAGAGAACGGATACGTCATAAGCAGAAGGAGAAGTTATTTTAACTTCATTTAATTGGAACTATCCAATTTACATTAAAATTTGCATGATTGGAATTAAATTTAAAAACATTTTACTGATAATTTTTCTTTTATTCAAAGTAATACAAAACAAGTTTAAATTTTAAGTCTTTAGGTGTTTTTCTTTAAGAGCTAGGGAGAGTTTTTCACAGATAGAGGGATAATGTAGTGATTATAAAAGGATATTTTTCAGATTCTTAAAAATTTAACTCTGAAATCTTAAGGAAATGTAATTGCGTTATCGACAATATTTAAGTCAAATCCAACCACTTGCATTTGCTTGCCGAGTCTCGTAGTTACCGAACCAGTTCCCATTTTGAGGAGTTGGTACTTGAGGCATTATTATAATTTGTATAATTATTTTTATTATCATTTAATTAGGAAACTGCATACCTTCCTAAAGTGTAGCGGTTACTTAGGCAATCCTAAAGGTTCAAAGTACAAAGGTAAAAAGAACTGTTTACGAGGAATTTTGCATTTTAATATGATTCCGTCAACACGCTTATAAAAATTTGATGGTAAGTATTAAAATTGAATTATGAAGCAATGACTTGACACAGGTTTAAATTTATTCAGTATGTTAATTTCTTCATAAAAATTTAATTCATAAAAAACGGTCCCATCTGACAGTTTTCAATACACCTGACTGTTTTACCTAAAAAAATTAAGCTTAACTGTTACCTCGTCTTCATATATTCCCATGAAATTTTACCTTCATCTAACTTGCACCGAACCATTTCTTTTTAGGCTCATTTATATTCAAATTTCATTGCATATGCACTAACACATACTAATACGACGACATTAATTTTTACTAAACAATAAGTCAATAATTTCTAGACCAGAGTATGGGCGATTTTTGTGATGTCTTACATGAAATTCTCAAAAAATTTAAATCCCGAGAGCGTTTTCTTCTAATTAATAATCATTTTTAATCATATAGTCTAATTTATATTGAACTTTTATTTATATTATTTTCTTCCAATTAAAAAATGTAGCAAAATTTTTGTCTTGCCAATATTAATTAGAGAAATATTGTATGTGCAGATTATTCGTCAAATTGAATCAAAGAGAAGAGCGTAAATACTTTAAATAAGTATCTTACATGATATTCTTAAAAACATGATCAAAGAAAAAAATCGATTATTTTATTTGCGCTATTTAAAAATGTTTTTACGCATATATTGAAGTGTTAACTGCCTACTTTAATCTTTTAATTGCGATATTTTTAAGGCAAAATTTTAAGTATCTTCTTGGAACGATTTCTGAGAACAACGCTTGTGATATAGGAACACACGGATAGATGGACGAAAACGTGAGAAATTTTCCCAGAGTTTTTCCATTTGAGGTACAAATTTATTGTGATTGTGAAATATTACTCATTACTGCAAATTTAATATCTTAAACTAGACACAAATTTTGCAAGTCGTAATGCGACTATTTTTCATCATAAAAAAAGTTTTCAGTTAATTGGATTACACTATAGATCACCTTACTTATAGTTTTTTTCATAAAAGCTGTTGAATATAAATATACGACAACATCAAATAATTATGCAAAATCTAGGAGTTTTCATTTAAATCATAAAACATCATAACGCAGCACAGTGTCAAATAAACGTTAAGCGACGAAAAAACACGTAACGTATTTTCGGTGCGAAAAACACATAACCCCTTTTGGAACGGGATGGGGAAAATTTAAATTGGAATCATGCCATAAGCAAATAATTCAAGCTTGTATTGTTCTGCTAGTAAAAAAAATTTACTTATCACGCAATTTCATTCGTGATATGAATAATTAATTGAGCCTAGCGGGCTTGCTGGCGATCTGTTCCTTCATTTACGCAACCTTCTTTATGAACTTCTGTGTGGATGGATTGATTATTTTTGATGTCCTAATGGGATAATGGTCGTTATTTTGAACTTTTTTTTATTAAGTATACGAATATATGCGGATATTGACAGTATTTCGCCAGGTTTACGTATTCTCTTTAAAGACCATTCCTTCTTTTAGTCATCATAAAGATATTAATTAAATTATTTCATCTCATTTTAGTTTATTCTTAGAGAATTATTTATTCAATTAGTTTAAATTCAGATTTGCTATTAAATTATAAAGTGTTTTTGTTATTTTTTTAAAAAATGAATGAATATTTAAATTTTTTATGACAACGGTTAAAAAGTAAGACAAAATTAATTCAAAATCTCGGAATATTGGAGAAGAATTTACACCTTCCAATTTCACACCTTTCAAGTCACTAGTTATCTTATCGACTCTCAACTTATTAAAGCATTCCATCCAATAAAATATATTCATTTCATATTCTGATATTTAAGCAACACTGCATATATTAGTATTAATCCAATCGTAATTCACGTTTCAAACATCGAACGAGAGGTCATCTAACTTTCTAGTTGGCTCAATAAAATAATTTGATCCTCCATATGGGGCTTTAATGAGGCAATAGCAACGAGGTATAATGTAAGCATTTTGACGGTATGATGGTCATTTATCACCGACTACACAAAAGAATCAGATAACCGCATGGGAAATACCATAGAATATTTATCCTTAAATCTGTCATACCCTTAGCCCTAAGAAAACCACAAACGACGTAAATTTGGCTTTTCCTAAACCCTGTAGGAAAAAGCAAAAAAGACCTTAAAATGGATGGAACAGTTTACTAGTTACCAAGAAGTACGAAAGATACTACATACTAAAGATACTACGTTAAGGAAATAAATATTATCTTATCGAAATATTTTATTATATAATGTGTATTTTTTTAACTTTTTACAATTAAATGAAATTACGTGATGTAGTATAATTTCTACTTCCGTTACATTCTTTATCATGACCTAGGTTTTGTTGTATTACAACATCTTTAGGTGGGCTATTAGCAAAGATTAACTCTTAGAAAAATCCAACAGCATTTATATGTTTCAAAAACAATAGCGGAAGCCGGATTTGTGTGGATTTTCTCACTGCTTATGTTAGCGAGTTTATTGTGCGGTGTAGGTTTTATTATACTTCCGGAAGTTATGCAATATACAAATATTTCAGTGAGGGTAATAAATTAAATTGATGTTATTCTATAAGGTTATATAATGCAAATGTCCCGGTGGATGTAACAAAATGAAATGGAAATAATTCTCAGTAATATATTCATACAATAGCAAGGGTATGTGAAAATTAGAACAAGGTTATTCCACTAATTCTATATATCTCCCGTTTTATTTATTCATTTTTGTATTTTTTTTATTTTTTATATTTATTTTTTATTTCTCTTTTCAATTTGTAATTTTTTTTAATTTTATATATTTATATTTAGATGTGTAGTTGGGCTGAAACAATTTGAAGAGCACTGTAGTATCAATGTTGTCTAACTATATTATGTCTAGAAGATATTAAGTATGTTAACCTTGGTGTCTTTTTTATGTCTGTTTATTTCTAATTTTTCTAGAATATTAAGTTTATTGCCTTTTGTATTTATTTGTAGTATATAGGGGGCATTATCAGTATGAGGGAGATGGTTATTTTCAATGAGGTGTTTTTTTGCAAAGTAAGATGTGTTTGGTTTGTTATTTCGCCAGCTGGAAATGTGTTCTTTGCAACTGGTAGTAAAATCACTTTCTGTTTGACCTATGTACACTATTCGAGTCGTTACATTTACGTTTATAGATACCACTATTTTTATATTTATCAATTTTTTCTTTATTATTAATAAGAGTTTTACCCAAATTATTTAAAGTACCATAGTCACATGTGGTATTATTATATTTTTATTAGTTGTTAAGAGTTTTCCTAATTTGAGTGATACATTACCTATGTAAGGGATGGATTTATAGTAAATTTTATTATTATTTGGTACGACCGGGTATATTTCTTGTATTAGTATTTTTCGTAGTTTATTCTGGTATAGTTTTGTGACAATTGTTACTGCGATTTGTTTTATAATTTTTATTTCTTTATGTAAATTCGATTTTTCTAGTGGAATGGTTAACGCTCTGTTAATCATCGAATGGAAGGCTGCTAACTTATGGGATCAAGGGTGTTGTGACTGACCATTAATTATGGAATCTGCAAATGTGTCTTTTCCAAGTATTCTAAATATACGTTTATTATTTTTGCGTTCTATTGTGTTATCTAAAAAGTTAAGTTTATTACAGGATTCTACTTCTAAAGTGAATTTGATTTTGTTGTGTAAGGAGTTGGTGAAATTAAAAAAACTGGTCTCATTGTCGCTGTGTCCCTTTCCAGCAGATAAGTATGTTGTCAACGTATCTATAATAGTTTACTACATTGGTCGCTAATTTACTGTTTAAGAGGCTGGTTTCTAGATTATTCATAAATAACTCAGTTAAAAGAGGATTAAGAGGGGAGCCTGTTGCAAGGTCTTGGATTTGTTGAAAAACATTTTTATCGAACGAGAAATAATTTTTGTCCATGCATACTTTAAACAGGTCCCTAATTTCCGATGCTTCTATGGGGTTTAAGCGTTTCATTTCTAAGATATAATAATTTCTGAAATAATATTTAGGCAATTTTTTGGTAGTATATTAGAAAATAAGTTTACTACGTCGAGTGACACCAATTTACAATTGGGTGTTAAGTGTATATTTTAAATTTTATTACCGAGATCAAGGGAGTTTTTAATGGTATATTTAGGCGCAAATCCAGTTTTATTTCGAAAGATCTTATTAAGGTGAAAAGCTATTTTTTTTGAAGGTGCGTTCATGTATGAGACTACAGGTCGTATGGGTATATTAATCTTTGCTAAGAGTTAATATTTGCTAATAGCCCACGTGAAGATGTCATAATACAATGTAAAGAACTTAAAGAAAGTAGAAATAATAGAATAATAGTTTCATTTAATTGTGAATAATGAATTTCTACAAAATTAACGCCAAATATATTCAATATTAACTTTTAAATTTACAATTATTATGTATGTAGACACACACATACACACGCACACACACACACACACATATACGCATACGCACACGAACAAGCTCACGTGCGACCGCACCCGCACACGTGCGCACACACACACACACACACACACACGCATTTACCCACACGCACACGTACACACACTCACACATGCGTTTTGTCTATTCATTGCCATTCTTTATATTACTAGGACGGATCATTATTTTTATCTCGGGAAAAAAGGAAACAATGCAACAAGGCAATATTTTAAAAACAAAGAAAATAAAAAGCAATTCATTTTATTTCAGTAAGTAACCCCGATTTAAATTTAATTTTAGTGCATGTTGCCCCAATAACGTAAAATGCTTACAGTATACGCCACCACAGTTACCTTATATTCTCTATTTCTAAAGCACTAGAACTTTACGTGTCCCACTCCATATCACAAAAATTGTGCTTGCTTAAATATCCAGCGCCAAGAGCTTATTTAAATTAAACATTTAAAAATTACTGAAGGATCATTTAAGCAAAAGGTATGGCGACTTTTCCTTTTTCGTCTGTACCATGGAGAGAATCAATATACCTACGAATTGCAGACCAGATTTAGTATCTCCAAACCCACATGGTGCCATTTATGAATGCCTTCAGCTTATTTGTATCTCTAGCCTTTGCACACGGTATATTTTTGCGAAGAATAAATAATATTTATATTTGCTGTGATTCGCCAAGACGCCTTGTTTTATTGCCTCACGAGTTGTACTGTTATTGTTTATGACCAAAAGTTTTTGGAATTGACATGTAATAGTAGTCGGAGAGGATGAAGTGAAAGAAGCTTATATGAGAACTACCTGCCACAAGAAGCCGTTAATTCGATATAGTTTTATTTTACTTCAATCAAACGCATATTTTCTAATTGCAATAAAATAATCAAAATTAAAAAAGGAGTTAATTGATATGACGTACCAAAAATAAATTTAATTGCAAATTTTGGCTGTAAATTGTAATATTAGCTCTGATTCCGGATAAAAATATAATAATATCATATTTTTAAGTGTAAAACGAAAAAGGCTCAAGGTTATAGAAAATAATAAAGACATTCGTATAAAAGGGCATGAAAAACGTTACGTAGAAGCAGGAATATATCACCAGTGAAACCTTTCTTCATAAATTATTTATGTGGCGAACGAAATTGCATTATTAGTTAAATTTTCTGCCCGGTGGCGAAATTTAAGCTTAAACTATTTACTTAAAGCATGATTGTAATTTAATTTTTCTTGGTCCGGTTCCAAAATAAGATACTTGAGGCAATAAAATAGGTTTTGAGTAGGTATTTAAGGCACTAAAATAATTTGAAGAGTCATTTTATAGTTACCTGATTGAAAAATGGCAGACCTGCACGAAGCATAGTTTTTTACGTTATTTACGCATACTTAAATATTGAAAATTGTAATATTATTACATACAAAAATTTCTTGGAGGCGCTATGAAATTTGTACATATTTTAATTTAACACGTAATAATTATAATTTAGTTACATTAAACATGTGATTTGAAAAATTGTAAACCATTAACACATAGTCTCATAATCAAACCATTACATTTTTGAAGGCACTTAAGGTAAGTCCTAATTTATGCAGAGGTTAATAACATATCAACAATATGGATCACAAAAAAATTAGATCAGCCTAATCGTTTTTAACACTTTTAGGTTTTGGTTAGAACTTGAATTAAGGACATTGTGTCTGACTGCATATAAGTTATTTATTTATTGTAAATTTTAACTAGTTTCTTTAAAACCTTGACGTTATATATCTTAGCTTGTGAATTAATCTGTTTTTGTAGTTGGACTAATTATGTAAAATTCATAGGTATTTGAGAAACAGTAGTTGAATAACCTTTTAATAAACGCCTTTGAAAGCCAGGTAATTCTAAGGGTTTTTAACGTATTCACATACATGTAAGTATGCACACACACACACATATATACACACATACGCACACGCACACGCATGCACTCGCGCTCGCGCTCACCCACGCTCATGTGCACGGGCACACGCGCACCCGCACACGCACACGCATACGCACACACGCACATGCACAAGTATACACAATCGAGCGCACTCACGCACGCACGCACACACGCACGCAGGCACGCACGCACCCACGCATGGACGCACGCACGTACGTATGCACGCACGCTTGTTCGTACGCCCGTACGCACACGCGCACGCACGCACGCACGAACGAACGCAAGCTTGCACTTTATAAAACGCACGATAAATATACTTAAAAATTTTACTAATTATTCCTCCCCCAACTCCTCTCTCACAAATATTTATTGTTAAATCCAGAAATTTGTTTATGTTCTTATGCCCTTACATACACCAAACTTTATGTTTCCACGTCGAGTGGAGTCAGACAGAAAACGACGTGAATATTTTCGACAATTCTATATAATAATGTTACAGAAAATTTTTAAAAACACCATACGTAAATAAAAAAGGCCAATTAATCTATTTGCACCCTTTACAATTGTGAAGAAATTTATTCTCTAAAATATTTTAAATTTATAATACGTGCCTCATATTTTAAAACTCTCTCGGTAAACGGTATTTATAAAGAAGTGGGACCTTATATCTGTATAGACCAAAACGCCATCAAAACATATACTGTCTTATATTAGGTATTACCTTCGCTAGTTTTGATGTTTATTATTTGCAATAAAAATGATCACATAGGGCTGAGCATCCCGAGGCAGCCCAAATAGCCGTCCCGCCACGATAGTATAAGATATTTTATCAAATATGATAATTTTATTCTAAGCACTGATGTTGTGTGTGAATCTAACAAAGTTTGTAAACGACACTTTAATCATGGCAGTCAAATAAATAATACTGTTTTAATTAACATCACATATTCAAAATCTGTGTTTATTAATTCATTTTTTGGGAGCGTCTTAATATAATAGGTCCATTGGAAGGCTTTTATTACACTTAATGAACGGCAAAACTAACGAAAACAATACATAATCTAAGACGAAATATGTTTATGGTGGCCTGTCAGTCTATACAGATATTAGGCACAGTAGGTTTCCTATTTATACAAATACAGTTTACTGAAAGAGTTTTACAATTTTGAAAGGGGATGAGGTAAAATCGAAAAGAAATAAAAATGATACTGTAAGCAATAATTCAAGCTTGAATTTCTCTCGCGGGAAGAAAATTTAACTTGTCACGCAATTTCGTGTGTCATATGAATACTATTTGGAGAGGAGGGGGCTCGCCGGTAACCGGTTTACTTATGTGTGAAACCTTCTTTAGACCTTCTATAGGGGCAGTTTTTGACGAAAAAACATAGTTTTGATTGCTATTTTAGGAACCTGTATCTAAAAAGTTTTAATGGCACTCTATTATTATATAGTTGTCAGCATGCTTCACTTTCAGAGACTTCCTGCTAACAGATGGAATAATTATGGACTTGCAAGTTTTTGACAAAAATTGGAAAATCGTGTTTATAAATTAATTCAAACAACATAGCGATTAAAAACATAAAAGTGAGCATTAAGTGGCTCAGTAAAACACATAACCAAATCTGGAAAGGAGCCGGGGTGAGGAAATATTCAAATATATGTGCAACAAATAATTCAAGCTTGTATTTTTCTGCCACGAAAAAAATTTAACTCATCACGTAATGTCGTGCTTCATATGAATAATCTATGGGGCGGAACATGCTCGCCTGCAACCTGTTCCGCGTCTACGCAATCTTATTTATGATTATATATATATATATATATATATATATATATATTTGTGTGTGTGTGTATATATATATATATATATATATATATATATATATATGGATGGCTTTATTTTTTTGCTAGATAATAGGCGATACTTTAGAACTTCTTTAATAAGCGAACGTATATATGCAAGTATATAAGAATTAGACCGACGGTGCTCATACCATCTTTATGAGTTCACTTTCAAAACCTTCCTTTTTTAATAATTGTGAGGAGAAAATTGTAATTGTCACATTATATTTTAACTTTCTTTTACAAAACTTTTTATGTATTTGATTTCTAAATTAAGTATTGACTTTTTAACTGAAGTTTTGTTATTATTTTTATTTCAAAAAACAATGGGCAATAAATGAGATAAAATTATGTAAATAAGTAGAGGAATACTCGGTGCCTTTAATTTATCAGTGTAATTACTAGGCTGCTTTATTATTATTTAATTTTATTATAAGTACAGATATTTTACATTGTGACATTTTATGAACTGTAAAAAATTATGAAGTAAATTTTTATAACATTCGTAACCACTAAGGAAAACAAAGCCCTTGTGAGATTACTCCTATGTCCATCTGTCTGTCTATTGTTTACTGACATTTTTCTTAGAAAACTTTTGATATAGAAACTTTAAAATGGGCCTAGCGACAAAGTGTATTATTTCACATATAATTTAAAAAATAAACACTTGAAAATTTGCATACGGAAAGTTCAGAGAGGGCGAATTAAATACTAAAAAAATAGCTTTAAATTCGAAAATTAATTATAAGGAAATCTTTAAGAGGGTAAAAATATTTATTCATAATTATAAATAGCACATATCCAGAGATTTTTAAAACATGTGAAAAATACATCCCTTCCCACTCCTTTCCAAAATAATTCTATCCATAATCGCGTTAATATTTCTATTTAAAGTTCGTATAAAACTGTTGCGGTCAACCTGATTCATATAAGTTGAGAGAAGTTCACGATATTTATATATTTATGAAAGAAGAAATTAGCACAATATTTACGTGGGGAATAATAATATTGATATTTATAATATAATAAGAAAAAATTGATCGCGTGCGACTCTGCACACGTGATCACGTGATGGAAGTAAAACTTTTTTGGCGATCTAAATCTCGATTTGTAAGTACATAATGAGGGATAAAACGGCAGAGACATACATATAATAACGAAATTTAATATTCAAACATGAGGAAAGTTTAGGTATAATTATAATAATTGAAGTAATTAAATTAATGAAAATATTGACAATAACTCATTTTTAGTTGCTTCTGGTGCATATATATATATATATATATATATATATATATATATATATATATATATATATATATATATATATATATACACATACATAAATATAATTATATACATAAATATATATATATATATAAATATTTACCTAAATTTAAAGAGAGAGGTACAAAAATGTCAATTAAATTAGTCTGTGAGATAAATAAAGTTCCCTATTAACCAAGTTGAAAAAGCCATTAAAAATAACACAACGTATGCATAATACCTCAGTTGTTTATACGTAGTTTCTGAGGCGTGCATCTACAATGCCATACTATTTTATTCGAACGCTTCATATCGTTGTGTACACGTCGTTCTGTTTCACTCCACTTCCAATGGCGTTGGAATATAAGCTCTCTTTCTCTCTACATCATATATTTCTTCTCTCTCATGTAACAAAATGTACCTAAAGGTGAGGCGACCTTAAAATTTTACTCCCAATACTCGTCCACTTATCGATTATCTAATCGCAACCTAAGAAGTTTCACTTCAAAAATATTGTAAACATTTACAAAATGTGTTGAAACTTTTATTTGTACTTAATTATAATTGAACTTTTGTACTGCGAATTCCATTCTCATTTATCAGGATATATCATAAATTAAATAACGGCCGACAGCGAGTGAGTACATATGCAAAATATTCTCGTCTTCAGTGGGAATATATCAGTGTATTGATTGGAACTATTCAGAAATTCGTAATAATCGGAATATTTCGGAATATCCGGAAAATTCGAAATATCCATAATAATCTGGTAATAAACATGTTCCTGTCCACCTTGCACCGTTCCAAGATTTTGTTACAGGTTTCATCACTGCTTTGCTATTATGAATCATAGCGTGGTGATACTCGTAAATAGCCAAAAATCTTCCTGAAAATCTGAACATTATGCCGCAATATTTTTTAAATCGGACATGTGTTTTCCAACATAAGTGCGGACAACAAAATAAACAAAAAAAATTTTTGTTTATTTGTTTATATATTGAACATAATGGATTCAACAACGAAAATATATCTCCTAAGCTGTTCGCAACATTGCCACCATGAATAAACATTTTTCCTGCATTTTCATGCTATCAATATTGCGATTTTAATGAACTGTGTTAAACGCATTTTTATGAACGGTTTAAGTATCGGTATATTCTAGCAAAATCACATAATTTCACCACTTCAAATAAACGAAAGGTGTTGCTATGATATCAAATTCTTCACATAATTTTGGAAAAATAAACGTAATAAATTTTATTTAAATTATATAAGATTTTATTACGACATTTTTTATTATATAGGGAGGCGATTCTTTTCAAACGGCTAAGAATTTTACAAACGTACATTTATCGAGACATGTATGTTTCACATGATGACTTAATATAATTTAATGAATCCATGTTAAGCAACATCATATTTATAGACTTATTTCCACCAAAGTAAGTAACGGAATCATGCATCACGTTTTGTTTTAAGCAAATCTCAAACAACCCTGCGTGGTCTTAATATGTCTATACTGTATACTGGATCCCACCTAAGACTTGATTTATCAATAAAACATATAATTATTGGGAGTGTAAGTACTTGATTAGAGTCATATTTTGATAAGAAATAAGAATCTAAAAAGATAATAATAATAACAAGAACGCTATATTTATATTTTTAATTTATGTTGTATTATCTCGTAATAAAGAAATTACAATATCTTAATATGACATCTTGTACGTATTTAAATATAATATTTTAACCACAGCCAATTCTACAGACCTAATTATCAGATGGTTTGTTACATGACTTTACCTTTATAATAAATATTATCTATTCTATAATTATACAGCTGTATTAGAATTGGCTAATCCCTTACTTTTGTAGGTCTCGACAGCAACATGAAAAGCAAAGTTTCAGAAATGTAAAATTTTATTGATATGGAAATTTTAGTCAGCAAGGATTATTATCTCTATGTAACTAAAAGATGTCACAAAATTTAATGCAGTAGCTACATTTTTTTGGCTTCAAGGATGCTAAACATTTTGATAAGTAGAAACATAAGTAGCACTAAAAGGGCTTTGGATACTTGTATCTCTTGGAGGGGAAGCTGTTACAAAAAATATTGCTACACGATTTCAATTGCATTTTTATAAAATTTTACTCGAGTTCCTGAGAAGGAAAATTTCATTCGCATGCTACCGAAAAAATATACACATATTATTTCTTCTACTAAAATAAAAAATCGGGACGGTAGTGCGGTTGTGTATATTTGTTCACCTGCTTTGTTTTATGTGTTTCCAAATATTCGATACTAATTTCGAATTAGTTCCTAATTCTTTATTTAAGGTCAACTAATAACCAACATGTTCACTCTATTTACAAAAACTGCGCGAGATAAATTAAAATTAAAAAATACGATCACATCGAATACAAAAGATTAATAAAAAAAATGACAAAATTTGTTTGAAATAAACACACAAACCTTCCACTTGCTATCCTTGCTTTATAGAAACGTGCTGTTCATAACAATTAACCGTCTAAGTCTCTTCGATATTTTGTTATTACCGTCGTAAAAAGTTACCTAAGGCTCAAAGTGGTTTTGAAAATACAGAGCGAACTCAATACCAGCTAACAGTTCATTTTTAACTAATTTCAGCACATTAAAAAGTCCACCGGTATTCATTATTTCCCAAAAACTTATTAGGCGCTTTTTACTTTTAAATAATAATTCTTGATTTATCAAAAATATTATGTAATCGTCTTTGGGAGACAACGTTTTTATTTTGTCAGTGGTCGAATTATTTGCTTTTTATATTTTATTATATACTAGCTTTTTTAAATTACATTACATATTCTTAAGGTTAGCCCAGTTTTTGCCGGTCTTCTTTTCACAGTGGGTGTGGTACCCCGTGTGTCGTTTCCCTTTAATGGTCGAGCATATGTATCAGCAGGCCATTCGATCGATTCGAACCTCTTTTCCTTCATATGGCGTCCTTTATCGACACTCCCATTTTATTAAGGCATCTGACCTTTGCAACTGATGTGTTCCTCTTTCCGGTGAATAAATAATATTTAATTCAGCTTGACATCGATGGATTTTGTCCATTTTATTACGCTTCGAGTTGTACTTTTGAATATTTCATGTTGAATTTATGCGTCGAAAGTTGGTTTACGAAATAAATGTGCAGTTTAAACTTAACAGATTAGGTTAAAATAAACCTATATAGTTAGTTATATGAATCCTAAGCAAAACTTTTCATTTTTCGCAGTCGTGTAAAAAGGGTTTTCATAAAAAATTGTTATGCAAATTTATCATTTTTATGTGTAATATTTTATTTAATTAATTGTAGATTTATTGTTAAGTTCCTTACTCATAAAATAATCTTCGAATTTGTGAATTTGAATCTATGTATTTTTCATGATTTGTTTGTCATTGTTTATATTGTAATATAAACTACTATAATTTCGGTGCTTGCGCATGTCCAACGCTTTGGGTTAGTCTGTAAGTTATGCATGAGTTTGTTTAATAAATAAACAAATACATACCTAGAAAAATAGACTGAAAATATCTCTATTATTTCATTTTTATTAGCTCTAATAAAGCAAAACGTAACGGATGTAACGAACAAAGCGCGATTTTGGAAAAATATGTTCCTCAAAAGAGCAAATATGTATTTATGTACACACGGTACACTCGTAGCCCTAGTTTCACTGGTATTTAACAAATTAATTTTTATTCAATCAATATTTTTATCAGTGAGGATATTCACAATAACATTGTACTCCTCCGTATGCTATGGATTAGGCACACCGTGGAAAAAACATACTCGATCCTCGACGACCAAAACGGTTAGTCCTATGAAAAATGGCAAAATTGTTTTAAGGCATAAAAATTTACGATTTGTATAACAACCTCTATCAATCCCTGAGACAGAAGAAATTTTTATTGACCGTGTCTGCCTTATGGGCCAAAAATGCCAGGGTCAATGGCATTACATTTTATTCCAATTTTCTGTCTCATACCTCGCACGGCGTGCCGCATTGCATCACAACAAATACTTTAGTCGCGTAATTTTTTTTTATTTTTCAAGTTTCAGAAAATTTAATTGTCAGGTTAACAATTGAATATACGAACAATTGAATATAACAGGTTGAATATACGTAGATTCTAGGAAAATAATAAATAGCATAACGTAGTATTTTTTTAAAATTTTTCTTTTTATTCAAATTATGTATTACTTTTTAGAGTACGGTGGAAAAGCAGCAATGCCAATAATTTTGTCATATCCGTACGCCAGTCTTTCATAACCAAATAGTTCTTACAGTTTTAAATCTTACAGTTATAGACATATGTATGAAATATTATACATACAAAATATTTCACTGATAGGCCCTTCAGATGAAGTCCTTAATAAGTACATAGCAAAATATTAAAAAAAAAACTTATCGAGTATTCCCAAATGTATAAAGAAATTAATTGTTTTTCGTGCATTCTATCAATTGGTTAGGTATTGGGTAGTTCTTTTTTATTTTTTGAAATTAAATTTTAAAATATTAAATTTGGAAATAACTATAAGTGTTATAACTTTTAATTAGAATTATTTCGTTTATCTTGCACTGACCAGTTCAAAAGATGCTGGTAACTACGGTTTTTACATGCATGTGGCGGGTTTGTTAGTAATATCCAAGGTGAAAACAAAACCTATAGAAAGTAATAGTACAAATCACAATACGAGGGTGATGTCCACACTTAGGCACTTGTTAACATAGACATACAAAGTGTTTCTATCAAAACTATTTAGAAACATTACAATTATTTGTAACGTATTGATATATCCGCTAAGTATAGCTTTCACGAGCATGAAAATAACGCATATTGCTCAAAAGACTATGAAGTTAAAATTCTAGCCCCAGTCTCCGATAAAATTACACTGTTCTTAGTATTCCGTGAAATTCAAATGAAAACTTATCAAAGCCCGAATTCAAAAACCCCTATTATGTATTTCTTTACTTTTTCATTTGAACATTTTTTACGAAAAATGCTCAAAATTAAATATCATACCCATATCACTAAAATCAATGGACATAAAAATTTTAAAACAAAATTACGAGAAATGATAGTTTAGTACAGATTGAACCAAAATTACCAGCAAGTCCTTACACGTTTTTCAGAATATTTAATTTAGCTCAGTCACAACGTTCCCAATTCAGCACAACGCATACGCGATATTAAACATAGACCAGCACTAAGGGACCACCTCTCACTTCCATGTCGTTGCTGGCAACATACACTGCTTCTATTTGTACTTTCCTCTACAAATGTTGGGGTATTAAGGACAAGAAAATATGGCGAAGTTTTTCGAATCTTGCCCATCTTTTAATTAACCATTAAATTAAATAAAACGTTACTTTAGAACCTCTGTATTGTCTTTTAAGGACTGTTTAATGAATCTACATACTGAATTTTTTGGTCATCCTTCAGGTGCATGTATGTTTTGCCAACACTAATATTATTTTTTGTGATTGCTCTACTTCATTGTGAAACAATGCACAGAAGGTACCTACAGTCCAAATTCATTTACATAGTGCCAATAATCTTCGAATAAAATGATTGTCTCCTCTGATGATGATCTCCGAATAAAATGACAAACGACAGACAGACGGATATATAGCAGACGGACAGAATGAAATTATAAGGGTTCTATTTTTGTCATTGTGCTACAGAACCCTAAAAAGCAATCGTTAAAATAATTTTGTTATAACAATTTATAAAAATTACTATGTTCACCGTTTTTTTATTGTTATTTTTATTTCTTATTTTTATTAGTTATTTTTATTAAAAATGTTGTGTGTGGTTATAATCAAAAAGACCAAATTATTTTTTCTTTTTCGTGATTTTAAATCGTCTAGTTTTTTCTGTATAGTAATTTTTTAAAATTTGCATTCTACTTCGGTAAAGCCTAACACGTTTTAGCCGGTCTCCTTTTATACGTTGACATAAAAGCCGTAAAATAAAAGTAAATCAGTAAAGATTGTACATTTCACTCCTCGTGTATACACATGAAAAACGTATTTTCCTTATAGGTCTTTTTTTTAATTTTGACTTTGAAATTGATGAAGAAGTGTGCCGTTCTTACTACGTTTTTTTATTTCTAAATTTACGTGAATGCTAAATTTTTAATTATCCGTTTTTTGTGTCGGCAGTGTACACAATAATGAGAGAATATCACGCAAACACGTAATCGGTCACTTTTACTAAATTACATTTTATTATGTGAATGGTGCCAATGGTAATAATATTCATGACAACTAACTTTTTATTTATGACTAAAATTATTGTAGTCATGTATAAAATTGGATAACAAATCGTAAGTATAATAAAAGCTCCGCGTTATTTTGTGAAGGTTATTGATTTCGTTTTGCGTAAAAAAACGGTTTTGTTCCTTCTTAATACTATTACTAAGGCTGTTTTTATTAGTACTATCAAAATATGTAGGTATCGTGTAAATACGCTCAAGGATAAACAATTACCTTCATAACTATTAAGCTATATATATTAAGCTATACAGTATCACAGGAACTTTAGCAGCTAAATATATTTATTTACCAGTGGTGCAATTTATTTTCGTAAGTATTGATAAGTTTTCACAATAAACATCATGAATATAACGTTCAATAGTAACACTTGTATTTATTATTAAAATACTTATTGTGTGTGTGAAGATAGTTTATGTCGTTGCAAATTTATTTTATAGTTTCGACAGAATATTCAATTCTCCATTCGTGAGAATAATTTTTTTTCGTTCATGTTCACTGATCTGTAACGGTAATGCATTAACAATGTATTTGTATATGGCCTATTTTTTAATCTGGCATGCATAATATCTACATGCACTTCATTGAAATCTGTTAAGGAGTTTATGCGTCCATCAAAGTATCCAAATGTCCTCTAAGGAATCCTTCTTTAACTTTACTTTCCGCATTGTGCCTTTTTCTCTTAATCCCTGTTTTCCATCTTCCTCGATCTTTCTCCGAAACTGCTCTCTTCATATCACTATTAGGTTATATTTGTCTTCTTCGTTTTTTAAAAATTAATTTATCGCTTTTTGTTATCACATTTTCTCATCCATCTATCTGGTAATATTATAAATACAATGTTTTTTGGTTGACTAGAACAGATTTCTCCTGTAGCAATAAGTACTCCAGAGATATCTCTGGAGTACCATCTGTCGAAGTAAATAAACAAATAATTGCAAACAAAGCAACATTTTTTTCAAATTGCCTTGTCAAGCCATTATATCAATAAAAACTGAACAGTCTATGAATCAGGATCGAGTTACGAAGGTGCTCAGCTTACAATATTCAATTCACCTACGTATATTTTGATAAAATAAATGCATGTTTTTTTTAAGTTATAGGTAAAAGATTTATTGTTTTACCTAATATATTGAAATAATGTTATAAGTTATTCCCATATTTTAAAACAGTCCGCCTTCCCTTGTTGATCCTGTTGTAATACCTCCTTAATAAATACTTATTTTAAACACGACCCTCGGTTTTAAATAAAATAAATGCATAACGTGTGAGTGATTGCACAAATTCTAGAATCTATTCCATCTAGCACCTGGAAACCTGCAATAGACGGATGAACATACGCCGTTATTATTATAATGGAGTTCGGAGGTTCATTTGGGTGCAAAATTCCAAAATGAAGAACCATGGTATATTTATTTAGATTTTTTTCTTAATTTACCTTCTGCATATATCCTAAACATCACTTGATATATAATCGTAAAATTTAGATTCGATCACTTCTATAACAAAATATCACAGGTTTTTTTAACCAATAATTAAACGATTTAATATTACACACATTTCTTATTTAGTGATCTCGCTTCGCTTATTCCAATCAAGTAAAACATGTAAATAAATAAATGTCAAAATTGGTAAAACTTAATTAAAATCTAGGCAAACTTATTGACATCACGTACGGGAATATAAACTAAATCAGTAATCAGTATAACGTAAACAAATTGAAATATTTGAATAACGACAGCTACACCGAACTACAATAGCGACGTAACTGACTCTTGTGTGCTTTCAAAATATACATACGCTTAGGGCTTATTGCCTGGACTGGTAATGAACGTAAATTTTATCTGTATTATCGTTTTATACGCCGAGAATCTACTTACTAGAAATAATACATTTATTTATTTATTGGTTTATTGCGCTACGACATGCTACGACAATTGTTATTCTCGGTTACTGTGCAAGTAATGTATTATTCAGGGCCTTGTTCCGACATTGTAGATGTATACATTAGGAAATTAACGAGTTACAATAAGCGTGTATTAACATTTTACCCTTTTACAATGATAAAGATGAAGTATATCTATTATTAAATAAATTTCACGCTTAATATATTTATTATGCCATGACTAAAAAGATATTAGTCAACGAATGTGGTATCTCCCATTCAATGATTTCTACGTTTAGGAAGAATGTGAAAAAAATTTTAAAATAAATCCATTAGAATAAAAGGAGTTACGTTCTTTCAGTATATAGATAACGGAGAGGTTTTCTTAGATTGTTTAAGCATTAAAAATCAAACCCGGTTTGACGAGAATTCTGGCGAATAAAACTTACATGAAAATAAAACATTTATATAAAAAAGTTTTGCCGATTTCAAATAACCATGGAATAAAAAAAGCACTAAAACCGTAAAATATTAAAAAATTAGTTCTCAGTTGAAACTTTTGCCGTAAAATATCGCTTACGAATATGTGTATATATATATATATATATATATATATATATATATATATATACATATATATATATATATATATATATATATATATATATATGTATATATATATATATATAATATATATATATATACTTACGTGTATACGGATATATGAATCATATTCCCATTTTCGGCTTCACCGCAGTCAATGCGTCAAACCTGTGTATAAATTTGTGTGCTACATATCCGTCTCCCGTATACTAGTTATTTGTTCAATACATGTATTAGTTTTTACCTGTACTTATTTACTTATCTACCAACCAACGAATAAATTAGTTACTTCATATCTTTACACATAACTTCATATACCTAACTTCTTATTTATTTTGCTATTTTCTTGCTTATGTCAGTAGAATTTAAATAAGTCCATACTTGATGAGTTCAATCCTCCTTACTGAGAAGTGCCTATCACCAGCTCCCGGCGTTTTCATTGTGCCCTGATGTTACTAAAGACCCAATTTAAACCGCCTTTATTCATGTCAAAACTTTAAAGATTTCGTTACTAGGTTATCATCAGACCTATATCATCCAAACAAATCATAGCACCTGCGCAATGCATTGTTACGTAATTCTATGGTGCAACTTCAATTTTCGTCATCAAATTGTAATCATTTTTATGAAATTACACTGGGGTCAGTGACAAAAAATCAAATCTTACTACAAACTGTATTGAACTAATTGGTTTACTTTTACTAGTTAAAATAAAGAATAATATTCTCGAGAATCTGAGCTCTAAAATGACGTCACCCTAGTAACGACACTAACGCGGAAGGTATTTTTCTCTACAGATCCTACGCGGCCTGTCAATAACTTTCTGACATGAGGAAACAAATTAGTTTTTTTGTTTACCTCCAGAAATAGTTTTCGAATTATAACTAAAAACAATAAATGCTATTTTTTACCAACATGAATTGCCTACAATTTGTCCGGTATCATTCCAATTAATTTTCCTTTTGTTTTTTAGTGCATGGATTTAGATTTTCCGATTACATAACTCAAGCGTCAAATGGATCTCTGACCTAGAAAACTTATCGTGTTCCACTAAATAGTATTAAATAAGAAGTGCAGTTCATTACGATTATATAAACTTTTAGAAGCGCAATTCCATACGTGCATGCAGTGACTCTTTAAGGCTGTTGTATTTAACAATGACAGTTTGAAAGTAAACAGCGAATCTTTTAGTGTTGTAAAAATAAATATGATATTTTATGATTTTCCTTGGGGAATACATATCAAACACTAGAAAAAACTATGTTCGCTTAAATATACGTAGTGAGCAATAAGAAAATAGTAGCCCTTGGGATGCGTACTTATAAAATGACCTAGGGTGTTTTAGGGATGTCAAGTTAATTCAAATTTGGTTTAAAATTTAATTAATTTCTCAAATCTTAAGTCTTCTCAAGCCTTAGAGAATAACGTCTCTAAAATTAACGTCAGATCTTATCGAAGGTTGCTTTTAATAATAAAATAGAACCGACATCAAAGGAACGACAGTTCTTGTTACCTTCACAAATATTCCCAGAGTTAAATTATTTTAAGGAAAATATTTAAAGGATAAATATTTTGATCAGGGCCTGAATAAAAGTTCTATGAATTTGGTCCGCTTAAAAAGTCAATTTAATTAACGAAATTCATTTTGATGTTTCGTAAATTTTTGAAAGCAATAGCGTAAGTTTCGGCGTTTTGTTGTTATCGTAATATAAAATTCAGTGGAAGTTTTGAAACTTTAGTTTTATTGCATTAAAGTACCAAAGGTTTTTATATGGAAAGTATAATTATTCAAGAAATATAAAATAAGCAGTATTCAATTCATTACATGTTGTATCGATGAATGTAAAGAAATTTAAATATCTTAATATGCAGAAGAGCTGCTAATTACACATTTATACAAATCTAATGTCTAAATCATGAGCGTAACAGATACTCGTACGTACTGTGATATTTATTGGACCCAAAGAAAACGTCGCGAATGCGACAAGTCCGCTTATCAATCCGCACTGATCTATAAAAAGTATGAAATTCCCTTTTTCAATGACTACGAAACGATGAATCTAATTAAGAGCATGCTCTCAAGGACAGCCTGTTATTGAAAGAAACTGTTGAAATTGCCATTACGAAAAACAGTGTAATTAGAAATTTATTTTTAAACAACTTAATGTTCTATAAAATGATCTTTTTACCTATATGAAAAATAGGAATAAATAACGTATTTGCTAGTGTAAAAAAATGTTATATTTATAATTTTTTTTTGGAAACATTAGGTAAGGAAATGTTTATATATCTAAATGTACACGGAACCTTCGTAGTATGAATTCTACTCGTATTAAATAGGTTTTATTAAATTTACCCTGTGGCGGAACAAATCTATAAAATGAATACAAGGAATTCTTTATTAAATTTCCGTCATTTTCTTACTATGTTTTTATTTCCGTAGTTTTTCGTGTTATAAACCGGACACTTTTATAATTTCGTCGTGTCCGTGTTTCTTTCCGTTCATCTATAGTTTCTACAATTTCAAATCAACGTGCGTATAATATTGCAAGCAAATGCTTCAGATAAAGTTGCAAGTCAATATGTATAAACTTTTCTTCCAATTTTTAATATAGCTCCCCATAAGTACCCCATTGCGCAGAAATAACGCAGATTGAAATTACTCAACCAATCAGTTTGCTGGTGTGCTTAAAGTAAATTTATATAATTATCAAAGTAAGTTTCGCAATATCTGATTTTTTTTTAATTTAAAACAAATTGAAAAAGCAAGTTCAACTGAGAGTGTGTCGTGTATAAAAATTTATGAAATATGTATAATTTCATATTCTGTGATGTGACAACCGAAACCTAATTTGCGCGTGATTAAGGAGTAGCGATAAAGAAATAATCGAACGACTGAATATCATGAACATAATGACCATATTTGTAAGATCTTTTGTATGTCATTCGAATTCCCATCGCGTGACTTAGAGATTAAAAGAAAATTGTTTTTTTCCCGAGAAATGTTAAATTGACTCTTCCATTACGCTAATGTACACGTGATAGAATAAAGTAATACTACGTTCAGCGAAGAGAATTTTTAATTATATTTTTCAGAGTCAAATATAATTTGACATCTTTTTTCAAATAATCCACTTATAATGTAGCCAGATAAAAAATGAGGATTAAATTTTATGAAGTCCACCAAGAATGGTGAATGAAGCTTAGCTAAGACATTCAAGAGTTTAAAATAACAGTGTTCTTAAAAAATGGCTACTTCAAAATTTATGGTCGTTAACAAAGACGTACCAAGGATAAACTAATTAAATCATAATAAAATGACACAATGCAGCTAATGCCATAACTTTGGATATTTTAATCTATATAATTATATACATATATATATATATATATATATATATATATATATACATACATATATGTGTGTGTGTAGTTTTATAACCATAACAATGAATGTCAATTGTTCGTGTTGTGTAAAATATTCTTTAAAATTTATGACAATAGAGGAAGGCTAAAATTAGCTTAGAAACCCTCTGAATTTCTTTGATTCAATATCTATTTCCTTGTAAAAAAGTGTCTTAAATTATTTAATTCCTTTTATTTGGAATAATTGTTATTACCATGTTCGATTTAATTGTTTAGTTCCTTTTAACTTTCCTTTTATTTGGATTTACAATGTGAACTACTACATATGAGATTTTAAGGTAAGTTATTTTGGATGATGAAAGGATATAAGAAAGAGAAAGATAGAAAAGTCAGTAAATAAAATGATGTCAGGGATATGATTTTGGCAACAGTGAAACCCACCCAAATTTATACAATTACCACTCGAAATTAAAAGTTCTGACGGAATTACCAACTTACACGTCATACACAATCGTCCATATTTTCATGAAAATAAAGTTTCAAAATATTTATGGAAAGAGGTAAATACTTCGCAAGCTACAAACATGTCACGTCGCTAAGACAATTATAGGAATATTTGCATTTGTTTCCAAAAGCATTTGGTTTATTTCCACGATGAAATACTACCAGTACATAAAATATGATCTATCATTGTTTTACTGAATCCAAAGAAGCACAATTAGAAGCTAATTAATTTAACTGATTATTTTGCCGGGGGCCATGTCTAGTATAGAGATCTCCCACTCTTATTCTTAAAGTGGAATATTGATCATTAACGCAAAATGTTTGCTATGAAATTACAGTGTTGCTTAGTGAAATTATATAGCTCAAAACTACTGTCGATTAAGGCATGATACAGGCCATAAGCACCCGCACCTTTGTACCGTATGTGTGATCTACGTATGATGTGATAAGAAAATATCTACTTGACAATGAGTTTCGTGTCATCAAGAAGTAATTACTGGAATATGCAGCGTTTAGCTTTTATTAATCATAAATTTGAAATTGTACTATGTAGGTAATCATTTTCATGTTAATTTATGATCACTTACTGTTTTTTTGAGCGTGTTCACTTTTCGTTTACCAATGAGATGAAAAATATTAAATTTAAATGACATATAAATGTAAATTACACATTGAAAAACTATTTTCCAAAAAAATAGATAATAATAATTCTTTTGAAATCATAAATTTTATTTCCAATGGAAAGTTAAATTAGAAAAGGAATTCTAAAACGTTCATGAGCCGCAAACACATGTACGACTGACTCTTCATAGTATTTACTACGATGTCAAAAGTATCTGGGATAAATTTACTTTATTTATTATACCTTTATGATAATATCAGAGTTACGACAGTGTCAACCTTGAGTCGATAATGATGCGAAAAAGTATGTGTTACTCCTAGAGTAAGTATGTGTTACTCTTAGAGTAATAATAGTATTATGCTGCAAGATTTATTTGAGGTTTTCAATAATTTTGACACTTATTATTAATAACAAGAAAGAAAGTCGGCTCCTAGAACTATCTTCAATCAACTGCAAATTACACATTTTTATATACACAAATTTTAATTAACAATTGTGCAAATTTTCTCGTAAGAGGACAGTACGGGTTAATATAAACACATAAATACAAAAGCGCAGGATTCCTTAAATTCTTTGTTGGCTATTTTTTGCTCACTTGGAAATAAAAGTTTTGGTTGTAATACGATTTTTATATAATCATCAAAAATTTAATTTTCAAATTTTATTAGGAATATATAAAGCGAAATACGGGATAACGGGATATGACAAATATTTGGTTATAACATTGTCCTTATTGTACGTTCAATTGTACTTATCTAAAGTTTGTACAAATATACGAGTATGAAATTACGTCGTAGTTTGAGATCTGGTCTAATAATGTAGTATAAAAATACTTAGTTTGTACTATTAAAGTAAAATATGTGTCATTTTGCATCACAGTTTCACCTCTCTCAGCGTAAACTTGATTTTTTACATCTACTTTAAATATAAACATTATTAAATAAGCCAAATTTTTTTGCTGGATTAGTGGTATAAAAGAGTATATTTTCACTACGAATTTCGCTTTATAATTTGGCTATCATTTTCGTCAGCATCATAAAGGTCGAGTTAATAGGAGAATGTGCTTAAAAGGGAATGCGTCGTCATTATACTGCCGAGCCTCCATACATACGGGGCCTCCTTAACAATTCATGGGGGCATTAGGAAGGTCGCAGCTTCCGCCAACTCATCATAAATCCTCTGGCCATTGTTCATCGCGCAGTTTTATTTCACGCTCAGCTTAAATGTGCTCCGTTTTAAAATTCATGAACATCCTGCTCGCCACCTTGGTCATGGCAAGACACTTTTACACCATATGTAGTGAGTTATTCGGCCTTCGCTTTCAGCAGGAAAGTGAGGTTTTCTGGGTTGTGCGAAAGACGCTTGTCGAAGATGAAGTGTGTACGCCACGTGTGATAGATATTATTTTTTTTATATTGTTATGAATTACTTAATCAATCATAATAAAGACATTTGTACAATTTAGGGCATAACGTTCATTGAAACAAGATAATGTGATTTACAAATACGTTTTTTTAATTGTCATTTACTGATACGTTGCGAAGAAAATAGTGGGCGGGAAGGAGGTGGGGAAAAGGGCTCTTTACTCTGCTTTTGTACTCATGTATCGATGTACTCCACTTTTCTTTACGGCCTCATTTCTCAACATATTACACTACGGTATCAAAATAATTTTGAATATCAAAATAAGCCGAAAATTAATTATAATTTAACGTTATATTTTATGTTATTGTATTATTTACGTGCAAAAACTTTGAAACCAAGTTACTTTTTTGAAAATGACCTTCGTCCTTACATTCACAATGTTGTCTACATAATTTCTAATATAACCAATAAAAGTAAAACGTTATCTGTTACTTCTTTTTGTTAAATTAATAGAATAGTCTTTTTATACCATTTCCCGAGTTTATCTATTTCGAGTTTTTTTTAATATTTAAGTCATGAGATGAGAAATCGAATTAGTAAGTTTATAGTAAATCGATTAATATGGACGATTCTTCAAAAAATTTTCTTCTAATTTTGTAATTTTTTTGCATATTGATTTTACTTTACACTATTTTCTTCATATGGAAATAAAATAAAGAAAATTGTGATTGATAGACATGAAGCGAAACGTTATGTGCTTTTGGTTTCGACTGTTACTTTTTTGTCGAAACGGTAATTTGTGAAGTAAAAATCGAACTTTTGGTCGGACACTGAAAATTACCAACACAAATCGTAAAAATAATCGACATTAGCAATGCAGCACACAGGGAACCGATGTACTTAAATAAATTTAGATTGCAAATATCCTCATCTCATCAGGAATATGCCTCATCAGATCGCATTGCTCGAATTTTTACTTGAATTTGATGGAAGAGGCGTCTCTTATTTTTTTGTGCAATAATATTCAGTAAACACTTCTTGAGACAAAATATTATTTCACTACTTAAAAAAACAAACTAGATACCACATTTTTTTTTAATAATTCAATATAATAAGTAACAGTACATTCAATTTAGAAAGTATAACCTTCCGCACTAAAGTATATAATTGTAGTCATTTAGCTTTATTAAAACAGCATTCATTAAACTTGCACGAGTTTACACAAAAGTTATGTATATTAATGTGCGCTTCAAGTAAATATTATTAACAGTGATAGTGATCGAATTAACCCTGCCATGTCAATGTAACTCGATAAGTAATCGAAGATTGCTATAAAATTTTATTAATAAACATTATTTATTTGTATAAATTCTACATTATAATCATTTAGTAAATAATTAAAATTGATAAGGAAATTAAAACTCTTGGAATTATGTGCCATTATTTGAGAAATTATTTATTTTTGGAGGCTTTTTCGAGGAAAAGTGTGTACGCTCCGTATGCGCCTCATATAATAATAAACCAACATTATTTTTTATTTAAAATTCACAGAAAATGTTATCCTAAAAATGTTTAATAATTCATAAATAGTACTCGACGGGATTGCTCCTTTCCACATGAATATTTTTTCATTTTGTTCGCAGCGCTATTTTATTCCACGCTAAACTTAATTGCAATCCGTTTTAAAATTCATGAACATCTTATTGACCATCTCGGCCACTGTCGGACAGAAATAATTTTGTGCTGTGGGGTAGTAACTTATTCAGTCGACATCCGTCCGGAAGTCAAACTTGGTGTTTGACTAGGATCGGCAAGGGACACCTATCATTATGATACGGTCGCGCTTTATAAGATGCAATATCTTATATTAAACCTATGCTCCGTACTAGTGAATAAATTGTCTTCCTTTGCACTTAACAATTTCTTGCGCTCGCCTAAATATCACATTTTTGTATCCACCTCTAGAACCGAATTATGACGGAACTCTCCGGGCTATAGTCGTATTCAACCGCCAACCTACCTAACCGCCGCCAACTAATTAAGTATTGAATCACAAAAAAATATGTGAGTTATACATAAATAAACAAGTATTAAAATTTCCCCGTCGTCCAATTTGTATGCATGTACATTTGTATGCTCATTCGCTTTTGAAGAAGCATCAGTTAGTTAAAATACTAGTCACTTATTCTCGTCACCGGTTTGTAAATGGGTGGAACATAATCTGGAAAAAGGTATATTATTTTGTTATTAACAATTTATCTTCAGTTTTTTTACAGTGTTTAATATGTTTCTTTATTAACTAAGAATCAACTCTCATTTATGTAACATAATTTACAAATCATATTACATATTTCTCTTAATAAATTTACTGTTTACCTTAAATTACATATTGGAATAAAATATTCATCTAAGACTGTTTTGTAACTGGTTTTAAACATACACTTATTTAAATACAACAATGTTTTTATATTATTTGGCGATAAAAACTCAGGGGGAGAATGGGGTAAAATTTGCTTTCTTTTTTGCATCGTTTTCCGTAATGTTATGTAGCTATTATTTTTACTAATATAATAAATAGGTGAATTTTTTTAGTGTTTTTATTTATTTATTTGAAATAATCTCCAGAACTACTTTTACGATTGAAATTTTTTTTTTATAAATATTAATAAGATTAATATATATATATATATATATATATATATATATATATATATGTATATATATATATATATATATGTATATATATATATATATATATATATATATATATATATATATATATATATATATATATCATATATATATATATATATATATATATATATATCATATATATATATATATATATATCATATATATCCTTGAATAATTTTGCTGGCACCTACGTATTTCGACCAGGCGGGGATTCTAACGTATGGATGGTTTGTGCATGTATATAGTCTTGCCGGCATTGTCAAGCGACAGTCTACATTCTTAATACAATGATGGCGAAGCCGTGAGTAAAAACTAATATTTCTTACAAGACAGAATTAGCATCCAGCCAAATTATATAATATCTTGCCTAAATTAGAAAAATTAAAACAAAAGTAATCGAAATACAAGTTTTGCGAAGAAAAATCTTACAAACATGTTAAAATAACCGAAATAGAACATAAAACCGATACAAAGATCGAACGTATTCACTCTCGACTTCTAATGAGGCCAATTATGCGAACAGTATAGGATGATGCCAATAATGCGACTTTCAGTGATGCCAATCATGCGACAGGGTATACAATGATGCCAACCATGCGAGTTTCAATGATGCCAATCGTGCAAACGGTGTACAATTATGGCAATGACATACTCTTCACTAATACCAATCTTATGACTGGTGTAAATGATGTCAATAATGCGACTAGTGGAAAATGAAACCAATTATGTAATTAGTGTAAAATGATGACAATCCTGCGCCTTTTAATAATACATTTATATGACTAAAAATTACCTGCACATAAAATGAAATAAAATTTTTAATAAAACACTTGTAAACAAATACTGCCAGAGAGTTAAGTTTACTAAGTACTTATAAAATTTCCTGTAATTCTGATATCTTCTAAACTCCGATTTCCTTACATCAAGCATATGCTTGATGACGTATTCATATAGGTTTCAATATATTTGTGTGTGTGTGCATACTAAAAGAAAGTACGCCACGGGAATTGGTTTTATAACATGTATTGTTTAAAAGGAATTGCATCAAAATTTATTCCTTTATTTTAAAATTATAGAAGTCGTAACTAGTGAAACCTCGCACACAATGAATATTCAAATCCAATATAAAATCTAGATTTATCGTAAACACCGGTGCCTATGGATGAAAATAAATAAATTAAAACAACTTGGAGAATTTTCATCATAGTATGATAAGCGCTAATTATTTGTCTCCCACCTTTTTTCTTTAAGTGAAATTATGTTAAAAATAGTATTCTTAGATTTTTTTAAATTTAAGTGATACATTTTTTAAATTTAATTTTAAATATCGTAAAGTTTAAAATTTCACCAAAATGAGATAGTTAAAAAGTTACTATAACCTGAGTGATTAATAGTATTTTTTACTGGAACATGCTGTTGAGTATATGTAAATATAATATGAAAACACATTTTCTTGCTTTAAAATATATCACTTTGATTACACTTAAAAATAAACACAACAATTACTTTGTACTAACACAAGAATGGCTACTTTGCATACCACTTTAGAAGCAAAGTAAGTTATTAATGGATTAAATTATTCAAATACGGGTGGCGATGTAGAGGTGTTGCTAAAACTATCTACGTCGTTTTTCTCAGAAAACTTGAATTTCTTATTAGACTTATGATAAAGCATATTAAACTGCATAAATTTGAACAAAAATGGTTGCTGTAGAAATTTCAAAGATAGCAAATCGAAAATGGTTATTTGTATACATCGTATGCCATAATAATTGGTTGAAGAAATTAGATGGATTTTGAGACTAATTTTCTGAAATTTTATGTAAGACACTTAGAAATATCGTTAAAAATGTTTAGAAATCAATATGTCTCATATCCATCCTATCACCAAAATTTCTAAGGTCAAAATGATCGCAAAAGAGATATCTATTTTGAATACTTTAGTTTTTGAGAAATTAACAATTTTTAGGCATGTAAAAGTAATACTGGACAGTATATTTACCCGATAAAAAATAATATTAAGATTTTAATTAATTCTATAAACCTATAAGGTGAGCTTATTTATTTTTATGTAAGTGTATCCTCGCAATCCAAGTTTTAGTTAACATTTTTTTTCAATTTATAGCGTAAAATCAATGCGATAAACAAGTCAATAAGGTAATCGTCAAGAGTCTAGTATGTCGCTCAGTTCAAAGACGTTTTGACTGACTTCGTCAGCACTACTATTGATTAAATAGTCTGACTTGATTCTAAGAGTTTTATAGTTTCAAAAATTCAAAGTCTGTGAACATAATCTTGGTCACCGCAGAACCTTCCCTGACTGAGATCATTGTTTATCAATTAAAATGAAATTACAAATATATTGGTCACATAGATGAATCCTATGAAAGGAGTTATGATTGGAATAAAATAATTTTTTCGTAGAAACCTCTATTTTTTTAAAAGAAAACTTCCTCGTTGTAACTAATTACTTTATAACTAATATATTTACATTTAGTACATTAATTTGTTGCAAAATCTATGCAAATTTATCACCGTAAATTTACAGGATATTGCTATGACCTACAAAATGTATTTAAAATAAATGTACAAAAATCAGAAAAATCATTTTTGATCTGACGTTTCAAGATTTAGTTCATAAACTATTTTTAATATTAAAAATATTATAAACGGCTCCACCTGAATACCGCAAATAGCATTATAAAACTAGTGAAACAAGTTGACCAAAAGATGGCGTTATTATAGGGGTTAAAGGATGATGACACAATTTGGAATTAATTAATGTTTCATTCGTTAACACAAAAACGGTCAATAAAAATAAAATATGTATTAGGCAAAGGCGACTGTCAAAATTTTACTATAACAATATAGATGGCCTAGTGCATCGTTCGGAGGGGTAAACTCAAACTTAGAGCAAAATGTACAAGTTCAGGTAGCATTAGAAATCTTCTATTTTAATATTTGCCTGTTTACTTGTACTATAAGCCTTCTTAATAAGCCGACTTTCAAAACTGTAAGTCAGTCGAGGTATCTTACATGTTTTAATGATAAAAGAGTAAGATTATTGTATTAACGAAAAAACAATACCCTTTAACTAGCCATACCTTTTGTTGTATAAACCAAACACTCAAAATTTCCTCAAAATTGGCCTCAATACACAATAAATGCTTGACATCTCAAGCTGTTTTTAAAGATAGGTCTTTGACAGATAAACGGATGAAGGATCGTTCGGACAACTAAGTAATTCTATAACGGTTCCGTTTTTTTTAAATTTTGTCGAGGATTACATTTTTTTTTAATGTAATGACATGATAATTGCGATAATTAAATATGTATATATATATATATATATATATATATATATATATATATATGAAAGATGGTGTACCGGCTCTCGATTATACTTTCGACGAAGTATAAATCATACTGGTTCTATTAATGTTAAAGGAAATATATACTCAAAAGATATATTTAGTTTCGATATAAAATTATATATTTTTCTGGTCATTGCAAAAAAATGTATTATAAAAAATTATATTTAATGGAAAATCTCACGCACTCTTCATATTCATCATTTACATGTGTAATAAAATCGTAAATGCGCTTAGTCTGTATATTAAATATTTTTAAATTAAGTTTGGTGCTACCTGCTAGAGACACGCTACTAAGCCTAAAATAACAGTTTTTAGGATTTTTGTCTGTTTGTCTATGCTTAATTGATTTGAATGCGGTGTCCAGTGTCGTATTTAGATTAGCTTGTGACAATATTGAGGGTCAGTCTCATTTCAATCGGTTCACAAATATAAAAGATACGACAATCTGTAATTTACACCCATTATGCACGCTAATATCAGAACCGTTGTAATTGATTCGGCTGTCATCTGTACCTATTAACGTTTTTAGTAAACTTTAAACTTACAGAGTCCTTAGAGAAAAAAGAGACAAAAAATTCCTAATAACTTTTTTACTCTGAATTCCACCCGAACGAATCCGCGGGCACAGATAGACTTGAAATTTCACTGTTCTATTTCGTATTTTGAAAATAGTTTTATCAAAATAAGTTCAGCATATAACGTCGGTATGCCGTGTGAATAAACAACTGTGGTTATTTGCAAAGTTAATTCAAACAAATGTTATTTGCACGGTTATTGCAAAGGTAATTCAAACAAATGTTTTAATACATGAAAATGTTTTACCACTTAAAATTTAGGAAGTTTGTAAAAAAACCTTTCTCTTCTGAAGGAAAATATTTCTTTCCTTCAAAAAGAAAACGGTTTATCAAAGCTTTTGAAATTATTAGTAACTTGTAAATTGAATAATACTTTAATATCTAGTTGGGGTACCTCTAGTGCCAAACCCAATGATGTAATTTTGCACCGCAACATGGCGCGGAATATGTAGCGCTTTATTGATTAGTACCTGATACCAACACAACAAAATAATTTACACGTCCAGTAAAGAAGTAAAATATACTGTGACATCTCATTGGTTAATTATTTATGTTAGGGTACCTGGATACACTACAAATCATAATACATGAAATTGGGCATTTCATTTTAAACCAAATCATATTTGGATTAACAACGTATAAAAAGAATCTAAGAGTTTTTTTTCTTTATCTTTACGGAAATGTGGTCTCAAAAGATAAAATTTACTATTTCAAAATAAATGTATTGAGTAAAACGTAATATCAATTTATAAGTCAAAATTGTACTTTTTAAATATGTTGCTATGGTCATCGTATTTATTTCAGTTAGACTATGAATTGCTATGAATATACCAAATGGATCTTTAATTTAGGTATTCGAGCAAGGTCCTGAAACCGAAATATTTAGATTTTACCGAACTAACTCAGCATAAACACATATTTCTTCTTATAGTAAAATTTCAGATTATATATTACCCAAAGCATAAAAAGAGGAAATACTAATACTCGACTACGGAAGAACATACATACATAACCTATGAAATTCATGACGATTTATACCATAGGATACTTTCTGGATCGTGATGAATGTAAAGACACCATTTGTTGAAATCACTTTAGTAGTTAAACCTATACGAGGGAACAACTTTACTCATATATATATATATATATATATATATATATATATATATATATATATATATATATATATGTATATATATATATTTATACATGGCTTGTGAAATTCATAAATCTTCCTCTGCCGTAGTCGGGTAAATAACATTTGGTGTCTGCATTGGTCTCAGTCATTGCGCTCTTGACGATGTCGATGTGTTTAACCCACCTACCACCGGTCTCAGAGACCGCAACGGATTTTTAAATTCAAATTTTTCTATGTGTGGGTGTCGTTCGACCTCGCGCCTCCATGTACCTTTTCTACACGCCAATCAGTATCGCGCTTGCGCTCGGCGAGTTAATACGTGCGCGAGTCTAGCTTAGGTAAGTAAAAATATTTCGCCAGCGGTCTCCATGACCGCACGTAGGTTGTTGTGTGATTATTTGTACTTATTTCTTTAGTGGTTTTAGTGTCAAAATGAATAATAATAACAAAATTATTGAAAGATGGCTACAGCAAAAAATTTCTGATGAGGAGGAATCACCGGATGAGGATTGCAGTAACGTGGAACCTGATGTAAGCGAGGATTTAGTGCAGGTTGAAGACTGTGAATCGGCGTATGAAGTTGAGGGTGAGAATGAAGATGTTGTGATTCCGTTACAGTCCATATCACCAATCTCTTCAAGGTCACAATCTCCATACAGGTCAAGTCAAGAGACTAACTCTTCGGATGATAATATTCCGATTTCACGCTTGCAGTCCAGATGTAGGCGAAGAAAATATAATTATTTTGGAAGTAATCGTTTTTGATGGGCATCTATACCGAATATAGCTCGTTCAAAGACACCGCAGCATAATATTGTGTAACAAACACGAGGTGTAAAGCCAGCTTTTCGTGCGATTCTCAGTAATACTACTACGCCCCTGGATATTTGGAGTCTTTTATTTACTGATGAGATGTTAGATAAAATAATACTACACACTAATCAGAAAATAAGCAAAATCAGACCGAAGTACAAAAAGCAGACTTGTGTGCATGATTTGGACCGTACAGAGCTAAAAGCTTTCATTGGGCTTTTGCTTTATACAGCTATACTCAAAGAAAATCATGAGCACTACACTTCATGGTACAGTACTGATGGAACCGGAAGAGAAATATATCGTTGCATAATGAGTAAGAATAGGTTGGAAGTTCTGCTAAATACTATTCGATTTGATGATGCAGAAAGTAGAGAGCAACGACGTGAACTAGATATGTCTGCTCCAATTTCAGAACTTTTTCAGTCTTTTATACAAAATTGTCAAAGAGTGTACACGATTGGAACTTGTGCTTGTGTAGATGAGATGCTTGTAGCTTTTCGCGGTCGCTGCAAATTTAAAATGTATATGCCAAAAAAACCAGCTAAATATGGTCTTAAAATTATGTTCCTTACAGATGCAAGAAACGGTTACCTCCTTAATGCTTACATATACCTCGGCAAAGATTCTGATGGACAAAATTTGACACAAGAGCAGAAGCGTCAATCAAAACCAACTCAAGCGGTTCTAAGTCTTATCGCACCGATTGAAAATTCTAATAGAAACGTGACCGCTGACAACTGGTTTTCTTCGATAGAACTAGTCAATATTTTGACAGAGAAGCACCTCAGTTATGTTGGTACACTCAAAAAGAACAAACGTGAAATACCGCCTGAGTTCAAACCATCTAGAAATCGGCAAATCGAGTCCTCAATCTTTGGTTTTACCAAAAGTATCACTTTATCGTCTTACGTACCAAAAAAAAATAAAGCTGTGGTTATGATTTCAAGTATGCATCATACTGGTAGTGTTGACGAACGTAGCAAGAAACCGGAAATGATCTTATACTACAACCAAACAAAAATAGGTGTCGATTTACTGGATCAAAGATGTTCAAATTACTCTACTTCTCGTCGAACGCGAAGATGGCCTCTAACTATATTTTACAGAATTTTGGACATCTCTGCTTCGAATGCTTATGTCATTAGCCTCAGCAACCAAGCACAGAAGACTAGAAGTCGATTTAAATTTCTAAAACTGCTAGCAGAACAGCTTACAAGGCCGCATATGGAACGTCGCGAAAAAAATGATCACATTCAGAGAGATCTTAAGAACTCTATTCGCCGTATTCTAGAGATCGGGGACGATAAACCAAGCACTTCTGATGTCGAAAAACTTGAAGTTCGTAAAACATGTTTTACATGTAATCCAAAAAAGAAACGAAAGACTGCTTACTTATGTTTTATGTGTAAGGTACCAATTTGCTTGGAGTGTTGGAAAAAAATGTGCTGTAACTGCCGCGAAAAAATATAAATGTTTAGGCGTTGCAGTTTTATTTATTTTTCAAAATAACGTTTTTTTTTGTTGTTTTTTTTTAAAGTTTGTATATTTAATTTATATGAATGAATACTAAGAAGTTAAAAATTTATGTTTCTAATGCTGCAGATCTCATTTTCTTAGAGTAGTAACTTTTTGTGCCATAATTGTTACTTTATAGAGATTTTATGAATATCTCGAGATCCTTATGTGATTGTTAGTAATTATGTCTAATATAAAGCTTTTAAATATAAATAAGTATTTTATTCAATCAGATGTTTCATTATTACCACCAAACCAAAATTATAGGGAATATCATATTAGAGTCTCTGAGACCGCACGTAGGTATTTAAGGGACAAAAATGTGTGGTAGGTGGCTAAGGGTTAAATGCCAACTGTGTAAGCCTCGGCAGTATTTCGGGCACACGTGAGAATACCACACCCCAATCCACTGCCGCTTGTAGCTCCTTGTGTCACTTATTATGTTAGCTCATTTGTTAGCGGGCTGCCTTCCGACGTGCACGTGGGTGGCGCTCGGTAATCGCCTATGGTTTTCGATAAGCTTTTGGTTGACTGATCTGTGCTCGGAAATCTTATGACGAAGTGCGAGTATAAGCTGGAAATGCGTCATTGTATTTATTGAGGTGAGAGTATAGAAGAAAATGATTAGATGTTTATGAGAATGAATATATTTTTTAAAGCTGGGTATGTATTGCTACTTATACTTCGTCGTATATTCATTATTGAATATCATCTTGAAATGTTTTAATAGAGAAACTGATCAACTGCATTCATACTCTCTTGTCTAATGATTATTTAATAGCGACGGTTACGAGGAGTCTCTTAATGATTTTTCTGATTAGATCAGGAGCTAGAGCATCGTTTGTAACGTTTTCTGCACTCTATTTTTTCCAAGAAATTCCTTGTTAGTACCTGGATGGTTTTGGTTTTGATTTGAAATGAATGTGATTTTAATTTGGAGAAAGAATTTATTGGTTGTCTCTGGTCGTATATTTAGAAACAAAATGTTTTATTTTTTCATTCAGTCATTTTAGCCAAATTTCAGGCTAAATATTCTGTTATTTTCTTATCTTGAAAGTTGTATTCAGGGTATTCATCCTTAAGAAAAAAATTATTTTTTTTGCTATTGAAACCAGGAATTCTTCATTATATTCCTGTCCATCCATCGTTCCAACACATGCCCATTGATCTCACATATTTAGATACATGTGTGTAGTTTTTTTCAAGTGGATGTTATAAATAGAGATCCAATTAAAATGCTGCAAGATAATTTAATTACAAATCATTGGAAATTTTGTTTTCATTGCGTAGACGCAACGAAGAACGCCATTATTCATACAAGAAATTGTTTACATCAAACTAAATATAATGAAGCTTGTTTCTATAGAAAACCATTTCTGTAAAAACTTTCTTATTACGAATTTGATTGTTATTTCGTTTAGTTAAGAATTATAACAAAACACTTTTTACATTCTGCATATGTATAGGTAGGTTATAACAAAGTAAAATATTTTTTATCACAATTGGAAATTTGGAAAGAATTTTTTCGGAAATGGTTGTGAAATTTAACAACGTCACATATATGAATAATAAACTCCTTTTTTCATACATCTGTATATAAGAGGAGGACTTACAGGTAATGATGGGATAATATTTTTTTTATTGAGTAATATAATTGGACAAATTATACAAAATAAATTTTTGGTTTAAAATTCTCTTTGTAAGGTATTTAGCTTTGAATTAATGTGCAGTGTTTTTCCTTTGCAATAAATCAGTATTATTAAATATATATTATTATAATTATAAAATATATAATAAATAAACATAATATATATATATATATTATTATATATTAAATATATATTATTATTAATATTTAAATATTTTTCAAATACTCTGACCTAACATTTGATACGTTGAATGCCTCGCCAAAATCCTACACACACTGAGTGCTTCCGCCTTTAAACAGCCTAGAGGCGTTAATATAAGATTCGATATGGCCATACGCAAAATTTTTCAAAAATTTAAAAATTGCATAATTGCTTTTCTGTTTTTATTGTAAAGACATAAAACTAATAATAACAAAAAGTTAACCAATTGTTTCACAGATGAATTAAAAAAAACAAATTGCAGAATAATGTTGATGAATTTTTTGAAATAAATTATTTGCGCGACATTGTCTAAAGGAAAAATCTGCTTTATAAGCAAGTTTTTGAAATTGATTCTTAAAAACATATTTAATTCTATATTAAATTTGGGAAAAAACTGAAACAAAAAATATATTTATTACGAAGAATTTATTTTAGAATATTAGAAAAATAAAATTTATTAAAAATAATACAAGCATAAATTTGATTATTAAATTAATAAACTCCTTAAATAAACATAATATGTGAGCATACTAATAAATATAATTTTATGGAGGCAACAAGAACAAAGAGTCGCGTGTTAAAAAAGAGAACTGTATAAATAACAACCTTATTAACCGATAACGAACATTTAAGCAAGACCATAAAGTCACAAATCCGACTACAATAGCAGTAGCTCACATTCAAATATCGGGCCTTTAAGTCGGAAATCAATGTATTAAATATTAATATAGAATAAAACTATTCGGTATAATATTACTTATTTTTTTCCGCGGTACTGTACGCATTTGACCGGTTTTTGTATTTTTATAGCAATCCATCAAGACATTATTAAGAGGTATCATGGCTTTTGTTTTATTAATAGCGAGTCCCAGTAACAAAAAAACAACAAAATCAACTTTGTTAGCATGGCACACATTGCAAATTTCGTTTTTGTAAATTTTATGAGGCATCCAAAATTTACGATCAGTTATTTAATTACACTCCCTCTTTTGGGCTCTTGTCGTTTACGAAACATTTGTTTTTTACAAAAGTAATTGAAAAGTTGGCTTACTAGTAAAAAAAAGCTAAGTATATTTAAATTAACACTTGTTCCTGCTTTCAAAGCCGGTATGCTGGGTATAATGATAATGTTGAAACATATTTTAATGAATTTTAAAATGGAAAGTTATAAATTTAATTTACATAAAGTCTATGAAACATTTCATTAAAGTCTGTGAATAATTTGTATAACTTCTTTTAGTTTTTTTATTATTATAAACTAATTGTTACCCGTCGTTTCGCCTAATGTTAGAAAAATATAAAAAAATCCATATGCATTTCTGCAAAGCTGCTTATGTGGTTACGAGAGAAATATTATTTTGAACGTAATTTGTTGATTTTTAAATTTCTTTTGGTGCAGCGATTAAAAATAATAATTAAAACCTCAAAAGAAAAATAAATTCAAAACTTTATTCCTCAGACATACATATGTAGCACCGAGAATGAAACTTGCAATTAAGGTATTAAAAAAAGTAGATTTATAAATTCTTGAACAGAATTCGAATCATGGTGATACGGTCATAAAAAATTATCCATATATGTGTGCAGGCATTTTTTCAGAGTCGATGTTCACTGCTCCGCATCTGTAAATGAACTTTGAGAAATTTATCAACGACATGCAAAGTTTCATTGAATTCTTTTGGATCATTTAAACATCAAAGATGGAGAAATACATTAACAGACAAGTTTTCTCTGTTATTATGCTATTTGTGAAAATGAGTTAGCAAATTAATCATTATATGTTTACTGCCTTACTTTCCGCTAATGATGGTCATAAATTACATCAATATTGTTATGTCAGCTCTTTCAGCTAAAATAAATATAAGGCAACATTCACAGTAATATAATGAAATATAGACAAATATTTAAATAAAAATAACAAAAAATGTGTTCAATAAGAAGAAAAACTTTATTAAATTAAAATTTTCAAACCAATCAAACTAAATAACAGTTGGCCGAAAGGAGTGACAAATTTCCTCAATAAGTTTCATTTATAGCATCATTGTAATGTAACCCTTCAAGCTTCTCTTTTTTATGTTTGAAAAAGGGTAAAAATAATTTTAATAACTTTTTAGAGAACCGTAAATTTTCTGCGGAAAATTTAAAAGACAAAAATTGTTGCTGTTGCTGATTGGTGTGAAAACTGTTTTTTTGCGTCAAATAAATACTTTTAAAACACATCAGAAATTCGCCAATATCTTCTAAAAATTCATTTTTTTTCACTGTTGCTCTAATTTTATAAATAGGAACTATGGAATTTAGAGAAAAATACAAAAAACGCTTTGACTTTCCAAATCATCTCTAGTGTATTATTTTAAAATCCATCACTTTCCCAAAAGTTGAAAGTTTGCGAATAAATCGCAGAATTTATATTTACGCTATTTCCATATTAATAAACCATACAGAAGAGGAATTAGCGTCCAGAAAACTCACATCTGATATTACACCCCAATAACGCAAAAAAAAAATTAAATTGATTCCGCGAAATCTATAGTTATTAAGTTTTTATTTAACTCGCATGTTAGTGAACTTTTAATATTATCATTTTCTTCCCTAGCAGCATAAAACGCCAAAAATTTAATTTAAATTAACTAAGTGGTTTTTTTCCATGTTATGAGTAACATCAAAACCTTAACATTTACATTTAAATCACTAGAATCAGTGGATGGTGCCAAGAAAACCGGAATGCTCTTCTTTTCTATTCAATATTTTGAGTCATTCACTAAGTTTACCAAAGTGTATTATCAAGAATACAAATTAATCTATCTAAAACTCCGATTATTATTATTATAAAACTTGTTTCTATAATCATCAAACACGTCGCTTGACTACAGAATTTGTTGGAGCCTGACATCAACATACCTATAACAATAGATATATTCTATATTTATTGGCACTACTATGCCAGAGATCAAAAACCTTTGTGTGCTACGTCGAATGGTATTGACATACTTTTCTGTGTTCTTATATACGCTGTGTTTAGATGTAATAAGGGTTAATGGTTGTTCTAGCAATCTCTAATTATTTATTTATACATTTGTAACCATTTAAATAATCATTTCTTGAAATTTGATACCTCTATGGAAAAAGACCTTCAGTTAACTCTGCGTTTACTTTCACTTCTTCCTTGTAAGATCCAAAATATGAAGCTTTAAAAAAGAATGAATAATTACCACATCCTTAAATATGAATTCAGTAGGCACTATTCTGCAAAGGGTTAAACATTTTTGAAATGTTATACGATGTATCCTTACTTTATATAAGAAAATGAATAAAGTAAAAAGGACGGCATACGACAAATTACAATAATAGAAAATGTGTTCTAGAAAACTTATACAGTCACTAATGTTTAAGAATAAACTTTTAAACGCTTTACCTGAAAATGACGATAATTTTTCACAATAAGTTAAAGACGAAATGTGGTTAGAAAGAAAAAAATTTTCCATAAAAATCTACCATAAAAGGAAAATTAATATATTACAGAAGCTTATAATAAATTGCTTTTTTCATAATTCAAAGTAAAGGATTTAAAAATGTAAGTGTGAAAATTAAAATAAAATGTATTAGCACAAAAAAAAATTAATATTTGAGACTTACAATCGAGAAAGGTTTTCAGTATGTGTTACAAGGACCGATTAAAAAAATATTTGTATTCATACTTTGTTATATTACTTCAAAAAATTATTAAAATTTGTTTTTGTAAGACATAGAAAAAGTTAAGCACAAAATTCTTCCGATATATATATATATATATATATATATATATATATATATATATATATATATATATATATATATACGTATTCTTTGACACAGTTATTTTAAAATGAAATACGAAAATACTTTTTTTAACCTCGCAATTTATGCAAACACATGTAATAATAAAAAATGATTATGTCATTTAATATAAATTATTATGTCCAAAACATTTTTCATCAAATTTAATTGAAATAATAATCAATAAAATTTAAATTATTGAATAAATTATAATGCATCTACTTCGACGATTACAGTGTTATAATTTAAATTTTCTTAATTTTAGTAAAAAAATCTGTAACTACTATTAAAGTACACAATTACAAGTTTCCTAAAACTATCAAATGTTATATTGAACTTTTTTAAAAAATTTTTAGCTTATTTAGTATGTCCCAGGTACTGGCCTGTTATGAAAAATTATTTAGTTTTTGTACTTTTACTTTGCGTTTCATATCTTATCCTATAAATTTCTATGTATATTTAAGTCATAGTATAGAATTCATTCTTTAGTATAAATTTGATGTAAAAATAATGATAACATGCAATATAACAAAACAATTGTCTCTAAATGTTAACTGTTCTTGCCAAATTTTATGTTTTCAATTCCATATACATTTTATTATTTAAATGCTGGTAACATTTTATTGTATCAAAGGTAACAAAATAATGTGAAAAAAATAGCAACAAATTGAAGAATAAATTCGTGTTGAATTATTTACACCACTTCCGCTATTTTGAAACCACAAATAACTATTCTAGAAGCAAAGAAACATTTATTAATAGAATTATAATTTTTCACTAAATACAATTTAATTTTCTTCTTTCCTTCGATAAATTTATTCTTTATTTAAGAATTACTTTATTTCAATTTTGTAAAATATTATTTCAAAACCTGCTAATATTGTGAAGAGGGGAGTTTTAGTTATTTGTTTTTAGGGATTCACGCAAAAACCACTAACCTGATTGACAGAGAGCTTGTGCAATATCGTATCTTTTATTTTATAAATGGCCGTAGGTTACATAGTGTCTTGAATAATTATTGAGATACAGTTAATAATGTCAACGCAATCAGAGAAAAAGTCATTATTCAGGAAAATTTTGTAAAGGACATTAGCAAAACTATCACTGATACATACGTATTGTGTATGGGGCGGTGTCATTGTACTTATTAAAACATATACGGAAAAGACAAAGGCAGCACATTTCTATATAGACCGTTGCTGAATTTGTGAATATCTTCTGACTTTTATGGGTAAACAACAATAAAAATATTTGATGAAAGTATCGTGATAGAAAGTTAGTAAAAATAAAATTGAGAACAAACTTATCAGGTTATCGAATTTATGTCATCGTGCGGGGGTGGTCGATTTAATATAATTGATCAAATATTAATTAAAAATTAAGATATAAATAAAGACATGGATAATATATCATATTTAATTCCTCTCCGAGCGCCGTCCGCGTTTATTTGCGGACACATTATTTATCATTACTCAAACCTTTTACATTTTAAGGACTTGAGGGACTGTATGCTAATGGGATTTGGGTTAGGAGAACTCGCGACCCTATCGGGCTTTTTCTAAATATGTTTGTTTATTAACCGACTGGTCGCATTAATTGGTTTATTATGCATTCGTATACTATATGCGACATTATATACGAATGCATAATAAACAAACGAAAAATATATAAACGTGTTATTTTGAAAAATATAAATTAAGTCGTTTTATTTATTTTTACTATCAATCAAAATCAAGTAGTAAATATGCAAACATTTAATTCTTATAATTATTTAGAACGATTTGAAGCAGCGTGTATCCAAATAGAAATATAAGTGGAACTTAAGTGGATGAATAGAATTGTCACAGATAGATGAACGGATATCTGAAAGATTTTATAAAAGTTTTAATTTTATTCCTTTTGATCAAAAGAACCAATTAGACATTTAACCACAAGTTCCTTTTTTCTTGAGTCGTTTTAGGACCATGTAAAATGGTCGACTTAGAATATCTTGAAATATTAAACATGTTACTAGGATATAGCTATATTTCAGAGAGGCATAGCAATAAAATCAAAATAGTTTTCGAAAATATCTATTACGCAGTTGTAAAAAAATTATAAATTTTTACTTCTGATGAAGTCTAAAAATTCATTGCAAAGTATAGCACTGCACCGCGAAATAAATAACTCTGGTTTATATTATTTAGTTTTAAGCCCATTGTGCCAATTTATTCATTCTTGAAACTATATTTTACCACAAAATTTCATTTTATTGTTGCGATCGCATTTCATTATTTTACATTTTTCAGCGCCTTTGTTATATGAAGTTGCTAATTTTTTTCTCAATTTTGCTTCTCCATTTTTAATGCTTATGATATCTTAGATTAACCAGAATGTCACAATCTTTGAGGTTACCTTATTTATTGAAATAAAAAAATTAACTTGCAGCACTTTTGGAATATGAATACATTCATGTATATATACATACATATACGCAAATATGCATACAAACATAAATACGCACATATGACGACATCAAAAACATTATTCTCTATTGACTTCATCGTAGGTGGGTAGGGACATATTATTAAATACGCTAAGTATTTTCACTGGTGAATGACGCCGTAGTACCATTTATTAATTTCAATGAAAGGAGGTTTTTTCCTGAGAATTGTGATTTTTCTAAATTAAATTATTATTAATTACTTTGTAAGTGACTTTCGATTGGAAAGTGTTGTTCCTAGTAGCGTCTTGTTATTGATATTTTGATGATATTTTTTGCGTTTGCGTTTTTTTGCGTTTTATAGATTGAAAAAAGCGTTCGGTTTAAGAATTTTGCTTAGCTCAGTCTAAATAATATTTACCCGCATACGCTTTTAGGTATATTTTTTAAATTATGATTCATTGTTTGGCTCTATCTAAACGACATATTTTTTGGGACTTATTCCTGCTTTGAATAATTTATGGTGTTTAATTTTTCTTATTTTTTTAATCGTTTTTTGCACGAGTTTTTTTTTCATGACATGAAAAAAGTGCTTCAAGCTTTTTTGTTTTGTGTAGTCCAAACAGCATTTATTCACAAACGAATTCACGTATATATTTTTCTGTCAAATGTTAATTTGATTTTTTCTTTCGTCATGGTTGGCTGGAAAACCCAACGGTTTGTTTGAAAAAGTATGATTATTGTAAAATAAAACCTATGCTTCTACTCAATAAAAACGCAATGCGTACTTCAAAGTCTCGTTTTGAAGAGACTGCTGAATATTATGAATCTCGTTGATGAAAAATTAAATAATATTTAGAAACGAAACCAGTAATAAAGCTGAATATAAGTTTAGTTTGATACGTCAGTGTTTATATAATCAGTTCACTAATGAGCAGCAACATCACCACAGCATCATTTGTTATTGTTTAAGTAATGAAGTTTTCTGTTTATTTCTAAGTAAAGATAAGTAAAACGAATTCAACTCCGTGCATTTATTCTTCATCACTGAGGAATTCCCGTCACGATCTTTCGATTCCATCATCAGAGCGTGGTCATTACTTGTGATCAAACGACTCATCGGATAAGTGAAATGAATTCAAAATGAAAAATTCAAACAGGCTCAAACTGCTCCTCACTATTGAGGAGCACTGTAACCATTTTCGACCCTTTTATCAGATCCTGGCCATTACTAGTTTCCTAAATATTCGTTAAGGAAAGTCAAACGAACGAAAACATGATGAATATATTTCTTGCCATCGGGGAGTTGCTATTGCAGTATTCCGGCTCCAATATCAGATCCTTATCACCATTTGTAATCAAAAGAATGATCAGGATAAGTCAAATAAACCTAAACTAGACAAATTTATTTCTTAATTGAGAAGTCATTTCACCACCTTTTTGAGATACTAACCACTATCTTTAAAACGGGGCTTGTAATCTTAGCCTTTAAGGAGTTTCTTAGGATAAATAATTCTTTATAATTCGAAAAAGATTTCATATCGTTCGAATTCGTTGTTGACTTTTTGTAGGTACTTATATATTTTCAGGCAGTGTATTCAAACCGACAGATACGAGGTGCACGCTCTTGAATAAATTATTAGAGTTATACCAGATCTCGACCTTACAATCGCTTCAAATTAACTAAAATGTGCGTGTACACTGTCATCTGAAATAGCAAAATACATCGGTATCTACCAATATAATTGGAAATATATTTATGTGTTTTAATAAAATTATAAAAGAGTATGGCAAATAATTTTTGAATTAAACGAAAAACAAGTTTCAAAAGGTAAACTTGCCCAAAAATAATTATTACGTATTAATGCTTCAAAAGCGTTGCATGAAAAATAGATTGTGAGAAACAGACTTAAGAAATTAATTAAATTATTGTATTTCCTAATAAATCGAACGATTTTATTATGTTAATAGGAAATAAATTAGAGGTAAAAAAATTGAAGCAAAACAAGATTATTTTGATTACAACTTTAAATTAATTATAAGTTACCTACTAGTAGTAAGAGTACTTTAGAGTGGCTATCACGGAATAGTACAATTCTGTAGGCAAAAAAACATTTTTAATTATTATAGTATTGAAATATAAAAATGTACCAAAGAGGACTGTGTTATATATCTGAAAGAAGTAAGGAGATATTTGTTTCATTTATATTTAATTTTAAGCGCACGTTTCGTTTAATATTAAATATATTTCGAAATTTATTCTATACGGTCGCCACAGCAGAAAATGCTGCTTCAAAAAGCTATTTAGTTGAAAAAGAAATTTAAAAAACACTGTTTTTTTCAAAATTCCCAGAATGATCGTCTATTAAATTATTCTGTCAAACCTATATAACAAGACATTTTTATCAAAGATCCTTTTTCATGACAAGTTCGGTTTCCGGAAACGATATCTTTAGAAACGGTTCGTGGAAGTCGAAAGTCTTCTTTGAAATATCCTTCAGCAACTTAAGCAACAATTTGGCGATTTCTTTTTATACTACCTTGAATATTTTCTTAATTTATTTAATTTCTTTTAATTGTTTTTTTAAATACGTACCTTTTCTTATGATTTCTTTTAATCATTCAAGTTAATTTTCGTAATAATTTGTAAACGTTAATTCCTATGAAACAAAGTGCAGATTATATCTCGTGTAACATAACAACCCATGAAATTCGTAGTTGCGATAGGGTCATCAATAAAAAAACGGTAAAACTAAAAGAACGAAAAATACATTCATTTTGATAACGCAGAATAAATGACAGTTTAGAATTTATTTTTAATTTAGGCAATAGGCTAGGCTTTAAAAAAGGACGGGTAAAAGAAAGAAAGGTTATTACATACTTCGTTACATTTTTATTTCTTATTGAAATACATTCAAGATATAATAAATACCCATTTATGAATATAGTTTTTTCCGCTTGTTAATAAGGTCATAGTTTGCTTTTTATTTCTTGCTTTTCCCTATTTGTTAATCACTAAATTTTTTGATTTTTATTATCTAAAAATAACAGGTTCTTAAAAATGTTATCCTATTTCCGTAATGTCAGAATTGTTTTTGCCAGTTTCAGAATTGTTTTTTCAGTTCGTTTATACAAATATAACTACCGGAAAGTAAATAAAACTTGGTTAAAATACGCTCAGGCAAAATTAATTTAAAATTTTATATTAAGCAAGCAATTTAACTTCGCGTTTCTTACAGCGAAAGAAATATTGAGTTATCACACAATTTTGCCCGCAATATGAATAATTCATCAAGCGGGGCTGGCGCACTGGCGATCTGTTCCCGTTAATAAATAGGACAACGCTTTATTAGGGGTCTTCAAGACGCATTTTACAAAACGTGACATAGGAGGAATGCGCGGATGATAACAATATTTACGTCGAGTAGAACTACGTGCCCGGACATATTAAATATTGTGTTCCGTCAAAAATGCCGATGCGTGTTTAGCGCATTGATTCGCTTTCTTTTATTAGCAATTCTTAAGGAAGGTTTAATATTGATAATAATCATATTATTTAGTAAATAGGCAGAGTCGTTCAACGTTTTTTCTTAAAATATGTCCCAGTTCCAACCGGTATCTCTTCTCACAGGGGATTTGATAGACGGCATAAAATGCACCTGAATGTAAGTTGCAATTAAAATTATTATAAAAACTGTTTTTAGTCATGCATAGTGTTCAACTCTTAGGAATAATTTTAAAATATACTGGACTTGGGATATTTTCAAGGTCATCAAAAAGTCGGCAATTTTTAAGACCTGCAACTGGCGGGAGTGTATATATATATATATATATATATATATATCCTTAATACCGATAGTAATTATTTAGTCAAACTAGATGGCGTTAGAATTCATTATTATTCATTGGGCAATGTTCTTTCACGGAGTATTGTGGCCTAAGAAGATGGCACGTGTTTGAGGAATAATGGCCTTGTGTATGCCATGAGACACGAACGCGTGACTAATTCAGGTTAATGTGTTGTAATGATTGAAAATGTTCACCGAAATATATGTTGGAATTGCTTTGTTTGGAAAAAGGTAATTTTTTAAGGGCGTAATATGGCTGTAAGACTCGTTTCCTTTATTTACATCTTACAGTGATACCTAAAAGGACCGCGATAAAAAAGTGATTACTCATACCATACAAATTATTATAGTGCAATATAAGATAGTATCTATTTTTAAAAAAAGAGGATATTTACAATATCGAGCAGTAATTCCACATGCTTAGATATAAAGGTTATCAATACACTTCTTGAGACAAAGTGGTTCAAAAAACAGCAGTTTATTCCAAACCCTCGTGTCGTTATCCTTCAATGAAAAAAAAATATCTTAAAAATACTCAGAGAGTTCAATTCATTGATAACCCAAATACTTAGATATTCCTTTTCATGTACGAGTGTCACTCTAAAATACAATTGTAAATAAATTTGGACACGAATTTTGTTCACAAAATGGCGTCGATACTGAAAGATGGAACCGGTACGATAAGTCCCGAATGTGAGATATGAGAATATGCTCGTTTAACATAATATCCTTAGAAAAAATCAGTTCAGTTTGCGCATACTATAAGAGAGTATTGTACGTTCCCTGTGGATGTCTTTAGAATGAAGCATTCGAAAATAGTTTTTTGTAATTCCACAATGTTTTTTTTGTAATTATATATCGTAGTTTGAAAGGACTAGTTACAATTATCTCAAAAATATATGTCATAAATTTGAGTAGTATAAATACAGAGATATACCGAAATATATTTAAAAATTCATAATCATCCCTCCTTTTCTTTAGAAGCCAGCAAATATTTTTTGGAAAACTTATTCTAGATATTTTAGGAAAAATATTTCCACCTACAAGTCTATGCAATAGTTTTAGGAAAACTTTTCACCGATTATTTTACTTCTTCCCTACTTCATTAAATTAGGTATTATTAAATATTTATCACGCTAGAAAGTAAACGTGAATAATAATTTTATTTCAAGTGACAGAATCCCGATACGCTATACAGGCTCGTACTTGGTCGTTTTTAGTTACATTGTCATTTTTCACCATAAGACCTGACACTTCCCGTAGAAAAAGAATTTTTACGTCAAAAATTGTGCAATAACAATTTTTAATTGAAAGGACTAGTTACATTCTAGTACTAGTTACCTTGACCGATTGAGTTATACACATAATTTACCGTTCTGCAAAAAAAGTATATTAGGGCTTTTATTGAAATAAAAGTTCGTCTCTATGTCTTTTTTATCTATATACATTCGATATTAGCACATAAAGCGATTGTTTAAATTTTAAGAATATTTTTAATTAAATCACACTGCATCGCAGAACATAAAAGTAAACGTGAAAGTAACGTGATTTAGCAACGTAACGTGACTTATATAAACAAATAACCTGTTTCGGAACGGCGTGAGGAAAAATTAAACAAAAATCATGCTATAAGCGAATAATTGAAGCTTTTATTTCTCCGCCAGTAAGAAAATTCCTGCATCATTTAAATAATTCATAGAGCGGTACTGGCTTCCCGGCGCCCTTTTCCCTTTAACCATAATAAGTTAATTTTGGTGTTTTTTTGCACTTTTGAACTTTTTATAACGCATACGACTACACGCAAATATGTGTGAATTATGAAAGTATTTACACTTGATACGTGCATTCGGTTTTAATATTTCCTTTTTATGAATATAAAGACATTACTAAAATGTTCACAGCATTTTTTAACAGGTTGAATTGACTATAAGCAGTCCATATATTATGCATTTCATTATGCAGTCCATATATATTATGAATAGATCACGTATCAGAAGATACAGTGGGCCCTCGATAGGTATATAGGTACACAGAACCGATAAAGGCCGCTCGGAATGCATGTCCTCAAATGCAGGCGGAACGGAATTGATGTTTTCAGAAATCTATGGGGGAATAATACAGGCCATGTTAAGCAATGGAGGTCTTTCGGCTGATGATGACGATCATTCCCTTAAATAAAAAGCATTCGGAGTTACTATCTCACAAAAATGGTACTTGAGCTAGGAAAAAAACGTAAAAACAATTGACAACACATAAATTGCCCCTAAAACTTATAATACTTCATATATACCTTATCGCAGTCACCTACCTGTCTCCATCACAAAAAACCGAACGAAAACTTCGTGTAATTGCACATCGCTAAGCAAATAGCCGCATCTTGCTCCTCATTAGGTTTATATTTAAACTTTAACTTAAATTTTTTTAACTCAAGACCGGAAACGAAAGAATATGAAGTTTAACTAAAGCAAAAGGCATGACGTCCTCTCTACTTCCATTTCAAAATCGAATGAATCATTCAACCAACGAGTTGCCGAACAATCGTAATATCTTACTTTATACACACTGCAGTGGACTTATCAATGACTTACTTCTAAAGATACAAGGTTTTTTATTGTTTTTTTAGTTTTGTACTCAAAGGGAACGAATGAAGACTTACTGCCGTTACAACACTCCATTACTTCGCCTGTTAAAGGCGTTAACCTTCTAAATGAAAATGTCACAAACTTAAATTTTACACATGTTATATAATCATTGAATTAAGACGAAAGACAATATTTAAAATTACGTTCAAATTGATTTCATGCCAGCGTATATATGCTGCATATTGAAGTAACTGTTATAAACTCATTTTGCTTGCATAATAAAAAAAATAAATAAAACAATTATGTATAAATTATTCATCATAAAAGGAAGATTTGTTTTATTTTTTAATTACGTACTAGTTTTAGGTACATTTATAGAAAACGCCGCCCTCCAATGGAACTTATTAAGTAAACTCCTAGATTCACGAGGCTATTCATATTTGATTGTGGTTTTATTTATTATTATGATAGTGAGATATATTTTATAAAGTCAGGCGAATAAATCATTTTTCCTGATAAAAACGAGATTATATTTCTACTGACTTTATAAACCTAAGTATTTACAGTTTTACAATTAGGATTGGAAAGTTTAAAAAACATTCGTTTTGCAAGTTGCATATAATTTTGTCCTGAGTCTTTCTATATTACCAATAAAAATGCTCGGCGAGATTATTACTGTATTCAACTCTTTCTCTGTATTCAAGAGACATACTTCTTAAAATAAGAATGAAATTGTCGCTTATCCATATAAATGTCAGATTTTAAAAATTAGAGGTTTATAAGAAAATTATAGAAAATTACTTTAACACCATTTTCATTTTAGTAGGAAGTAAAATATATCTGTGTATTCAATCTTATAATATGTATCTGTGTATTTTAAGTAGGAAGTAAAATATATCTGTGTATTCAATGTTATGTGTTTATTCAGCTTAGCTTTCTGTGATTTTACACATTACGTGTTTGTTTCCGGAATAAATTTCAATCGAGAATCCTTTTCGTTTATGAGCTCCTACATCTAAAGTAATTATTTTTATTCTAATTTTGTCTTAAATGCTACATATTTTTCTCTCGGATGGACTTCTCGTACAGGAGTCATTTCCTTTACTCACTAATAACGATAAAATACAAGGAACTACTTACGAATTGAATAGCAAAAAATTTAATCTAGAAGATAACTATATTATATATAGATAACTATATTTAATCTAGAAGATAACTATATTTAATCTAGAAGATACTATGTTACCTAAAACTAAAAACTTTAGTATATGTAACAATGAATATAATAAAAAGTAAATAATCTAAATATGATACGTGAAATGAAAATATAAGGTATGGAGAAAGATAGGATGCGAACGGAATTGATTCTCATCCTATTTTTGTAGAACTATTCACTAACGATGATTTTTAGACGACTTTTGAAAACGAATAGAGTTATTGAATTAAATAACAGATTGCAGGATTTCAACGAATTTCAAAATTTAGCATTTGTAAAGACAGGAAATATTAATTTAATAGGAAACAACGTTTAGTAATGAGTAGAATGTGTAGGTATTCTGAATGTATTTTCTGGGTCTACGGTTTGGAGAAGTTAATCTCTTAAATGGAAAAGTTATAAATTTAAGTTTTACACATGTCGTGTAATTACTGGACTCAAAACCAAAAACGATAGTTGAAATTACGTTTAGATTTATGATATTCTAAGCGAGCGTACATATGAGGTACAGTGAATTTGGCTGTTTTATACTCATTTTGCTAGAGTATTTTGATAATCCAAATACTTTGTAATTTAGCTTGTATTGGAAATATTCGTGAAAATACCGTGGTTGGTGTTCAAAATATTTTGTGCTTACACTATGTATATACTAATAATAATTTTAACTCTAATAATTTATATAGGCAAATAAATGAAAAAACTGAATTTTAAAAAAAAACATATGTCAAAATGTAAATATTTATTATGATGGTTGATTGTCATTACTTTGATGGTTGATTGTCATTACTTTGATGGTTGATTGTCATTACTTTGATTTTTTATATGCAATATTCGTAGATATTTCGTAGGCATTTCGTAACAATTTCTATTCGTAGGAATTTCTCATTGATGGTAGGTGATTGAACAACGCCCAATATTATATAATTAATTGGGATCGATACGCGGACGATTTTATTTTAAGAATCCCTGCATGCCCCAACATTACATTAGCACGTTCGCTGACAATAAATTGGCCGAGGGTGTCATTTATTTATTGTATAATTCATTGAACTTGATGCTTATAAAAAAAAAGAAAAGTGGAGTGTGTGAATATGTGAATAAAATAAAATTACGATAATAAGTAGAAACAGAGATGGACAGGAATAACAGACTAGATTAGGTTTATATTCAAGATTATGTTTATATTTCCCTTTCATGTATTTTATTTTATTTTGAACCACAGAATTTTTTATATAGTCTGTTCTATTTCTATAAATTTTAAAATGGTGTTTAACGTGAATAATTGTTTGAATTCGGAACCTGATACATATCACGTTAAAAAATGGGGGCGTCACGAAATTGGAACTAATTTTTTTCGAAACAAATGGATGATATTATTGGCATATTTTTAATGTTTTGGTGTGGTTACGTATCACATTAATGAAAGTTTAATAGGCATGTTACAATTTTTCTCCCCATTTCCTCGAGACACGAAAAGTAGAAATTTCATCGGTAGTTTGCTTTTCTTTTACATAATTCTATGTCTAATCCTTTCTCCGCTAGAGACGTATTCGTGTAAATGTGAACTAGCAGAAAGAAAATAACGCAACCTTTTAGGGTTTAATCCCTCAAAATAAAAAAAAATGGAACCCTTAGAAAGTCACGTTGTTTTCCGTCCGTCCGGTAGTACGTCAAGGCCTTTTTTTCTTAAATGGCTTGAGATATCGAATTGTAATTAATTTTGTATACTGGGGCTAAGTAAGTACTACTAAGGTCTTACATCTCAAGTCTTTTTGGTTCACGCCACAAAAAGATATGACTATTTAAAGCGTATTTGTTTGTTTGTACGATCATCAAAACCTACGGGGTGTATCTGGTGGGCCTAGAATTTTGAAAGCCGGTTTGATGGGAGGTCTTATAGCAATAATTTTTTACAACAATAACTATTTCTAATGAGAAAAATCCAATAACCATTTATTATTAATTCGATGTAAAATTAAATATTTTTTGAATTTTACGATTGTAAAAGATATAGTATGTAATAGAGTTACGTTTTAAAAATTAACATTTGGCGAATAATTTGCAGAAAAATATATGAAATATCATGAAATAGCATGAACTATATGCTTATAAATACCTAATTGTTAACGGGATGCTGGTGGTGCAAGTTCTGCTCATGCTCGGCAAGTTTAATTTTAGATAAATTATCTTTAATGATAAGTTCTAGTTTGTTTATATCGGTGCAATAAAAATAATATTAGTCACTCGATATTATATTATTATAGATATTAACGATACCATTTTGTAGATATGAAGAAAAATTTAGACTCTCGTTTATTTGGAAAATTTAGCCGACGAGAAAGGCAATGGTAGTATAAATATTAATGAAATGTAATTTAATATAGGAAATAATTGATTCGAAAATATAATAACACAGTAATATTTTTTGAATTCAGCGACTTTAAAAATTGAACTGGACTGTAAAATATGCAAATATTGACCTTATCCTTTTTATTCAACTGAGGCACTCGAAAATTGTATTATACGGGAGAGTTTACGAATGTATAATTGCATGATTGTTTCTTTGTAAAATTCTCTTCCTAGTCCCTGTAGATAAAGTTATTGCCATAAATAAAATGCGATAATAATATAATAAATAGGAATAAATAAAAAGGATTATTTAAGTTATGTGAAAAATATGTCGTACAAAAATTACAGGTAAAATTATAAAAAAGAAGAAAATATAATGATATTTCATGTTATTTACGAGCACACGTACAGTTAGTTTGAGTTGCTTTTCTTTTCTTTTCATCATTGTCATTATAATTTTTTGTTTCTTTCTTGCTAAGGTTTAGAGTTTTGAAAGTTAAAATTTGAGTGTTGTACGGAAGAGACAATACAATTAAGTACTAATATTTTAATATTATATAACATTTCATTCTGCATTTGTAAAGGATTTGAAGGGATAAAGCATTTAACGACGAAGTTTCTCTCATAAAGTATGTTTTAATAGTTAACTTTAGTACTTTTCAAGTTACCAATAACACTTCAGTCGTATTTTTCTATTAAAATATTACTGATTGTTTAACTTAAATAGGTCCTTCTAAGTTAATATAAATTATTTGATATATTAACCAAATTTAACACCGTAGTTTAGTGTCAAACATAGAGCGATACGAACATTAATAAATTTGAGACAAAACAAGTATAAGTTTTGTTTCTTTACTTATTATTACATGAGTTACCTCCTCTCTTATACAGTGATAATAATAACAACTTTTTTAGTTATCAATACGTCTAAGATTGGGGGACTATCTCTCTTCCTTGAGATAGAATAAGGGAGAAAGGAGTAGTGAAGTAAGATAAAAATAACTGAGAAATTCTCAGAACGGGTTTCATTACATTTTATTATTTTATGAAGGTATACCCTTTAACATCTAAGTTTTTCAGCTACAAACCTCTCTTGCGTAAATATGTTTGAAGGTTGAAAAGCGGTTAAAAATAGGTTTCAGCCATTTTTTCCAAGTTAATAAATTTCTCAATAAAAATCTAATTTAAAATTACTTAAATTTATTACAAAAACAGATTTTCACTTAAACTCTTTTATAAAAACAGATTTCTCATATTTTTCGCACAAAATTTACCGTCCTGGATATTTTTACCTCTTCCGGCGAATCGCAATGAATTTACGAAAATATTTAAATATACCTTTTCGTAGCAAATTTGGAGAGCTATAATAATTACATGTATTAAGTACATACATATAATAAGCACATACATATAATAAGTACATACGTAGAGGTAGTAGTTTACAAGTTAAACACAAAAAAGTGTAACGTAAATTTTGGTCAATTACTAAAAAATATAAAACAAAATTACCTTAAAATAAAAAAACGCAAAACTTATAAAATCACACAGATGTTAATTCATAAGTTCATCAGCCATATTTTTCAAAAACTACTTACCTCAGAAACCTGCAATTTAATACAAGAATAAACTATTTTAATCTTCACATACTGCAATGACCAAAACTCAAGTGTTTATTTGGAAATTTTAAACAGGGTAAATTATATTTTCGAAAAAAACTATTTTAAATTTCATATATAGTGCGGAATATAATTCGAAGAGGCTAGTTATAAGTATCTCCAAAAATTTTTTTCATAATCATATCTTCAGACATATGTGTAAACCCGCCGCCCGTATCCGTTAAACTAACTTCTCGAAGGCTGCATGGAGCATAATGGATCTATAAAACTTTAATTGTAATTCCCCACTATTCTTTGGTATGACCATAAAACTACTTACTTTCTATACCTTTGGAAAGAGGCCCTCGCGGAGATAGCGGTTAAAACTGTTTTGATTTTCCAAACCACTTTAAGTCACCTATTATCGGTTCAATCAATGCCTGGAGCCTTTTTCGAGTCAAGATTCTCAACGATGACGTCCAACTCCGAGTATGGTAGCTCCGGATCAGAGCTGCCATTTGGAAAATTCTCGCTGCATTCCTAATGATTTGGTGTTCGACCATGTCGAGATCAGGATTTTTGACACTGTTTACTAGAGCTACTTGTTATCAACCATTATATTTTTATTAAAACTTTGTGATTTTAATAGTAGACATATTAAGAGATATAAAGACTACGATATTATTTTAAATTTGAATCACTTTAGAATTTGGATAAATAAACACATGTACGTTACTCATGCTCCATTTTCTGCTAAGGTCCCACGATCTGTTAATAAACTCGGCTACGGTAATGAAATCAAACAATACAATTTCCAAAACCTCGAGGTCGTTGGCATGCTCCTGCGTTTGTTGGGTCACTACTCGAAAGCCGAACAAATTCGTAGTTTATATGTTGTGCGTACGTGTTTAGTTTGATGCACGGTGTTCATCTCGGTAGACACGAGGCGCACGCTCCTGAATAAGTTATTAGAGTTCCGCCCGATCTCGACCTTGCGGCTGCTTCAGGTTAACTGTAGTTGGTTTGGATTAGAAATTTAATTATATTGCCAAAAATAAATCTCATTTTTTCGATAAAGAGCATGAGCCCTAATGTACATGTAAATCTATATTATCATCTCGCGAACAAAGCAGAGATTATTTTTATTGTCATATCGGTACATCTTGAGTTTTGTTATATGTTTGTACTTTGGAAATTAATTTTATGCACATCTGAAACAAATAATGAAACATTGAAAACAAGAACTATACGCTATTACGCTTACTCGTAATGGAGTTTTGCAATAGACTATTTTATTTTGTCACAATTTTATTCAAAAAATAATAATATCTGTCTTCGTTATATAAACTCTAGAAATAAAATACAACATTGCACATATTATATTCATATTTAATCGTTTTTCCAACTATTTTATATAGTGCACTGGCTTAAACCGTAGTTTAATTTATATTTATTTTAACATATTCTTTTATTACAATGTCTCAAAATTATTTCGAATAAAAAGAATATAATGAAAGATAACGGAAACTGTTTAACTGAAAAAGTAATTTCAGTTTTCTTTTATCTCTTTTTCCTCTACATATCCACATGATTGCCACTAAATATAATATGCAGAGTGCAGTTGAGGACAGAAGTTCTTGTAATTTCATGCAGCACGCTTTAGTAAAAATGTCTTACTACGCCATACTTATGTTAATTTCTTAAAATTGTTTATGCAAGTTAACCGAAATAAAGCCATTTGAAATTCCTGACGAAATTTTTCAAACCCATGATTGAAAAGTTCAAGAAGTATGGAGAAGATTCATGTAACCATTAGTCAATGGGATATCCTACGTAATAATGCCCTTTTGAAAAAAATTTAATTCACTCATAAGTACTTTAAACAGAGAGGGTAATTGAGTCGAATGATGGAGCTGGAAAGTAGAACTATTGAAGTAAGAAATAAATTAATCAAGTTACGACTGGTGAAAAGGACTGATATCAAAACAGGTGCTCACGGCAAATTTTCAACGACAAAGAGTAGATTCATCACTTATACGCCCGTTTGACTGTTTTTGACAAACCTTTGGGTCGCAGGTAGTGGCTAAGATCATGGGATCAAAAGATGTGGATAGGACTCTTCAATTCTCAGAAGAAGTTTCATCAAGTTTGGGTTTGTCTGATTTATCTTGACCAGCCCTTTGTTTATAAATTCAAATCTTCCCAATAAATTATTAATAATATTTTTTTTGTAAATATAAGTCAATTCGCTACCTGAAATAATTATATGGATAATGTCGAATAATAAAATTTACTGCTATTCAAGTCTTTAGTATAAGATAGTGCTTAGTTACTATACTAAAAAATTAATTTATAAAATAAATTACTTTACCTCAGCTAGAAGTAAACGAATTGGCAACGTATTATTTTCAAAAAGCGGTTTTCGAATTTAAAACTATGTTAAAAGAAAATTTTTGCAATGTTTTATTGGTCCTTCGTGCACTATTTCTTATAAATATTATGAACGATATTAATAATCAAAACTCTACTATCTTTTTCGACTGGCGCTTGTAATTGATGTTATTACATTCTTCAATACAAATAAATTTGCTTGCGTTTCTATTAGTTAGACTATCTTATTTAATACATTAATTAATAGATACATACCTCTGCTCTTACGTCCCAGGTATGATTGCCCATTGTCGATCTACATTTGCTTTAAAAAACTTTATTTTCCAAACCTTTCATTCCTGTACAACATTTTCTAGTAAGTCCATAAAAATATCAAAATTTTAAAACTAATCAAGAATGATATGATTATTTAATTGCATATAATCGATTACTTACCGCGTACTAAAACCTGTTAGACTCATCTGCCTTTTTAAAATAAACTTTCAAGAGTATTTCTATTAAACCATATCCAAATATTAATATCATTTTTAGGTTTATAAATTTATTGCCTAGTATGATTTTGACAGACACAAAAGTATCATGAATTTTTCACGAAGTATGAAATATATATTCACTGTAATAATTTCCTGATAAAGTTCTAATAATACTCTTTTTTTCATAATTTTGACTGTAGCAGTTTGTAATACCCGAAAGAGTATACCTTTTTATGGACCTTTTTAAAAAGATTTTTGGTAATTTTTTACATGAAATTCTCAAAAAATTTAATTCCTATAGCTTTCTTTTCCAATTAATACCAGTTTTTAATCGTGGATAGTAGTTTATATTGAATTTTTATTTATATTATATTTTTTAAATTTTTTTCTCAATCACCCATGCAATATATAATAAATACAAATCTATGACCGTTTTTATCTTGCCAGTGTTAATTATAGAAATATTGTACGTGCAGATTATTCGTTAATCTGAATCAAAGAGAATGCCGTAAATATTTTAAATAATCATCTTACATAACATTTTGAGAAACGTGAAATTAGAAAAAAAAATTGATTACTTTATTTGCACCATCTAAAATATTTTTGTGAATACTTTGAAGTGTTAATTGCCTACTTTTATTCTTTAATTGTGTTATTTTTAAGCCAAATTTTAAGTTTCCACTTGGAACGATTCCTGAGAAAAACGCTCGTGATAGAGATACTCGGAGAGATGGAGACATACGGATAGATGAATGACAATGACCGCCTGAGATGATGGGACACGTGAGTAATTTTTCCAGAGTTTTTCCTTTTGAGGTACAAAATTATTGAAATTGTGAAATATGACTTTTTACTCCTAATTTCATTTCTGGGACACAAATTTTTCATGTTGTTATGCGGTTATTTTTCATTATGAAAAAATGTTCCCTTAATCGGATTAAACTAAAATTTATCTTACTAATCGTTTTTCATAAAAGCCATTGAATATAAATATACTGCAACATCAAATAATTATTCAAAATCTAATAGTTTTCATTAAAATCATCAACACCGTAACGCAGCAAAGCGTCAAATTAAACGATAAGCGACGAAAAAACACGTGACCTCTTTTTAAGAAAAATTAATTTGAAATCACATGCAATTAATTCAAGCTTGTACTTTTCCGCTATTAAAAAAATGTAACTTATCGCGCAATTTCATTCGTGATATGAATAATTCATGGAGCCTAGCGGGCTGGCCGGCGACCAGTTCCTTCATGTACGTAACCTTTTTTATGAACGTCCTTGAACTTTAATAGGATAATGGTCGATACTTCGAGCCTTTCTTATTAAGCATACGAATATATGCGGATGCCGACAGTATTTTGTCAGGTTTACGTATTCTCTTTAAAGACCATTTCTTTCTCTTAGATATTATCAGATTTATTTCAGTTTATTCTAACAGAATTATTTATTTATTTAATTTAAATTAAGATTCGATATTAACTTCTATAGTTTTTAATGTTATTTTTTAAAAATGAATTTTGATTTTAATCTATTATGACAATGGTTAAAAGCAACACAAAATTAATTCAAAATGCTCTTGATTGCTATTTCATTCATAATATAATTTGTTATAAGTTAGAATGGAACTAGCATAGATATATAATTTCCAGGATTTTTAGTACCCTTTTAAATTAATAATGAACATTAACATTATAATTCCCTACGTTCATGTTTTGTGAGAATCTTATTTACAGACTTGATAATATTACGCGTTCCTTTAAAACTATATACTATAGGATGATACAACATTTTTCTCTTGAACTTTAAATAAGCACCTAGAAACGCTAATGTTTCCATAATTATATATGCAGAATTAGGTAGCGAGGGTATATTTTTTCACTGATCTTACATATCTGGGGACATTCGCTGATGATTAATAGTGTAATAATATTATTGAATCTTTACAGTTGATACATGCTTTCATGCATATATTATATGAACTTAGAAAATTGTCTTGTCCTTAATTTATTCCCTCTGTTTACATATTTTTATTTAATTTAATCTCATATTTTTAAATCATTTAATCTTAATTTGTTCCCTCTGTTTATATATTCATGTTCATTAGCTCTGTTACTAGCACAAATGATGAGCTCACACAAATGTGAATTCATGAGCTCTGTTACTGAAAATTTCCGTATTGAGTAGCTTCTAAGAAAATTACTGTATAAAAGACAGGCGGATGCAGAACCCATGAGTGATGCAGAACCTTATAAGAGATTCATTTCATCAATTTTTACGGTTCTTAATATCTTTGAATGTCAAATATATCTGTTTTATATTTCTTGATAAAATGCTTATTTTTTGGTGCTTTATATTACTACACTGAAATAAAAGGAATTAGAATTGATAAGTTTTGTAATAATAAAGGAATAGCGAAACTGAAAAGCATAAAATTTTCTCCAAACTTTTCACATAATTTTGCATTGTTTCAAAAAATCTGTAGTTAAAATTTCAAAAGGAACTTGGTTGGTAAATAAATTTATCCTTATTTTGAAACTGAATTTATAAAATTTCTCTGAAAATACCTTGTGGTAATTTTAATATTATCGTCAATTAGGTATAAAAGAAAAGAAATGTTTTGAAAATACACACGTAAACTGTTATTACACGTTGTCGGCATTCACATATATAAGCATATATACGTACGCTTCATAGGTTCAAGGTTATATAAAATAATAAAAACATTCATATAAAATGGCATGAAAAAGGTTACATAGAGGCGGCAATAGATCGCCGGTGAGACCGTTCCTCTTCATAAATTATTCATGTGGTGAACGAAATTGCATTATAAGTTAAATTTTCTTCCCTGTGGCGAAATGTAAGCTTTAATTATTTGCTTGAAGCCTTATTTTAATTTAATTTTTCATTGTCCGGTTCAAAACAAGTTATTTTAGGCAATGAAATAGGTTTTGAGTAAGCATTTGAGGAAACAAAATAATTTGAAAATTGATATTACAGTTATGTGATTAAAAAATTGCAGACTGCACAAAAATTAGTTTTTTACGTTATTTTTGCATCCTTAAATATTGAAAATTGTAAAATTATGAGGTACAAACATTTCTTGACGGCACTATGAAATGTTTATATTATAACTCAACACGTAATAATTATAAAAAAAATTAAAATATCAGGTAATTTGAAAAATAGTAAACCATTAACACATAGTCTCAAAATCGAACTGTTACATTTTTAAAGGCACTTGAGCTAAGTACTAATTTAACCTCTGTAACGTTAATAACACCTTAACAGTATGGCTCACAAAAAAAACCAGATTTAGATATATAGATTTATATAAGTGCCTAGGCACACGAACGTTCGCACACGTGCACTCTCACGCGCACCCGCATAGGCACACGCACACACGCACGCACACACACGCACGCATGGACCCACTCACGCACACACGCTCGCATGCACACTTGTCCGCACGCCCACACGCATGCACTCAAGCACGCCCTCACGCATGAACGAATGCACACAAGCTCCCACGCACGCACGCACGCTCACACGCACGCACGAATCCAAGCACGCACGCACGCCCGACCGCTTGCATTGCGAGCGTGCGTGCGTAAGCTCGCACGCACGCGCGCACGGCCACACGCGCATACGCAAGTATGGACGCATGCACGCACTCTTGTCCGTACGACCGCACGCACGCAGGACCTGAATTGAGTTATAAATTTTAACGAAACACTTCAGACAACAGTCTGTTTTTCAAGTTGGACTGTTAAAATAAAATTAATAGGTGTTTGAGAAAAAGTAGCTTAAAACACTTTAAAATACGACTTTGAATGCCAAGTAATTCCAAGGCTTTTTAACGTATTCATAAATATGTATGTATGCACACACACGTACACATGCACACACACGCACATACACACGTACACACATACGCACGCACACCCGCATGCGAACGCGTACGCGCTCTCGCTCGCTCACGCTCATGTGCACGCGCACACGCGCACTCGCACTCGCACATTCATACGCATAATGCACGCGCGCTCGCTTGTCCGCACGCCCGCACGCACGCACACTCGCACGCCCACACTCCCTTACGCACGCACGAATGCACGCAAGTTTGCATGTACGCACGCACGCCCTTACGCACGCACGCACGCCCGCATCCAAGCACGCACGCACGCACGCTGGCACCCATGGCCGCCCGCATACGTGCACGCCCGCACGCGCACACGCACGCATGGACGCACGAACGTACGCTCGCATGCACGCTTGTCCACACGTCCGCACGCACGCACGTACGCGTGCACGTCCGCCCGCTATCACGCACGCACGCACGCTCGCTCGCACGCACGCTCACATGCCCGCAACCAAAACAAGCACGCACGCACGCAGGCATGGACGCCCGCACGCACACACGCACGCTCTCTCAGCCGCCCATACGCACGTCCGAACGCACGGCCGCACCCTCGCATGGACGCACACACGCACGCTAGTCCGCACGCCCTCACGCACGTACGCACGCCGCACTCATGCACGCTCGCGCCCAAGCACGCATGCACGCACGCAGGCACGTACGCCAGCTCGCATGCGTACACGTCCGCTCGCACGCACGCCTGCATTAAAGCATGCGCGCACGCACGTACGCACGCACTCACGCCCGCACGCACGTACGCACGACCGCACGCAAGCACGCACTCCCACACTCAAACACGCATGCACACACGCACCCACGCAGGCTTGCCCGCCCACCCCCATGCATGTACGCACGCACACACGCACGCACGCACGCTCTCACGCACGCACGCATGCATGCACTCACGCACACACGTGCTCCCGGATGCACGCACGCACGCACACACACACACACACATATATAATCTAGATAATCTTATATAATTTTTAGTATAGTAGTTTCAAAGTTTGAACGGAGAATTTTTTACAAATTTTAAAATATTTTAAATTTACAATACGTACCTGCCACATATTTTAAAACTCTCTCAATAAAAGGTATTTATAAAGAAGTGAGAAAACCCTTATGTATAGACCGAAAGGCCAACATAAACATATACAATCTTATATTATATATTGTCTACACTAGTTTTGATGTTCATTATTTCCAATAAAAGAGATTATACAGGGCTTGGCATCCTGAAGGTGACCCAAGTAGCCGCCGCGCCCCGATAGTTTAAGAGATTTTAGCCAATAAGGTAATTTTTGCTAAGCACTGATGTTGTTTGTAAACCTAACCAAATTTATAAAGGACACTTTGATCTCGGCAGTCAAACGGTTAACAAAATTTTAACAAACATCACATATTCAAAATCCGTGTAAAATAATTAATTTTTTGTGAGCGGTTCGGGATGCTTAGTCTTTTATAATCCCTTTTATTGCACCTAATGAACAGCAAAACTAACGAAGACTATACATAATGTAAGACATACATGTTTATGGTGGCCTCTCGATCTATACTTAGGATTTTCCCACTTCTTTACAAATACAGTTTACCGAGAGAGTTTTACAATTTTGCAACGGGATGAGGAAAATCGAATTTAAATCATACTGTAAGCGAATAATTCAAGCTTGCATTTCTCTTGCAGGAAGAAAATTTAACTTGTCACTTAATTTTGTGTGTCATATGAATATTTTGTGGAGCGGATCGGGTTCGCCGGCGACCCGTTTACTCATCTGTAGAACCTCTTATATGACCTTCTACAGGGGCGGTTTTTGCAGTAAAACCGTAGTTTTGATTTCTCTTTTAGAAAATTATACCTAAAGGGTTTGAGTGACACTCTATTATTATAATGATGTCAGTATCCTTCACTTTCAATGGCCTTGTAATTTTTTGACTAAAATTGGAAAACGGGCGGAGACTGAAAGAACTCTTTACCAAATAACGATATAGGAAACTGTGCAAGTTGCCATTTTTAAAACATTTTTGTTCTAAATATTTCTATTATTTTATTTGCGTCAACAAGATTCTATTACTTTATTTTTGCCCTCTAATCTAATTGTAATTATTTCTTTATTTACAAGAACTTTATCTTACAAGAACACTATTTGAAATTTTCAAGTTATCAGAGGAATATATGAGTATTTTTTTTAATTGTAATAAATTATATTTATATATTTCTTTAGAAAATATGTTGAATATATTCTGTATTGCCATAATAATTATTATTTAAAATCAAATATTTTTACTTAAGTCTTTAAACAACATGGCGATTCAAAACATAAAAGTGAGCATTAAGTGGCTCTTCACAAAAACACATAACCAATTTTGGGCCGGGGTGAGAAAATATTCAAATAAACTCATAGGGTAAGCGAATAATTCAAGCTTGTATTTTTTTTTAGGGAGAAAATTTAACTTATCACTTAATGTCGTGCTTCATATGAATAATTTATGGAGCAGAAAAGGCTCGCCGTCGACCTGTTCCGCATCTACACGATATTACTTATGATCTATGAATGGCTTTATTCTTTCGCAGGATAATAGACGATACTTTTGGGCTTCCTTAATAAGCGTACGTATATATGCAAGTATGTAAGAATTAGGTTAACGGTGCTTATGCCAACTTTATGTGTTCACTTTTAAAACCTTCCTTTTTTAATGATTATAAGGAGAAAATTATAATTAACACATTATATATTGACTACCTTTTACAGAACTTTTTATGTATTTGGTTTCGAAACTGAGCATTACATTTTTTTTTATTTTATTATCAATGCAATAGGTAATAACTGAGATAAAATTATGTGAATACGTAGGGGAATGCTCGGCGCCTTAAACTCACCTCTGCAATTACTAGGCTGCTTTATTATTATTTAATTGTTTTGTTACTTTTTTAAAAATACAGATATTTTACATTGTGACGATTACTCGTGAGATTCATAAGATTACTCACGTGTCTACCTGTCTGACTATTGATTACTGAAATTTTTTTAAGAAAACATTCGGCATAGAAACTCTTAATGTGGCCTAGCAACAAATCGACTTAATTCGCAAATAACTTGAAAAAAATTACTTCAAAATTGGCGTTTGGAAAGTTCAGAGTGGGCGAATTAAATACTAGAAAATTTAGCTTTAAATTCGAGAATTAATTATAAAGAAATCTATAAAAGGGTCTCAAAAATATTTATTGATAATTATAAATAGCACATATCCAGACATTTATGAAACATGTGAGAAATGCTTCCTTCTCCACTCATTTCCAAAATAATTCTATCTATAATTACGTTAATATTTCTATTTGAAGTTTATCCAAAATTGATGCGGTCAACCTGATTCTTATAAGTTGAGAGAAATTTATGATATTTATATATTTATGAAAGAAAAAATAAGCACAATATTTACGTGATGAACAATAATATTGATATTTTTAATATATTTAGAAAAAATTGATCGCGCGCGACTCTGTACACGTGATGGAAGTGAAACTGTTTTGATGATCTAAATCTCGATTTGTAAGTATATATTAAGAGATAAAGCGACAGAAAAACACATATAATAACAAAATATACAAATATGACGAATGTTTAGGTAACATTAAAATAATTTAAATGACTAAATTACTGAAAAGATTGTCAATGAGTTTAGCAGTTTGTAATGTGTGTGTGTGTATAGATACTCGTATATATATATACATATATATATATATATATATATATATACGAGTATATATATATATATATAAATATATATATATATATATATATATATATATATAAATAAATGTCTCTTAAATTATGTGTTATGTACATAATAAAAAAAATCTATGAGATAAATGAAGTTTTCTATTAACCAAGTTAAGAAAGCCATTACAATTAACACAACGTATGCAATATACCTCACATGTTAATATGTAGTATCTGAGAGGTACATCTACAATACGATACTATCATATTCAATCGCTTTATATCCTCGTGTATACGTCGTTCTAGTTCGTCCCATTTCCAGCGTCAGAAAGGCCAGGCGTCAGAATATAGTTATATAATTCCAGCGCCAGGCGTCAGAATATATAGCTCTCTTTCTCTTTTAATCATATATTTCTTCTCATTCATGTAAAGAAATGTGCCTAAAAGTGACGCGACTTTAAAGTTTTACTCTCAATTCTCGTCCACTTATCGATTATCTAATCACAACCTAAGCTGTTTCACTTCAAAAATAATACAAACATTTACTAAAATATTGTAACTTTTATTTGTACTTAATTATAATTAAACTTTTGTAGTGCGAGTTTAATTTATATGTTATAAATTAAATATCGGTCGACAGCGAGTGGGTATATACGCAAAATATTCTTGTCTGCGTCGGGGGTATATCGATGTATTGATTGGGAATATTCGAAAATTCGGAATAATCGAAATATTTTGGAATAATCGGAATATTCGAAATATTCGGAATAATCAGTTAATAAACAGACCCCTCTCCACCTTGCATCGATCCTCAATTTTGTCACATTTTTCATCACTGCATTGGTGGTATGAATCATAGCGTGGTGATACTCGTATATAGCACATACTCTTCCTCACAGTGTGAATATTTTGCCGTAATATTCTTTAAATCGAGGATGTGTTTTCAGACATAAGCGCGAACAAACAAAACATTTTAAAAAAATTCTACTCTATATGTTATTGAAGATATATACAATATCTATTAAATATATTTTAACGATATTAGCATTAATAACACATGCAGAGGGTTTTTGGAAATGTTGTTTTGGGGATTTAGTTTGGAAGATACTTGCAAATACTCTGTTTACGATTAAGCAAATTTTCTCTAGTTATTTAGTCTATAGAATGACAGAGAAATATAGTCGCCCTAGAATCAGGTAAACTCTAACTGAGTGACCAGCGGTGATTTAAGAAGAATATTAAAAAATACATACTCTAATCACTACCTTCCATAGTTTTGCCAAATTTTAGGCTTTTGAAATGCTATAAGTCATCGATGTAAAGAATTATCACTTCTTTGCAATATTACTTCCATTTCACAAGAAATCTTCGATGTTTCTGTTTACGATTGTATCATATTCCAAGGATGCCTTTTTCGGATTGTTTTCCCTTCCTTCAGTTTTCAGAGCCAAAACCATATTAGGTTTGTTTCGATAGAAACTCGTTTGTCAAAAAAAGCTAGAACAATTAGCTCTTCGGAAAGATACCAAAGATGATCCAAAATTTTTTTTATGGCGACTTTGGCTACAACTGTGTTATATTTTTTGAAATCAACCAAATCTTTTAATATCTATAAGTCATTCACTGAGACCATATGAGCCACTGGCGCTGTAAACTAGTATTTTGCGTAAACAACTACAACAAATATACAAATATCTGTAACAACCTTAGCTTGCTTAATTGTGATTTTAAGCTGATGCTGAAACAAAAACATTTTCAATGCGTATATAACTTTTGCCATCCATCGCGCACGGTGTATTCCAGTAATGGCTGTAAATGAGATACGACCTTTGGAAATCCCTCCTAAAAAGATAATTATCAAATAAAGGAACTCTTTGTAATCGTCACGAGGCTGAAATTGTTCCAGTTGATTCTTAGTAAAAGCGATGATATCTTTCGCGACAGTTTGAACGCAATTTCATGTAGATGGTTCGGTCATTGCGGTTTGAAAGTCTTTTTGGTTTATTTTGGCCAGTAGCTTTTAAATCTTTTATAAATCATAATTTCAGGACCACTGGAAGTCCCTGCAGCTGTTACAATAACACTTTCAAGTAAAATTTCTAATATGTGATGCCGGCATGCAAACCAAATCAGTTCCTTTTGCATTTTCTGTTCTAGAAGAACACATGCTCCGTTTATTCGCCCTGTATTAGATGCCGTTGTATCAAAACACATAGATTTTATTTTATCATATAAATTCTATGATAAAATAATCTCGAAAATAGCAGAAGCCATTATTTCTCCCTTTCCATCTGGAAGCTTGGGCTACAACAGCTAAGAGCTGGCCGACTCCTTTTCCAGATACCAAGATTGGTAAACGATTTAATATTTCATGTCCGGTTATGTCCTCCAGCATATTTCGATCCCAGTGCCCAGTAAGTATATTTAGTGGTTGGAAATTAGCTTTAATAGACTCGGCAATCTGTTTTCTTATATCCATTCTTTGGCGACGTATAGAAAAATAGCTAACGTTATATTGTGATACGTCACAACCCAGACGTTTGAGTGTAGAAGCCAAAACAACAGTTGCTTTTCGGTCAGTCAACTTGCCGACATCAAGAGTAGTAGCTAAACTCGAAACTAAAATTTTTTTTCGGCCTCGTTTCTGTGGTGTAGTACAACCATAGCTTGAAGAGGGAACTGGCTGAGGAGATATAGGACGACTTTGACTTATTTCACTGTCACTTTCATTCTCTGCAGAAGAAGCTGAAGAAAATAGTAAATCACATTTCTCAGTTAATTTCTTCATTGCTTTTTTTTCCTTTCCTACCATCTTTTGCAACTTGGCTTCTTTTTGTAAATGTTTTTTAAGTTTTTTCGCATATTACTATCGATATTACCAATTTTTCCTGGACGACTCATTTGTCTTTGTTTTAAAAGAAATTGTTTATCTTCTTCAATAGTTATCGTATTAAGGGCATTTGAGTGAGCAATGTCAAACAAAAAATTTAGATTTGATTGCCATTTGTTTTCTTTTTCTTTTATTGCTGCTGAGCGTTTTGCTTTATTTTCTTTATTTTTTTTAAATTCTGCCATTATTTTAAATAGTGATGTATTTTTGTGATAACATGTTGTTTTCTTTGCTAGAAATAGTTGCTTTTTGCCATAGTGTCATCACATCACTTGCTGTTAATGACACCGATTCTCTATTTCTGTTGTTCATTACGTTTTTATAATGAAAAAATAAACACATTACTTCTTTCACTGACGGTAATTTTGTTTGGACCAATTCGGAACGAGATTGTCCAATTAACCATATTTCAGTCCTTTTTCGTGTTTTTACAATATTTGATGTCATTTTAGAAATACAAATACGAGAATAAAGCTAAAGTATTCACACTAACAATCAAACCCAATCACTTTTACTCGCAAAGATGGCGTCACCGGATAAGTGTATAAAAGAGCAATGGGTTGTTTATATTAACTAAATTGTGAGTAAGAGAGCACTAAGGTGCCGAAACAGAGGATAAACAAAGAACTGTTTACGTTAGCAACTAAATACCGTCATCAAATTATACAAGTAAACTATAGCCAACATCGCAATAAGTGCAAATTTTAAGGTAATTCTTGAAAATCATATTAGGCGGTAGCGACCCTTAAATATTAATTAAAAAATCCGAAATTTATAACAAATTATTATTTTGATAGATAGAATGATATTATGGGTTGAGAGTTAAAACAATTAAAACTTGAATTTTATGAATCACTTTAATATATATATATATATATATATATATATATATATATATATATATATTTGTGTGTATGTGTACATACATTTGGTATTATTAAATATCTATTTGCTAGGTATCGATAACTTCTGGACAATTTGCATTTAAGCAAACTTTAGCGATTCCGTGAAAGAAAATACGCAAATATTTTTATAAAAAGACGAGCGACGACGAAATTCAAATTGCAACGTAAACAAGTAATTTAAGTTCACTCTTCATCTTTTGAAAAGCTCATCAAGCGATTTTACATCTCACATAAATAATTAATGAAATAGGTGGACTTGTTAGTGCCTTGTTCCCGCGTTCGTATAACACCGTTTATTAATTTTTATACGAGTAACTTATTATGTTACGAAATATATATCGAGATCTCTCTTAATTTTCTTTAAATAAGTAGATTTTAAATTAATTATGTATGTATTTGTTTTGCTAGGATTAGATACTAATCTCCTCAACATGTTTATTGGTTTGCAAATAGTAAATTATGACAGCAGGCATATGTAAAAAAAATTATTTAATTTTAGGTTCGAATTATATGGTAAAATTTACTCAGTTCGCTCGTATCCAAATATGTCTTTGCTTTCATTGTAATCATTTACTACCCAAAAACATAAAATACCGTGGAAAATAGGCCCATTTTTAAAATAAGAGCGGGCAGAATCTATTTGTATGGCAAAGATAAAATTTGAAATTTCAAAATAGGTTTAGAAAATACCTTCTTCATCATATTTTCATATTAAAAGATATATAAATCTTCTAATATATTCATATTAGAAGATTCATATCAGAGAGCTGTGTCTATGCTTGCCTGTCTTTGACTTGTCTCAATGTAAGGTAGTACTGTGATAATTTTGACCAGATTAAACCAGCGGTTAAGACATTAGAATTTTTGCACTCCACTTTCTCTACAGGAGTCTGTTTATCTAGACTGTCCTGTCCAAGAGCTATAAGCCCAAAGTATGTCAAAACTTCTCGGTAATGAACTTAAACATTTTACATAAATTGGACTTCGTCAAGTATAATTTCTTTTTTATTTTGACAGTCCATATTTCAAGAATCGTTCTCCTGCAATAACATATCTGATATGCGTTGACCTTCTTCCTGTACAATGAACGTATTTCCCAAGACCTGAATTCATAAGGAAATATGGAGAAATATATGTTCATTCTATCATCTTATTGGTAACATTGTAGACTTTTTTGTCCTGCCAAATTCTGTTGAAATTCGTCTCTAAAGTTTTGCCCATTGAACATGTAGCCTGATCCCTTCCTAGCATCCTCCATAGTCAGTTTTTAGGTCAAAGATATACGGATTATATATAATATTAAAGTTCGTAAGTATCAGTATTCATAAATTATTTAATTCATTATCCGAATAAACTTAGCAGTAAATATTATGAAAGTTCGATATTTCACCCGTATCATTGATATCCGTTAAAACACGTAATTGGTCATTCACATGACGTTACGTGAACATGGATCACCTGCAGGTACCTTGAATTAAGTTAAATTACATTCATTCAACAGTTAAATGTTTGCTCTAAAATGTTTGTGCAGAAATACAGTATCCGTTCTCATCTCGCATATTTTTACACTATTACTTTGTTCAGTTTACTTATTTCGGTATTATGTATTCTAACAAACGTTCAATATCATATTCTATTATTATTATTTATAATCGCCCACCGTCCATTTTCACTGGTCATTTTATTTCAATTTGTGAAATACTTTTCATGAGAAATATATTATGTGATGATCTTTGAAAAATAGAAAATCTAATATCAACGAGATCGTAATATCATAGACGCTGATATATATATATATATATATATATATATATATATATATATATTACGCCTGTATATCATCATCGACACCTGCGTAGCCTGAATGAACCCAGTTGCTCTATATTTAGCAAAGTATCCACCGCTCATTAGATTGTAAATAAAAAAAACATCTGATTAGATTGAAGCACAGCGTATCTCTTCTAACATTTTTAATTTATCCTTTCTGTAGCTTTCCTTTCCTTTGTATTATATTTTAAAAAGTCTACTTCTCTTTTCATCTTATTAATTCTATCATATAATTTTAAACCGAATTAAAACGAGGAGGAGTTTCTCCTATCGACCGTGTATTTTAGTGCTCATTTGGTTATGCGGATGTGCAGTTTGGAAACGATATTTTACCATAGAGGTTCCAACGATATATTTGTACTTTGATTACTTTATAACTTTCAGTGTTCTTTTACGCCGTGGCTATTTGAAGTCAGTTTCATTTAGATAAATAATTTTGAATACGACGAAGGCTTTGTAAAGACTGTCTGTGCGCGTCTTCTGGCCTTATTTTTTTATTAGTTATTGGTGTGATCATCAATTACTTCGAAGTGTAGAGAAAAAATTGAACTTTCTAATCGAAAAGTTTGATTGTTCGGTTGATCAAGGTAAAATGGTCAACAAAACTTGACACTGAAAACTCTTGAGTCATTTAATATTAGAAAAACAACTTCAATAGCCGGTTGAATATTTTGGTCTTTACTCTTAATGGCTACATTTTCTTTTTTCATTTAAATGCATTAAAATTGTAGTGAAACTTACGAGGTCATTTACTGTAAAGTGATATTACAAGGCTGTTTCATATTTGTTAAAAGCATTGACCACTACTAATGGCTGCTGCTTGGATAATAGGTTCGCAAAATATTTCTGCTACTTTAATACTAGTTCTATGTTAGAACAGAGTTAATTCTTGATCACAAAATGAGCTCAAGATTTTCATAAATATTAGATGGTCGCTGAAGGCATTGGATAATATGGGGTGGAATAAATAAAATGTTGACTATATAGGTTCTATCTTCATTAACTAATTGTGTACAGGTATGTGTATCCTGGCCTATCTAGGGGTAATAAAGCAGATTTTTTCTGTAAAGATCCGCTAAATGTAATAAATTATTTAAAACAGCGGAAAAAAATTTGATACGATGGAATAAAAAAAAACAGTTTTAAGGGATAAAAGATTTCAAAGTGTACGGGTATAAAATTGAATAAGGAGGAATAAAACAATTAAGTACGAAGGAATAAAATACTTTAATGTGAAAGTTTCAATAGGAAGGGATAAAATACTTTAATATCAAGAAGTGAAACATTTAATTTGAAAGTGTTAAAGATTTTAATATGAAGGAATAAAATAGTTTTATGTAAGGGAATCAATTATTTCAATACTATGATATAATGGAAATTTTTCTATGTTCTAATGCGGTTCTCAAATAAAATAAACATAATTACACTTTCAATATATAACATTCTATCGCACACTTCTGTATTGTGTTTTATTATTAAAGTGAGTATATAAATTTTACAATGCATGTGTAGCATACAATACATAAATGTGCACCTGTATACATACAGGCATATATACACTCGCACGAATTTATGCACAAACACAACTACACAAATACATACACGTTCATATATGCACACTCGCACAAATACTAATGTGCGCGCACAATATTAGTAGTATATAATATATTTTTGGATAAAAAAAACTTAAGCTATAAAATAAATACATAAACCAATCAAACTTTACACTGAACCATATTCTATACTGTGAATGGTAACGATACAAGGCGTTCGGTATTCGATATGTGCTTGTCATGGAGCCAGCGGATTACCAACTTTTTAAGTTTGAATATTTTATTTCTCGGAGAATAGAAGTATGTTATAAATTTTTGGTGCAAGAAATGCCCAATGTCTACGTCCGTAGGTAGTGCTGGTATTCGTTAGCAGCATGTCACCATGGTGATGCGCTTGAGTCGTGTCGGTGTGATGTATCGACTTGCGTTTTACTTTATTTTTGTAAAAGTGACTTAGCACAAATCTAATAAATAATTCTCGAGTCTCAAGCACCGGAAAATTCTTTAATAATATGTCAGTGAAATAGCTATATGATTTTTTAACGATCAAATGTTTTTGAATTTTAAAAAGAGGTTTAATTATTGTTTTGGCAATTGCCCTCCAAGTGAGTATATCACATGTCATTATTGATGTGCTTGTTCATAGTATATATTCGTTATATGTAAGTGAAGTATGTTACGTATGTATTTGAAAATGTGGCAAGTCTGTCAGCATGAATATCCCACTGCCGAAAATAGTAAATGTAAATATTTAACATTGCGTGCGCTTTCGAGCGGCTTATATTCACACATTATATCATCCGTAGAGTCATGAATCATTAAGATTTAATCTGTACGCTGCTATCCACATGCGTTTATCAATTCCGAATGGAAAGTACTCAGTTTTTCGAAATTCAGTGAGAACAGGTTGTCATTTATCGAAGTTTTGACTCTGCGTAATATCCGATTAATTTTGATAGTCATGTTAGGTCACATTTTGTTTGATGTCGTCGGTCGGTACTATTGGTTCAGAATATATTTTAAAAAAAATTAATTCAAGCTTGAATAACTACTCTGAATATTCGGAATATTTGTTTACACGGAATATGAAATCAAGAAAAGTTAGTACATAAATGTCAAGAGTTAGAATGAACACTGAGTGGAAATCACAAGAAATGGTGCATTAGTTGCCGAAGACGTGGTGTGTCATTTGTAGTCGGTAAAAGTGGCCCATTATTTAATTGTTTATCCTGAACTAATAAGTAATTTCATTTAATTTTATCAAAAATAAATATTTGTACACAATAACACAATTTATCGTTTAAGAAAACTTAAAAAACGCTTTTACAAAACGACGGACTCATTGAGGCAAGTCAAACGAGCCTAAACTCTTTGATCTCATTGATCGTAATGTAAGATAGGTGATACCATATTTTATTCATATATAATATTGCCCCAAGAATTGTAAAAGTAAAAATTTCGAATCGATGTGACAGTTGGGAACGAGTAAAAGTTGATAAATTTGTTTATCAAGTCGACTCTAGCCATTCCTAATTGTACTACATAAGGCTATATAAAGCTAACAAGGGTGTTAAGATGAAATTATTTTTTATTACGCACGCGCGCGTGTTCGTGTGTGTTTTGTGTGTTTGTGTGTGTGTGTATGCGTGTTGGTTATATTTGGTCTGGGAACTAATTTGAAAATAATAAATTCTTTGTCGTCGTATCTAGTTTACATTTTTCTTGTATTTTTGAAATCTCTTGTATTCTTGTATTTAGATATAATGAATAGGTATCATGGAAATATAAATTTGATATAATGAATACGTATAAAAATAATTTTGAGGCATACTTTTCGCTCAAATTTAAAATAATCTTTGTGTTATTTTCTAACTATATATAGCTTAAGTACTGTCTGTGTTTAAAGCGTTTGCAACAATTTATCCAAATAGCGTGGATATATTGCTACAAACGCCTGTTACAATTCACTGTAAAAACTATAAAAAAAATTATAGTTTTCTATTATAGATCAGATAGCAATTTATATTCTGAAATATACCGTCTAAGTCTCTGATATTTTGTTATTACCGTCAAAAAATGTCACCTAAAACTCAAAGGGATTTTGATACTACAGAGCGAAGGTCAATACCAGTTAACAGTTTATATTTAATCAATTTCGGCAATGGCTACACATTAAAAGAAACGTCGGTATTGATTATTTCTTAAAAAGGTATTAGGTACTGTTTTTCTTAACAATAATTTTTATATATTAAAAATATTATATAATCGTCTTTTGAAGACAGCTCTTTATTTTACCGGTGATCGAATTGTTTGCTTTTTATTGTTTATAAAATACCTGTTTTTTTTAAATTACATTAAATTTTTCTAAAGTTAGCACCATTTTTGCCGGTCTCCTTTTCATAGTGGGTGTGGTACCCCGCGTGTCGCTTCCCTTTTATGGTCGAGTATACATACCAGGCAGCAGGCCATTCGATCGAATCGTTCCTTTCATAGGCGTCCTTTATGGACACTCCCATTTTATTTAGGCATCTGACCTTTGGAACTGATGTGTTCACCTTTCTAAAGAATAAGTAGTATTTCTTCCAGCTTAACATCGACGGATTTGGTCTATTTTATTACGCTACGTGTTGTACTTTTGAATGTTTAATGTTGAATTAGTGCAACGACCTGTAAAAAAGGTTTCCACAGAAAATTCCCATACAAATTTATAATTTTTATGTATAATATTTTATTTAATTAGTAGCAAATTTATTGTTAAGTTCTTTAGTCATAAAATAATTTACGAATTTATGAATTCGATTCGATGTGTTTTCCTTGTTTTATTTATCATTGTATACGTTGTAATACAAACTGCTATTATTTTGGTGCTTGCGCATGTCCAACGCTTTGGGTTAGTCTGTAAGTTATGCATGAGTTTGTAATTTATGTAACGTAAAAAGCGCGATCTTGAAAAAATATGTTGGTCAAATGAACAAATATGTATTTATGTATGCGCGGTATACTCTAGCCCTAATTCTACTCGCACTTAACAAATCCATTTTTAATCAAACAAAAGTCTCATCAGTTAAAATATCCGCAACAACAATGTACTCCTCCGTATGCTATGGATTAGGCACCCAGTGGAAAAAATTTACTCGATCCTCGACGATGAAAAGGGCTGGTCGTATGAAAGAATTGCAAAAAAATTTTTTAATACATAAATATTTACGATTTGTATAACAACATCTATCGACCTCTAAGATACAGGGAATTTATATTGACCGCACCTACCTTGTGGGCCACAATTGCACGGGTTAATTATTATACTGCATTTTATGCATTTGCTCATGTCTGGCAAATTATGTTCAATACAATACTTAACACGTAATTATACAATTGGCTTTATCTAATACTATACCTAGTAGAAGAAATACTTTAGTCACCTGATTTTTTTTCTAAGTCTATTATATAACACACATTCAAGGAAAATAGGAAATGGCATAATATAGTATCTTTTTTAAAACTTTCCTTCATGAAAACGTATGTTCCACTTTTTAAGGTCGCGTGGTGAAGTAGCAATGCCAGTAATTTTATTATATCCATACGTCAGTTGGTTATAAACAAATATTTATATGAATGAAATAATATACAGACATAATATTTTACGCGTGGGCTCTTCAGATGATGTCCTTAATTCATACATAGCAAAATAATCAAACAAATTTTTTTGTTATTTTGTATAAAATAATCAATTGCTTTTCGTGCGCCAAGTGCGTAAAATTTTTAAATGTGAAATTTGATAATAACTATTGGTATTATAATATTCAATTTTAATTATTTCATTTATCTTGCGTTAACAAGTTTTAAAGATATTGATAAATACGTTCACATATGCTTTCGTTCTCATATGCATGTGGCGGGTTTTTTAGTAATATCCAAGGTAAAAGCACAGCCTAAAAAAATACGATTACAACTCGCAGTACGATGGTGCTGTACACACTTAGGTACTTGGTAATATAAACATACATAGTATTTCTATCAGAACTATTTACAAAAGTTACAATAATTTTAACGCGTTCATATGTCGGTCAAGTGTAGCTTTCATATCGCAAAATAATATATATTACTCAAAAGTCTGCAGTCTCTGATAAAATTGCAGTGTAATTATATAACACTGTTTTTAGTATTTCCTGAAAACAAAACACCAACAGAATCTAACCGTGTGCAATAGACTTTTAAGTTTAACACAGACCTATTGTGTGGAGGCCCAAATATAAAGTGTGAGCATAAAATTTCAATTTTTATTCTGAGGCTAATTTCATTGGGTACAATTTGAAATATAAAAAATTTTTTGTTTAAGGTGTCAAATGAAAACTTATCAAATCACGAATTCAAAAACCCCTATTATGTGTTCCTTAACGATTTCCTTTAAACATTTAACGATTTTCTTTTAAACCCATATCACTAACATTACCAATCTTAAAAATGTGTAATTAAATTACGAAGAATGATATTTAAATATAAATTGAACCAAAATTGTCACAACGAATAATTCTACGCGATTAATTTTTGTAAAGATATATGTTTTCAACTTCGTGTGGCGCGATTTATGAATACTTTTACCTTATTCAAGACTCTATGGACACAATTTACATCTTTTCCTGGAAAATATATAATATTTACATCGATTTACTCTGGGTAAGGTCGATTTAAACTCAGTGAGAGTCACGGGCTAAATATTTAGATAGATTAGTTGCTTTTAGTATCCCGGAGTCAAATAGCAAATACCGGACCCTTATTGTTTCATCATGATGGTCTGCCGCATCCTCATTATTTTAATTTAGTTTACATGAAACTTTATAAGTGCACGAATCATATAGAACTTTGCACTGAAGTAATTTGAATTAGCGAAAATAAAATAAATGTTCAGCATTAGTGTCACGTGTAATTCAAAATCTAATCTAATCCAGTGATTAGATCAGATCTTAAATCACATGTCACTCTGCACTCAAAAAGTCACCTTAAACCCGAAAAAAAATAAAGTCATATATTTTTATAACACCGAATGGTAATACTAAATTTATAAGTTTTTATTCCTCAAAAACATTTTGAATTTTTTATTCCTAAAAAATCATAATCGCCACGGTCGAAATTAATGGGATATTTTCGGCCCCGGGGTAATTTCAAAAGGTATATTATATATATATATATATGTGTGTGTATATATATATATATATATATATATATATATATATATATATATATATATATATATATATATATATATTTATATAAATATATATATTTATACTCAACATATCTTATTCAAACCAATATTCCTTGAATGATTATTTTAAGTTCTACTACCTTAATTTTTACAATTTTAAGCAATTAGTTGAAAAGTATGCGGAATGTAACCTACTTTTTACAGCTATAAAAGCAAATTTCTGACCAATAACTGACTAAAAAAAAAGTTATTTGGAACCTCTATGTTATTTTTAAAACCTATACAATTGCACGTAATCTAACGATATTGCAAACGCCTATATGTACTGGATTTTTTTGTCGTCCCTCAGTTACATGCATGTTTTGCCACCCTTAATATTGTTTTCTTTTCATGATTCCTCTGTTTCATTGTAAAACAATTAACAGTTGGCACGTACCACCCAATTTTAATCTAAATAGCGCCAATAGTCTCCGAACAAATTGGCTGTGACCTACGGATAGATGTTGTGACGGACGGTTGGCCTGCATGACAGATATACAGACAGACGGAGTGAAAGAAATTAGAAGGGTTCCGTTTTTGTCATTTGGTAACGGAATTCTAAAAAGTAATTGTCAAAATAATTTTGTTATAATCGTTTCTAAAAATTACTAAATACATCATTTGGGTTTTTATTGTTATTTCTATTTACTTCACATTAATAATTTGTAGTATATTAATATTATTTTGATTAATAGTGGGGTAATGAAATATGTGGGTACCGTGTAGATATGCGTAAGGATAAATGATTACCTTTATAACTACTAAATTATAACAGATAAGTGTACAGTATCAAAGGAACTTTAGTAGCTGAATATATTTACTTACCAGTAGTGCAATTTATTTCGATAAGAATTGATAAGTTTTCAAAACAAACATGATGAATGTAATATTCGATATTAACACTTTTATTTATCATTAAAACACCTGCTGTATGTGTGAAGATAATTTTATGTCGTTTTGAATTGATTTATTTAGTTTCGACAGCATAGTCAATTCTCCATTCGTGAGAGTAACTTTTTAGCGTTCATACTCACTGATCTGTACCTGTAACAACAACTTATTTACAATGTGTATATATATGTGGCTTATTTTTTTATCCGGTATGCGTAATATCTACATGAAATTCATTCAAATCTGTTAGGGAATTTGAAAGGGAAGGAAGACGATAAACATATAAACAGACAACAATTCCCTATTATTTTAAGCATTAGAAGGGATAATTCCCTAAAAATGAATCGGACGTGTCGGTTTTAGTCTTGAGCTGGCAGTTCAAATTGTTTCGCCATTATTTTATAAAATTAATATGACATCATAATTTCCGATTACTATTTTTGTAATTACAATTATATATTTTTGTATTATTATTGTGTTTAATAATCTTGTTTTTAACTATTTATTCTTCAAATTTCCATTTAATATTTAATGTTTAAAAATAGTTGAACTTATTTTTATTAACTATGAAATAATAAATAATTCAACAATGAAAATTCTGAGAATATTCGTACGCTTCCTATATGCGAATTTAGTACATTTTTATGAGTATTTCTTCAATATTTATGCAACCAAGGCAATAAAATCGATTCCAATATCACATTTTCAACATTCATTCATATTCACTTGTCGCATTCTGTACCCTTTCATATTTTTTTCCCTTAATCCGTCTTATTTGTTTTTCATCCCCCTTAATCTTGCTTCGAAACCGCTCCCTACATATCGGTATTAGATTATTTTTGTTTTTTCATTTTCAAAAATTAAATTATCATTTTTTTGTTAACACATTTTGTTATCCACCTCTCTGGTAATATTATAAATATAATGTTTTATGGTTGACTGGAAAAAATCTCTTTTGTAGCAATAAATTATAGCACAGGATATATGTATATTGATTAAGGTAAATCAATATATAATTGCAAGCAAAGCTACATTTTTTAAAATTGCCTTGATAAGTCATAAGAACAATAAAAACTAAATGGTTTCGGTCTACGAATCAGAATCCTACTACGGGATCTCTGCGTATAATATTAAAATCACCTACTTATATTTTGTTAAAATGAATCTTTGTTTTTTTAGGTTACAGGTACACAATTTATTTTTTTACCTAACATATAGAAATAATAATTCGAAATGATCCCATAATATTTTAAAATGGTCCACCTCCTCCTGCCCCAATTTAGATCCTCCTCAAAACAATACTTATAATATTTTAAATACGATATTCTGTTTTAAATAAAATAAATGCATAAAGTTTGAATGCAATTTGTTTCTAGATTTTATTCCATTTAGTACTTTGAAACCTCCGATATACGGACGAACATACGCCATCATAATGAAGTTCAATTCAATTCATTTGGCTGCAGAATGTCAAAATGAAGAACACTAGTATGTTATGGATTTTTCTTTATTTACCTTCTGCATATATCTTAAACTGCACTTTATATCCTTATATAATCGTAAAATTTACATTAAATTCAATCAATAATTAATTTAGATCAATCAATAACTAAAGAATTTAGTATATTATATAAATTACAGATTTAGAGAACTCGCTTTGCTTATTCCAATCAAATGAAACATGTAAATGAGCAAATACCAAAATTTACAAAACTTAATTAAACCCCATTCATATCATATCGAGATCACGTACGGGAATAAAAACTTAAATCAGTTATCAGTATAACCTAAACAAACAAATTGAAATATTTGCATAACAACACTGAATGCTATAGCAATGTAAATGACTCTTGTGTGCGTTCAAAATGTACATACGCTTAGGGTTTGTTGCCTTAACTGGTAATGAACGTAAATTTTATCTGTATTATTTTTGGCTTTCACTGAGAGTCAACTTAATGGCAAAATATATTTATTTGTTTATTTCTTTATTTACCATGCTATGACAATTGTTGTTCTCGTTTTCTGCACAAGTAATATATTTTATCCCGGGCCGCATGATGGAGTCATTGTCATATCATATACACATTTAAAAAATTAACGTGTCATGACAACCATCTATTAACATATGACCCTATTACAATGATAAAGACGATTGAATAAATTTCACACACAATATGGTGATTATAACATGAAGAATAAAACATCAGTCAAGGAACGTGGCGTATTCCATTCAATGATTTCTACAGTTAGGAAAAATGTGTTAGCAAAATGTGTTAGTTAGGAAAAAAGTATCTATTTGAAAATAAATCAATAAAAATCATGTCTTTCAACATATAGATAAACAATGTTTGACTTAGGCTGTTAAAACATCTTTTACTTAGGCTGTTTAAACCTCAAAGATTAAACACAGTTTGATGAATATTCCGGTTAATAAAATTTAAAATAAAATATTTTTCCAAAAAATTGTGCCGACTACAAATAACCACGGAATGTGCGTTTCTACACTAGAAATAAAATAATAATATATAAAACGAGCACCCAGTTGAAACTTTTGTCGTAAAATGTTCCAAAGTACATTCACACCGACAGAGAGAGAGTTCTGCTACATATTACTTGGTATCGTCTAAATTGTAGCCGGTAAAATTTTTTTATAAACCAATTTTTTTTTCCATTTTAAGTATTCTATGATATCCTATTGTATACTTTCACGAACTAACAATACATTCAATCCGCAACTTAATTATGAAATTCAAAAAGTTTGTCGCATTTATCCAATTAAAAGATATTCATCTTTATAGACATACTTATGTGCATGTATATACATACATACTACATACATATATACGGATAAATAAGTCACATTCCCACTTTCGGCTTCACTATAGTCAGTGTTTCAAATCTGTATGTACCTTTGTATGCTATATATTCGTCTACTAATATTTTAGTTGCATATCTTTTTTGTACATCTTTGTATATACATCTATATACAGGTATTTACAAACGAAAGTCAGAGATACAAAAATCTTTTTAGACATTTATTTTAATAATTTTGGTAAAGTTAATGAAAAAAGTAAACAATGAAAAATGCTTTTTCCTCCGGTAATTCTGGAATAGATAATTAGTGTTTAAATATAATTGTTTTGCGAAGTCGTATTAATAGTTAGTCAAGAATTTTAATGCAATTTAAAGTACATGTTCATTCATAAAGGTGTCATCTTTGCAAACCGCTTTCATTTCACTGATCGCTATTATTATATTATTTTAAGTCTTTCACATATTTTTCAGCTCAAATTTAAAATGTGATCAAGTTATTTTATATGTGTATTATGGGAAGAATCTTAACCGTAATCTATTCATATGATTTTCAAATCTAAATCTATACGACAAATTACTACTTAAATCACGTCCCAAATTATTTCGTCTGCTGATCTGCAAGCAGCTACTAACGTCTCGCACGTAACACTTTTAACGGCAATTCAATCAATCAGACCCCTGAGAGATTGCCCCGACCATCCTTTGCCGTTCCCCTATTGAATTTCTGCCTATCTTCCTGATTTAATTATGGCCATAACACATTCATTACTCGCGAAGTAGAAGTACATAGGCGAATTGCGAAGATGTTACAGAATGCGCACCTGATAATATAATTTTTCGTTACTTTTCTCTTTAGGAAATCATTTCACAAACTTATTACGATTATTTTAAAGATGTGATAAATTGAAAAGATATATATATATATATATATATATATATATATATATATATATATATATATATATATATGTGTGTGTGTGTGTGATATTAAACATTTAAAAACAATTTGCCAAAAAAAATTAAAATTTTTAAGAAACTAATTCTTTTGAAACCAAAGATTACATTTCCAAATGCATAGAAATTTATATTAGAAAAGGAAATGCAAAGTTTTCATAAATCTCAAACACACGTACGACTGGCGCTTTACGATATTTATGATGTCAAAAATAACTGGGTTGTGTTTACTTTATTTAATATACATTTACGGTAATATCAGAGTTATGATGGTATCAAACATGAGTCGATAATGATACAAAAAATTATGTGTAATACTGGATTATTTCATTAATGATTTTATGACAAGTTTTCAGTAATTATATATACGTTTTTTGCTAATTAATTTTGAATAAAGAAATGCAATGAAAAAAAAAAAAATATATATATATATATATATATAATGTATATATATATATATATATATATATATATATATATATATATATATATATGTGTGTGTGTGTGTATGTGTGTGTGTGTGTACACACACGTGTATTTGGTTGCTTGCGAAATAAAAAAAATGAGAAATTCGGGCTACTTGACCTTTCCAGTAGATTCTGTTGACAAGTTTCAAGTTGTATGCAATATATCTCAATTTAAAACGTAAATAAATAAATGACGTGAATACAACCAAAAGTTAAATCAGTCAACCGAAATGTAGATCCTACCAGACTACCTGCTGTCATAGTCGCCTTTCTTCTTTAATTGACCTTTTTTAGGATTTCGTAGTCAAACAAGGAATCTTTAAAATTTAGTCATGTCCGCACGTGTTTCCGTCTTTCTGTCAAATTCTCGTACTTTCTACAGTTTTAAACTTACGTGCATGAAATTCTGTAAGTACGCGCTTCAAATAAAGATTTCAGTTAATATGTAGCAAACAATTATTTGTTTTTATTTTTACGTTTCTTTCCACTTTTGAGTATTGGGGGATAAAAATTTACAGCAAAACTCATTTCGTAGAGTATAGGTATAAATTTCTTTTAAAATTTATTGCTTATTCAAATTATTTTTTTTAATTTTTAACCTTGTTTACTGCTCGCAAGTAATAAGCTTTAAACAATTAAACCGTTTGCAATGTGCCCCTCACTCCCTAATCCCATTTCTAAACAAGGCTATGAAAAACTATAGAAAAGTAAGTTTTTGAATTGAAATTTCTTACGTCATTACTTTTGGAAATAAGAAAAAAAGATTTATGTGCGCAAAAATATTGTAGATAAAATTTACTAAACGACTGAGTATGTACACAAGATAAATTAGCATGAATTATTCAAATATGTTTTGCACATTAATTTAAAATAAAAAATATAGAAAACGAATCGGAAGAGCAGGACTAACAATAGGGGTATTAGGACCTTACTCAGCTACCGTATGACTTTTTAGCCGAAAAAATTATTTCTCTCTCTCTCTAACTCCATGAAATGACAACTTGAAATGACAAAATGAATGAAGACTTCATTTACCGATACGTACTTGTTAACTTCCGTATAATATCTTCATATCCATCTGTACGTCACATCACAATATGTCTTTCAGCTTGATTTACATAAAATGTTAAACGAAGACGTAGTTGGATTACATGAATACTGAAAATATAGAAATACTGAAATATTTTTACATTTATTTTTGACCTTTCCATACATTAAAACTAGGGTTAACAGTTTTCTCACAGGTTTGTCCAATTAGTATGTAATATATATATATATATATATATATATATATATATATATATATATATATATATATATATATATATATATATATATATATATATATATATATATATATATATATATATATATATATATATATATATATATATATATATATATATATATATATATATATATTATAAAATTAAAATAGACTTCACAATATTTGGGGATTATCATGAATTAATTATTCAGGAATTTGTTTAAAAGCTAACACTCTTTTTTAAGTGTTTACTGTATAATTATTTATACGATATTATTTATTTGGATCCTGTTACCAAATCATTTACAAGTTTTGTATCTTCAAACAACGTGGAAGTAGTATCAACGGTTTACACAAATATTCCCTGATTTCAGTGATAAAATTGCGATTCTCTGGTAAAAATATATCCATTTCACCATTTTCCGTTAAATTTCCTACAAACTTTTATTACCACCAAATATTCTCAAATAGAAACTAACCGCGCTAATATCACATGTGACGAACAAAAAGAAAATAATTTTTTCTACACTTTTAATAACTTCTAAGTATCACACGACGAGATATATGCTTTGATCTTTGAACATGAATCCCTTTCCACGTTACTCGTTACTTATCACTACTCTTTTTCAAAATTCATGGACATCCAGTTTGTCGAATCGACTACGGACAGAGAGAATAGAAATGACATTACGCGACGAGAAATACAGTTAAGCGTGGTAACGCATTTAGTTAATACTCAATTTCAAGTCAGATTGCATTAGCAGCTAGAATCAACTGGAAACAGCTAACGAAATAATTTCGTTGTGCTTTTTAAGCCTTATTTTGTATGAAATAGTAAAAATGCATTATGATGTTTTTACCCGACTACCGCAAACGAACTGATATGGATTTCATAAGCTAATTTTATACGTACATGTGTGTGTCCGTTTGTTTCCTCGTAAAGACTAAACTACTAAATTGATTTCAACAAATGAGGTGCCTTAAATTCATCTTGATCCAGAGAACATCTTAAGGTACATAATGTTATGAATTTCATAGACTAGATTTTTATGTACATGAGTTAGTTTATACCCTCGTATGGACAAAGCTACTAAAGTGATTTCAACAAATGATTTTTAGATTCGGCTTGATCTAGAAAGTGTCCTAAAGCATATGAATTTCACAGGCTATGTATGTATGTATATATGTATGTATGTATGCAAGTTAGTTTGTTTTCTCGTTGAGACTAAACTACTAAAGTGATTTTAACAAATGGGGTGTTTTTTGTTTAGTCTTCACCCAGAGAGTGTTCATTGTAGGGTGTTTAACGTTAAATATACTTGAAGATGTGTAAATCACAGCTCCTCTTTTCTTTTCACCTGTGCTTCAAGTATGATATATCTGTATATACTGTTAATCTGCTTACCATAATCCTAGTTACTTCGTGTGAAATTCATTTACAATATTATACGTATAATATTTATGTCAATAACTTCAGTAGTTCTTAAATTAAATTTGTTCATATAGACGTACGAGACGTTATTTTTAAGTTAGATTAAGTTTAGAAATCTAATATGTAAATGGAAGAGGATCGTTAAAAGCTAAAAATTGCCACCAGATACTTAAATTATATGCATCCGTGTTATTGTCTCTGATAAGACATCTCTATAAGCCAAAATTGCATATTTTAAAAAATTCTTGAATTTTATTATTTAAATGTAGGTATATAATAACCTACATTTAAGAAATGCCCAAAATAATAACATAATTTAAATACATTTAACAATTCCTTTCGATTTTAGACTAAAAGCAATGGAATTTCAATAATTTTGTCAATTAATACGGCATATTATCTGAAATGCAAATAAAAGTTTTTGACAAAAAATCGAAATAGTTTTAAATAACCACCGAATAAAAAGTTCACTAACAAGTATAAACCAATAAAAAAATTAGTATTTAGTTGGACTTTTGCAGCACAATATCTTTTCCGACTATAAATAAATTTGCATAATGTTATTACTGTCAGAAATTTTAGTAATAGGTGGTAATTCGACGCTTCCACGACTTTCCGTATTTGATAAAGTCATATTTCATGCCTTTATATCTAATATTATTCTTACCTATCTATTTACTTTATTATTTAATTTCTGCGTTAAGACGTCATAACGAGTCCAAACTCAATCAGTTTACTTCTCACTGAAAGTTCCTTTCACTGCCTTCTGGCTCCATCGTTGTAACCTGATTTTGCCAAAAAGAAAGTTTATGTCGCCCTATGTTATTATAATTAGATTATAGTTATGCATATATTATCCAAACTCAAAAAAATTACTCAAAAAATAAAAAGATATCACAGTTGCCTTGCACCTTATTATCCCATTTAGTCACGAAGGATTCTATTGTATATCTTTAATTTCCTTGATCAGATTCTAACCAAATTTTCATCGGACTATATTGGGAGTATACCTCAGTAAAAACAAAATTCGTTTATAAATGCCGCAGATATGAGGTAACATACGCAAAGGAAAAAAAGTCTTTCGAATTTATAGCCTACTCTCCTGTGGAGTCGATTGAAAAGCTGTCGACATTGTTAAAGGTTTTGTGATATAAGAGCCAGATACAAAAAAACCTTAACTCTAGACAAAAGTTATGGAGCTCTTAACGAGATGAATGCGCCTGATATGTCAATCAATTTGAGTTTTGAATAAAAATTAAATAGCATTCCTCTTTTATTATTATTTTATTAAGAAGAAAACAAAAGAAAATCTTACCAAAAAGTACGTAAAACATTAAAGCGTGCCATTGGTCGTAGATAACAAGTTTATAATCTCTAAAAAGGAGAGATGATCTATGTATTTTCAAAACATTTGGACATTTCCTATATAGTTATACCGAAATATATTTACGTCATAATATTGGAATGAATGAATCTTAAACATTTGTTTATATAATATTGAAGTAATTGTATGAAATTTAAAATACCACTATGTCTTTGCTACACTCAGCATGCTAGGTATCCCTTTATAAATATAATTTTCCGTCAAATGCCATAATAAACCTAAGTAACACAATTTTTCACAAAATGGAATTTATTTTCTATAGAATTTTAATGCTTTCCAATCAGGTGTCTTCAAATTTCAAACCGGAGCAGAAACTTTAATATGAGTGTTTGTTTATCTGTATGTACATTTGATTTAGAAGATTATTATATGTTATTCATTCCACGTGTATTCTGGCAACTCAAACGAGGGCAACAGCAAGGTATAAGCCAAATATAAATCCTTCCAAACCATTTTCACTGTATTCAGTTTAATTCAACTCTGAAGTACTAGTACAATCCTTGCTGACCTGTTCAAAATTAAAATGAATAATAATTTCTATGAATACAATAAAACGAAAAGGGACGTCTGTAGTTTTCATATTGAAGTCATTTTTTTTCATTGTTTTAATAGGTTAAGATTAATAAGATATAATTATCAATTTCAGTTAATACCTTTTACATGACACTGGAAAAAATTACAAAGATCTGTTTCTTTTTTCAAGAGATCTCCCGTCGTCACAGTAATTTAAACATCTATTTATTGATTTTTTAACCAGAGGTATAATAGTCTATTCATTCGTGATAGATAATAATTAAAATTAGGCACATAAATTTAAAAATACACTTAAGGCTAGGTATGAGAGATTGTTGATTAAGAAATTATATTTTCATTGAGGTAACTTATTTCTTTTTTAATTTTCCGTAATAAAATTAGAAACCGTAGACTATCCATTCGTTTATCTGTTTCAGCCTCATATATTTCAGATTTTTAAATCCGTATGAAATAAGTGAAATGAGTCGCAGTGATCGCATCTACTATTTCTATTGACACATTATCCACTAATCTACTATTTCATATAATACATCACTATGGTTTAATTAATTAACAAAACTGTATAATTTTTTCATATGTTTTGTTTTCAATATATCTCTTTATTTATTAAATAACAACACAAAAACTGTTAAACCTATTGAAATGAGACTTTAACTTAAATTAAATTTTGAAATATTAGATTAGAATCTGAGCTACCATTTGTTTATCGTTTAAACATTTCCTAAAAACTTTATATATTGCCCTGACTTTAAATATCGCGCTGACTGTATAGAACTGGACGCGTAGTTTTAAGTAGTGACAAATAGAAATAGTAGAGCGACTCATTTTAAAGTTCATGCCAAGATTATGCTATTTGTATTCTCTTCGGCAATGCTTTTAAAATACAATCATTATTACTGAAATATTCAGCACTAAATAAAAAAGGAGTTGCAACGTAGGGCATTGCCACAGTTATTTTTGTGAAATCATGATCATGAATAGTATATTCCTACTAAATAACTCTTTCCTTCTGAATGGTTTACTTCATTTATAATATACATTTATTGAATACATGGCAGTGTTATGAGAAATAGGATACACATGGTTTTGAAATTATTTAAATAGGTTTTGCTAATGTCAAATCTGTCTGTCAAAATCATAGGTTCATGTTACGCGTGCGCAGTTCATTACGTTGACCACCACCAATGTTAGAGAAATACTATTACAAACGTTTATTAGGATGTCAGGCGTATCTCTATTACTGAAGACGAATACTGAAGTTAGAATTTATTTTAACAGGAACCTCCGCTAACTTGAACGCAATAACCTTCCCACAACCGGCATCGAATTTGAAGACATTGGAATTCCATTGAATTATCAGCAATTTTCATTGTATTAAAACAGCAAATTTATTATGAGAGCTTTCCATGCAATTAAAACAGCGAATGCTAATTACCTACAAATTATTCAATACAGTCAGTAAAACTCAAATTTATCCAATTTATAAAACGGAATCTATTTCCCCGTTTTCAATAATTTATATGATCATCAAAATAGTATACGATTCCTTTCAGATAAAACATTACTAATCATATTATATATTACAAAAGAATTACATATTATATGTTATTACAGAGTTATGCTGTCAGAAATAACTAAAACAAAACTCACTCCATATAAAGCGATAACATTTAAAATCCTCTTAACCCAAGCAAAACAGATTTACTCATGGTATACAAATTTAATTAATCTACTAAAAATTATGAGTCACAGCAATGTGTTTTGTTAACTTTGACGTAATTTATATATGAAATTCTGAACATTGGTCGCTGAAAACAAACTCCAAAGAAATTACGATTTAGGGTTAAATCCTGTTGCCATATTTTTGAATATTCCATGAAAGTTTTGTAAGCATGTGACGATAATTGAACAAACGTATTGCCGCAATTTTACTCAGATGGGTAGCAAAAATTTTATATGCAAATTGTTTTTGGAATTAAATTTAAGGTACCTAAATTTAAGGTAGACAAAATTTACATTACACGAATTCACGTTCGGTACAGTACGTTCGATAAACTAGTTCTTTTTTGCATTATTAGGTAAATTATTAGTTTGTTAGGGAAGAGATTCAGACAGAAGAGATACAGATTTCAGCCTATCTAAATATTTCATTCAGAAGGAAAATAGATTTCATCATATCAAACTATTATCGACGGTTGTTTATAAACATTTTTTTTTGTGACATAATGAAATTCGCGACGTTTGTTTGAAAAGGGATGAAGATTTGGGTTTTAATGGAAATAACTAAACTCGTTTTGATAATATCTAGATTTTAATAAACCAGCCGCAAACAAATTATGCAATATCTTCAAATATCAAAAAGAGGTTTTAAAAGCATAAAAATAATTTTCAATAAAAATGAGCATTGAAAATGTATATAAATAGGATCGTCACTGTCATTTACAAAACCTTGCAAGATTACGCAGGTATTACAAAATATATACCGCTGTATTTACGATCTACATAAATGGCTTACATGTATCTTGCCTAAACAAGTCTAAATATCTCGCCTTTTTATCCTTGAAAAACTCACTTAAAGCTTTATGAATTGAGATCTTTAGAAGATTACCCATACCCACTGTTAAACTTAATATCTTACACTAGTTTTTGCCCGTGACTTCGTCTTCTTGAACTACGCTATTTAAGACCATGCAGTTTTCATCGTGAATGATTTGTTAAAACTGTTTATATTTTATTAATCCTATCTACATATTTAATAACTAGTGCACAAAATACGTTTTAAATATTCATACTCAAAAAATAAGAAACACGTTGACTGCTATCGATGTCACTACAGTCGCCGTTGTTGAAAGTGATAATATCTATAATAAAAGGAACAAATAAATTTTGCAAAATTATAGAAAAAATAATTATTCAACACCGCGAAATATAATATGAATGGTGTAAAATAAAGCAAGAGTCATTTCTTCATATAACTTGTATTTTATAACTTCATCTTTTTATAACTTCTTGTGTTTTATAACTTCATATTTCTTCATTAATCTTGCCACCTTTTTTATGTTTGAAAAATATAGTGAAATTTTCCAAAATAGATCCAAGTAATGTTACTTCAATAATATTACCAGTTCTCTGCTTTCGTCAGTGGATACGGATGTGACTTGATTAGATACTATTCAATTTAATATATACTTGCGACAAAATAATATTAATAGTTGAAAAATGAACTTAGTGTCATTATTAAAGTTACATAATATATATATATATATATATATATATATATATATACAGTATTTTACAAAGAAAGTAACTATAATAAATACGAATGATTCTTTGCATCGAACTGTGTAAATTTAAAAAAAGGAATATTTATTCATTGGAGTGATAATGGTATTTGTTTTACTATTGATAAATATCTTTAATTTGATAACACATTTACATGTTATTAACTTTAACATAATAACTATCAATAAGACTCCCTCGTGAACGTCCAACAGGGAGATAAAAATTTCAATAGAACATGGCAAATTTTCCCTTGCGAAGAACAGGACAGTATGAGAAATATAAATACATAAATATTAAAACGCAGATGTCCTAAAATCCCTTCTTGCTGTTTTTTGCTCATGTCTTTCAGTGAATTCATAGTATTTTGAATAACTGAACAGCGATTTAAATCTGGAAATAAAATCTTTGGTTGTAATACGATTTTTATATAATCATCAAATATTTTATTTTCAGATTTTATTAGGAATACATAAAGCGAAATAACGCGCACATAATTTATTAAGTGCAGTTTTCTAACGGGATGGGATAAATATTTCGTTATAGCATCGTACTTATTTTACGTTTAATTGTACTTAGCTAAAGTTTGTACAAATATATGAATATGAAGTTTCGTCATAGTTTAAGATCTGGTCTCATAATGTATTATGAAAATTTGTATTTCGTTCTGTTAAATTAAAATATGCGTCATTTTGTACCACGGTGTTTCACCTCTCTCAGCGAAAACGTGATTTTTTTACATCTACCTTGTATATTAACATTATTAAATAAGCCAACATTTCTTTACTGGATTAGTGGTATAAATAATAATATTTTACGGTACTGGATTTTCACCATGAATTTCGCTTTAGAATTTGGCAACCATTTTCGTCAGTATCACTAAGGTCGACTCAACAGGAGTTTGTATTTAAAAAGGAATGCGTCGTCATTATACTGCAGAACCTTTATACAAACGGGCCTCTTTAACAATTCATGGGCGTACTCAGGAAGGTCGTAGCTGCCGCCAACTCATCATAAGTCCTCGGGTCATTGTTCATCGCGCAGTTTTATTTCACACTCAGCTCAAATTTGCTCCGTTTTAAAATTCATGAACATCCTGCTACCTTGGCAAGACACTTCCGCTCCATATGTACTGAGTTATTCCGCCTTCGCTTTCAGCAGGAAAGTAAGGTTTTTTGGGTTGTGCAAAAGACGCTTGTCAAAAAAGGTGCGTGTACGCTAAGTGTGAGAGATATTTTTTTTTATATTGTTAAGCATCATCATATATATTAATATACTAAGGTTAAGATCTTACTCTCCCTTTTTATAAAAAACCTCACAACTAATCCACATAAATTATATATCATTTTATAGATAATTGCTTGCTCTACCGGCATCCACAACTAAAAAATTTATTATTGCTATTGTTTTTGCAAATTAATTAATTATTAAAATTATATACACAAAACAGCAATGCTGCCATCTAACGGCTCAACGTCAATATGATTGATGGTCGGTAAAATTTTTGTTTAATTTCAAATCCACTCACGTATAAATAAAGTGGCGCCTTAGCTCAATGCTTTTGATACTTGCGCCTCTATATGTCAATTTTAGTAAAATATTTGTTTGATCTGTCATCTGAGCTTCATAATGGAATAAATAATGCGAAGACTTTGCACGGGTCACGCTAGTTACTTAATAAATGATAATAAAGGCCTTGGTATAATTTAGAGCATAACGTTCAATGAAAAATGTAATCTGATTTACAAATACGTTTTTTTTAATTATCTTTTACTGATATTTTGCGAATATAATAGTGGATGGGAAGAAGGTGGAAAAGAGAGCTTTTTCCTTTACTTTGGCTGTACTTGTATACCGATGTATTTCACTTTTCTGTATGGTGTCGTTTCTCAACATATTACACTAAGATGTCAAGACAGTTGTCAATATACTAAATGAATATAATTTAACGTTATATTTTGTGTTATTGTATTATTTACGTGCAGGAATCTTGAAACCAAGTTACTTTTTTCAAATTGAACTTCGTTTTTACATTCTCAATACTATATCATTTCTAACATAATTAATAAAAGTTAAACGTTATCTGTTACTTCTTGATCTTAAGTTAAGGGAAGAGTATTTTTGTACCATTTCCCGAGTAGACATTTATTTTGAGTTTTTTTTAAATATTTAAGACATGCGATGAGAATTCGTACGAGTAAGTTTACAGTCGTTCGATTAATATGGCTGGTTCTTCGAAAAATTCTGTCATTTTATCACTTTTTTGCATTGTGATTTTTCTTTAACTACTTTCCTTCATACTATTTAAAAACAATATAAAAAAAATGTGATTGATCCCCATGCATTATCCAACAACAAAATCGAGTGTAGCTTCACAAAAAAGATAATACATTTGTAATATTTTTGATGCTAAGAGGGTTACCATACTCCACGCTATGCAACTTCTCTCCTATTTCCTACTATAATAGTTTTTGTAACATCAGACGTATACTATAACACATATGCTCAATATCTTTATTCCACTGTTGGAGAGTGCCATTGAAGACGAAGCAAAACGTTATGTGCTTTTAGTTTCGACTATCACTTGTTTATCGAAACGGTAATTTATCAAGTGAAAATCAAACTTTTGGTTGGACACTGAAAATTACCAATACAATTCATTAAAATAATCGACATAAGTAATGCAGAACACAGTGTACCAATGTACTTAAATAAATTTAGTTTACAAATATCCTAATGAAAGAATATGCCTCATCAGACCGCATTGCTTGCATTTTTACCTGAATTTCATGGAACATGCTCGCGTGGCGTCTCTTATTTTTTTGTGCAATAATATTCAGTAAACACTTCTTGAGACAAAATATTATTTCACTGCTTAAAAAAACAAACTGCACAAAAAATATTTGTTTTTATAATAATCCAATATAATAAATAACAATACATTAGAAAGTATAACTTATCGCCCTGAAGTATAAAATCGTGCCCTATTAAAATAGCACGCTATTAAACTTTTACGAGTATACACTAAAGTCAAGTTTATTAATTTGCACTTCAAATAAATATTGTTAAAACTGATAGTGATCGAATTACCCCTGCCATATTAATGTAACTCGGTAAACAAACGATTTTTTTTAATAAAACTTGTTAAATAATCAAAATGTGTTAATAGAACTTAGTAAATAATCGAAGATTGTTATAAAACTTCATAAACAATCATTATTTGTTTGTATAAATTGATAAATTCTGCATTATAGTCATTTAGTAAATAATTAGTATTAAGTTTGGAAAGGAAATTGAAACTCTTGAAATTACGTTACATTAACATTTATTGAGAAACAATTAAACCTTATGCGCCTCACATAATGAACCAAAATTATTTCATATTTAAAATTCACTGAAAATGTTATCCTACAAATGTTTAATAATTCATAAATAATACCCGACGGAAATGCTAGTTTGGTTGTACGTTGTGAATAATTTTCCAATTTGTTCGCAGCGCTATTTTATTCCTCGCCAAGCTTAACTGCAATCCGCTTCAAAATTCATAAACATCCTGTTGTCCAACCCGGCCACTGTCGGATAGAAATAATTTTGTGTAATCACACCCAAAAAAGCAGGTTATAGTAACTTATTCAGCCGACATCCGTCCGGAGGTCAGACTTTGGGTTTCACTAGCCAAGGGACATCTGCTAACATGAGATGGTCGCGCTTTATAATGACTATGTTATATTAAATCCACGCCCCATGCTATTGAATAAAATTTCTTACATTGCAATTAAACAATTTCTTCCGCTCATATAATCATCACATTTTTGTACCTCCCTCTAGAACCTAATTATGACGGAATTCTCCGGGTTCTCGCCGTATTCAACTGCTCAACCACTTGATAGTAGTCGAATCAGAATGTGATTTATTAACCATGAGTGAAAGTGAGTTTGTCGAAATGTGTAATTGTTATATTTTTTAGTTCTTGTTTACTTTTGTATCCAGGTTTAATCTAATAGTTTGAATGTTGTTAAGCGTTGGCCGTATTGTAGGTATACCATTTAGTTAAGATATTGGATATCACTTATCCTCGTTACCGGGTTGCAAATTAGCGAATTAATTAAGTATCGAATTAGAAAAAATTATGTGAGTTATACATAAACATACAAGTATTAGAATTTTCACGTTGTCAGATTTGTATGCATGTATATTTGTATGCACATTCGCTACTGGAGAAGCATCAGTTAAATAAAATACTAGTCACTTATCCTCGTCACCGGGATTGTAAATGGGTGGAATAAAATCTCGAAAAAGGTATTTTATTTTATTATTAACAATTTATCTTCAGTTTTTTTACAGTATATAATGTCTTTGTTAATTAACTAAGAGTTAATACTCATTTATATAACATAATTTACAAATCTTATCATATATTTCTCTTAATAATTTTACTATTTACTTTAAATTACATATTGGAATAAAATATTAATCTAAGACTGTTTTGTAACTATGGTTTTAAAGATACACTTATTTAAATAGAACAAGGGTTTTTACATTATTTGGCGATAAACATTTAGAAAGAGAATTGGGTAAAATTTGATTTTTTAATTTGCGTCATTTCTCATAATTTTATGGATCTATTATTTATACTAATATAATAAAGAGGTGAAATTTTTGAGTGCTTTTGTTTGTTTCTTTGAAATAACCTCCAGAACTACTGTTACAATTGAACAAAATTCTTATTAAATATTAATAATAAGACATATATATATATATATATATATATATATATATATATATATATATATATATATATATAAACTTGAATAATTTTACTGGCACCTACATATTTCTAACGGACGGGGATTCTAACAGACGAAGGATTTGCACGTATATAATCATACCGGTATTGCCAAGCGACAGTCTCCATTCTTAATACCATGTTGGTGAAGCCGTGAGCAAAAAGTAATATTTCTTACATAACAGAATCAGCTGCATTCATACAAGTTATATAATATCTTGCTTTAATGATAAAAAATAAAATAAAAGTAATCGAAATAGACATTTTGCGAAGAAATATGTTAAAATCTTTTTCAGCTAGTATACATAGTCATTTGTTCCATATTTATAAGTACTAAGTTTTCATATAGTACTTATAAATATGGAACAAATGAGTAAATATTCGGTTTCACATTTTCCAAAAGACCTTCCCGTTTTTTGAAATTGGTTAAAAATGCTTAAGTCCTGGGATATTTATTTTTATGAAGGCACATGTATTAATAGTATCATTGTTAAATTAAATCTACAAAATGTTACAAGCATCTACTGTGACAATATTTTTAACTGGTTTTTTCACTGCTTCGTCTACCTCGATTAAAAGATGTAAAACTATACAGTTTATTTACATTATTAAAACACCTTTTATGTTTATTTCACATAGTATATTTTAACTATTGTTGTTTTAGACACAAAAATATAATTTTAATTCGTTCATGTACGAAAAATATGTAATGTGAAAACTGTTTCATAGTTGCATTTTCTCTGACTTTTTTCGCAATATCATAGTAACATTTTCATAGTATAAATATTTGCAACGTACTATGTATTTTTATATGTCAAAATAGATAGTTAAATAATATGAAGATTGAATGAATTTGTATAATACTTTTAAAAAAGTAGTCTTTACGTAATATAATACAAAAAGGGCACATTTTATGGTTTAGTACCTTAAAAGGAAAAATGGAATACTTTCAAGATTACTTACTTGTCTGTTTATTACTGTAGTCTTCCTCGTAAGCCGTTTGATGTAGAAACTTAATTTCAGAAGGAATAAATTAAGTACACGAAAAAAAATGTTTACCTCCATCTATAGTGTCGAATATAATTTCAAATGTCTAATAGTAAGTGTGACATAAAGTTTATCCACAGTTTTATATCTTCAGACTTACACTGAAAAAAAAAACCAAACATAAACAAAAGCGTATTTTTTGGAAGTCTATGTAAAGATTGTAGGAAAGCTACAGTAATCATATTAGATGTCATAATTTTTTAAACCATGATTGGTCTTTTCTGATGACATGTAACTCAAGTTACGTGAAATTGAAGAATTAGGAATTTTTCACGTATAAAGAAATAATGAAAGAAAATTTTAGTTTGAACGTTGATAATTGTTCATTTGAGACCGTATTTGTATTTTTGACAAATTACCAAAGTTTAATATATACTCTGTGAATAGTTAGTAAAATTATTTTAATACGAGGGAATAGATCCAACTTTTATCTTTTGTAACTCATTCCTCGCAAAAATCACTGAAGAAGTGCAATTTTAGAAGATCGATTTATTCATCTTTCTTTGATTTAATGAAAAAGCAATTTAGATTGCCTAAGAAGTAAAAAAAATATTTAATTAATAGAAACATAGTTTGAAATTTGTCATAGATTTTGTAACATGCGGTAAAATGGCATTCCGTCGTTCACTAGTCATTCTATGCAGAAATGCTTTCGTGATTAATTGTTTATAGCGCTCCTTATCTCACACTTCGAAAAAATTTGCGAGCTCCGTAACAAGGTTGGTGAGATGGTTGTATTAACCATCCTCATGCCAAAGAAACAACATAATCGAATTGAACGTAACATACTACATATACATATATCGATTTATATATATATTATAAATCGTATATAATTATTATAAATCGTATAATAATTATATACTTTTGCTGCATCACGAAGAACCTATATCATTATTTGGCCCTTCAACTACCTCTATGCAAAAATAATGTCGATCCTTTCTTCTATTGCGACGTAAGAGAAGGACAAACAAATTCACATTAGCATTTACAATATTGGTTAGAATTAAAATATTATTAGGGAAAAATAACCTACGTCATTTTTCGATCCGATTACTACCCCTGAAAAAAAAACACGTTCTCCCTTATGACGTGAAAGAAGGACAACTTAAAATTAGTTGCATACTAGCAATAAGCATCGCTTCGCGCGTATTACTGAGTTTACGAAAAGTATGTGTCCATTCTCGAGCTGTGGGAAATTATAAACGCATCCTTAAAGGTGATTATTTTTAAAATAAAGTTCAGCATGTTTTAATTGACAACGACCTAATTAATAAAATGTATCTTTCCTACAGAAAAACTGGAAAACTAATTCCTAACTTCGTTTAGAAAAGGTCAGTTGAATCATTGAAAAGTGTCTGTCGCCGAGGTCGTTGCAGTTCATATTTCACCTGTCATGCTAGTAATGCAGAAAATATATTATTTCATTATAATATCATTTATCTGTTTCTTATACACATCAAGCTTAGTAAAAAAACTGTAAAGAACTTAAACCACACTAACCGTTACTGAAAAAATCCCTATCAGCACGGCGATTCCAAAAAATATAAATGTTTTTATAGACATGTTCTTTGTTACAACTATATACAAACGATACCTGTTACTCAATCTTTGCCTGTCTGGAAAATCCTACCTCTACATAATTTTTCACAGCAGTAGAACAACTTTATGGTTGTTGACATTTTTATAGCAATCTACGTTTGGTTTTCACCAAATAAATATTCTCAATAAACTGATGAATGTTCTATCCTCTGCTTTATTAGTCTATCCTCTGCTACATACTCTCTTATATTCTACTTCTTTCAGATGTGCACTATTTTGATGATAAATTTAAAAGTATATTTCTGGTGCAATTGTAATTTAAATATTCAGGAATTACTTTAAATTATTCAGAAATTAGTGTACCCTAAATTTAGTCGCATCAAGCGAAAGCCGACATATAACAACTGAAGCCGAAATTAATACAACCTAACATTTTAAGGCTACAATGAACCGGCACCGTCCTCAAAATTTTAGTGTGATCCTAATAGGTCCATTAATTATAACGTATTAGTATTCGTCTGCGACCTAGAATGAACTACTCATTCAGCCCTCGGGTAAGTCTACCCACATGACGGCAACCAGAGGAGGACGGGGCAGGTATTCACTCATTCATTCCTTCGCTAACGAGGATTGCGTGGAAAATAGATTACCTCTTGGAATAAAGGCTGTATTTGTTCTTTATTTATTTTATAATACTGTACAAAAATATCAGGTCCATACTTGCTGGTTTCATTTGTGGACTCCGTTGTCAAATTTGTTCAACAGTTAATTTTGGTTGCGACGCAATCGATTTTAATCAACGATTTTTAAGGACAATGTTTCTTTACATTCTCTTCAAAATATATGAAACATGACTAAATTTGACTGGCTGTACCACTGTGTTTATGTATACATGTCATCGTCGAATGAAAATCATATTTAGGAAAAGTACGGTTAAAAAGGTTTTGAATTCGGAACGAATTGTCAAATCAAACAATAATTTATAAAGATTTGCACTCCTGAATGGTAATCGACCCAATTGGTTGTAATTTTTTATATTCAGCTCAATTAGTGTATTATTTTTTAAGAAAGTTCAGATTACATTTTCTCAGAATGTTTCATGTGCATGACACCTGAAGCCAAATATACTCTACTCACTCAAAGTGGCGGATATTCACTGTGAATCTCAAAAAATTAAACACAAGCTGTATCCCTGGAGAGTTTTACATCCATTGTTCTGACGAGCGGCTATAACAAATTTGCAGAGCGTTTCATAGTGACGTGTTTTAATCAAATTATGAAACTGTTTGAACCAATAGGTGACACACAAGCAGGTTCCAGAGAAAACCGGATTATTATATCGTGACATTCAGTCAACATGTAGCGAGGGTTTTCATCAACAAATTAACACAGTTATAGTACTTACTGATTTGAATTTCATACAATAATGTAACTCGTAATATATACAATTGTGTAACTTGTATTTCATAAAATTACTATTAAGTTTCAGAACATTTTACATTTTTCGGTAAAGAATTCAAAGATGTGAGATAGAGAATATTGAAAAAAAATATTTGTGTAGCTTTGAATGTAAATTTATTGCAAATAGGTATTTTAAACAATGTTTGCCAGTATTGGCCAAATGAAGTTTTATAAAAAAATTTATATCCTGTTCGTAGGTGTCCATAAATGTTCTCAGTACTAAATAAAAATTAAAGTATTTCGACAGTTGGAGTATCTATTGAGATTTGCTTTTGGTATTTGTTTTTAAGTAGAGTTTGATTAATAAAATAATTTACATTAAATTATTTTAAATACCCGGACAAGCTCAGTAGTTAAATAGTTACCATCTACTATATATTTAAAATTTCTTTTGCAAAACTAGTGAGACTAGAATATTTGAAATAACTTTATTTTAACATATTGATCTAAACCAATCTTTAAAATTTTTTCTAGATTTTTAACCAGTCTTGTTTGGAAATGAGAGGGAGAGAAATATTGTAAGCGTTTTTTAAAGCTGATGTAACGTAAAAAAGTTACACATGTTTGAAGGAAGTTTTAATTATAAATAAAAATATGGCTATATTCGTTACAAAATGAAAAGTAGAAAATGGAGCTCACATCTTATTTTAAAGGATTTTTTAATGTTACCTTACAAAATGGAGTAGGTTAATTTTATTTTAATTTAAAATATAGAAGTTACTCATATGACTATGTTAAGAGTATTTCTGGGTATATCTTGTGCATGAAAATTTAAATATAAACAGGTCACGTATTAAGAACTTATCAATTATAAAATAATCTGGAAGAAATTAATTGTACACCTCTAAGTAAGGTACATCGATATACATCTAATATATAGATGTCCTGAAATCGTCAAATTTAACTTCCAGCCATTGCAACACACGAAGTCCATAAATACGAAATGCCCAAAAACGCTTTGCGCCACAGGGTTCTTAATTTAGATACGGCCATTTATCATTGTCGGTAATAAAACCTTAGGTTTGATTACATCGAAACCGGTTTTATTTTTTTATACTCTTTTTTAAAATATCAGATCATTTTTAAGGCCTTGTTAAAAAAATGCCTAGATGGAATATAATACATCTCAAAGTTTAAAACTTTTTTTGACTGAATTTAGTCTATAAGTTTGTAAAGAATTCATCAAATGACATTTGTTCCCTTCGCCCCCCCCCGCCCCATTATTTCCGATGCTACTCAACCTAAATTATGAAAAATAAGGATTTTTTAAAGTCTACGCAAACTACTGCAATAATTTAATAATTTTTAAAAAATGTATCATGTTTTTAAATTGGTGAAGGATATAGGAGACAATAAATTTGCGTTTTCCTTTACCTCGTAACATTGAATTTTAGAGGACTCGAACTTAACATAAATAGCGGGTCTAATCGGTCTTAAGGCAGTTTATTTTAAAACATCAAATTGATCACTTTGGACCTCTGTGAAGAAATATAATCGAATAGCTACTTCAGTGGACTTTATCATTTGGTGATTCGTGTTATCTCTCTCGGTTTAGCTATATACATATGTCAGTAGGTAAACTCAAATATCCAAACTTGCCCTCAGGCCTCATCTATTAAATTTATGGAAGTAATTTATTTCAGAATATATTATAATGTAATATATATCCCCAATGCCCTATTCAAAAAGTTTTTGGTTAAAATCATTACCCGATTGAAACCTTTGTATGAAATGTAGATATAACTTTAATTTCCTAACTTGAAGAAACCTAATAATTTTATACAAATACAGTTCGTACATACGAACCTAATCAACTTTATGTCCAGGTGATGTATATATGTATGTTTATATGTATATATATATATATATATATATATATATATATATATATATATATATATATATATTTATATGTACATAAATACACATGTATTATATTCTTCTAGAGAGGAACAAGCATAATTATAATATCTTAAGAGTAATCTTCTACTTATCTTAACCGCACGCCAAACGTTACTAAATTGTAATTGTAGCTGAATAAGTAACACTATCCTTTATCACTCCTGAATCGTTTTAATTAATTTTAAAAACAGAGCACCTATGATAGGAGATAAATAATTTAATATGATAGATGTTAAGAAAATGTCATTTTCAGTAACTTCCACATTAAAATCAGTTTTCGCGAACGCAAAAGTTGCGGAGGCTTTACGCGGGCTTTCAAATGTAGGTGTGGTCATTTATCATAGCAAGCTATAAATATCCTTTGACCTAAGTTGAAATTATAAAAAAAATTTGGAAATTAGTTTGACTCCTACAAAATTCCCACATTAATATTTTAGTTTTAGTATTAAGACGTATGCCAGTAATTATGTTTCATTACCATGCTATGTTTCAAAGTCCTACGTCAAGTGATTTTTGGGAAAAACGGCTGTGACTAACCGAAGGACAGACATGTGAGTGATTTTATAAATGTTCCGTTTTCTTTTGAGGCACGTAAGCCTAAATCGTTAATAAACTTTATATAAGGTACTTGATATTAATAAGGCCTATATTCTAATAAGGTCTATACACACATTAACATGGTAATAAATATATTTTAGTTTATTTGCATTAATATTTATAGAAATATAAGCATTAAATTAGGTTAGCCCTTTTTGTATAAAGTACCTTATAAGAACATTATTGAAGTTCATGCGACTTTCTGTCACTCAAAAATTGCTAGATATATTTCAATAAAACTTGAATCAACTTACAGTATTCTTAGTTTAAGATATAAATTATTGCGGTAAATCTGATAGTAGGAAATATAACGTATAATTGTGCGCCAAAACTGCAATAGTATAACCCAATAATTCAAAATTATTTGTCGTAAAATGACATTAAATGAAACCTCATATATTAGATGGTGTTACTCAACGGTGTATCAGAAATTAAATAATAAATTTTATTAATTTAGTGCCAGGAATATATTTAATTAGTTCGTAATTACACCAACAATTCTCTAGGCCAATATACATTTCCACCTTTTGTATAAAAAACGCATTAAAACGTTACTCTTTTATTATAAATTATGTGATAAAATAAATTAAATAATCTAGGAATTTTTTTTCCCGAAATGTTATGGTTTAATAGGTAATGCTACCCATAATTTTTAATGAAAAATGTTATATACTATTTCTTTGCATATGCATATGCTCTGTATCTATATATTAAATATTTCACACAAAATCTTATATAATCTTATAAAATCTTATCATTAATATTTCCTGCAGTTAAGTGATATTAACGTAACAAAAAACAAATCGTTATAATTTTCAAAAACTGCTCCATTTTCTCACTATTGATCTAAATCCTAGGGTGAGCATGATGATTAATATTAACCCTTGGACTGTAAAATACACATTGGTTTTACGAGTATCAAAATATATATGCAATAGATTTATACTTATATCTTTATATATGTGCACGGACACGATTATCTCGAGGATTCCTACTCTACCACAACCAAAAAGGGTTTTTTATTCAGTTTACAGCAGATTGATCGCACATTTTTATTTGGTTTCCAAACCTATTTCATGGCCTTAATTGAAATATAATTTTCTTTCTTTTGTGTTTCCATTGTTTTGAAACATTTTTCTGTGTTTACTTTGTGTCACTAATATACACAACGTTATTGTTTTAAATTTATGTGGTACAAAGTTTTCAAATGCATAAGTAAGTAGTGTTAATACTTTCAAATTAATTTTCAATTTATGGCTTTATGGAAAATGTTTATCGGAAAATTGCAGCGACGATTTTAAACGAAATGTTTTTGAGTTATTCACGATATTTACACACTTAATAATGATATAACGGACTGTAATAGACGGCAATGTATATTAAATGATAAAAATTAATATTAATATTTGTGAATAGTTTAATATTAATGCTATGTACCTTTAAATGTTTATTTAATTGATGAGTATTATGAATTATTTCCATATTCATAATCGCTCATCACTTTCATAAGCATTTAAGGGTACATTTGTTGAACTACTAATCAAATATTTTGATAATCGATTACAATTTTGGTAATTTTTATTTATTGATTACAATTTGGTCCACACTAAGTGTTATTCATTCAATCAAAACCCATTCTCTCAACACTTTAATATTTGATCTAAGGCTCTATATATGAACATTTGTGCAAAAAATAATATTTGTTTTATCTCACCTAATCATCCAGTCTCTCACTGTTTAGTTCACTTATATCGATAACATGTATTTTATCAAACGTCCGCTGCAATTCACCCGTCGTCAATTTGTAAATTAATCCGTTGAAGAACCGAGCGCTAATTAACGAATTATCCAGACTGTCCCTGAAGAACTGAAATTCGTGACATCTGCACCGCCACAATTTAATCATCAACTAATAGCGACGTTTTTAATGGAAACTATCAACACCTATAAATTTTCGAAATGGTTATGAAATTTTGTAGACAAAATAATTTTTTTGTTCACAAATGTATAAAGCAGTATTGAAAAATTGGCAAATTTGTATAAGACAGAAAATGGTCACCCGATTTTTAATTATTTCATATCATTTTGTTAACTTTGGTAGATGAAAAACTAATTTTGTTTTTGTAAAAAAAAAACACAAGTAAAATAAAAAAGAAAAGTTTAAAGTCACAAAATGCATAACCTTTATTGAAAAAAGGTGACGTGTCGAGTTTTACCGTGCACGAGAAAAAACACTAGAGTAATTAAAATGGCGAGGACGCTTCACAATAAACGAATATAACTCGTTCAAGTTCTAGTTTATATACACCTCATTAATCATTTAGATTGAACCTCTGGGGACATTTCATTAAATTCGTCATAGATGCTTGAAGGTCTCCGATACGTTCAAAATCAGGTGGCAGATTCACATTAAAGATGGGCGGGTTAAAGTTGATGTATATTTTCGAATTAAAACTCCTGTATTTTTAATGATATATGCAAGGATGTGATGCCATGATGTAGAATATTTTCACTAAATTGGATTAAACACTAACCCACGATAATGTTTGCTCTTAAGAACAGTCATATCAATTCTTAAGAACAGTTAAATCTACATCATAAGTGTTTGGTTAGGCGCGGAAATTCTTCATAGAAATTACATAAATTTTAAAAAACGAAACAGCTATATTTTTGTCATTTGATTCTAATATCTGAGTATTTATCATATCTCGTTTCATTTCTTGTAAAGAATTATCAATTGATGAACCTTTGCTTTAGACTTAAAGAATTATAATGTATTTTAAGTGATAATCCTTAATTAAAATCAATAGTAATTTAAGAAGCATCTAACACAAATCCTGCAAAGTTAAAAATATCATTATTGAAATGTTATTACGTAACAATGAGTAATTACATAGATATATAAAATGGACTCATTATTACTCAAGTTTATTGAAAATTGTTTTCAGTTATGTATTGAGGCAAATAAAACAAAATTCCAATATTTTTACATTAAAATGAATGTGAAGTCGTCAATTGATACAATCAATTTACCGTTAGGCCCAGGACTGAAAAAACATTCAATTGTCTTAAAGTTGGAAAGACCGACGTCATTTATCTTAATCAAGTAAATTGCTAATTTTTGGTATGAAATAAATAGAAGTTTTCTATGTATTTGTGTATATCGTTGACTGATTCTTTACGTTAGCCTGAGCAGGAGGTCTGCTGCGCTAAGGAATATGAGTAGTTTATAAAAGGATGCCTTATAAAATATTAAATAAATAAAAATTAACAAAAATACCCAAGAGGAGTGATTTCGTAAAATATTGTTAAAATTTGAACGTCATTTATTTAGCTATTTCGGCAATCCTCTAATAACATACAAAATCAAAATTTCTAAACTGTATTGAATTGCCGTTGTCTCATAAAAGAACAGAAAAGTCGAATCGTTTCGGTGGAAAGCGTTTCTACAATAAATCGATAATTTTCTTTCTTAAGTTGATAAAGACGATTATTTCCTTAGCAAATTAGATGATTCTCAAAGATTATTCGTGCTTAACGCCTAAAAATACGAGTTAGGCATAAATTAATAATTTATATTTCGGTACATTATAATTAATTTGGAATATGCAATCCTTAATTTGATTGTAAAATAATTAAGTCAAAGCAAATAGATTAAAAAACAAAATTAACTGATTGGATATCAAATAATGTTGTCTAAAAATTAACTCAAAAAACATACCTAAATATCTTATTATAATTTAAAAAATTATATACTTTATTGTCAAACACATTTTTGATATGTATATCACTTCATTTATCTAATGTGAACATCGTTCAAGAATATCAACTGAGAAAACATAAAAAAACTGATGATATCCAAGCAGAAAGCTGGCACGTGCCTTATCTTTGTCTTTGCATCACAAAAGTTTATATCTCCGTACTGTTTCAGGAAAATATAATGGAAAATCACAACCATAATATATCTAGTAACGTAGCTCCTCTCAACGTTATGTCTTGTCTACACAATGAATATCGCGCTCGAACAAGACCGATGCGTCTGGATATTCAGATACAGACCATAATGAAAGGTTCAATCTCATTTATCCTCTGGGTTTATTTTTTATTTAAGCATACTTTTGTCGAAATCACGATAACAGCGTCGTTAAACAATATATTGAAGGGAAAAAACGGTGTCGGTATGAAGAGTCGTGGGTCTGTAATTTGGGCTGATTACAGAATCCACATTACGTAAAGAGGCGAGATGCTGTAATGATTTACTCGCTGGAAAAGTCGCCTTTTGAAAAGAAAAGTCATACTACGACCTTGTAATCGAATCTATAGGTTGTAGTTTTTCGTATCTTCCCATTTTATTGCAATTGAACTAATAAACTATTAATAATTGCAGATTTTTGATATTTTTACACAATATTTTTTCGTTTTTCTTTATACACATACGATTTTTACAAAAACTGTACAATGTAGGTACTTAAAATTTGGCATTGTAATACATATTTTACACGTGCTAATTTTTAAAATTTTCTTATTAAAATGAAATACAGGACCGTGAAAATTGCTGTTTTTTTTAAATTTTATATGTCGTGTAGGATGTAATTTGAAATGATATACGAAAAATTCGAAAATAATTTTGTAAATTTAAAATTAACATTCTCAAATACATTCCAAATATATGCAAAAATAGTGTATCGACCCACAGTCAATGATAGTTCCAAACGTATAGTTGAAAATATCCACAAAAATATGTATTTAGACCTTCATGTTTACGAAACTTCGTACTGCAAATAGTTAATAGATTTTTTGGACTATATCTAAGAACAATAATATTACAGTAATTTCAGTGACAAAAGATTTTCACCCACTATCCAACTACATTTGCTTCTGTAATTGGACATGAGATGTCTATGCCAAATGTCCGGTACAATTAACATCTGTATATAGTGGTAAAATGAGACTAGCCTTCTGCCACCTACCACAAAAGCTATATCCTCATTAGGCGATAGCGCGATTTTAAAGTGTACATACGATGAGACGCTTCAATATGGTTGTTTACTATACCGCTGATGACGCACTTAAATTTCAGTTTTTATTTAAAGATGAGAACGAGTATACTGAATTATGATGCCAATTTTAGTAGTATTCCACAAGAATGAATTTTATTCCATAAGAATGGATAATACGAGGAGGCATCCCTACCTTATCCGCAAAATGAAAATTAGAAGCTCATAACTCGTTTATTGTTAAATAAAACTCTCAATATTGAGCTTTAATTAATCTATGTTTAATGATATTTTGCAAAAAATAGCAAATTCCGAACAAGTAAATTATATATCTTCAAACAAGTGGAAATGATTGTCAAAATATAATGTTAGCAATGGCAGTTTTTGAATTAATATAGTAATTATGTCGCTCTATCTTTTTATTTGTATCTTTATTACAGTATTTATCCAATAATTGTTTCATTTCTTTTTTAATACATTTATATTTGTTTATGTACATATATATATATATATATATATATATATATATATATATATATGTGAGTACAGATATACTTATATTTGGGAAATAAATTAGTACACGCTTATGGTTTAAAACCTAAAATGTAAAATTCCAATAAGAATTTCTTTTTTGCTTTTGTGATACTGAAGCCTAAAAATGTCTGTTATATAAACAACGAATTAAACATAATGACTTTCAACTGCTTTATGTTCTGATGTCTACATTACGAGTATTATGCTTTTTCTATTTATTTACCATCTGGTTCTAAATTCAATAAAGAAGCTCGTAAATATACGTAAAATGAAATGTGGCATAGATAAAGCTGTGACTGGAAAAACTTTGAATGTTAAATTAAATATTTTAAACGTCCATTCGTGAAATTTTATTGTCGTCAAAAATTACTTTAGTTTACCATAAAAGTAAACCACTTTAAACATAAGAGGTAGTTTAATATATGCCATTGTTATGCTCCATTAATAAGCGTTACGTTGTCGTAGTTAAATTATTGGAGTCAATATATATATATATTTATATATATATATATATATATATATATATATATATATATATATATATATATATGTTACGAAAACTAGAAAATATCAATTTTGTTTCATAACCTTTCTTATGATATTTTGATTGCCATCATTGAATGCATTTGTAGGCGTAAAGGTCACTTATATAACATATTAATTTAACGTTAGCATCGCTACCTTGTTACGCCTGTAAAAGATATGGTAAAAATGAAAATATTGTAAATACTTTAAAATTTTCATTACGAATTTTCATTACTAATTTTTTACTTAAAAGGTATTGATTTTACAGAGGTCCATGCAAACCTGGTCACGATCTTATAATGGACTCCTAAGTAAGATATCCTGAGGAACTCTTCAACGGATGGTAGTATAAGGCACGTTTTAGAACATTGGTACAAAATTTGATTTCATATATTTATAAATACGTTAGTCACAGATAATGGTCAAGGTCTGATGAAGGAACTGAAAAGAGGTGACAGAACTCTTTCTAGATTTTCATAGATCCTAGTAGATTCATCGCGTTTGGGCTAATTTAACTTTTCTTGACGAGTCCATGGATCATAAATTCGGACAATGGTCTGACGACGGGGTCGAAAGATGGTGAAGGAACTACTCGATGATAAGGAGTAAATTCATAATTTTTCGTTTGACTTTTCTTCGATTCTTTTGATCAAAAGTAGTGGCCAGTGTCTACTGATGAAACCGAAAGGTGGTGATAGTGCTCCTCAATGGTGAAGAGTGGCTTCATCGAATTCTGGTGAATTTGACAAATCTTGACAAGTTTTTTGTTCACAAATGGTGCCCAAGGTTTGATGATACTTGCGGGTGACGGCGACAGCGAATTTTCAGAGTGGATTCATCATGCATGGGCACATTTAACTTCCCTTCAAGAGTATTTTGTACCTAAAAAATTAGCCACATTGTATAAATTTGTTCCTTCTGGAACAATATTTTATTTTTATGAGTGAAAAATCTCTTGAGGTATTTACAGCATAAGTTCCAGCTCATATTCGTATTTTTATTGATTTAGTTCCTTATTCAATGGTTATTTGAGGTCGGTTCAATTTTTCCTAACAGTTTTGTTTTACACTTATACTAATTTAGAAACACAGGAAAACCATTGAAAAGAAAAATCGATTCGGCAAACGATTCACAAATTATCAAATTTTTCACATATAAATTTGAATATCTCATCTATATAAGAATTTTAACACACCGACATATAGACTTGCTTTAATGACTTATCTTCTGGCATTTTTATAAATTATATAAAGCAAAGCTCATTTTGACAATTCATGTTCCTTTATCTTAAGGACGCTAGCAAGCTCAGTTATGCTATAATGAACAATTAATGAAATTGTACAGACTACCTTAGATTTAGTAAATAAATAAGTAAAAAGTTAATAGAATCTGCCTTATTTTTGTGTAATAATGCGATTTTTTTTAATTTCAAAAGTAATAAAATTGGTATACTAGAAATAATTCACCTTGAGAATACTTATCCAAATCTATTGTCGGTATTTTTATCGCTTTTGCCACACTATTGTTTGAAAATGGGCAAAAAATACACATTGCAGACAATTTTTAACTTAACATTTCATGTATGTAGGCCGAAAAGTATATAAACTATGAAGGTGTAACAGAAGAAAAGATACACATGGGCAAGACGACATTATAAGGGTTACGTGTTTAACTATGGAAGCCTAAATACGAAATACTCTGATAGAGCTTGCCCTTAATGATGAGTTAATAACTGTTTTAAAGGAAATATTTAGCTCGAAATCTACTTAAATCTGAGTGAAAATGGATAAACGGCAGACTAGTTTGACTTCAGAATGCACATAATGGAAATCCGTTCAACCGAGTAAATTATATGTAAAAAACGTGAATACAAAAGATTCCCTCTCAGCTTTAATTCGAGAAGTGCTAACACAGTATTGGTAACTGATTGCAATATAAATGTCTGTTTTTAGTGTATCTGATTTAATCATTCTTATGTAAACGGGTTGGCAAATCGAATTTAAAAGTTCAGATTGTTATTTGAAGAGTAAGCTTTAATGAAAAGATTATGAATAAATGTGCAATAAATTATTTAGCATTACAAGTTTACTATTATTACAAGATCACATATAGTTAGTTAAAAATATTTGTATTGTTAAAAATATCAGTATTGTTGTGCTTTGCCTTATAAAAACTGAAATGCATCGAGACTAAACAACGAATAGCTTTCAAATTGATTAGTAACATAGCTGATTGGTGTAAATATAAAATAATCTGGTATTTTGGAACAAAAACTGGGAAAAAATATTGAACTTATTACTTTCTAAGACTTCGTCAACGAAATATAAATAATAACTCCAAGTACTTTTTTCTGTGTGGCCCCTACTTTATGGTAAACTTTATGAAATTAATTTATTTCATAAAGTTTACATGTTTATGTTTAAAGGTAACTTAACATTGCGTTTCCTGAATTATCAGAACTACATCTGGTAATAACAATAAACTTGTTTGAACATGCCCGGCTTGTGAGCGAAAAAAGCAATATGGTAATTAACAAAAGCGTGATTTAAGGAAAAATAATAATAGTTTAGCTTGTTTAGATTAGAGACAGAAACATATATTTGAGATGATGAAAGACATGTTTTTTTAGATCGTTCATTGGTTTAGTTCAGTTGTTCATCTTTCGCTTTTACTACCTAAGTTATTTCCATAGTTTGCTGTTTTATTTTTTACGCATTCTTGTGGTTTTTACTTTTATTACTGAACTTGCTTTGTGCTTCTAATGGGGAAGTGTCTAACAAATTAATTTATGTTTTAATTATTTCAAAGAAATTTGGATTATTTTACGTGCTACAGTTCAAAACTCTACTGCTAAAATGGCACAGGGCAGAGATCAAGAAGCTACTACTCACTAATATAGAGAAGAAGCAACGCGACAAACTTCTAACCATCGTGTCTTTATTAGACTATACTTATAAGACAAAATAGTCAGAAGCATTTCACAGCTCTAAATATAGGTAAAAGGGAGGAATAAATACTGAGTGAAATTAAAAGTTAGACAACATTAACAGTGTGTAAAATTGAAAGATGTATTGACATATCACGTTATATTATTCATCGTGCAATACCAAGGAAATATATACATCCATTGATTGTCAATGGATGCAAAACTTATTGTTACATTATTTTACAAATAGGATATAGTTTTATCGAGAGATGTTCGGTGGAGATACGGAAGACGGAAACAAAATTTATTCATTTAGATATGTTTAACAAGCATAACGCACTTTATTAAAATCCAGTTTTCTAGATCAGTTCTCAGTAATTTGTCGAGAGGAAGTGGTTGCACTATATTTTCTTATTTCAGTAGGTGTCTAACTGTTTATCCTTACTCTAAATTGTAAATTAAATTATTATTACTGTATAAAGTCCATTTTACTTAATAGATTATTAGATTGATAGATTATGAAAATATAACCTTCAAATAAAGTAATCGTTTTCAGAAAATGTATACATTATATTCGACACAATAATTGTAATGCGCAGCTACGATCCCAAAACTTTCGGAATTTCATTCTTTGTGATAACTTCAATAACAACAAAATATCTCCACAAAATCAATAATTTGTCGTATTTTCTAGGTTTAAACCTGAATTTGAAGGTTTTGATATGCAGTATTATTTCTTTTCCCCTTACATTTAAATTTAATCTTTCCCGAAAACAACAATAATAACTTATTGCCACCGAAGAATGAGTCAGGATCGAGGGTAAACAGCTTGTCGTTTGGCCGCCATTTGTTACGGATCACAAGTTGACATTGCATAAGTAAGTGAGTCCTTGTGGAGATTGAATCGCCGGGCATTAACCAATATTGAAGAATGAAGCTTGTTTACGATGCGACTTTGTTGTGATCTGCTTCAAATTGTTAAGTCGGTAGGAATGGCGGTAACGTTCATGTAAAATAAAAAAAAGTTACAGTATTTGTCGTAAAATTAATTTACTTTATTTTCAATTATTTCAATTGTATCTGCGTTTTTATAAGAACCAAGTAGTTTATAACCATGTTTTAAAAAGTTTATGACGAGTGTTCGAAAATATACATCGTAATCAATTATTGTTGGCATCAAAAATGAAATGAAAATACTTTTAAGAAGTTGGACTTTCAGAAAGCATGCCTGGAAAATATCATTCTCATATGTGCCTGGTATTTCCAGCGAATAATATTTTAAAAATCTCGAAGCTAAGGGTGCTTATATAGGAGATGATATCGATACATAACATTTTTTGAGTCACATTATTGTGCGTGAAACCTCGTTTTTTATGTACGATATAATTTAAAATAAGCTGGGAATTTGATTCGAGACAAAAAAAATAATGTTTTTTGCCACTGTATAAAACATGAAACACGTTCAAAATTGTTGCGCTATTTTCACGGAAATTTTGATAGAAAATATAGGCGGCAGCACACAGAAGAAGTTCAAACTAGATGTCAAATATAACATTGCAACAACCTATTTCAAAAAATTAATCTAAATATAAGGATAAAAGATAAAAATATAAAGATAAAAGAAGTACACACAGAATAATAAAAAAAAGAACGCAAAGTAATAACAGCTCCTAAAAGAGTTTCGATTTGTCAAACTACATAATGGTGCCAATCTGCAACTTTCATTCAGGTTAGACCGTTTAAGGCCGTAATCGATTAACGTCGAAGCGAAACTACAGATTGCTTCGGTGTGAATGACAAACGTAAAAAATTAATGGGAGAGAATATGTCCAAACACCAATATTATAAATATAATTATTTCGGGGAAAAAAAAAATTGTAAAATATTTTTAAAATATTAATCTATAAAATATCTTTTTATTCAGTGAAAAATACCTTAATAGTTGAACATACCCTCCTATAAGTTCTAGGCATAAATTAGGAAAAACAATTCTTATCTAATGAGCTTTGACTTTCATGAAATATATTAATGAAAAAATACCATATGAACTTTTAAGATTATATGTAAATACATAATATTTGATAATGACTATTTTATAATGGGCATAATCAGAAGTAATCCGCTTCAAATCCGTCACGATTTCTTCTGATCTTGTAATTTTTTTAATTATTATGTAATTATGTTTATAATCGTAGGCATTGAGTTTGGTTGTGCTCTATCCCTTTATCGTCTTGAACGTGTGAGGATGAACTCGTGGCTTATTTTGTCTATCTACAAAAGCGACTTCATAAGACGAGCTCTATCTTGATACTTATTCTGCTCTATTTATTGCTTTAAAAATGCATTTATGGAGTTGTTTGGTAGTTTAAGAGTTATAATAATTAGTCAGTTTTGTATTCAGTTTAAACTTTCAATTTAATACCCTCGTATATTTCGTGCTTTTATATGTCCATTTCATTGAGTCAACCTTTCATTTGAAGGTGATTTTTAGGGTCCAGTACTCCATGGTTCCAGTGGGTCCAGAACACATGTCTATCCGGCCGTCCGTCATAGCCGATTTCCTCAGAAATCGCCTAACATATAGACTTGAAATTTGACAGAAAATTAGTCTTTAAAACATATTAACCCGCAGATATCCTAATACTTAAAACTCGAACATATTTGTTTGGAAATTTTAGAGTAGGCATATTATGTACTCGAGATTTTTTTTTCATGTAAAGTGTGAGAAATATTTTGAAATAGCTAGGAATGCCCTCAAAAGGCATTCCTTAGGCCCCCTATTCTCCTGGCCTCAGTCCCTGTGACTTTTTATTAAATGGAAAAATGTCCTCAAAGGACGTCATTTCGGGAATTTAGAAAACATCCAGAAGAGTGTAAGGGATATGCCGAAGACCATACCGGTTGAAGACTTCCAGCGCTGCTACCAAAAATGGGGACAACGTCTCCATCGGTGTGTAGCTGCCCAAAAGAACTACTTTGAAGGGGATAATATTGATGTTTGAAAAAATAAAAACTTTTGATAAATATAAAATCAGTCTCATTACTTTTCTGCCACACCTCGTAATTGCTGCTTATTAATTTAAATGTCTTGGTTTATTTATTTAAATTTGTTAAAACTTACAAAAGTAAGTGTACAAATGGTGGATATTTTGCTATATGAATAATCTCTTAGACCAACCAAAATGTGGCAAGCGGAGAATGTTGGCGCCATGGTAGATAGCAGTTATTAATACAGGATACAACAATAGTGAAACATATATAAACGATAATTAAAAGCAATATATGGATATCTATATTTCTATGTAAATCAAAGAAACAAATAAAAGCGATACATCCGAGATAGAGAGAAAATGAACGACGCGGTATTCGATCCGTACAACTTAGACAATGCAACTTAGGGCGAGATTATAATGTAAATAAGAATAAAAAATGCAGACTTAGGCGGTACCGAATTTATATGATAAGATGATTATGTTTTTAAAATCCAAAATTAATTACTTAAAAAACACTCAACAATTTCTTAAGATTTATTTGCTAGTTTTTGTACACAAAGATATTAATTGAAAGAATCTACAGAGGGATATGATATATTTGATGATTTAGGCCGTTGAATCAAAGCATAATTCACCGAAATTAAAAGCATTACATCTTGTCTTATCACTATACATGGCAAGTCACACGTCGTTATACAGTGCAGTTGAAATGTTACGACTAAATTAAAAGGAGTTTAGTAAATTTTGAGGGTTTAAAAAAATGACAAATAAATTAAAATCTAAATAAGTAAATGAATATGAAGCGCATATTTACAAAATTTTATTAACTTAAGTCTAAACCTGTGGAAAATATATCAATTTGACAGACACTGGCAAACATATGGACGGAAACGATGAAATGTTGAGGATTCCGAATTTACAATATAACTATGAAAATCTAAGTGTGTTAGTGCGTCATTATAATTTATTATTTTAATTTAACACTAGAAGGAACATTTGAATTCATTTCTCACTAGACAGAAATTTTCACAACTATCTTGATTTGGCTGAAACGCGTGTTAAAAACTGCAGATGTCTTAGATGAAAACGGTTCAAGTTGTGACATCAAAGAATGCGATAAATTCCATGATTTGATGTTAGTTGGTGAAAATTCAATTTGGGTATTTTTATCCCAGAGTTAATTTATTATAGGTCAGTCAGTATTTGCCATTAAGACTCCTTAGAACTCATGTGATATCAACACGTGAAACTGCGACCAAGTGCATGTAAATACACGCACAATATTTCCTTCTGTAGTTGCCTATATACCTTAAATTTGCTATTTTTATCCACATATAATTTATTCTTATTTAAAACTCTAATCAAATACTGGCACCTAAAATTTGTAGCTGAATCTTATATAAAATTGTTCAAATCAACGGTTGAAATATTAGAGAACTACCTAATTTAAAGCTTAATGTATGTAAGTCTCATTTGTTTACAAAGGGGATTTACGAATTTAGAAGTGTCATTTAAACTTTAATTTCAATTGCAAATACTCACCTAGTAAAGTTCTACTCAATGAAATGTGAGAAAAATAATTATTATCTACTTACGTCAGAGGGAAATATTTGATTACAAAGTCTTAAATGAGTACTTTGTTCTTATAGTTTAATCGAAAGTAATGTTTCAAGAGTTGAATCAAATGAATAGGAAAGTAAATTTATAAAGGAATCTAATTAGTTCTTAATTATTATTGCATAATTAATTTTCTAATATACCGAAAATAATACGAAAGGAATTTTAAAGGTTAATTGGCCTGTGTACATACCGACTGTTTTCTTCCAAACTGTTTTCTTAACTAAAACCCAATGAGGCAAAAATAGCATATTTTTTTCTCTGTATACAAAGGTGAATATATAAAAATATTATTAATTATTTTTACGAATATTTTGTGAGAAACTTCTCATTAAATTCACTATGTATGAGTATATTATACATACCTTGACTTTTCTAAATATACAATTTCTCATCCCTGATCAAGTTTTTATCCGAATAGGTAGATCGCTTGAGACCGCATGTAAAGCCGACTTTTCCACTATCTAGAGAGTTCTTATCCCTAAATATTTTGTTTTGAGAGGTAGGATGTTGAGAGTCTTTGTATTTTGAGAAGCACTCTTAAAAAGGTAAGATGGGAGGTATGAAAAGTAGGTAATATTTAAATTGCCTACATCTTACTAAAACTATAATTTCTGAGACAGAATAAAAGAAAAATCAAACCATTGGTCCCTACAAACGTTACTATGAGCTAAATCTAGTTACAGTTAATAACAATGATTAATTATGCTATTAGGTAGACTTTTCATTTCAAGGATATGTTTTACAATTTACTATAGCGTTGGACTTAAATAACTTGTGAAGATTGTTTAGCAAATTATAATAATAAGCCAGTTAATGTTTCATTTCTTATTTAAATTTTAATTATATTTTTATTCAATAGTTCTCTGCAGAATAAATTGATATTGTTATTCTTGCATTCATTTATTTCTCGCTTAAGTCTATTAAATTCGTTAGGAGGAAAATTATATCTTTGAAATTTAAGCACGAATATAGCTTATTCATATAATATCTTTAAGGTCATTTTACTTGTAATGTCTAAAAGAACGTTTACTTATCATAATAATTAGGTAATGAGAAGAGATGTGAAATGACAAAAATTAACTGATAAAGGTGGTAAATAACTTAAAATGACTGGACAGTTTTGGTTACTTTCAGTTGTATTAATACTTTTTACGTTAATGCAAAAGTTACCTGATTTATTATTTAATCAATTATCCGAACCAAAATATAATTCTTCCTGTCTGTTTTTTCACTATTTATCTCTTCGCTCTGTAGCGTCCATTGATTCGCTGTTTCCAGGAATCCCTCTACTGGCAACTGTTACCATAAGTAAGCCACAATTAAAAAATAAATTTATTGTTTAGTTTTCTCGTGATGCTTACCCAGGCGGATGTACTTTTATAGTTTTAAGAATTCAGTGACACTCCGAATTTGTAAATACGAAACTAATATGAAGTAGTTCAGATGATACGAAACTAATGTGAAGTAGTTCATTAATAGAACCTTTTAAAATAAAATTTTCCTTGTAAAAACATTTTTTTATATTAATCCCAACTCTTATAAACTTTTCTTTGTTCAGCGTAAATCTTGCTTATTACTTCTGATGTTCTAATTATATTTTGTGTTACTTTTATTGCTCTATTTATCTCTACAATATTTTCACTTTCTTTTCGTTGTTTCCTGGAAGAGTTTGATTCTGTAGATAAACTTCAAGTGCAATAATTAATCTAGTGTACACGTTAATTTTTTTGGATATTTTCAAGTTTATGTAAACAAATAAAATGACCTCTAATATACGGTTTTGCAATGAATGTCTCACTACCATCAGGTAAAAATTAAGAAAAATTCATATAGTGTGATATATATATGCAATTATATACAACACACCGTATGAATTTTTCTTAATTTTTCCATAAATATAAACCTAATATAGTTGACATGCTATAATCGTTATCTGGCATCTAATTGATGAAAAGGAAAGAATTAACATACCTTTAGTATGTATTTATTTATAGTTTACCCTTTATTTCATTTGTGTTTCGGATGATTTAATTAATAGTTAAATAGAAGTAAAAAAAGTTAGTAAAAAAAAAGTAGTAAAAAAAGCTCGATATTTTATACTAAGTAATAGGTTATATTTATTTGCCAGTCTCGATTTTTTCCACAGTAGACTAATTTCAATTCTAAATATAAATATATGTAGACGGATACCGAGTCACTTCTGTATGTAGAGCGTCGATTTATATAAAATCATCTTTATTTTGTAAGCCATTAGTATTCCCTGTTGTATGAACTGGCTCAGCCTTCTCGAACTCAGCTGAGCCTTCCTCGTCATTTATGAATAATCTGGTTTTGAAACTGTCGTAATAAATCAAACTAGTAAGTTGCGTTTTCTAGCGTATATTGGACTATTGGACATTTATTAGAATGTTCTACAAATCTTAAAAACTTCTAACATTATTTTTTGTAATCTTGTTTTGTTAAAAATATAATTGGTTTTGATAATCTCAATTTAGATTAAAAAAGAGAAAAAAATTTCTTGACAATTATGGTCGCATGACGAATCCTTTTCAATTTCAATTATATCGAAAAATGGCTTGTTCATTGCATTTCTTTTATGGCAAAATCATATCCAAATATTCATCGTCATTCATACATATAGCAAAATGCATTTTACCATAGAAGAAATTAAACCAACAATTGAGAGCAAAGGACTCTACATAAAAGTAGAGCATTTTGGCGATTTAGACGCGCAAATTTATTTCGTGTTTGAATTTGACTTAAATTTTTTTTCTGTAACCTTATTGTGCACTAACTAAAATATATGTATAAGCAAAATTGTGCAATAAAGTATATTAAATATCTTCAATATTTAAAAATGAATAGCCTAACCATAATATACAATGAAATTTTTAACAAACTGGGGGTTAATTAGTTAAAATACAGGTAGATAATGACACGTATTTGAGAATGTAATTGAGTGTATATTACTTTTCAACGACTTAAGATAAAGTGTTTTAATAAAATAAGATCACAAGAAACAAAATAAAATTAATAATTTATTTACAAATCACCTGAACTATGCTGTGATCTTTGGATATTACAAGATAAGAAAATATAGGTTATATTTTTGTGCATTTTTCTTTTTTTTTATTAAGTCAAATATTGTCCAAAACACATTAGTTCTAACAAACACAAAATTGTAGACAGAGTGTAATGACTTATGGTTCTGGAAAGGTGAAAGTATCATAATTTTTTTATACTTTGTAACAGGAACCATTTATTTACATTCATTATAAGGACGATATTGTGAATTAATAGTATATGTGTAGCAATTAATAGTATATGTGTAGTATGTAGTGTTTTTTCTTGGAAGATATACCGCAAGATTATTAGAAATATTTTAACATGGTATTGTCCCTGTCCTCTGTACTTAGATGAATCTCAAATATACCTTGCTAACCTCAAAAAACATCCTTATGGATATATGTCCCATCATATTATTTTGTACCAATCTGTTTAGACGAAGTAATAAATCATGATTTAGTCAAATAATTATCTTACATAATATCTGTTGTTACATTGCTATTTATGTCTATATATATATATATATATATATATATATATATATATATATATATATATATATATATATATATAAATATATATATATATATATATATATATAAATATATATATATATATATATATTTAAAATCTGTAACTAAACTACATATTTTCTAGCACTACATATGTCATTTGCTTTGTGTCTTAGTTCTCTAAACTTATAATAGAAAAATATTTCAAAACAAAAATACGATACTTAGAGACAAAAAAAAAAATGAAATATTTCAGTGACACTGAACACGAAAAACATCAATATAGGGACAACATCATCCTACTTTTGTATTTCCAATATCTGAAAATTTATTTAATTACACAAAATTACCTTTGAACACAAAAAAAATGTGAGCAACCGAGACGTGGCTTCTTATCTAATTACATATATTCGTCTCATTGCACTTAGCTACTTTTCCCATTTCAATAAAATTATGCATTATTTAAGCATATTACCTATCACTGTAACTAACAAGACAGACATTCTAATATGGATGCCATCCAAAAATGGCTGTCTACAATATAGTCTAGACGAATTTAATTTGAACAAAACGTACGACAAAAATATTTCAGTCATATGTGCTTATTGTTCAGTTCATTTTTTTAAATGAATTGGACAATAAGCACATATGACTGAAATATTTTGTTTCTATATGCGTCTATTTTACGTGCCCGCAAAGGGTTAAATAGGAAAGAAAATTGTTTTTCATCAAATATTTGAAAATATTTCTCATGTTATTAGTTATAATTTGTCTCTGAAAACCATTATTTTAAAGCAATAAAAATACTTAACTACGTTGACAATAGAGTTTAATTTGTAGATAAGTAATTGAACTCTTAACATTACACCACTTAAGTAAAGCAGCATTTTAAACTTCATTTTCCGTAGAAAAACAAAGTGATTCATCAGAAACTAGCATCGTCTACCTGATATTTTACGCACTACGTTCTATGAAATCTGTACAGTCTAAAATATGTCTCTAGTGTCTTTACATAATTAGTTATACGTCGAAATTTGCAGCACAAGTGCTACTGATTTCATTTCAATTTTTCGTCTCAAAATAACATTTTACTATTACTTTTTATAATATTTTTATTTAAATTATTCTTTTTTGACTATCAACATTATAAAAGTGATAGCAATGAAAATATTTTTTTTTGAATTTAACCTTTCTGGAACAAAATTTTTGCTAAGTAGAAAATAAATTGAAGAGGCTGGGTGTAAATTGATTTGCAGAAATTGCGCGAAAAGAGCGAGTTTGGAAAAAGTGCTATTGCATAATCGTAATACATGCTAATTTGTTTATGTTGATTAATTTCTTGCCTTTCTCAGTTATTCGAGCCAGCGCGCTGATTGATTACTCTGAATGATTGGCTATTCTGGGTACCCTATCATAACAAGTCATACTCAGGGTAACCATTCATCCGATTTTTAACTGAAATACCCAGTTTTACATATTCTTTTGGGAGTTTAAACAGCTAAGTACTACTGGGAGTAATACGTTTAGTTAATTTTGAATTATGAATATTTCAAAGAAATATGCTTATCTGTCAACATCTCCAAATTTAAAAGATCTAGTTTGATTTATACCTGGCATCGTAATATCAGTTATAACTTATTTTAACGTGATTACAATTTTAAACTATATAAATGTTATAATGTTGATTGCTACTTCCGGCGATGTCAATGAGATATTGATTAATTACTATTGTAACAAAAATCTGTAATTTAGCTTCATTTAAACACAGAATCCACAGTTAACTCATTTTGCTTACTTTTTGGAATGTAAATAAGGTAATTTTACAACTGTGAGTTCTCAACAATCAAGATTTCTTCTGCACCAGTTAAAAAAGTATTCAAAGGCAGTGTCCTCAAAGGCACTTTCCTTATTCCCGGCGTAATTATACCTCCGGCGCAACAGTGCCACGGCGATGCGGCAGACTGTAAGAGAAAAGATAATTTTAATTTAAACAACATATCTAACAACAACTCAGTCGACCTGTTATCGTCGAAAGAGCGGTCTTTTCGCATAATTAAGCGAGAGACGCAGGGGATCTGGAGTGACAACTTGTCGCAAGGTTACGACTCGGATCCCCGGTGGACGATTTCGGCCGCGGGCGAGTTAGTAAAGCGAAGAGAGTGAATTGGTGTTGTGATAAAAGCAGAAAGCCCTTTGTATACCGGGCCATAGAGGATTGAGAAATTAAAAAGAAAATTGGTCTTCATTGTAATTATTAAAATGTGTAATTATTAAAATTTCGATTAAATTTTGACTGGATAAAAATATATCGATAATGTACATGCAATGTTTTATTATAAATGAAAGCAATAATCTATTTACTACATGTGATGGGAAACTGCTCATCATAGCTGTGACTGTATAAACAAATGATCGTGACCATTTTATTTTAAGAATGTTTTTACTATTTTGTCCTCAAGATGAAAATCGGAAACCTTCCGAGAATACTGACGTTTCTACCTCTCCGTCTATCATAGGCGTATTTTTCGGAGAAATTAAATTTAATACCGTAATAAAGCATATTAATTCGTACATATTTATATCCGAGTAATATTCAAAAATATTTATGTACAAATTTTCGAGGCTCTACAAAATCAGGAACTCGAATTTTTTTTATTCCTTGCGTATCGTGTTTCGTTGAAAGGTTTACTTTTGTAGGTTTTAGAAATATTTTTTCACTATTTTATGTAATGCCTTCTGAGACATACTAAAATATAAGCAAAAATATGTTATTAAAATGGGGTTTCTAGAAAGTTACGCAAATATTGTAGGAAACTAGGAATCTAACGATTATTGTGCCACAGGTTTTAAGATGTTCGTGATTGTATCAAAAACTGATCCTGTAAAATATATACCCTCCCTAAATAACTACAAATATATTAGGTATTATTAAATATTTTGTGCTCCATATTATTGAGTCCATCTTAGTGATGACGTAAATCCAGTTTTTTTTCATATAATAACAAAGGTTAATTATTTACGGTATTCCAAGAGATGTAATCATTTACGTCATACTTTAATCGAATACAGAACAGCATGGCCGAATCCATTAACATAGAAACATCAAACAATAAATTCATAATTATTAGCCACATAATTCAATAATATACTTTAATAAACTTTTATCTAGATTTTATCAACATGTGCAAATCTTTTGAACGTTAGTATTATGTCGCTTTAACTGTTTAGCGTCTAACACAAAAATACTTCTGTGGTCTGACTAGACAAAAAAATTAGGCATAACTGACAATCAATACATTAAAAATATACAGATGATGTGATAAATATGTCTACTATTCAAAAGGATGACCTGTGCGTTAAACTTACTGGGGAATGTTAAGGAACTATATAAAAATTATTGACCGTTTTAAACATAAATCATTGTTCAAGTTGCGATAATTTGTATTTTTTATACAAACACGAAAAAAAACAAAAGAAGTTAAACTCACTAACATAAGTAGTTTGAAAACCGACACAAACCCAGCTTCCACCATTGTTTTTGAAACATATAAATGCTGTTGGATGTTCGTAAGAGTTAATCTTTGCTAATAGCTCACCTGAAGATGTTGTAATACAACGAAATCTAGGTCGTGATATAGAATTTAAAGAAAGTAGAAATAATACTACATCACGTAGTTTCATTTAATTGCCAATGAGTTTCTATAAAATTAACGCCAAATATATTCAATGTTTGCTTACAAAAAGGATATGATTGTTATATAAGTTGATTCATCTACTCAGTCTCCGCTTATATATCTTTATATTTAGAGTTGACATCGGTATAATTCAAAATAGACAGCAAAATGGCACATATTACGTAGTATCGAATGTTGAATCTATTATTGCAAGCACTATTTAACCATTCAGGAATATAAGTTAATTCAAAAAAGCGTTTCCAATTTTCTAAATTCATCCCTCAAGGGGTTGGAAAATAAAATGCTCGAAAATGTGTTTATCCCACTAAGTAACACTAATCTTTTTTCTATCACAAAGCTAACGTAATCATGCGGAACGAGTGTGCCATGGCTCGTAAGTTGTTAAGGTATTGATACTGTAAGTATTATACTCCAAATCAGATAAATTAAAAACTGGGGCCACAATAAGTGTAGCGAATTGTAAAGGATCTAGGAGAAAAATAAACATAAATAATGTTAAAAATAATTCGTGCTTCTTTATTCCAATCATTAATATTAGCAACTATCATAGTCAAGTTTCAATTGGTTGCGAACAAATAACACTTAAAGAATCGTAATCCCAATAAAATGTCATCAAAAGTTAAGATGAAGGCAAGTTTAAAATTACTAACCGAGTCAAGTGAAGTTACTTATCGCAAATACTACCAACAATAATTTTTCACACTTCACTTAATCAATATATAATAAATTGAAGTGCTGTTATCAGTTTTAGAAATCGGATCAAAGTGAATCGAACAATAAAATCAATTTAAGGTGAAATGTGTAAGTGGTAAGTACAGCGTCGTCAACACAAATAGTTAAAAGTAAAAAATTAATATATTATGAAGAGAGTTTTATTCCGTTTATGGGCTATTCCATTTTGTGTGATTCCATACCGACACAAGATTAATGCACTAATAATTCTATTAATCCTATTAGTCTACGAACGTTTGAACAAATAGATATAACGCCAGTCAAATGAGGTCGAAAGTCTAGTCGCATTATTGAAGAAAATGTTTTTTTCGAAATAACTTAATTTTAATTTAAACAGAATACATTAGAAAATATATTTTACCTTAGGATGGAGGATACTTATGAAACTTTAGAAAATATATTTTACATAATACAATTTTATTGGCCTTAATGAAATTGTCATTGTGTTTTATAAAACAATTGAGCATTTTTTAATGAATTAATTTATTCCCTTTCAAAATTATAAACTAAACATATTATATTTTCATAATTTCCAATTGCTGCTTTCCAAACTCTTTGGTCCCTGACCAAAATAAAAACGCCCCTATTTCACGTACCGAATAAATAAACGGGCTACTTGGAACTTATTACCGTATGTATTAAAAATAAAAAAGTAACACCCATTTGCTGCGCGGCCACTGACCCCCAGTGTAGGTGAGAGGCAAATATAAATTTTCTGTTTCTAGGATGTTTTTGTTTGTAACTGCATAAAATTTTCAGCAGATTCAATTATGTCGAATGGTTCAATACTTTTCTCTTCCTAATTTAATAGATGATTTATTTGATTTTCTTTTAAAATAGCTATTGCATCAATAAACAGAAATTAATTTGTCAATTAACAAAATTAATTTTAAATTCTCATAGCCAGAATTTAGATTTCTTTGATAAAGCATATTTGTAAGCATACATAGTATTACACGATGGGTGATTTTTATCTAAAATCGTTAGAGTACTCCATAATTATAAACTATAGCTACCAGTTTTTAATTTATCTGATTTCAACAAAATTGCTTGTTTTCTGGAGGCTGGGGGTAAACAAACTTCTTAATTGTAAAATATACCATTTATTTCCCAAAATGTCCTTGGTGACTCCCGTTTTCAAATCCGATTTTAGGTCCGATATAACAAATTATAGACCTACAGAAGTAAAATCTTCATTTGTTAAAGCATTTGAAACCGTTTTGCATCGCCGTATATGTTTGCAAATTCAATCGCATCTGATTGACCGCCAGCATGTTTTCCATCCAAAGCGTTCTACCGTCAATAATATCATTAATTTTGCAGATTATGTAGCTAAGAATTTGGCTGAAAGTCAAAAACATTATAATAAATGACTCGCCCTTAATTGTCATCGCTGCTTGTTGCTTTTTGTTTCCCGATGACTTAAAATCCTTAGTTGTCAATATGCAATCTGACAAAAAAGTAGTTTCAACGTGTCACCCACATAGTAGTCCAATAGAATCATACCAGTAACCTACATTCTAAGAAGGGCAAATGTGTAATCATAACGTACTCTCGCCTCTTGTACAACGTTATGAGTTGGATGAAATTATATTCGTAAAGATTTCATCACTGAGAAATCTCGGTGGAATTATATGTAATCACTTCACGTTTTAAGGTCACATCATCGTAACCTGCCGGGAACTCTAATAGTAACTAGGACTTTTCCACGATTTTTACGGCACCGAATGCGTCGTGATTTTATCGACTCTTTATTCGGTAGTATTCTTTGAAACGATTGCAGTCATCTGATCTCCGTATGACGTATAAAGTAACTCAGAGTGCTGTATCTTAGAAAATGTTAAAAAGTTCAATAGATTTATATATATATTTATATATACATATATATATATATATATATATATATATATATATATATATGTGTGCACACACACACATACAAATTTATATATACGTACATGCACATGTATATTCAATAGAAATATAGTGAAATTTTCCGATATTAGAGTAGCCTTAATAGCAAAACTTATTGACGGAATTTATTACTTCAATTTACAGATAATATAGTTTGCTTTGATGTTAGACTAGAATTGTATCCAAAATTGTTTAGGAGGGGAAGTGGTCAAAATGTTTTCCCACCTAGAATTTTGATATATAATTGTAAAAATATTTGGGAATATTTCAAATTTGTTTCTAAAATATATTACCATAGAAAATATCGATATCATGGGCCTGCAAAATAGCCTATATTAAATAATTTTGATTACTAAATGTTGGATACAGAATATTTAAAATACAGCACATTTCCAAGTGCCTAAGTATTAAAATTATCACCATACAAATGTTTTGTGTTTACTTAGGATTACGGTCTTTTGTAATAAATAAAGTTAGAAACAACGTTCTTCAAAGAACTTTATATCTGTTGTAAATTTTATTTCATACATGTATGGAATATACAGTACTTCCCGATTCACTTGTTTTTAATCTTTTAGTAGACGGCGTTTGAAAAGGGTTGTTTAATACTAAGATTTGGATAAATACAAAATATTTATTTGTTTTCTTTTTAATTGTTAAACGAATTATTTTATTAAAAAAAAGTTAATAATAATGTGCATGGTTAAAAAAATGTGCTAATTTTAAATTCCTGCGTCACATGGTTCATGAGAAAATTGGCTTTATTTTGAGAAAAATATAAATTCATTGCTTCCTGAATCTTTCGTAGGCTTAAAAATATGGGAAATATTTCAAGAATTATGACATCTAAAATCATCGCCATAGTTACCTTGCAACCTGTAAATGTGCTTAAGAAAACCTGTATTTTTTCATAATTTTAGGTTGGATAGTTTTAGAAATAGGGGGTGGGGATATAATTTTTTACGTATTTTTCAGTATATCTCTGAAAATATAATACCTAAAATTAAGAAAAATATATTTCAAACAACTCGCACTACATATGGAATAAAAGAAATTCAGTATTTAATTTATCCTCCCTGAAATTACCAATATATAATATAAAATATATACATATACATATATATATATATATATATATATATATATATATATATATATATATTAGGGTGTCCGTTATATCACCAATTTTTTTTTCTTTTAAATATTGTAACGCATACCCTCTAATTCTTTTTATAGTACTAAAGGCTACCTTCGTGCAAAATTTCATCGTCATATGACAATGGCAACCCGTGCCGACAAGGCATCATTGTTTTTTCTAAACAACGGTTTTAGAAGACTTAGTTGCATGTAAGCTATATTAGGATCAAAATACATATTTTATAATAGAAAACAGTGGAAGATTAATTTAGGTTATGTATTTATTTATAAAATTGAAAAAGATATATAATTCAGGATTCAGAATACTTTTTTTTTAAAGTATCTTTCTTGCAATCTGGGTACAACTTTCTGTATTCTTGTAGACAACGTAACAAGAACTGGTTTTGTTCTTCTGCAGCAGTTATTAATCCATGAAAATCTTGCATGAGCTTCACGCCTCTCTCTGCTGTGTCACTGACTGCCTTCAAGTGCATAACTTTTTTTTAGCTTCCTGAAAGTAAGTGATTTGTTCCCATGAAGAGACGTCTTCTTGGAGAAAAGCGTTATCAATTTTTAACCGCGATAATAAATTTGTACTCTTGATGGTCACAAAATCACTCAAACGTTTTCTTGAAACAATAAAAGAAATATATTAACAAAATTATCACATTTTCTAATGATAAAATGAAAAAAAAACACTTATTCAACTCACCGTACAAACAAGCAGATATTTCTTTCTTCGACGGAATATATCTCTTCCCAAAATCATACAAACTTTCCCTTTGTAAATTCGATACGATATCAGCTTTGGTTTGTGTATCAACTTCATCACCAAATAATGAAAATTATTTGGTGATAAATACCTATTTCTTCTGATAAATACCGCAAGTGTTGGCTGAACTTGGTCAGAGCTGAGAGCAGAGCTTTAGAAATCACTCGGTCGACTGTTTCGTAGTTTTTCAATGTTTTTAAGAAACATAAATCTTGATTCGGGGCTTTTATCGCCAAATTGCACTCAAGCCAGGGCTTTACATAAGCCATTGCAATAAATAAGCAAACATCTTGCAGTGCTCGTTTGTCCTTAGCACTCATTTTAAACTGTGATTGCAGCAAGCATACCTTTAAAGAGTAAATAGCTCTTGCCATCCATCTTGCCTGATGCATGGCGCCAGGTGGTCTGATTTTAAATTTATTTTCATTATCTCCCCTCATAAACACTATACACAGTTCAATCAACTCCCGATAATCGTCACGTATAATAGATTTCAGTAGTTCTTTTTTATAATAATTAATAAGTTCGTTAATCATCTTTTCACAAAAATATTTCTTTACGAAATCAGTACATGTTTCGGTAGCAGTTGCATTAACGTTCTTCCAATTGTCTCTAAATTTTTTAAATAACGGGATATCGGGACTGCTAGTAACTTGCTGGATCTTTGATTCAAACACACATTTCAGTACTAGTTCATACATATGATGGCGGCAAGCAAAAAGTAACAATTCCCTTTCTAATTTTTGCTCCAAGAGCACAAAAACCCCATTTAAGCGGCCTGTATTAGAAGCCGTTGTGTCGCAGCACATAATCTGTACCTTGTCATTGAGATCCCAATCAGAAAGGGCATTTAAAACAGCTTCAGCTTGATGAACCTGTCACATTTAAACCGGGAAATGGCTTTCCATCCCAATGAATAGTTACAATTTCAGGCACTTTGTTCTAAAAATGAGTTTTTATCGATTCTGCTCTCTCTTTTCTCATTTGGGTTCGAATTCGTCGAATAGAAGACTTGTTGATAGGAAAGTCTTCACAACTGAGACCAAGTGCTTCTACAACAGCCTGAAGTATGTAAACAGAATCCCTTACACTTAGTTGACATCTATCTAAAGTTGCAACTAATTTAAGGGTAATAAAACACGTCCTTCCTCTTTTTGTAGCAGATAGCGAAGTCACGGATTGCGATTGCGAGGTGGAAAGTAAATTTTCTTTCAAACTTTCGTCAGAACTGGTAGACTGTTCGTGAAGGTCTTGAGGTGGGATAGAGGTATCTGAAGTCAATATATTCATATCAGTCAAATACTTTAGTCTTTTTTCATCTTCTCCTAGTTTTCTCTGCCTTACTCTTTCTTCTTTCTCAACTAACTTTTTGTCAACACCCGCTAAGCAATCCGAACGCCCTGGCTCTCTTTGTTTTTGTAAAAATATTTTATCTTCCTCTATTTTGATTCTTTGTAGAGCATCGGCATGCGCGATATCAAATAAATTATCTAAATCTTTTTGGAACTTCTCCTCGCGGTGCTTATAAACGGCCTGCGTTTTTTTTACAGTTTTTTGTAGCTCTCTCCAAACATGGTTAAGGTCCACAAGTTTTTTCACACAATCAGGTACAGCTCTGGTAGGTATTCTAGCTTTTTGCCAAAATATGATGCACTCACGAATCACAAGATTTGCACTTTCATTAACAGTCAATTTTACCACGCGAATATTAAAAAACAGAACTGAGAGAACTTGACTATTAGACGGCAACTTTGCACACGTTATTTGGTGATTTATCTCATCAACTAAGATAATATTTCTATTATTACTTCTAAGCTCCACTGACATCTTGAAAATAAACTATTATGCACGTTAATTAAGCGATACGCCGGTGAAAACTCGGAAACAAATGACTACAAGAGCGAATACGCGCCGGTCATCCGCGTTACTTGTATGATCATGTTTCGCGCTCAACTCGGCACGGGTTGCGGTGCTTCAAATAAGATAAATATTTATTTTCGAATGTTTTATGGCCAAATGAAAAAAATTAGAAGGTATGCGTTACAAAATAAAAACTTTGAAAAATAAGGGTCCCCCTAATATATATATATATATATATATATATATATATATATATATATATATATATATATATATATATATATATATATATATATATATATATATATGATGATTAATATATTTTACAAGTATGATAAATATAAAGTTTCTACGTCCACCAGTTTTTGAGAGAAATATCCGTAACGGTCATACGGCCAGACACGTGAGTGATCTTATAAGGTTCTGTTTTCCCTTTTAAGGCACGGAAATATAACACAATGCAAAAAAGATATTAAATAATTTAACTCTAAAATACATACGAAATATTTTTCTACCGTTATACTTTTCAACGTTTTTGTTTTTTTAACGCTGTATTTTTCTAACGTGAATAACTCCAAACTTACTTGTTCCAATTCAAATGTTTGAAATCTTCGTTAAGACTTTTAATTAACGCAAAGGCGATCATATTTATAATAGACAAGCTCCAATCTTGTAGCTATATTCATAGATGTTTCACTATATATATCATATCCATTATATTTCGTAAAAACTAATTTATAAAATTGGTATCATACCAATTTTATAAATTAGTTTTTTCAAATATTTTATTTTTTTTTTATTTTTCGCTTTGCTTTACTAGCTCACGTCGACTTGCTGCCAGGCGTTGTTGGCTGTGGGCTGCACGCCAAGAGAGAATAGCTGTACACATCGTCCGTAAAATTTTAAAAGCAGTTAAAATATTGCCTTTAAATTTATATCTGTATAAATATAAAACTTAAACAATTATTGCAATAAAAAGTATATATCAACGTAGGGTTTTTCAGGTATTATGAAAAGGGTCGATATATTTTGTTTAGTTCCTCTCGAAGTACAACTTGTACATAACATTGAGAAAACGATGTTGTGAAACAAAATATATTAAAGACAATGAATAATATAATAATATTAGAATTACAAAAGCAGAAAGTTGCATGAATGAATGAGGGGGCGAGTTAGACCTGGATGAATGTATTTTATTGGGGTCCTGTTATCACAACTAATCGATGTTAAGTGTGAGATAACTTAGATAAACGATATCGGCGCAATACTCAAGAATCAAAGCTGAGTTTTTCAACATATACATCTTAAAAGGACAAAATATACACGGACAAAACAAAGTCCGTGTCTACTGTTCATGTTTTGCCTATACCCATACATTTTGGGAATTTTACTTTCAAAGTTATCGATTAAAGAAACTAATTAGAAACATCTACTCAGCTAGGTAGCATTTGGTAAATTTACTATATCTTTTCGTCCAAAAAAAAAATACCTTGATGTTTAAAGACGAAAATTCACGTTCAGTGTCGACGTCTGATATATACGTCGTCAGGGGCTACGTCTGACCTCCGTGATCATCACTGACGATCACGGATGTCAAATGTAATCTCTTATTACTAGCCTTGTAGAGAAGACTGTATGCTTAAATTGTCTGCCAAATATAATCTGTAATCAGCAAATCCGTAGATTTTATTGAGAGATAAAAGTAGTACAGGGCAGTACATAGCATGTCTATAATACATTACTGTTGAGGAAGAAACGTTCTCGAATGGTGATCACTTGCCAGAAGACGTGGAAATCATTGAATGTAAGCGGCATGTCCCTGATCTTTTTATAACTCTATGAGGTTCGTCTATATTCAGCAATGAAGAATTAGCGACTGATGACGAGGATGATAAATATTACCTTAAAATTAAAAGATATTTGTTTTTTTCTGACTTTTTACAATTTTTTTACTTTTTACTTTATCATATAGACCCAAATATTCTATTAAAACAATATATACAAGAATGTGTAATTTTTTAGTTTATTCGTCTATATAAGGAATTTAAAAAAAAATTATTTAATTTTACTAAAGACATCCCATTACATATATTTTGTGGTTATGGGTGACCGCTCATCACCCATATCGGTAATTCATTTCATGGAATTGTTCGAGGTACTGATAAGACTCGATTGAGTTACCTAGATGAGACCGAGGCACTTTTTTATAACTCAGTATAGATCCAAATTTCTTTTGGAGTACCAAAATATGAGAAAGTGCTTGAATTCATTATTTATTGACTACTTCGTGCCCAAAGCAGTGGAGGAGCTAATAAAAATTAGAAAATTTATATATATTTATAGCTTAGTACCATTTTCCGTTTCAAAATTTCCAGATTTCTTTTATTTTATTTACATTTTTCATACCTACTGTGACTGGTACATTTTTCAAAAATTATCTTCAGAACGGAGAACGAAATGAAGAATGAAATGGCGTCGCTCGCTCACATCACGAGCGAGTAATTGCAGCGAGCTGGCGACGAATTCCGCTCTCGACAAATAGTAATGCCTGCAGCAATCTGTAGCGCTGCGCCGTGCTGATTCTCCAACCTGGGATGCAGCCGAACGCGTTTTGTAGATACATTTTTAGAGTGCAATTTCTCGGAGAAAAACAATAAATATAAAAAATAGGGATGTTATTTCAGTACATGTGCGAAAACTTTAAGCGGTTTAAAAACACTTTTAAACGGTTTAAAGTCAGAGAACTTTTTAAACACTTTGCCATGTAGAAAGACAGGTATTTTAACATGAAAATACTTTTTATGTCCGCTTAATGATTTCAGTTCAAGATATTTGCTTTTAATTTTTATCTTAGTTTAACGTAAAAACTCACATCGCACAATCTTTTAGATTAAGGTCTATTTGCGACAAACTAATCGTAAGCCGATAAATACAGAACCTGATCTACATGTATCTCTTGATGCAGAAACATTTTCGAATAGATCGCACAATAGCTGAATGGTTGTTAGCCTCGTTCAGTCTTGTACACGCGTTCTTTGTCCGATTGCTTTTACCATTACATTTATATTGCTTTATATTTAGAAAGATTCCACTTAGTTGCTCAATTACTGTAAGTTTCTTGAGTATAGTTGTTCGATTCTTGAATATATTTGGCGTTAATTTTGTTGAAATTCATTATTCACAATTAAATGAAACTACGTGATATAGTATTATTTCTACTTTCTTTAAGTTTTTTACCACGATCTAATTTTCGTTGTATTACAACATCTTCAGGTGGGCTCTTAGCAAAGATTATTTCTGTTCGATTCTTGTAATAACGTTGGGAAGAATGTATGGTACGCTTCTCGTTATGACTTGTACATACGTTCAAAGTTCGATTGCATTTACAGAGGTTTATTTTTTAAAAGACTTGTTTGCGTAATACTTAGCGCATAAGACTTGTTTGCTAATACCCAATACACACAATAACAACAGCTATCGTATTAAACTATGGATAACGATGGAGTGGTTAAACATTTCTTGATAGTGATTACACTTTTTTAGTTTCGAGACTTGCATCCGAATTGGAGTCAGCAAATACGAACTTTCAACCATGAATAAAATTTAAATTTGGCGCTCTGTTGTTTTTGTTTTGAATTAAGGTCGTGTTGTGATACGGGGGCTTTGGCTACATAGTTTTAAATTAATTTGTTCGTTAGGCTAGTGGCTTATGTGTATGTGTGTTATGTGTGCAACTTTCAAGTTGCACGTATTGACCTAGTAGAATCCCGGTGTGTATATATGGCTAATATTTATTACATTTTACATTTCTTTTAAATAATTGGCAATTTAGGTACGATTTTTCGTTTTTTTTATTGATTAATTTCTACTTCTAGTTAATACACTTTGTGAGAGTGACTTAATTTGGTCTAATAAATAATATGAAACTTGTTAAAGTAATATTTCTCCTAATAAAATTACGCGTTCCTTTCGACAATCCCGATACAAAGATTGGGTTCGATATTTATAATTCCTGAACTTTTAAGACTGCAATTTCAATACACAGATTATTACGTTAGTAAAAGTTGTTTTACTCAAAAACCGGTAGGTGTAATTGATGAGCTTACCGACGCATGTTTTTTAATAGTAAAACTTAAAATTATTTGTCTGGTAATTTTGTACTAAGCAAATTTGGCAAATTTTTTTCTTTTGCTCGTGTAATCCTATAATTGCAAAGTCAAGTTACAAGGATTCCAAAACTGTTTCTTTCTAACTGTTAAGTTACATAATTCTAAAGTTATTGCAAATGATAAAGTTATAGAAAATGAAGCGTGGAACTTGATGCATATATTATTGAAACGGTTCCAGATTATATACAAAAACGGTTCCACTGTGGAATACAAGTATACAAAAAGTATTAAAAAAAAACAAATAATAACACAAAAACTGGCCTATTTAGAACATTTACAACATAATATATTTCTACAGATAAATTGGAAGAAGTTATAATATTATTTGACACCAATATACATATTTATTCTTTTATCAGCGAAGCCGACAAATCCACTCGCTTTTTCTAATAAAGTTGGCCAATTTTTCACGTTCATGTTTTCTACTGGATTTCATTTATATTTTTTTATTTAAATTTTTAAACTTTAACTCGATTGACAAACTAGGAATGTAAACTTTTACTTTCAATATTAAGTAGAATTATTTTCGTGAGAGGACTTCTCAAATTGTTTTAATATTGATCCAACGATTTTTGCAACACAGAAGCAGTTTCTAATTTACTGATCGAGGTGAAATAGCCCGTGCATATTTGTGTGTGTATTATAAGTTTAATAATATTTTTTGTAAAATTTATATTTTATTTATAGTCAATATGCTACTACCAGAAAAAAAATAAAAAATAATAAAAGCAATATTTTGAATGGTGTATTTCATTTATATTTCCAAAATAACAATAAAAAAAGCGTGAAAAAATTACATTTTAAATATTGTAAATGCTATTGACAATTATAGATAAATGTTGATTCTACTGACTTTTCATGTTTCTATAATAAGTAGTCGTTCTTATCTTCGATTTTTCATGTTTCTATAGTAGTAATAGTTTTTAGAGTTAATGAGATGGGATCACAATTTATATTACTTAATTGAAAATTGTGTTCCAGAAAGTTTCTTAAATAGAAATAATTGTGATATATTAAGGTAGCCTATTTTTACCGACATTTAGAACCACATACCATAAAGATGGAGCCAAAAAGAAAAATGATACCTCATATGACATCCCCTTCCCCCTTTTCATACTTACCTCATTATATTATAAATTGAGATTTTTATCCTGTTTCTATTTTTTGATTAATATTCAACTCTCTTTATTGCTTAATCTCTACGAATATATGGTGTATATTCGAATAAACTGACGAACAGACGAACACCGAATTTTTTTGTTTTTTTTTATTATTTTCGTACAGAACACTAAACAAACTATTAGGTAGTTTCATAAAAAAATAGGAATGCATAGATTTTCCTTAATAATTTGTGTCAATCATTTATTTATTAATTTGCGTTTCCCCAATTCACTAAATACGCTAGGCCGTTTTATTTTCGAACTTTTTTTTGTATTTTTTCTTATTTTTAACAACGATCTTTTTCGATGAAATGAATTTTCATCTGTTTAGATCGAATTTATATAGCATAAAATAATAATTTTCCCTGTTAAACGATGAGTTTGCATGCTGATATATGGGTTAACTTTCTCGTAGAATGAGCTTTATGGTCGATTCATGCTCGCACAATATTTAGTTAATACGTTTAATATCTGAGATTTACCCTATTCTGCTAGTTTTTCACCAAAAACTTTCATTAGGATATCATCAAGATACCATCATTGAGGATAAAGTTAAACTTGCTTTATTGAATTTATGTTCTAATTGTGAAATTTAAGTTTCTGCAATCTATTGGTCTGGCCAATATATTTTTTGGTTTAAAGTAAATGTTTCACTGACTGTTTTTTTTTCTCAATTTTTTCTATATCGTTTTTTTTATCATATATGTAAGTTGTTTGTTTGAATAGTTATGAACATAATGTAGCATATAAAACACAACTTGTTGTAATAAAGTTTCAATCCTTTTAAAAATAAAAATAATTCCTACTTAATTTGTTTTCATCCATCAATAAGTTTTTACTCTTATATCTATAATAAAATTAAATTCAACAACAAACACTGGTGGCTTTTACCATTATTAAGGTATTCATATTCAATCGTGTTTCACTAGCAATGCTCAAATTTATCTGTCTCATCTAATAGTAGGTCAATGATAAAAAAATGGTAAACTAATTAATTTTTCCTAACGATATTAGCGGTCTAAATCAGATGAAGCATGCATGGATGACATGTTACGCAGAATGATGAAATATTTGTTGTGTCGTAATAATTTCTATAAAACAATGATTTAAAGATATAATAATAATAATAACCTTATTTGGCATCAATATTAATGGTGAATACATTATGGATTCGATTCGATTTTTTTGCAGAATACAACTCGGCTCAGAAAGAGAAGTTGCTGAGCCGAGTTAACTTCTGCGGTTCATAAGTAAGGGAGACTTGAGCACATCTCTGTCAAAATATACCAGTTGCAGTGACGACATACGAAATTATAACGTGGATTTTTGAATCTCTAGAAAATATCATTATTCGATCGGGTTTGGCTTGGTCCCCTTGGGTTGGATTACGTTAGATTGAGTTGAGTTCGGTTGGGTTTGGTTAGGTTGGTTTGGGTTAGATTGGATTAAGTTGTGTTGTTCATGATTGTGTTATGTTGATTTGGGTTTTCTTATAATTTTATTTATTGGGATTAGCTGGAATATTTTGTATTGAGTTTGCATTGTTTGGGATTGAATTGGATTTGCTTTGGTTTGCACATGATTGGGCTGAATTTGCTTTACGGTTGATTTGGCTGTGTTGGGTTAGATTGGATTGGATTTGGTTTGCGTTGGGCTGAATAAGTTGGACAGGGTTAGCTGGACTGGGCAAGGTCGGGTTGTATTTGCACTAGATTGCGTTTAGTTTCCTTTGGATGGGGTTGGGTTGGGTTGGGTTTAGTCGGATTTTGTTGGGTTGGGTTGGATTTTCTGAACGTATTTTAATTTTTATTGGGTTTGGTTCTGGTAGTGTTGGGTTTGCTTTGTGTAAGGTTGGGTTTGCTTTGGGTTCGGTTGGGTTGCGTTGCATTGCATTGATTTGACTTGGGTTGGTTTGAATTCGGTTAAATTGTGTTGGGTTGAATTTGGTTCGCTTGGGTTTGCTTTGGGTTGGGTTGTATTAGATTGGCTTTGGGTTAGGTTGGATTTTATTGAGCTGTGTTGGGTTGGGTCGGATTGGATTATGTCATGTTGGCTTATTTTGGGTTAGTTTGAATTTGCTTAGGATTAATTTGTGTTGGATTGTGTTTGGTTTAGTCAGGTTGGATTTACTTTGGGTTGAGTTGGCTTTATTATTAATATACCTAGATTCATTATACAATTCTGTATTTACAACGCATCGAGCATTTCTTTATTGTTGCTAGCACCTCTTTATCACACTTGTGGAAAACAAATGAATTTTAGAAAATATTAAATATGCATATCTTCTGATTGAGCAAACCAATTCCTATGAAGAAAACGTTAATGTTACTTCAAGTCAGCCCTATGGTTTTTGAAAAAATTCCATCTAATTGGGTAAATCGTTTTCACGTGATTCGTATTTAAACAGACAAAAGTTCCATAAATTATATTTTTGTTTTATTAAATCATTTTTTCATAAATAATTTGAATATACAGCCACGTTAATTCTATAGTTTTATTTTATATTCATATATATTATATTCACTATATAATATCTCGAAAATTAATACCGTAGAGGGGGAACATAGAAGGAACAATGGTTAATCCAGTGCTATCTAATTGCTTTAAATGGAATTGAGTTGGGTTTTATTTTAATTTTGTTTGTTGGGACTAGTTGGAATATTTTGTATCGAGTTTGCTTTGGTTAAGATTGAGTTGGATTTGCTTCGATGCGTTGTAAATATAGAACGATTGGGTCGAGTTTGCTTTACGGTTGGTTTGGCTATGTTCAAAATATTTTCTTCGATCAAAATATTTATATACCGTGGCCTATTGTTGATTTGTGGTTTGTTCATCAACAACAACAAAACTGGCTGAATATTACATGATATGAGTGCGTAAAGAAAAAATATACTCCTATATTACGTAGTATACGTACAATTTTAAAACTCATGGAATACTCTACAACTTTAAAACTCATGGAATATTCTTAATATTGATTATACTCGTACTCCCTTGTATCCTGTCTGATATCTTATTGCATTTTGTGTTTTACTTACTCTGTTTTTAGAATCACAATGTTCATGTCCACTTCTATTACGCGAATTTTATTTATTTCCTAGTATTTAAACTAGATACTTGTGGTACTGTACTTTACGTACGTTACCTTAATTGCTAGTATTAAGACCTAATATTTCGTAACCTTCTCTTTTGCATGAGCTGCGCATTATCTTTAGACTGAAAGTACATATTATTAACCGCCTTCAAAAAAGGAGGATGTTCTCAATTCGTCGGAATCTTTTTTTTTATTTATGTTCAGCAATAATTTGTTACTGAATAGACAATTTTGATGAATCTTCTTTTATTTCCCATATAAATATGACGATTATTTGGTGAAGAAGTCCAGAAATAAACGACGAAACTCTTTAACGAATGTTGGTAAATCAACTGTGATTCAAGATTTTTGCTATTGGTAGTTGTTATTTTGTAAAGTAACTACACCGCTTAACAGGTCAGTATTTGATGACAAGTTTTGGAGATGAACAAAGGGACTCCTTAACAGACGTTGGTAAATCAACCGTGATTAAAGATATTTGCTACTAGTAGTTGTTACTTCACAAAATGATTTCACAGTCGTCCAGGTCAGGATCTGATGATGAGTTCTGGAGATGAACAATGGCACTCTTTAACGAATGGTAGGAAATTAACCTTTAGTAAGTAGTAATTACCTGGTTCAAGATGTTTGCTACTTATAGTTGTTACTTGTAAAATAACTACACCATAGATCATGTCTAAGTCTGATGATGCATTCTAGAGATGAACGATGGAACTCTTTATAGGGTCTTAGTAAATCAAACCTAATTCAAGATATTTGCTTCTAGTGGTTTTTACTTTTCAAAATAACAACAACATAATTGCACCATCGAACAGGATAGAGTCTGATGATAAGTTCTGGAAATGAATAATGCGACTCCTTAACGAATCGTAGTGAATAAACCGTGATTCAAAATATTTCCTACTGGTTAGTTGTTACTTTATTTATTACTTTTAAAAATATGATATTGGATTTCGGATATAGAGAACGGAAGTTCTTACCGGGTAACAGCTGATTACTGGCGGCTACTACTATCGCTTCATATCTGTGTGTTGTTGATAATCAATGTAGACGAAAAATAAATTATCTACATACTACCATTTGCCGGGGTCTTTTAATAATTTTACAATCTTCTCAAAAAAAAAAATAACTGAATATTAGTTACAGCATGATGAATAATATCATTAATTACTAAACATTTTAAAATAAAATATTTTCAAAAAACGGACCTCAAGAAGAGAACTAAACTAAAAATAAAAAAATACTAAAAATACTAAAAATAAAAAAATAATTAACTCAATGGAACTCAAGTAGCATCGGTCAAGAGCCTATTTATTTGCAATTAATAAATATTACTTATTTTTGAAGTTGACGCCAGCTCTGCCCATCAACTTATACAAATGTAAAATTTACCCTTTAAGAATGTATTTCGTATTGAAAGTGCAGAAATTAAATTTTAAATTTATATTCAAAACCAAATTATTAAATATTTAAGTTGGTCAACAGTGCTGGCACCGACTTCAAAAATAAGTAACTTATTTATTGCATTTTATTGTATACATTTTATTGCATTGCACTTATTTTGAGACAATTTTTTTTTAAATTTTTAGTACCTCCTATTTTTGAAGTCGTTTTTTGAAGATATATTATTTTCTTGACTATTACTTCTCCGCAAACACTTTTTAAATAGTATCCTGACTTCACTTTGCGACATAAATGTATTGAAACGCGTAACGTGTTCTGTGCTTGGACTGATTTCTTTACATATTAGAATAGATTTTTTTATGATGGAATTATTATTATGCACAAAAAAAATTACTTTTTGAGATCTTATAAACCTAGAAACGAAAAACTCCATTACTGGAAAACTCATAAAAATGTATGCCATTTTTTTATTACGTCTCAATTATCTTTTTCAATGATGTAATTAATTCAAAATATCAATAGGTTTTTTACACGGTGCGCGGCCAGACGCACGTTGCGAAATTTCTTAACACGACCATAAGTAACTTATGGAATAAGGTTATATACATCCCCTAAATTAAATTTTCTCTGAAAAAAAGCAACTCTGCTAGTTTATTGGCTTTTTCTATTAATTTTATTTTAGTTTTTTTCTTGTATCCAAGCTTTTCCTCCTTCATTTATTTGTTGTTCGATTAAATCCATTAATAAAAACCGACACTTTTTCACTTTTGAGTTTAATAAGGAAGTCACGCTTTTTAATGTCAGTGTTATGATCTAAGATCTATTGAAAATTTATTTACGAATAATTATGGTTTGATTCACGCTCGTTGCCAATGTTATATAGTAATTCTTGTATTGATTTAATATATTAAAACACTTTAATTGACAAAAACGTTTTACTGTGTCAACAGCGCCTAACATGTCAGCCCACTCACTGAAGAGCTTTTGGTGCCCTCTCTTTAATAATTATTTTATACAAAACCATTTTCCCACATGAAAGAGGTACGCATGTATAGTGAGATTGTAGCAATTCGTACTAACGACAAATTTTTAGGATGGAATAATATCAAATAGGATGGGGAAAACACCGAACATATCAATTGATTTTATGAAGTGACGTCAAATATGTTTGTGACTTGTTGATGGTTCCGTTCTTGCTTATATTTTATGAAATGCATCGAATCAGTAAACTAATCGGTATTTAATATATAAATATTTGGTCCTTATTTATTAAATTTTAATTACTTTTTTTGTTGCGGTTGATGTAATTATATATATATATATATATGTATATATATATATATATAAATTTATATATATATATATATATATATATATATATACATATATATATATATATATATATATATATGTAAGTACACATATATATGTTAACAGTATGCCGTAGCAGATGGAACTTGCAAGGTTAGCGTTATAGTTTAATTATAACTTCAATTTATTATTTAAAAAAACTTATTAAAATTTATTATTTAAAAAATTAAAATAACACTTAAACTTAATTCATTATATTTGATTGCTTGTAATTTAAAAGAATTTTTAAAAATCACATTTCATTTCCTCACTTTACTGACAAATTACAGAAGATTAAATACGTGAATGTACCGTAACAAGTTTTTTTTGCTAAAACTGCTCAAGGGCTCTTATCCTGTTAAACACTATTATTACCGAGGGAGTCTAGCTGGTGTATTGACAACTCCTTACATCACTTTAAGTTAAATAATTTATCATAAATCATCACTTATACGATTTGTTAGAGCAATAAACATTTAAAACATTTTTATATATTTAAATAGACAAGAGGAGGGGGAGGATATATGTATTACAGTGAATACTTCAACACTTTACATATTGCTAAAATTATTTTCCTAGTTTTTAATTAACCCCAAAAAATAAATCCAAGGATTTTCTATATTTTTAAATATTAGCTGCTATATGCGAGTTATTCTACTTTATTTCTACGCTTAATTTCAAATTTCTACATCAAGCGGTTTCTCAAAAAAATACTTATGGACAAACGGACACGTGTATAATATCAAGAGGGAAAGGTTTTTTCTATTGAAATATGGAAGCTCATCTTGGGAAAATATATTTGTCTTCCTAATATCCCTCTACTCTCCTTATTTATTTGTCTTACAAATATCCCTCTGCGTAAATAATTTTCCATTTGACAATATTTTTATAAACACTATAACTCTTGGAAATTGAAGACTTAATTCAAAATTAAATCATGTCAAAATAATTAGGAGTGAAGGAACAAAAACATAGACACATAAATTTTGCATTTTATATATACTTGGTTTAGCTCATGCTTTGTTAGTTGTGTAGAATGGTACATGACACAAAATTACTTCTCGAAGCCTTTTGTAATTTACTCCTATTTAACAAACAAAGACTTACTTTGCAAACATATCTTCACGGTTAAGGACATCATGGAGTAAAGACAATATTCGATACACTCAATGATGTAAATGTACACATTTCTTGGTTAAATCAGTTATAACATACAATCAATTTCCATTCACAGCTCCTCCAGAATATTATGTAAACAAAGTAGAATTAAAATTTCGCAGGAAAAGTCAAAATATGCAAAGTTGCACTAATCAAGTGAATTGAGACATATTTCCCTGCATAGACAATTTGTAGTAAACCTATGCAAAGAGTCTTAAGTAAATGGAAAAAACTTCTCTAAAATTATATGAAATCCTTTTAAATCCTTCTTTCAAATGAGTTAAGGCATGATGCAAAAAATAAAATATTTCGAACATTTTAGTCTCCTCTTTAAAATTTCTACCAGAATATTTTAGACTGTTAATCACTGAGATAAGAGCGAGTTAATATGCTGTATTAATATGTAAAATTTAAATTTTATTTTCCCACTTGACGTAAAAACTTGAAACTTCGCCTAACGATAAAGCGGCTGCGAAAAGCGGAGAAAACGTGGGTGACCAAAGAGGAGAAAAATACGGAACTAAATTGAACAAAGACGGTCGGACAGGTGAATGATATTTTAAAGGTTACGTTCATTTTTCCTTTCGAGGTAAGAAGCCCTAAAAATAAATATGTTCATATATAAATTGACGAAGTTAGGTACTATAGACATTATCTCATTGTGAATTTTGCACACATGTTGAACTAACGTTTATGGTTTTATTACCTTGCACGTTAGGTTGCTTAAAGGGTACATCAATAAAACATAGTTTTTATGATTTCGTCATCTCTTATGTTTAACCTTCGCTTAAAAACTGGATCTTTTCGTAAGGTGATTTCAATAAAATGACAAAATTCCGTACTTGGAAGTATTCCCTTAAAAACACGGTATTTTCCTGAATGCGTTGTATTTTATTATCTGAAGAGAATTTGTAAACTTGCAATTAAACTAATTAAAGTTGCAATTTAATCTCTAGAAATTATAAAGTTATTCTTTTACATATACCTTAACTTGATTTTTTTCCGATATTTATACCTGCAATAAAACTATAATAGAGTGAATTCTCTACACGAAAAATATTTTTAAAAAGTGATTTATTTAACATATTGGATGATAGTAGAAGCCAGAAAGCCCGTTTTTAGAATGTTTTCCTGTCTATTTATTAATTTCTTATTCAATATCTACTCTGTTGATTTTGATAGAATTTGGTATAGTAATAGTTTATATACTCCAGTGACATGTAGGACATTTTTTTATCTTTACACTACAAGTAAAAAACAAACACACTGGTTTGGTGGATATTACAATATTGGTACTGCCAACTCCATCTATTTACATTTTAGTAAACTTTATTGTCATCGATATCTGAGAGTAAAAAGGTAAAAAAAAAATTCCTATACGAAATTCCATGACAATGAAGTTGCGATGTTACAGCTATAGTAAAAAAAAATTGAAAACATTTTTAAAGATTCGTATCTGGTAACACGCGCGAGAGGATTTTTCTGTCCTCGTGGTTGATTTAACAAGCTTCACCAAATTATTCCATTCCTTTTCACGTCGTTCAAAACTTTTTTAATGTTTCTGGCAAAAATATTATTATGCGATGCTAAAAAGTGAGAAGCTGAATTATCAATAATTTCATAGAAACGGATCCCCTTTAAGATTCTACCTACATAAGTTACTTTGCTAATAAATAAACGCTTTCTTTATCTCACATCCAAAACTCAAATAGAAACTTATATCTAGAAGGAAAAATTGAATAATATTTTGGCTCTGTGCATATCATCATCTGCATATACAAAAATCGATAGGGGCGCCCATTGAATATAAACAATCATAACCTGATAATTGATAATGAATTAAAGAACCTCGCCAGCATTATTATCGTAATATTGCTTATTGTTATGAGGGAATTTTATGAGAAATGCATAGCTTTGCACTTTGAACTTGAACCGTTATTCCGATAATTAAAAAAGTCGATGAAAAAGAAAGTTCAATCATATATTTCTTATAAATTATGCAAAATACGGACCGAGCATATTTTTTAGATAAAAAGACATGTTTTCTTAACTAGTATTAGCATTTCAGTAACCCCACTGATTTGGCTTTTAATTGTCAATCTAAGTTTCATTCAATCAAACTCATAGTACACAGTATTTATTAGAAGTTTAATAAATGTATATAATTCTATGTCGATGTCTATTACGCTCTCGACATCTATTACGATATCGAGAGAGTGTGTCACGCTCATGACACGTTTCTTCCGACTACACGTATAAGTTCGAAGCAAGTTCTCTCAATGCAGAGTACTTCAGCCTTCTTTAGATATGTCTTCAGTATGCCAGGTGAGACGTTTCAATTTTAGATTCAACTAGCAACGCTGCGAATTGACATATTTTTACCTATTTATTTTGAAAGAAAGATTAGAAGACGCTATCAAGGATAAAGTAAAGTATAGAATTGGTAGCGAATAATTTGTTCATACACGTTTATGTTTAATTAGGCCAAGTAAGATAATGTTAATTTAACTTTACGCTTCCGTATCTCAAAATAAAAAAAAAATACTCTTGTGAGATCACTTACGTCTTTGTTTATCGTGGCCACTTTTTTCAGAAACCCTTTGACGTAAATGGTAAACGTAATGGTAAACAGCTTATGTCTAAGCTCAAAATATTTCCCAGAAAAATTATTCCCAAGAACGGATTTCAAAACTATCTATTTTAGGATTTTACATAATGTGGTTCCAAAGACATTGCTAAAAAAGTCCACTTTTTTTTCTGAAACCATTTAGTATAGAAACTTGAAATTTAACGTACTAATGAAATATATAAATCTGTATATGTTTAAATAGTCGACACTTAAAAATGTTGGCTTTCTTTTCCATTTTATTTTTTTTCATTTGATTAGGTGAGATTTTAAAGGAAGGACTATGTTATATGAATTTAGAAATGTTTTTGGTAATCTTATATAAGCTTTAGTTAAATGTCTTTTCCTGAAATTTTAAAAGTTAAAATAAAAAAAAAACAACGTTACTGCAAGCTTACCTTATGGATCCCAGATAATTATACAGACGTTCTAAATGTTATAGCCTCTGAGATGTTTATGACATTTTATAGGCTGTGAGGGACGCACTTCGCAATATATTTACATGCTTTGTAAACATTTAAATGTCTAGAGAAACTCGTATGCATAGGAAATTTCACTAACTTTACAGGAAATCGTAGTAGAATTATATTCAATTCAAATCAACATATTGAGCAATACTTTTAAAGTATCGAGTTTACCTAGATATTTACTAACTAAATCATTTACCCCAAAAAAGATGAAATCATTTGGAAAACCACAAGTGCGCGCATTGCATTTTTTTTCCAATTTTAGGGAAAATTAGAAATGAAACAGTTAAAACCGCTTCCATTTTGATATATAATTATTTGATAGATAAAGACTCAACACAATCGGTCGAGAACTGCGACATTTAACGTGTTCTCTTACGCGCTTGTAGTATTAATTTATTCGAGAAAGATTTATTCACCTAACTGCTTTTATTTTTACAATAGTTTTCGATTAATGATCAAAGACTACGACCTTCTTTTACAATGGTTACAATGGCACAAATATTACTGATTGCATTGAAGGATTTAAAATAGTTATTTATTACGAATACGTTTCTAGACGTGTAAATAGCAAAATAAAAAGTACGTTACCATCCAAAAAATTGGTTATAACATCAATTCATCTCCTTAAATAGTGTATACTATTTTACTGTTCCTTTTTTTCTGTCAGCTAGTGAGTTTTTCAACCTTTTTACTAGTAAAATAAGGTAATTGGTGAAAGCAAGAAATCAGAACAATTTTATCAATTCACTTAGGTAGTTCTAGAGATCAGTGACTGTTTTCGAATAAGTAAACAGATATTAAAATGCTTTATAACTTATAAAGCATTTTAATATTTGTAAAAGCATAGGTTCGTCACTTTATAACATAGAGTTTTCTTGTGGAATTTCGAAGAAATCTTTATACTGCATTCGGCTTATTTTTCTTTGCAGTGTTCAAAGCTCTCTTTAAAATAATTGCTTCGATACGCAATTGCTGGTGTGAATATATTTGCATTATTAGGTGTAGCTGTTTGATTATGACCGCAATCTTATTTAGCGTGTCATTCAATGTACTGTATTATTACACATTTGATTAACGTGAATATTAGTTAACAATAAAATTATTTCATATAAAAATTAGGTTTAAGTGAGAAGTAACCCTTAGCGGCAATCAGCTGGAAAATTGCCGTTGCACTTGTATATCGTTTAACGACTCAAGTCCAAATTTTCGGTAGTATGAATTTTAGTTGGTGAAAATTAATTTAATTGCTTCAAAACCTATTCTCTAATTAAAGAACTTTAGAAGAAATACATAGCACAGCACGGTATCATTTCTCTTATTACGAAGGTGTCATAAGATTTTTCTTTCAGATGTAGATATTTTTCTGTTTATTATTTCACATACATATGTATTAAAGGTATAATATTTTTTATGTGAAAACACATAAAAAAAATTTCTTTGTAATGTTGAATTTTGTGCGTTTATTGCTCACTTTAAAATCTTTTTTAAATTAACTTCATTCATAGACTAGCTACATGCAGCAAATTCTACATTGTCTACCGAATAAAAACTTTACAACTCCATTATTACGCCGCATCCGTGCCATAATTTCGTGGAATTGCGACCTTTTGTGTGCAATGCATTCATTGTTGAAATGAAGCATTACATTGTTGTTCGTATCGCTGCAGTATTTATTTGCATGTACAGTCTATGAAAAAGTACTCCTTCCTGAAAAAGTAATTAAGATATGAACATATGATTGTACAAACTATTAAGATTTCCAGTTATTAAGTGATTGGATCACAAAAATTTAATTCTTAAAATGTATGATGTTCCTTAAAAGGCACAGTAAAAATTAAATAACTAGAAAAAATGAATTTGCGTTACTGAATATAATTAAAAATATTATATGCAATAAAAAAACGTGTACGTACGATCAAGTCATTAAGTGACCTTTGTTACACATTTTAAGCCCTTTATTAAATTAAAACTTTTACTGTAAAAATTATAAACCAATTTTATTGCAGTTACGGATAGTTGTTCCATTCTTTTTTCTTTGCGATATTTCGACAAATACCTAAAGGTAATCCTTTTTACTTAAACAAATTTACAAACACAAGGTCTTTCAAATTATTGTCAACGATATTTATGTAAATTGACGGATAGATGTCGTTAGTCTAACGTTACATCCAAGTGGAGGCTGTGGAGTAACTCCTCCTCCTGATAACCCCATATTTGCATTAAGATAAAAGAAATTTCACTTGTCGCCAACACCCCAACAAAAGCTATTGCAAACCTTTTGCATTGGTATTCTCGCTGCACGTGGCCTAAAATATATTCTTCTTTATGTAAATAATATTAATCTTTATATATTATTTCTCAAAGTTGTATTTTTGTTGGTACGCCATGTCTCCCTTAATAATTCATTAAACCTGAGCTATAATTTATAAGATTACCTTCACCGCTAATGCCAAAAAATAAAGATACAAAAAATTCCAATAACATTTTCTATTTTTTTTATTCTCGGTATATTAATCACAAAGGTGTAAACAGCGCTATTAAAAAATCAAAAACAAAAAAGGCATTCTAAGATTGAAGACAAGAAAAAACGCCAACAGAAATTATTTAAAAAATTGATATTTTTTTAAAATGAGACTTATTAATATTTTTCAAAATAAAATACCTTCCATTTACTTATTTACACATTATGTTCACATTCGGTGACTTGTAAATTATTCGCACGGATCGACTAATTTTCATAAAAATAATTAAAAAATATTTTATAATATACAGCTTTACTATAGAAATTTTAGAATGGATAAATAATCACCCCATTTATTTTCGTGATCTGTATCTTGTGGGACACTCCTAACAATATTTTGTTAATGTTATCCATAAAAATTTGTCAGATAACTTCAACGACAAAACTTGAAATATGATATAATTATAAAATATATTAATTCACATTTTAATTGTAATTTATTGCGAATGTCAAATATAATAAACAAAATGTTTATATGCTGAAAGATAACATTAATGTTTATAAATAGTTCAATTGAAAAACAGTATATCCTTAAGCATTCATTTTTATTCCTATGCGTGGACTGATCCTCGTAATGCGATTTCTACTTCTATTTAACGAGTACATTATCCAAACAGTATTATACAATATAAATAGTTTTTTTAAGAAACAACTTAAGTAACGCTCATTATACTGTTTCACCTAGAAATTTGTATATTAAACATTTGCCTAAAAAGAAACAAAAATTGTATATCTATCTTTCAGTCTCTCCTTCAATCAATCTATTCTTCAATCTTCGTTTTCTGTATCATAATTGACATACAAACTTCAAATTGTTTCGCGACCAAACTAACTAAAATTGCTTAGTTAAATACATCTAAATAAAACCAATGCTTATCGGAGATGAATGGATTAAACTCGCGAGCACCACGTGTTAGTATTTCAATATAGGATATGAAGGAGTACAAGGATATCTAAAGTCCTTAATAACAGAAAGAAATATATTAAAACATTTATATCAATAATATTGCTAGATTGCTTTTTATTCCTAATTGATTGAAATGAGCGTGGACTTAACAAACGATGAAAATTGAACTATTTAATTTTTGAGAAAAACTAAGCAAAATATTTACATGTTGAAAGATAATTGTGTTAAATAACTAAACTGCAGTTTTCCGAAACAAGTGTACAATGTAACGTCATTAGCGCCGGGAGTTGGTTAAATCCCAAGCTGGTGGTAGTTAAAGTAGTTGTGCAGACCACCGCAATTGCTTGATAAATAATTTTTCCATTTTTGTGAAAGAAACGTGTTTAAATTGAAAATACGCTTCAACTTTTGCAAGCACTATCAAATAATGTTTTATTTATATTTGTGTAATACGGGAAGAAAACCAATCAGAAAAAAACTTCAAACGAAAAAAAATTAAATACTTGTTAAATTTGAACAAAACGGCCAAAAATGCACAAAAAAATTATCTTAAGATTTCTTATCTTTTATAATATATTTTATATTTGTCACGTTTAATAAGGTAGGATAAATGATTTAAATAATACAGATAGGTTCCGGTCGTACAAAGCGTGTAGACATACAGTCTCCATGTGCGTGTCGTCAGTCAGGCCAAAAATATTTGTACGGATTTAAAGATATTCATCTCTCCATCTCCCTCATACCCGTGACAAGATACATCTCTGTTTTCTAAGTTTTTCTCTCTCATATTCGAAATATATCGTATTGTTTCTATTTCTTAGTGTCGACCCCATTTTGTAAACATCATATCAGACAATTATTTCCGAATAATTACGTTTTATTGAACTTGTTGAGTTTACGCGTAGAATGTTACATCTTTGATCTTATTTAAATTATAAATAATGTCTTTGCACTTTCAGTATGTGAATGATGCTTTATTGGGTCTGCGAATTAGTGTTCTCACAAAAATTCTCTGTTGACACACGATTGCTTTCAAAGGCTGCTGTGGGATATCATCGCAAATTCATTTGCAGATGTTCAATAGTATGGGCGTTTAGTTTTTTTTATATTTGATGTACGGGATACACCTATACTATTTTTATCATTGGGTATAATATATAAAAGAAACTATCTCAGCCAAAATAATTAACTGATTACGTAATAGAGAACAATAGTGAAATAGTGACGAAGAATATAAATGAGAGTTACAAGTGGTTGTCTGTTTATTTAATGTGCTTGTATATTAAACAAAAGCTAAAATAAGAAGACATAAAAATATAGATATGATTTACAATGTTTTTTACTTAAGTGACTGATTTTGTACACAAAAAAACACATAGATACCGTCAAATATAAACGTTATTAAATGTAAATATTACGAAATAAATTAATATCACAATCTTTTTAGCAATGTAGAGGATTTCTGGCCACAGTGATAATATTGATTGAAAAAAGATTCATTAACGTGAAAGATAAGAATGTAAAATCAGCTATGATGTTGTGAAAGTTTTCGGACCTGTGACAATGAATGTAGATAAAATACAAAAAAAATCATTCGTCAGAGAAGTATCTTGATGTGCGCTGTTTAATTCGTTAGACATATACATAAACAATGTATGACAATATTATTCCTCGTAAAACATTATGTAATAAAGTCTGCGATAACATATGTGTACCATATTTTATAAAGAAAACATTACATAAAATACGTAACGCACCTTTCACTGTTAAACAAAAACATAGTTTTTCAATTCAATTTAAATTTTAAGTTTTATTTTAATCTTCAACTTATATAGATCAGAGTTTACAGTAGTTTACTCACCAACAGTTTAGAAATTATGACCCCTTTTTTCAACGAAGCAAAGTATACCTTCGAGCTTCCATGCACTGACAATTACTGCAGCGTAATAATAAAAACACTTGTGCGAATTTGGTACTTAATATTTTTATTGTGATATATAAAGAAGTAGTTTGAAGAAAATATTATCTCTGTCGCTAGAAACAAAATATTTTAAAAACTAAATTACACCAATATACGTAACATTATACCCATTCTTTTTACATTGCCACCATCTGCTAAATACGTTGATATATACCTAAAGTCTATAAATTTTATGACCGAGATTCAAAAAAATTTACAAGATATTTTTGAAAGTCAGACAGTCAAATTTTTAATTGTCTAGATCTCTGAATAAGTAATAACCAGGAGGCTTACTATCTATAGAATAAGGTAGGTACATTTGCAGAACTAGTTTTACATTGGCAGTGCTTTCAAATATTTAGTTTTGCAGGAATTTCATTAATAATGGTTAAACATACTTTATATATTTATATATTTTTTTTTTTTTCTGTTTGTATCCTGCGATCAGTCATTAGAACTATAAGCAGGTAGGTTGTGGTATGAATCTTGTTTGGGCGAATATAGGGCCAGTGCCCTTAATCGCTCTAATTAGGAAGCACGTCAGCTCTCTTGAGTCTCTTTATCGAGTTGGGCTGCAACAGCATGTGCGAAAGTGGGTTAGGATGGAATGTCAGACTATCTTTGTATGTGGCTGTGTAGCGTTTTGCTTCGTCTACGATGGTTGAAATTTGTAGGTATTCGTGGATTTCCGAATTGCGGGAGTACCATGGTGCACCTGATATGACCCTAAGTATATTGTTTTGGGCTCTTTGTAATCAGAGTATGTTCGAATTACTGGCCGATGACCACAGTTGAATCCCATATGTCCAAATGGGTTTTATTACAGAGCAGTACACTCTTAGTTTGTTGCTTAGGGATAGTGCTGACTGTCTTCCTAGAAGCCATAGCAAATTTCTAAATCGAAAATTGATTTCGTTACTCTTATTTTTGATGTGGTCTTTCCATGTCATCCTTCGGTCCAGATGAAACCCCAGGTATTTGACGCAGGACGATTGCGGTAAGGTGTTGGTGCCTAAGTTGACTGCAGGACAAGTTGCACGTCTCAGAGTGAACGTGATGTGGTGAGATTTTGGGCACTAGCTCTTATACGCCATTTGTTTAACCATTTATTTGTGTCATCGAGTTGTGCCTGCAGCAATTTACTTGCCTCTTCTGGACTTCTATTACATGCGAGAAATGCAGCATCGTCAGCATAGGTTGCTACTGTAATATTAGGTGTCTGGGATAAGTCATTCGTGAAGATGTTGTAAAGCACGGGACCGAGTACCGATTCCTGGGGTACTCCTGCGTGGCAACTATACAAGGAAGACCTGGCGTCACGGTGTTTTACTCGAAACATTCTGTCTCTAAGGTAAGAATCCATCAAGGGGTAGAAAGAGTGTGGAAGTGCTTGCTTTATTTTGCATAGTAACCCTTTGTGCCAGACCCGATCGAATGCCTGTTGGATATCCAGGAAAGCAGCAGAACAATATTCTTTCTTTTCCAAACAGTCTCGTATAGTACGATAGACTCTGTGTACTTGTTCTAGGGTCGAATGTTGCTTGCGAAACCCGAACTGATGATCTGGTATGACGTGATTGATATCTAGGTATGCATGTATCCTAGTAAGGATTATTTTTTCCCACAATTTGCTTAGAACTGGAGTTAAGTTGACAGGACGGTGTGAGGATGCATCGTTGACTGGTTTACCGGGTTTATGGATCATAACTACCTCGGATATTTTACAAATAGCAGGGACATGTTTTGTTCTGAAGGTTGCATTAACGAGGGTTACCAGGAAGACAATACATTTTCTAGGAAGCTCTTTGAGTACCTTCGGGGTGATCAGGTCAAATCCTGGAGCTTTCTTCGAGCCCAAGCTGGCTATTTCTTTGGACAGCTCCTTTGGGGAAGTAGGTCTTATCGGCAGACACAGCTGCAGGCCCTGATTTAGGATCAGATCTATTTCAGGGTCCTCAGGGTTGTCAGATCCGTTAGGTTTGAAGACATTAGCAAGATGACTGGCGAAGGTCTCAGCTTTTTCTGGGTCTGTCCGTGCCCATGTATTGCCATTCCAGATTGGCGGTGAACATTGTTGGGGCTGTGGCATATTCCTGGTAGCTTTCCATAAAGAATGGGTCCCATGGCCATTAGGTGACATCTTTTCCAGTCTTTGTTTAACTGCAGCGTTAGTGACATCAGCAAGAAGAATCTTTAGCTCTTTTATTGCTATGTTCAGTCGCGTTTTGTCTTCGCTGTTACGGGAAAGTTGCCAAACTCTACGAAGGCGGCGTTTTTCATAAATTTTTTGACGGATTTCAAACGGGGGCGGTGTATTCGCAAACGAATGCTTCAGTGTGGGTGTGCTTGTCCACGCTGCCACTTGGATCAGGTTTGTAATGTATAGACATGCATCGTCTACATCTTCAGCAGTTTTTAACGGAAGTTTGATAGTGATATTTTCGTCGAGATATTCTCGGAAACCATTCCAATCGGTTTTAGCGTTAGTTAGATAGGAGCTATGGGTATCACGGGGTATCGCAATAGGGCTTACAGTAAGAAGTATTGGTGTGTGATCAGAAGATCCATCTAGGTTTGACTCGATTAGGAGATTTTGATGACAAATGCCTTTTGTGATAAAAAAGTCTATAAGATCAGGAGTTCTCTCGGTATCTGTAGGCCAATATTAAGGTTCTCCGGTTGAAATGGTCGCTAGATTGTTGATCTCAGTACTATATTTTAATTCTCTACCTCTCGTAGTTGTTAACCTAGGTCCCCAATGTGTGTGCTTAGCGTTCCAATCACCACCGGCTATGAATCGGTTTCCTAAAGCTTTGAAAAACTCCGTAAACATATTCTCCTTAATGGTGTGACGCGGTGGACAGTATATTGCTGAGAGGATGAGGGGTCCGGCACGATCATCGATCCGTACAGTTGTAGCTTGCAGGTACTTGGTTTCCCAAGACTCGAGTAGGCAATGCTTAATGTTCTCCTTAATTACTATTGCCGCACCACCATGAGCTTCCCCTTCGGGGTGTGAAGTTGTGTAAACGCAGAATCCACGAATGCATATGCGTGATCTTGATGTAGTGTGAGATTCTGATATAAGGCAGGCGTCAAGCTTATTGGTTCTCAAAAACATCTCAAGTTCTTTAATGTTGGGAGCAAGTCCGTTTATGTTCCACGTGGCGATGTGTAGAGAAGTCATTTTGTCAGATTAGATATCAGGGTAGTTATAAGTCCCAGTAGGGAGCCTATTTGTTGAATTAAGAGATCCATTATCTCACTTTGTTTGGCAAGTATATCTTCTAATTTATTAGATTGTTGGTGAGTAGATTGCTGTGTTGTTGGTAATATCGGCATAAGATGTTTTGTGGGTGTTACTATGACCCTTAGTGTCAAAGTTGGTGGTAGCTTGTATGTTGATAACAGGTGTTTGAGAGGGTAGTCTAGCGCGAGAGGCGAGATTCTTGGTCCTTCGAGCTAGTATTTTTTTGTATATTTGGCATCCTTTATAATTAGCAGGGTGGCCGCAGCAGTATAAAGCACACTTGGCTGGAGTTGTCCTATTCTTTTTGCACTCTGAGGTTTTATGGTCTTCACCGCATTTCACGCATATAAATGGTCTCATGCAGTTATTTTTGGTATGACCATATTGTTGACAGCGTTGGCATTGTACAATGAACTTTGATTTCCGGGGATCCTCAATCTTAATTTTTTGCTGTGCGATAAATGCAATGTTTTTAACGTCAGGATTGTTAATGCTAGGCTCGATATTGACGAAGAACGTTGAAGTCGGTTTCTTTTCGGGGCCGTATCGTGCATTAATTATTTCACCTCTGACTTTGTTGTTGGTCGCTTGAACTGCCTCAACAATAGATTCATGAGGTGTGAGGTGATGCAAGTTCTTAATGACAATTCGGTAGCATTTGGAGTCCTTAGGCGTAAAAGTATACCCTATAAGCCCGTTATCTCTGAGGAGATTGATAATTTTCTTATATTCTTCTGGAGTTTTCATTAGCACGTGAAGGATATTTTTGGTAATCATTTTGAGCTTATAATTATCTTTTTGGCTAACAGTTTCAATTAGTTTTATTAACTTGTTGACGTCTTCTATACCACTCAGAACTATTGGTGGTGGTTTGTTGGGTTTCTGAGTTTTTGAAAGGGCAATGTCATCATTTGGATCAAGCGGTAAGTTGCTAAACCGGTTCATATTTACAATTCCATTAGACGGTGGTGGAGAATCGCTTATTTTCCTCTTCTTATTGCCACGAGGAAGTGGTACTTGTTGCCATATGGGTAGGGCAGGATGTTGAGAGATATCTTTTATTGCTGTAGTTTCAACAGGCAACAGGTCTGATTCAGGTTGTTTTTTGAAGTTGTTGACTGTCCTCTGCTTATATCAGAGAGGGATGATGATCTTTGCCTAGAGAAGTAGCTTGGATGAAGTACTTGTTGTTTAAGTAATTTCTGTTGTGGTTGTGATATTGTTTCTTGTTTGGAATTCATATTGTTCCCACGAGTAGGGTCGATATAATAGGTCACTCACAGGGTAACGCCCATTCCTGTGAGAGGGCACTTTTCAACGATGTGAGCCAGTTTCATCGAGGTTTGCGCTAGAGACTGACTACCTGCAGCCATTCATCCTATCGGCACGGTCACACCTTAGGATTAGGGTTATTTTTTCAGGTTAAGAGGTTGTCTTCCTCGCGACCCAGGCGACCAAGCCCAGGTCTCCGTTCTTGCGAGACATGACCACAAGGTTACGGGTGTGGAGATCATTTCCTACCTCCAACATAAGAAGCTGTTAGGCTTGCTTAGTAGGTTAGTTGACCGCCGCCTACAACTCGGCGTTTGTTGTTCAATTGGCACCACCCGAGGGGCACGTGTAGGGTTATGGTTAGGTAGCTCCTACGGACGCGAACAACATTACCCCCCTATATTATAAGGTCGTATTTTATTAGCCTGATATTTGATACACCACATGATGTCTTTAAATTTCTTTCATCCTTCCAGTTTCATCTTGCAAAACTGTCTTTCTAAACAAAAATTCTACCTTTTTACGTAGCGTCGTAATTAAACCACCACTTCTTGAAACTATATCAAGATAATTCCAAGTCTGATAATGACAACAAAATTATGGCTTAAGTTTTCATGTTGTCCAATTTCGGTACATAACACTCAGAAGAAACTTTATTGTAATAAATTCTGCGGAATACCTTAAAAATTTATTTACGAATATGGCCAGTACCTTAAGGTTAAATATTGTGGAAACTATATACGACAAATGATTATTTATATAGAAATGCGTAATACATAGAAATAAACCAAAGCTTACCTAGATTTAACGTACCGTCATTTTGATAAAAATGAATGAAATAGCTAATATTAAAGCTGCTTTTAGCCGCTTTAGCGTGCTGTAGAAAAAAAATATTTTATGTTATTTAAATATTTGCAAAATCAAACGAAAATATTCTATCTGGCACCTAACTTTTTGTCACAATCAAAACCTTCCATTATTGATGACGGGCGAACCCACGCAGTCATACCTCAGTTTCAGCTCAGAAAATTTTCCATCACGAGACATAAGTATAATACAATATATAAGACAAAACCACGGCCAATGTTCCAGCTAACGACCGCTTATTAATAAAATAATAGGAAAACATTTATTGATCACAGCCCATTAATTCGTGATTTAGACGATATTTCCGCACAGATTCAGCTTATTGTCCATAGATATTTTATAAATATCTACAAAGTATATATGGACAAAGTATGAGATTGATTCGAATGTAAAATATCTTATTAATGATATTTAGAGATTTCAAATATTGAATATATTTGAGGTTCATTGTGAAGAAATTAATTATTCAATGTTAAATTATATAATACGTGATATAGTATTATGACTCCTTTCTTGAACTTCTTTACCACGACCTAGGATCTTTGCTAGTAGTTCACCCGAAGGTGTTGTAATACAATGAAACCTGGATCGTGATAAAGAACTTAAAAAAAGTAGAAATAATACTATGTCACCCAGTTTCATTTAATCGTGGATTTATAGTTTTATTAGATAACAAAATGTTGGCTGTTTTTGAAAAGAATGTATTGTAGACTGTATTTTACGTACAAAAACATATTTGCTTTTATTGAAATATTTCGCGCTAAATTTAAAACGACTCTATTTGAATCAGTGTATGTATTGTTGTCAAGTCATCATTATATGTATCAAATAATAGCCTATTAAAATTTGGGTTGGAAAATATGGAAAATGTTTTACATAATTTTTTTATTTCTATAAACTAGCTAAAAATTACGGAACCATGACAGGTTCCGTAATTTTTAGCTAGTTTATAGTCACCCAAAAATTTAAAAGAAATGAAAAGTATTTACAATGAGGTCTATATTGTAATATAATTAATCATCTGAAAGTACTGCTAGTATATTAGTTATTCTGCTAGTACCTTCACGATATTCAACTGAATGTGAGTTACCTGATTATTATTTGTTTATAACTCTGGACAATGCTTTACAGAATTAAAAATTTAAAAGTTTTAACTTTCTAAAGCACCTCATAAACTTTTGTTGAATCTAAATTAATAGGTTTTGACATTAAAAGAAAACAATTTCATAATTATGTTCAGAAATTCCTTGTTTTATGTTGGTAATATTTTTCGCAAAGTAGAATTTTAGTAATTTCGTCAAATTTCGATCACAAAAGGCACATTTCTTTGAATACTCGTAAAATTTCATGTTACTGGTTATTTGACATTATCGATGCATAAAAGTATATGTGAAAGAACTAAATTATAGGATAGAACAACAATATTATTGGAGAGAATTAATCAGAGTGATATCTAAAATATACTCTCTCGGTAATAAGATCTCATTGATTTCAATTTATATTTTTTTATGGGAAACAATTTGTAATAAGTTATTAATATAACTAAAATGGAATATTGTAAAAAAAGATATGGTACCAACGTTGCCTATGACTAAAACTATAAAGTTGCATCGCATTGTTCTTCGGTTTCTATTTATCAGAGTGTCTGAAAAAGATTTTTTTATGATTTATTACCACTCCTGTTATTTCAGAAAAAAAACAATTTTTACAAACCAACAGGAGTAGTAATAAATAAAGTGAAAGAGCAAAACTTCAAATCAATAAACATATTCATTTTTATCTTATAATAAACAATATATTTTAATGAAATACATTTATTGTTTTATTTTGAATTTTACTTAACATTGAATTCTATATTCACTGACAGTACAAAACTTTCTTTGGGAAGCAATATGAAAATTGGTACCTTCTTAAGAACACGTATCATTTTAATTTTACCTATTAAATATGAAATCTTCCTAGTGTGTAGTAGACTGGAAAAATAAAATCCATTTATAGTATGAATAAAAATTTCAATGAATTTATATATTTTACTTTTTGTTTATATTTACACTTGATTATATTTATAACGCATTAATTGAAAAATATATAATGCAATTAATTCTCGCTTTAATTAGTCGCTAGTTATTTCAAGGTGAAAGGTCGGCGCATTTATTTTGACGAGTTCTTATTGATTTCCGTTTTTTAACCAACTTCAAAAAAAGGAGGAGGTTTCTCAATTCGACCTTATATATTTTTTCTTTTTTTATGTGTGTTCGCGGATAACTTCGTCGTTTATGAACCGATTTTGATACTTTTTTTTTATTGGAAAGGAGATACTTCAAGGGTGGTCCCATGATAAGGAAACCGGGATCTGATGACGGCATCCTAGAGAAATTGAGGGGAGCTTTCAAAAACTGTAGGGACGACTAGAGCGTTTGTTAATTTTTTTTATTAAGTATTTTAAAGCACTACAATTTAAAAAAGATCTGGATTCGATCTGATGATGGAGCCGAAAGACAGTCGAGGGAACTCCTCAACGATTTACAGCAGTTACCTTGTGTTTGGGTTTGATTAATTTGTATTGATGAGAAATTTACACCTAGATGGGTTGTGACTGTCACTAGGGGTCTGATGATGAAGACGAAGGACAGTTAAGGGAACTCCTCAACTGTTTACAGTAGCTACCTTGCGTTTGGACTTAATTCATTTATATTGATTAAAACTTTGCACCCATATGGGTTATAAGTGCCATTACAGGTCTGATGATGGAGACCATAGATAATCGAGGGAATTTAAAGATCGAAGTTTTATAGAACAACTACAATGATGTTGATAAGTAGTAGACTCATGGTGATGCGTCAATTTGAGATCAAATTTAAATTGCGTAATCTAGTCATCTCTAGCAATACTCTTTCGTCGTGTGGCCTACTCAATAATTTGTTTGAATCTAAGTCAGACAACGCTATTCCTTCCAAAGTTTTAACACGACTCAGAGCAACATACACCTGTCCTTTGGCGAAATTTTTCTTGCCTAGATCAATAACAACTTTTTCTAGTGTAGTTCCCTGTAACTTGTGAACTGTTACTGCCCAACTTAAAATCAAAGGCAACATTCGGCGCTCAACATCTCCGTATCTTTTAGTTGCTTGAACCGTTGCAACAGAAGGAGTTATCGGTACCCAGCCATTTTCATCTTTAATTCTACTTCCAATCGTATCATCATCAAATTGAACTAAAACACATTCCGGTAATTCCCTTCTTCAATTTGTTCTCTTCGAAGAGCAGGCCATTTAAATTTTTTAACAATGCCCATTGCTCCGTTTACAAGGCCATCTGAAACCGATATATTTCGCCTTAGCATAACGCGAGATTCTTCAGCTCATTTTAGCGTTGATAATAAACCTCCACAGTTATTAACATCCCTCGGTATTACGTTGGGCGGTGGCGTCTTTCCGTAAGTGGCGACCTCATACGAGTATTTCTTAAGCGACTTGACACTTGTCTTAGAACGGATAATCGACTGGCCCTTTCTTCTGAAGTTTCATTAAGCACCCTCTGTGCGGAACGGTTACGTAAGTAACTTAACCGTTGAGAATGCTGTGTAGCAGATTCATTTGACAATCGCTCATGAATCAAACTGAGCCGGTGAGCATGGGCTTCTTCTGTGTCATTTGATTATAATCGGTCACGAATCAAACTGAGCCGATGAGCACGGTGGTCATCGGATTCATTTCTTAAGTTATCGCGTATCAAAGACAAACGATGGTCACGATCTTCTTGACTTTCGTTAGTTAATCTATTTTACATATAAGCTCTCATACTCGACAATCTATTTTTGCGCACCTCTGGCGTTTCATTTTTTCTCTTTTCGTTAGTGTTTTTTTATTTTTTTCTAAACGTTTCCGTCTATCATTTTTCGTCTCAAGTAGTTGTCGTTTCCTCATTCGAGAAGCATCCTTGTTAGGTCTACCCATCACTTAAAATCGTAAAATAAAATAATTTTTAACAAAAGAAAACCGACTTCAAACAGTAAACTAACTAAAAAAAACACATAAAATAATTTTTGACAAAAAAAAACCGGCTTCAACCAGTAAACTAACTAAAAAAAAAAAATTTTAAAAAGAAAATTAAGCTGACTTCAATGTAATAAAACTTTACTAAAATGCGAAAAATAAACTGAACTTAGATTATATACAAAAGGAATATATGTACATAGTAATCATTAGGTATTAATATTTAACCTACACTTAAACCTTACTTATATTAATTACCTATATATATGCGTATTTTATATTCTACAAGTATACTACAACCTATTTATTACAAAATATGAATTTTTATTTACAATAACAATAATCGCCTGAACCTATGAATCTTTATACAATATTAAATGAATATGCTATCTATCTGTCAGTTTATTTTTCGCTTTTTAGTAAAGTTTTGTTTAATTGAAGTCACCTTAATTTTCTTTTTAAAAATTTTGTGTTTTTTTTAGTTAGTTTACTGGTTGAAGCCGGTTTTTTCTTTGTTAAAAATTATTTTATGTGTTTTTTTTAGTTAGTTGACTGTTTGAAGTCGGTTTTTTTTGTTAAAAATTATTTTATTTGACATAACTTCTATGAGACAAAATTAAAATATTCCATATTTGGTGAAAGTGCAAATTTAAAAGAAAATGTCCTACCCACGTACGAAAATGTGATTAAAATTCTATAAATGTGTGAGTGAAGACTTAAAAATTAAATGTAATACAACAAAAGAACCTACGTTTTTGGATATTTCCAAAATAGTCGTGACGAAACTGTGGATTATGGTTGAAAGCTTATATTTCGATTGTCACTCACAAACGAATCTTAAAGTTATTAAAATGTTATGAATCAAAATGTTACAATCTAAAAAAGTCTTTAAAAAAAATTCAAAAAAGAAAAGTTAGAAGAGTTCAGATTACAGGGTATAAAAAAGACCTTTTAAAGCTGTACTCGTTTAAGAGAAATAAAAGTTACAAAAGAGCAAAATATTTTTAGAAGACCAACGTACAAACAGACTGATGGCTATAGGAAGATAAGATCTCATCCAGAGTAAAAAGTTGCAGAATGGAAAATTACATGCTCTCAAAAAAGATACCAGCCATAATTCAACCACACGACTCGAAGAAATTCCGCGACAAAATAGGCGACAAAAAATAACTTCATATTGTTTATATACCTGTATATAAACAATATGAAGTTATCGTTGAACGTTATCGTTGTTAACGAGGAAAAATTGTCGTGGGATTATATTTATGAATTTTATTGTGGTTTCATTTAACTGAAAGATTATTTTTTGTTATTTTCGACCTTAAAAAATATTTTACTACAAAATTCCATACTATAGCGATGAATACAAAAATCTTGCAACTGATTTAATGAATTCGCTCATCATAAAATTAAATTATGACATTCGTGAAAAACTTTCAATCGGTAGTGGTGGAAGATAATATCATTCCTAGGTAACTCACATCAAAAGCAGAAAAAGATTTACCCAAAAGCATATAAGGAGTCCTTTAGGTACTGGTATAAGTTATATATGAAAATGGTATCGAACATCTATCCGTGAGGAACATTGCGCTGAATGATGCCAAACATGCCATTGCGCAAACTGGTAACCAAATGATTTTTATATGGTATTCCTACTGAAATTTTAACAGGTGACAAAAAGTGACATACTATTATGGAATCGAGATAAAAGTTCAATCAGGAAGGAGGGTATTTATAATGTTTCCCAAAACTTTACGGACAAAAATGAAATTCCCAAATCAAGGTCGTTCCGTTTTTTTTAAAGATCGTATCATTACGCAAACTAAGGATCATTTATCCAATTATTTCAGTAGTAATATTGAGTTAAATAATTATATATATATATATATATATAACAAACAAATATCTCTAATGCACAATTATAAGTCATGCGCCGCATAGCTTCGACTGTATTTCAAAATTTTTTTTAAATGACAACCAAATTTGTGCTGAAATAATAGTGAATCTAGCATTTTATTAGGTATATTGAGTCAAACTGAAAGTACATTAAGGGAATATGTTCCATACAATAGTTTTGTTTTTCATTTGGTCGTTTACCTGCCACAACTAATTACTGACTAAATGACGTAAAATATAAAATTTTAATTTTAATAAAAATATATAGATTACTCGCTTTTAGGTAGAAATCTCCCTTTAGAAAATATTGAAAGTCGAAACAGATGTAACGAAAATTAAAATTTATATTTTTGATGTTATAAAAAATTATTATACAAAATTATTGTCGCGCTTTGAGGAAGATTTTGTCATGTCTTACGAGTCTAAGAACGGCAAGAATTATGATTTTATTCCACTTTACTTCTATTGATGTAAAACATCTACTGACACTTTTGAATGGTATTTAAAACCTTCTAATGTCACATCGTGACGTGATATTCGGCCAGTTTCGTGTGTTATAAGCTCTTTCCGAATTAACGCTTCCCTCTTTACTACACCACACGCATTTTACGTACGTCTTTTTCTTAATTATTAAAGCTTACAATTTTATTCCTTTATATTAGTGTATCATATTAAACTATTTTAAAACGGTTAAAACCTTTATTAATTTGAAATATGAGTTACAGAAATAATAAAAGTGATAGTGAAAAAATATATAGATATTTCACATTTACCAGATGTCCCATGAGGGCTTACATTTTTTTTGTCTTAACTTGTAATATTAAGAGTAGAGATCGCAATTTGTTAGAAGAGGTTGTGTTTTTTTAAATCTTGAAGTTGTTTAATTAATTAAATGGCTATAAAAATGGAAATATGGAAAATTATATGAATTTGAAATCACATTAACCTAAAAATTTAAACAGAATCCTAATCAGGGTTGAGCCCTAATCATAGTTCATAAATTATGTGGAAATGTAAGGACATTTCTTTTCTTCAGTATCAACGACTAAAAGCATCTTCACGTTCTAAAATTTTAGTCGATGTCCTCGGAGAAACAAAGCACTAAAAATTACTTTCCATGCGCTATGTAAGTTGTTAAAGATCACGGTCAATAGTTATGGGCCATCTTATGTGCATTAACGGTGAAAATGTTTATGGGGACATTTTGTTCGATCATATGAACAAGTTACTTATACATTTTAGCTAGCCTAAGAACTTGTAACTTGGCATTCGGATAGTACATTAATTGTATATATGTTAAGTTTGAAGAACGAAAAAAGCGTTTGAAAGAGGCCATAACGCGTTGTGGACATTTTTTAATGACATTTTTTTTATTGCTAAATGAGCAAATTAAAAAGATTCCAAAATTATTTTTTAAGAATAATCGGTAGAATACTTCTAGAAGTATTGTTTAAAATGCCTAAAAAACAAGTTTTTTCCAATCTGATTAATGAAAAATTTGGCAACATGATAAAAATATTATTGTAATATTTGTAAGTAATGCAATGGAAAGAACATGTGGCCTTAGATGTTTATGTTAGTAGTTGGAAATTAAAAATGATTTCCATAATCAAATGAATAATAAGGTATTAAGACAAACAATTATAAAATTAGTTAATTAATGATCCTCATAATGGAATTATCAGTAATACTTATTTCTAATGTGGCGATTCATTCCAGGTCCGACTATTTATATAATAGCACCGCATTCTTTCAACAACATAAGCAGTATTTGTAAATTACAAAATTTTAACTGTATAAGCGCACTAACCCATATTGATCTCAGTAGTTTAAACTAAAAATATTCATAGGGATATTTTATAGTCATTAATAAAATATTCAATTTAATTTATTGACGTTCATTATACAAATGTATACTTATCCTTTTTATGGGCGTAGTAAGTATTAAGTTTTACTTTACTTGCAAGGTTTATTCTACTTAATTTGCGCCAAGTTAGACAACTGAAAATAATACATAGTAAGTATATATTCAAGTTGTCTCGTCTCTAAATGAGTTATTGGCACAGCAGTAAATCACTAGAACTCTGAACTCGGAAATAATGGGTTCGTTTTTTTAATTGATTTTTATACTTCGTAAATCAAAAAATACATTAGGTTAAACTTTAACAAAGATCAAAAAACGAGTCTATTTTAAGTTCAGTGCCATTCATCATGTTTGCGACTCCTCAGATACTTTAACCATCGCGTCTAAAGATATTAAACGACTCCTTAAACCCTTTAACTAAGGAGTCGCTTTTGTGCTTGCAAAGTTTATAATATGCCGGCCAAATAATATAATGGATGGGTCTAGTAATAACCTTTCATGAATCAAAATTTAATCACGTCGATATAAATAGACAATCAAAAACTAATACATATACAAATGCAAGTAGGAAATTAAAGTAGCAGAATTTTCCATATAACATGCATTGCGCACGTTAAATATATATGAAAAATCGATTATGTGTGCTTATATGAAAAATCGATTATGTACATTTACTAGGTATACTTAATTTTAAGCGACTCCTAGGTGGTCAATAGAATTACGCAAAAATCACTATTTTACAATATATTTTGTGAATCAACCAAAATTTGTTATTTATTGAGCAATCATGTCATGTGTGAATAAGTTTGTGTAATAACACTTTTGCTGCTCTTGAAAAACTGCCGTGTGCATAGTTTTTCACCAAGTTTATCCGCTATTTCTTGCTTACTTCCTATCACGTGGATACACAAAGATAATGAAGAGATATATTTTAAAATAATGAGCATCATACTAATTCGTTTACTAGAGTAAGGAAACTACACCGTTAAAACACTGAAAAGCGTAACTTTTTTTTACTATCAATGATAATATACCATTGAAATAAACTAAGCAAAATGTACTTTAATTGCCCTCTGCACATCATCTATTAGGCTTCTCAGCTTTTGGTTCAATTTATACACTCTTCTTACTCACAACTCACACAACGACTGTTGAACGTTTCAATGTTGGTCTTAAGTTTGATATAAACGACGAATAGTGATATCACTCGATCAATTTTGACATATTAGTAATTTACTTATTTCTATTTTGAATTTTTATGACAGAAATATTCCTCATATAATCTCTATTCAGAAACGAAATGCAGTGATTCTTGGATACAATCAACAATAGTCTTAAAAATCAGCAACTACATAGATATAAACAGAAACTACTTGAATATGCGTCTGTAGATGTTAACAAATTTTGGGCCAGATATAAAATAGTGCAAATTTTATAAAGACAAAAAAATAAATAACATTCGAGAATAGAGAATATACCTAACAATCAGGTAACCCATCTATCATATGAGACTTCCACACATAATAATTCGATTAGAAAATATATACGTCGATCTTTGTGAAATATGTCGATTTTATAGCACGAATCCCCTTTGTAAATTATATTTTATGATTTGCAGGCATTATAAACCCACTCAGTTGAAAAATCTTGTTACCTGATTTTCCAAGGAGCAACCTCCGTCGTTTCATTTCAGCTGCATTATGATTATATGAGAATAAATTCAAGAACATATTTGCTCCACAAATCGTGTCAAAATTTGTAAGTCTGAGGATGTTTTTGCGAATGATCAGAGTAATTATTATGATATTTTATACAATAGCTATGAAATACACACACACACACACACACACACACACACACACACACACACATATATATATATATATATATATATATATATATATATATATATATATATATATATATATATATATATATATATCAAGTATGCGGGTGAGTAACATTCCTTATTCTGAACCACTTTTTCTTTGGAACAGGGTGAAAATTGTTATTAAATGTAAAGAAAACGACAATGTTTAAAATTGTAGTGTTTACGGTACGACTACCCTAGTGTACTGCCATTACCTACATTAAGGTAACCGTACCTGATTATATATGAGCGAGTGTATATATATATATATATATGTATATATATATATATATATATATATATATATATATATATATATATATATATATATCTATAGTATACTGTTTGATAAATAAAAGCGAGGCGGCCCGTTTATCGTCATCTAATTGTTACTCTTTTTTGAATAATTTAACAAACTTATATTCATTATTGCTTATTAATCTAATGATGAAGATTGATATTGATTAGTTTTGCAAAAAGGTGAAAGGAACTTATAAAAAAATGGGTCTTACAATTTTGTATTTAATTTAATTTTTAAAGTAGTATGAACCGGCCATTTTTATAAAAAATTAAGTAAAGTTTTGAAAATCGAACTCTCACTACAACCACTTGTGTTTTACCCATAGTTATCAGAACAAATCAATCAAAAGAAAAGTTACTGTGGGGTTTGATTGGAATTTTATGGTAAAGTCCGCCACGAGAGTAACCTATCAATAGATTCGGGAAGTTTAGGCATTACATTCCCATTAAGTGGACCAGATTTTTCCGCGCGATTCATTACGCAAATATAAATCTCTATTTTAATAATATCTAAATATCGTTAAAGATTATAAAAATTATCAGATCGATACTATATTGACGGATTTTTACAAGAGATATTGTTATCGATTTTATCATTATCTCGATATTCATAGTTACCTTGAAATGTTTCGTTTCTTCAAATCACCGCGTGCACCGCAAGCTTTTAGATATTGTGTAATTAAGGAAACAAATATTAAATAATTTATTATCTTAATTTGTTCTCATTTTTTAATTATTAAATATATTTTTGTGGATACTTTTTATTTACATCGTGGTGACTTAAATAAATTAACGGTTAACTTAATTTGTTTAATACTAGAACACAAGGCCAACAAGTTCTTCATACACAATTAAATGAAATTACGTGATGTAACATTATTTCTACTATCTTTAATTTCTTTACCACGACCTAAGTTTCGTTGTATTACACCATTACAAAATTAATTCCGAGATTCATTTGTTGCTGGTCCAAAATCATGGTTAATTGCAGTCACTGGAACAGGAGAGCATGGAATAAAATTTATTACCTAAACATGACGTTAACGCGCCCATTTTGTAGATGAAACTTTTCTAGATATTAGTAATTTTAACCTTCAGTTATTAGTACATAGATATGGTTATGTATTATCTAGACATTATTGAATCTAACAAATAAATGCGGTGTAACATTTTAGCGTAGCGATTATAACACTTTTTCACTACATAAGAACTAAATTCAAATTCGTTTGCTCAAATCGATGGATGTCCTAACTTAAAGTTAGATATTTGTTTCAAAGTATAGCATAGTGACAATATTTAAAGACTAGGCTATAGAATAATAAATAGCTTAAAAGTTGCATAATTTCTAAGAATGCGCCACTCGAGTCATTCTCTATAGTGCATCTCCTCTTTAATTTGACACATATGGTATGCCTACACTACGCATATTAAGGTTTTTTTATCATTTTTACATCACTACTTGCAAACATGCAAGAGAAATTGTGGAAAGAAGGAAGTGAGTATCAGAGAGAGAGTACAAAGAAAGAGAGAGGTAGAAGGAGACAAAAAGGCTGACATAAATATTGACCTAGAAAATGGAGTCAATGCAATGTATATTTTATTGTAAATTGATATTAATTAAATTTTTTTGATTCAATGTGCTGACTGTTCTTAAAATTATTTAGCTAGATGGCTTCGAACTGTTCGTGAATATTTCTTTCGTATCTTATTCCTGTGGAACAAAATTGAATGTTTGCATTAGTTTTTTCAATTTCTTTTTGTTGATAAATTCAGCGTTATAGTGACAACAGCTAAATCTTCAAAAACTATTATGAGAGATAGAGCTATTCAGAAAACTAAGAATATCATTAACTAAAAATTAAATAAAAATTTTGCGTGTAGTTTTACGGTTATTTTTCAAGTGGTTCAACAATAGGTTCAAAGAACCACAAAGGACAATCACATACCGCCTTTTGGGACAGTTAATTTTAATTACTTTTACAAAATCTGTTCCAAAATATCCGGCGTCGGTTACCAGCTACTTCGATGATCCAGTCTATGCAATGTTCGGCTATTTCTAATCCCTTGTAAAATGGTTATAGAAGAACATAAACCTCTCTAATATCACACCATCATTCTAACTCTTCATGTAATTCAGAATATATTTTAAAATTCATGTTTCCATTAATATTATAGGCCATGAATGAACCAACCCTGGAAGTAAACCATGTTTACAAAAATTAACCAAACTTTTTCCAATGTTTTTTTCTTCAAAATTCATCGTGACTTTTAATGGTTTTTACGGTCATATAAATACCCTCACTTCTTCACATAGAAAAACGTCAATAAGTGTAGAAACAAAATTTTCTTGTATTAAAATTATATCCTTTTTCATACTAATAGCAATGTCGTGGTCAGAGGTATGTATGTCTGTTCTAGGAAATATCACATGCAAGTTAAATAATTGTATAACTTTACTAAAATAATCAATTTTCAAGTATCGGTTACATTTGTTATATTAAACACACTTGTTAATTTTTCTACTGATTCGACTTTACATATATTAAATCATGGATAATATTAACATAGTTTCATAATTCGTATTTAACAGTATTATATGCGGTTGTTTCTATTATAACCTATGTACTTTTGGCATTCATTAAAACAAAACACTATTATTCGGACATTTTAAAACAAAATAAAACCAAAAGTGAAGAATTTGATTATTTTTCAATACAAGCTGTTTTTGAATCCAGCAAAATATCATCATATTATAATATATTTTAATAATATTGTAAAAGTTTGGTCTACCAGTAGCAGATACCATTCAAAGTTATATGCCAAGCGTTTTACAGGAATAATACACACATGAATAAAACACAAAGTAAATTCATTACTTAACTATTAAACATTCATAACGATAAATAACAACAAAAAAATTGCGTGGGCGCAAGCGCGCGTGCGCACATGCAAGCGAGTGCGTGCGTGCGTGCGTAATAAAAACGTCCTTCTACAAACTCGCGCGGCTTTATAAAACTCGCGCGTGTTTAGTAAACCGTTCCTCACCACCAAAAGGGTATTTCAGATTATGCAATATTTTTATATAAAATATCTGTTTTGCACAAAATTCATTACTTTGCACGCATACAATTTTAATTATAATGATATCAAATATTTTACTGATGATACATGGTCAGTTATATTTCCTTATTATATAATAGCAACGAAGACAATATGCATATTACTTTCTTATGTTTAAGCAGATATTATATCATATCTATTTTTAGCCTTGCAAGGAATTACTCATTACGTTTCGAATCGTAGTTGTTATAACGCGAGTATAATACGAGTAGGTTATGACTAGCTATGGTGGCTCAACTTCGTTTGCGTGGAATTTCGTATAGGAATAGACATTAGGATTTTTTTTGTGTTTTTATTGTTTTTTTCTTTTAGCACTCGATGAGCACAAATTTACCAAAAAAGTTAAAAGATGGCTTTGGCAGTATTATATATTACAATATATCAATGAGCATAAAGTGTACTAAAAACTCTAATAGACCGTGTTGACGGTATTAATATCGCAAGATTCACCAAATTAAAGTGTTTTTTTAATCTTTAATATTTAGATAAAAAGTATTCTATATGTTGCTCGAGGGTATAAACTATTACTATATCCGTCAAAGTTTTTGCAATAGGTTTCGCGCGATTGAAGAACAAATTACACACAAACAGACAAAAATTATAAAAACAAGTTTCCTAGCTTCTGCTGCCAGTCTTTACGCTAAATAAATCAATCTTTTTAATATACTTTTGGTGTACAGAATTGAATCTATTACAATTTTGTAATAAGAATAAATTAGCACCGAATAAAGAGTTACTCACCATATACAGTTGCAGTTCAAAATTTTAATGTGTTGGATATGTCGTCTTGGAAAGAAATTTTGAACTCCAATTTCTTCAGTATCATGGATCTCCAAATCTTTGTTCATAGTCTTTATATTAAACGAACTTCCACCATTTCGATGACATCTATGGAAGCACACAATATATAGTTATATTTCAATACTATGAAAACTAAAACGAAATTCATCACTAACTTACGTAGTTTTAAATTATATTCAAGTGACGGCGCTTATTGCAACGAAAATGATGCTCTTTTAAATAAAACATTTCATATTTTTTATTAAGGTTCATCAAAAATTATTCGTAAGACCAAAATACTTTTGGCCATAATTCGAGTTCTTAAACTTTTGAATTTTGTAAACATTTCTAATAAATGAAAACGGTGTCATAATTTTTAGAAGTCACTGTTAGGTCAAACAATTTGTATAAGCCTCATGCGAGCAGTGAAAAGATAAAAAGTAGTGAAAGAATGTCATCATTATTATTGCTATTGCAATTTTATTTTAAAAGTCACAAATTTTCCTGTGCAATTTTTGTTTTTTTATTTATTTTAGGGCATTGTTTTTGTATTTGTATCATACTTACAAGTTATTTGTAGATAATCAAATAATTATAAAACAGCACTTAAAATACATTTATATTATATTTCAAAAAAGTTGTTGTTAACGTCGTCAATATTTTGAAGTGTCTTGTTTTAAGAAGCACATCTTTTTTGGGATGTATTTAACGGATATACTAGATGCTATTTTATAACAGCTCTACTTATGGAAAATGGAGATACAAATATTTAAAAATAATTTCATTAGACACATTAATTTATTTTGAACATAAATTCACACTATTTTCCTAAGTTTATTATTCATTTTAAAATTAAATTATTTTCTTAATTTATTTCAGTATTAAATATGAATATTCCTAAATAAATAACATTTCCTGACAAAAAAGCTTTTATCATAGCTCGGGTCATTATATCTTGGTCACCAACTACGTTTGTGCAAAAAATCACGTCGATCCGTTGTTCCATTGAGACGTGAGAGAAGGACAAATAAAAACACTTTTGATTTTATAATACTAGACAGAATGCCCAAAAATTCAAATATTTTGTTTTTTATATTCGATAATATTAAAATATTTCAGCATCGCTTTACTATAAAATATTTAGCTAATGATACGTCAACACTCCATTACTTGTAACACGAAGTAATAGGTCTAAATGAATTCGATGGGGATTGCCAAATTATTAAATCTCTCCTATATGAAGGAGTTATAATAAAAAAATTAAGAAAATATTGAAAATATGGAAGAAATCATTCCAAGCGAAAGTCGATTTACTGCTGACGGAATGTTCATATTAGCTATTTTTATATTTATAAACTGGAATACCTTTAACTGCTCTAAACAAATATTCAAGTAGGGATATAAAATTTTCATGCACGCTATTTTCAAAATATTACTTTAAAAAACTAAAAAAGATTTGTTGTACCAATTGTAGCTGGCGACAAAACTATGACTACACATGTAAATTGTGTTCAATATTCAGTTCCACGAAAAAATAAACATCTCAAATTTTATAAGATTTCAAGAGGTTTCTGTAAAATGATCCAGAGGGTCACACATTTTAAAATTCAACCTACTAGTTTGATTTAATACGACAGCTTCAAAACCAGATTGTTCACAAACGACCATGGAAAGCTTAGCTAAATTTGGAAATACTCAGTCAGTTCACTTAGCTTAGGAAATACTCAGGATTATGAAAAAATGTGATTTAGATACATCGAACGCTCTACATACAGGAATTTTTCAGCTAAATTTTTTTATTTTTGGAATTAAAATAACTTGGAATAAAACCAAGACGAACGACGAAAAAATATAAGTGAATTGTTATCCAAAGTTGAACTTGTTTTTACGTTGTTTGTTAAATGCAACACAATAAAAATAGATTCTACATGATTTAATCATGGGAAAGTGAATTAAAATATAAAGTGTGCTATGGATAAACAATTATCCTTTCATAACTTAGTTTCATTTATTGAAAAATCAAGAAAATCTCAAGCGGTATATTAATCATGTACACAAGTATTTAATTTGGAATTTCATACACCATACGTATGAGATTATTTTATTAACATAAATGTGTGAATATCCACAAAATGACGTGATATGCAACACAATAAAATTGAAGAAGTTATACAAGCATATTGTATTATAGAAAATGTCTTAGAGGAACTAGATCAGTACAATAACTTAAAAAATATAATTAAAATATTACTTAGCAGATATCAGTATGTATCACAAAAAGAAAAAAAAATTGTCAGATATGAGATTTACGGTGAGTAGGCTCCAGCCAATTCAAAGTTTTATTTTTGGTTCGCTCTTAACATATCAACCTAAAGCAAAATACTCTTGGTTTTAGAAGTTCCTAGAAAAAACGTAAAAATTTCATAAAATCGTTTTTATTATGTTTAAATAACAAAGTTAGTTTCTGTAGCCTCTGTGGAAACCCCAAAAATGCTTCATCTTAATTTATTATTTCTTAGTATATTTCTTTGTTATATTAAGAATGTTATACGTGAATAAACGTGTAGTACGAGTAGATCTCGCACTACAAGGATTCCGATTACTTACGAGTAGATGCATACAACATTTTAAAGATTTAAGGCTACAAAGTATTTCATTAAACTATTTATAAATGTTAATGACATTATTCTTTATATTAGCACAATGCCTATTATATCGTCCACAAGCGTAAAAAGATTGATAATTTCTCAAAAACTGACCATTATAGTCTTCTAACTAGATTGTATCAACTTTGTTGCTTTTATGACTTTTGTTTCAGTAGTTAATTTTTGAATATATCATTGAAAAATGTACTTGATAATATGATCTGTCACTATACCCACTACTCCTAAGTGTTCTGTAAATGTTATAAGAAAATCAATAATGACAGTCAGAAGGACAGACAGAGAGACACGTTAGTGGTCTTAAAGGGGTTTCGTTTTTTTTTCTTTTTACTTATGGAAAAATAATAAGAGGACAAAAAAATGTATGCTTATAATTTACCTAATTTGTTTCTTCGATTATAGAATTAAAAGTGGGAATTCCCTTACAAATCTTAAATATGATTTTACACTACAAAAATGTATATTGAAAGTTTTGTACATCAAATTATAGAAAGACTATTCACACTGACATACCGGCAGACAAATGTTGAAAAAATCGGTTTACCTAAGCGAGGACTCATTCAAAATAGTAATAAATGTTTTTTGTTATATGTTTTGGTATTTTATATATGTTTTGTTATGTTTTTGTGTTTTTAGTTATAAATTAAATAATTAACTATGTTTTAAATGAAGGAAATCAATTTACAAATAAGAAAATCTATCATTTCATTCGGAATTGTAAACTACATCTTACCCTTGGTGCAATATTTCGCTTCTAGGAAGAGCTACATGTTAACGTCAAGCAAAAGGCGATGAGAGCAATCTCACGACATGCGCTCGGACGCTGGATGCAACGAGAAGTGAAATGCTTCCGCCGTATGATTGCCAGGGATTTCCCCGGCAGGCAAATGGTCGCGATTGCAATTTAGCTCTTCAGATTGCGAGAAAATCGTTAAAGATATAGGAATTTTCCGCACGAGCGAGGATTTATCTTGAAAATACGACTCTCTTTTCTTGTTAATGATCATAGTTGTTATTATGATTTTTATCAAATGTATATTGATGAATGATAAGCATTAAATATGATAAAATCGGCAAACAGTAAAGCAGTTTAGTCGATAATAAAAAAAAATAAACACAAAAAAGAGTTAAACTACCACGAATCTGCTCTAAAAAAATTTACTAAATAACGTATCTATTATATTGTGTCAAACTGAATATATCAGGAGCGAGTTTCTTTTTTTATTTTTTGTAAGAATCGTGACTTAGATTTATTTTTTAGAAAAGGTTGAAAATCGGCATAAAGCTCTTAACATTTTCTATTCAGTCCACAGATGCACACAATCATTTTTATGAATAAAAGGCATGTTTTGTTACAACCTCTATACTTACATGTATATATCGGCGCGCATTATTTTTACACGATTCCATCTAAAAAATTGAATATACTCGAAGTTTATTTCTTTAAAAAAAAGTGTTAATTATTTTTATATTGGAATCGCAACTTAGGCAGTGATGTTTTGAGAAACAACTGTGTATTGTCATACAGTTCTCTGACCTAACCTCTACCCAATGTGATACATAGACATAGCATACAAACAATGAATGACACTAGTTCTACGTTGTACACTGCATATTATTATTTTTTATTACAGATCATCCTTAAGGTCCATTTTCTTTTGTGAAATCGAATGACTAGAATATTTTTGGGTGAAATAAACTAAACAATTACAGTAACATCAAAATAATATTTTAAAAGAATTGAACATGTAAACAAAATCTAGACAAAAGTTTGAGGCCGTACGTGGCTAATTGTAATAGATTATATGTTTTGAGCGTTCTTATGTAAAAAGATTGGATTATACAGTTCTGTACTTAAGTAAAAAACAGAATAAATAGTCGGAAATACCAGTATTACATTAACTATAAATAATTATTATATGAAAACTAAAAAATATTTAGTATACTTAAATAAGGAGACAAACATTATCGTATATATTTAAAAAGCTAAGATACCCAGAATCCACATCAGAAATTTCTGACAATATTTGTGTAGTCTTAACTTAATTTTTTCGAAATTTTAGGTTGAGTTATGAAATGAAAGGGAATACACTTTTTTGGATATTTCTGAAGATATATTACCTGACATTATTTAAAAATATCTTTGAGACTCATAACAATACTCATATCTTTGAGACTCATAACAATACAATTCAAACATTACTCCACACAACACATGAAATTAAAAAAAATTTTCGGGTATTTAATCATGCCGCCCTAAAATTTCTTCAATCTCGTAAATGTTTCTGAGAATTACCTGGATTGAAATATATACGGGTTAATAGGCTATTTTACTCTATCGTATTTCAAGTTTCCACGTCAAGCGGTTTCTGAGAAAAATCGTTAGGATGTGGATATTTCAGTTATCCCAGAAATATTAAGTTTTTCCCTATGAATAGAGAACTCTAAAAGCGTAATATAATCAAATGAAATCATGGTCCTTTTATCAAATAAATGAAAACTTTTACTTATAACAATGGATTGCATGTACATTATCGATACATTACTATCCACCTGAAACTTGGTAACATTTTTAATCGCAATATGAAAAAATTAAATAGTCATAATTTCCTGTTAAATTTTCCAATCTGCTCTCAGCCTCTCTGTAACTGGATCTTTGCTTTATCGCGACGCCAATTTGCATCTCAACCATTATTTATTCACCCGCTTGCAAGATCGTTCGCCGGAGATCCGAACCATAAACTTGCGAGAAGTCATCTCTCCCAATTGTCATACAATTGTCATACAATTGTGCGATAAGGCAACTCTTTCAACGAAAATCTTACAACTTAAAACAATAATTTCTCTTACAGGCTGCCGCATCACCGTAGCTCTGGGATATTGAAGGGTTAATTACGTCAGGAATAAGAAACAAAAGTAATTTCTTTAAATCAGTAATTTCATACAAAACCATATAATAAAGAGTGGCGTATCATTCCATTTATTTCTTTTAGTCGTTACTTGTAACAGTTCGAGCGAGATCGCATTTGTTTCATATGTTTTCTTAACTTGAAACTGCCACCACGCCCTATTTTGCCACGTAACCCGGACGCCATATTAACAAAATGAATTATCAACCTCGTAGAATTGTACGTTTCATGTATAATTTCTAAATTATCATAAATTTATTATTCAGAAAGTATTCCGAAAATTGGGTAAATATCTTGACTATATGTGTGATAGCAATTCATATAAGAATTTGTCAAGTATTGCATTTCACGAGTACGTAAAATTTGACGTCGATTGTTTCAATTCAAATTTTTTTTATTGTTTATTGTGAAATATATGTTATAATTCAATCATAAACCAGTCACAATACGGAATAAATTTTTAACATGCCTTATTGATTGTTAGCTGTGACGCATGCCATATTCTTTTTCTGTAATTTGTCCTCAATATCATAATGTTACAAAGTGGCATACCTATTTATTTTTTAAAGTAAGTATTTATGAAAGTAATAAAATAATTTGGTTTATAGATAACTTGTCTTAATTCAAGAAATTATTTTTTAAACTTTCCTTACATATCACACTTATGTGGAATTTCTACCTATCAGCTGATTATTGTACATAACGTGTTAATTTTGATAATAATTTTTAATATTGGTGTACTAAAACTCCTAATCAATACTTTTTTTACTTAGTACTCTTTTAAGATTCTTGTCAGGATCCTATTTAAACTATGGGTTGTGCAAGATACTGGAGCTGATTAATAACTTTTATTAGGACAGTCTCTGAAGATTTCTAATTTTTTCCTTTATTTTGTTACACAAACAATACAAATTAATTACATTTTGATAGAAGAATCGGTCAGTGATTCTTAAAAGTTATATTTTTTTGGAAACCTTAACTTTTACGTACTTGTAGCATAAAGCAGGAAATTTTTTTCGGGAAATTTTAATACAAATAGTAAAAAGAATAAGATAAATTAGTGTCTCTGATACCAAAGAAGACAAATAATCAAATATTAAAATTCAGGCTAGTAATATCCACAAGGAAAATTAGTATTTTTGAATTATCCTTAAGAAGGTGCCAAAAAAAATTTTGGATAATTTTACTCATTAATCTCTTTTAATTGGTAACACAATCAATAAATATGCAAAATTTCTTAAACTGGAAATGAACAGTTGTTGAATGTTAAAATATCTAGCAAGTGAAAAACTGCCCTTCTTAATATGTGTATAGAACATATGTATAATGGCAAATAAAACAAAGAAATTTTAATTTAACCAGTCACGGTTCGCATTCACATTCGAAATAGCGATTATGTTCTGCAGATGCCCCTCATGGAATACAAAATATTCCCAACCGCAACAAATTGAGAGCAAATTCTAGTTTAGAATTACAAAAATCTACGATATATGTCTGTATATATCATAGTATAATGCCTAATTTTTTATAAAAAAAATTACAAAAATAAAATTAAGTCCTCACAAAACAATAACTGACGCTAGTGTATTAATCGAGATCAATATTATTCTGTCAAAACTGAGGAAAACGAAGATATCAAAAATTAAAAGTTACTGCTCTTTCCATTACAATCTTATAAAACTTTTTAGATGAGGTTAAAGATTAATTTGTTTAAAATCTGTGTATATTTTTAACTAACTTTCATAGTCAGTAAACAACACTATTACACATGTAATCTACAATAGCTTGTAAGTACCGAAAATATAAAAAAGAAAATGAAGGTCCGGAAGTGTCCAATAATTCCACGTCTCAAGAAAATTTAAATATTTTCACTGACGTTGGCCACTACATTAAATCGTTGTGGCAGTTTTTATTTGAAAATAGTGGTTAAGAATTAAGGAGTTTTTTTGCAATAGATAGTGCGTTTTCATTTAAATGAATATTACTATTAATCTATTCCCCTATTTTATTCGTATTTATTAAAAAAAAATTGAGGTAGTCTGCAAAACATAGTAATCAAAACTATATTCTTACGTTCTCCTTTACGTTCGCCGATTGGAACACTCGACAAAGGGGAATCCGCTATTTGTCGGTAAAATAAAATGGAGTAAAAAATGAAAATTTCCTTGCGTGTGGCAGACGTATTCAAAAATCAGCATAATAAGGTGATGTTCAAATATACTGAGTGCATTATTTGTTTGTTACTCAACGCAAACTCCGTGGTGCTAGCTAAATGCCGCAAACGAAAACGCACAACAACTTTAAACTCAGCGTATTTGAACGAGTAGAAGTTAAACGTAATCACAATTATAGTAACCCCTGCTACAGCGGTTGTCGCCTTTCGCCCCCACGTCTTCCTAAATATTTACTGTAAAGCAAGTCGCTTTATGGGTAAAATTTAAATACGCGGTCATGTGTTGTAACGAAATTAAACGTAAACATTTGCCCGCTTCCTGCGTGTTGCGATATTTTTTTTCCTTGCACATGTGAATAAATAAAAGTTTTGCTTAGCAGACTTTTCTTTTGGGTGAAATTACAATCTGCAAGAAAACTCCATGTGAGCTTAAAATAATGTAGTTTTGCTATACAAAGTTGCTTAAAATTTGATTAACTTCCGTTGACTGCATGCACGAGACCAATTCCCTCTGATTAGGGAAACATGCGATATGCTATAAACAAGTTATATTATATAAACTTTCAGGTAGTTGTTAATTAGTACGGCTTATGCCATTAAGCACTAAATATGATGTATTTTTCCCTACATTATCTGAATTAATTCTTTCCTCAGTATATAATAATTATTTCAAAAATAAATAAATGCCAACGAATTTAAGTTATGAGGTTTTCATACCTGCATTATTTAAAGTTTACACTTGGATACAATATAAGTGTTTTTATAAATTATAAATACTCGATGTGGATACAACGTTCATATGTTTTAAGATGATATTACATAACATGGGAAAAATTAAAATTGATGTCTGCATTACTCGTAAGTCGTAAAATTAAACGTAGTCATAATATGACAGTTTCTTTAGATACGTAATATTTGTAATATAGCGCATTTCCAGATTCTGTGTTATCAAAATGAACATGGTATTCAAAAGGGCTTAATTTAGACAACATTGTAAGAAAAAAAATTGTCATTTAAAAAAATGCAAAAATACATTTGCGTTTTTCTGAAACATTTTTCGAAACGATCTTCTATTTATATTTTTAAACAAAGTTTTTGTTTTATATCAAAGCAATTCCAGGCAATTTCAAATGTTTGTTTTTTCATAAATATCCTCCAAGGGAATTACAGTGAAGCTAGTATGTATGTATATATATATATATATATATATATATATAAATATACATACATATATATAAATATGTATATGTATATGTATATATATATATATATATATATATATATATACATATATGTACACGATGCCAGGGAAAAGCTGTCGGACAAAGAAAGATGTTATTGTTGACTGAAAAATAGTTGATTGTCGACAAAATAAAATTTGAAACATGACTTCTCTCAGAAAACTCAAAATAATATTCATAATTATTTGTCATTTATTTATACACACGATACTTGCGCACGTGAATCAGTACCGCTCGGATTAATGCCACCGAACCCGCCGCGAGACATTGTGTATAAAGTAATTTACACGTAGCGAATATTTCGTTTAATAGATTGGTTAAATAACATGAAATATAAATATTAAAAAGTTAATAAATAATATTATTAATGTACTCATTAATTTTGTAGTTCCGTGGAAACCACTCAATCCACGACTTTTTCACGTTTATAAAGTATTACACAAAAAAGTAATTTTAGTAATAAATATATCACTAAAATATTTATTAATTTAATGTTCATATTTTTGAGACAAGGAATCGTTTTTAAATGGTTGGTATAATCGGAAGATAAACGTTAGTCAATCCAATCTAGTCCGTGTGAACCAGCAGCTAACGGTATTATAATGCCTCGCCATTTTCTATCACGCTACTTTTTAAATTCTCTCAATAATAATGCAGAGCATTGCTGAAAACATATGTATGGTCTCATACGCGAAGTACGAAAACCTTTTAATTACTTAAATAAACTCCAGATCTAAACTGTACAAACTTAATACCTACGACTGTTACACTAATTAAGTCTGTCATGTGTAGGAGAGAAGTTAATTGGAGATAAATACTTTTACTCGTTTTATAGTTCAAACTTAAATTTTATTATATCGATCGACCTGTGAAAAATATTTACGCGAAAGGATTAGCAAAATTTTGATACAATTAATAAAAATGTCACTTTATCTCAAATGATTAATAGAGATTAACTTGATAATAAGCACAGTGCGATTTTGGTTGTAATAAAACGGTTAATATTACATATATATATATATATATATATATATATATATATATATGTATATAAAGTGAATATATGTATATTAAGTTTAATTGAAATATTTTTCCTGTGCAATATTTTCCAAACCATTTAAGTCATGTGATAAGTGATTTCCGCATATTATAATATGAGTCATGTTTCATGTCATTTAACAAATAAATTAAATTCCATATTTAGGTACATAATGGCGCGGGTATTAGTGAAATGACAATATCATGTCCCATGTACATTCGCGCGCGAGCCACGAGACAAGCCAGTACGTATCTCGGCTGCAATCACAAATTGCCTATATGTAAAATTAAGCAAAAGAGACAAAGCAATGCATTGCAACTATAGCGCGAGTGAGTCAAGATATCAAAATATACTGATGTCTCATTTACATTCGAGCGCGAACCACGAGGCGAGCCATGAGACTCGTGTATAATTGAGGCATCAGCAGTTTGGTACAGTGAATGACAGTGAATGCAGTATATGCAGTGGTTGTGTACGTGAGTTAACGGTATTAAGTGTGTTAAAAGGAGTTATGTGTAATATTTTTTTTGCACTCAATTAGAAAAAGGACGTGTTTTACGTTTTATTTCAACGACAATTCATTTCAATTACTTCCTTTGTTAGATATTTTTTCCCGGTCACCTTGTACACATGCACACGTACACGCACATGCGCGCACACACACACACATATATACACAAACTCCCCTTTGTAAATGTACACGCATATGTATATATATATATACACATACATATTTTATTTATTTATATGTATACACACATACATAATAAACAATAATATTATCAAAGACAATCAAATTCAATAACCAAAAAGAAAAAAAGAAAAAAATAATAACAAGTGTAATTTAAATCAAATAATTTCAAAATACTAATCTAATTCATCTATTCGTTTCACATTTGCTGGGTCAAAAGGATCTTTCAAAGGACCATTTAAATATATCCACGGTTCCAGCCGTCTTTACGGGCGGAGGAAGCTCATTCCAAATTTTTGTTGCAGCAAACTTGAAACTGTCCGGTTATACGATATTCCGAGACTAGAAGGAACGTCTCTGTGGCGTGTCAGGTGGCGATGAGCACTGACGGGCTAAATTAACATGTCGTGAAGATATTTCGGCTACTTTGTAGTGAAAAGCAAAAACTACGCAAAAAACAAAGTATATGATAACTACAACGATTGTACATTCGAAGCATTCCATGCTCTAAATGAGCTGATACATGGAATTGCCGTGGGATCTGGAACAAAAATGCGTGCATGCAGTTTTTAAGAGAAAATACGGGCCAGACACGATATCGAGTACAGGGAGAATGCGGTTCTCGACTAGAATCTTTCTAACCGGAACATATAGATAAGAGCGGTATCTATATAGAGTTTTGAAACGCGTAAAGCAATATTTAATTTTTGCGTGCACGGGTTCATAAAATCGCAGCCGTGGGTTCATTATGATGCCTAGATAAGCAAGTACAACTATATTAATGGACTGTCCGTTTTTGGTAAGCTTCACACCTTTTGATCTTGCTACTTGAGTCCTACTTTCCGTAATTATAAAACAAGATTTAGATATGTTTAATAATACGACATGTTTGCATGACCATTTCCAACTTTAGAAGTACATCTGTAATTACCACCGTGTAAATCTAAATTACACTGTGCTTAAAATAGCTTTTGAACTATCCACACCCTCTTCCCAACAAGTCGTAGTATTGTAATTTATTAATTAAAATTGGGTAACTTTGTCAATCAAGGCAGGCGAATAGTCCAAGAAATGATTCCATCCTTTTTATCAGCCACGGATAGGATATCATTAGTAATAAATAGAAGTACGGTGGATGTACTATGTTAACCATGGAAACCTGACTGGGTAAGGGGAAGAATTTTGACCGATATATTTCGGGTTTATTACGGGCTTTCAGACCCGTTGTGCTAAATAAGGAAATTCGCTACGGTCCTGTATTTCTACGTGTCGCCTTTTTAAGAGCTCTATATCTTTCAAGTAAATATGGACAGACAGTTGAATAATGATAATACGGTTCTGTTCGTATCCCTTGAGTGCAAAACCCTAAAATTTTCTAAAGTTCTTTATTTATTTATTGGCATATTTATCATGGGCTATACATTCGGGTTATTCACTGTTCCCAAAGCTTTTCTTCTTATATTTAATATAACTACGGTACACTATGTTATAAAGAACAAGAAGTCTCCGTGCATTTTTAAAACGATCGGCGTACCCACCTTTCTAGTAATGAACCGCTGCCAGTTTTGTGGAAAACTATATTATATTCTGTTAACTCTCCGGTTGCGGGAAAATCACCAATTGTTAAGTACTGTCTCCAATTTTGAACTACGGTAAAAATTTCAGACAATTAATTTAAGTTTTGCTATATAATTTATAATTAAAAATACGCAAATGTTTGGCAGACATATACTTGTGTAATTTTTGACTATGAAAATATCAAATTCCCTTAATTTCTTTAAAAATTCCTTTTTGGCCAACGATATGATAACAGTTTTAATATGAAGTGGGATTAAGGAGTGTCTAATATAGGGACGGAAAAATATTCAACCACTTGATATAACTTTGGCGTAGTTAAGGGCTATTGAAAATTGCATTGTCGTGTAAAAAAACTTTAAAAACAGAAAATTTGTTTTCATCCCCAAAGTGGGCAGAGGTAGCACAGCGCGTAGGGTATGCAATATCACATATGCAATTAATATTGAAACCTATAGTGATAGTTACGTTTTTATTTATAAAATATTATTTTTAACTAATTAGTTTTGAAGGCAACTATATTAATTCAGTTAAAAATATTTCTTAATATGTGTATATACATATATTATCAATCCATATATGTACTATAAAATATACTTTGAAAGGTAATTAATATATTTTGATAAAGTTTGCTATTAGGTATCTGTAAAACATTTGTCTTTCATTTTCACTTTTCATTACTTATACTACTTGTAAAAATCCACAGTTTTAAAATGATTAAACACATAAAGAAACAGATCGTCTTGAACTTAAAACAGGACAAAAAAGTAAAAAAAAAGGCAAAGGTTTGTGATGATATCAATTTATTAAACAATATCTTTTTCAACAATTTATGCAATTTTATTAATCGTACTGTTAATTTATTTATTACTGTACTGTATTTAAACATTTTTTTTTATTTGTATCATATTAGGATATTATAGCATCGTGCCACTGTAAAATATTTAATTAATAATTTTTAATATGGACAAAGTTGAATTCAATTAAGTCAATTAAGTTCTATTTGTAGGGAATCTGTCACCTGTTACACAAGGAAATACGTATTAATTAATTCTACCGGAAATAACATCGTTAAATCTTTGGCCCAGGAAGGAGGTTCCTACAGATTCCGAAAAACTATTCCAGAAAATATTAAGTTTATGACAGAAATTGTTTAATGCTAATGTCGAATAACCACTAACGCAAATTGATTTTAGTTTGTAGTTTTATTTTAATATCAGTGATATAAGCAGTAAAGCTTACTAAAGTTATTTCTAGTATTGAATAGGATTTTTGCGAAGGCAACTTTTAAAATATTGCTATTAAAACTAATATGGGGTTTTTCAAACAATGGTGACTGATGATGAAACTACTGTGTATTATCCAATAATACTGATTATTAAAAACTTCCGATTCCGAAAAAAATTACTAAATGTAATAATACTAATATTATTAGATTTTAAAGAATTGCTTCTAAATTTATTCAAAAGGTCAATATAAAGTGGTACGCGATCTACTAGTCTAATTTATAATATGACAGCTTCTAAACCAAATCGTTCATGAACGACGTGGAAAACTCAATCCAGTTTAAAAAGGATTAGCCGGGTCACGCGGCTAGAAATACTAATGCTTACTAAAATATTATGATTTTATTTTAATCGATGGCCTTACCTACTCTTTCATTGGCTACATTCTTTTTATTATTCTCAAAATTAATTTTTGTCTACAGAAAAAAATCAAATCAGACAATGAAATTTAATATTTCGCTTAGTAAAATATTTTTCGACCTGAGTTTTCAGTAATGCTAGATGATAAATATGACGAATATTTAAAAAAATATAAGATCGATGATAAACGCTGTAGCTTTTCAGTAATTTTCTAGGTACGTTTTAACAATTCATTTTTCATGATTTTTCGTTGAGAAATTTTAGAAGTAAATAGGGGGATTTTCTATTATTGCTTACGTTTTAGACTTTTCAAATGATACTTGACATCACTATGCAGTATAAAACAAAGTCTCTGTCCGTCTGTCTGTCTGTATTTCGGAACACGATAGTCTTATAAACTGTTGCACGAATTTTCATGCGGTTTTCACCAATAGATAGGGTGAGGAGGAAGATTAAGTTGTATAATCTATGAAACTTTTACGTAATTTGGCCGACCCATAATAAAAACTGTCGAGTAAGTCGAAAAATACCATAATATATGAAAGCTTAACAGGTATAGGCAGCGTAAATTTTAACAGCGGTTTTAACATATATTTTCTACATTTACATTTAATATTTAAGGATTTTATATTAACGGTATATTATTATAGTTACTGTTGTTCATACAAATTTAATGAAACATTAACATAATTAATAATGTTACAGATAATTATATCTGTAAAGTAAGAATAAAATTTCCTTAGATGCATTAACATAACTCGCAAGGTTTCCTAGGTACATACACAGAACATTTAATGGTACAGAGGATTTCTATTAAATGATTTATAAATATTAGTATTCTTTTTTCGCCATATTTATAAATGAACAAAATCATATATTTTCTAGTATATTTTGTTTGTCAGATTCTACTAACCATGTTATTATGTAATTTTTTTTATTCAATGTTCCAGAAAGAATCCACTTTTTGTTTTTTTAGGCATATAAATATTCTATATATTCACGTAACGAATACTTTCATATGATATGTAAAACTTTAAAAAAATCAAGTAATTCATTTGACTTCTCAAAAATTCACATATTAATATTGGAGAATATTATCTGCTCCAAATATTATCATTGATACAATTTATTATAAGCCAATTTCTACTACGTCAAAATAACTGTCTACGTCAAAATATTTCTAAGAAAATTCTTACAAAGTTTCCATTATTCTTTTTGCGATATGACGCTGTGAAAAGTGAGGCGAATAAAAGTACGCCTGTGGTTGATGGATAAAATTTGTCTTATTATTATATCTATTTCTTTATCATTTAACTAAAAAGGAGCAATCGAAAATTGCCTTACAAATCATAAATATAGTTTTTATTAAGCAAAGCTATTTTTTGTGCATAAAATAATATAATACAAAAAAGTATGTATAAAACTATGGTGTATCAAACTGGAAAAATGTAACACATACTGACATCACATGCTTTCACATCTAAAAAGCGCGTTTGCTTGAATAAAAACTCATAAAATATATCTTTTAAACTATAACTTCTAGTTTATTTTATATATAAATGAAAATCCATTCATATAATATGGTATTATAAACAACATCTATCTCTGGATGCTAGGTTTCGGTTCGAGAAAAAAAAAGTACACGCTTAATGTCGACCAAACGGTACAGTGTAAACGGAATAGAGCAATTGCGCGACGTCCGCACGGTCTCTAGATACAATGAGAAGTTAAGTGCTCGCATCGGCCACACAATCTCCCAGCGAATGTTAAGAATTTCCGCAGCAGATATTTGGCAGCATGCGAATGCTATCTCGGAGTGCAGGTGGCGAGAAAATAGTTAAAGGTGCAGAAATTTTCCGCGCGATTAAAGATTTCATTAAAAGAAACAACCATTCATTCTTATGAGTGATTACTAATTTGTTTATGACTTTTATCTAATTAATATTTATGAATACTAAGCATTGAGCAATTTATAATAGAGCCAGTTCAGCCTATAATCAAAAAATTAATTGGTGTAAAAGAAAGTGTTCACGATTAAGTGACACTTCTAAACCATAACAGTTACAATGATGTAAAGTATAATAAGGTATTGCCTACACTTCAGAACTCTTTCCAAATCATCGAGTCCAATATTATTGTAACATAACACGAAATAGTGTCTGTTATACGTATAGATAATTCTGTGTATAAAACTGATAATATTGAAGTGCCTCTATTTTTTTAACGTATTTAACAGTATTTTTATAGAAACGATTGGAAATTAGCATATAGTTCTTTTACGTTTTCTTTTCAGTTTAATGCACATAGATATATTTTTATTAGAATCTGTATACATGCATACTGATTTTAGCCGACTTAATCATTCTTTCGTGTCCATTATTCTTAAATATGTTTCTGTCTATAAAACTGTCTTTGTATGAGAACGTGTCTCCGTAAAACATATAAATACTTTTTTTGCTGAATCAAAAATTAGACAGCAATATTTTAGAAATGGTTATAAATTTCTGAAGTTTCATAAAATTTATATCGAGTTTTGCACAGAATCACCAGTTTAAATGACTGAAAAGTTCTTTGTTGCATGCTGTATCACTAATTACTAAAGATTGTCTATTATTGCCCATTTTCTTTTGAGAAATCAGATCGTAGAAATAATCTTGATTTAAGCAAACTAAGCCGTAACAGCAACACCAACATTATATTTCACCAGATTTTCACATGCCAATTTAAATCACAAAATTGGACCGTACAGTTCTGTGCCCGATTGTAGAACGGAATAAATAAATAAACCCCTGGGAATATTAGTTATAATTTATTCGTAAATTGTTGTTACATAAAAAAAGTCAATCAAGTATAAGGGTGATATTTTTTTACACGCGATTTACTTTATTTTGATAACTTGTTACTTATGTGGATTTCGTAGTGCTACTAATATTTAATGTTAACTAATAAACTCTTAAATAGGAAGGAAATTTTATATATGTATGTTTAAATATATATATATATATATACATATATATATATATATATATATATATATATATATATATATATATATTATATGTTAGAGTGTATATTTCAGAACCATGACATCAAGAATCATTGCTGGGGTTTCCGAACAAAAATTGCGTTTTTTTCACAATTTTATGTTGAATAATTTAAAAAATTAGAGAAAAATATCTTTTTCTTAAATTTTTCACTATAACTCATTATATATAGCATTTACAATTTTAAAAATTATTCTTGAGACTTTTTCAACAATACAAGTCAAGTTTCAACATAAAGGTGTTTCTGATAAAAACGGGGGTTACAGACGGACTACTGGATATTTGACTGATCTTAAAATGCTAAAAATATATTAAAATTATAGGAAACCAGTGGATAGCTGGTATTCACAATACAAAAAAATGCGAGAAAACTTTTACTTATAACTGTACATTACAGGTACGCTATCGATACATTAATATCCAGTCGAAATTTGGTCGCAATGTAACCGCCGTTGTATTGTTGAAAAAGTCTCAAGAATAATTTTTAAAATTGTAAATACTATATATAATGAGTTATAGTGAAAAATTTACCAAAAAGATATTTTTCCCTAATTTTTTTAATTATTCAACATAAAATTGTGAAAAAGAAACGCAATTTTTGTTCGGAAACCCCAGCCATGATTCTTGATGTCATGGTTCTGAAATATACACTCTAACATATAATATATATATATATATATATATATATATATATATTTAAACATACATATATAAAATTTCCTTCCTATTTAAGAGTTTATTAGTTAACATTAAATATTAGTAGCACTACGAAATCCATATAAGTAACAAGTTATCAAAATAAAGTAAATCGCGTGTAAAAAAATATCACCTTATACTTGATTGACTTTTTTTATGCAACAACAATTTACGAATAAATTATAACTAATATTCCCAGGGGTTTATATAAAAAACTAAAATAAAAAACCAAATTTAGTCAAATATTTAACTTTATTAAAAAAAAATTTGATGATCTATACAATTAATTTGAGGTGCTTAAAAAAGTGAGAATTAGTGCGTATATTACATAAAAAATTAAATGAAAAAAAATTGTGTGTAATTTTCTAATCCGCTATCAGCCGATCTACAAGCGGCTCTTCGCTTTTATTGCAATGCCAATTCACCCCTCCTCCTTATGATCTCACCCGCGGCCGAAATCTTCCACCGGGCTTTCGAACCCCAAACTTGTAAGAAGTTATCTCTCCCTTGTCATACAGTTGTGTGACAAAGCAGCTCTTTCGACGATAACCGATCGATTAAATTGTTATTAGCTGGTTTAATTTAAAATAATATTTTCCCTTAATTTTTTTCCAGCGCCCCAAGGGCTACAGCAAGTATTATCCTTGAAGGAACATTACGCCAGGAAGAAGGAAAATAATAAATTCTTTAGACCAATTGTTTTACATCAAAACCAGACTTGTAGGCTGTCTTAGAATATCTTTCTACTATTCGCTAATAAAGTCGTAATTTTGAGGCATTAAGAGTTAGCAATTTTTGCTTATTCACAGTCCGAACGGAAAGTAAAGTTTGGTAGAGGTTCTGGATTTTTACTTTGAATAAAAACTATATAATTAGCTATATATTAAAATCATAAATAACGCCGCATTTACGAAAATAAATTAATACTGTTATCTCCAAAATATACTTAAAATTTTAAACTATATTTAAATTGATAACAACCTAATAACATGACAATAAATGTAGATCAAAATATGTCGTCATAAATATGAAGATGTTTTTAAAAAGATAAATTACTGAAAAGTTTCACAATTAAAACATAAAGGAGACGGAACATTTGACATTTAATAATATTTTCAGAATTTAACCACCAATGATATATGTAAAAATGGGTATTTCAGTTTGAAACTAGATCTATGGTTACTGTCTATTATAGTATATTTGTTCGCAATTAAAAGAAAGGCGATGAATTAATATATATACATACATATATATATATATTTATATATATATATATAGACATATATATATATATATATTTATATAAAAATACTAGCATCAAAAATAAAAAAAATTGAACACCAAAGCTCGACAACACACTAGCGCGGTTTTCAAATTCACTGCTTTCGCTTTATTTCTACTCTACTCGACGTTATTTACAACCTGGCAAAGATAAAAAGTTTTGGGTTCAAAAATATTCAATTAAAAAATTAAATTTTTTGAACTTGACAATCAAACGAAAAAAGTTAAAAGAAAAAAATTATTTTAAAATATTTTTTATTTTATTAACTTGATTACGAAATAAGTAAAACTTATTTTAGTGATCACAGGATCCAACGGTAATTTTCCCATAACTTTCAACGTAGAACTACAGCGCTAATACTTCAATCTAAATTTTTAGAGAGATTTGTGTGAACTATATAGTTTATAAAAAATTACTTTGTTCTTTCAATTGTAATTCTACCAAGGGAAAAGTTGAGTTATTTGGTGGTTCTAGAAGAAGATCAAAGTAAATCGTCTAATAAAAGTAACAGCTACTGCTATTACTTTATTTGTGTGTCTTCAGGTTGTCATCTTTGCTTATTAGCAAAGATGACCACCTGAAGATGTTGTAATACAACGAAAAATAGGTTGTGGTAAAGAACTTAAAGAAAGTAGAAATAATACTACATCACGTAGTTTTATTTAATTGTGAATAATGAATTTCCATAAAATTAACGCCAAATATATTTAATATTCAAATGTTTATATTATTATGGAAAATACTATTTTAGCATTTCTGTTAATGTGAATCAATTATAAGTCTTAAAATGGAAAATTTTAATATGTTTAACAATTCATAACCGAACTACCTAATGTGGTAAAGGCGGTCAGTTCTTGTTATTGAAATTCTCCATTTTACGTGGAAATATAAAAAATGAAATATGGGAAAAACTTCTAGGTAAGGAAGTAAAAAAAAAACCAAATTTAGTCAAATATTTAACGTTATTAAAAAAAATTTGATGATCTATACAATCAATTTGAGGTGCCTAAAAAGTGAGAATTAGTGCGTATATTTATCCAAATAAACATAACTTTAATATAAACATCAACTAACCACCGTGGACCGTAAAACTTCCTCTCCACGAAACGAGAGGATAATGCGGACTCATGGCAATAAACTAAGTAAATAAAGTAAAACCCAAGGGTTAAACCTATTAACTAACTACAAGCACAAATCGATTATAAAGCATGTACTGCGAAAAGCTTAACCCAAATTTCCGCATGCAAACTCATCGTTTAATAGGGAAAATTGCTTTTTTGCTGTCTATACACGGTCTGATTTGATGAAAATTAACTTTATTTCATTGAAAAAGGTCGTCTCCCTACTAACATTTTTCAATTTAATAAAAACAGATACAGAATGAAACTTTAAATCTAACACATCCTATCATGTTCAACGAATTGAAAAGTTAAATTAATACATTTTGACTATAAAAATTCAAAATGACTACGTATTTTTCTTCATGAAACCAAATCACAATTTTTGAGTTTAGTATTCCGTACGGAAAATGGAAAAAACAAAATATATATGAATCGATTCTGTATCTGTCAATCCATCTGTGGATTAAACTATTACAGCCTACTTACACAGATAACAAATGATATAGAGAGCTTCATTTTGACACAATTTTGCTTGGAAATAACATACAAAACAAGTGACAATACAAAACTTTTAATTCTCAATTTAAGAAGTATATTTTGGGAGTTCAGATGAGTTACCACGTCCTTTTCTATTTCCAACTTTATTGTATTTTGCATTGGAATCTAACAATCATTTCTAAATTAAAAAATCTCTTCAACATAATTTTGAAGAAAGTAATATAAATTCTATTTCTTGTTCTTCAATTCTTAAAGTAATTGCCAGGGAAATATGACGAAAATTAAGATGATTCCTTATATAGTTCATATTTATCATTAATTTTGGGTAGCACATATAATATGTTAAGTATGATTTAATCGCCCTTTGTTATTTTAAAAGCATAAATGAAATACGCCTTTATATAGAAATATTCACCTTTTGGTTCAAACCGAGTGAAAATGTAATATGAATAAAAAAAGTGTTATTTCTTCTATCTCGGTCAATTAATTAGAAACGAAATTATATAGCATACATTTTTGAACCCATATTTTCAAACATGGAAAGGCGGCCACGTTTGGTACAAAAAAAATAAGTTTTGTGCGTTAAAAATGAACACTTCCCCCTAATATAGATGTAGGAGATTCTACCCTAAATAATATTTTTACGATTGTATTTCATAGCTTTATAGGTATTATAACTGCGTATAATCATGCCAAATTTCAGCGTTATAGGACTAATAGTATGCGATTAAAAACGATGGTAACATACAGATGGACACACCGAAAAACGGACATGGTGAAACTATAAGGTTTCTTAGTTTGGCTACAGAGCCCCATAAAGGTAAATTTATGTTTACACCTTGTTTCATATTTCATGTATGAATGTAATCACGCCATAAATATTGTCCTCAATTTCAAACAATTTTGCCAGACGAGTCGCAATTTCCTTATTAATTCTTTTACAAATTCCCAATAATATAACTAGATGAAAAATTTTAATGTTTTCAAAGTAACAATAAGTGGTGCAGCATTTTATTAGCGAGTGATGAAATAAGTCAATGTTAAATATTACATCAACTGGAAGTGAATATCTCGGGAAATATTTAAACACCTCTGATAACATTTGGGACTTCAGGCAATTGGAGGTTTAATAAATAAACAAAAATGTGCGGGTTTGCTCATTGATCAAAAAATATTTCCCATCAAAAATATTACACATATTGATCCAAAAAAATGGATTTATATGAAATTCGGTATATGAATTACTGATAACGCAAGTAAAATCACATGCTATTGAGATGGCTGCTTAACAATGATACTACTAAATTAATTAACTATAAAATCTTTTTCTTTCATGGGCATTATAAACATATAAATTGTAAAACGTTGTTGCACTTTATGTTCTCGGTGCATTAAATGGTAATTTTGTAATTGTCCACTAGATGGGCGTATTAATTGTGTTTAATAAACATTTTCAGTTAACTAATGCACTCATATTTACATATAAATAATTGACGCATTCTCGTTGACAAACCGTAAGGACAAGATGCTCTTTATAAACCCTGGAAAATTTAAAGTTAGTAAAATACAACACAGTACAACTTTTGCCGCGAGCAGAGCGACGAGAATTGATATTTTTTTTAAATAAATCGATAGCTCTCTTGTTTAAAATAAGTTCCCTAGTTCATTAAAAAAAGTTTGTAAGTATAATCGTTAATGGTTCCAATATTTATGGTTATTTCGTAATTAAGTGTAATCAACGCAATAATATTAGCACAAGCTTACACCAAGAAGAGTATAGCTTGAATGTTAATGCGTAATTACAAAGTAATCACAGCAACCAAGGTACAGTCTGGTCGCGACGTTTGTTTGTTAAGAGTCTATCTACGTTTTATGTTACACTAAAGGACAGTTACAATTACGCTATGATGTCTTCTAGTAGTCGTTATGAGAAAGGATCCAATACGAGTATTAAACGGTGACTTCGTTCCCGATATGAGAATATTGTTTTTTTTTTAAATTTGCAAAGGATTTTTATAACCAATTAAATATAAATTACTATTGTAAAATTATTAGAAGACTGGATAAACAGAAATTATTCGGAATCATATTTAAACGTCTTGTTCTAATATTCTTTAAAAAATATACTATTTTCTCGAATGAGGAAATTTTATACCTTTTCCTTGTGAACAATTTCTACTCTATAGTTCATTACTGTTACCAACCATAAATAATATAGAAATGCAATAATGTCCAGCAAAACTAATCTGGCCAATATATATATATATATATATATATATATATATATATATATATATATTAAACATTGTTGGTGGACAAGCTATTATACTATTATATCAACATCCAAAACAAAAGCACTGACCCTAAAGATACGAAATTCGAGAGACCTCATTTTATAATATAACCATTAAATAAAAGATTTATCAAAATTCCATCCCCAGGAAGATGAAATAGGATTAACGTGTTTCCACAATTGTAATCGTTATGTCCGTGTCATTGACCTTTGAAACCTTTTTTGACCTTTTTCAATAATTTTGATATTCTGGATAGATTTTTTCAAATTCTAAAAAGGGGAAACTGTTAATTGACGCCAAATATATTCAATACTGTTAACTTAACAAGATATTTTTTACAATTAAATGGAACTACGTGATGTAGTATTATTTCTATTTTCTTTAATTTCGAAATTAAAGAAAGTAGTAATAATACTACATCACGTAGTTTCATTTCATTGTGAATAATGAATTTCTACAAAATTAACGCCAAATATATTCAATACATTTTTTATTAATTTGAAAATAATCCACTTTGACCGTTTAGGAATCAATTAAGGATATTATTCCAAACTCACACTAATAGTGTTCCATACACATTTAGGCATATACTAGGCTACATTTTGGTCAGTGACGGATTTTACGGAGCGGTTAAAAATCGGCGAGTAAAAAAAGTGGCAAAAAAATTACGTTTTTTTACTATTTAGTTACTAATTCTAAGCCGATCTTTAAAATCCCGCCACTGATAAATATGTCAAACATTGAAGGATGTATTTCTTCTAATACAATTTATCATCACATATTTCTTGTGTATTTTTTGCACGCGTAAAATTACTACGAATTTCTCAAAAATTTCAATCTAGAATCATTGCTATAATTTTTCGGTGAAGTTTAGGTAAATTTCTATTAATACGTTTTTTTTTCATAATTTTTACTTTACTTTTTATTAGTTTCCAAAAATAGAGAAATATTTTTTTTTAAATATTTTCTACAATACGTATAAAATAATCTTACACGAAACTCCAAAAAGAATTTAGAATCTTGGCTCGATAATTTTAGAAACCCGCTCTTAAAATTTATATTCCACACGGTGTATGAGATGAAAAATAAATTTCGAAAATGTTTTATTGCTTCGACAATTTTTATGTCCATATTTTAGAGTCTCAATTGTTGATATATCTACGGGGTTTAAGTTTCTACGACATCAAAATTCTGAAAAAAAACTGCTGCGAACGATGAAAAGAAAGATGGACATATCAATGATTTTATGCATGTGAGTTTCCACTTTTTTTTTCTTTTAAAGTACAGAACTATAAAAACATAAATTTCCTTGGAAGTATTCCTAATATCAAAACAAGTCCAAGTTTTCATAATTTTTACTTTAATTTTGTTATTTAGGTATTCAATTTTGTTTCGTGATTAAATCCCATGAGCTTGACAGCTGACATGAAAATAACATTTTGTTTAGATATTCAACTTTAAAACTACGAGTGTAATATTAGCATTGGTTATGGACTATGTTTTATTTAAAATAAGCATGTACGACATTTAACAATAAAATGAATGCTTATGTACATATCACCCATCGAAATAATGCCGATATCGATTATAAATGAACCATACAATTCAAGTATCAGAGACATATGCTTGCATACTGAAATAAAATACAAGCCTTAAAGTCATTAACTTTATTTTTTAAATATATTTCCCATATTTCTTTTGTTTGGTTAAAATCTATTTAGCTATTCAATGAACGTGTAGAGAGAGATACGGTGCATTTTATATTATACAAATGTAAATATATTCATTAACTCGACCGTCCAGCATATACTGCTAACATCACTTTACTGAAGTTTGTATTAAACATATAACTTTACGAAATTTCCGAAGTTAAACTTATTTGACGTCGTTTAGTTCGTAATATCCTTTTAATTCACAACAAATCTAAGCAAGTACATTCAGAAAGTAGCTGACGCAACATGGATACAAACAAACATTGCCCTACATAAATATTTAGTTCTGTAATAAAGTTCCGAATAGTTCGTTAAAGCAGATTTCATTACACCCCAAAGTACCTGACACGCCTTTTTCCTATTACACGCGCTGTAAAAATATTTACTACAGCGTATCTGTTTTTCTATCAGGATACCACAGTATTGTTTTTGGTTTCGAATTATTTATATACGACCACCACATTTATTTATAGCCGTGACCATGTGGGCTTTCTTATTTTATTTATTGCAAATAAAACCGGTGATTTCGTTTTCTTCTTAGAGTGTGACAGTACTTTTATCGTTTTAGAATTATTTATATCATCAGCTAAATATATTTTTCGTCTCGTCTCAATGTGCCTTTTTAATTTTGTTTCATAGATATGTAACCAAATACTCGTTTAAATATTCAGACACGCCATTTGTATTTTGATTTTGAATTTTTTTGTAATCCACCACATAGGTGCATTTCTAATTTTGCCTACGTGTGTTTTTTGTTTACATATTGCATATTTAACCGAATACTCATTTTTCTATCAGGATACGATAGTGTTTATTAGATGTTAGAACGAATTATTTGATATCGGAAATTTTCATAAAATCCTCTTATATATTTATGGTATTGAAGATGTGTGGCTTTTTTATTTCATTTATTAAATTTTTAACCAAATATTCCGGAAATGTTACTATATATTGCCATAGTGTGACCAGATGTAATCAATTTTGTATGGAATAGAAAATCGCCTTTTAAATTTCTTTAAATAAAATTAAATTACAGATAAAATTAAAAATGGTTTCTCGGCTGATATAAATATTCACACTGGAAGAAGTGGGTCTGACACTTAAAGTTTATTGATGTGAAACATCTATAGGCGCAGGTATAAACCGGATCGTTGGCGTAGCGACGCTTGCCGTGGCGACGGGTCGCCACGTTATACTAAGGTATATATATATATAGTTTATATGTAGTAGAGTGTACGGTATGACGTGTCGCCATGCGCAACCGACTACGCGACCCCCTCCTCACTTAGTTCGACGCTGTTGTTTACTACGGTACACATAACCTGTGCTTTATTATGTTTGTATTAATTGTAAATAAATGTTTATTAAATAAAATCACCATTTTCTGTAAGAAATTCGTAATACTTTATTTTTTCATTATGCTATATTTAGTTCCTGTAATAATATTGTCTTTTATGCATATTACTTGTACGAACACGATGTTTCACATCTGCCAGGTGTCCCGTGACGGCTCACTGTTTTTTTTATACAACGCGATATTCAAAGAGAAAATTATTGGTATGTAAAAAGTAAAGGCAGGAACAGAAAAAAAAAGTAAATTTTTGAAAATGATTTTTTCGCTGTTACCTCTTTAGTCACTTCAGTAAACATACAATTATATAGAAGTTAAACTTTTGAAGTATGATTTCTTAGGCGACATCGAAGTTATTATGCCACGTTCAAAATGTTGACTATTGAGAAACATATTCCAAACGTACCCGAATGGTAGTGAGTGGAATTGGCTGACCACTAACAACTTGACGGTTGAAACTTTAAAAAAATTATTCAAACGCAATTCTCTCTTTGAAGTCATCATGTTAACTATAGTGAACAATTTTAAATGTACATTTTGACCACATACATGTGCGATATTGCAATTATTTTCAGTAGTTTCAATTGAAGATTTAATAAATATTTTAATATAATTTCGAGAAAGCATAGTATGGAACAGAATATCAAGGAAAAAAAACATACTTCTGGATAAACTATCATCCATCTTTGAATTATATTTGCGAGATTCATGGCATTTTACATTTTTACATCTCATTAAAATTTCTGTTATTATGATTAATTATTACCGATATAAATTGATCATAAAAGGTTTCTATTATCATTAGTTATATCTTATCATGTCTATCTTACCTTTATGGTGTCCAGCAACCTTGCGGTACCATTCGTAATGACCAGACGATTTGATAAATATAAAGATATAGGTCTCAGATTTAATTGTCATAGTTCTTATTGATAGAACATTTGTAAGTAATGCCCTTAATATTGAAATTTTCAATTACAGCGTCCTCTTTTCTCGTCGATCGACTACAATTAAATAATATATCACCTCAGATACTAAAGAATCTACCATTCAGAATTTTTGAAAAGTCCTTCACTGATCCCTGTATGATATGCAAACAAATAAACAGACTCAGACAAAAAATTGCAAAATCAATAGTTTTTTGTTCTATTACATTTTCTATGTTCTTGCTTCGTAAATACCGTAAATTTTTTGACTTTTAAAATTAGTTTATAACATTTATTCTAGGTGGTAGAATCTTAGAAATAGATTTGTTTTGATTCGAAATGGAGACCGAAATGGTGTTGAAATTTAAAACTGTGGCAACAAGCCTAAGTGAAGTATAATATAAAAGAACTTTGTTTACAAATTACAAAACTATTCTTCGTTTACTTTTATACCATATGCCATTTCTATATCCTAGTCCATACTCCATCCCTCCATAGCTCAGAAATTTAAAGAAAATATAAAACAATTCCGATTGACATTTTATATATTTAAGTAAAAAATAAAACAAAATTTCTAATATTTAAAGTTTTTGAGTGACACAATTGTACTCTTAATAGTTTTTCCTCGCATTTTGTACGTTTCATTTTCTTTCAATCTATACCAACAAGCAAGCAGACATATCAATTTCAAGTAACCCATATGCTTAGAAATATCTGTTGAAAACCCTCATTAGAATTGATTTTGTGCGAAGGCGTTGCTTCATTCGGTTTGAGACCGACTCCATATTCTATCCGTTTTACTGCTCCCTATTCACTGTAAGACCTCAAAATTATGGTTGCATTTGAGTACATTACAGGTGTTTGTAAATTATAATTTGTATATGTATTTTATGTCTATTCTTGGTTTACATTAAGGGCTGTTAGTATTGACGGCCTTGAGTTGTCGTCGCTTAAAATCTAAACCCTACAGAGAAAAATTATAATATTATATAAAATCACATCCTTTATGTGAAGTTAATAAGTACCTACATTTCAAGAATTTTTATGACATATTTGCGTCAAATTTAATTTAAGTATTTCTTGAAGTTGAAAGATTTTGATTTTCATGTTAAAAAATATTTTTGAATTCTACTTTGAGTTAATAGGTCTTTTATGATACTAAAATTAATTATGAACCTATATATAAAATTATGAATGGAAACCGAATTTTATAAAGATAAAAGGAATATGAATATCTCTAATATCATTTATTAATTACCCAATAATTCATAAATTGGTGTCATGCTTCAATATCACGCTCTAATTTCAGAGTAAGCGAGGGCAAATTTAAAACATAAAACTCCAATTAAATGTCTGTATAAATAATATATTGAACTAATTTATGCCATTTAATATATGATTTTTTTTATATTGTTAAAAACCACATTGGGAATAATTAATATCAATTAATCGCACTCCAGAAAATAAAATTTTACTTAAGTAAATATTAAAATAATAGGTTATCAGATCAATAGATAAGAAATTACAAGTCATCCCTCCTATATTATATGACTTGCCATAAACCATCACTATATTCTTTAACAATTTTTTCATATTTTAACTAATATAACTGTAATTAACTTTAATTTTAACTTAAAACGTATTCTAGTTGCACCAAAAATGCAAAAACGCTACTTACTTACCTTTTTATTTTTTATCTTGTATAAATTAAAGCACTGTGTAATTGGCAGCGTTAATTAAACCGCTGAGATAATGTTCTTAATTAACTGTCAAATTGAGATGAAGCTAAATTAGTACTCGGTATTACATCGTCGTACATTCGGGTAGTCTCCGTTAAGAGAAAACAATTCTTCATTATGTTCTTGCAGCTTCTTATGACGGTCAGGACCACGAAGCCATTGTGGAAATGTGGGCGGATAAAGGACAATAAGATATTACACGGATAAAGACCGCAGGCTCAAAGGGTTAAGGGAGTTTATTTGCGTAAACCCGCGACTTTTTGCATGATCCACTAAATTACAGTAAAATGCTATGAATGGAGGAAAAAATCAGTTTTTCCGAAGGGGTCTTATCATTTGTAGGCACAGTATTGATCAGGATGATATACAGGCTTACCCTTATGCACATATCCTTAGTATTGAGTCTGACGTGAAGAAAGACGGAGATGATATTATACAATATTGTCTACACGAGAAATGACTAAAGGAAGTCCGTCGTCGTGTAACCTTGTGTATTTTTTGGATGAACATTAATGAAATAAATTCAGAATTAACCTTATAGATTGCATTTTTAGAGTTAGATTTGCCAAGAAAAATATATATTTGCATTTATACCTCAGGCCATATTCCCGCATAAATATTCATCAACATAGTCTTCAATAAAATAACAATTTTACATAACATCAGTGAAAGGAAATTTTTTTTTCAGCAACTTGAAATTGTACGAGTCTTTTACTCAAATTTTTATTTTCTATCTCATGCTATCTTCTCGCGTAGATATTCATCAATGTAATCCTGTCGCTCAATATCATGGCAAATTAATTAAGCCAAAAGATTCAAACGCTGTATGAAATTACAAGAACTTCGAAGCGTTGAAACGTTGTTGATATTCGATATTAATCGATTTAAGAAATTAAATAAATTATTTTTAAATCTATTCGTATGTTTCTTTTTACGTGTCAACTTCGTAACTAATACCATTTGCTAAAAATTCAGCATTCATTGTCAGCATAATAAAAAGAAAAAATGACAAGAAGCTTAAAATAACATATTAATTTTATTAAATCACGATTGTAGTACAAAATAATATTAAACTAAATTCAACTCTAAAATGTTTTAATGTTTTATATGCAAGGTTATTTCACACATATATTTTACAAAAATATAAATAATATTCTAAAATAATTAAGAGTGTCACGGTATTGCAATTTTATTAAAATAACGTTTATATTTTAAAATATATCCAATAAAATATCTGATAAAAAATATTTATAGCCTAAGATTTTATTTATGTTATAGTCCCATTAATGTTATGGAGAGGAAAGTTTTGTTTCTTGTTTTGTATGTTTGTTTTTTTAGAAATTCAAGAACGTATGTGGTATAATTATTGGGATAATAAATACATTAACATTAAGTATAGACACATTAACGTTTAGATAATAGACACATTAACACTAAGTTTTTAGAAATTATAGGCATTAGAAAGATTTATTATAATTGAAGCAGCACATATACAAAAGTTTTTATAGATAAACCAAATAACTATTTTAATTTAAACAATTACTTAACACCAAAATTGGTGAAGTTTACATCGATTTATTCATTCAAAGTGAAATAAATGGTATAAGCTACTTTTTACAAGATACAAGAGATAGTCAATAAGCAACACCCGAAAAATTTAAAATAACAAAGCAAAATGCATCAAAACAAAGTGCGTTTGAACGAAGACGAATTTAAACAGACATAGTAATTGATTTTATTAAAAACTGTCATAGTAATAAAAATCAGTGTAATAAACATTACAAAGAATAAAGTGAAAGAAGATAAAGATTCTAGAAAAATCAGAGTTTTAGATTATATAGTTTAGAATTTTAAATAGATTTTTAGATTATATAATTTTTAGGGATTAACATGTAACTCCTCGCCGAGGGGAAAGTATTACAAGTATCTAAATATACAATGAACAGACCAAAGTAAGTCAAATGGGAAAATTTCATCTCAAATCTTATCGTAATGTTCTTATCGTCGCAAAATAAACGATACACCTACGCTGCTTCTTGCGAGATGCAAGTCGGTACATATATTTTCTGTACTGTCGTAATATAACTGTATTATCTTATTTTATTACGTTGCTAAAATTTTCGTACCGTTGAACTCATAAAGCACGCTCATTCTCCGCCTCGTCTCGCCTTTCTTGTATGAACGCAGGCAATTTACTTTAGAATAAAAATAATTTAAAACATTTGTTAAAAAAACCTAATTTTATAAAAGCTTCTATATAAAACACCTTTAATGTTGAAAACGGAAATACATTAAATATATAGTCTGAAGATATTTATAAAAATCTGCCAATCGCCAAATATCACGTCAATCAGTCCATTGGTTTAAGCACCAGTCCACTGTATGCAGATATACGCACGTATTTTCGCAAGCAATTTGATATACACAAGTAAAATACGCACTAATCATTGTGATGATCGACCAAGTCTCTACAACATTCGAATCTTCGGTGACATGTTGATATTTTAATAACTTAACAAAAATTGTTTTTAAATATGGTTAATTAATATCAACTATTAGTTTTGATATTTTTATCAATGCATTAATTTTAACTTGATTTAAATATTTAAATTGTATGTAAAAACATAACGTTAATACATACTTTCGACGATTTTTTTGTTGATATGAAAAGGGGCCAAATGATTTCATAGGTTCTTTTTATTTTTATTAAATGATTAATTTATATATATATATATATATATATATATATATATATATAAATATATATTTATATATTTACATACATATGTACATAACAAATTGGAAAAGTGTAACTATTTTTGTATCTCAAAATCTAAAACCCCCTTTCTTGTAATCTAATGTAAATAATTTACTTCAAATAGTAAATTATAACAATAGTTTTCCGAAAATAGTTTTGAGATTATGAAAATTTTTTTAACATATTTCAAATTATTAATAAGGACATCCACTGTGGTTTTCAATGACCCACCAGACTTCCAAAGCTCTTTTTCACATACAATACATAACTAATGTTTACTGTTCAGCAACATTAGTTCCTTACACTATCAAAAAACTCAGAAAAGTGAAATTTTCTCAATATTTTTTTTATCTGCTTATTTTATTAACATAATTTTATTAAATATTGATAGGTATGTGAAATAACGAAGAGGTCACAAAGCTGATAAATATACTTCAATCTTGAATTGCGATATAAATACAAAATTTTGAGTCATGGGTAGCAAGGTTCAGAGCTACAGGATCAATATTAAATAAGGCCAGGCCAGGAGCTACACCATTGATAGCCACGGCTGAAATTGTCGAGCGTTTTATGGTTTCTGTCGTTGAAAATCCCCGTTTATCACTGCGTACAAGTTCATCGATATTGGGAATTCAAAAATCAACTTTACAGGTAATAATGCAAAAAATGCATATAAAATTCAAATGGTTCAAGATTTACACGATTCTGACTTTGAATTAAGAAAAACTTACGCGGAGGTGATGTTGTTGAGATTTCGTACTGCTACCCGGATGGGCAACATATTCTTTAGTGACGAAGCTCATTTTCACATTGGAGGATATGTGAATAAGCAGAACTTTTGTTACTGGGATATCCACAAGCCAAGACAAATGCATCAAGAGCCTTTACATAAGCCTAAAGTAACAGTCTGATGTGCCATGTCTGCATCTGCAATCATAGGGCCTTATTTCTTTGAAAATCAACGTGGCCAAACTATAACTGTGAATTCGGAGAGATATGCCCACATGTTAAATGACTTTTTCAGAGTAGAACTACATAATAGTCCATCCTTCAACCAAAACAAATGGTTCCAGCAGGACCGGGCCACAGCTCACATTGCTAATATGTCCATGAATGCAGTGTGGCAGTTATTTCCAGCAAAAAACATGTCCCGAAGCGGTACCGTACTGTGGTCACCTAGGTCACCCGATTTATGCCCATGTGACTTTTTCTTATGGGGATACTTAAAATCCGTTGTTTACAAAACAAATCCGAGCAATGTGATACAACTTAAAGAAAATATTCGAGCCGAAGTCAGTAGGATACCCCAGTCGCTCTGCAAACGCGTTTTCGAAAACATGCGTGCTAGACTCGAAGAGTGTGTCAGACTCGATGGCTGCCATTTGGAAAAGGTTTTTAAAAAACGAAATCCGCATTTGTTGTTATAAAGATAAAATAAATCTACTTTGTATTAGAGGTGTAGTTTTTTTTTGACAATTTTTCAAACATTGAAATCTGCCACTGGACTGCCTGTACATATATATATATATATATATATATATATATATATATATATATATATGTAAACGAAGTGAGTGACACTTCATTCAGCATGAAGTTTGCATATGAGCTGTGCTAGCTGTCACTTGGACATGTCGCCACGCCACGATAGAAAAATAGGTTATGTTCTTAGAAACGATCAATGAATTATAATATGATATAGTATAATATTTTAATACTTAATTTATACGAACTAGTGAAGCAATAGCTTTAAATTTTGTTTCTCTTTTCAGGTGAGTTTGTGATTAATTCACGTTATAAATTGTTTTGTGAAAGTGTAAACATTTGTTTATGTAATAAATCCCTTTTCAGAGCAACTCAATGCTATAGTTTTACTGTTCACCATATTATCCAAGGATAAGAATTAGAAACACATTATAAAACAACATTTCTACAGCTAATTCCCAAGAATAATGGACAAATTACAGTTCGAATTCGTAGCCAAGGCCCGTGAAGATGTGAAGACAAATATTATTTGTATAACAACAATTACCGATTTAGACGGCAATACCTTTGTGTTCCCGGATAAATTACAACCTGTAAAACTACACGATGCAATAATAAAAACACAAATCTTTCAAAAAATCAAAGCTACTTTACAAAAACGGCATGACAAGCGACAGGTATGGATATCCATGAGCCCAGAAACAAAGGCGGTTTATTTTGATGAAGATGGAAATAAACAGTTCATGGGATACCTTTTAGAGGAAAAAGAAACACCGAAAACTTCTACAGCAGGAATCTCTGAAGAATATCTAATAAAAATCATGGAAAGCTTCGCTGAAATGAAGAATGAATCATCAAAACCTTTTAATGTGGGAAAAATGGCAGAAAAAATTGTTATACAAAAATTTAGTAGTAAGATTACCAATGTGTCCCAGTGGATGACAATCTTTGAAGCGGAATGTACACGTTTAGGCATAGAGGAGGATATCAAAAAAATTGAAATTTATAGGTTATTTTTAGAAGATTCCTGTAAAGACTGGTATAGTTCTATGCTGATTAAATACACAATAAATTCAGAATGGGCTATGTGGAAACAAAACTTTAGTGAGACATATGCAGATAAGAGTTGGTCACCGATCAGGTATGCAATGTTATTTAAACATAGACAGGGCTCATTACTGGAGTATGCATTAAAAAAAGAGAAACTGCTATTAGAAATAAAGTCCATAGATAAACGTACTCTAATTGATCTAATCGCCACCGGATTACCGAATTTCATTGCGGATAAAATTGATAGAAATAGTTTAAAGGAAACTCAAGATTTATTTAATAATATAAGAAGTTTAGAGCACATGGTAAATAAAAAAACATTTGATAAAAAAATAATAGCTTCCAAAAGTAAAATTAAAGATAAAAATGTAAGGCCCATGGTTAGACCGTGTAAAATTTGTGAAAAAGAAAATAAAGGTACACGTTACCATCCTGAATCACAATGTTGGTTTAAGATAAAAAATAATAATAGAACAAAAAACGATCAGATAAGGAGTGTAAACAATTCAGAATTATAGACTGAACTAAATGAAATTAACCAAAAAAACTGGTAGTGCCGCCATTAATTGAAATTAAATTACTAATAAATGACATTTTAGAAACATCAGGAATCTATGATTCAGGATCCAATGTGTCCTTAATAAATTCAAGGTTATTATCTTTAAAAAAAATACCAACTCATTATAAAAAAGCAGGTTTGAAAACAATTAATGGCGTAAAAAAATCAATAGGAATGGTAACTTTAAAACTAAAAATTTTTGAAATTGAAAAACATGTTGATATTTTTGTTATATATGAAGAAAACTTCGACTATAATTTTCTAGTTGGATTAGATTGTATACAAAAATTTAAATTAACTCAAAATGAGAATTTAGAAATCATGCAAAGTATCCACAACAATAACAATAAGACAAAATACATAAAAAACAAAGAAAAACAACCTATAATCACAAAACAAATTCCTGACAGTACAGGTAGTGACATAGGGATAAATAAAAATGAAAAACAAGTTATTATTCACGAATATGAAATAAACTTTAATGAAAATATAAGTGTCAATGATTTTGATATTACGATAAATCATTTAGATCATAAAAAAAGATCTAATATTGATCAATTGATATGCAAATATAATTCAATTTTTGCTAAAGATAAATATGATATTACCTATATACCAGTAAAAGGTTACGAAGCACATATTGATCTGTTGATAGATAAGTACTGCAGTAAGAGACCATATAGGTGCTCTATTGAGGACATGGAAGAAATTGAACATCAAATATCAAAACTACTAGAAAATAATTTAATCGAGGAATCATATAGCCCTTTTGCGGCTCCGGTAACACTAGCATTTAAAAAAGAAGAAGGAAGAAGATCAAGGCTTTGCATAGATTTTCGAGAATTGAATAAGATTGTAGTTCCCCAATCGCAACCGTTTCCTCTAATCGAGGATTTAATGATAAAAACGAGGAAATGTAAATTTTTTTCAACACTCGATGCGAACTCGGCGTTTTGGTCCACACCTCTTAAGATTGAAGATAGAAAAAAAATTGCATTTGTTACCCAGAATGCACACTATCAGTGGACATGTTTACCTTTTGGCTTAAAAACTTCGCCCGCCATTTTTCAGAGAATCCTGAGTAGTATTATAAGAAAGCATAAATTGTCAGATTTTACTGTTAATTACATAGATGATATTTTAGTATTTTCAGAAACGTTTGAGAAACATATAGAACACTTATGCTTCTTATTGGAAGCAATCTTAAAAGAAGGGTTTAAATTAAAATTCACGAAATGTAACTTTGCACAGGACTCGGTAAAATATCTAGGGCATATAATAAAAAACAACACGGTAACTCCGCTAAAGGATAATTTAATTGCCATAAAAGAATTTCTGATTCCAAAAACACAAAAAAACGTTCGTCAATTTTTGGGAAAAATAAATTTCTATGGAAAATATGTACCAAATATGTCAATAACGCTGGATCCATTACATAATTTATTAAGAAAAGGAGAAAAATTTGTCTGGTCCGATAAATGTCAAGAATCATTTGATACTATAAAAAAACTACTTTGCTCAAAACCAATCCTAGCAATCTTTGATACAAACTTACCAATCAATATTTATACAGATACTAGCATACAAGGCATAGCTGCAATCTTAAAACAAATTCAACCCAATGGTGATGAAAAACCTTGCGCATATTTTTCCAAAAAATTAAACAATTCCCAAAAACAGAGAAAAGCTATATATCTTGAGTGTCTGGCTATAAAAGAGGCGGTTAAATACTGGCAACATTGGCTTATAGGAAAAACATTCGCGGCTTTTTCAGATCACAAACCCTTAGAAAAAATGAATATAAAAGCCAGAACGGATGAAGAACTGGGAGATCTTACGTTTTATTTGTTGCAATCCAATTTTAAAATAATATATTCTCCGGGAAAATATAATATAGAGGCAGATACCTTAAGCAGAAACCCAGTGTTAGAACCAGATGAAAATGAAGAAAGTAGTTTAAAAGTAGTTAATTTTATCAAAATGGAAGATATACAACAAGATCAAAATAAAAACGGAGATATAAAAGAGAATATAAATAAACTTATTTATAAAAATAATATATATTATAAAAAGATTGGAAAACATGAAAAGATTATACTAACTGAAGACTTTAGTAAACATATTATAAAACAAGTTCATCACTACTATTGCCACATAGGAAAACAACAAGTAGAAAAAAAAATAAAACCCTTTTATCAAGCTAAACATTTATTAGACAACATAAAAAAAATATATGCGAAAATTGTGACGTTTGTATAAAAAATAAATCAAGAGGAGCATACAAGTTTGGACTAATGTCTCACTTAGGCCTTTTAGCCACACATCCGTTCGAAATAGTGTCTATAGATACCATAGGTGGATTTGGTGGTGCACGTTCAACAAAAACGAATTTACATCTTCTAGTAGATCACTTCACTCGTTACGCCTACATTTTGACATCCAAAACTCAGAATGCAAACGACTTTATAAAACTAGTCCAAAGAGTAACACAAGATTATAAAATAGACTTGATTCTGTCAGACCAATATCCGGGTATAGATTCAAAAGAATTTAAGTATTTTTTAGAAAAGGAAGGTATACCTATAGTGTTCACTGCAGTAAATGCACCATTTTCTAATGGATTGAACGAAAGATTAAACCAAACATTGGTTAATAAAATTCGTTGTAAAATTAATGAAAAAAGAGATAAGATCGCTTGGACTACCATTGCTCACGAATGCACAAACAAATATAACGAAACCGAACATAATGTGACAGGGTTCTCCCCAAAATATTTACTGCAGGGAAAAAGTGTGGACATTCTACCAAACGAACTGAAACAAAATAAATTACACAATCAAAATTTAATACGAGACTGGAAGATTGCCTTAGAAAATAGTATAAAATCACATAATTATAATAAACAAAGATTTGATAAAAACAGAAAAAATTATGAATTTGAAGTCGGAGATTTAGTATATATTGAAAACGGAAATCGGTTAAACCGAAAAAAACTAGATGAATTGAAAATTGGTTCATATCAAATTATAGAGAAAATATCTAATTCAATTTACAAAGTAAACACGGGACACAAAAAGGTACAGTCAAACCTTTTCCACATAACAAAACTCGTTCCAGTGGTAGTAATACGTTAAAATTTTGATAATTACCTATGGAGGGGGGGGGGGAGATGTAAACGAAGTGAGTGACACTTCATTCAGCATGAAGTTTGCATATGATCTGTGCTAGCTGTCACTTGGACATGTCGCCACGCCACGATAGAAAAATAGGTTGTGTTCTTAGAAACGATCAATGAATTATAATATGATATAGTATAATATTTTAATACTTAATTGATACGAACTAGTGAAGCAACAGCTTTAAATGTTGTTTCTCTTTTCAGGTGAGTTTGTGATTAATTAACGTTATAAATTGTTTTGTAAAAGTGTAAACATTTGTTTATGTAATAAATCTCTTTTCAGAGCAACTCAATGCTATAGTTTTACTGTTCACCATATTATCCAAGGATAATATATATATATATATATATATATATATATATATATATATATATATATGAAAGAGTTACCATTCTCTCACTGACATTGCCAGATCTCTGTAACTGTAAAACGTGCAGACTTAAAATTTGGCATGCGTGTTCCATCTGAGAACAAATTTGACTGTAATTAGCCCACAAAGAAGTGACTGGGAAAAAGTTGATAGAATGAATCGGTGGCACTATCTCTTTGCCTATAAAACCTACAAACATCAAATTTACTTTATGCCATGTTGACACATACTAAGAACGGATTTTATTGAAATAATTTACTAGTGGAGGTAGAGTGAGGGAGGATTGGTGGAATGAATCGGCGGCACTACCCCTTTACCTAAAAGACCTATAAAGTTCGAAATTAGAATGTGTGTTCCTTGCATGATATTGATACGTATGAAGAATGAATTTTACCGAAATCAACTCCAAAGAGGGTTCGTGAGAATGTATTAGTGTGAAAGGTCAATTCAAATTCTCACAATCGACACGACATTGCAGCAAGATTCCCCTACCGGACAAAATACAAAGAAGGTTGGTAGAAGGAAATATGAAGTATTTAAATTTATATTCTAAACTTTTTTTAATGTACACTTAATAAATATGCAAATTAGCAAAAATTTTAAAAAATTACGTTCAGAAAACGTTAAAATTTTTTTAACAAGACAAGAAATAAATACACATATGTGTATATGCCATACACTATGGCATTTACACATATGTGTATCTTTAGTTATTAAAAAGATTATATTGATTTAATAATAAAATTAAGTGATACCATGATAATGTAAGTTCGTATGTTGAGAAATTATATTGTAACAAAAAGTGGAACATATCTATAGCAAGGTGAATGAGCAATGGATAGAGATTCCATCTCTTTTCTAAATCAGCAAACCACAAGTAAAGAAATAAGTTAGTATAGATTAATATTAAATCCAATATCCAAATTGTTTTTAAATTTTTTTTATTCTCATCTCGCCTATGCCGCACGTTCTCATTTCTTTTTTGGAAAGCCCTCCTGACGAATTGATCTTCGATATTTGAAAATTTTCGTGGTATTAAGTGTTTCGTTTCGTGGAATGTAAGTTTTGACCCAAACAAGGATAAAATTTTTTTTAAAATTTGGTATTGAAAAAAAATTCTGAAATATATTAATTTTACAGCCCATGTCGCACGTTTTCATTTCTTCCTTGGAAAACCCTCCTCACCAATTTTGCTTCGATATTGGACAATTTCCATAACATTAAGAGTTAAGTTTTCTTGAAATATAAGTTTTGACAAAAAAAAGAAAGAAATTTCCGTTGCCATGATAAATTTGTAACTTGCAATATGAGAAAAATATTATTTTTATCATCACTGTGAACCTCAAATTTAAATCTATATACACTACTTACCTTATTTCAGTAAACAAGTATTTTTATTTGCCATTAAACAAAATTTTGAACATCTGACCTGCAAAGCTTAGCAAAAACACTTTATCTACCGTCTAATCGCTGTTGGCCACCCTCCTTCGGTATCTGTTTACACTGTATAAAATCAGGCGAAATAATATAACGAACTATCAGTCACAACGTACAATCCTTTTTTTTAACTCCCCCAGCACTTAACTTGCATACACAGATCGTATATCGAAAATGGGTTAGGCGTGACATTTTAGATACGCAATCGCTCAGTCTTCTGTCCATGTATACTGACGTTGTGTTGTTAGAAAATATCACGTATATAAGTGTGTATGTATGACAAGCACAGAGTAAGAAGTCGATATTAGAATTACGTAAATGACATCAATTCGGAATATAAATATAAATTCGGAATATACACTCAATATAAAGTGCTCGTCTGATTCAATTTCACAGCGATAAAAAGTTTTAAGAGAAACAAAAAATATCCTCTGACCCATTTCTGTAAATAACTATTTTTTAGCTCAATATTTATCTTTTATCTAATAAAACAACTTAAGTTGAAATCTGTACTTGTGATTCATGCATACAATATGCACGTGTCTTCTTTTATTGTTTGTTATCCTAAAACTATCTTCTTGAAAAACTCACAAGACTCATAATCAAAATTTAGTACTTAATATATTTTTAAGAGAGAAATGCATAAAATATTTAAATTCCAAACCGATTTTTTCCAGTCGATTGCTTAAATGTAAGAATAAAAACTTATTGATTCTCACATTATTTAAAAAAAAAATTACTCAAATTTTTTTATAAATAATTTTATACGAAAATCAAATTTCCCCTGCTAGAAAGTTCTTTTCAGCCTCATTTTCTTTCTGTGTTTAAATGTTTTGTTTTTTAAATTTAGATTTGAGACAAAACCGTTTGGATGTAGTTGGTGTTATATAACATTGATAAAACTATTAGACAAACCGTTTGGATGAAGTTGGTGTTACATAATATTGATAAAACCATAGTTATAAAAATCACTGACTATAGAATTTCCACATCTAACGCATGGGTTTTGAAAGCATGTTTTATAATTTTTCTTCAAAAAGTCGCAGAGAAATTTAACAATAAATACATTTTTAAAAGATTAATGCTCGAAACTTCCAATATTGAGAACAATTAAAAATTGAGAAAGGCAATAAGATAAATGGTTGCTCTATAAAAATTATTCAATAATTTAAGCTTAACTAAATGTTACACTGCTTACGAGTAAGTTGTTCAAATATACTCTGTGTGGACTCACACTTCTTTGTTTCATCTCTGTTTGTAATTATATATGTTAATATTTTCGAGTTGTAGTCTGTTCAGAGGAACACTGCAGTTCGCAAAATCTAAAATTATAGATAAACGAAAATGTTTAAAAATATTAAATGACGCATCAATATTTGACTCGCAACCTTTTTCCTTCGAGGAACGACAGATCAATATATCTGATCAAGATGCAAATCAATATATCTGGTCAAGATGACGCGAAACGAATGTTATTTTTTTATGTTGGCTGTGATGTTATTTAAATCCCTAGACAGTCAACTGGAAGAGATTTCCAGTCTATCTTATTACCAATAGATGGCGCGATAAGAGGAACGGAAGCCGAGAGGGTGGGCCGATTCGGTTATAACGGCCGATACGGGGCGGCATCGGCGAGCATCGCTCGGGGATTCTCGTTATGTCGCTCCCGATGGCTTTCAATCGTCGTGTAATGTTAATATCGGTATATATATTTTATGATCAACGTTACTACGTTACAAGATGGATGTTAAAACGAAAACAACTCAAACGCCGCAAAAAATAAATTCAAAAATAAAGGATGATTGCTTTCGCCACTTCAATACTTTTTCAAAGTCCCTGGAAGTGTCTGTATGGCAAAATGGTCCTCGCGTGTAAACTTGATTTGTAACTTATAGTATGACATCACCTTAAACAAAATTTACCTATGTAGATATGTTTCATATTTCAACATAGACTTTTTTACACACTTGATTAGTTACAGAGATATGGGACGTCAGAATAATTGTCTTTGATGTGCCTTTTTCACCCACGTCTAAAAAGCACGCTGAAACACGACACAAAAATGTTTTCGTATATCAGGGCAATATTAAACCATAATTACAGTCAAGAGTCCCAGAGCAATGCTATTTAACCATGACGATCCTGTTGGATATTTCCTTGATTCTGAAATTTGTACGCTTCATAGCCTAATCATACAAACACTAATGGTTAATGAAGAAAATAATACTCGCTGCATTATACAGTATAAAACATTTTTGAAATCATGCAGCTGTGAAAAAAAGTACCAAAACTATTCATACTTAGACTATATAAAATCTATATAAAATAATGTTATTAATTGTTCTGGTTTTTTTAGGATTCCATAGCCAAATTAGGAACCATTACCGTTTATTCATGTCCGTCTATCTGTCCATTTATATATTACAGCGAATTTACTCGCAGGCTATTAGTGCCGTAAAGCTGAAATTTTATGGCACGGCTTTACATATTTTTAATGTTTACAAACTTCGGAAATAAAATTTTTGAAAAACATTTTTAGAGTACCTCCTTACATGTAACATTGGGTTATATTGTGCATAAAACGCAGCTTTAAAATGATCGCTTTTGTTGGACATCTCAAAGTATTAACAAGAATACATGAAAAGTACTCACAATTTAGTGAATTATAACAAAATTAAAAGGATAATTATTGCTTTCATGTAGACTCCATTTTTGGAGTTTACGATTAATAGCCGCCCAACTAATTATATGTGTTTGTGTCTGAAAAAGTTCCAGAAACACTGTGTAGAGGATTTAAACCAACTGCAAAAATAACTTTGTATTTTTAAATGTCCATCTGTATTTTAACCTGAAGCAGGCAATGTACCATTGCTCATTCTAATTGAGTACATTCGTATGAAATAAATAAAATTATTAAGTATGTAAATGTAATTTAGTACATAAGTACAGTCGAAAGCACTTAAGACTTTTGACTTCAATTAAATTTTATTTCAAATATTCTTTGTGAAGTTGGATTATATCATTCCTTCTTTAGTTATAATCATCCCATTTGGGCACATTGTTAGGCATTGAATAAAACATCTAGGTATGCATATAACCTTATTGGTACGGAACCCCTTACTGCGAGTAATAGACACAGAGACCTCTAGTTGAAATTTTAGTGATTTATCATTGCATAAAAACTTAAAAAAGGTCAGCAGTCATGAAACTTAATATTTTTATTACCACACTAAAATCACTCTAGAAATTATCAAAATTTTTCAAGGTTCTGAGGTCTTAATGGACGTCAATTTTACGCATTTGTTTAATTCTTTGACTCAAAACCGAAACTCATATATTACATACAAAAAAATCAACGTAAATGAAATATCAGTAAAGTAGTCAATGAAATATAAACTTTTTTTTATTACAGCACTACAGTAAATAATTTTAATTGGACGCCCAAACATAGAAAGGAAAAAATCTTTTCTTTCTACCTAGGCGTGTGAATTATCATTAAAATTATTCCTTTATGGAAAGTACAAACGTGTTTTCCAATTTTTTCCTTGAATGATAACCATGAAAAATCGCCAAATTTTCAAATTCTAAATATATTCCAACATATGATAAATTTTGCTATCCAACGACTAACCAAATGGCGCGTCTTGTTATAGTGTGGCCATTCAAAACTTAACAAAATATCTCTGGTCTCTCGTTATGTAGCATACGTTTCGGAAATAGGTTGACATAATAATTAAACAACTAATAAAATACTATAACAACCATGGTTGTCCCTGACCTCGATGGTAATAAAATTCTAATTTATGGATGCTGAGTTTCGCGACCCCATATTTGTTTTTTTTCTCCAGTCGTATTTTACGTTCGCTATGTATTTGGCCATAAATAAGTCTGGGTCCGGCTAGGAGACCGCGAACAAAAAGGCAATCTATCTTCGAGTAAGTACCATTATTCTGTATTTTGTCAACGTAATAAAATCTCCTATTGTCGGCATTACTCCGATAATGGGACGATAGATATATGCAAGGAGATATGCATTATGCCGTCATTGCAGACATTGGCACTCAATTTGTTAAAGTCGAGAACGTATCGCTTGAACTTGAGATTTACCAACTTTTAAATAAAATTAATGACTTTGAACTAACGGGTGCATTATAAATATGAGATACGGGTGCATAGATACTTTATCAGTACTTTAGAAATAAGTATCAGATATTAAAGGTTATATTTAAAAAGATTCGTCAATAATATTGGACAACTCAAAAAATTTTTTAAGTAATTTGGAAATATTTTTTGTTTAAAATAGAATTTTATCGGGTATATTCGGCGTTAATTTTGTAGAAATGCATTATTCAGATTTAAATGGAACTACGTGATGTAGTATTATTTCCTACTTATTTAATTTCTTTACTATGACCTAGGTTTCGTTGTATTATAACATCTTCAGGTGGGCTATTGGCAATTAGCAAAAATCCACATCACTTAATTTTGGCATTAGGCATTTCATTTTGAGTAAAATTGTATCTTATACTTTATTTTCCAAACGTAAATGAGAAACTAGGTGTGCACTAATAGTATACATGATTTCCTAATGAATAAAGAATGTAATTAATACTTTGGAAGACGATTGAATAATGACAATAAAAGTAAAGAAAATGAGGCAAAAACTTCCGTTTTTGCCTCATAATCTAATACCTCATCATCTGATTCCTCATCAGCCAAGCGTCTGTTACGAGAAATATTTTCTATATTAGCAACGGTCAAACTAATCCACGATTTGATTTACAATAACTATTAAACTACCTAAGTGATACTGGCTTTAATAGAAAAAAATTAAAATTTTATTTTTCTGGCTATATCGGCCTACATGAGACGAAGATAAAACCAGAAAATAAGGAACGTTCTAGGCGTGTACGTATCTTCTTCTCTAGTTTACTACTTTATGTACTCTCACCCTTTAACACTAGATGGTGCTCACACTAAATACTACGTGATGTCTGAACTTGAATTCTTTGGAGTGCAGAGTTATTAACCACTAAGTCACTCAAGAGTTTTGCCATTTGCCTATAGGCCAATGTTGCTATTTCTCTTCTCTATTTTCTTGACTTTTTTGTTAGATAGAAGAGCGACTATTTTTCTTTATTAGTTCTTTACAAATATATAACTTTATAATTCACTCTATAATATATTTCTAAAATTATATAAATAACTCTATAATCTGTCCGTCATCGTCCGTCAACGTCATTCTCTCTACTGAAATTAGAGAGAATGACGTTTTCACATAAAATCCCATATGTGGAATACGACAGAGACAATTCCGTTTTTCTAAATATACCTCACATTTTTAAAAAATCCAATATTTTGCTACTTTATAACAACCATCCCCATCTGAAACACCTACTTTTAAAAAACAAAAAAACATGTAGGTCTTAAACTTCACACAATAGAAGCAAATTCGGTAATTTACTATATTTGGCGTTAATTTTATATAAATTCATTATTCACAATTAAATCAAATTACGGGATGTAGTATTATTTCTACTTTATTTAAATTCTTAATCACGACCTAGGTTTCGTTGTATTATAACATATTCATGTGGGAAATTGGCAAAGAATTTAAATAAAGTAGAAATAATACTACATCACTTAGTTTAATTTAATTTAATTGCAAATTCGGTTACGTAAAATCCATTGGTAAAACATTATTTTCTTCATTATTTATGAATTATATTTTATTCAAAGTCAATTAAGCATCATAACTTTTTTAATACTAACTTATATTTAGAGCATATTATTTCATACCTTGTGATAAAATAATTCCATACAACAGTTCATCCTCTTCTCTATATTTAACATAATATAAAATAAAACCTAGAAGCTAATCAAGGACAAAGTGGCTTTTACCTAAGGTTCACGGCGTCCTTGAATCGACCGCCAAATTACATAACTCTCATTAAATCTATCTTACAGCAGTCGTGAACGAGTAACGACTATTTCTAAACTTTCACCACTTCCAATCACGCCACCAGAAAGCACTTGCTCTAATATACTTCACGGCGTTCGCTATTTACCTGAACGGCTTGGCTGTAAGCAGAAAACGGAGTCGCGTTGTCACCTCGCCGAGCGTATCCGGCAATTATCGGCACAACTGGCGAGCAACTTAATATAACTTCACCGAGTCTGGGCGATGCTGAGAAATGCGCTCCAATATCGACCCTGGTTTCGATGTCGTATGTACTCTGCCAAAGAAGTAGTTTATCCACGTGTCTAGCTCATGGTTGTGTATGTAGCGGAGTGGCGTATTAATTAACTTATAATCGTTTTTAATATATTATGAAATAATACTGTAATTGTAAAAAGAGACATGAAGAAAAATTGTGTTATTACTATTTCTTTCTTTAATATGACACTGACGTATACAATTTAAATCTATTTGTCATCATAAAAGATTGATTCAATTTCTTTGAATAAATATGTGAATTTCTGAGTCATTTAAATACCCAAAAAGAACCATAAACATTTTATGTTATTACTATTTCGTTTTATTGTGGGACCGACATGTACAATTTAAATGCCAACATGAGTTTTATGAGAAAAAATAGAAAATTCATCAAATTATCAATTTAAGAAAAGGGTTGACGTTTTTACTTATTAAAGAATTCCTTGATGCTGAAAGAAGCTCTTAATACAATGCCATTAATATATATGATATTGTTTCGCATAATTAGGATTAAAATATTGGCAAATCATGGCCTATTACTTATAAGTCAGTCTGTACATACAATAATAACCCTATTAAATGGTACAATTAAGAAAATAGTTAATTGGTATGATTGCCAGAGATTATATGAATATGTATCAGATAAAGAATGCATCATGACCTCATCCCATTAATCTGATGCAACCTATTATCAATAACCTAATCAATACTTAAAATAATGTTCGTATTAATTGTCATGTAAAAGAAATTATAAATTAGGAGAATTGGCTGACGTCACATGAGTATCTATCAGATAAATGACGTATAATGATATCGCCCAATAAACCTTATGCGTCCTTTTTGTTATAAACTAGTCAATACTAGAAGTAATTGCCGTATTGATCGGATCGAACAAACGAGGTTTCAAACAAGTTCAATTTTTTAAATTTCCTAGAGTCGATTTTACATTAAATTTCGTTACTAAAACTGCAGAATGAGGCTGATTTATTGGAAATATCATGAATTTGTAATAAAGACTGGAAATGCAACGAACGATAAACTTTAAACTCATGAATTTTCCAGCAATTACGGTGAAATATTTTTTGTATACGTTTTTGCACTAACGTACCTTAAACATAATTCTAATTGCAATAAACTTTAGTATACAGATAAAATCACAAAATTATATTAGTAAATTTTACTCCATTACTTGGGTGAAATATATGATTATATTTTTAATTTCGGGATGCTAAAGTATTCATTATTTACAAACTAATATTTTTAGGGATTTGCATGAAGCTTTTCTGAACAATTGGATAAATTATAACAGTAAAAGTGTGGATTGTAAAAACGAATGCAATATTCTGTTGTAAATACCTGTGTTTAATTTAGCCTCTTAAAATAAGATGAATTTTTAATACGAATATACAAGTACTAACTAGTACTTGAAGAATGTTTTTTGAAAGTCTAAAAATACAGGAACTATTCGCGTAATCCGGAAAAGACATTAACTTTGACAATACAAAATAGATGTCAATATAAGTTATCGTCATGGAAAAGAATTGTAAATTACTCGCAGGATGATTAGCGGAAACTGTATGTATTGAATAAATTACTTACAATGATATTATGTTTTTAATTAATTTAGGCAACGGCTTTACATGAAAATAACTGATTGCGATTGATTATTTTTATAATAGTTTTTAAACTTAGTTATTAGATATTTTGCTAGATTTTTAAATTTCTTTTCTTTTATTAAAAATTCTTGATGTTAATAATATACTAAATGCGGCTTTTTAAAAATAGCTCCTCTTGTTTTGTATTAGGGCTACAAGTTGTTTTTTTATTTTTTTGTTTTTTCCTGATCATAATCACTGAATTGATTGCCTTTTTATATTCTAAAAAATAGCGACTTTTTCAAATGTTATATTCTATTTGTGTGACGCCAGGTCATTCTATGGGTTTAACAACAAAATACATGTGTGTGTCCATGTGTGCATATACATATGTTGTAGAACAGCAGAATGTAGTATTGTAGAGTAGTAGAGGGACAAAGAAAATAAAAACATAAAATACGTTCATGAAGTAAGTAATAGTATAAATATACACACATATGTTATTAGTATGGTTAGAATCAAATGTGTTAAATAAAAAGCACAAAAGAAAGGTTCACCTTAAATTGGTTATTTTAAGTAAACATAGCGTTAGTCTTTAGCGATTAACACACCTGAATTAAACTGTGTGGCACTTTGCTACAATTGTGGATTTGTGATATTATTCGCTTTTCTTTCAATAATTTTACTTGTTTATAAAACACGTATCTATATATTTATCGTTACCTAAATCACGTAAACACTTTAATCTTTAATCAACTCTCCAAAAATACTCCACCATTTCACGTAACCATTACCAATCCTTCGGATGCCACCGGAATATATAATAGATTACATCAGATATACGATTTCATAGCTAAAATAAACTGGCAACTGAATAAAATAAAATAAAACACACCTTCGTAATATGACCATAATTCGATTCCTACATCGAACTAAAACGCAATTTAAACAACGATTCCGCTAAATTCAAAAGACGAGATATAGATATTGACTTGCCATTAGAATATCGTGTACCCTTTTACCGAATAGTCTGCTTTATCGTAAATTTATGAAAGAATATTGGCGTCCCGGCCAAAGGCGAAGGTCAAAGCAGCAATAAGTCTAATATCTCTTGACACTTGCCAATAAACCTTTTGTCGGACTGTCATATATGATTTGGAGGTTTGTTTGTTTGCGTAAAGAATCGCAAAAATTGAAGGTCACCTTTGCTTTTGTGCTCAAGTTTTACGATTTTATTTATTCGAAGTTCCTAGGTGCGTTACAGAACGATAAGGTGTGTTAGGCATTTGGTTCTGGCGTACTTCGATCACTAATTAAACAAACGGCCAGTTTCTGGTCAGATTCATAACTGATTTTATTTATTCGTGTTAAATTATCAACATTAAAGCAACGATATATTGAGTGCTTTAGAGTAAGCAAAAAATCTATAAATTACGAGTCACTCACACGCGTAAGCCGACATACACATTTAAGGGTTTATAGTATTAATTCGTTTTGCCAAGTACATTTTTGATAGGGTTTAAAAAATAGTGATTATCTAGTTTAGAATATTATTGATTCCCGGTATAATTTCAATAAATGTTGAGTAAATTTTTAATTTAGACCTGATTAGTTTCGGAAATAAGAGGAAAGGTACATTTAATTCATGGAAATTTTTAACAATATCTCCTGAACTATTTTATAAAACAATATGAAATATTTATGACTAATCGAATAATGGAATGGAAAAAAGACTAATTTGTCTCCTCAAAAACTCATATGCTATAGTGCTGCTGTGCTGATGCACGCTCTATCATATCAAGTCTCTCTGTTTAATAACTTATTATAATAACTGTGAGAGACGGACAAATGACGTGACACATGAGTTACTAAATAAAAGTATGTAATACAGAAGTATATTCGTTCATTAAGTAGAATGATAGCCGATTGAACTTTCTTATATTACAAACTGGCGTTAGACTTCAATCACTAATAACTACGAGACTTGTAACGTGTTAACAATGGTTTAGACCACCTCGGATAGATCACATTATTATTTTTTTTCGTGTTTTGCCTGTGACGTTACTCGACTAGTGTCAGTGCATGTGCGTGATTGTTGCCAATCAATAGTTAGTAAATTTATAAATTATTGTATCGTAAAAACGCGTTTAGTTAGGATATTGACTTGGATATTATTATGAAAAACTTGTGGATCACTACTAGTACCTAAAGGGAGACAATAAAAATATTATCCGGAAAAATCAGTATTAAATGGAAAATTACAAAAAAAAAAATTAAAATGTCCCCTCATTTGAATCGTAAATATGTTTGGAATTATAAAAAGGCAAATCAAAGGAATGTTTGCGTCAAAAGGAATTCAAGAAACCTAAAAAGTCCAGGACCAAATATGTATGTGGGAACAAGTACAGCATGGAAAAAATGAAAACACGACGCAAAGGGTACATAGCTGGCCCGTCGGGCGTACAGCGTCCAGCGATAGTCCCTATTACACTACTCTATATAACAATGGTAATAAAGAGGTTAATTTAAATATATAGTAATACGAAACACTTATGATTATATCCAAACGTTTTCACGAAAAATATACAGCGCGGATCCGAACTGCCCCTTTTGGTTTCTTTTATTTTTTTGGTCAATATTTTATGTAATATATGCGCGTATACAATTTAAGGCTTCATTGCAGAACTTTTAAAGAAGGAAAATATTACCGTACATTATCTCCACGTATATCAAACAATTTAAGCAACACAAGCCAAGTAACCTCTACGACAATGCTTTTTCCGACTTCATCGACATTCAAATCGGGTTATGGTCACAAATAATTAATTATACATTTACACTTTTCTCGTGAATCAATCTATCAATTGAATGACAACTGCAATAAAATCTATTCAGTTATTAAAAAAATCGAGTAATTACAGACAGATAGACGCGGCGAGAGACTTTTTCCTTTAGAATATGTATACACATAGTACGAAAAATATTGAATTTAAATTCTTTTAGAATATTGTATCTTTTAAAGAAAAAAATGAATTAAATTTTGTAACGTTACTGTGTTCAGATATAAAGAATTCTGTATATTATTTATTATGAGTTGAATTATAAGTAGAATAATATAATCTATGTGACGACATATCTTTTTGTTTCCGTGTAATTATATATTTCAGTATTATAAGTTCTCAATAAATATACCACTTTCATACATCGTCCTCTGAAAATGAAGTATAATTACAGGATCTAAATTAAACCCTCTTATTTATTTCCTACATTCAACAGTCCATATCATAATTATCTAGTTTGTAAACGAAATAAGACAAACATATAATATTTTTACAGGATACGTAAAAAGTTTATTCGAACGTTTATTTTAGAAAATTTAATAACACATAACACATAAATTTAATTCGCTTGAAATATTAAAATTCTAAGTAACTCTGCATCTGAAAACATTAAAAATCAATTCAAGACATAGCATTTTATTAGATCTCTAGAATCTAAACAATTGCATCAAAAATATCAAGAAATAACAAAATCTTAATGTTTACGTTACCTGACATGCATTTGATCGGTATATTATTTTAATTGATTTCAAATTGTTTCATTTTTTGAACGTCCCATGGCCAAATCTAGTTTTAAAACTATCAACCAATAACTTTGATAATAATTTCAAATATTCTATAGCTTAAGGATAAATAACCTAATATAAATGTATATAATCTGTGGATTTAAATCAAAGATATGATACGAAAACCTTTATATGTGAGTCAAGCTCCCAAATAACTTCGGAAAATCTATAGATTATGGCCAGTTTTCTTGCTGTTGTGATAATAGAAGGCATTTAAATTACCATATTATGTTTTTATAACACAGTTATTATGTAATGTCTAAAACATGTATGGATCAGTCAAACGAAATTCAAACTTAAACTGATACAGTCGAAGGAATTTCCAACCTGAGCTAGGACAGTTGAACAAAATATAAACTCCAGTATAACTACGTACTGCCACTATTATTTCATGATACATATTCCATCATGGGCTTATTTTGTTTCACAGCCAATCATTACAATACGTGTGCGTAATGTAATGATCTATAGATGGGCTCTAATCTATATCAGATAACCATTCCTTATCAAAGCAATATCCCAAACTCTACAGCCTAAGCCAACATCAGTAAACACACGTACACACAAATACACATAGCGCAAACCCCGCATTGGCTCACTTCCAAAAATATCTCACATCCATGTGCATCCCGCGTCGAGCCCGCAATACAACAACAAAAATGAAAAATGAGGAATAAAAATGAAGATTAAATTTGTAGTGAGACGCTGAGTGAGTTATTTTTTCATAGAGCGAGGGAGCCCTAGAGAGAAGCAATGCAATAAGCAGAGTCCATTGTGGGCAGAACGTTTGAATGCACGCGACTGTATAAAAAAGGATTTCCATATCACTACATCATATGTCATGAGGTCAAAAATTAACCACTAAAAATTGGATTGGATTGATCTATTCTTGGTGAAGGAAAATTTCTAGTTCGTTTCAATAATACTTAACGAAATCAGACAAAGCTGTCTATTAATGATGATTCTGTAGATTAAATAATAATAAAGTTTAACTTTTAAAAAGCAATATCAAAGAAATTGTTCGAATAGTACTATTTTTATACTTTTTAATAATATTTCATATCATTTTAATAATATTTCATAATATAATCTTGATAATATTTCATAAGGTCACTATCGGTATCTTTGGACATGACATTATGTTTATACATCCTTTAAATAATTTCCTCCAAATTAATACAGCACTAGATGAGACAATCTTATATTATATTTTCCGAATTCCTGAAAATTATTATTTCACAAAATTTTATTACGAAATTTTACTCGCTACTGCACCAAATATTGTACAAGTATACATGGAGCTCCCTTGATCAGAAGATGTACTCATTTCTTTAATAGTTTTCGAAGAAAAAATAGATGTTTTATGGCTATGTGTAACATCGGAATTTAGACTATAGGATTTTTTCTTTTGTTTTAGTCTAGAAAGAGGAAAGAGAAATAAATACGAACCCATTATTAACGAGTTCAGACTCCAGTCATTCACCGCTACGCCAATGGCTGATTCGGCGAAGTGACGCAATATAGGTATATTCACTACGTACTATTCGTTTCTTATATTTTTCTGGTGATTAGATAAAAAAATGTTCCAGATATTTACAAATCGTTCAAACGCCAGGTCTTGAACTAATTCTAGTTTAGCTCAAAACCGGAGACCTGGCTTTGTGGAGTTTGTGGATGACCTAATGCAAGAAACTGTTGAAAGAATAGTTGATTTATCCACAAAAGATAATCATCAACGAAACTAAACTAATTTCTACATATCTCAAAATCTGTTTTTATTGCGATTGGGGCAAAGAGATATTACTTTAAGCGCTAATTGTACATAATATTTTAAAAATCCAAAAGGCAAATAAACATTTTTTCCAGAAAATAATAAATTTATTCCAGATTCTTATAGGAATGCAAATAGTAACGCATGTAGATATTTTACGATGAATCTTAAGCAAAATACTTCCGATTGGTGACATTTCAAGACATCAGTGTTACCCTTAGACGATTTCTGTTATGTATCCTTACATAGTACAAAACAAAGTCGCTTCCCGCTTCTGTCTGTCCTTCTGTACGCTCACATCTTTTAAATTATGCAAGGGATTTTGATGCGGTTTTCACTACCATTCAGGTAATTTCATCCGGACGGTTTATAGGTATAACGCATGCATATTATATTTACAGAAAATATAAAAAAACAATGTTTTCATTGCTAACTTTGACTAAAATTCTCGAGATACATCAAAATGTTGTAATATGGAATTGTGTATTTTAAAATACACAAAATATATACACAAAAGATCGCGATGGCATATATCTATATTCTAAGGATAACACGTAGTGACCATTTTTATGCGATTGATATTTTTTTTTTTGGTTACGCTTTCGAATTAAATAATTTGTTTACATTAGGCATTTAATGCAGATAAAATTTGCTCTTTACTGCAAATCATTACCATTATCATAAATATCTTAGATGATATCACATTTTTAAAATTTCCAAAAATCAGTATTCGCGATGCCGATGCTGTGCACGGACGGCGGCGGCGGCGGCCAGCGGCGTCGCGCGCCTATAAATAGCGCGTCGCAAGCCGTGGCATTGTACCCTATGGCATTGTACGATTTGCGGCGATTGCACCCGTTTATCGGAGCTCTGAAGCAATTAAAATAAAAACGTGCTTTTCATATACATGAAACTATAAACCGCAAAAAACGAAACTATAAACAGCTGTAAACATTGTATATAAAGGCAGCCTGTATTCTATTCTAATAATGACAGTATTATTATTAATCGCACCACAATTACATCACATTAGTACCTACATTGCGCCCGTGCGAAGCCGGAGCGGGTCGTTAGTATTTACTAAAAGCAAGATTTAAATTGAATGTTTCGAAGAAATATTAACTATTCATAAAGTATGTCCTCATGAGTTCGCGTAGCCATAACTCGGAGAGCATTTACACATTTTCATAAATCATTTTTTTCTTTGAAAAAGAAATAGTTCAGAACAGATCCTGTGTAAATATGGTCACATTCTAATGATGCACTAGAGAGATGTCCTAGAGAACTCCTCAACGGTTTAGAAAACAATGCCCTTTTGAACAATTCGATACCGAGTGTGAACTCATTTGATATGGCCTTATAAAAACTTTAATCACAGAAGGCAGCCACGGTCCGATGACGAAGCTAGAATATGGTGATAGACCTCCGCAATTATGAAGAGTTTGATATCAATTGACAAATCTTCACATGTCCTTTGGTGACAAACAGCGACCAGGACCTGCCAATGCAGGTGAAGAACTGCGACAGGAACCTCTAAATTATGAGGAATGGATTCATCATATTTGCGCTCCTTTGTTTGTTTCTTAATGTAAGCAAGAAAATAACAAAGTAAATTGGTGGGTAAGTGTAGGTACATAAGTGTAGGTATATATGAAGACGACAATGTGGCGCTTTTACATCTGTGTAGATGTGTACGCGAAAGACGGAGAGAAGTCGGCTTGACACCGATTCCTAAAATGTTTGACAGTAATATTTTCCAAAAAAATGTATGTTCTAAATTGATAGTTTGCTGCAAGTATTCCACCTATTACTTGCATTTCTATTATTTTATACTTTTCGGTCCGTTTCTTATTGACTGGTTTTTCCAATCTATTTAAAAATTGATCTATTTTTCTTAACCCGATATGTCGAATTCATTATTTAATTTTGCTACATCTTTTTTTGAAAGAGAAAATATAATACTAATATTATAATAAAATTATAAGCAATAAAAGTTTTTTCAGTTATAATTTTTCTCAATTGTATTATTTTGAAAAAAAATTAGGCCTATTTTATATTTATTTATTATTTATAATATAAATTAACGAACAGAGGTTGAAAATAATAAAAGAGCAAAAAATTAAATTCAAATTTTAAAATTAAAAAAAAAATAATGATAACAAAAAATCCAATAAGTTATCTTCGCAAACGAGCATATATTATATTTTTAATATAACAAGAATTATTAACATGAAATAAAAATCTAACGAAGAAGATAAAACTTTTTAAAAATATTAATAAAAATTTATCAATACCGATTGCTTTTTGTTATGGTTTGACATTGTCAAAATTAATTGACAATAAACTGTTCAGCGACATTAACATTCGTTCTTTGTAATCAAAAAGAATGCCTTTTTAGCTCTTTTTGAGTTTTACATAGTTTTACATAAGAAATATACAATCATACTGGTACTTAAAAAAACAATCAATAATACTATTATATAGGTACTTATAAATTTATAATTTTACTCTTTATTAATATAAAAATAACTAAGAGTTGAAAAAAGAGGTCATTTATAAAAAAAAACCTAAAAAACCAAAAAGTTGAAATAAATACATAGGACTTCAAACACAAACACGAATTTATATTCAATACATATGTACATGAGTATCATAAACAAACGGTTTAGTGTTCAATTTTGTTTATTATTTTATTAAAAAAGTACAGGGAAATTAGTACTTTTTTTAAATTAATTCATACCAAAACTTTCAGCAATACCAAAATATTTCCTCTTTTACTTTCTTCCAGGCTTAACGCTGACAGACTAAAAAGGGATATCGCAGCTGCTTCACTACAATGTGTATAAAGTATAAGATGTGTACTGGACAGCACTTATGAATTTAGACTTCGTGGGAACATGAATATTTTTCCAAAATGGGGTAAACCTTTGAGTTTCGAATGATTGGCAAGAAGATTTTTTACTTTTTAGGGTTCCGTAGCCAAATATTAGAAAAGGGACCCTTACAATTTCATCCTGTTCGTGTGTCTATCCAAATGTCTATCCCTATATCATAATAATTTTATTAAGAGATTATTTGCCCTATATAGTTGAAATTTGGATGATAGCTGTCTTCTATGAACCAATATACAATAAAATAGTGGAATTACGAAAAAAAAGTAATGTAACTGAGGGAGAAAATAAATCCAATTCACATAGGTGTGTGGGTCTTAAAAATGATATAAAGTTTCCAAAGTAACTCTTTCACTTAAGTAAATATTTGATGATATAAATATGTTTCTAAAGTATTAAAAAGTATTGTAAAAGTTCTGAAAAAAATTAAAGTAGTAGAACTTCAAATAAACTTTCAACGGAAATTGGTTTAAATAAGAATTCTTGTGCAGTTTTTGAGATATAGGATATTTTTGGTACTGACTGGAGCAATAACTTTGTTTAACACAGTGTCTTTGAAAAATATAGGCTTATAATTTTAATATTGCTTGGTACAAGGGAGAACTTAGTGCGCGAGTCCGACCCGTACCTGGCCGGTTTTGTCCTCTAAATTATTCAATTCATAACACTTATAAAGTTGAATATATTTGGCATTAATTTTGTAGAAACTCCTTATTCACAATTAAATAAAACTACGTGATGTAGTATTATTTCTACTTTCTTTAATTTCTTTACCACTACCTAGATTTCGTTGTATTACAACATCTTCTAGTGGGATATTAGCAAAGATTGATCTTTGCTAATAAAATAATGAAAGATCTTTGCTAATATTCCATCTGAAGATGTTGTAATACAACGAAACCTAGGTCGTAGTAAAGAAATTAAAGAAAGTAGAAATAATACTACATCGCGTAGTTTCAATTAATTGTGAATTTATAAAGTTATTTAGCGTGACAGTTCATTCATTAATTTAGTACAGAGATCACTGTATATCGTTTAATATTATGATGAAAAACGAGGGGTTTTATTAATAATCGTCGCCTGATTAAATATATATTTCTGCTGACCATAATTTAAGTGTAAAATTTATTTGTTTACAGACATCCTCTTTTCAATAGAATGAAGGAACAAAATTAAAAAATATATATTATTGATGAATATGTATATTCCGGTTTTATCATATATAAATTGTGTTCTTTAGGAAAAGGGCACAATTGAAATACAATAAAACCTGCACAGATGTTCATTAGTTATATTTTATATTAAAAATTTTAATATTAAATTATATTATTTCTATTTAAATAATGATATTTAAGTTACAAAATGTATAACACTAAATATAAAAAAAATATGTTAAAATTGAACAATCTTAAAATTTTGTAATGGCAGTACTTTGTGTGACCAAACAATTTTTAAATATTGTCTAAAGACTGACTTTTTAAAATTTTTCTTAGTAAAGACTATGCTTTGCATATAAGATAGTGCAAATGTTAAGCAAATGGTATATATTTAGTTAAAACAAATTTAAGATAATTAATAATAATGAGTCGACCGTGAACTGCCTAAATACTTCGCCGTCTTACTTACAAAGTCGCGAATGAAACGTGTGAAACAAATTGAGAATGGGCAATGCTTCTAATACCAATTTAAGCAAGTTAAGCACACACAATCGGGTAAGGTAAGCAATATGTTAGTACATGCATGCGGTATATAAAATAGTGGCTGAATTCGTGTTTGCACATATCCGTCTGATATAAAAATTATATCAATTCTGACCCTGAACGATTGTCAATGTGACTTTCATATTTTGAATAAATGCTTTTATTCTTGTTGGCAACGAGCTATATCCAGCTATATCTCTAACTAAAAGTGAAGAGTAAAAGTGAAGATAAAAGCCATACGTTTTGAAACAATGAAACCAGATGGGTTTATCTATGGTTTTTACAGAAAATGACATAATATATCTCTTAAAAAGGCTAGGTGACTGAATTAATGTCCAATTTTCCATGCTCTCGTGCTTCTCAACATTTGCTAACTAAAATTTTAAAAAATTGAAACTACCCTTTTTGAATAATGATAGTCGTCACTATATATGAAAATTTAAATAAAATTGTCAAGTATTTAATTCCCCTCCCCTCCCCAACCCTAAAATTTCCGTATATGTATATTTTTTTTGAGTGTAGCTACGTGTGGGTTAATATGTTTCTATTACTCAGATCAATTTCAACTTTCTACGTCGGACAGGTTGTCTTTGAGAAAAATGGTTGTTATAAACTGACTTTTGAGTTTATAAAATATGTTTTTTTATGAAACACAAAAGGGAAACTGTCATGCAGAGTCTCTTTGGCAATACAACTTGTTAAAAGTTACATCATCACGTCGCCTTTCTATAACTTTTCGAATGCTGATCCAACCTGGCTATACTTAACTTCGTATATTTAACAATAATCACGTCATTTATACTAACAGCCATCACTGATTTCAAATCCACTTAGTTTTTAGTCAATTCATGCTGTACATTACGAAATTGCGCTTTAAACTATTTGATGTACGGACTGTGCATGCTTCAATTGGATACTCGCAATATCAGGCGATAAAGGTTAGCAGATCAAATTCAAACTAAAGTAAGCCACTAAAATAGTAACGTGATTCTCTCCATTAACTTGAAATCATTGGCCGTACAAATCCGTTAAATACATGCGGCATATCGAACAACAAAGCGGTCCCGAACCCACAAAATAAGGGGCCGCAAGTTTAGGCGGAACCCGCATTAACCGCGCCCTCGCAAAAAAACGAATATTGCTACAAACCGACCTAACCCTCTCTTGGGTAATACTTTTATGTGCGCAATCTCTAGGGGTGTACAAGCTCTATGATGGAAGTGAAAATATTTTGATTTTTTCGAGAGATTTTTTGAGGTTTTTTTCGGCCACTTTCGGAACGTACAAAAACGCTTCTAAAGCGATTAAATACATTCCACCAGCGAAAAAATAAATAATCCATAGTAATATTATTACCTATATTAGCGGGAATATTATTATTCTTACATAAAGTACAGAAACAACATTTTTGGCACAATTTGTTCAGATATCTGCACTGCTTGAGAATCTGGATAATTACAATTCTTGAATTAAATAACATAATTGATTTTTCGTTAATTTATTTATTTGTTTTTAATGTACAAATAGGTAAGACGAACTTATTGCTATAGGAGCAATCCTTTCCAGTTAATCATAGCACCAAGTAAAAAATATTATGTGTTGTGGAAAACTACAACGGGTTGTGAAAATAATTGAAGAAATAAATGTTAAATACTAGTAGAACTCGCACTATGAGGATTCTGTACATATTTGGATACTTTAAACATTCAAGGGCACGTAAAATATCTATTAATCTGCAAATATTAGATTTTCCCAAGGTTAATATATTACTACATCTTTTGCAGGCGTTAAAATGGTCAATTAAAAAATAATTAAGATCTACGATAAACGTTATAGTTTTTCTTCAACCTTCCAGTCAGATTTTACTGACTCTTTCTTTTTCCTTCATTTTGTTTCAGTAATTTTGGAAATAAAGTCTTAAAGATACTCTATTTTCGCTTATTTTTTGAAATATATTTTAAATGTGTAGTTTTGGAAATTAGTTTTTTTTTCATTCACTCATAAGAAACCCTTAATATATATGTAGCAAAAGTAACTTCGTTCCAACCGAGTTTCCTACTATACTTCTCGTTCTTTTAAATTTATAAGATATTTATACCACGGATAAATCTTGTACCAGTAAACACGCAACTGGCTTTAGAGAATCGGAATATAATTTTTTAAAAACTGAAATTTTTTCGAGTATGAAAAAGTCAAAAATTCAGCGATTGACAATTAAAAAAGAGAAAAAAAATATATATACATATATATATATAAATAAATATATGTGTGTATATATATATATATATATATATATATATATATATATGTGTATATATATATATATATATATATATATATATATATATATATATATATTTGTAAACGCACATATATTTAATACGTCAAGAATTGTCAATAAAAGATAAAAATAATAAAAATCTAAGCTACGTCCAAGCACGTAATAATTTTTTACAAAATATTACAAAATATATTCAATACCGATAATTTATTTCATACATCTATATATAGAGGATAAAGCTAGACGAAATCTTACCTTTGGTTCATCTTGCTAATTCAAAAACTGACTCTAATCGACAATGTCAATAGAATTTGTAAACAGCTAATTTGGTTGGCTGTAAGAGATTGCTCACGTAGCAATAAGTCCGCCATATGTATCAATTAGATATATTAAAGTAGATAAATAAATAAATAAATAAATTTTATCTAGAAGTGTAAAATTTTCATTTTTTTTACACTTAGACCAAACACTTCATGGACTTTTGTCGGTTTTTTTTGTGAACTGTTTTTCGGAAAAATATATGAGAATTTCCCTTAATTAATTATATCGTTATAATTTTCTTTTAGTTATAATTTCTACTTTAATTGCTGTGAATTAAAAACTTTTAATGCAAGTATTCATATCTGTAAATATCTAATAAATTTTGGGAATCGAAACTATTTGACACATGATGTAAGGCTCTACATAAATTATCGGAAGGAAAATATTGACCAAGCTCCCTTGTCACATTTATTTCGCTGAAATTAACAAATTTCTTTAAATTTAATAGAATGCTCGCAGTCGAAGAACTCAGATATTTCTACTCTCCAGCTATTTCAACGGCTAGTTAAATGAAACTTCTAAATATTTCCAAAAATACATGTTAATTTTATATTAATTTCAGGAATATAAGGGATAAAATAAAAGTAAGTATTTGTACATATGTGGATAATTGATAAATTTTCTCGAAATCAGTAGTAATTATCCCAAAGATTATTTAATATGTAATGGACCTATTCGAAGGAATCAGTGAAGACCAATCCTTTTATTGCATCACTACTACCACAGCGTATTACTAGAGACTAGAGGTTAATAAGTCGAACAGTCAAACTCTAGCAGAGATTAATGAAAGCATTTAGAAGACTCGGGGATAAGGTTCTTTTACTATAATATTATATTATTCATGTCCTATATGAATTTAGATGCCTAAATTAAAATTAACGTATAATATGCTAAAGTATATTATTTATTAAATATAAAGTAAAGTATATTATAAAGTATATTATTATATAGTTACTAAAATATGTGTAAGTAAAATTAATCCAATTATAAAAATATATTTTTATAAGTCGGTTAAACATTCTCCAGTAGTACAAAGAAAGCTTTACAAAATCTGCCACGTAAAAAAGAAGCAGTCAAGTTTCCCCTTTAACAAGGCACGTAGTCGTATGTATACGTCAAACGAGCGTGCCCGTAAGGAGCTGTCCACTACCGTTAATTGATACTATTCATGTTGGCTGCAGACAGCGCAATGGTCGGCGCAGCGGTAAGAGGATGCCCGGTCAGAGTGAGGGTTACCATATCGTTATGCTCCGTATCAAAGTGGCAAAAACGGAACTCTTATAATTTCAACCTGTCCGTCTGTCGGTCTGTCTGTCTAGCCGTCGGCCTGTCCGTATATGGCAGCCATTCTACTCGGAGGTTATTGGCACTATATAGATGAAATTTCGATGATAGGTGTCTTCTATGAAATATACAATGAAATAGTCGAATTATGAAGAAAAAATAACATTAGGTGTGGCACTCCATAGAAGTAGCCGAGGCATGAAACAAAATATACTGCACATAGGCGTGTATCGTTAGATATACCTTTAAAAGTAATAAAGCGGCTGCAAAATGATTTTTTTATTTAAGTCAATATTTGGTTAGATATGCGCTTCTAAAATATTAAAATGTCAACTTTTCAACTCTTCAACTATCCTGTGTAAAATTTGATAAAAATATAAATCTTGATTAAGTTAGAGGATTTAAAATAAACTTAAAAGAAAATTGGTTTGAATAAGGTATGTTGTGTAGTTTTGAGATATGAAATCTTTTCAGGAATAACTCCACCAATAAGTTCATTTAGATAAAATATGTACTTCTAAGACATGTGCTTGTAAAATAGTTACGACTAAGTTATCTGTTTCTAAAATTTTATAAAACAAGAAATGTGCTTCTATAGTCGTCATATTCCAGCCGCTGTAACTGTGAAACTATACCTACAAAAGTCTAAATATGCCTTATTGCATACGATAAAAATATTGCGTACGAATACTGTTTAGTGCGATGGAAATCTTTGTGTGCGAGTGCTACTTTCTTTTGGCCTTTTTATTTTTCAATCATGGTTATGCTAAACGCTATAAAATTGATCTAGGGAGTAGGTTTCCATGGATAATAGGGCAATTATTAACAATATTTTTTTTATCTTATCTCGTTCTCAAGATATGCTATTTCAACGTTAACTCAAGAGTTAAGCGGTACACACGCATACGGGATGATACGGAAGGTCATCAAAGCGACTCAAAGCACTAGGATGCGACGCGACGGATAGCTTAACTTTTAACATTTCATTAGTGAATTAATACATGTGGTTTGATTTGAATATTGAACGACATGAGTGTTACTGGGCAAAACGGTACATTTTTATTGATAGTTCACATTTTCCTAAGTAATTTTTCGCGGAAGTTCTATTCGTGATAATGAAGCGTTTAAACGTAATTGTGATTGATGAAATATTTATTTCTCACTAATAAGGCCGAAATAAAAAATTGCTCATTTTTGTCTTATATTCGAGAGAAATTGGAAAAAAATTCTTGATATATCAATTAACCGACATCTACTCATACATTTACACCATACTCTTCATAGGGCGATATTGAAGAGTATCATTTACAAAAAAGCACTTAGGTTTTATATCATCAATCAGAAGGTTAAGGCATCGTTTAACAGAGAAATTATATATCCCAAGTTGTAGTGGAAGAAATATAATCGTCATTTAATACACTGCATTAATTAAAGGCATTCTGTTTTTTTTTAATATTAACTATTTCATGAAATTTTCAATTAAAACACTAAAAGTTAAAAAGAAATCTGCAATAGAGTGTCAGTGAGGCGGTGTAATATTAGGTAATTTACGATAGAATAATTAATAATATAACTATCAATACAAAATTTAGTTATTCGTACGAATTAGTAAAAGGGACGAAAGAAAATTAGATTTGGAATAAATTTTTCAAACAACTTTTGAAAACATAAATTGACGTTGCGTTTCGAATATTAGGTCTAAGTTTATTCCAGAGTTTGGCAATACAAAATTTAAAAAACATATAATTGCAATAGAAGGGTTTATGAAAAACAGTATTTATGAAAAAACAGTATTTTGCATATTCAACTGAGAGTGAATTATATTTAAAATCTCAGGACCGTTCACGTTATCAGTTGCAACACGATAATTTGTATTTAGTATAGTCGCAGCAATTTTAAAATCCGTGAACATATTGTAATATTTAATTAAATTATTTTTGTCTCAACAGTTTAAACTATTTTTAAACTTGTCATTTACGGCTGCTACCACTCGATGAGTGGTAGAAGCCGTAAATGACAAGTTTAACAAATAATGACTAATCGAGCCTTATTTGCCTATTCGGTAGTTCATTGAGAAGTATTCCGATCATTTTAGGGAGGCATGTGGGCATCATATTGATATGACTCACTGTCATCAATGCTGTCCCTAAATCCCCAGGAAGCATGTGCGCATTATATTGATATGACTCAATGTCATCAATGCTGTCCCTAAATCCCCAGGAAGCATGTGGGCATTATATTGATATGGCTCACTGTCATCAATGCTGTCCCTAAATCCCCAGGAAGCATGTGGGCATTATATTAATATGGCTCACTGTCATCAATGCTGTCCCTAAATCCCCAGGAAGCATGTGGGCATTATATTGATATGACTCAATGTCATCAATGCTGTCCCTAATCTAAGATGAAGACATCGCCTTTCAAAAGCAATGCAGCGAATGCTCTTTGTTGTTCATTATTGTCGCGCCCGATTTTGTGGCGGGGAGTGATCTAATCACATCTAAAATGTATCCATCAGAGCAAACTCTCAAAAATGGTTTTAGTAGGTTCCTGAATGGCTGTTATAACTCGCACCTTGGAAGAAAAAATTCGCATTGTTTTTGGGATTAACAAGATTCTCTCAGGAACGCTCTCTCTAGAAATGTGATCTAATCCTAGATATATTGAAACAAAATCTCGTGATAAACATTCCGTCGTTACTTTAATGTTTCTTTCAATATGACTACCTAACACCTGAAATAGTGTTGCCAGCCTTTCACTAGTTTCACCAGTTCTTAGTTTTGTCAAATAGATTGCAAGAACTGTTCTCGGGTAACGATCTCGCTTTACCGATGATGATGTTTCTTCTAGAATTCTACTAAATTGCTCACTAATTAGACCATTCCAAAAATGAAGTTCATTTTCATCTGATTCCATTGGGAAAACAAAATCCAACATTAGGTCTCTATTTTTGATAGATTTTACAAACATTCTCGTCAAGCCTGTAGGCAACTGTGAACTAAAATAATGTGTCACGTTGACAGCATTGAGTAATTCTCCTCAGTTCAAATGCAATAAGTGATCTTCGCAGATTCGTGCATTCGGTAACATACACAAACTATAATGGCACATGGCGTGTAATTTCATAGAAGCTGGTATTCGGCGTAGATTTTCATTTCTGTATTGCCCATAAATGCAGCGTTGAGAAGAGTTTGCTGTTCTAATATAATCAGGCATGAAAAATTCAGCTCTCTCTTGGTCTGCATCTAGGACATCAACTGGTTTTTGTGGCATAGCTCCTTGCACAGGTCCTGGGTCCAGGTTCTTACATAGGTTCTGGTGCAGGTTCTTCCATGTCATTGCTTGGATCATCCAAGATGTTGGCTACATCTCACCTTCCTTGATTACCGGCATTGTTGGATCTTTGCCTGTATATGTAACACAGTCATGCTATGGTTGAAACAATCTGAAACGAAACAAAAACCTATGAATATCTGAAAGATCAAATTTTTCTACCTATGAATGAATCTCATTCACGTTATGAAGGTTATAACCAAAGTGGATGTGTAAACAAAAATCGGATATCTGTATGCATATCTACCTCAAGTTTGTTTTTTTCCGCATAAAGGCAAAAAAATAAAAATAAAAAATAAATAAAACTTTTAAACTAAGCTCTTACAGTAGAGATGAACACGGTGAACCTAGTTTGTAGCGCACGTTTGACTATTATTTCAGTTTAACTTTTTTAACTGACGGTAGTTGTAACAATCTTCAAAGTAGGTAATAGTAATAATAATTAAGTGGATACATATCTGTATTGGTACACTTAGAAAAATATGCTCAGCTAAATCAGGTCTACTTTGAGGCAAAGTGTCTTGCAGAATGTGACGCCTCTGCCGTAATACAGATCATGGACACAAAACACATCGACGTCCGGATTCCAAAATAGGTTCACAAAGTCCTTTACCAACCAGGGTCAAACAATAAAGCGATCAATCAGGTCCTATAAACATACAGGGGTCAGTGTAAGTAAAACAATCGGATAATGTAATATGCACAGAGCAATAACGCCTTGTGGGCAGCGAGTACGCAAAGAACCACTAAGCAAACAGGTTACTGGATTGATGAGTGAGGGTATGACAGTTGCCGAGTAGAGGGAAGGGAGCGGGAAGTAGCTTTAAGATGCGTATGTGTCACTGCACTGCAGTCGTGCCGAGCATTGTCAAAAATGTGTAATGGTTATAACGTGTATGTACAAGTTTCATCTACATTTAAAATTATTATTTCTATAAAAAATAAAAAAACTTAAATTTAATTTTCCCGGAATACCCGGCGCTTTTCAATGATATCGTCATAGTATCACCTTACTAGGATGTTTCGACTGAGATACCTTTCAAAACTGTTGGTCGAAGTTGGGTCGGGTGGTTACGGTAGGGGAACGTTCTGACGCGTTATCCTTTCAATTGACAATAATTCTACGCATTTAAAAGATATACTAGGCAACATATTTACAGAGCGAACAAACATTTTGCATAATATAATTGTAATGAGCCAATGGATTTATTTTTTACAGTTTTGAAGAGAAAACTATTCTCGGCGTACCTGCGCACTTTACGCACCAGCACACTTTTTTTGATCAGGGTGCGAAAATGAGCCATAACTCCCGAATCGGTCACGCTGGCCGTCACACTCGGGTCGGTGACGCTGAATCGGGTGAACTCGGCTCCCTTCGGTATAGACCAAGTGAACTACTTTTTAGGCGTACCATGCGCACTATTAAAATATCAAGTGAACTACTTTTTGAGCCCTTTTTTTAGATATTTAATTAAATTTTAATCTAAATTATTTATAAGATTTTCTAGATCCATAAACCTATTGTTTCTATCTTACTGGTAAACTTGGCTCAGTTCGGCATCAGCCAAACAAGTTCACTGTCTAACACGGAGGTTATATGAGAGTAATTTAATATAATGAGCGTATATCATTGTTTTTTAAAATAATATTTTAATTTTTTTCCTGATTCGCTGAACTAATATCCATCATATAATATCAATGTAATTGTATATACAAACATAATGGCATGACAAATATATATAGATGGAAATTCTATAGCATATTACATTTTTGTCTCATTGTTACGTAACTTTTTTATTAGTAAAAGCTTTTTTCTACACCTCATTTATAATTTTACTACTTTAGGGAGTAAATTGTACTGTATATTTCCGGATTCAGGAGTTTACACTTTGTACATTCCGACTTATTACTTTGTCCGGAAATTTATTCCGACCGTCCTAAAAGGTTGCTCGTGGGATTTATTTCTTGTGAGAGCACATTTACTTTGCTATATATATTATAAATTATAATATGCATTCGCCGGGAACTATATATGTTATAATAATATATTATTGTAATTCTTTGATAGCGAATGGCACTTTAATCGATATGATTCTCGGAATGTGAGCTTCCGCCGACAACGAAGGTTGACCTCATCTGTTGCACTCGCGACCAATGGCGATGAGCACAATCTGCAAGTAAATCATATTTGTGAATGGGGACAGAGGTATGGCAGACAGTCTACAATATGACCTCGAAGACTAATCTTTATGTTAAATAAGCGAAAAACCTGAATTCACATTAGGGAGAGCCGTTTTTTGAGACAATCCACATATAAAATTAAACCAAAAACAGCCTAGTCAGCATCTCTATATAAAACCACAAAACGTGTAGTTCATACAATTACTGTAATTTTACAAAATCGACATATTTAGTATTGAAAGAATATTTAAAACCACTTAATTAATTTTTTAAATTACCTCGAACAAACACACTTTACAACATTACTTCTTTATTATGCTAGTATGAGTAATGGCTATTTAACTACGCGTGGACATTTAAATGTCCACTAAAATGAAAATGCTAGATAGACCTACTCGAAATGCATCTCCATAACGTTTATTCCCATCAATCAGACCTCCTTTTCTTCCATCTCGACTCGCCCATAATTCCGTCATCATTCACATCTCCAACAACAGGGAAAATTTCCGTCAACTTGATTTACACGCATTCTTAATCACTCCGTAAATCAGCCGTGGGCGAGACATTAATTGGTCCCCCTATAGGGCGCATTTGTATAATATTTTGAGGTCGGAGCACCGTTTGCATTATTCATTGTGCCCTCGTTAGTGTAGCGGGACTTAATTTAATGAATCAACCGCTCGCGATACATAAGTATCGTGTACTGTTTACTATTTAAGTGTTTGCTGAATGGTTTGAGTATCTATTTGCGGTAATTGTAGAATATTTGAAAATGAACAGTGGGTTTTTTTTATGTAAAATTATGAATACACTACAACTTTGGAAGATACTAAAGGCATTTAGTATCTTCCAACACTTTGGAAGATACTTAATGCCTCCAAATTCTCCTCCTTTGTCTGTCAAACGGTATTGCCGGTTCATTGGAGTAGGAGTAGGAGGTATACTGGCTGGGATACTCGGGAAGCTTATTTTATAAGTAAATCGGTCTCTCTCTAACTTGCGCCGTTAAAGCAGCTCGTTTCTAACTCCGTTCAAATTTTTATCATAATTTGGCAAGTATAAATCATAGCATGATATATTTTAATAGAAAAAAGAAAAGGCTTTCTTACGAAAAAATAATTTTTGGAATCGAATATTCGGTTCGAGAAATTAAAGCGGAATTTCCAGAATGAATTTAGTAACTGGAAAATATGATGAAATCGTATCAAGTAGATTTGTTGACCAATAAATCTTCTTGAGTATCTTTGAATCAACTAAGGGAAAAATGGGCATTTTAAGACAATATTATAATAGAAACAAAAGTAAGACCAAGAGAATGGTTATCTTTGGGGAGGCCTTCATCTGAGTTAGATTAAGAATCTACCATAATATTAAAATTATTTACATGGATGATCAAAATAATTGTATTGTACGAAAACTATTTTTATATTGTGAAATGACCGTAAGTTTAAATGAACTATAATAGTTATTATAAGAGCATAATTTTCTTGTAATAAATTAACCGACATATAAGTATTCAGGAAAATATTACCAAGTATGATACGGTAAGACATGTCACTGAAATGAATAAACTAACATAAATAAGTATGAATATAATTAGTTTATTATATATGAAAAACTTATGAGATTTTAAGTTTTATTAGTTTTTAATTATAAAAAAAACAAGAAACTTTATTAGTAGAAAAGATACATTATTATACAGAAGTGTTTATGTAATACACTGGAACTGATCAAAAATATTTCCGTCAATTGTGTCAATATTATTAACACAAGAAATATAATATTTTATTCAAGAAAATAAGACAACAGGGAGAATAACACACTAATACTAACGAAAACGTTTACACTAATTTTGTCGGTATTATTAATCCATAAATTTTATTGTTATAATTTAAGTTATCTTTGATAACAATAATTGACAGAGACAATAACACACAAATATTAATTAAAACGTTTACACAAATTTTCTCGGTATTATTAATTCGTAAATTTTATTATTATAATTTAAGTTATCTTTAATAACAATAATTGACAAAGAGAATATCACACAAACACTAACAAAAACGTGGACGCTAATTTTCTCGGTATTATTAATTCATAAATTTTATTATTATAATTTAAGTAATCTTTATCAGTAATTAATAGAGATAATATCGTACTAAAGGTTAATAAATTTTGAACCTAGTATCCCAGTATTATTACTAGTGTTACTCACATATATTTACTACTTAAATTTTCGTTGCAGCCTTATTTGCTATTATACAAAATTACACTATGGTAATTTACTCCAAAACTATCAAAACACAAACCGAATATCGTTCTATATATATATATATATATATATATATATATATATATATATATATTAGGATGTCCCTTATATCGCCAATTTTTTTTTCTTTTAAATATTGTAACGCATACCCTCTAATTCTTTTTATAGTACTAAAGGCTACCTTCGTGCAAAATGTCATCGTCATATGACAGTGGCAACCCGTGCCGACAAGGCATCATTGTTTTTCTAAACAACGGTTTTAGAAGACTTAGTTTCATGTAAGCTATATTATGATCAAAATACATATTTTATAATAGAAAACAATGGAAGATTAATTAAGGTTTATTTATTTATAAAATTGAAAAAGATATATAATTCAGGATTCAGGATAATTTTTTTTAAAGTATCTTTCTTGCAATCTGGGTACAACTTTCTGTGTTCTTGTACACAACGTAACAAGAACTGTTTTTGTTCTTCTGCAGCAGTTATTAATCCATGAAAATCTTGCATGAGCTTCACGCCTCTCTCTGTTGTGTTATTGACTGCCTTCAAGTGCATAATTTTTGTTAGCTTCCTGAAAGGAAGGGATTTGTTCCCACGAAGACACGTCTTCTTGGAGAAAAGCGTTATCAACTTTTAACCGCGATAATAAATTTGTGCTCTTGATGGTAACAAAATCACTCAAACGTTTTCCTGAAACAACAAAAGAAATATATTAACAAAATTATCACATTTTCTAATGATAAAATGAAAAAAAACACTTATTCAACTCATCGTACAAAGAAGCAGATATTTCTTCCTTCAAGGGAATATATCTCTTCCCAAAATCATACAAACTTTCCCTTTGTAAATTCGATACGATAACAGCTTTGGTTTGTGAATCAACTTCATAATCAAATAATGAAAATAAAACTATTTCTTCTGATAAATGCCACAAGTGTTGGCTGAACTTGGTCAGAGCTGCTTTAGAAATCACTTGGTCGACTGTTTCGTAGTTTTTCAATGTTTTTTTTCACGTAGTTTCTCAATCTTGATTAAGAAACATAAAAATTGCACTCAAGCCAGGACTTTACATAAGCCATTGCAATAAATAAGCAAACATCTTGCAGTGCTCGTTTGTCCTTAGCACTCATTTTAAACTGTGATTGCAGCAAGCATATCTTTAAAGAGTAAATAGCTCTTGCTATCCATCTTGCCTGATGCATGGCGCCAGGTGGTCTGATTTTAAATTTATTTTCGTTATCTCCCCCCAAAAACACTATACACAGTTCAATCAACTCCCGATAATCGTCACGTATAATAGATTTTAGTAGTTCTTTTTTATAATAATTAATAAGTTTGTTAATCATCGTTTCACAAAAATATTTCTTTACGAAATCAGTACATGTTTCGGTAGCAGTTGCATTAACGTTCTTCCAATTGTCTCTAAATTGTTTAAATAACGGGATATCAGGACTGCTTGTAACTTGATGGATTTTTGACCCACATTTGATCACATTTCAGTACTAGTTCATACATATGATGGCGGCAAGCAAAAAGTAACAATTCCCTTTCTAATTTTTGCTCCAAGAGTACACAAGCCCCATTTAAGCGGCCTGTATTAGAAGCCGTTGTGTTGCAGCACATAATCTGTACCTTGTCATTGAGATCCCAATCAGAAAGGGTATTTTAAAACAGCTTCAGCTTGATCTTTGCCAGTAGAACTATCGAGTTTTAGCACTGCTAGAAGTTGGTCTTTTTCTCCGAATGAAATGAGAATTGGCAGGCGTTCTTCTTTTGAACCTGTCACATTTAAACTGGGCAATAGCTTTCCATCCCAATGAATAGTTACAATTTCAGGCACGTTGTTCTAAAAATCTGTTTTTATTGATTCTGCTCTCTCTTTTCTCATTTGGGTACGAATTCGTTGAATAGAAGACTTGTTGATAGGAAAGTCTTCACAACTGAGACCAAGTGCTTCTACAACAGCCTGATGTATGTAAACAGAATCCCTTACACTTAATTGACATCTATCTAAAGCTGCAACAAGTTTAAAGACAATAAAACGCGTCTTTCCTCTTTTCGTAGCAGATAGCACGCACACAAGGCACACAAGTCACGGATTGCGATTGCGAGGTGGAAGGTAAATTTTCTTCCAAACTTTCGTCAGAACTGGTAGACTGTTAGTGAAGGTCTTGAAGTGGGATAGAGGTGTCTGAAGTCAATAAATTCATATCAGTCAAATGCTTTAGTCTTTTTTCCTCTTCTCTTAGTTTTCTCTGCCTTACTCTTTCTTCTTTCTCAACTAACTTTTTGTCAACACCCGCTAAGCAACCCGAATGCCCTGGCTCTATTTGTTTTTGTAAAAATATTTTGTCTTCCTCTATTTTGATTCTTTGTAGAGCATCGCCATGTGCGATATCAAATAAATTATCTAAATATTTTTGGAACTTCTCCTCGCGGTGCTTATAAATGTCATGTGTTTTTTTACAGTTTTTTTGTAGCTCTCTCCAAACATGGTAAGGATCCACAAATTTTTTCATACAATTAGGTACAGCTCTGTTAGGTATTCTAGCTTTTTCCCAAAATATGATGCACTCACGAATCACAAGATTTGCACTTTCATTCACAGTCAATTTTACCTCGCGAATATTAAAAAACAGAACTGAGAGAACTTGACGATTAGACGGCAACTTTGCACCCGTTATTTGGTGATTTATCTCACCAACCAAGAAAATATTTTTCTTATTACTTCTAAGTTCCACTGACATCTTTAAAATAAACTATTATGCACGTTAATTAAGCGATACGCCGGTGAAAACTCGGAAACAAATGACTACAAGAGCGAGTACGCGCCGGTCATCCCCATTACTTGTATGAACATGTTTTGCGCTCCACTCGGCACGGGTTGCGGTGCTTCAAATAAGATAAATACTTGTTTTCGAGTGTTTTATGGCCAAATGAAAAAAATTAGAAGGTATGCGTTACAAAATAAAAACTTTGAAAAATAAGGGACACCTAATATATATATATATATATATATATATATATATATATATATATATATATATATATATATATATATATATATATATATATATATATATATATATAAATATATAATATATACACGCAGTGAACTGATGTAAATAATTTCCAAGGCAATATTCCCACATAAGATAATTTCACGCCGCCGTCAAAGTGCAGAACCACGTAGAAAGGAACCTAAAAAGCTAAGTCACACAAACGTATTACGTAAATAAAGTTAAGACTTTATTGAAAGATGAGTGAAAATCTTTTCCTCAGTCGTGTTCATAACGCACGAGCATACATCATGTAAACAGCCTCTATACCCGTATTTGATAAATTTTCTGTACAATACATATGACGTAGTTTTTCCTACATGAGCAGTCTCTTTCAATCAACCAAACAATAACTTTTCAAAAATGAACTGCTAGGAGACTGTAAGAGATGTTACGGTGTAAAACAAAAGGTGCCTTTAAAAGAAAGAAATAGGAGCTTATGTCAAGTTTCATATTATGAAGAACCAATATTTTTTGAAGAAGATTAATTCAAAAATTAAATTGTATTATCTGTCCCTAAGCATAAGTTCAAAGCACCGATGCCTTGAAACTTACACGTTATCGTAATAATAATTTCGAATCCACGAGACTATTAACTTTGTTCCAAATATAGGTTCTATTTCCGGTTTTAACCAAACAATTAAATATATAATTCAAAAACATAATCTTTAATTTAATGTTTGTATTTCCGCAGTCAACTTTAGTGTTAGTCATTTTAATATACCTTCTACTAAAACGATCATACTACTTGTTACATAAATATCGAACATTTTTTTAAAAAGTTTATATCAGGGATGTCTTGCTTTCAACTAAAGTTATAGTTATTGTACTACAATTCATAAACAACTCGTTTGCCAAAGTAACACACAATACTGTATAAGTTATCCATTTAGTTAAATTTAATTTTATTGAATTTTATTTTAGGTCTAAGTTATTGTGGTTATTTAGCAGAGGTAGCTTGGATTTGTGTTACTCAATGTTGGGAACTTTGATGTGTTTCCTCGATTAATATAGTCTATATAACTTTAGTGCGAAGTAAGTTAGCAGCCAGCTTTATTATTTGGAGCCCACATGAAATTAAATTCATCCTGATGATTGAAAGTATCCAAAAAAATATTTCTTCAGTATATGACGACTTGTATACTTCTCTTTTCTATATCCAACCTGTATTTTTCTTACACGCTAAGTTATCGTACGTTGTAGCACAGAAGAAAACTTTTAATGAATATCAAAAATCCCTACTTTTCCGAAGTATATAATTTATCTACGACCTGATAGCAATTGATTTGTTTGTGACGAGTGAGAAAAAACTTTTTGAAATGTATTATTATAATGTATGATGTAGCGATGTTTTATTTATTTGTTTTTTTATTGTTATTGAAACGAGCGACCGTAATAAATGTAATTTTTCCATAATTATACTTAAATAAATAGAATTACATTTTAATAGAGTTCAGTGGAATTTTCACTAATATGATATTTAGAAATAAAGTCAACAGACTTGGGGTAGATTAAATTCTATACTTAGATCTATCTTCCTTGGTGATTAAATTAAATTTTTAAATAAGAATTGAATGAGCGAGCGAAATAACTCACGATTTCTTTCAAAAACCATACTGTGTGCATTCACGTCCAACATCAACGTGCCGTTGTATTCGATTGCATTAATTTTTCTTTCTAATATTTTAACTGTTTCGGCCATATGTGATATTTCATAATTAATTGTCTCTTAATCAAAGACAGCCAGGAATCCTTATAATTTAATTATGTCCCTGTGTATATCCATCCATCTGTCACACTCATATTTTCTATAGTTTTAGATCAATATGCATGAAATTTTACAAGTATATGCTTGTAAAATTTCATAGTTTTAGATAAAGATATAAATTAACGTATCTTAAAAAGTAAGAAAAGCAAAAAATATTTTTCTTATTTTTTAAGATATCTCCCCTTGAAATTAACAGTTATTTTATTATTTTAAAGGTGCTTTCCCTCCAAAAAAGTGGAGGGAAAAAAATGTGTATCGCACCGCTTAATATAACATTAGAAAGATCATTAAATTATAATTTACTATTAGGTTCCATTCTCCAGTTTTCATTTTTTAGCCGCGTATGTAAAATATTAAGATTCAAATCGTTTGCAATGTATATCCCCTCCCCGTTTTCAAATGAGGATACACACAAATTTGAAAAAAATCCCGAAATTAAGGTTCGATGGGTAATTTCAAATTAAATTATTTCGAGCACTTCAACTTTTTAGTTTTGGAACTATGGAAAAACCTCTTCATTACGGAAATAACGCAAGTGAACGTTACTAGACGGTAGAGCTTACTTAAGAAATGTAATTAAGACAAATGCATTATTAAAAGATGTTTTGCAATAATTATTAAAAAAAATGAATCCTAATAGTAGTCCACCAATCCGGGTATTAGAAACCTTAGTCCATTGAGACCATTATATGTACGTATGAACACGACACATATCCAATTATATACATTTTTAAAATATATACACAATTAAATGAAACTACATGATGTAGTATTATTTCTATTTTCTTTAAGTTCTTTACCACGATAAAATGATACTTAGTATAATAATGTATTTTTCACACTAATGTTGAAGACTATTATCATATTTGCCTTTACCATTCGTTTCGAGTTTCGCTTTAATTGAAAAAAAATATTTTAATTATTACAAATTAACCTTACATCAATTTTCAAATTCTAAATTAATATTGTTTGACAATTATAACCCACTGGTTGATAAATGGAAAGACAGGGAAACGGCAGAAACGTTATAAGGACTCTCTTCATATCCCAGATGCTTTTGACGGGGCAGGGGATATCCAGGATGCTTTGTGACGCTATTCCATACTATGCATCACAAAATTTTTTTGCTTCCGGTCTTCCTGATGACCTTCGCATTAATCAACACGTTTTCTCTTGCCTGAAGGTTCCACTCTAAAGCCTGTTTAAGATATTATTAATCCAATTCCATTTGCCCATCGCCCTAACTTTGATGATTCGTAAAGCGATGTCCTTTTCAGTTCTTCCTGTCTTGGATACAATACTCCCGAGATACGTGAATATGTGGATACAGTGTTCAAGTTCATTAACTAATCAGATAAATATAAAAACTGCTGAAATTTGTCCATAATTTATTTGTCTATAACTATTGCATTGCTTTACAACATTGTATCACCATATTCACGCTCACCATATTGTATTTTTGTTATCAGATTTTTGGTACAAAGTTTACTTATCCTTAAAATGTATACCTTATACTTACTTCCCAAATTTAAGTGAAAGGTAGGTAGTATTATAGATATCTATTACAAATTTCCCTAAAAAAATTTAGTTGAGCTTTAGCCCAAGAAACAGTTATTCATATGTGAACAAATCGTTGTATTCGCTATATGTAAAGGTTATGTGATCACATAATACGGAGCGTCGATAATGTATGAAGTTGACAGTATCTAGGAATATTGTGTTTTATATTGAAATTGATTTAATTGCTTTGAGCGCTTAATACTTATTTAGTTACTACTTTATTAATTTATTAATTTTTGCTGGTTATTCTCACTTGTATCTTCGTTTCGCATCGAATTCTTTTCCAGTAATGTTTTCACCGCAAAAGTATCCTTTATTGAAATAAAGATAATTTATATCTTAGCCAAATCTGTGTAGTCGTCTCGACAACTATTATTCATTAGTTTTAAGTTCACTTAGCTAATCCTATCCCCTAGTCCTCATAATTGAACTTCAAGTTCCTTAAGGAGGTTTGAATAAAAAAGTTTACTTTAGATTTTTACCTATATCTTAAGCACTACCTTAATGAAAGTTTAACTAAAATCAGTTTAGTTATTGTTTACGTAATGCTCAAACACATAGACAAATAAAACATAAGAAACCGGCAAGCCGTCTCTTAGCATATATTTGAAAGAATCAGAAATATATTTGAAAGAAGATAATGTCGATATAGCCCGAAAAGACAAGTCCATGAACCTAGTATTCACGATTACGGAGTTGCTATCATCATCTGCCAGATCTATCAATTGACGCTGGCTATCTTCATTACAAATCGTTTTTGACCAAAGGAATAGTCACCGTCAAACCAGTTCTGTTATGAGCGTATTCCTCAGCAATATATAAATCCTATCTCCTTCTTTCGACTCCTTTATTACCTAGGCTACCATTTGTGATCGAAGAATTTGTCAAGATAAGTCAAACGAGCCTCTCGCTATTATGGAATACTGTCAACACATTTCAGTTTCATCCTCAGACCCTAGCCACTACTCGTGATTAAAATACTCGTCAAAAAAGTGAAAAGAGTGCGAACAAATTTAATTATTCACCTAGTAGCTTCTGTGTCAACTTCTCGCTTCATCGTCAAATCTTTATCACCATTTGTGACCAATAAGCTCATCAAAACCAGTCAGACAAATCCATACATGATGAATATACTCCTTACCATTGGAAAATTCCTATTACAGCGTTCCGGCCTCACGATCAAATCTTGGCTAACATATGTGATCATAGAACTCGTGGAATTAAGTCAAACGAGCCAAACTCGCTGAAATTACGTCTCACCATTAAGGAGTCCTAACATAATCTTTCGATTTCACCCTTTTCGATTTTCCTGTCATCGCATTCAACATTAAAAGGAAAATATCACGCCATATTCATGAACATACATTGCTCCAGAAACCTAATTTTGACTACATAAATGAAACCAAATTGTTCGTCACACCTGGTGTAATGTTGACGTAGATTTTAATACCAACTTTCGTAATAATAACATAATTTTGCATATTATTCAATGTTAAAGACAAAAAATGTTTAAGTTTCTCTGAAATTAACGATATCTTCGAAGAAATCTTTGAGTAGATGTGAAGTCAAACATTTTTCAAATGTTTGTCCGTCTATATTTTATAGACATAAAAGGCAATAATTTGAATATGAATTTTAATACAAAATTTAATTTTATATTGATTAGGGGCCTAGAAGTAAAATGAGATACAAATCATCTCAAAATTGACAAATAAGATTTTAGTTATGAAAATAATATAGAAAAAAGTTTAATTATATTTGACTCGGTGGACACACCACGCATATTATAAAACTAACTGGTTCCTTCGGTTTCAGCTGCGTATAATTATATTGACTAGTGGTCAACCAGTGGTCAAAATTCGACCGAAATTCATTAAATTTTTAAATTTGAACCTTGTTGAGGTTCTTTTGTCAAAAAGTGTACGAATTAATAAAATATAATCCACTACTCATTTTGTTGCAAATACTAATATACCTAGACGAGAGTAAGTCATTCAGATTGCTGCTGCAAAATTTTCCTTTGGCAACAGATATGTATTACGAAAGCTGTATCTCACTAATATACAAAACACAGATTTCTATTACATACAATAGAAAATAACCGCTTTTTTGCCTCGATATACACTCCACAGTCAATTTGATATTTTAAAATCATTGGCGAAAATCTTTACTTTTTGCGACTATTTCACCACAGATTATTGTGTTTAACATTGGCAGTATGGACGTCAATAATGTATATTTTATTGTTAAACGTAAACAATGAAGTATTTAATGTATTTATAATATTTCAATTAATGTATTTGTAACAGACATTATATATAAATTGTAGCTTTCTGCACTCTTTCTCCATCTAAACTTTAACTGTGCCAAATCTTACACTCATCCGTGTATGCGATATGCTTAAAAAAGTGGTGAACAGTTTTCTCTTCAGGTATTAATAGATTACATTGCGGTTAGTAGGCGGCGTCAGAGGTAAATCAGCGGGAATACTCGGGATGATCAGTCATTATATAAAACGATATCTCTGAATTTGTTTTATATTTGTTTCTACTTCTCTACCATTACAAATCATAGCGAAATAGTATATATCTATATTATTATTTAATGCATCGGATTTCTAACACAAAAATATTTTTTCAAATAAAACGGAAAATTTCAGAGATTAGCACGAATAAACAAGCAAACTATCTCTTCCGTTTTATGAATATATACTTTAATAACAAGTAATATACTTTAATAATATTTAATTAAGTAGTTTGGATCAATTGTGCATAATAATTTGGAACGATGCTGCGATTCACCACTCGGCAATAGATTAATGCTCTTGTGACTTTCTTTTTAAATTTAATTAACCTTTAATTGTGATTATAGACAAAACTATTTACAATACTTTTACCTATATAGTTATAACTCATTTATTTAAATTTGTATAAAACAATAACTGTGTAAGGAATGTTATAAATACAGAGATTTCTACTAAGACGGTAACAAAAATATTATAAACAAAAAAGTTTAAGAAAAAAAATATTTACCCTTTTAAATCTTAATATGGTTAACCATTGGACATTAGCAAAAAAAATCATTGGCACTAGACAGCTTATGTTACAAGCATACTAGCTTCAGAACTGTACACTGTAGCAGAAGATATTTATGATTCAGGAAACAAAAATTAATACGAATCTGAGACAAACAATAATTCTGTACACACTCGCATGTATACTTTTTTACTACAATGAAATGAATACTTCTTTATGTATCAAAACATAGTTTTGCTCACACAAAGGCTCTCAACAGTAAAGACTGCGATAGTATATGTTTGTATATTGTACAAAATCCTTAATAAACCTTTTAATACTTCTAGAGCTTATTGTGCAAAACTGTCTTAATATTTATCAATTAAATTTTATACTGATCTTTCTCAACTTATGTACATCAAAATTTATACCGAAAAACGTCAAACGCGAATTTTCACGCATTGACACGGGTGTCTTCAATATGTAATGTACGTGCGGTAAAATATTTGCCTATCCATGGGAAGACAGGGCGGATTATATTATTAATGAGGTAATAAATACAAGCACAGATACTGAAAAGCTTCTAAGGAATTAATAACAACATCTTTGAAAACTACACTTAAAAATAAAACTTTTATTGTATATTACACAATGCACTAAAATCATGCTTCTTACAATAACGCAAAGCAGGCGAAATCCTCCCTGAACAGGTAAAAACAAGGTGTCGCCCTCTATCTCAGCCATACATTTCTATCCCAGCCAAGAAAGAGTACTTCCGGCGAAGTCCAAAGGCGAGCGGGCCCCCCACACAGACCTGCAATAAAATATTACAAAAATAACCAAGAATTACGTCGAAATAATTCATACGAAATTAGAGCCAACAAATTTATATGACACTCTTATGACGCGGGTGCGTTTAGGACTCATAAATTTGCTTAAATCGTAAATTGTGTTTTTACATACATTTGGGGTTATCGGGCCGTAGTAGCATGACGTCGTTTTTAATTCAGGTGAAGGTTGTGCGCTTTTATTTATGACCAGCTACAGCGCCTGACTTCAACTGAATGCATTCAAAGACGAAACATGAAATGAAGACGTGAACTGTTTGCCAATGTTTTCTCATCCTTTTCCAATAACAATTAGAACAGAAAGTATCGCCTGCCTAAAATTTTAGATATATAAATACGAATTTAACAATGTAAGCGAAACTTTCACGTGTAGGCATATAGCTGTAAATATATATATATATATATATATATATATATATATATATATATATATATATATATATAATATTTTTATACTGAATTAAGTATTTCATCACAAAGTTATTCAATTTATAACAAAGAAAGTTTATATTATTCATACAAGTGATTCTGATTACCAGGCTGAGTATATTTGAAGCATGTTTCTATAAAAAATGTAAGTTCTTTTTGCGTTTTTGCCATTCTGGCAACATTGATACCGAATTTTTTCAGAAATTCTAGAAAATTTTAATATATTTACTCAACATTTTCTGCACAGAACCACCTTTATGAATAAAAGGACGCGTTTTTACACATTTACAAGTATAACAAAGAACGTGTCTTTTTTCATACAGGTGATATTAGGCATGAAATTTAATATATTTGAAGCTTGTTTCTGGGGAAATGTATAATATTTATTTCCTTAGAATGGAATTTTTTCTTTATTTTTATTCATTTATTTATAAACTGTAATATACAAAATTATTACATTTGGCGGACTTATTGCTACGAAGGTATGTCTTACAAGCAACCATAATGTCAGTCCAGTGCCACTCGGCAGGCGGCTGAGGATCAAACCTGTAACTTTGCGATTTGTGTAGGCTTATTAATAAATGTTTGGCACTCGCTGTTTCCGGTGTCTTCCTTACGTGGTCAACGCGAATATTAAAAATGTTTTATTATATATATATATATATATATATATTTATATATATATATTTATATATATATATATATATATATATATATATATATATATATATATATATATATATATATGGGTCATAGGTCATGATTATATTCTGAAAGTACCCTAGAGTTACTTGATTAAGTAATGTCTGCGACAGTCTTGAAAATTTTTATTAATTTTTTTTAAAAAAAAGTGTACCGCTCTTACTACATAAACGCTACAATTTAATTTCAACCGATTTAAGGACTTCATGCACCGTAAATCTTGTACGACCAGTACCGCTCTGTCTGTACTCGTTTTTTCCTACGGCCGCGTCTTTTTCTGCTGGTAATGCATGATTAATTGTGCTTAAACCCTCTTCGGGACATTAAATCGGAACAAAATATAGATACTTTAAATATCAATCTTAATCCCAAGCATCATCCCGGTGAGGTCATCAGATAAACTGAAAATACTTCTACGAAAAATATCGTATAAGTACTAGGAAAATCATTTTCATAATTTGCCCGAAAAGATATTAAAATATATTCTAGATACGTCATGTATATACCATCCTTTGTACTTATTCATTGTATTTGGTCATTTACTTAGCCGAATAAATAACTAATATATCTATGTAAATGACATAATATTTAAATAAAATAATGATTAAAAATAATTGCATAATGAACACAGAATTTCTGCAACGGATAATTAATTCACGTGTCAAGAAAATAATTTTCACTCATAAACACATCATAATAAACCATACTCTGTTGTTATCGTGACTAGACTATTTGATGAGTAAGTAGAGAAATCCAAAAGAGGTTGGTACTATATGCTAATACATATCAATAATTGTTTGAAACTCGACATAGTTATTAAAGATTATTGAATTAAAAAAATAAAATCGAGGAAACTTTAGCTCCTACATTTCTCCTATTACATACTTCACAACTTTTCGTTCACTGTTTTGATTACTACAAATAAAATAAAAAATCTTAAATTATATATGTAGTTGTAAAGTGATATGAGTAAAAACAAACAAAATAACTAATAAGCAGACGAACAAAGAAAAATTTTAAAAACAATAATTACCTCATCCAATTTCAGACAGATTCTATTAGATATAATAGGAAGAATCTGTCAATTCAGCATTAATCAGTTCAGAATTCATTCAAAATATTTTATAACAATTCCAGTCAAACAAACAAAATGAAACTGAATCCAGTCAAGCAAAGAAAAATTTGCTGAATAATTACTGAATAAAAATTTTTGACTTAAATCTCTCAACATATAAGCAGCAGATATATTAATATCAATTTTATTGTAATTTATAAATCGGATCAACTGCGAGTCTGGTGTCCGTACTTTGTTTAAGGTTAAATTACATTGTGCATTACTAATATGAACTCGCTACCGAAATAAATACTTAATAGCGTCTCATATATTTCAAAATTATGAAGCTAGAATCGCCGTATGGCCGTTATGGTTTCAACCTTACAGATGCTTCTAAAAGCCTTGTTTTTTATAATTATAGGTTTAGTAGCTTTAAATATACAGGGAGAACATATATATATTTTTTGCGTATATCGGTATATTTTTGAAGATATGGTATCTAATCAAGAAAAAATATTTTGGTGACTTTGTGTGTTACAAAGCCTATAGCCTACACTATTTATGAATTTTAAAACTTAAATGTTTAAAATTTAATTTCCTTAACTAATTATTTCCAAATAAATATTGTTAAGCATTAGCTATTAAGATTTGTGTGAAATAATATGCTTTATAGATATGCCAATTTCCAGTTTCTACGTCGAGCGGTTCCCGAGAAAATTATTGTAACTGACGGATAGATAAAGATAAGCATATCTTATGAGGGTTCCGTTTTTGTTTATTCTTCTCGTGTACGGAACCCTGAAAACCAACACTTATTAAAACATTTTATATTTAATAATCACAGAAAGCTAAGAATTTCAAAAACATTTATTTTTAATTTAAAGTCTATTAAACAAATATTGAGTATTCATGGAATAAAGTCACTTCAAAATAACGCACACTACGAATCAAATATCTTTTTGGTGGAAGTTCAAAAGAGTCATCATTGCAGACAAACGTTTCAGTTACATTTATATGTCACGGAAATCACAGAGAAATGATAAGGGCAGATGTCACCGTGTGACAAGTGGCGTTCGTTTAATTTTTCTGGTAATTTGGTAATTTAGTCACGTAGTTGGACCACTGAAGCCATAGGAGGAAGTTCGTTGACCAAATGTCAATTCTTAAGTTACACATATCGTTTTTCTAACTTACAACTAGGGCTTTAAAATATCAATATTTAAAGCCCTAATATAATTCCGGGATCAATATGGTATCAATTGATATGACATTTTATTAAAACTCGCTTGATTTAAATGAAATGAAAGTCTAATTTTTATAATTAATATTATTTTAATTAAAAGAATCGTAATTTAATGACAAAATGAACTGATACGTATTTAAACGCTTATCGATACTAACTGATCAAAACTTAAACGTTATAATATAACCCGACCTAACTGATTCCATTATAGAATACAAAAAAGATTGAAATCTGACAGAGCTCTCAACACCAAATTAAAAACTGAATAACTAAAAAGTTCTACTGATTGTAAATTCTGTCTGGCGAGGTATAAAATGAAAAGTGTAACTGAATACACCCATCATCCAAGGAAGTGAAAATAAATAATATCAGATGTGGCTAAGTATTATAATTTTTGAACAATTTTATAAAATACCAATCGAACACACGAATATTTAATTTTGAAAATGACTACATTTAAAAAAACGTTCGATATTGATTACTGTTTTTAATTTTTATTATTATTTTCATTTCCTGTCTACAATTTTTTATATGTGAAGATAGTTTTCTATTGTGTATTATGTTTACAAATATTATGTGGTATTTGTTTTTAATGTGTATTATGTTTACAATTTTATTCTGTACTCTTCTCCTTTTATCAGTCGTTGAATTGTTTGACTTTTCATATTATAAAAAATACCGGAATTTTAAAAGTTGTATCCTGTTTCTATAATTCTAGGTCCATATTTAACTATCTTCGTTTAGCATAAATTCGGAAAAGGGTGGAAGTAAAATTAGCTACAGGGCGGGGGCGACATGAAAAATTATTATTATCTCGTCAATTTCACACAATCCGTCAATGCTCGACGAGCTATCGACACGGAAAGACGTGGATCGGTATCACTTTGAAACTATATAAAAGACAACTTCAACTTCGTGCTCCTCACTAACAATTCTAATTTACTGCGAAATCGTTGCCAATTGCGTCGGGCGCTAACTTTGACGGAGATTCCGTGAATAGAAGTGCTTTAATAAATGTATTAAGTACAATGCAAGTTGTAAAAGTACTCACTGAGTTAACTTGTTTTTATCCAAACACAAGTGTGGGCAAATGCGTTTAGTGTTCGGAGGAAGCGGAAGTGCTGAGATTTATTCTCATTACTTCATTTTAGTTTACCATATAACGTCTAAATATTTTCCAAAAATTACATTATGTGTATATTTTTGTTAAAATTTCCATTAAATAGTAATAATTTTTAAAATTACAAAAAAAAAGATGTGAACACAACCTTAAGAGTAGTGCTTAGTGAGTGAGTTCATTTAAAATTATTTTAGGAATTTAAGATTTAAAATTGTTTTGGGAATTTAGGATAGGAAGTTTAGAATTATTCACTGTTTCCCGGTTTTTTATTTTTAGCGGTTTTTTAAGTTTAGAACAATTACATATATATATATATATATATATATATATATATATATATATGTGTGTGTATATATATATATATATATATATATATATATATATATATATATATTTGTGTGTGTGTATATATACATATATATATATATATATATATATATGTATATATTTATATTTTTTTTGTTCGTTTTACTAGTTTTCATTTCACATGCTGACATGACTGTAGGACCAGACATTAATTAAAGTTTCATAGTAGTTTCACACAATATCCAAATATGTATATGTACTATAACCCCACTAAATTGGTTAACCATCTATTTCATTTTCTATTTCTGAAAAGGAGGAGGTATCTTAAAAAATTAGAAATAAAATTTGCTACATGTGCAACATTTTATGCGCATTAGTCTAGAAGTGAAGAAATTACGAGGGTGTGATATACAAGCGAACGCACAAAAGGAAAGTATGGTTCCAGCTTTTTTAAAAGGATATATTTAAGCAAGTATAGTAATAGATTAATTTGGAAAATTTCGACGTTTATATTGTGGATGAGCGAGTACGACATAGATACGAATAGGATAGCATTACTGTAAGAGAGTTCTAGGAACTTCATTCCTCAGAGATAATAAGGAATGATCCTTGAATGAAAGAAATCATTTTGGTTTTGTCATACTTGCTAACAAGGTGAAAGTGTAACAAGAACAAATATATATTGCCATATCATGATTGACTAACAAATGAAATAAATATCGTGATCAATTTAAATAAATTAATTAGATACGTGTACTTATAAATGAATCTTAGACTTTTGCTAGAAGTAGACGTGTAACTAAAATACATTGTCATGACGCAGGAAGATATATTGACACATATTCATAAAGTAAGCCATACACTGTGTCACATTCATATTGATGTACAGTATATGGTACAGCCATTCACCGTATGTCACATTTATATTGATAACAAGTAAGTAAAGTTGTGATAGATTCAACATTTAATAATCAATTAGGACGCTAGCGGCATATGCAGCTAATGTAACATTATTGAGTGTAAATTCAGTATTATATGTCTAAATACAGTTTTCTAAATCATATGATCTCTGGGAAAAATATATCGTAAAAGAAAAATAGATTTGACTGCGTATGTGTTCGTTTTTTTTAATTTTAGTTTACACACTGAAAACGAATTTTATAATACTGGGATCTTGCGCAATATACCGCCGAGATATTAATATATTAGAAAAGTTTTTAGTAATTTATTAAACTGAAAACACTCCGTGTGGTAAAATTGCGAAAACTAGGAGAAAAAGGTTGGGTTTATTGATAAAAGTACTGAAATTATTTCGTGTAATTAAAAGAAATACGCAATATTCCTTGAGCTTATTTCAGGATCAGAAGGCTTTTCCAAGAATTTGCTCTGCTGAACATTTGATTAGTATTCACTCGAACAATGATGTGACTATATCGCAAATTAAATGTATTTGGTCAACAATTTTATGAGCCTATATATATATATATTTATATATATATATATATATATATATATATATATATATTTATATATATATATATGTATATATATATATATATATATATATATATATATATATATAATATTTGCGGGATCTGAATATTCATTGGTTACGGATCGACGCATAATTCAGGATACTTCCGCTTACTTGTATAAGTGGCCCAAATTTTGACGTCTAAAAGCTAAAACTACAAACCTGGATCACGATCTATATGAATTACCACAATTGTAAAATATAAAAGGTGAAAAAAGGAACAAGAGAAGAATAAAAATATTAAAACGTCATGTTTTTAACAGTAATTTAAAACAATTGCATTTCGGTTGTTTACGTTACTTTCTTCAGTCCTGAACGTTTTAAAATATTGTTAAAATGATATACATTTCCTTTGATCTTAATAACTAGTTTATTCTTAACTATAATTAGTGATTGCTTTCAGTTTTACTCACGTAAAATTAGTTTTGGCCGGAATGAATTTCTTCTATATTTATTATAAAAACATAAGTTTATTAGAAACTTTATTAGGATTTGTTAATTTGTTTTTTTTGTGATGTGGATACAAACAGACAAGACTAATAATAAGCACAAATTTTTCAAGGTTTAGTATGGTGTATACTTTATTTTAGTCGAGAAAAGTTAAGCTATACAATATTAGATAGCTCATCAAAATCTGTATTGTGGTTTTAATGTAATACTCCTACAAACAGATTGACCGGCAGCTAAATATTTCACGAACGGCCAGTACCTACTGTCTCTTGTTTTCACAATCATTTATGTTACGTCACTAAAATGAAAAAAACAAACTTCTCTCATATTAATTAATTAGATTCTTCATCTCATTTAATTGTGTATATAATCGTTCTAAATTACAATATTTCATCTATGTATGCATTCAGCAATACATTTGACAAGAACACTTTGTTTCGAAGGGTAAGTCTCAAATTTGCCAAACCCTTCAAATACTTGATGCACAGTTCCTAAACTTTGCATCCTCATCTTCGTCATCTAAACAAATAAACTCGACAAGCACTTTTATAACTCGCTGTAACCATAATAAATTCATCAAAGGACGCCATTCACGTAATGACCATCAAAGTTAAGGCTTGAAGCTGAAATTTGATGCACTTAGTAACAATTTCGCAGTAAATTAGAATCGTTAGCTAGGAGACTTGCGGTTATCCTTCATGTAGTTTTAAAGAGATGCCGACCCATTTCGGTCCGTGTCGATAGCTCATCGAGCATTGACGCATTGTACGAAGTTGGCGAAGTAATCATTATTTTTTCAAGTCGCCCGCCCTATAGCTGCTTACACTGGCAACCTTTCCCAAATTCTTTTTGAAATTTTAATATGTTTTGAGGGCAAGGTTTCATCAGTTTTACTTTATATATTTACTGCTAAGTAATAGATATGTTTAATATCAACTTAAAGCCGAATTGGACAATTTTGCAATAAAATAAGTAAATTAAAGTAAACAATAAAAAATTATTGGTTGAATGCAAGCTATCGTTATACAATTAGTATTTCGTCCCATTTCCGGCCATCTGTCGTGTTACCGCGCACATCGATGGAACCGATGCCGTATCAATTCGCATATACGCAGAACTGAGTGGAGAGGGTTTCAACTGAGCCAAAATAAAAATTCTGTAAGTACAGAAGTTTTTGCTATACACTGTGAGAAATATTTTTTGTCGAAAATATTTTTCTTTAAAACCAATGGATTACCAATTAAACGAAAATAAGTAAATTAGTTGGTTATACCACAATTAAATGAAACTACGTGATGTAGTATCATTAATACTTTCTTTAATTTCTTTACCACGACCTAGGTTTCGTCGTATTACAACATCTTCAGGTGGGATATTAGCAAAGATTTATATACGTAGTTTCATTTAATTGTGAATAATGAATTTCTACAAAATTAACACCAAATATATTCAATATTGGTTATACCAGTTAATTGCTCTAGATTTTTTTAATCCTGATAATGTTTTGTATATTATGTTCATGATTTTTTGCAAACTCTTCTGAGCGATCGCTTTGGTGATAAGGATGAAGGATAGCAATTTTTAGGTGTTTTCCCGAAAAATGTTTAATTAGATTTATGAAAAAATACATCATATGTATAGTAGATGACTTCATATTCTAATGAGATTTCACATGACACCCTACCCGAGAGAATTATTATATTAATATTATTTCCAAATTGACCCCTTGAAGTCAAACCCCAGAAACGAAATTAAACTTTTTACGCTTTGCGCTTTCAATTGGGCCACCATACTACCTTTGTGTTAAATTAAATTTTTTAATTCGAATTGTTTGCGAGAAGATCGCCTGTGCCAGACAAAGGGACGACGGATGAAATATTCTGTTTGCTAATTTTGCCACGGTACTCTAAAAATATAAAAAAAAATAAGGCAGTACCAATTTTGAAAAATTTATTTATGATTTTATAAACACGAACTTAAGATTCCAGTAGTAGATGTAATTTCTTTGTAATAAAAAACACGTACGGAAGTTATATGTTTTAAGTGTAACGATAAGTCTGATCATAGTATTAGTACATATTGCTATGAAAACGAATGAGTACACATGTCCATGAAAACGTGCTCACAAGAGGTTACGTGGTGATTCAAGTATGTATAAGTAAATACATTAAGACTATCATTAATGAATATCATGTGGCTTTTTTATTACTTTTCTTAATTTCCAACTCCGTCCTAACACAATACCCAGATATTTATGAGCAAGAGGAAAACTCAGGTTCAAAAATTGTACAAGCGTTATGGTAAACTAGAATATACATATTTAACTTTATGAATTACGGAAACGAGTCTAGGCAAAAGTCTCAATGCGAATCTTTTTCAACTCTGTCCGCCGAAGGGGATAACGCCTTTGGCGAAAATTCCGAAAGACGGTTTGCAGTTCGCAACTTGTTAGATTTATTGGACTATTAGATTACATGATTACAAGCGATTGCATATCCCGATAACTATACGAAAAAAAATTAAGAAATTTAAATTTTCCGTAACCGTTTTTAGAAATTCATTGTCAAGTACGGAACCCTTAAAATTTCGTCATATCCGCTTTTGTGTCCATCGTCTGTCTCGTAGTATCTACAATTTTATACCTGCGTACATAAAAATTTCCAAGCATATGCTTCTTATAAAGATCCCAGTTAATTTTGACAAAGATTTTTTCCTATTTAAGAAATTAAGAAGAAAAAAAATTAGCACATATCGTGGACTTTTAAAAGTTTAGGTTTAACCTAAACTTAACATCCACATTTTTAGACATGTTTACGAAATTTAAAGCTTCAAAATAGTTTGCAATATATCTCCTCTCCCTAGTTTTTTCCAACAAAATCAGCCAAAATATTTTGTCTGGTCTTATTAAATTTATGAAAAATTTTGAAAATAGATTTCAAATAAAATTATTTGGAGTAATCCAAATTAATTAGTTTTAGGACTATCAAAGAAGCTCTTAAAGGTGAGGAAATTAATAGACGAATAAGCTTGCTAATGACTTAAAGTAAATAATTTATTAAAATATGTTATGTAACATTTAATTTTTAAAAAATACAGAAGATGGAATGGCAGATCAAACTGTAAGGGTATTAGAATCCTTACTAAGCTACTTTGAATTGAAAAATTATATATAATTTGATATTTAGTGAAATACTTTTCAATTTTTTTTCTTATTTAATCACAATTGGTATTAAATGAAAGCTCATAAAGTACAAATTCTTGCCGAAGTTGCATTAAACAAAATCGATTGCACTATTGCACCAATTGGGCAAAGTATTAAACATTTTTTTAATTTATGTCAATTCTTTTTAATTTTTTACAACCTTTGAGTAAGCTTCTAATAATTCTGTTTTCCCAAATTGGTAGATTCTTTACTTTATGAAATGAGATGAGAAATATATTTTTTTTTTATTTTTCACCATGTGTGAAGATATACAAAGTTGATATTGAAAATTCTTAGGACTGGCCACTTGTAATAATGGTAAGAAAAAAATTAATCCATATTTCTAAAATCAAACTCCTTGATAATTCATCGAGCACTTTGTTTGAATTAATCATTTGTTTTACCAAGAGACAGCAATTTGAAATATGTATGTAACATCAAGGTGAATAATTTCCGAGAATAGTTTTTTATAACTTTCATTGTAATATCGACCAACAACAAAATTACGATTGTTTTCAATTGGCATTTTATGATGAAGCATGGTAACATGCTGTTGTTTGCAACTAATTTAATAAGTTTAAGGGTGACCGTCAAATGTAAGCATTGGTATGAGTGAGCAACATAAAATTCCACCTACATTTTTCAGTAGAGATTTAAGAGAAAACAGTTTCTGAGAAAAATGGCTATGACACATCTACAGACGGACACAAGAATTATCATATAAGGGTTTCGTTTACTATTTCGAAGTAAGTATCCCTAAGTTAGATACTATTTCTATATATAAATGACATTATATAACAAGTCATAAATTAGGACCTTTACATTTAAAAATATTTATAGTTGTTTTACTCAATGTATAGATCCATCATTTGTTAGATTTCTTCTTGCTACGCATCGGAAAAATGCCTAATTTAAAAGTTACCTAACAAACCAACTTCAAAAACAGAAAAACACAAACTTCCCCGCAACCTGCCGCCCCCCCCCCCTAGTGTTTTAAATTGCTCAGTAAAATTTATTTGGTGGATTATGCGTTACTTTCGCGCGTTTCTGATTGCCACAAAAATTTGAACAAAGTGTGTGAAAATTTTGAAAGATGATGCATGTGTTCGATGGAAAGATGCTGAACATGGTGAAATTTAAAAGATTGGATTCCAGAATGCATGATAGTTAATTAGCATAAGTATAAACAAGCTTTGACCCACCTGCAAAAAATTAATTTATGACGTCGGTCATTTGTCTGGAAAACGGTGTTATTCTTTATAAACAGAACATAATTTTAAAAGTAGATACTTGCGGTAAAAAGTTTGTGTCCAAGATAAGTATTACTACACTTGAAAAATTTTCTGGATATCCCATATTTGCTACTTCACGACTTCTTTCTTTGCATATCAGTATCCATAGTGACCCGTTTTGTCTCAATTAATTTGGTTAAGAAAAAAGGATGGACTTGTTCCGATAGTGGTCAAAACACGATTTCTACCATTTATTGCCAAATGGAAAACTAGATGGTTCATTGTGTGTGTGCAGAAGTGGAGTATATTAAAGAAAAAAAAATGTAAACATGTAAGATTGTAATAGATGAGTATAGTAACTTAAAAACCCGATCAGTGAAAAAAAAATTTAAACTGATATCCTCGCCATACATAATATTCAAGTCTAAAAATTATTCTATTTTTCCTTCTAAAAGTAAGAAGGACGTCACTTGAAAATTCATTGAATTACAAGTAAACAGATAATTGTTCTGTTCCATATTAAAAATATTTGCAATATTTACTCAATGTCAACTCGTGTATTTTATTTTTAACTGGTCAACTTTTATTCAGCAAGATTTAATTGTTGTATTATAATTCTTCGTCTTCCTTTTTATTACTTAGGGTTGTGGCCATTTTAAAAGACTTTCTTGATAACAACAACCAGTTATTTTCACGCCGTTTTGTATTCAATACGTCTAAGAGCGGTAGTGTCAAAGAACGCTATAAGAAACTTGGCTTAATCAGACCAAAAATCAATAAAAGGCTTTCAAGATTTTTTTTTTTATTTTATTCATTCCAGTTAGCATTTTGAGGTTATTTGTTTATACCATAGAAGAAATAATTTTTTGGAACAAATTTTTAACAGCCATTTTGATGAATGATCGAAATTGCAATGTGTTGCACACAATTATCTTGTCCTTCGGAATATGACCCAACTTGATCACAAAGTTCACAAGCAATCTGCCCTCACAATTAGACATATTGTATCACAAGACTTGAATTTATAAATTATTAAACAATTGCTAAATTAGATAGTTTTTTGGTATATTTTTTAAATATTCTATCCTCATAGTCGTCAATATAAATAAAATGACAACACTAAATCAAAACGTTTCTCTAATTGTGTTTTATATTTTTTCATATGAAGTTCCGTTCCAAAAGTTTTTCATTTACGATTTTCACTGCACGTTATGTTTAACCGGAGGTAGGAAATTAATAACTTGATCTCGTATAATTTAATAATTTGCTTCAACAAATAAATTGGTGATATCCTCGTTATTATTTTTCAGACATTATTCGAAATAACATTTAACACGTGACCTGATTAAGTTTTGAGAGCGAAATTACGAAATGCCGGAAAATAAGAACTCCGTACCAGAACTCATCTTGTAATTGTCATCATCGATCGTAGAGATGAAACATTTAAAATTACGTTAAGTTAAGACGCTCTTTGCAGCGAGCCCAAGTTCCTTATCGCGCATCGGGCACGCATGGCCTCGAGAGTGCGTAGCGACGCGCTGTGTCCTGCTTTATCGCGCCGCTTGCAACCTAGGAGCAGAAAGGAAAACATCATCAATGACAAAATAGCAGGAATAATAAATGACAAATTTATTTACGATAATTTTCATATTTTTTACGTGATCCATAAGAATCCATTTAATTACGTGATCCATATGAAAACCATGCTTATACATTCAATATATGTGCAATTATTTCCGTGGCCATCAACTTGGTTAGAAATTATAAATGATATTATGACAATTATCGTAAATGAAAAAATATTTATAATACTTGTCATATTTTATGTAATCTTTTAAAAACTTTCGATTATAAATTTATTCAAGCATCGTTAATTCAGAGTCAGTCTCCATTTGGATCAAATCGAAGGTATTGTAGCTTGTGTATTAATTACACTACAAATTTCGTTACAGAGCATGAATCATAATAATTATATAATTATTTGTTATTTATTTGTCTGACTGAGCGAGTCTTTCCTCTTTCTTTTCTGTCAAAGTTTTTTTTAAGTAGTGTGTTGTTGATCGGTTTTGTATATATATTTGTATACAAAACCTCTAATAAAACACAAAGAAATCCAATCAAATTAAAAAAAAACATTTTCTAAGAATTTATATCTAATGTAAAAAAAGAGTACATTAAGAATATAAACATACAACAAACATTAAAAGTGCAATATATTCGTGGCTAATTAGATAATCCATTGCTTACCACAACTTAATTCAAAATCCATTCTATTGAAATAATCTTTTATCAAACCAAATTTTTATAAATAATTTTTAACATTTATGACTTTTTTTGATACTTTTTGTTATATGCAAAGCCACTTAACATTGAATTATTAAAAAAATACTCTTAAAAACTATAGAAATGATGTAAATGAACCTTCAGCGCAACTAATACATCTTAATTTTATTAGATAAAAAAAATTAAACGTGAAATAATGCATTCTTAAATCGGTCTCTTATATTACAGTATGCTAGTATATATTCTTAGGTGCAAGGACATTATATAGCCGAGTAGTTTTATTCTAATATTGTTATTTTAGAAAACAATAGATCGATAATCTATTATTTGAAAGAAATATTTGCACTGTGGCTCCTTTACCTGTTATAAGAAGCCCTGAAACTATAATAGTTGTTATTAAGTGGACACCGATGCTGAATAATCGATGCACGAATTCAAGTCGCGATAAATTATTTATTATCTTAACATATCGTTAATCGAGTTTTCCTGACATTGAATAACATTTAAAAAAGATCATTTATCCCATGTACAGTGTGCATGCGGCCTACCGGTACACCCCAAGGTCTAAAAGCATAGATTTGAAACAAAGCAGAGTTTGGAAGTAAACTTTATGTCCAACGCAGATTAGTTTGGTTAAAGCCATCGCATATCCTTCACGCTTGCTTACAATTATTATTATTTCTACGAAGTTGTATCTTTACAATTAAGGTGATAAGAGGCAGACCATAAGTTCTAACCGCACTGTAACGGAAGTTAAAATTACCAACTTAAGAATAATGTAAGGAAAATATTTGAACGCATTTTATATTTTCAAATATTTCATTACATTTCATTATGTTTGATCTTACTATTATATCACTAATTTTGTTCTGGATTATTTCAGAACAATAGAATGAGTGGAATTAAAAATTATATTTCAGAAATATCGAATGATTTTGAAGTAGAAACGTTTTTTTAAAAGGTTTCCGTACTGACGTCTCGCCAGAGTTAGTGATGAAATGCTTTTGCTGTCCATTTTTATATCTTTATATCTCGCGACTCAAGGGTTGGAGCGCAAAGTGGTGTATATATTCTGAAAACAGACCACTGTACGTTGCTTATCAGTGTGCTTACACTATCGTGCGCTTAAGTCACCGAGCGGCGAGATGAATTTAAAAATAGTCTCGAAATTCAATCTGCGCGACCAAAGAAATATTCGTAACTCCGCAATGGAAAGGGTTACATGAGTTATTTGTACGTCGTCATGCAGCTCTAAAAAGTAAGCTCCAAAGAAGAATATTAAATTATCGGATGAACAGTAGTACCGGTGACAGTTTACAAAACTTTCTAAAATTTCTTCGGTGACGGAAACAACCTGGTGGTGCGCGAAAGACGTTTTCACGCAAAATAAATTACAGTAGTATAGCAATACTCCACGATTCAGCGATACTCCCAAATTGCTTGCGTATTGAGCCAATTAAATTATATAATCCATTTATCATTTGAAATAAAGAAAGTTGCCATGTGTTTGATGCAAAACTTTTGATTATAACTGCTAAATTTTAAATATAATCGCGGCAAACGAATACTAAAACACCGACATCGTTATGCAAACAGCGCCCGGATAGAACTATGATCAGTCGCACATTACGAGACGATTCTATACAAAGCGGCGTCCTTTGACAACGAGCAGAACTCTGCACAAACGGATTAATCAAATTGCAATTCAACACCTCACTAAGTGTAATACGTTATCGAGGTGGGTGTATAAAAATCTTAGTGCTGCGTTATAATTTTACAATGTAAGTTGTTAACTATAGATACTTTATGAGTTTTCAACGGTAATTTACGCACCGCGAATTCATGAATTGTTAAGGATATATTAGTTATAGTTACAATTAAATATTAAAAAATGCTTTATATTGATTTTAAATTTAAAAATAATATTACGAATTTACTAGCAGCGACAAAGTCCAAATCATGCGCCAAAATCGAGAAATTCTTCAAATTTAAGTAAAAATAATTGTTGAATTTCGAACTCATAATAATTGTGTATTGAAACCAAAAATATGCGTAATTTTACGGCTCCAAGGCGACTTGCGTATTTCATAGTTGTACTTATCGTTAGTGCGATTCAGAAGAATTATAATTAGGCTTTTAGTTACTTGTGCAATATAAATGCGTGTATATTATTTTATTAAATAATTGTTTATTAATATATATATATATATATATATATATATATATATATATATATATATATATATATGTAAGTATATATATATATATACATATATATATATATATATATATATATATATATATATAAATACATACATCCACTAATAATTTTAGACTAATATAATAAATCGTTATATTTTCAAATTTGGCAAATATTATTAGGTCTTAACATAAAGGTAAATAAGGAAAATATATAGATCAACATTATTTGTAAACATAATATAAATACATATATAATATATCTATATACATTAACATTTTTCGTTTGCCTTAATTTTCACAAACTGAAAAAGGTCTTTAAAATATAGCTTTAAAAATCCAAGTAGCCCATTTTCACTCGTAGCTTTAAAATAAATCTCTCGCCTCATCCGATGAAATATTTTCGTTTGGGGTTTTCCACAGTTGATGAAAAAGATGAAACGTAAATTCAACTATTTCAATCGCAGGTAATATAATAAGAAATTGTTAATCATACTATCTAAGGCCGTAAATAGTTATTTGCACTCTTTGAAGTAATCATAACTTGTGGAATAGTCATTCAGATAAACTTTCTCGTTAGTATCGAATTTAAACCTCGAACTCGAGACTCGAATCTAGACCTAGAATCTATACCGGAATATCACCTAATTTTGGGTACACCCACAATGAAAACGAAATATCGTGAGATAGTGCCGAACGTATTGATATGCAACTTTGATAAAATTATTATTATCTGCCATAACATGGTAAGAGACGACCCAAAATTGTCGATATTTCAAAATAAAATGAACGTTAGTATGATTAAATATTTTTAATTCATTAAACATCGGCCAAGTGACAAACTAAAATTTCAACTATTTTAATTTGTTTTGCCAATTTAATCTTCCAACGAAAGCGAAAAATTCACTCGCTAAAACAATAAATATTTTCGGGTAACTCTGATTACTATATATCTCCAGGAATTCTATATCACTTATTATTGAGATAATTTCCTATCTTTCCTTCCTTTTAGATATAGTTACGTTTTAGCACGAACGAACGAACGTTTAAAAAACCGGTCAAGCACGAGTCGGACTCGTGCGCGAAGGCTTCCATAGCACCACACAATACTAAATATATAGGTTTCTACTTCTCAAAAGAAATATCAAAAATAAATTTCTTGTTGCGGTCAGTACGGAAAATATTCCATATCTCAAAACTACGCAACAAGATATGTTGCGTAGTGGATTATGTCAAAACAATTTTCTTTTAAAGTTTATTTTAAGGTTAACTACCCTAATTTTTTCATTATTTCAGACATGTTAGTTGAAAAGATGATGGGGGTGACATATTTTTTTAAGACTTTAGAAGCGTATATCTCACCAATTATTAACTTAAATAAAAAGATATCCATTATAGATAATTAGATCTCCACATCATTTCTTTAAGACTCATTTAACTTTTATTTTTTCATTGCTTAGTTTTATGTACAGAGTGCCATCTCTTATTTTATTTTTTTTTCTCAATTCCACTACTTCATTGCACAGCGGTTCACAGAAAATACCTATCATCGATATATCCCTTTTATAATGCCAAAAGTCTCAGAGTAAAATGATTGTAACATAGGGACAGACAGATAGATGAACAGAACAAAGTTATAAAGGTTCCGTTTTTACCATTTGGCTACGGAACCCTAAAAAGTACATATTAAAAAAAATTACGCTGATTTCAATATGAAGAAACGGCTGTGAACTGGTTTATAGTTTTATATTAGTTAATATTTTTATTGTATATTCAATTTAAACCTCATACAAAATAAAAAATTTTTAAATAGCATTTAACTAAAAAAAAATACAGCTTGTATGGGAAAGACATTCCAATTAAATTTTTTTGTAATAAACAATGACAAGCGACTAGAATTATCGTTAAATACGTCTTGTTTAGCATCTATATATATACATATATTTTTTTAATTAACAACAGAAAGCAAGAAGGTTTACATTTGCTCTAAACTACATCAGTACAGCCGCTACTTTTTTATAACTACTTACAATAAAACTTCCAAATTTCACCACATTTGTCTATCATATGGTTTAGCCACGCACATGTGATTATTACTAAATTAAATAATACTATTGCAACATAATGACGTTATTATAGTTTCGTACCTCAAAATGAAAAACGGAACCCATTTAAAATCACTCGCACTAACTAACTTTTTGAAAGTATTCATATAAAAATTAAAGAGGGATTAAACAAAGAATTGGAAAAAATTGTTAGTAGTTTTATGTGCCATGTGGGTAGTTGTACATATGATTTATAGAGCTTATCGTTAAAAACGTCAGAGTATTATATTACAGTTTTAATGTGCACTTTTAGAAAGATATTTTTAAAAATATGCAAATAAAAAAAGAATCAAGTTAAAGAGAGGGTTGGTGAAATCTAGCCAGAATTTTTACCTACAAAAAATATTTTTTTGGTGCCAAGCAAAGCTTTCCCACAGTAAAAAAAATCTGCAATAATTATTTTGAAAGTCAACACATTTTTTTTACTACTCTTAAAAAATTATTCCCTCAAAATAGAATTGTAAATAATTCGTCATACTGTTAATAAAAAAGGGATCTTGTTAATTTAATTACCACTATACAAGGAAATGTTGATATCAGAACAAGAACCTCATTGTATTCCAATTGGTTTTCCAGCCAAGCGATATAAACATAACTCTACCTCGATAATTAACACAGATATCAACAAATCATAAGTCTTAACCCAATTAGCGAAACAAACCCCGGGTCAAGCTAACAAATATTTGTCTTTAGACAAACATTGAGCACGAATAAACTTCTCGCATCTCACATAGATGAAAATATAGGAGTGTTCAGTGAATATTATCCGCGGTATCCTGGAAATAATGTAACATTTAAGTTTGGTTATGTAATTACATAAACTAACATGGTTTTCTATTGTTGCGTTTTGACCTTCTGTAACTGAAACATGACAATCTTAATTCGCTTATTAGGCTCCCCTTGATAATAAAGTGTAGAGATTATTAGTATTAAGCTCATGGTAATATTTTTTCCCTATCAGGAAACTAAAACCTCCTAATATTTTTTTTGCACCAAATTTTTCAGCATTTCTTTATACAGCATAAACTAATGGTCAACCCATTTCGGTGATGTTCTGTGTGCTTTATGAAAGAAGTGTTGAAGAATTCGGTATCAATAAATAAATGGGAGCTTTAATTCCTTTCAAAAACAAGGACACTACAAATGATGACGTTACGCAGACAACTTTGCCTACCTACTGCTTTGCAACTCGATGCTTCGGAATTCTATTGCTTTAATATTTAAATATTTTTATTTGATATATTATTTAATTATTCAGTCGAAATAAATAGAACTCGCGCCTACTGTGACTTTTACAGACGAAAAAACAATTAACTATAACAATGTATAATTCCCGAAAGAATTAGGAATCATTGATTTTTTAATTTTTTTGCTTTATTCGTACTAAAAGACCTCCGATTATGCCGACCTTAAAAGTTGTGGTTTGAATGGATGTACTCTATAGGTTTTGATAACCAATGAGTAAGACGGCAATGCAAGACTATAGACCTTAGTATACGATATTAATTTCAACATGATATCTCAAACAGTTTCTGAGAAAAAGGGGTTTTCTAGACAGGCAGGCGGATGGAAAACTAAGTGTTCCTGTAAGGGTTATAGATGTATAGTATGTAAACAAATACATAGATACACATAGGTGTTTTTGGGTGTGTGTGTGTATAAGTGTATATATTTACGTATTTTATGCAGCGTAAGTATGTGTATACACGCACACACATATACACACACACACACGCACGCGCGCACGCACACGCACACACACACACACACACATATATATATATATATATATATATATATATATATATATATATATATACACATATATATATATATATATTCGCAATACAAATGTGTAATAAAATATATAAACTTACTGCAATAAAAGACGGTAACGGCTAAATATAATTAGTTTAGCTAATATGGACACTAAGGCACATACCTTACGTGCTAGTTGGGTGGCAATATCAAGATCAATCGCTAGTAACCTTTTAGCAACGTTATATAATAATTTTGAAGTATTAATTAATTAGATTTTAAAAAAATTGGAAAAGGCATAGGTACAAACTTTGATACGCTTAATATCAAATATCTCATAAACTACCTTAGAAACAAATTTTAACCTATTGGATGTGAAAATACCAATTGTGATACATTTTTTGTCAAATATCTCAGAAACTATCACAGACAAAAACTTTAATATATTTGAAAACAAATATCTCGGAAACAACCACAAATACTAACTTTGATATATTTTAGCATCTTTTGAGAGTAATCGTTCTAAATAGTAAAGTATTTCGGTGATGTTAGTGAAGGATGCAACGTCCGACAGTGCGTATCGAAACTTGATCATATTTATTTATTCATTTTTTAGTTTTGTATGCAATACTGGAGACACAAATACTCGAGACACAAAAAAATTGATGTAACTACCTTATAACTACCTTACGTTGTCTGTTGATACGTTAATGTATTAAATATTTATCATTCATAAATATACAGAATTTCATTCTAAGTTTATAGTCTTTTCATTCTAGTTTCAATTATGATTTATGTTTGCAGTCATTTCTGGTTGTTTAAATTTAATTTGCTCAGTCACTAACATTTATATAAACATTTTATTAGCATTAGTATTTCACACGAGTACGGACGGGGATAAGGCTTACATGTTGCTCTTCTATAAGAAATATTTGTACGCCAAATTTCGTAATAAGTAAACAGAAACAATATTTTTACATTTATTATATTGAATATATTTGGCGTTAATTTTGTGGATATTCATTATTTACAATTAAATTAATCTACGTGATGTAGTATTATTCTTACTTTCTATAAGTTCTTGGGCATGGCCCAGGTTTCGTTGTATTACGACAGCTTCAGGTTATCTACTGACAAAGATCTTTGCTAATTGCCCACCTGAAGAGATCGTAATACAACGCAACCTAGGTCGTGCTAATAAACTTAAAGAAAGTAAAGATCATACTATATCATGTAACGTGAATAATTTAATATATTAATGAGGATTAGAATTTTTGATTATGTGTAATTTCATGAATAGTTTAAAACATCCGTCCATGTAATTCTGTAATGAAAACAAGTTTTCTGGTTCAATACCCATGGCAAACAGAATCGACTTTAATAGCAGCCAACAATGAAAATTTGGTGAACAAAATATATTTGTCCATACAATTCACACAGTATCTCCAAACACAAAGTTACATCTTTATGAATATGTGGCAATAAATCACTTAAAAATGTATTCGCCTTGAACGAAAATAATTTTGATTTGGGTTTAAATTTGTAACCTGAATGATTTTAAAACATAGATAAGGGAATAAAATGTTATATCGAATTACTTTATGTATGAATGAATAAGAGTCATAACGTCAAATACACAAATAGCGAACTTATCCTTTTAAGAACCATCTCTTTCAACGTATAATGCGACAAGTAAGAAATATTAGTAATAAGGTAGATTTCCAACTATTATCATACATTGTTTTTTGTGAATATTTTTGTTTTATAGATAATTTTAAGATAACGAAGGATAAGATTTTAAAAAAAATTAAATATATTATATACCTTTGGTTCTTCGATTTAATGAAAATGCAAATTCAAAATATATATATATTTAAACAGTCGATTCCCAATTTTGTAACATGCTTGGTATAAAAAGTGTTTTGAAATCAATGAAAATTAGTTGAAAAGTGTAAGTGATCATAAATGACCTAGAAATAAGTATATTTTTTGAAGTAAATTAAAAATAAATATCTTTTTACCTGGTTAACTATCCTTTTTTTTATGAACCCGGTTAAGTAGCTGGAAAGACATCAAATCTTTTTATTCACTTTGTTTCCAAAATGTGTACTAGTTGACGTAAAATAAATATGTGAAAACATACTGAAGAAAATATCTCTTTTAAATAATTAACCGAAGCAAGACCGAGGCCAGAATCTTGTCCAGGCAGCAATCTTTCTATTGCTGCCATACATTATTTGATAATTCTGAAATGAAGATATAATGTTGGTTTTTTAAAATATAATGGTTGATTTGTTAAGATGCAATATCGGATATATAATGTTGCTTGTCCTATTTTGTCTAGCTGTCCTATGTTTTGTAATATTTTACTTTTATGGTTTGAGTTGAAACTTAGTGTTTGCGTTATATTCTAAAACACCAAACCCAGTTTTTTACATTAAAGTAACACTAGAAATAAGTTTTTCTTATTGTTTTTATTACTCTAACAAATTTTCACTTCATTTCAAATAATATCTAATTTAAATTGAACATTAAGGCTTGAACGGTTTGTGTACAACTAGGAATCTTAGCTTCTTGATATGAAAATAGTAATATTCAATATTTTATGTATACGTTTAAGCAAATATAATTAAAAAGTAACTTATAGTTATCGAAACCGGTAAAGAATTCTTGCATGTGTATTTTACAATTCACTTAGAATATTTAATTCTTCTTGTAGTGATATTATGTTCCTCACTGCCACTCAGATTCTGAGGTTTTCCACTACTCTGTGGTTTTTAGATACAATATCGGAGTTTAGTTTTCTACGGAGATTAAAGTGTTTTTTTTTTCATCCACATACTTGTTATATGGTCCCAATTGTTTTTAATATTGTTGAAGTTGAATGCTGGCAATATAAAATACAATATTTGTCAAATACCCCAGAATACATTTACTTGTAAGGAACAGTTTCAATTAGGGATCGCAAGCCCTGGAATTATTCATCAAAGATCACAATCCTTAGAATCGGAATTAAGAGTGTTTGAGGCTAAAACATTTTTCGAATTCCGGGAATCTTCTTGGTGTGATCATCAAAAATTTTAAATTCGAATTTCTGAATTTAAAACTGTTTCAGCAAAATAATAATAAATAGAAGGTGAAAGCAAAATAGAAATTACGAAAGACTGTTTCATTACGATGGGAGAGTATAACGTAAAAGGTGCTCCAAAACATAAGTTATGTTTTTGGGAGGGGTTATATTTTCCGACAAATTATTTGCTACGGTCGCGACAAAGGCTGTCCAAATAAAACGTAACTGACATATTGAATAAAATTGGTGTATTTTGATGTAGATTTTTATTGTTAAGGAGGAAGTTTGATGTAAACACCTTTATGTTGTTATTTTCAATGTAGAATTCTCCGTTTCATAATTTATTCCTTAAGAAAGACTTTAACGCAAATAATAAATTTTTACCTGATTTCACTATACGTAACATGTCAGAATGATGGCCAAATAAAAACTGTAGAAAAGGCCTGTAGTATTACATGTTAAATAAAACGTAAATAACTATCTATAATCCATAAATATGTCCCTATCTAGCTTCATTACGTAAACTAATATCGTATTACCTAAACTAATCTACGCAATGGAAAACCATTTGTACCCTTTAGTCTGGGGTGCCGCTGTACATATTCATATATGTATATATATATATATATATATATATATATATATATATATATATATATATATATATACATATATATATATATATATATATATATATATATATGTATATGTATATATATATATATATATATATACGTATATATTTTTTTCACTATCTATAACTCTCATTAATTGTTATATCAGTCCACCAATAGATTAATATTTCTCACTCGCTCTATCAGGTTGAACTTAGAAATTACTCATAAGTGCGCTATCTGTGGACTTAGTTTACAAAATATCAATAAAATATGCGTCTTCATCATCGGCGCAATCAAGTAACCCACTTTTTGTTTTTAAATTTTTGACATTTTTGACGTTTGTATTTCTGGTGGGATATTAATGTAAAGCAAATTGTCTCACATGCAAGCAAAAACATGTTACACGTCTTGAATGAACGACTGAAGGAAGGATCACGAGAACCCTTTTCTCTGACAAAACCAGTCTGTTCTGAACGATTTCTCTGATTCTGGAAGGACCAGAAAAATCGTTTCAGAACAGGCTGTTTTTGTCAGAGAAAAGGGTACTCGTGAACAGATCCTTATAGTTCGTCAGATCATCGAGAAGGCTCGATAGTTCAATAAACAAACCTATGCCTGTTTTATTGACCTCTCTAAGGCTTTTAATTAAATGAAATAGGCAAAACGATGCAATGCATTAAATAAAATGAGAACACCAAAACATCTTCTGAAACAACATTTTATGATGAAGGAATAGCATCAGTACAGATATATGAAATCTTGACAGACAGTTTTCTTCTATTGCTGGCGTTCCTCACGGGTGTATAATATCTCCACGACTGTTCAACGTTACAACGAGCTGATAATAAGAATTACTCTCGAGATCTGGACCGATGACGTTGGCATTGGTGGTTACAAAATATCAAACTTGCCCTACGCAGATGACACCACCTTGTTTGCTTCTGATGCACGCCACATGTGGGACTTATTTCTCAAGATGGAGCGCGCAAGCTTCGAGTTTGGTTTAAAGATCAAGCGCAGCAAAACAAAAATGATGATCGTTGACCGTGTCAAGGATAACTCACCCGAAGTCACTCAAATAACGAACTGCGCAGTAGTTCACATGTGTACCTTGAAGCGGAGATTTATAATAACGGTGGATGCGTGAATGAGGTGAGTTATGGCGATGACAAGATGCGCTATGAACATATATGGAGGGACCGAAACATTAGCAAGGTCACAAAGAGCCAGCTCGTTTGAACTCTGGTATTCTCCACATTTCTTTATGCCGCGTAGACATGAACGCTATGCATTCGTAGCGTTGAGAAGAACATAACAGACGTTCTGGAAATGTGGTGCTGAAGAAAAATGCTTAGGGTATCGTGGACTGAGTTCCGCACAAATGTCACTATACTTCAGAAACTCAGCATCTAGCAATATCTATTAACATTTGTTCAGACTCGGATATTAATATTTTTTGGTCACGTCATGCGTGGAATATATATATATATATATATATATATATATGTGTGTGTGTGTGGGTGTATATATAAACATATATATATATATATATATATATATATATATATATAATATATTTTGTTTCACTTGATCATTTTGCTGATTTGTATTTTTTTAATTACAAATTTTGTACCTATTATCTTCAAAGAGCTTTGAAAGCGTTTGAATAATAGTCCATTAGGGAAAAATGTTTGAAATTTTTTATTAGAAAAAAATGTTTGAAAGCTTTGGATAATAGTCCATTACCATTTTCAGAACCACGAATAAGATATAATTTAAAATATCCTAAAGACGTAAACTAAAAACAAATTTCGTGTATCAATAAAGTTAGTATTATTGGACATATCTTAAAACCATGTACAAACATAATTTAAGGTCTTTTTGTAGAATAATATAACCAATGGGGTAACCAATTACTTAAATATTTCTCCATCCTATTTAATAACACTAGCAAGCAAAAAGGAACCAAAAATTGAACTTCAATTGAAGATGGTCTTATCAACCATTATTTGTTCTGTTCTTAGTTGACTACTGATTACATTGGCTAGTTTTTTTTAAATATTAATGTTAATGACAGTTAAAAATAAAATATTTATATTCAGCGCCTTGTTTGACACTACATATCAATATTTTAAAAGAATAATAAATCACCGTTAATTTCAAATTCCTACATTTTCTTTGCTAATTATTTTTAAATTATCATTTGCAATAAGTTTCTCTCAATATATTGGTTTAAAATCTGTTTTATTTCTCTAAGGAGCAGATTCTTTAAGAAATTCGTATGCGAATATTCCGACAGAATGGAACAGTTTGCCGCATTACTACGAGCTACGGGAAGATTAATAAGCGCAGAGTAATGTTTCGATCTTCCGAGCACACAAAAATGCATTTTGTACATAATGTCTCAACAATCGCAAGGACCACGATAGATGTTTTACAACGCTGTTCCTTCTAATTCATTACACTTGTTGTAAAGCTTGTTGTATTTAAACACATCGATTCAGCCCGGTCACTTTTAGGCATGTTAAATACTACCTGTATTGTGAAATACTACCTGTATTTCAATGTGCATACGTATCGCTTTAGTACCCATCATATCTAAATAGGTAGAATAGTAAGGATTCCAGATTACAACAGCTTACTCAAGTTGAGTTCGGACAAGAACTATGCAAAATGATCCAATACTCTCTCCTTTCCTCGAAGAGGACTTACTGATTTGAATTTACGGAATGCTTTTGCCATAATAATGCTTAATTTAGCAGCTTTGACCACATCTTATTTTTAGACAAAACCGATTCTTATCTAAAAAAAAAATTAATAAATTTATTTGTGCAAATGACCTTCTCATACTATAAAAAGTAATAAAATCTTAGCTGAGAGTCTCCAAGTAATTAATTTTTTAGCTAATTTTTCCTTTACTGACCGCGGGTACGAATATTCTAATATTCAAACTTTTCAATAAGAAAAAAAAAATTAAACAAGAAAAGAAAATATTAAAACAGGTTTTTGTTAAATGGCACCACTAAGAAGTAAATAATATTCTACAAGTGAACCGCGACCTTTACGGATCAAGAACGAATTGGAGTATACTTAGGTAAGATGAAATTAGCAAAGCAAAGAAATTACTTCATTTTATAGATGTTTATTGACAGCATATTAAACTTGTGGCTTAAAATTCGTGGAAATAAAACCGTTGTATGTCGACTTAATACACATTTAATTGTACGGTCATCGAATACACAAGTATATATAAAATTTGAAACAAGTTAGGAGAAGAAGGATAGTTCAAAAATGTCTTGTCATATTTGTCACAAACTCGCCATCTCATATGAAAGCTCGTAAAAATAAATATTGTTGTTTAAGTTTCTTTAGTGTGTAAACAATTATTGGCAAGAGATCAAAACCTTAAATTATAAGCTAAAAGAAGAAAATCACTTTGCATTAATTTATTAAACCGAAATAAGAACTAGAAATTTTAACTTTATTTGGAACAAATATTTTGAAATAATTTCTAATTTAATGTTGGAATATTACCAGTATATGAATTGTTTAGCGGTCTACGAATTCTTTACGTTTCAAATCATTTTTCTGGGCTCGGATTGAAAGTAGAAAAGGGTAAATGTAAATTATTTTGGTAACCAAACTAATTAACAGGCAAACACTTTTGCCGAGTTCCCTTTCTTCACCTTTATCTTGATAATCAGATTTAAATTGATTATGACATGCATAAATAGTTGGATAAAATATAGAGAAGAAAAAATCTTGACAAATGAAAAAAAATTTAAAAATAATTCGATGTTTTTTATTAAAATAAATAAAATTATTTGCTAGTTATTATTGTTAGTAAACCTGTTAATAAAATTACTTTTATTGTATAAAATTACTGAAAACGTTTAAATTTCTACTGTTTTATATAATCAAAATAACTCAATATATTCATAGCTCATATTATAACTTAATTTTAGAATTAGTGTAATTTACAATTTTCAAAAAAAATTTTGTAAGTTACAAGTTTAAATTTTCTTAAAAGGAAAGTGTAAGTTAAGATTTTTTTTCTATTATATAAACTAAATCATTTTCTTTTTTGCGTTCTCCCTTTTTTTCCCTGAATCCATAAATAAAATAATCGTAAATTATTTGTGCCGTGCTTTTTTCCGAGCATCGGAATTAAATTTTCATTATTTCAAAATCTTCGGGTATTTAACATTTTTACTTTTCATGAGTGATATGTTTATCGACTATATGATAGTATATGATGAAATTTATTTTCCATAGCGCATCTAATATTTTCATCCAAAGATATCGTCTTGTTAGGGAGAAAAGTTTTTCACTGTTACCTAATATCGACGTTTTAAATGTTTTTTAATTTTCATAGCAAACAAAAATTCTAACAAAAGGAACTAAAAAATTAATTCTACTTTAATGTGACGACACAAAAAAAACTATTTACCATAACTAAATATACTAATCGATCAAAGTATTAAAATATAATTTACCCCCAAAAATAATTTGTACCTGTGTAAATATGTTAATTTAATTTTACATAATTATATAAGTTTAACAATGTTGCGTTAAGCGACGTGCGTTTTCCATTCAATACCATTGTTTACTATACAATTTTTTTCAAGAACGGGCATTATTCTTTCTTAGTCCTAACAAAATTAGATCAGTTACAAGACGTACCAAAATTGGAAACAAATGGAAAAGCGGATGACATTTAAGTACATTTCTTGGTACAAAGGACCAATTACAAATTATTTTGGGAGACGTGAATATATTCCTTTGGCTGTTCGCGTTGCGGCACATTTATATGGAAATATTTAAATTAAAACATTTCCATTTTACGCAGAGCAACTCCGAATATGTTACAACGCAAACCTGCCTAGTTATATGAAGGTATCATATTTTTCAAAGTCTATTTTCTGAGTAACTTTTGGATGTAAAAATTTGAAAGTTCGCATATCAATACACCTTATTAACCCACATTTTTGCACCAACTTTATTAATAAATTTACATAATATATCACCTTTATAGATATGTATGGCAATAAATATCTGTTCATAAAAAATCACTCATAAAAAAGAATTTTCTTATGTGTTCTAGAACTCTCGTACTATTCAGTATATATATATATATATATATGTATATGTGTGTGTGTGTACGTGTGTTTGTGTGTGTGTGTAGGAAAAATAATTGAACGAAAAAATAAACGCCTAAATTTCAAGATTAATGACAGTAATCACAAAACAACAGTAATCACAAAACATATGAAGCTGTTGACTTTCGTAAGACATCCTGAAACATAATGGGTAGATAAACTGAAAAACAAACGCAAATATTTTTCGTGAAACATCGATAAACGTATGCCAACCCCTAAAAGATCACAGTAATACAATAACATAGTAAAAATAACTTTGGAGTATTATTAATAACTAACTAGATCTTATTAAACATGTGAAATAAAAAAAAAAACAAAAATGAGCTTTTGAGTTACATAGTTTGTGACGCCGGTCTCACGCACTGGGTTGGCGCCAAAATGGAAACGGGTTGGCGCCAAAATGGATCTGGAACGAGCTTCCGCATCGTTGTCGCGTCGTGATAAGGACTGACAGTGGGAGACGCTTAATAAGGCAGTACTCGAAATCACAAAACTAATCGATGCCAGATGATAGTTATTCGATTTTATCGAACCGTCCGGTCTCACAGACGTATACGTCACCAGTGGGGGCTTAACGCTTTTGAGGGTGTGTTCACTATGGATCGTATGGGTATCTTTTTTATGAATTTCTTGTTGCTTATAAAGTATCGGGAGTCTACGCTTCATTTCTGTAACTTTACGTTTAGCGACATGATATTACATTATGAATTCGCAAGTGATATTATAAGTTTTAATTATTTATTTTACGTTGCCTAGAACTGTTGTGTTGGAGTCTTTTGTGAGTTTATGAAGTCTTCTGGTTTAATGGAATCGTTCACTTTATTTTTATATTCATTTCGATCCAGGATAAGTATATTGTTGCCTTTATCTGCTTTAGCTAGTAACAGTTTATCTTTAATAATTTTATTTTGTAAGTTACGTTTTGTCAGATTTTTTTGTTAATGTGTGTTTTGACTTTAGAGTATTCTTCATATATTATGTCGGTAGTTTCGTGTTTAATAAGTGCATTCTGGTTACTGAATGCAATCGCGGTATATACTATTAGTGAGTTCTTTCGGGAGGGTGTGGTAGGAATATTATAATTAAATACTTTATTTAAAACTTCTATCTCTTTATTATTAAATATTGATTTTGATAGGTAAATGGTGAGAAATATTTAAATGCTCTTCGAACTTTCTAAAAGTCAATCTTTACAAATTGCCCACCTGAAGATGTTGTCATGCAACGAAACCTAGGTCGTGGTTAAAAATTTAAATAAAGTAGAAATAACCTATGTAAAGGACATAAGTAAGGTATCAATTTAACTAGGAAAACTTCCAACAAATAAAAAAAAAGAAAAAGCTTTATATATACATATATATATATATATATATATATATATATATATATATATATATATATAAATATATATAATACAACATATTCATGTAGTACTTTAAATAAACTGGATAAAACCTTTAATAATAACAAAGAAAAAATAGATAAATATAAAAAATGCAATAAGTGTAATAGCATATATAGGTCATACGGGAAGAAAATTTTGCTGCCAAATATAAAGAACACACTGCTAGTCGGCGAAAAAATAAACCACATACATCACACATTATAAAGCACCTTATTGAAAATAACCATCATCCTCATACCAACAATGCTCCCCATATATTACCAATAAATAAAAAAAACAATAAACTCAACATCTTAAAAACGTTAGAAATAAGCATACATAAAAGAAAATCCAACGTCAATATAATAAATGAACAACTCAATAGAATAACATTACCCATATTAATATTTTCTAGACATGATATAGTTAGGCAACATTGATACTGCAGTACACTTCAAATTATTTCAGTCCGGTCACACATTGAATGTGATACAACACGAAAGAAAACAAAAGTGAGAGATATGTATAATTAGTAGTATAACCTTGTTCCAACCATCAGGTGCCCTTGCTATTGTATAAATACATAACTAAGAAATATTACAGACACCTAAATGTTTGCATTTTAAAACATCGCAGAATAACGTTAATTTAATTTATCACCCTCGCTAAAATACATGCATATTTAATAACTTTCGAAAATATAGTAAACACTACACCGCTCCCCTACCATAAACTCACTGACGTAAAAAGTGGGAAAACTCACACAAACCTCACTTCCGCTATTGTTTTGTATAATACTTAAACGATTTTGGAAGTTCCTAACAGTCAATCTTTACAAATTGCCCTCCTGAAAATGTTGTCATACGACAAAACCCAGATCGTGGTTAAGAATTTAAATATAGTAGAAATAATACTAAATCATGTAGCTTCATTTGGTCGTGCCACTAACGAATATATGAATATATCCTTCATCATTGAGGAGTTCCTTTCATGTCCTGCCGGTTATATCAAAAGAATCTGGCCACCATTTGTCACAAAATTACTCATCAGATAATTCAAACAAGCCTAAATTTCATGAATCTACCCTTCATCATTAAGTAGTTACCGCCATTTCCGTGCTGATTCCGTCTTAATACTTTGAACAAATTTGTGAGATAAAGAGCCACTTAGACAAACCACATGCGCTCAAAATCGATAAATTTTTCCTCACCGTTGTCGAGTACTATCGCACTTTTCAACTTCATTATTAGACATTGGCTATTTATGGCGATCAAAGGTTTCATTAAGATAAATCAAACAAACCCAAACTCGATGAAACTATTTCACACCACTGAGCAGTACGGTCACTCACTTTCGGCTCGATCATCAAACCCTGGCCACTATTTGGCTCTAAGAGACTCAGTAAGAAAAACCAAGTATGACGTATCAACTCCTAGCCTTTGAAGAGTTCTTAGCACCATTTTCCGGCTCCATCTTCACATTTTTATATTTATAACCAATGGATTCATCAAGAAAACTTAAACGAACTCATATTGGATAAAACTAATTTTTACTTAAGGAGTTTCCCACCAACTTCCAGCTCTGTGATCGTACTTTGAGCACCATCTGACAATCTGCAATTAAATTACTTACAAAAACATCAAATGAGTTCAAACTCAGTATCAATTTTCTCAAAGAGGCCTTGTAATCTCATCCTTTGGAAAGTTCTTTAGGGCATATCCGAGTCCATTATTAAGTTCTAATTGTACTAACGTGGGACCTCTCTAAAACAATTCTTTGCAAACATAGAAAGAACAATGAAAATTGATCAACGAATCTCTGAGTTTATTGTTAATAAATAAGAAATGTATATACATTTCTTTCCACGGATGAAAACTTTCTGTCCGCTTCGAGCATCGAATATTGAAATTCTTATACTTGTCATGTAAACATGCAACTCATCAAGGTTTATGATATTAAAATCATAAACTTTTAACTTACTTTTGTGTTTGCAATGTCTTTTAAATAAAATATTTATTATCAGAAACAAAATTATTATAGAAATATTTAAAAGTAAAATGTCACAAACAAAGCCCGTAGAAAGCTTTCAGCCAAGCATCATTAAGACATATATATAAAATTGTGGTTTAGGCTTTTGTGATATATGTATTTCATACACCTCGCATGCTGTGTTATGCATTTCTATATTTGAAATTTAACCTGTTTCAGTTCGGTTGTGGTTTGCATATAAATATATTTCTATGAATACAATAACGTAGCCTTCAGAAATAAATATATATTATTCGACTTGACAATAAGTCTGACGAGATCGAAAATAGCTCTAGTAGGCACTTAATTTAGATTATAATGTAAATGCTTTCCTTATATTCATTAGTTATTGAATCGATTGGTTTGTCTTAGAGAATATTGTCTCTTGGTCTACTGAAATATCATAAATAAACCTTATTTACTTAAAATTAAAGTTTGGCTTGAGAAATTAAGTTTTGCAGCATATTATAAGTAAGATAATATAATATTAGCATTAGTTTCTTTGTAAACTGCAAGAGGAAAACATAAAATTAATAGAATATTCGTATTAAAACAACCCTCAATTAGTTAATAAATATATTTGTATTGAGGAAATTGTCGATGTAATGATATTTTATTTTCAAATTTACCTGAACAATCTTCCTATTATTACTAATGGCATAGTATTAATACTGGATATCGATAAACGTCATTATAAATCAATTTAATCGAAAATGAATATCCTTCTGCCGAGACCTTTTTAAAACTAAATATGTTCATAGTAACATATATGATACATGGCACCGCTTATTTTCCAAAGGAAAGGTTATTTATTTGTTGTTTAGAAAATAATTACGAAAAAAATATCCTACAAAAAGGAACAACGTTGTTTACACTTGGATAGTATATATTTCGATTCTTATAATCCACGTTCAAATGTTAAATGGAATATATTTGACTTTCGTAATATCTCATATTTAGCTTTGAATTTTGAGCTACTTTATAATACTTGTTATAAAGATTTGCTACCAAAATATGAAGTTTTTTTAAAAAAACATAATCATTTTTGTATCTCAATACATTACTGTTAAATCATGTAATTTTTTTTAACTCTTTCAGTAGAAAATAAATTGTTTGTATTGATGATTTTACGATTCGTTTTCGTTTATTATTGCTACGAAAATAGAGAAAAGTAAAATAGGATACACAACGATTATTTCATGATAGAAATAAAATAAAAGACCAGATTAATAGGAAAGAAATAAAGGAATTACTAAAGGAAAATCTTTTAACGATTAAAATTTGTAAATGCTTTTTCGTTTCACCCTTCAGTTATACAAATTATTCAGCGAAGATTAAAATAGCGTAATAAAATGTCAAGTTACCTCAAAACATTTTTTTGTTATTGAAAAACGTATAAAAATATCTAATACGAGTATATAGGGTATAAGATATTTTAATTGCGCGTACCGAAACAGAAAAATATGTATATTTTAGTTGAACATAAAATAAAAATCAAAAAGAAAAACAGCTTATTGCAAGAAATCTTTCATAGAGTTGATATTGGCACTTCACTTCGGTCACTGTGTAAAATTGTCATAGAGTACACAACCATCGCTTCCGCTTGGATAAACCAGAATTATTCCTTATTGCGTTTGACAGCTTACATTCCCTAATTTTATTGGGTGAAAAGTCGGAGATATATTTTTTTTATCATATTAATAATTTTAAAAATTTTTACTTTCCGCTATTACCATGCTTTTTTATACATATGGTATCAGTGACATCCAGAGTCGTTTGCGTGGAAATTTGTTCATTACTTTTTTCATTGCACGTATCATGTATTGAAACAAATATTTTTTTAATCACAAATTTGTATGGACAAAATTACTCATAGATCTTTACGTAGAAACATCGTACAGTAAATCGTTGGGGTTATTATCCAAACAACATAGAGGTACCCGATACTTTATTCAATCCTTTGAAGAATGAATTGAAAATACTGGAAAAAAAGTATTTTCTACAATTTAACCATTTATAAATACTAGAGGAAAGAATAGAATATTCTTAATATATCGACTGAAAGAAATTCTTTAACCCTCTTTAGTACTAATCTTATTAGGAAATTATTTTAGTTTTGAAAAGAGTTAACACAAGGTCTAATTGACAAAGAACGCGTCCAAAAACTGGATCATTTTAGGTATCTAAATACTCTTACAGAGACACCTATAACGAAAGCATCTTTAGAGTCAAGACTTGTGACCCTGTCTGCTCCAAGGCTCCAAACCATGAGTTTGCAACATCTCCAGTAGCAAATAATTTGATCCCTAATTTAGACATTTGTGGCTATTTATTACAGGCACTGTGATTATTAGCTCTCTATAATCGAAAAATAATTTTCATGACACATTCGAAAGTCAATTCATTACACATATTTTGTAAAAATATTTGCACAAGTGTTTTAGCTATGGATACAAGTACAAAGTGAAGAAAGTCCCGTTTAGTCTAGAACTAAAATTATTTTCAAAGCACCAGCAATTCTTGTCTCCGAAGTAGTAATATCCATCGAATAGTGTCCCTAAAGTTTTATTTTTAATAAACGAGCCAATATGTTCAGTTTACAACAATTAAAAACAATTATTTGTTACTGGAACAAGATGATAACTTTCACCAATTTATGCAGTCCCTGCGGCAATTTCATTTGCACAAAGTAATAAAATAAACTGCTACAACCACATTTCACTTCGCCATTCTAGTTTAAAACCGGCAACAGCACCGCACCGCCCAGCAGCGCTATTAAGCTTTATATTTTGTTATCCGTCACATAGTTTTAATTACGCGTCGTCACCAGCGGCGAACTATTACGCCCGTTTATATGGTGATACGAATGTTGGCTATACCGTTTAGCTGCGCGGAAGTGAAGAATCAAGGGTTTGAATTTAAATTTATGGGGGGAAAAAATTTGTTGGTTTGTTGTATGAATTTTATGAACCAAACATTTTATTTAGTTACAGGTAATTTGTATTTAGCCTTTACTAATAAATTCTAGAAAATAATTAAAAGTTAAAGGAAAGATGATTTTAATTTTAATTCCCAGTAAACACTAGATATTTACATTTGGGTTTTGTGTTTTTTACATAGAAAATTAGGTACGGGTTCGTTTGATTTTGTAATTATTATAAAAAATGTAGTAAAAAGTAAGTAATTGTCTTACTTTATATTCATTCAATATAGGTTTAGTCAGAGTTACGTTGAAAAATCTCAATAGATATTGGAAAAATGACAAATTTTAGTTAATTAAATTAAATTAGGTTGTAAATATTTGTATAGTAAAATAGTAAAATATTTGTCAGAGTTTCGTCGAAAAATAACAAAATATAAAATAAAATCAAAAGCGATTTGGCACCCCATTTTGAAATGGGGTATTATGTTAATATTAGTGTTGACATGGTTTATATTAGTTTTAATATTTTATATAATATTAGTTTTAATATGGTCGCCATTATTATTTAGTAGTGCAGAAATCAAAGTAATGAAAAATCAATAAACGTAAAAACTGGGTACTAAAATTTACGACAGGGATGACTCATCGATAGAAAAAAAATTAGTAATACATGGCTGAGTTAAATTTTATATAATTATAATTCCTGTGTTGGTTTCAAGAAATATATATAATATTTGGAAGGTCTCTTCCTTAGTTTCATATAATTGTTTAAAATATTACGTCATCAAATAAATAGTATTTCTATCGAATATTAACCATTAAAATATTTTTAATTCGCAACTCACGTGAATGAAAGTCGTTAAAAAAATTCAAAGGAAAATAATTTTTTGCTTTGTGGCCCCTTAACAATATAAGAAAAGAACAACGTAATTATTTACTCTTATTAATGAAATTTTATCATCACCTTCGAATATTGGTTTAATAATTTAATTATAATAATTGAAATTAAGTTTTAATTCAAAAATTGTGCTACGATAATTCTTATGTATTTATTAGTCTTTTGTCTCTGTCAACTACCGCAATTGTATTAATGTCATATAGAATTATACATTGCTGTATTATATGTATATTTTTTAAGTATATTTAGCGAATTAATTTATAAATAGTAAAAAGAAGTAAAGTTTAATTAGACCGAATTAGATTACTAATTAAGACTTTGTTAACCTGAAAAGGGATGAAATTTAAATGAACCGTTACAAAGTTTACATAAAAGTTAAGATGGTGAGGCGGAATACCTGTCTATAGGAAATCACGTCGATGCTGTTAGCCATAATGAGAATGGACTCAAATAGCGAAACAGATAACGAGGGGATTAATTAGATTCCCGATCTCGATTTCCGTTTACTTTATCGAATTATCCTTTTATTTTACCTTCTTCGTTCAACCAACTTCATTAAATAAACGTTGGCATAACGCCTGTCCCGATGGTTCAAGTATTGGTATGTGATTCTCATTAGTTTGTTTATTGTCGCGAGATTTCCGGTGGGATATTATTTATAACTATTTTTTCGTCTATAAGTGGAAAAATTCTTCGTGGACTACTTATACCAAAATTAACCGATATATTAAGTTACAACTTGTCTTTGTAAGGCATTGCTAGTTATGTACCTTACTGTTTATGAAAGAACATGGTATTCAGAAAAGTTTTATAGCCCTTGTAAAACGGCTTTTACGTTGAATAGTGAAAAAAGGTTTATATACTATTTTGAAAACGGTATAAAGATTTTTTTCTTACAAGAGTAGGGTTTCCTAATATACTAAGGACTCCGAAATGAAAATCTGGATAGATTTAGCAAAAGAAAATTCGTACATGTTCTATAAACTAAGCTGCCTTTGTTTTACGAATTAATATAATTTAGAAAAATATTCTCAAATATAACAAACTATTTAGACTTAAAGTTGAACGTTTTGATATTGAAGACGCTAACTTCATTCTTCATTAGTAAAACCATGGAGGTCAAAAATTTATTTTCTATTTTTTTAATTACGTCTTAAATAATCTTAATATTATTCACAACAAGCATGCTGTACAGATCTATTTAAAAATAAATATAATTTAATAAAATTTCCAATATGTCAAAATATTGATTGACACTTTTCCAGTCTTTTTTTTGTTTCATTAAGCATTTTCAATGAATTTTTTTAAGACAAAGAGATAAATACCGGAAAATTTTATTAACCATAGCGTTGTTAAACATCTCTACATTTAAATCCGCGATTGCGATATATCCGCATTAGGGCCGGCTCGGCATTCGTAGCCGTGTGAACCGTTGCGGAGCATGTGGATACGAATATTTTACAGGTGTCCAATAAATTTTCTAGCGTTGATCACAATTCAAGTTAGTTGATGCCTATTTTAAGTTGCAAAAATAAATCATGTTTCTGATTCAGGATTAGTAGTTATAGACAGTACTAAAAAGCAATATGAATTGGGGCAATTAAGTTTCATATTACAGTAATAAATTAATACACATTACAATTAATTAAATATTTTGGAAGAGAATTGTAATTTTTAGTTTCTCTCATAAATACATAAGTTATTTTTATTGTTGCGTTATTGCTTTTCTTGCCAATATCGTAAAAAATATCATGAGTATGACATTATTTAGGGTATTAATTAATTTTTCTTTTTAAAGGGTAGTGTTTTTGTTTACATTAAAAGCAAATTGTTCTATTTCCAGAACATGTTAATATATATAAATTTAATATTTGGAAAAACACAAATGAAAAAAGAGAAATAAAATATAAGTTTAGGTAAAAAGCTCACTTGAAGTTCAAGGACGAAGTGAAAAATGCCTTCAAAATTTTCCTCGTTGCAATGTTAAATGTGACTGGCTAAAATCGTGTCACAAAGTTATTAACATAGGGTTCCATAAGCACGGCTCCGTGAATAAATAGTTTCCTTGCTTTATTAATGTTGGTATTAATAAAGGCAAAGTACCGAGTAGAGACCATAATACCCGTTAATAGTAAGAAATTTAGCAACTAACAATACATATTATGCAAACAAAATTCAAGTATCAGTGTGTTAGTTCAACATTCGACCAAGTTTTTTGTATCCACACAATATAAAAGATACTAGACATTACTATATATTAAACATTACACATACTGTTAGATTAGATATTAAAAATCAACCAAATATATGAATTCCTACTATACTATCTATCAAAACACTATATTTTAATTTATACTTTCACTTTGATTCGTGGTTTTATACATTTGGTTTTATCCCTAAACTACCACCAAATGAACTTTTCGTAATGAAACTTCTTTAGGGGCGTTTGATTAAAATTGAAACTTGAAAAAACGAATGCCGATTGCATGTAAGAGTCTGCGGAACCAGGCGAACGCTAACAATATGGCGGTCAAGTTTATTTAAATTCTAATTTGTGAATGAATAGATTTTTGCACCTTTAGTCGCTCATTTAGTTTGACGTATCATAATAATTATATATGAGTGTGAGTGAAAGTTGCAAAAATATAGTTTTAACGGAATTAGTTTTAAATTTTCAATGAAAAAAAAACAAAAATCTAGAAAACTGATTTTTATTATAAGTTAGCAATACATCAGTGAAACCGCATTCAATTAGGTAAGCGCAAAGATATTTTACTTCGTTCGTGAGCTTATATTGGCGAGTCTCATGCATTTTTTTTCTACAGAATATTTCTTTGATTTCTGTGAACATTTTAAGACCAGGTAATATACACACTCAATATAAGCTTTTATTATCAAAAGCAAGGCACAAACAGTGTAAATAAATAAGATGTTTTTGATGAATATTCTCAGTATAAATGTAGTTTCTATGGAGCTTCCCATATGAAATAAGTGGTTGCATAACGTTTTACTTTTGGGATACAAATGTAACCAACTTTGATGTTTTTTTAATTTTTGATATCAAGGGCTAAAAATTAAGGAATGAGTGGGATATACTGCCCACCACTTTGAAGACTCATATCAGATTTTACGGATTTTATTTTGACTTTCATTATAAAAAAGATCCATAAGAAAGGTTTAGTTGTAAAGGTAATGAATATTTTGTGAAAATTATCCGTCTTGCGATGATAAATGTCAACGAATTATGAAGAAAGCATTCATCGAAGAGGTATCTTACCGTACGTTACTTAAATCGTTAAAGGTAAACGAGAAAAATACACAGCAATACTATAGTTCTCAAAAACTTCTACAAATTCAAATCATGTATGAAATTCAATTGAAATGTCTTACCTTTAAAAAAAAACCACAATTTTTCAACTCGCTTTTCCAGAACTTGTTGTGCAAAACTGTCTTAATCTCCATAAAGTAAAATTTTATTGCGACAACAAATTTCCTTTGTGTACAGTAATTTTTTAACCAAAAGTTTAAACGATGTGACAGTGTATTTAAATGAGCAAAATTATGTGCTAAGGCTTTAACCCATTAATATGGGTTGCGTCAATGTGGGTAATCGGGGCGTGTAGCTGGCTAATTATTCATATTTATCATGTTGTAAATATATTGTAATTTATATCTTTTAGAGGCGCAAATAAATTGAGAATATCTTGAAAATTATGAAATGTAGAATTAGGGCAACAGATTTCCGGTAAACTTTAACAAACGCTTTTTTTATTATTTAGATTTTTGGTGATTTCCGAAATAGGATAAGGGCACATTTTTAGGAATATTTTCAGTAATACTTTCAGAACTATCTATATTTATATAATCAAATAGTAATCGTGTCGTATCTATACATAAAATATTATTTCAAAATAATAATTTGTACACATTGTAATTATATTACAAAGGCCAAAAACATAGTTTTCAGAATTTTTGTCTGTCTGTCTGTGCATTTGTGTGCACTAATCTCAGAAACGCCTTAACCGATTCAAATGCAGTTTTTACTGATGTATTATGGCAAGCTTTGTGTATCATATAGTATTTATCTAATTCAAATCGATTCACAAAAAAAGGTATGTTAATTGAAATAATACCCACTATTGTAGAAACGGTTCGGTCGATTTAGCTGAAAATTTGTTAACTGTAGCTTGTAAAACCACGATTGTTAGTATGTTTGGTTTTGGGAATATAGACATGTCAAATTTAAGTTGAACTCTTATCAATATGGTTCACCATATTAGTGTGGGTTGGTCAGGCGCGGCTGGCCTATATAAAGTGCACCTAAAGTTGCGATGCGCCCTATACCATTGGATGATTCACAGCGCACGCACGTATTCGAAGACGCACCTTGTTAAAAGCTAGGTTCGGTAACACAGAATTCATCTGGCCACCCTCTTAATTTAACTACAGTATTTAGTTGTTAATTAAATAAAAAAAATAAGTTCATAAAATTTGTGAAGACTATTCTATCCTTTTATCTATAAATAAACTTATTTGGTAACTTAGATTATTATAGTACAGTAAATATTGTACAACAACTTTACAATCATTAGGTATACATTAATGACTTTCTTTTAATAAAAATACTCTACAATGTTAAAATAAAAAATTGATTTATTTTTAAACAATGTATATATATATATATATATATATATATATATATATATATATTCCTTTGACGTTTGTGGTTCCCACGTTGACAGATTTTATTTTCATGAAAATTTTATATGGCCGGTTCTCCGCATGAAAGCTAACTTTAAACTACATTTTTTGTATCGCTTCTTCCTAAAGAGAACCAAAAAAAGCTAGTGAAACAAAGTTAGCCGTGTTTAGTAATTCTAGATATTTAATAATTTGTAATAATTTACAACTGAGAATTGAAAATAAGCTATCCAACACGACTGAAACCTAAAACGGTTCTAAACCGTTATTTCATTATTTTAATTGTTATCAAACTGACAATAGACTACCCAATATGTAGACTACGCAATAAAGAAACTAAAATATACAGAAAATTTAGTAACTTCATCAGTTTTCGATTGAAATATATATTTTAATTTAGCTATATATGTTCGTATAGGCGAAAGGATTTGGGTATGCATCAGTTTTATTTGATACTGAGTTAAACGCAATTGTATATATTACTTCAGGTGCTATCATCTTGGATTACGGGAGCAGGAACACCTGAAGTAAGTAAATAACGCATTATGTGTCCCTGAGGTATGCGAGAAATTCGTTGTCCTCCATTCCGTGACGGAAGCGAACATCTGGTGAGATGGCGGAGTTACGTATCGGGACATGAAAGGTGGACAGAAATATGTATGAATAAATCAGAAATAAAGACAGCATATTTAGAAAATGGAAATAGAAGTATCATTTCTCCACATATATTCGCATATGAAAACATAAAAGTAACTGATCTGTATTTTTTTATTTTATATAAAAAAACCTTCATTTTTATGGTTTCTCAATTAAAAGGCACGTATAGTAAAAAAGTACTTATTAAAAGCATAGAAATTAAAAACTATTTAGAATTTAATACTTCATTTCGAAGGATTTAACATATATGATATTATTTTCGAAAAATTTTATTATATATGTTAAATCCTTCGAAAATTAAAAAAAATTATTTTAAAAGTTATAATTACTCCACGCCAACACACGAACACCGTGTGACATATGTAGAAATACCATCTGAAAAAAATTTAATTTCTTGCCTTCATAAAAACAAAATGTTTAAAAATGGTGTGGAGAAAAATTTTTAAAAGTTTATATATAATAAATAAATAAGTAATACACGTCTATATATATATGTATATATATATATATATAAATATATATATATATATATATATATATATATATATATATATTATTTCCCACGCCAAACTTACAGATGGATCCAGAGAATTGGACGTAAGTAACTAAAAAAGGCAAGTTCTTTTGAAATGTAATACAAAACAAATTTGAATAAGAAAACTTTTTGAATTAACAGCACACTAAGTTGCCATCAGATGTGAACTGACCAGATATTCCAAAATAAGCAGATATAGAAAATAAATATGATTATCAGATTGAGGCGAAGAATATTTTTGAAAACCTTTCCGAATTTGCTAAAAACATATTTAAAAAATAATAAGCCGAAATATTTACCGTTTAATCATTTTATACATTGAACTGTTTATATCCACTTATCATAACCTGGTCGAATTTATAAATAAACCATGTAATAATGACTATCCGAACATTCCGTAAAATTAAACTATCAATCTTCAAACATAATATAAAAAAAATATTGCACGCATAACGGCAAGACATTTTGACAATAAATATTAAAGCTCAGTACTTCGGTTGAGATCACGAAAAAACAAAAATTTGTTGACAATTTGTCGTAATATATAAAAAAAATTGCTTACAAGCTAATTTCAATCGTAAACTAGTTTTAATAAGTCATTTAATAAAGCCGATGGCAAGAGATGAATTTGTATTTTTTTGATCTATAATATTAAACAAGAAAAAAATATCGAGAATCAATATAGTAGTAAAAAAATTGTTTTCTTAACATATTTAAAAATTTATTCTTCAATTGGTTCTTTGATTTATGAAAAATTTCTTTAAAAAGAAAAAAGCAAATAAATTAAAATATGCAGTATTTTAATTTATTTACTTTTTTTTCATCGACTCCCATGAGATACTTAATGATGATTAACAATATAATATTCAAGTTTAATTTTACCATACTAATAATATTGCGCATTTTTCTAAATAATAATATTTTAAATATTTAATCTTAGGCATTTATTTAGTTTAAATGGCATACCTACTTACGCCATACGGGAAAGAAACAAATATAAACTTACTCATTAGCGAGTTTTTCATTAAAGAACGCATTTAAATATAGAACGAAACATAGCTTCCCTCAAGGAAACATTTACCAAAATCAAACGACGTTTTATGGAAATGGCCCAAAAATCATGGATCAATCCCAGGTTGAGACACAATCTAAGGGGTTATTCTTTTCAAATAACTGAAATATAACTTTGAAGACAATGCTCATAGAATTTGACCACAAAAAATCGTAGCAATTAAAAATCACCGTATTTTTTATATTTTCGTATCTTACCATTTTGAAAACATTGAAGTAATTTCCTCCAATAGGAAATTGGTTGAATAGGAATTTATCTAGATTTGGTTGAATAAAATATGGTTATGCTACATATTCATATACTTTAAACTGAATAAAATATGTTTATACTATATATGCATGTACTTTAAATTGTATTTGATGCCTGGGAAAAATAATCGTGAACGTTGCAGTGAAACCGCTTTTGTATTCAAGGTTCAAGAATTCGAGAATCGGTGTATTTCTGTAAAATTCACACAAAATAATACAGGGCGACGTTGGTATATACTTTCCAAAAACAATGGTGGTAAAGCCGCAGGCAACAGCACAATATATATATTAGCACAAACTAGTAAAAAAAATTCAAATTCCAAAAATGTACTTCATAGTTTTAATACATTATTATGCTAAAAAAATGTTTCAAAATATTATAACTTTGAAAATCTATATTCTACCACCGTATCATTATAATTTGTGCATATGTTAGAGGGGGGACGAAACAATAAAATATTAGTAAATACATCAGAATCCTTTCAGACGTTATTATTTGATGTCTATTCGTACTAAAAGCAGACAAAGGTTAATATGCAGAAAAAATATATATACTGTAACTCTCTCCCTTTTTTCTAATATTTGTAGATAACCTAGGTCGTCTCCGTGTTGTGTTGGGTTGATAAAAAACATACAGGTTTTGACGATGGTTAGCTGTAAGAAATTGCTCTCGTTGCGATAAGTCCGCCATATGTATAAATTAGATACGTTAAATCAGATAAATATCCTGATAAAATCAGCACACGGAATAAGTGCGATTACATGAGAAAATTTTGAACCTTGAACAAATTGAGAGCACTAATACTATTCCATAGAGGCACGACAAAGAGTCAGTGAAGGTGTATCAGAAGTAATCATTAAAGCAAATATCACAGAAAAAGTAAAATTTCTCTCGTAAATTTCCATCTGCTGAATTGCATTAAGAGGAAAATAAATTGACCTTAACGGTAAAAGGCCGAAAACAGGAAATTGGTGTACTCTTATATACACCGAATTGAATCTTCAAAGCTTCACATTCAGCAAAGATCCTTGGTATACAAACATTATTTTGTTCCAGTAACAAACCATAAAAAAATATGACAAAACAAAATGTTTTAATTCGATTATATAATACTTCGGAAAGCAAATCCGTCGAGACTGGCTGGAAGCTTAGAAACTTTTTATATTACCAAGCCATTTATCTGCAAATAAACTTTTGTGTTGAACTCACCTCTTATGTTAATAGTTTTGATCCTGTGGCAAATATTGGATAATCATTAAACTTTCAACAAAACATTTAATGATTATCCATGTGCGATTAATAATCTAAACTGTGAAATTTTCCTTTAGCTCCAATATTATGAACGTGAAAAATGGATTACGTTTTTGTTAAATATATAATTAGTGTAAAACTTATTTGAGAGTACTCGCATCATTATTTTATTTACTTATACTCCTTTACAACTTTCCATAGAATTTTGTTACGACATATTAGAGAACATAATCGACATTACACAAACGCTGACATGCGTTTCATGGCACCTTATATTTTCTCTCAAGAAAAATGAAACTCATAAACCTCCTTATCTATACTGGCAACTAATAGCAATATTGATATTATAGGCTTGAGGGAAGTTCAACATTTGCATGAAACGGAAGCCAATAAATAAAAAAAAATTAAAAATTAAATTAAAATTTCTTCAATCGTCATAGTTATAGCTAAAATGTAAAAATCCATATATATATATATATATATAATAAAACTGTAGAATTTTGATATTTGTACTTTGAAGATATTTGCGAAAAATTATTTAGGGCTCAAAATAGCAGTAATAGAACAAAAAAATATTATTTATAGGTTATTAGCCGTTTGGCGGTCGTATACCTATTAGCCTATGTGAACACGCATGACGTAAATATTACGAACTTGATTCAGATAACGTTTTTTGAGGAGAACAGGGGCTAACTTGAAGTAACGTTCGCTTCTTTCCATCGCATTTGATTCAATCCATCAGAAGATATTCGAATTTAGTATTTACAAAAATTCATTCATATTACGTTATTGCAAAAACCAAGAAGGGCTTAGCTGCCCGATGCGCAGTTGTTACACAACTTTATATAGTACCTACTTATGTACATCAGTAGGTGGTACCACGTATTTTGTAATTCAGACAATGAGTTTTTCCAACTGGATATACTTTAGTGAAATGGGTGTGGCCAGAAGTGCGGAATAAATAGGTGCTTGAGTAAGCAACCCGAATGTGGCCAGACGCACAAGAGCTCTATCTATCATTATTGGTCATTTTCCACACATACAATTTTTCGATGTCATAATAAGTTTATTTTGCTTCCTTTATTCGTTTAACATTTGAATTTATTGTCACTATTTATATAGGTAAATTTAGTTTAAGGTTGCCGGTACTTATTTGTTACGTAATTTATTGTTTATACATATAATGAAATCGTGTAACATAGTATTTAATAAATGTAACAAAATAGAAAAACATAAAAACTGTTTATTTGCTATAACTTCACATTAGAATAGTTAAATGAACCCCTATGAAGTTTTATTGAGTTTGTGGTAACATATAGGCTGTTATTTATTGAAAACGATACATTTTAGAAGAGGATATGTCATTTTAGCATTTAGGTGCAAAGTGTACTTATTTAAAAAAATACTTTTTAGTTACTATAATTGATGGTGTCTATTAACAGTACGTCTATTAAAATTACAGTTAATTTTATTTTCTATAAAGATCCAGGTGGGATTGAAATGGGGGGTACTGTTAATAATTAATAAATTAATTTGCAATCCTTGAAGTCCTGGATACAAAATTCTTGGCGTCTGAGTTTTAGTTCCAATTGGTGCAACTTATTTTAAAAGATCAACTTAATCACTATTGATATAAATATTGGCTTATCCTAAAAATAATATGAATAGATAGGTAAACCTTGCTCTTTTTCAAAATCGACATAAATTTTGGATACGACTGAACATATCTTTGCTTAATATCTTTAATAATAATTATATAAAAAGGGGTTAAACATGATTAGAACTGACACTATTATTGTTCCTTACGTGTTTTGGTATTTATAAATATTTAAGGATACATAATATTTGTATTAAATTATTTAAACCTATAAATTCTCATCGTAAATATATTGCCTATAATAATTTGGACAAACTTAAAAACATGGTGCATATTTAACAAATTACAAGATCTGGAACCTTTAGTTTTGCTATCATCTTTCCATAAACTTCTAAAAGTACTCTAAAACTTTCTTCCGTTTTTGTTCTTTTTTAAGTACGAACTATACTTTATGAAAAACATATCGTGTTCAAATATTGTATTCAGTATATAAGAAAACCACAAACGACACAAATTAGGTGGAATCGTCGTGACGTCAGATGGGTTTAAATTTTTTTACAGCTTAATTTAAGTTTGTTTTTTTTTAATAGCTTTTTAAGACACATTTGCTTATTCTCAAAATTAGAAAATACATGAAACAATTTGTAGTTAAATTATGATTATAATTAATTTTCAATGAAAATAATGTAATTTTAATATATATTTTAAACTTTATACAGTCAGTGTTAACACATTCTAAATAAATAAGATTTTTTTTGACAATTCTATCAATGAATTAATTTATATGATTAACACCTACAAAAAATTACAAATGGACTATGTCATTGAAGTCTGCGAATAGACAGTTCAACCTTTGTATTCAGAAAAAGCTGTTTATGTAAAAACTGCAATCCAACTTAAATAATTCAGTTCAAATATGCTCCGTTTATATCATATAAATGTACACCGCAGGGTACTCAAACAATTATGACAAGTCTTAAAGCTGGCGGTCAAAAATAGTAATTCGGAAATAAATTTTTTTATTAAAACGGTTGTAACTGATTAAATAGTGCCTTGTTTACTTAATTCATCATATTATATAAAATATTTATGAAAAACTTGATTACAAATGACAGGAAAAAGAAAATTGAGTAAATGTGAAAAAATGGTACATTTCAATGCCCGTGTTAATTGATATTAAACATTAAAAATTAAGAGAATTGGCCTTAATTAAACTAATAGTAATACTAATTCTTAAGACAAAAATATTGAAAGACGAAATTTAAAAAATTAATACAAAACAATATTGAAATTTTAGAAAGCTCTCATTTTTTAAGCAAAATAATATTACAACAATCTTACAAACCAATTACGAGATTTTCTAAAGTACCGTCAAATGTAATACCTGATTGTTCAAATATCATTTTTCTATCGAGGGAAACTTCCGTAGACTGGTAACGAAGGGGTCTAACTCTAACACGAGCCCATTCATGAAATTGGTATTAGTAAGTTCCCGAGCCATTTTTCGAGTATGGTCTCGTCTAAATGCCTTCAAATTGTTATTATTGGGTTCAGCAGCCCCTTCACGACCATACATTATTATTGTATCCCGAAGATAAGTGATATTTAAGCATGTAATTTCTGATGAAATATCTGAATTGAAAAATTTTCTCACGGTGTTTCCATCATTATATATACCGCTTCCGCCACTTTAGGGTTTATCTACAATCAGGCCTAATCAAACTGATTTTGAAATTACAATTTCTTAATACAAAACATTTTTTATCGTCGTCTGATCTAACCTTCTACTTTTGAATATCTTTTCTGTAAGAAAGCTGAAGGAAATACTCGAAGAAACGAATCCATGAATGTAGAGATGACAAACCGAATCCATAACGATTTTCAACGCTTTCTTTTCGCAAGCACTCATATATGTCATTCGTTTCTTCGTGTGTTGCTACACAAATATGTATCAAAAAGCATTACTTAGCAGATGATGTTTTACATAGTAGTTAGTTTCACATAGTAATTTGTAAAAAATGCTGAAAGTTGAAAACGTGTTCGTCTAATTTAAACATTGTCGAACACAAGGAAGCTATCTTTTCTTTCCAATAAGTTTTCCCATTCTTAAATACAGTAGATTTCCTCCACATTAACTTTCTTCATTGATAAAAAATTTTCCTTCACAATTTGAAAATGAATACATCTATATATCTTGTAGAAGAGAGACGGGGTTTTTCCATAACATGTTAGTTTAATTATTTCAATTTTTTACTGATTGTAAAGGAACTTAATAATTAACAAATACATTACTGTCATCATATAAACTAAAATTTGCGAAAAACTGTTTGTACTCGCTATGATCTATACCACCATCATAGCTCTATTTCTTCAATTAAAGTTAAATTAACTGACTTTACTAAAATACTATTTAAAATAATTTTCTCTGACTCTAAGGTTCTCAAAGCTATGTGACCTAACAAAACTTTTGCAACTCGATCTGGAGTTTCGATTCCGTCAATACCATATTGCTATGGTAGCACTTTTTCTTAGGTTTGAAAACACTCTAAAACGATGATAAAACTTTATTAGAAGTCTTGCTATCAAGAAACTTCATTGCTAAGAAATACTGATGTTTCGTGAGCTTAACCTTTACAAAAAGTTATAAAATTTCATCTACACTAATGTTTATCAATGTTGCCATATCTGAATTGTTGAGTAATGCCTTAAATGCTGAATCGTCTACCTGGGGGAATTTAATTAACCGCGTAGGTTCCAATCTTTTACTAAACAAGATATAAAAAATAGAATGTCTTTCTTTGGTCGTGGTCGACCTTAAGCAATGTTGTTGAGATAAATCACATTCGTATTTACATTGCTCATCAGTTATTGCTAATTTAAACTACTCAGGAGCACTTAGCCAGTCACCACATTTTTAAACATTTTGTCTATTATAATTCACAAGTTTATAGAATTTGTCGAGACATTTACACAAATTGAGAACGCGTTTATGTAAAAGACTAAGGTCTATATTCTCTACATTATCAAAGTTTTTTAGCAGTATTGATGAATCTTGTTCGTATTTTCTTTAGTATTTCCCCTTTACTGAAATCCTTAACTCAAAGAAATACGTTGGATTTAAAATCACTTCAGTTAATTACCCAAAAAGAAAAAAACATAACCTCTAATTAACATTGCAAAAACCTCGTAGCGTGCTAAGAAAAACGTATGCTACGAGTTAACAAAAGGAGCCTTTGTACCCACAGACTATGTCAAGCTATATTGGTTCATAGACATTTATGTTAGACTACACATAAATTCATACATAAAAACGTATTATAATAATTGCACATCATTCCTAATAATTGGGGGACCAAGATATATAAAAATTACGTATTATTGTCTCAAATTATAATTAACCTCCCTTCTACTAAAATGTTACAAATACTACAAAACATGAAAAATAGAAATAACTTAAATATTGCAATACATCCCTTAAATTTTAATTTCCATGTCACAAACACACAAATAAACAAATACCGGGAAATATTATTGGAAAGTTGTGTTCTTGATAAGCGCGCGGTAAAAGGTAGAAGATGCTGCACGATGCGCGCACTTTAGAAGTGAACATGCAAGTGAAAACAATTATTAACTGTGATATCTACATGTTTGGGGCAGTTTCTTTATCGTAATAGTAATTAAAATACTTGGAAGTGAGAATTTAAAGTACTTATTTACTCATTTAAGACCTATGAATGCAACCACTGTGCAACAGTAGAAACCACGATATTATGTTGAATTCTAATCTCAACGACGATATGACTGCCGTTCTAGATTTGAGGGCGAACGACACGTCTTGGAAAGTTTTCCGTAATCGTCACTTGTATATCTTAATTTAAATTTTGCCTAATAAGTTTATATCCTATTTTACCAATGATTAAAGACAAAATAAATCAGCGGTTTAGGTGGTATAAATACCTACACGGTTCAGACAAAATAAATTTATAAATTTAATAAGCGATGTTTTGTTAATTAATGCACTCACATATATAATCAAATATATTATAATTCAAACAGTATTTATCAAAATGAAATGTTGCTGTAAGGAGATAACTTTTATTTTTAATAAGTAAGAAATAATAAAGAACTCTAAGAACCGTAGTTTCTGAATGGAATTTTAATATATGAATAGTCCTGTGAAAAGATATTGAGTATAATTTTGGTGAAAAACTACTTTTTCACGAATTGTTTGTGCTTTGGAAAATCCCGCCCAGAAAGTGAATATGGCGTCTAAAGCGTTTATAAATAGGTGAACGTGGGTGCGTGTGTGCGTGCGAACGGGTACGAAAGCGTGCGTGGGCGTATGCATGCGTTCATGTACGCATTCGAGCGTACGCGTTTGATCACGCGTACATCTGCGTACACGCTCTTGTGAAAATTGACGTGAGTTCAATATGAAATACTTGAAAACTTGAAGGTTTATTCCTGACGTTTATTTTTATAATATTAGTAAAACACGGTCTGAATGATATTATATTTAATTGAAACTCCATTATGATAAATTCATAATTTTTAAAACCAATAAAGTAAATATACGGAAGAACAAAAGTTAAGACAATGTTATATTGTATTTCTCCTGCAGACACTTGCATTTTTATGTTTGTTTTGACGTCATAGACACAGAAACCATTAAATACGATGCAATTAGCACTCAACAATCTAGATATTATTATCATAAAAATTAAATAAAGCCCAAAATTTCATATGAAGGACACGACTCGGTCACGAAACATGCAACTTCATCACAGAATTGTAACAAAAATGTGTTGTGAAGAATGTTTAAAAAACAGTGTTTGAGAATCACAATTGTAAAATTAAGAAAATATTGAAACACCTAATGGAGGCTAATTATGAAGTAATACAATTTTGACATAATATTTGTATGATATAATTATTTCAAAGTAATGACTTACGTAAGAGGACGGCTTCCGAATAAACAGACGAAATTCTTTTCACGACTATTGGGTAGCTGAGCTCTCTAGGACACATCAATGGTAGAAGTGGTTCAAGATGGGAAAAGATCTGTTACCGAGTTTTCTCGGTCAAAACACCTTGAGCACAAAATTGTTTCATGAAATGCGTAATTTAAGGTGGTAAGAAAAATGTCGGGAGACAGCAGTAAAATGCATTCTTATTTTTCATCCATTGATGCACATATTTGTTTACGTTGAAAAATTTGGTTTTTTTAAAACCCATATTACTTCAATTCCTTAAAACTTTATTTTACCGAAAAAAATATAATCGTATAGAAATATCTCTGTTTTAATAGAGAAATTATCACAAAATAATTAAGAGAATTAGTGATTTTTTTTAAAGTTCCTTGTTTCATTCTTTATCCATAAACTTTAAGCTTAAAATTAAAATATCTTAAATAACAATTTCTTAACTAACAACTACTTCAAATTTTATCCTCTATTAAAATTTAGGCATAAAAACAATGAAAATATTCGACACTCTTTTTAGAGCACAGGTATACTTTATATTTTCCACACATTGTGCTTCTGAAAAGCTTTTATTTCCATATCATACACCGCATACGCCTATTCTGCCACAATTATTTGTGATTTGCCCCATTGTATATTATATCATTTGATAGCATGACCAACTAGATACATTACCTTTTACCAGTTCTCCTGAAAATCTGCTGCTTCCAGGTCGATTTCAAGTTAAAAGAATTTGGTCTCCATAAACAAAGTATCTGTAAGCTCAGTTCTAAACTCTAACTCGTTCATTACCTCTCTAAGATTTGTTTATTTTTTAGAACATACTTGTTTATATGTATCCTAAGAGTTTATGACAGACAAATCCAAGAGATGATATAATGTTCGCATGTATCATTTTCTTATTTTACCCGGATGCTGCCTCTACCCAAATATGAATCCGTTAGGTCTATATTGCCCATATATATATATATATATATATATATATATATATATATATATATATATATATATATACAATTTTTATATTACTTTATCCCTGATTATTAAATAATTTTTCATCGCATCACATCAGGCAAAAAGTCATTATTTCCTTTAATGCTATTTTGTCTTCGGAAAATGTAAGAGATTCCTCTTCCACATGGGTCTTTGAGTATCAATCGAATTGCAGTACAAAAACTACTACATTGATGTTCGGTGCTACCGGATGAGCATGTTTTCTATCTGCGCAAATAAATCTTCTATATTTCTGCCTTTCAGGTTCTGACGAGACGTTCTCTAAAAAATGTAAAGCAAAGATACGGGTTAAACAAAAGGACTCCTAGCTAATTGTATGTAATTAATGCATTTTTATATAAACAAACAATAATAAATTTTAATGCAAAAGTTACCAAATTTACACAAAATTTATTGACATAAAAAGAAACCACAATGCTATTTCAATGATATCTTGTGCTCCAATTTGATGATTTGTCTCTCTGATATCGACTGATAAATAATTCAATCTTCACTTCTTTCAAAATTATCTTTTGGTATACAGGTTATGTCAGCTAGTGCAAAAAAATGGCGACCTATCGACTGATCGAATTTTATTTTGTTAAGTAACACACGAGACGCAACACCATTCAACCTATTTTTGACTCTAGTTTGTATTTTTCATTTTACATAGAAAAAGGAACGACATTTTAGTTTTTATTCAACATGATTTTAATGGTTTATGTCCTACTCAGAGACTCCAGGAAAACTGCAAATATGTTTTTGAAATATTAACCGTAATATACATGTTCCGTTTCATCCTTCGAGATATGGAATTCTAAAATTGGAAAATAGGAAATGATACGACACACGCGCGCATGCACGGCCGCACGCACGCACGCTCACACGCACGTGCTCATGCCTGCTTACACGAATACATGTACTCACACACGTACAAGTGCACGCAAGCACGCACGCACGCATGCACACACACACACACATTGATATATATAAATATATATATATATATATGTCTGTCTGTCTGTGTGTGTGTGTGTGTGTGTGTGTGTGTGTGTGTGTGTGTTTACACCTATATAAATATACAAAGATATTGTACATATACACCTACATTCTATGCCTCAATTGTTGTTTATTCCTAAGACTACAATTATTCATATTGCTTACAACTTGCTATGCATTGTTTGGAACAATTTGTGAATGTTCCTAAGAGAATACCGTTAAAGCGTCGTATTTAATTAGTTCTATTAAAAGCAACAAACCCAACTTTTAGCCCTGACGATTTTGTTCAGGTCAATGGTAACTTACGTATATACATATTTATAGAAGCCGATCTGTTTATTTGCCAAGCATTACTCCGCTACATTTCACAGCATAAATAATTAAATATTTGTCGATTTCAAAATGGGATGAAAAAGTGTTCGGAATACTTCCATTATAACTTTTAATTAATCTCTACTATGTCCTCCTTTTTACCTTAAGGAGTTAATATTAATTATGGGGAAAGAATTTTTTTTTAAGAATAAAATAAGGATTCCTTTACTCTGTTACAGTTATTGTGCTGCGCCGTGAGATTTACTCTTTGGAAATTTAAGAGAAGTGCAAATCATGTTTTCGCTTTTAAACAGTCTAAAATGAAATTAACTTTTTCAAATATTATAAGCATATTAATTTTTTTTTGACTTAGTATTATAGGTCTGACTTAGTATATAGTATTGACTTAGTATATAGTATTAATAGGTATTATTAAAAATTGCATTGGAGTAATTGGCTAAATTGATCATACGTATTTTGTTGCAGGTTACTTACATTACCCCTGCGGAATTCACAGTTTAAGTAGCCTGCATGTGAACGCTAACAAGTGCTGTAAACACTGATTTAACGCAGTAAGATATTCATGTGTACTCTACGTATGAATATCTTACAGAATTCACCTGTCTTCTCTGCGCTCATCTTAATCAACGCCCTATTACGAGATCCGCATGCAAATATTGTTGTTTTTTCTTCTCTATTGACAGATTCGTGTATTTAATTATGAACTTGGTTGATTGATCATAGTTGATTCCTAGTTAGTTTGATGTTAATTCAATTTCGTTAGATGTACTACCATCGTGAATTTTTTAACGTTTTCATAAATAGTCGTTTAGCTGGTTGTCAGTGTCACGTAACTCTAACAAAAATAATCCCTCCAAAACTTAATACTACGTAAACGAATGCCTGTATAAAAAACGTACTCATGACGCACAAACAATATTTTAAAAAATCTCAGTTTTGTAACAGAACATTTGGATCGGGGCATAAAGTATCTTCATCACAGTTTGTCGTAAATTTCAAAAAAATTGTTCTTTTAAACATAGAGTAATATGAAAATGAAATGCTATTATAATGTGAAAGTTGTATGTCAATAGGATCAATAGTTTTTTGGTGAATCTCTGAAAGTCAAATTAACAAATATATCAGATGAAAGTACTCTTCAAAGGGTATTTTGTCCATGCACACTCTCGGCATGATTGTAAATAACCACTAAACACATTTCTTTTACGATACTCCTACCATTTTCAAGATATCGAATGCAACTCTGTTTATCTGTATAATATTTTTCCTTTCATTTTTGATTATGGTGTGATATATAATTCCCCTTATTTACGACAAGAGTTGCATAAAATCATGTAACACCATAATTTTGAATTCACAAAAGTTTTAAGCTATCATTTGAGACTTAAAAGGATGAAATCGTAACTTATATTCCCAGCCCAGGGTGAGCGCGAGAGTAAAGAGTTTTGATTCTTTTGTCGCATTATTATTTCACAACTGATATATCTAACTAAGATTAGTTATTAATCTATCTAACCACGTTATTTTGCCTGTAAGATTAACATGGGTATTAGGAAATAAATAAATGAAAAACATATCCGTTATATGTATATTTACTTACTTTCTTTTTCTAGATACTTTCTCTTTCTTGATTCTTTTTCTACATTATTATTTATGGCTATATGGCGATAATAGGAATGTCAAAACAAAGATTTACTAGCTCCTGTGCAATAATCACTTCTAAGTGTTCAAAACATTACCATAATATTTCACTCACAACATATTGCTTGGCTTATCTTCCGAAGTTTAGTGTTAAGAAGATTATTGATACGGCGAAGCTTTACAATTAGAAGCACGGGCGCTCGGTACCTTACAGCGATTTCATTAGACAACCAATGAAAGAGATTCTGCGAGTGGGTTCCAGGATTACGCCAGTTTGGAAGTTTATTGCAAGCCGTGGAATTTTCTTACCTCGCTACTTGCAACTTTGTTTTTTTAAATATTAACTGACGTTAAGTTTTAAATATATAATACTTGTCACAAAACCACTCTAAAGTTGTACATTTAGGGTTGTTTTGGAAAAATAATATTTGTTTAAATAGTTTAATAGCACAAAATAGTCAAGTTTAGTTTCCTAATAAAAATAGGTTTTATTACATCATTCTATAATTTTGCTCAATTTAATTCGAAGTTCGTCTCATGAAATATATTATTGACATATAATATTCTAAAGTGCTTAGTTTAGAAATGTATTTAAGTTATATATATATATATTAAAATGTATGTATACGTATACATTTATTTCTCTAATTGTTTAGCATTTTAGGTGGTTTAGAATGCTGAGTAACATACTTTAGAATATTGCGTGTGAATAATTCAGTTTAAGCAATAAACTGAAAACTGAACATATATATGAATGGCAACAGAAATAACAGAGCTCTGTAATTAAAATGAAATTATATCCTCATGAAATATTTCGAAAAATTATCTCAATCCCATAGCCAATAACTTCATTCTATGGAGAATCATTTTTCGTAATTGCTACTAGATTACAGAATTAACTGATTACAATTTTACGAAACGTTCTAACCAATATATTTATGTAATATTGTCTTTGTTTATAAGTTGCCTTAAGTAAACTACTAAATTGTGTGATGAAATATGGATAAACTACCATTAACCTTATATTTTCATAGTTTGGACTCTAAGAATTTTAGAGGTTGGGAAGAGTTATTTTTTCGGACGTTTCAAAGGCTTTCTAAGGGAAATGGCGTGGATATTTTCAAAAATATTTCTGGGAACTATTTCTAAAAAAAATATTCTTAAATGCTTATTTCTTGTAGGCTCACATGATAGACAATATCTCATTTAAATTTAAAAAAAATTAATTTCTTCATTTGTCTCCTCCACATAACTTAGGGCACGCGGAGGAAATACAAATATTTCACCAAAACCGTCGTTTGATATTTATTTCGTTCGTCTTACCCGCTGAAATGGTATTAGAAGCAACCTCATTGCAATCACACGAGATCTGATTAATAATACACGTGATGTGCAACAGTGAATCGAGACGCGCTTGCAAACACGTATCATTTCATTGTAAGCATGTTCGAAGATACGTGCCAATAAGAAACAATAACACCCAATTTTTTTAGTTGCAGCTCCAATTGGCTATTTAATAGATGTTTTCTACTCCTGAATATCTCAAATATCAAATTTATTATTATAAATCCATTATTTAATTCCACGTTAACACACGCGAAGTTAGGAACATTGGTATTTATATTTTTAAATGTTAAAAAAGTTTTAAAATATGCATAAACATATTTATTATAACTTAAATAATAATTCCCAACTTGGCTAAGTTTCCCTTTTTAAGTTTTCTCCCTCAATAAAACTCAATTTTGACCATTGCAAAAGTTGTTTGCTCCAAAACTCTACATCAACGTATATATCTAACCGTATACGGTACTTCAGGTAAGCATTCGGCTTCACTTGCACACAACTGATGAGTTTGAAAAAGTTCACGGCGCCGGCGGCGACGCTCTCGCCCAGTCCAATCCAGATAAATTGCCAGCAATATTTCAAGCTCTTTACTTAACGATAACTCGTTATTCGTAGCATATAACATAACAAAATAAATAATTGTGTAGCCTATAAGTTTTAATAATCCCACAACATATTTTGTGATTTTGAACGGAGATTTGGTGTCAGTCATAAATTTACGTGCGTCATTCGAAATAGTCCGTGTCATATTACAATAAGTATCGCGCAATTCGTCATTGTGGCGAAATTTTTCAAAGGACATCCCGGGGATAGTTTTTAGAGGTAAGAGTTTCAAAGTTTTGCAACCACCGTTGAGTTTTTATAGTATACATTTATATTACGTTACCTAATCGGCCTTTTGCTGGAAATAAGAGGAAAATGTCATTAATTTTTCAAGAAAGTTTGGTTAGTTTATGCTGGGCTTGATTTATGTTTCAATACACGAAATTTTTTAAAAACAATCGATTTCGGAGTAGAATCTACCAGTATGTGACGAAATTATTAAGAAGGTAACGATTTTCTCCAAAAAGTTACAGACATGGGGTGTTGCGAACAGTTCCTTTAATGTTTTCTTAGGGCTGTTGTGGAAAGATTGAATGTTTTTTTTGCAATATTGAGAATAGTATTAACCCCACAATAAAACAAATACAATAATAAGACAGTAAAGTAGCTTTATTTGTCAATGTTCAATGAATAACAGAAATACGCAAGCAAATTATGCACAGGGATATAAATATTTTGAAATAGATCAAAATTAAGAACAAACTTCCACCAACGATGTTACGATGTTATTCGCAACGCAGAAAACCAATAATAATTAAAAATAAGGCATTTTTTATTTTATTTTCGACAACGTAAAAAGAGAAATTAGAATGATACATGAACTAAAATAAAAATCAAGGTACTGATCGGAAACATGCGAAATTAAAAAATATGTTGAATGAATATAAGGATAAAATATTGTATTTTGGAATTTTTTTAAGCCACTACAGATTTTAATTTTTCTCTTTTAATTCTAACTTTTAATTTAAATAATTACATTAATAAATAGTAAATTAAGCGAAATTGAACTCTTCTATTATTTATGCTAATAGTCCTGAATGGAATATTAAAAAGTAATGAATTTTGATATGAAAGTAATTAAAAATAACTCTTCTCATCTTAACATTCATGAAATTTAATTATAAAAATATATATATTAAATAAAGTAGGTTAAACCTTAACGTTGATATTTAAACTTAGCTCTCAAACTTAACAAAATTGTAACATGGAAACTTTGATGTGAAGTCAATGTGAACTACTTAAGTTATTAAATTTTGCAAAATTACCAACGAAGCAAGAGAATATTTTAAATACAGTTTACTATTCCTTCAAGGATCTCTGTTAAGTTTCCAAAATATTTGGATTAGTTCCTTTGATTGCTTTCAAAGTTTTCGTCAAAGATTTACGGGTAAAATCGCACTACAGAAGATATATTTGTTGATAAATTTGTAACAGTAATTAACTTTCTTTCAATAAAATAACTTTTACACTTAGGCATCCACTCTTAAGGCTAACTTATCCTTTTATTGATTCGTCGTTTGATTTAGGTTTTCTTTGATTGCGATATGTACGATTGCCAGCTATTTAGTTTCTTATTATGCAATTTATATTAATTGATTGAATTTATTTTATGTATTATATACATTTTCTTTCGACAAAACTTTCCACAAGCCTTATCTATTCCAACTCAAGATTTTAGATTTCTGGGGAATAAATCACTTTCAGGTTTTAATTTAAAGAAACAATAACTTTTTGACTGTGGAAGGGAGAATATTTGCGTATCGGTCAGGTCCGAAGCAGTCATAAAATTATGAAATCTCTGGCAGCAATGTATTGCATCGGTTTCTAGCGTTATTAAAACCCACGTTCTATCAAAAATGAAAATGAATACACTTTTGATACATAGAAAAATGAATATATATTTACAGATTTCACTGTAATGTTTACTAGATTTGTTAAGATATTCATGTTACCTCATTAATATCTTAACAAATCACAATAAATTATAATAAATTCACGAGAGGATATTTAATAAAATTGCTGAAATTGGTTTAGGAATATCAATATAGATAAAATAGAATAAAAATTATTCTGATTGTATTTTTAATATTGTACATCACTGTCGTTATTTCTGTTTATAAACTTTCTGTCAGTAATGTATGTTGTACGTTCATACAAACGTTATTAAAACCTAGGCTCCTTTGAAATGGGTTCTAGATTGCATTATACTTGCACAATTTTTTTTTATTTAAGTTACTTCTTACAATTTTTTTTTGTTTAAGTTATTTCACTCTCGACTGCAAGAAATTTCGAGTTCAAGTAGTTTCGTTTCGAATCGAAGATTTCAGTAAAATTTGTCACATAGGTTTTGAGAAATTATTATAAATATATGTGACTGATATAAAAATAATTCTGTTGGCATTTTTAACATTCTACGGGAATGTAACTACCACTGTTTATAACATTTTTGGCAACGCTAAATTTCGTACGTTTGTACTAGCGTTATTAAATCCGTGCTCTGTAAATAACTCTTAGAATTAATTGAATTTTAATTACTTTGCTTTCAGTTTTACTTTTAGGTGTTTAGTTATCTCACTCTTGATTGATGGAAACGCATACATGTATGCATATATATATATATATATATATATATATATATATATATATATATATATATATATATATATATATATATATATATATATATATATATATATACATATGTAAATACATATATATATATATATTAGGCTTAAATATACTTAATGCAAAGTTAAATAAAACCATACAAGCTAAAGGTTACGATAATGAAGGGTAGCATGTAAAGGAAATTAGTATGCTGCACATTTTTACGTAATGAAAATTTTTGAATCTGAATTCAGAGACTATACTTTCGTTATTGTGCATATTGATTCCATAATTTCGTGGCGTATATAGCAATTAATTCTTTACAGATTGCAAGTCCTGAAATGAAGAGGAATAACAATTTTTTTTCGATTATCGAGACGTAATAATTGCAAAATTTATTATGAATTCATTGATATCCGTACGTCATCGATAAACGTGTTTGGTCTAATTTTATGTTTTGAGGTGCCTATGCTGTATAAAGAAAGAGTAAAATATTTTTTTCTACATGTGACGAAAAAAGTAACACTAACATGCCGTAAAATTATATTTTTTTTTTCGAAATATGAAAATTTTATTATATGTTAATTTAAATCCATATTAAATAAACCCCGTTTTCAACATTGACAAAATACTTTTTCAAACTAAAATGTAAATACTACCTTGTCATATTTTTACTTCACCTTAATACAGATTATCGAATTATTTTCCCTTTGACCGCACAAAACTGAGTAGAGGGCTATATTTAGTAAAAGAATATATATTGCAAAAGTTCGTGCGTAAAACAGACGTAACGAGTTTGCGCTCAATCAACTGTTTTTTGCGTGCTCGACGACATAATATCGAACTTCGCTTTAGGTAGAAATTCTTGGATAATTTTTATTTTCCGTATTAATCCTTCCATTCAACTTCGGTGCCCACAACCGTTGGTTATATTTAATTTATTAGAATGTTTCTTAGAAGAACCTTTGGTTATATTTAATTTATTAGAAGATTTATTTTTTAATTTATTAGAAGATAGGCAATTGTTTATTCAATGACTAATTCCAATACAGTAAAGGGTACCAATAAAGCAATAAAATATTAGTGTTTCTATTAGGTGTTTATTCTTTTATTTTCTTTTGACAAACGTTTAGCTTTTCATAATCCTTTAGACTTTTATATTGCTCTCTTTATACATCACTGTAAAAAACAGAAAGTTAAAACTTTATAAATTAATAAAGTTATTTCCAATAAACAAACATATACCTTTAGAAGACCTGCAATTTTTGAACCAAATATCAAACTAAAATAATGAATTGCTTTTGTTCCGTAAATAAATATCAGATGATTATTTAGATGATAATATGTTGCTGCCAATTTAGGATTATACCAGATTTTATGACGGTGACGAATATATATATATATATATATATATATATATATATATATATATATATATATATATATATATATATATATATATATATATATATATATATATATATATGTATGTATATATATACATATAAAGGACTATTTCATAGTTATGTATGAAATTTCAACCACTTTATCAGATTGTAATTTTACATCAAAAACAAAAATTTCTAGTCAAAAGTCATATACATGCCTACTCCAGATAAATTAAGGAGTTTCTTCGAAATAATCATAAATTAATTTGAAACTATAAATTAATTTAAAAACATGAAGTGATGACAAAATGTATTTTATTTTATAAAAATGTTGAATATATAGAATATTTTAACAGTTTCCGAATAGTTCGTGATTTTCACTATCTTTATCGAAGTATTCGAGACTTCAAGAATAGAGTATTTTACTGACGCCCAAATTTTCCATTTATGTATCAAAATATAAAAATGTTTCCATAAATATGCATGTACAAAATATTCTCACAAAGTATAACTATTAACAAACAATTTTAATAATTTAAATGGCTAGTAATAAAAGGAAAAGTCCTAAAAAATTAAAATCAAAACCTTGAATATTTATAACCAATACTATTAGAGAAATTAGCGGAGTGGTTATAAAAAAATTATTACGAATTTATTTATATATTTATTTATTTATTTTCACTTAGAATTAAGGAAATATTTCAGTTTTAACATCTTTGTATTTCAATAAAAATAACAAGACGATTAATTAAATTCAGTGTCATTGTGTAACGTCCACACACTTCAAAAACTTTATTCTCACTCTTTCCAAATACGTCACATGCTCTGGTTCAATTGCGATAAGGCAGTTGAGCATTGGAGAACTTTCATATAACTCTGTTCTATATGCAGGTAAACAAAGGACTACAAGAGTGCAGGTAGTCATAAGCTACGAAGAACAAGAGCTATTTAAAGAAATTCTTTTCGTTTAACAACCGGCAAATAAATTTCATCAACAAAACTACTCTTCTGTTCTGCAACGTGTGGTGAACCAGTATACCCAAGAGAAGATCGGTCGGGAATACAAAAGGGAAGTACTAGTATGTTATATTATAAAGATTGTTATAATATAAAAGTTAATTGGGGAAACACATCGGAAACCCCTGGTACAACGCAACATAAATCGCAGCCTTCTGAATGATGTTTGCGCTACATTTGCCAAATGACCATGAAAAGTCAGGTGTGAATCGAATTTAACTCCTACGTCAACTACTAAAAGACCTAAGGGTCATAGGGTACAAGGGTAAGGGCAAGACATAAGGGTCTACCGCCAATGGTTTAATTATACTTGAAATGAGCTCGTCAAAAAAAAATTGCTTGAATTGAACCGCACACCATCCAAAAATTTCATTTGATAACAGCAGCGAAGTTGAATCACGCCGCAGCAACTTACAATCTCCTATATGTTTAGTAGATGAGAAAACCGTGTCTTGTCAAAAAAAAATTACTTATATTTACTAAGGAACTATAGCTCGTCAAAAAAAATTGCTTGAATTGAACCGCACACCATCCACAAACTCCATTTGATAACAGCAGAAAAGTTGAATCACGCTGAAGCAACTTACAATCTCCTATATGTTTAGTAGCTGAGAAAATCTTCGTGTCATACACTAATAGAAGACTGTGGCCAGTTTTAACCTTATTACCGATATTATTTAATGGGATTATGAACACTTAATTGAGAACACTGGCTGTCTCCTGATCGCGTGTAATAAGAATCAGATATAAAATTACTTACTGGTGATTATTTCCGTCTATCCGCAAATTATGTAGAGAAGAATAGGTAAAGTTGAAGAGAGAAACTAATTGCGCCAAAATAATTTAAGAGGATGTCACTATCCATGAGATGAAAAGCTTTCTAATAGTTGTAATAGATAACTTCGGTTCAAAAACTGATAGGTGACCTAGTAGATAAATCTAATAGGAGACATAGTCTACGAAACCAATAAGATATCCATTTGATCGCTCAAATAAATATTATTACCCCAAATGAACCAAACGAGTGGCTGAAGGGATGACGAAAAATCTCAATACCAAGAAATTGTTCTGATTAAAATCGAGTTCTATAAGAAAGTTGAAAGGTGACCTTAGTCCCCTTGTAGCTTCCAATACTAAAGATTCGTTCCTGGATTACTTAAGCTTTAAAAAGAGAAACAGTTTTTCAGATTATAAAAAATATTATTACCGATTTCTAAAATAAACTGGTCCGAATAGCTATTTACACGATATTTGTTCATTTGCCGTTTAGGTATGTTATTATTCGCATCTTATTAATAATACAATATTAATTCTAATTGCTTATTTCAAATTCAATATTTATGCATTATTTATTATTTAATATGGAAACCTTCATAAATTTCTTCTGGTTAATTTTGAAAGTTTAGTATTGACATAATGGTTAATTGATTTACGCATTAACATCCACGTCGCTAGTTTCTGTGAAATAATTTGTAATTTGCAAACTCGAGTGAGTGGAATTTCGTTCTTTAGTGCTGGTGTAAAATAGTGTTAATATATGCCGAATGCCTTTATAATAGCCGTAAGAATGTGGTTTGATCGTTATCCGACAACCAAGTATAGTCAGTGCAATACGGGAGAATGAATAAACCTAGAACGATATCTTCATTTCTATTAATTCTTTTACATAGTACAATTCCTTAAAAAAAATAAGCAATTGAAAAAATTATTCAAAAAACTGGAAGAAAAAGAATTAGTCCAACAATTTTTTTAATTTCACAAATTCTTTAATGAAATAGAGCATACACCGAGAACTACAACCCGCATTAAACTGTCAGAATCATATATTGCCAATTGTTTATTTAGAGTTAAATGAAAGGAAAAATACTCCAACTTAAGAATGGAAAGCGGGAGTTATACATGTATTTTCCATTTTCTTTATTTTTTTATATTTCCATATTTTTATATGGAAATATAGTGGCATGAAGCTAAACTTAAGATTCAATTAAATGAAAATGTTTAAAAAACAAAACAAATGTACGTATGTTTAAAAAATTCTTCATATTTCCACCAGAAAATGTTTTTCTGCTATTTTATAAATTAAGAACGAAACTCTATACAGTTTATTTAATACTCCGTCATATATTAATATAGTGTATTCAATAATCTGTTAGTGTCCATGCATTGAAAAAAATATATTCAGACATTTACTCTTCGCGACGATGTTTGTAAACTTTCACCGTCGTATTTCGTGTGGGTAATCACGTGGAGTAAAAATAAACCGAACATGTTAAATACAAGTAGAACTTACACCACAAAGTTCACAGTTAACTTATATACACGTTTGAAGATATATACTATTTCAATTAATATAATTAAAAATATTAATATCTTTGTCAAAATAAATATGACGCCTACAACATATATTTGAAATAATCGTAGATTTCTCAAAAAGAGTCATCGCAAAAGTTCTCGCAAAAACATTGGATTTTTTTTATAAGTCTGATTATAGCTTTGAGGAACAAATTTTATATTTTCAAAAATGAACCTAGAACTATATTTCACAAAGTAAAAAGTTAGTTCTATTAGAACCGTCGAAACAAAGTGTATAAAATAAATCATTTACCCCTCTGCGCATACATATTTATGCAAATATTTTTGAGAGATAACTATTGAAATATATGCCGATTAATATGGCCAATTTTGCGTAAAATTTCTAGTTTCTGGACAGGTTAAATGAAAAATTTAATGTGAAAATTTTGTGTCAATATTTCTAGGATTATATTTTTATTCCACGCGATATATGATAATAAAAAAAAAGAAATGTTTTGTGGTCTCTTAGGCTAATTTGAGAAATACAAAAATATTTTTCATAATTTTAAATTACATTTAGATATTCTTTAAAACAGGGGAAAGTTGACTATCGTCCCCTCCCCATTTTCAAAAAATACCGAATTAAAAAATAAAAGAAAACCCAAGTAAAACCTGACGAGAAAATATCCATCATGACCTACGTCTATTATGTATATAATAGTCAACATATATATACGTTGCTGAAAATCTATGTATGTGAATAGTTTAATAAAAAAAATTATACACACTTGAATATTTATAAATGCCTATATGTTAACGGAATCCTTGTAATGCATAAAATGATTCTAAGCGTAATTGGCAGATTTTCTGTTTTCACTCGAGCAGAGCCAAGGGTTCAAGAAAGTAAATAAATATATTTACGAAGAATGTAGCAGGAATAACGGAGAATTATTATTTTATATAAAATTCTTGTTAATACAATGCAGTCAAGCATTATTAAAATTTGCCAATCAATATCCAACAATAAGGAAAACATGTACTCAATATTTACGTGCCACCATTTGAATAATTTCTATTATGAAATAAATCAATACAAATATAACTTGAAAATTTCAACGGTAATATGAAATGTGGTCGAAATTTACAAGTGTGCAATTCCAGCCAGAATCGAAGTGATTTCCAATTGCCACATAATTTCGTGAGAGTTTATCGCTATGAAGAAAATCCATAATAACTTGTCCTAATCTTCTGGGTGCTATAAAAAAAACTAAAGAACATTTTCAGATAATGTACATTTTAGAAATTACCAGTATGTAGAATTAGCGTCTTGGGATCTGCGGTTACCTATTTTATAAATGTGATAAAAAGAAACTCCTGTTAAAGCCGATATACTCTACTTTTCAATATGACACTGTGCCATGATGTGAAGGTATAAGACGCATATAGTGGAAACTTCATAAAACATACTTTATCATCGTTTACGACAGACGACGGTTCTGAAGCTATAATCATGTAGCTTCAAGTTCCTCTTTACGATGGCGAATGCGATAGTGCAAAGCACATCGGTGCAGTGGAGCTTACGTGATTGTGATCGAGTGTGGTGAAGCTGCAAAGAAAAAGATAATTGCAATTTAAGATTATGCCTGTACATAAGGTTGAGCGCATGTGGAAGAATGCAATTTCCGTAATTATTAATAACGCTGATAATAGAATTAATACCTTAAACGATTGTGGTGAAAATTATGAATTCAAAACATATGTGAAATCATTTTTCAAATTTGGTATTTGTGTCTCTAGCTATTTATTTTGATTTTGACAATTTTGCCTTTGTCCCAAGAAGTGGTGTGCTGTATTAGACACATCTAGATCTTGAAACTTTTATCATTTGCTCTGTGTGCAGTAACGAGCTTTAGAGTAAAGTAGATAGTAATGCTATTACATTTTAATATTGGTTACAAATTTTAAAAAAACTATTGGAAATAAAATAAGTAACGCCGTCTAATGAATCACAAAACTATGATGATGATGTTGATGACGTGTTATGATGATTTCTTACAAAAGAGAGATACCGCTTTTATATAGCTTGATTAAACAGTTAACGTAAGTTATTTTTTGTTCTGCTCAAACTTCATGATGAACGGCGTAAGGATTTCTGTAGCATTGTAAGTTGCCTTAAATGGTTTTTTCATGACAGACGCATAGTCACGATTTCAATATATGTATAGATTTTGTGAAAAAATTTTTTGGATAAACCTCAATGATACTAGTATTTACATAAACAAACAAAACGCAAGTATTTATCGCTACGCTACTATGCTAAAAAAATATGAATTTGTAATACGCTACTATGCCAAAAAAATAATGGTAACAATTTGATAATTTATCTTCTTTACGGTAAATTACCATAAAAATGACATCAATTTATTTAAAGCGTTACGTCGCGGGGAGGTTTTGCCCCAGATATTTAATAGAAATTAAAATAATGGAATGCCAGATATGGCATGAACATAGAGAACTTTTTAAAAACAAATTCAATAAAACTCTATTTATCTTCGTGTAATTAAGTGAATGTTGTAATATTAAGATAATGACTGATACATGAAGAAAAAAATCAGACTTACTTGCGGGATAAGTGAACACTTATATATAAATACTTATGTCACTAAGTATCCAAAAGTTTTTTTCACAAAATCCTTACATATAATGAAATTGTGTATATGCGTTTTTCAAGCCAAAAAACCACTTAAGGAAACTTACTATGCAACAGAAATCATTACGTCGTTCATCATGAAGTTTGAGCAGAATAAAAAATAACAAGATCACAAAAATTATAAGATCACTTCCGTGCAAATCTGTTCTTTTGAGGCCGTTTTTCTCGGCAAAATTCTTAACATGAAAACTTGAAACTAAACATAGTAATTAAGTACATTAACATTGCTCGTACACATTTAAGTTTTATTTAAAATTATTTATAACAACATTTTTGGAGGAGGAAATTAAGTTTTATAATTTATTCTTTGAATAGTGTAGGACGTCGTTTGAAAGCGCTGGTCAAAAGGTTTTAGAAATATTTTTTTCTAAATTTCAGATATATCTTCAGCGGTGTACCGAAATCTATGCAACAAATATAATATATTCCTCCCCTATTTCTAAACTCCTCAACCTAAAATTATGCAAAAAACAGAGCTTTAAAAACCCAGGCAAAAGTTGTAATAAATTATGATAAGTAAAGGGATTTCACTTCAAACGGTCATGGCTGGTTCTTATTTTTAATTTTTTAGTATTAATAAATATTTTTTATTTTCTTTAGAAAATTTTGGTGTGCTGGCTATCTGAAAAGATAATATTACTTCTAACGTTTTACTGGTTTATTGCCGGATCTACGCACGTGACTAACATTGCGTAAAGCAATTTCTATTCTAATTTCTGTATTTCTCAAATTATCTTAATAAGGTATATTAACTTGCATATATTCAATAGCTAGCACTCGAAATATTTATGTGCAAATTTAAAGGACGAAAGATTAACTAGTTTAGAGGAAAAAAAGAAGGTGAAGTATGAAAGTATATTATTATAGGAGGACGAGGTGCCTCTTAAGCCAAGAGGGGTGTATTGAGCAAGAAGGTCTGAGTGGATAATTTAAAATATTAAAATAGTACGAAAATTGTGCCCGTCGTGAATCGCTTTTCATTTGAGCCGAGATCTAAATTAAGAAATCTGATCGTATTTTTAAGGCATTCAAGAAATAAAGATGGTAAAAGTTTTCATATAAATATATTTAGGATACTTACCAGAAAATCCGTATAAAGATTAAGATATAACTTTGATAATTTTATTTCAAACGAGGTACGGAACCCCTTATACCCCTGTTCTTGATTGGTTTTATTTCTTATAATTTTGATGAAATATATCCATTCATTCAAATAACAACTTCGTTTTAATTTATTATTTCAAATCAATCTTTTAAACTTAGTTTGAACTTTAAGTATACACAAAGTTAACTAGTTCCTCAAAGAGATTAATTTTGACTGCATTTCTTTTCTCTATGTGTCGGAATTCCGAATATGAAAATTACTACGAAGAGAAAGATTACAAAACAATTTTGGTGTAAAAGTTCGTTTTATTATAATATAGTATTTTAGAGGAATTAAAATTTTAATTCTGCGTGTCATTACTCAAAAACGTATTTGGAATAAATTAACAATAAGTTATTAAGAGTTTAAACGAAACGTGTATGAAGAATGTGATTTGAAAATAAATTGAGTTTACTTGTTTTAAATTAAAAACTTGAAATGAGTACAAAATACATCCTTGGCTTGTCATGACACAAGCAGGTGGCATTCAAACTTCAAAGGTAGGTCCTAATTTACTAAAATTCTTAAAAATAACATAAAATAGATTTAAATATATTTTTGTTGTGTGCCAACATGAATTTAATTAAATTTAATTTATTTAATACGTGTCTATGTTATTTCTCTTAAAAACCTACCCGTTGTGAGGTTCAAAAATCGTCTATCATGCTAATTTTACTAATTATATAATACACGTGTACACATATGAGTACAATAATGCTAGTGTGATATTTTTAAAACACATCTTCTCAATACCACACAAACTTACAATTTTTTGACTAAAATTATCGGTATTATATTACTTGAAAACTTACTCGTTAAGAGGTTTATATATTGTCTATAATATAAGCTTGGAGAATTGTGTTATCCATGTGTACAAAAAGTAATATTATCCGGCTCATGTAATATTTTAATAATTTACTACACGTACCTATGATATTTTAATACAACCTATGCTATTTTAAACACCTAACAGTCAAGATTGTCTAGTGTAATAATTTCAAGAATTATATTATACATGTGTACAAATACAAGTATAGTCGTGCTTATATAACATTCGATACACTCAAATGTGTCTACGGTCCATTTACTGAAATGGTTAGAGATTTATCAATAAACGTTTACGCAAACATAGCAAAAATTATTTAAGGAAAACGCCCGTAAAAAGACAGTAAACAGACATTTTTATTTTTCACACCAGTATATACAGCAACGAATGAATTGCGGAGAGGAGAACAGTTGCCAAAAATTTTACTCTATAAAATGTGAAAAATTTTCGAATTATAATTTTCTTCTAAAGGTCTGTGTGGATAATTACACAATTTAAAATCACGTTTACTTCAATGTAGCAGGCATTTAATTTATGCTAATATGTAAAGCGAAAAAGTTTATTTATTCAATTCTTCGTCGACGTTAATTTTTGAAACCTTATGTACGATTTCAAAAATTATTTTCCTATTGTGTATATATATATATATATATATATATATATATATATATATATATATATATACATAATTTGTTGATAGTCATAGTAAAAGAGAGGCTGATTGGGAATTGCACACGTTTAGAATGGAAACAAAACTTTTTGGAGATTGTCGGTATGCTAGGAATAAATCTAAGTTCTCCCACAGTGCTAATAGACGGGGTTGACAGTAACATATCCTAATATATCTATGAGCATAAAATTTACTAATAACTCTAATAGGTGGCGTTGACAGTACCAATATCGTGATACCAAGTTGAGTTTTTTTTTTAAATTAAATATCCAGACAAAAGTATTATTTATGTTGTTCGAGGATATAAACAAGATTTGGTATGATTGAAGGACGAATTAACAGGCAGACAGTAATTGATTCTGTAATGATTCTGTAATCTAAATCAATCGCTCCTTTTAAAATATTTTACATGTACAGAATTCACTCTCTTGCAATTTTATTATATGTATAGACAAGTGCTATTACCACGGATATAAAAAAACGCGTTTACCTATCTTTCATGTTTAAATCGCGCAACGGATTTAAATAAAGTTTTCATAAGATCAGGCAAATCCCACGTTAAAATATAGAATATTTACCATTACGCTGTAATATACTGGGAGTACAGCAATGAACTTTAAACCGGTGGAGCCGCGGGCAAAATCCTTACATAATTTATAGCTTTACATAATTTTTATTTACGTTTACATAGTATAATCTAATAATTAATCGACCTTTATTAAATTTCTGAAAAGATGATATTAATTTTAGGCGCAATTACAGTTCCAGTTTTAATAAAATCAATTTCTTTATTTGTTACCTCAATATTCCAAGTTCTAATATGCTGAATGTGCCTTATGGTGTAACATTTTCGGCAAATGATTTATTTAATATTTAACCGGGAACGCTGTTTTTATGGTTACGTAGCCAAATTATAGCTTCGCTATGTCCATCTGTATGTCACTGTCGTTTACTCGCATACTGTTAGTACTCTAAAGGCTAGATAAAATTAAAATTTGTTTAGATAGATAAAAAACGGTTCATTTTTTTGGTACACTCCATTGTGTACGTTGAACGATATTTCATGAATACATGTATGTGCTGCCTACGTTTTCGATACAAGGATCCCTTTAGAAAGTAATAAGCGTCGACATGATTATTTTTGTTTAGGTACGTGTTCTTTCTCCTGCAAGATCTACAGCATTCACAATAATATGCGTACACACACACACATCACATCACAATTATACACACACAATCACACATGTAAATATTAACGGTTTGAAAGAAATACTACGTACACTTAAATGTATATATGCGCCTAAGTGTGCACCGTACCGTCGTAGTACGAGTTATACTCATATTGTCCAAGTTGTTATTTAAGTGTTTAGACGCAGTATTGTCTAGAGTGACCCTTTAGCCAAATTTCTCCTAACCTTCGCTCCCCCAACAATGGACGGGTGCATTTGTAAATATTGATTTCCTATTGTACCAATTGATTTCACCGGAAGTTCCCGCAAATGTATTTTTGTCATCTCTTGTCCGAGAGGATCCATTGTGAGAGCGATTCAAGTTCGAGGTCGTGGTTCGTCTCTACCTCCCCGTGTTTATTACCATAAAACATCGAATATTATTCGGGTTGTTCGCGGCGATATGGTGTGAAGGCTGTTTTTAGTTTTGTTGTTCGGTTACTTTTGCATGTGGAGGGTGCGACGAAGTTGGGAAAAGTTTAATTGGAAGCCGTGATCAAACACGCAATGTTTTATGTGGAAAATAATGTTGTTATGCCGAAATGTAACTGGGTATGTTTTGCGTTGTGCGTTTATGGAAACTTATGGATAATAAGAGAAAACTTGAAATTTTAAATAGAACTGAGAATGGTCACATAAAAAATAGCATATGTAATGACTATGGTTGTAAAGGATCGGTATAGCGTTTAATTATAATCGAAGTACACGATAAGAATACTTTTGTTAAAAGTATTTTATTAAGAATATGTATAAATAAAAAACCTCCTAAGTCAGTTTCTGTCTCGCTCACACAAGGTCTTCTACCTTGTAAGAAGTGAAATTATATATCTCATTTCGTTATTAATAAGGATATTTTGGTGCAATAAATCCTATATATACACCCCTGATAATTATTACTCCTCCATTAGAGGCGAGCTTTGATAAATTTTCTTTCAATCATGATATATATTCTACTTTTGTAAATGTTTATTAGATATTTAAACAGTTCCGTTTACCAGAGACGGAATGACTACACATGACTAACAAAAAGCATTACTTTGATGCTTGTGATTTTGTAAACGATACATCGAAAATTTTTTCATGAGATACTCGCAATATTTCTGGGAAATCTGCACAAAAAAATCCAACAAAACAGTGTATAGAAATAGTAAAAATCCCACATTATATTTAAAAACATTTTTACAAACTTTTTATTTCATGATTTTGTAGACTATACAAATATGTATAACTGTCGCAAACTCCTTACATCCATGAGGGAGTAACCACAAAACTGGCACTTTGTCAAACTATTAGAAATAGGTTTTACTAGCTAGAAATATCTATAGGTATATATATTATACCATTATGGAGATTTTGTCGTGTATTTTCTATTTGGCCTAGAAAGTGTTACCATCTAATTTTAAATTAATGTAATCAAATATAGATATAATTTTTCCAATTTTATAATAAACGAGAACAAAAAAATGATGCATTTCTTAAGACCATAAAGATGAAAATATCTTACTTCCTCCAGACTAAAAATATGTCATCATAATAAACTGTTACGCCCGTGCAAAAATATTTCAGATGATATAGTTTTTGTTTGTATACATCGACAGGCCAGTTTTAGAATGCTCCTTTTGAGCGATTGACTCACATTACAATTACTACGATTTATATGTCGATTAGAGTTTGCGAGCATTTAATGATGACAACACAAAAACAAAAACGCAATTCAATAAAACAAAATTAATTTATATGACTTACTATTTTGACGATATTTTTACTCTCTCTTAAACAGAAATTACTTTAAATAATTTAAGTATAGTCCCGAACAAAATGCCAAATTTCAGTAGTGCCCGCTCTGATGACACTGACTTGAATTTTTGAAAGTAACACAGTATTTGACACAATAAATATTGAATATTTAATTTAAAGAGTGCGATTGGACACAATATTTACTTGACACAATATTTTTAGTAATATCATTTATTTTATTTATACCTTATAAAGTATTACAGTTGAACTAAACATCAGTATTCATTGTTTATATACAGAATATTGGCAATGTCAGTCAGCAATTATATATGCCTAATATCAATCAAGACTAACAGGAGAAGAAATTTTATTTTAAAACGATAACTTTGAAGATACCCCAACTTTTTCCCTTTTAACCAAACAAGTTTTGAAATATCCATTATTACTTTACTTAAAGAGCTCTTTGCAACGATATTCCACCCGCCTGGGTAAAGTTTGTTGCATGATTTTAAAAACTATTTCTTTAAGATTAGTTAAACAATTTTGCAACTTGTTTAAATTTAAAGCAAATAACTTATTTCGTTAAGCATTCGACAGGAACAGGGAAAGATAGTATGGTTGCGAAAATAGGCTTTCGTGCAAAGCCATCGGATAAAAACCTGTAAAAGAAGAAATTATTGGATCTTACAATAATGGATAAAATTATTTATTTTACTAGTCAAGCTTGAAATAGATGATTGAGAAATTAAGTTTTTTTAGACATATACACACGAGGATATATTAGGTTAGGTAGGTTAGGTAGTTTAGGTTTTTTAATATTCGTACGAATAAATGTGTATTTGATGTAACATTATCTCACTTGGCCAACATTTTTCTTAAAAACGTGATACCATAATATTTAAAAAAATATGATAAACGTATTTACGATACAATTTTACAATGAATATGTCTATTAAAGAAAAAAACGACAAATATTTTATTTTTTACAATTAAATGAAACTACGTGATGTAGTATTATTTCTACTTTCTTTAATTTCTTTACCACGACCTAGGTTTCGTTGTATAACAATATCTTCAGGTGGGATATTAGCAAAGATATCTTTGCTAATATCCCACCTGAAGATGTTGTTATACAACGAAACCTAGGTCGTGGTAAAGAAAATAGAAATAATACTAAATCACGTAGTTTCCTTTAATTGTGAATAATGAGTTTCCACAAAATTAACGCCAAATATATTCAATATTTTATTTTTTACCTAAACCCAGCGTTGATATGATGAAATCTCCAGAAAAAATATAAGATTTCTAAATCCTAACGTCTAAACAATTTATTTTGACAAATTACGTGATAGTAATGTATTTTCTTAAATATTTAACATTTTTTAAAAAGAAACGAAATTGTAACACAAATTGAGTAACACAAGCTTTCGGTAGGAGCTTCGGTAGTATAAGAAATATTTTTCTTAACTCTTTACACATTTGTAATTTTCTGACAAAAAATTAATTTTCCAAATTGCGTCACGAAAAAACAGCGTTAATAATCGTTTTTTGGCGACGAAAAAACTAAGAATTGAAGGAAATCAACATATTACGATAAGATTTGCTACGAAATGACATTGATGTCAATGACTAAAAGCTTTCGTTTTCTGCGTCGGTATAATCGGAACGTGTTTGGATTATATACCAAGACCACCATATTTGGAGCAGCATTATATTTGCCGAAGAATTTGCTTTATACACTTATTTTTTGCGACGGTTCACGATCACTTGGTCAAATATAATGTCTGCCAGACACTTTACGCTTCCTTTTAGTGAAATTATTATCAACAATATGCTTATAATAACATTTATTCAAACTTTCTGAAGTCTACTTAAACTACACTAAGGTCTAAAATGTTGCATCATTCAGGAAAAAACTGTTATCAATTTAGCACCTCTTTGGTTTGTTCTATGGGTTTGTGACCTTGCTAGCACAGGAACAAAGTTAATATTTTCGTTTCTGATGAATTTATCTCAAACGTATATACATCATCTGTTGATACCTATAACTCTAACTACAGATATGCGTACGTAGTTTTAATCTTCGGTTTTCGACAAAACTTCTAGTCCGCCTCAAATGCAACCCACATCCAATAGCCGGCCTAACTTGTAAGCCACGTTACATTAAGTTGCCGAGATTAATCGATTGCGTTAAGCAAGAGCAAGTAAGTGTGTATTTTAGTTAACTAGGCTGGAGATATAGCCTAGATCCGGATGCAAAGTCTTTTAAACACTTAGACTTAGGAGTTTCCTTATAGAACCTGTCTATTTTTCTACAGGTGTATGTAGATCGTTGCCTCGGAAAAAGTTTTGGCATTTTTACGATTTTGTTTTATTTATGTTTTCTTAGATAAACGGACTTCAGACTTCCATCAAATTTAGTTTTAAAGCATTAGTTATTTTTATCTTATAATAAATTATTTATTGTGTATAAAATAAACTTATAAATTTGGAGAAAACTTAAAATTATGTATTCACAAATTCACAATTCTGTAACTTTATTTAATTTTTAATTAAAAAAATAATTATTCGATTAGTTTCATTAAATATTATAAAACGTTTCAGTGAATAGCACACAACAGTTTTAAAATTACCACGATTACTTTAAGAGACCTTATTATAAGCCGAATATTTGTAAAGGCTTTAAAAGGACTTGCCTCTAGACTTTGTACCTTAATTATAACACCGCCATCAGTATTAAACATTTAGTTTAATATCTACTTTTTTTAAAACATTTATTTATAAATGACGTTTAATGGTATTAATCAAACAATATAATTATGTACTGTTTATAGTTCCTTCAAATATATTTACACATAAACAAAACTTAACGCAAGGTTAAGAAGATTAATTCGATCGTTGAGAAAGCAACTATCATAAATCTGCCCATCGTAGTAATAATTAGTTATTTAAATTTGTGAACTTATAATATTAAAATGTTAAACATTTTCCCTGGTGACAAGAATTTATTAAGAATAAAAAGTCTATTGCAAAATAGTAATTACTTTTTACCAAGAAAAAATATGTAAAAACATAATTTCAATAACATCTTATTTTCAAGATCGGTGTAAAATACTTTTCTTATGATTTCCTCATATGAATTAACATACTATAGGGGAAAAAAGTCAAACGAATTCGTGTGTATTATATCAAGCTACCTAAAAATATATTAAAAGACAAACAAAAAAAGGCAATATGTGTATTAAAACGGCATAATGTGTACATGTAATTATTTAGCCACAATTTAATGAAACTACGTGATTTAAGGACTACAGTTAGAAGGTACAGTTAGAAGGCCGAAAAAAAGCAAATTTTCCAGATTTTTTCTGAAAAAACCTTTAAATTTATTGACCTAAAAATTTGTACACATATTATGGTATCTTTTATCTGTATTTTAAGACTTAGTATTAGTAAAAATATTTATTTGGAAAGGAGCTACAGCTGATCTCCGGGAGCTCCTTCAAAAAAGACGTTTTACGGTGACCACTATATCTCTGAACTGAAACCTCTGAAATTAAAAAACCAAACAGATTTCGTTAAAGTAATATTAAATCTAGTAATTGATTGAAGAAATAAGGAAAATAAAATTTTTTGACAAAATGGAGGCTTCTCAAAAAAAAAATCGATTTTTGACTAATGTTTCTGCCTTAAATTGTTAATAACAAAATATTTATCGGTGAGAAAAAATCTTCGATTAATTACTGAAAAATTTAGTTAAGAAGCTCGTGTTAAAATTTGAGACTAATCGGTTTAGCCGTTATTGAGTAACGTTGGTCACCGACTTTGAAAACACAATTTTGAGAAAAACGCGTTTAAAGATTGAAAAGGACTTTCAAGCACTCTGAAACGACTTTTCAAATTTGCGTGTAACTTCAAAAATATTCACCAGAACAATATGAAAAATGTGTGTATTCTTAAATATATGTACATTAAGAAAGTAAAATAATAAAAACATCAATTTTTTGAAAATTCTAACTGTATATAACCCCTGTTCTTTACCACGACCTAGGTTTCATTGTATTGCAACATCTTTAGTAGGCTATTATCTTTGTTATGATAATTATATTTCTAACTTAACTAATTTTATTTCAAACTTAAAATAGTTTCTCATTTACCATTCGTTAAGTCAAATAGCAATAATAATTTAGACTGTCTTTTCTAAGCTTGCATTCATCTCCATCTTTTGAAAAATATTTAGAAAAATTCGAAAATACTTCTTATTTGCAGATGTATATTTATCGTTATCTTTCTCTTACGTATATATCTTTGATTTCATTGTATTAGTTATTTAAAAGTAGAATGTTTCTATGTCGTAAAAACCTGAAAGAAAAAACAAAGTAAAAGCAATAAAAAACCAAATTCAAGGCACGAAGTTATTTCTAATACTTAATATAATATTGAAGATTAAATTTACAGTAGATCTCTGCCAATCCAATCAAAAACATATATATATAAAATAAAATCTAATGTAATCCTAATTCATAATTCATAAAGAGATAATTCATATCTCTTTGATATAGTTATAAGACTATCTGTAACTAAATGTAGTTGTTATTACTAGCTGCTTAACACGATTTCTATTTTATAAAAAAATTTTCATATTGCCACCATCTTTACAAATCTCACCTTGTTTTTGTTTATTTTAAGGGGTGGTTTCTTCGGACTTTATGAAACTTATAATCCGATACGGCACAAATTATTTTTATGGTAAATGCATATCTGACCTAACGCTAAACCCACAAGTGTCTTTTATTAATTATTATAAACAAATAAATATTTGTTTTTGAAAAGATTATTTTATCAAACTCTGTGATAGTACCCTTAACTTGCAGCACTCATAATTTTTTGGATCTCACATTTCATATTTTTTTTAAGTTTATTAACCGGTATTTTTTGAGGAATGCTTGATGTTTGTCCAAAAATATCACAACTTTAATAAACAGGGGAAATAATTATTTGTATATAGCGTTAATTAATGAATTGTTAAATAACAATTTTCAAAATTTGTTATCCTGACCTTATCGATTCGATTAGATTAAAAGTCATCGAAAGGTTATTTTTTATGACAATCCACAGGTATAAAACAAGCATTTTTGATGCATTTAAAAAGCTTAATTGATAGACCGCTTTCTTAAGAAAGTATTTTAGCAACTATTACAAATATCAGCATGATTTTTTTTATATAATTAATACTCTCTGTTCTGATGTGGGCCGTTTTTGGCGGTATATTTAGATTTCTAATATATTGCTTGATATCTTCTATATATATTTATGGTTTTCCTCCTGAACTGCAACAACATCTAATTAAATACAGTTACTTCGAGCACAGTAAAGTAAATTACTTTACTTTGGCAAATGCAAGCTGTTCAATAGAGTGTTTCATTTCCTTCACGTCCTTTGTACGCAGACTGCTCGCCGATATTAGATTTATCTTTGTTATGCAGACACCATGGCTCTTGCAGTGGTTGCTTTACATTGAAATACCACTTATCGGACACTTCGTAAAATTTAATTGTGATGAAAGTTTTAGAAACATGCAAGTCTTTTTCGCTTTCCATACCCTACTTCCTATTAGTCTCGTTTATATGATTATTACGGGTTCATATTTTTTGGTGTTAAAACATGAGTTTATCAAACACACTTTTTTGTAAATTTGATCAAATTAACTTATGGTATTAAGATTATGTTGAAAAATAATTAAAAGTATCACATCATAAGATTACAGAGACAATACTGGTTACAATAGACAGTATTTATTAAATATTAAGGAACTCGCTATCTTCCAGTTTCGAAAGTGGTACATAATATCTGATTTTGATACGTTTACACTGAATTGAATACTAAAAGTTAAACGTAATACATATTTGTTTTCTTTTTCATAATCTGTGAAGTGCAAGATTGTAGCTGTCTTTATACAATCATTGCTTCCGCAGCCACATATGTTGAGTTTATTTAAATTGGATGTAAAAGATTTTGCGTAAAATTTCCAAAATTTTTAAAAATTACGTCTTGCGTATTGGAATAGACATGAAGTGGTTTCCTTAGTGGTCTATGACTACTAAACATTCTTGGTGTAATTCAACCCAAGTAATTTTAATTGAAATTGATTAATATATGCCATCATCAATTTTTTTAAAAATATTTAAACTAATTGTCAGGAAACTGCAGGGAACTGCCGGAATATACCACGTCAATGTGACATTGTGTATTTCAGGAATGGAGTTTATAAATGAACAACAATAAGTGGAACCTAAATTTAGAAGCCATGACCAATGGTAGCTTGCTTAATGGAAAACGTGAAAAATATTTCCTCTACCTGAATACTGATACTTTCAAAAACCTAGATACTCAAATGTATGTAATGAATTTAGGATTTTTATTAAATTAATTAAATTTTGCGAAAAATAAAGGTTTCTAATTTTCTCAGTTGATTTAAATTAAATTCTTAGTTCCAATTGCTTCAAATTTCCTAAGTTCAATTGCTTCAAATAACATTGTTTCATTGACTTAAGTCATATTACCAATTATTTTCATTTAAAAAAAATATAATTTTAATACAAGTATTGTTTTACAAAATTTTAATAAAATTTTTGTAATTCACATGTATTGACGATTTCAAAAGATGAAGACAATTATGGAACCCTATGTCATAATAATTGATTTCATTGAAAATAATTAAATCTTTATAACTCTTAATCTTAGTAATACATTCATTTGGTTATAAAGTGTAAATACTGAAGCGTAGAATATCTTTCATATTTTATTTAATTCGTATATATTTTAACATTTTCCTAAATTTAATGAACCGGTATTAACAGTCGTAAATATATAATCAAATGCAACCTTAGATAAACAGTGATAGTATCTGCCAATAGACCGTAAATAACTAAAATTTACGTCATTAATAGAATAAAGTAATCGTAAAAAATTAAACAATTGTTAAATTATCTTCATATTAATAAAAATTAACTTTAAAGAATTGGAAAAAATTGAGAACGATTTGCTTGAAATTTCATGTTGCAGACACGATAAAAGTATGCCAAAAACTATTTCGCTGGAAATTAATTCATTATATTTTGAAAAGAATAGAGAATCTCATAACCGAGTTGTACTTTTTGATTTCAGTCGATCAATGAAGTTAAGTAACACATTAACTACTCGGTTTTGAATGGGTGGCCATCAACAATACCACAAAGATGGTTTAATAATATACTTATGAGCTTGTCTGTGTTAGGAAAAGCATATTAAGCAATTGATCCAAGCAATTGTCAATAGTTATTTGACTTTATAACAAATTTAGACCAAAGAGTGTCTTGTATTCTTTTTAAGTTGCGAAAGTCAGATTCTGAACCAAATTCCTTGCATCAGATAGCTGACTTCAATAAAAAAGTTACGGGATAACTCTAAGCTAATTTAATATTTTAAAAGAAATCTCTCCATAATTAGATAATAGTAACACAACATTTAGAGTTCGTATGATCAACAATAATTGCAAATTACCAAAGAATGTATGTAATTTACACAATTTGCCCGATTTGAACGTGTTGTTTAAACAATGCATACTACCTTCTTTATTCTTTCTTGGCACCCTAAAGATACTGATTTCCGTGCATTTCGAGTGTTTCAGGTTAATTACGAAATTATTAATAATATTTTGTGTAATTATACCAAGAAATGACCAAAATATATAAAGTATTTTTATTTTGCGCCATTATTTTTAGTTTTATTATCGATAATATGCATTGAAATATCGAAATTTGCGCAAAGTATATAACTATGCTTATCATTTTATATGTGCTTACATAGATATTTCATTCATGATGAGAGATCATATTTTTATTTTTTAAAAAAGCGTTAAGTATACATGTATGTTGTTAAATATTATGTATGGTGTTTAAGATTAAGAAATTATATCTATAAACGTATGCGGTTTAGTAAAGTACATACGGATAAGTAAAGTAAGTAAGTTTGTTTATGAAATTACCGACATTAGATCTTAGATTTGCTAAAAAAAGCATGGAAGTATAATCAAAGGTCATAAATTAAACGTTTAGTTTCCCCTCAATATATTTTTAATTAGATCGATAATTAACTGCTATTGTAACTTTTATTTTATCCGGATTATGTAAGTAATACGGCTTCCACAAGACCTATTATTAGTATATACATACGCACACATATAAACAAATATATAAATATAATTATGACTGTGGTACCCTCTCAGTGATAGAAGCACCACATTTTTAAAATATTTAGTCTTTCATTAAGTAAGTCTAGCTGCAAGTCTCGTAACACAAAACAATTACACTATCACTCCAGTATATTTAGACGCTTCACGATACGGCTGGAGGTACTTCCGCTAATAACCGTATTTCGGATGTAGAGAAATCTACTTGAATCCCTTCAAAACAATTTTAATAACTTAGTTTTATGAAGTGTGTCAAAATTTTAAGATTACACCTAAGAAATTGTAGGAACAACAAATAATATAATTTTATTTGTCCGCATGGGACAGACTCTAATGACATCTGCTTCTGCATTAGACCTTCATCATGATACATATATGGATATCTTGCTAGAACCATATATCTCAAAAGGATTCACATAAGGAGGATTTCACATAATCTTGCCCTCCACTACAAAACTTTAGAGCTTTCCTCAGTACAAAATATTTATGATGTATAACGTCCTCTTAGACAGAAATGCATTCTAAAAAGTCGCCGAAATTAACGTTGGGAATAACGTTTGTACCGATGGTGGAATTTTTTCGACTACAGTTTTCATTTTGTTTTTTTTCTTAACGAGATCAGTATCCTACATTTTTTTCCTTCTCGCAGAGAGAGCAAGATGTAATACTTTTGACAGGAGTTTTATTACACGTAAAATGAAAATCCAATTTACATATTACCCAAAGGTATTCTTCCAACAAAAATTTTCATGTTGGAAAAGCATGCGCAATACATACAATTTGGGTCAGGAAAAGTGCCGTCTTCTTTTCTATTAATGTGAGCTTTCTCGGATATATTAATCGTATTATTATTAGACGCCATCACTTCTTCACCAGTTGATATGATTTTTGCTTATTATTAGAAATATTTAGAACGTGGTTCACTACTTTATTCCATGAAGTGAGCATTCCTCTGCCTTTTAAATACGTTGAGACCTAAAGAAAAACTTATGCAACGATTATTCGATACTCAAACCCGCAGCATATTCTATAAAATTTAGTTTTGTTCAATATTTTCGCTGTTTTTAGAATGTATTAAATTCTAAATAATAATTACAATTTCTGGCGGAGTATCAGTAAATAATTAATTACGCTATTGACTAAATTCTGTCCATTATCGCTTTGAGGAATTTTTGGAGCACCAAGTGTAGAAAAATATTAATAGTTCTGCGACCACATCTTCCGCAAGTTTACAAATGAAGAGACGCAGAGTCTCAACCTTTGTATAATGGAGCCTTAGAGCTAAAAATCTACTTGTAATTGCCATATGGAAATCACATGATGTTAATAATTTTTCACTTGATATTGCTCGTCCATGCACGTTCCATTTCACAACAACTTCCGTAACCTGTTTTGTTTATGTGGAAATCGTATATCACACAAATCTTCAAAAGATGCAACGTACATGATATTGTTGCTTTTACCTTTTTCCAAATCACGTGTGATTTCTTTCCAACAATCAGATCATCGCGCTTCCCAACAAAATCAATGAAACAATTATTTATAGATCTTTTTCGCGTCCCAATAATACTCGTTATATCTTAACAATCCATGTAAATACCATGAGAATTATTCAAGTATTCTAACAGAAAATATTTTTGTTTAAATTTTGACTAACTTTTTTTTTCAAAGTCGAACTATTTTTTTAAATTTGAAATTTTGTCCATCTGTACCAAACCCCAAGGTTAACAAAATATAAAAAAAACACAGAAACTCAGTTTCAAATGCGCTTATATGTGATTACTTAATTATTTTCAATTTATTTAAGAAAACATTTGTATCTTATTTCTTTGGTTCTTTTTCTTTTGGTCTCATTCAAATGTATTAAACTATTCTCTTATCTCTGTCACTTCTTCCTTTGTTGATGTAATCGGTGAACAAGTCCATTCGGCACTAGTGAATTTGCTGAACATCGATCAAGCCAATAATGTAAAGAATTGTCCCTTATTGAACCCTCTTTGCCTTTAAATGACCTACAATATAAACGTTACATTCGAACGCAATGAAATATAAGGATATAACTTTGTCATGAGGTCACGGGAATCTAACATTGGTCTGCTGAACACAATGACGAAGGAGCTAATAATTCCGGTACCACATTGCCCCATTTACGTGATTGGAGAGTTATGCGGTGTCGACGTGATGAACTTTAAGGATCATGTCTACGATTGTCTACAGCAGGTCTGCGTTGTAATAGAATGTAGGGCAATTTGTCAGGGATATTGCTGTTTTTATATATGAATATGTATGTGTAAATATATATATATATATATATATATATATATATATATATATATATATATATACAGGTACGTGTAAACATACTCAATATTTTTCTCAATGGGTTTATGGCCACAAAGACATATTTTATATTTATTTTAAAAAATGTAAATTTTGCTTATTTATTTTATATTTTAAAACAAAAGAGGAATGCAACATGTTAACTATTTTTGTTGTATTAATTTTACCGTAAAAATAGTTAACCCTAATCTTAGAAATAGCTTTTTATGAAATTTATGTGCCTCGGTATCGTACTTACCAAGATTTAATTAATGTAATATGGGTTTAAAATCTGCCACTTTGACGATATATTAAATATATTTTTTAGGCAACACATTTAAAAAATTATTTTTACCTTACTGGGACAGTTATTTCCAATGTAATCCCACACACCTACCTAGAAATAATTTTAGTTTGGCAACGCGTCATGTGTAATATTGTCTGTTGAAATCATTTTGGGTTAAACGATTTCATAATATGTTTCATATTTAAGTCCCTAACATATTTTTTTAAGAGCTCGAAATCATCTGAAGAATTTTCTTTAAGTTCTTTACCCCGACCTAGGTTCGTTATCTTACATCTTCAGGTGGGCTATTAGCAAAGATTAGAGAATCTTAGCTATTGGAGAATCTTTGCTAATAGCCCACCTGAAGATGTTGTAATACAATGAAACCTAGGTCGGAGTAAAGAACTTAAAGAAAGTAGAAATAATACTACATCACGTAGTTTCGTTTAATTGTGTATAAAAATATTTGGTCACATTTAAATTGGTAAAACTGATTTCTTTGATCTACAAAAGGCTAACGTCCTTTTTTTGGTTTTTCCTCTACTATCCTATTTTCTTACTATTATTGTATCTAGCACAATAATTTAACAAACTCCTTAGGAGAGAAGAGCAAATATAACGACTTAATTATATTGGTTTGAAGGTTTATGTTTTGTAATTCACGGTTAATTAAAACCAATTTTATAAGTTAACTTCAAGCAATGAAAATTTAACCATGAAACCCACTAAATAATATATTTTATTACTGTTAAACATGCAACAAGGTTGCGTCAATAGATGTTATAGAAATATTATACATAATCCAACACATCGAATCAAGAGCGAATGCATTTATATGGTCGAACATTTGGAACTTGAACATGGTTACTTGGCTCACTTTTCAAGACGTCTCAAAATTTAAGACTATTCATAGTAAGTTACCACATATCATATTCCCAAGATGAAAGTTTGAGGCTGAATTGACAGTACCTACTAGGAAAATATTTTGAGATTTATCGTCACATATATACTTTAAGAGAATTGGCCTTTGGAGAAATTTAAATTTGTTTACTTGAAAACCGTGCGTTACATATTATTGGAAAACGCTTTAAAAAGCCTTAAAATGATACATAGTAGAGCTCTGTATTATAAAAACATGAACAGAAAATGCCATTTTTAGCAAAATAGCACATTTTAAGTATTTATCTTGTAAATAAAATTATGTGTTTAAAAACCAATTTGTTTTCTCTTCGTCGGATTTTTTATAAAATATTTTGTATTTACTGCAAAGTTAAAAGTAAAGGAAAAAAGTTTTGCATTTAATTTATTTAAAAATTTTAAAAAAATCGTAGAAAGATATTCAATATTTCTTCGAAATAACACAGCATTGCTTAGCCGACTTTTATAAGAAATTTTTCTTCATTTATCGGTTTGCGAGTTTATACTAGATAAGGTACATGTCCAGGTCACGAGAGGAAAATTAAATTTAATGGACAAACTAGTCAGATTTTAAATTAATAAATGGTGGAAAATCATTTCCAGACAGAGGCCGTCATTTGTTTTATTAGTCGTTTTTTTATTTTTTTATTTAGTTTCATTCCAATAGAATTAAAAATATGTAATTTTAATTTTTTTATAACCCTATGTGGGTTATAAAAAATTACAACTTATTTTATTGCTGTCTGCGGACCAGAATCGGTGAAGATTTAAAATTCCCTTAAAACTTGAAATTGAGAGGTCAACATTTCCGCAATATGCTCTTTTCCGCTTAACATATAAATATGTAAATAAAATTAAAAATCTATTTTGACTGAATGAAATAATATACCTGAATAAAATAAGTTTTTAACTGCAACAGTTAAATAAATATTTAGTGAGACTGTATTAATTTCGAACCCCTTCTCGCTTAATACTTTTTAAATGGTAATTTGTTATCTAAATACGAAGATGGTATAAAACCAAAGCTAATAAAACCCACATAAATTTCGATTGATGTGATATCGTAAAAAGTGAGCTGGGTACAGTGCTTTCTTCTTTGCCAGATTGGTGCAGGAACCTCCTGTAAGTCATATTAAGCAGAAGTCAGTACGGTAATAAAGCTGACATCATAACACCAAACCAATGAATACGTTAAATGCGATGAAATGACAAACGACCCGTCGCCTGCGACCGTGAAAAGAAAACTTAATGTTTACGACTTTACGGTGAATAAATTTATGTCGTCCTTATAAATACATATCGGCGTAAGCCACGATTTCGACGTAATTTTGATTTTACTTTTACCAGGAAACTCTTTCAAATAAACGAGTGATGTAGATAAATAAATTGTATTAGGTATTGGATGTCATTTCCATGCTTATGCTTTGTTCAAAAATTGCTGTTTAATTCAAAATTTTATGTTCCACTGCAATATGGTTAACATCGAGCGCAGTGTGCCACATTGAGCGGTTTGGTCCAAAATTTGTTTATGCTTGGAATTTTTAATATAAGTCCCATTATACGTATTCCATGCTATATTTGGAATTCTATTATTTTATTGCTCTGGTAAGAACTTCCCTTGCCAATACTTTAAATTATGAAATCAATTTGATTTGAGGTTTTGAAATTCATTTAATTGTCTTAGTATTCCTAACTAGGTTACTAACGTTTTAATAAATAAACCTATTAAAACAAATAATTAAAAACAAACAGAAAGTCATTTGTAAATTTCTGTGAAATATTTATTTTAACGAAATATTTCTTCTGCAATGTACAAATATATAAAAACCAGTAGTTAGGAGAAACAAGTTAAACATTAATTAATAAATAATTTGTAAAACGACACTTCCGAAATGAAATAAGTCAGATTTAGTAATTAAATGCAGATTTTTAGAATCAAGAGTTACAAATATCGTTTAACTTAAGCTTTTATCTCCAGTCACTTAAGTTCTCCTTTCATAATATTTTTGTTTAATAGAGGTACAGCGTGTTATACGAGCTTTAAGGAATCCTTACCACATCTGATGTATATTATTTATTTATTTATTTATTTATTATTAACTTTTATGTCCAGTACATATAGCGGACTTATTGCTACATGAGCAATCTCTCCCAGTCAACCATAACGATTTGTATTGAAATTTAGTTGGTAGACTGTAAGAGATTTTGCAATGAAAATTCTTCATAGCACATTAGACAAAAAAAAATACAAAAGTAAATTAAAAAAGAAACCAAAAATATTGACATGATTTGGGATGGGAAAGGAAGGAAAGGGCAAGGACACAAAGGAAAAGGTTTCAGGAGATGCAGGACTTTTTTACTCGATCTTTGAAATTATTTAGAGACGTGATTTTCCTGATGTCAGGATCCAGGTGATTCCAAATTTTTGCTGCTTGGACAGTGAAGGATTTTTCGTAAGTGGTAGAGGTATGTTTAGGAATAAGTAGGGTATGTGAACTATCAGATCGCAGCCCAAGGCCGTGAGCAGACAAATCTTTAAATTTGCCACTAAGATAATTTGGACTATGAGGATTTTTTAATATGTTAAAAAGAAGTGTATGTGAAGTTGGCGTCGATCACGGATCTTCAACCATTTGAGTGACGTGTATTCAGAAATGTGATTATATTTTCTGAGGCCGAAGATATACCGAATGCATAAATTTCGAAGACCTTCCAACTTGCACAAATATTCTTCATTAAGTTCAGGATAACACACGTCGCCATAGTCGATTAATGGTAATAAAAGTGTTTGACATAGGTAGATTTTCGTTTTAGTCGGTAGAAAATTTTGAAGACGTTTCAAAGAGTGTATCCTGTTGAAAACACGACTCCTAACATCATTTACTTGAGGCCGCCAATTAAGATTTTGATCGATCAGTAGGCCCAGGTTTTTAACAGTTGACGTGTATGGTATTATTGTACTATTTAGCACTAATTTCGGTAAACTAGGTAGGTTTACTTTAGAAGTGAGTCTTTGACTACCAATGATAATAGCTTGTGACTTACTTGGGTTAACCAAAAGACTCATTTCATGAGCCCACTGACCATTCAAAGCGAGATCTCGATTAATGATGTCGATGGTTTTTGATAAGGAATGGAGGTTCGATTGTGCATAGATTTGTAGGTCAACAGCATAGAGATGATAATTGCTAGAAATGTTTTTAACAACATCATCAATAAATACTGAGAAGAGGAGAGGAGATAGAACTCCACCTTGAAGTACATCAGCTGTAAGATTAGTCCACTCAGAATACGTATCTGACAACTTAACACATTGCCTGCGTCCATAAAGATATGAACTAAGCCACTCAAGTGAATGTTGGGATATATTAAGATATTTCAAGCGGGCAAGAAGTATATCGAAGTCAACAGAATTGAACGCACTGCTGAAATCAAGAAGCACAAGGACCGTGACTTGTGTATTATCCATAGCCAAGCGTATATCGTCAGTAACCTTGACAAGGGCAGTTGAGGTACTGTGGCCAGCTTTAAAGCCAGATTGAAGTGGATTTAGAGACTCGTTAGCATTGAAGAAAGTAACAAGTTGACCATGAACAATACGTTCAAAGACTTCAGATAGAAGCGGTAGGATAGATATGGGCCGAAATTCCTAGGGTTGCGTAGGTAATACAATTTTAGGTGCGGGCACAATATAGGGTCATTCCAAAGGGAAGACAGCAGTTTTCAAAGAGGTATTAAAAATATCAGCGATAACCGGAGCAACGATATCTATTATTGGTTTAAGAGCATTAATATTTAAGCCATCAAATCCCATGGATTTCGATTTTATCGCAAGAAGATTAGTTTTAACTTCAGACTCACAGGTATCCCTTAGCGTAAATTGATATTCATTAGAAACGGATGAAGACGAGATACCGTTCATAGTTGCAGACTTAACAGCTGGTTCAACCGTACCGTGTACCGTGGGTGGCGTAGAAAAATGTAAATTTAATTGGTCGATATCCAATGGCCAGCTCTCCATACTCTCCATACATAATGTAATAAAAAAGGAACAGCTCTCCATACATAATGTAATAAAAAAATGTGATATTCATATTACTATTATCATGTTTTCATGTCTTCTCATTTAAGACGAAAACGAAGCTGATATTGTATTATAAAGACAGAAGGGTAGGAACAAAGTGTAATCTTATACCTAATTGAAAACATTAGAGTGTAAATGAAAAAGTACAAATTTACGTATGATTCAACGCATTTTAAATTAGTTTAATGCTTAACAAATTTCAATGGAGCTTCCACCACCGTATCCTTATCAATGTCCATTTAAACACATAGTATGTGTTATTAAAATCTGTAAGTGAACAAAAATATAAATTAAGGTAGTTGAAATTACGGGTTGTTCAGTTCCATACTCAACTATTCCACCTAATACTAAACCGCCAAGAGTATCATTAATAATTTTCAATAAACTAAGTAATCAATATTATATAACAAAGCAATTGCAATAAAAATCAACCATATTTTCAATTTGGCTGAAACAAAACAGAGAACGAATAATAGCTACTATTGAAAATAATCCACTAAAACACGAATGAGAAAAAAGGATCAAGTTCAGCATAGGTAGGTTTTTCAGATTCGTCGATAATAGAATTGAGATTTACGTGGAAGGCAAAATCTTTTAAAGTTCCGTCAAATATACTCACAGGAATATACGATATTGTTTATTGGTTGCTTTCCGACTAAATATCTTATTTAAGGAGTCTTGTTTTTTAATTTTACTTTCAACGAGCCACTTTGAGAGCCACCTATTCTAGAACGAAGCACAAAAATGAAAACGATACCCCAAACGCAAGAAATATTCTTTATTTGCATTACGAGTTCATTTAAAAAAGAGTACCTAAGTAAAATTAAAACCAAAGTAATTTTAAAAATTTCGGGATCGTTGCTTACGCCGGATATCAATTATTAGGGCTATCAAATTATACAATATACAGCATGAAGCCGTGAAGTACTGAGTTTTCTTTTTACGGTCGCAGGCGACAATTCTTTTGTAATTTCATTCTAGTTTATGTATGCACTGGTTTCGCGTAATAATATCAGCTTTATTAGTGCAATGACTTCTAATTTATAAGCTTTGAAAGATTCTTGCATCGTGTCAATCATAGTAAAAAGAGAAAATGTATTGTTCTTACGTTTTACTGTGTCAGGTTAATCCCAATAATATCTATTCATATACAGGAAATATTCTTCCAATACTTTAACACTTTTCACCTTTTTAAAAACTTCTAAGAATGATTACTTAAATGTCGTAGACCCGAAGATTGTGCGCTCATTATATGTGATTAAAACCTTCATATTATTTGCAAAATCTGTCTTTTTTTTTATTAGAAGGTAATTACATTTTTGTAAAACATTTTGTTACTTTAATTAGGTTTTCGTTATTATTGATGTAGTTAACTTAGAAATAAACACTTTAACCTAGAAAGTTCAAAAGTTCAATGGTTAATTATTTTTTTCTACCGGACCTTTCATCATAAGTGCAGGATCGAATTAATTATTATAATATTGGTTTAAGTTTCTCCTTTTGTAAAAATATATCTAAAGTAGCACGAATGTTATATAACTATATTAAATACTTAATATTTTCGTACGTTGTTTTTAAATGAATATTTAATAAAATGTTTGGAAACAGACATTTCATTAAATACTTGAAATCGATGGCGCTATGGAAATTATGTTTCCATTAAATGATTAGAATTTCCAGAGAGTAAAATGGGAAATTTTTTAGAAAAAATTTACAACTGAAGTAGATTACATAAGGCTACTAAATAAAATTTTAAACGATTTTAAAAGAGGAAAATTTATCCAATTAGTGGCGTAATCAATAATTATAGAATTGATATTCGAAAAGAACTATTAGACAAGAGAGTTTTCAGACAAATTAGGTTCTTTTAGGACGACATTTTACCTTCAAAGTTTTAATATTTAGAACTTAATACGACCTCTGTGAAAATGACTCGTAGGATTAATGTTTCATGCTCTATTTAACTATACTTTAATATTTTTTATTGTTATTTAAAGAAAATTGTGTGCACTTTAAAATGTAATGAATCAACTTTATTGGAAAATTTAATATCAGCTAATAACACGTATAGGTTTTTTTATATCTTAGTTCTAACGCTGTGGGATCAGTATGGTAAAAAATATTCGCAGCATGCATTTTCAAGCACAAAATCTCAGTTTCAAAATGTCACTTTTTTCATTATAATGCGATAAATTTTCTCGAATTTGTCCATGTTTAATAACGACTTAAATTTTTCACAATTTTTGATTGTTTAATTAGTACATAAGCAAATAAATATAACCATGCATAAATACATATACACAAACATATATATATATGTATATATATATATATATATATATATATATATATATATATATATATATATAATCAAAAAGCGAATAGAAAAAAAGGATATCGAAAATATCCTCCGGTTTCCAAAATAGACCTTACTTCTTTGCGTCTGTAGACACATGAATATATGTCGGTTTTGAAATGCCTAAGTTTAAACTTACATAGTTTTAATTTATGGTCTCCAACAAATCTTTTCACCGCCTTAAACACGACCCGCATACAGCAGCCGGCGTAGCTTGTTAAGCCGAGTTCCATTAAGTGGTTTAGATTAATCGATTACGTTAAGTTCGAGCAATAAAGTATGTAGCTTAATTTACGAGGTGTAGCCTAAGTCCGTACGCAAACCCGTTTAATATCCGGCGTAAGCAACGATCCCGAAATTTTAAATATTACTTTGGTTTGAATTTTACTTAGAATAGGTTACGAATTTGAATTTTACTTAGAATAGGTTACGAATTTGAATTCTACTTAGAATAGGTTAAATAATAGGTTACGTTCAGAATTCTATTTTTTCTCGCTTCAGAAAAAGCTCGTCTTGTTTGAAATCATTATCAACATGCTTGTAAAGAATTCTTTATAATTACATAAACGGGAAAAATTATAGAAAAAATTATATAAATTTTTGTCAAATATTTCTTCTATACTATTAATGTACGAACATAGAATGATCAGTATTAAAAGGTATCATTTAAACAGTATTTAATTAATAATTTGTAAAATGACAACTCACAAATGAAATAAGTTTGAATAACTAGTAAATGTATCTTATAAGAATTTAGTGTTATAAATAACGTTTAAATTAAGCTTTTTTTTGTTATATCTCCACCAACGTAAAATTATTCATACAGCGTTTTTCATAACTATATCGACACAATTTCGTCCATTGTAAATATTTTAATAAAGATACATTGTTTTAATCCTTACTACATCTGATATCAAACAACAATTTTATTGTAAAAAAATGTGACATACTCCTTTTATTAATATCATGTTTACATATCCTTGTATTCAGGATGAAATTGATATTGCATATTAAGGCCAAAAAGATGGGTGTGAATGGTAATTTTATATTTAATTGAGCAGGAGTAGAATGTTAGAGGAAAAATTATATGAATGTATCGGTAGAAATTCACATAGGCTTTGACGCATTAAAAATTATTTTTTTTTAAATAATTCATAGGTCGTAAATAAAAAAAAATCATTATTTAAATTTTCACTTCTAACTACTTCACTAATACCATAAGCAACTTACCCAAAAACATATAAATACTACTGCTAATAATTATTTTTCAATTAGGCTCTGAAGGGCGCGCATCGTATTTTGTGTACGTCATCCCTTTATCGCGCCCTTATAAGTGACTCATTTTTGCAATAGCATTTCCCGGTATTTGTTTGTTAACTCGTATATTTTTGATATGGGAATCAAAGGTCAAAGCATGTACTAATGTTTAATCTATTTTCATTTTAAATGTTTCCTAGTGTTCGAAATATTTTAGTGCTACGAAAATTGATCATAATTTGAGGTAAAAATGCATAATATTGATTTCCTTTGGTCCTATAATTTGTTCTAATATGTTTTTCAATATTAATATGAGTGTCATCTAACGTAAAGTACATGAGCCATCATAGCCTGACATAGCTTGAGAGTGCTACAACCCTTTATGTTAACGTTATTCGTAAACGTTAATTATACCGCATGTATTTCTTTTCTTTAGTTGTTAGAAAACTTAATAAATAATCTACAGAATATGGACGTTATTCCTTTAGATATACGTGTACATAATTTGTATGGAAGTGTCGACAAATACTATAAACTGTTAACTTGTAATAAATCAAAACACTTTAAAAGTATGCTGACTGGCCTAGTACCATTGAGTGTATTGCATTAGCAACAACTGATGAGCAATATGAATCTGAATGTAATTCAGCTCAACCCAGGATAGCTTCCTCTGATCGCGGTTAACTGAAGAAAGATTTTGGTAATATTAACAAAATATAGAAACGTAGACGGTTAACAGAATTATCTCAGGTTGACGATTAACAAATCTTAGGATGGATGTATTTTTATCACTTTTTGTGGAGGATAAGCTTACGAACATCAACATTTGTTGATAATGAACTTTATTGGTAGAAAGACTTCCAATAAAGTTTTAGAACCATAGAATCGGAGAGTTTTACAAGCTAACAAGAAGTAATATGGCAGTGATGGAACCAAAACCCGAATCATACAGCTTCGCGGATACAAGAGTCAGAGAAATTTGTTTAAAAATAGTATTCCAGTAAAATCAGTTAATTTAATTTTAATTGGGAAATAAGTTTATGATGGTGATATGGGTGACTTTTTTTTATGGAGACTTTCGTTGATTCTAGTTTAGATAGTGATAGTAACTTATTTTATAGTTTGCAGTTAGTAACAAATTCAGATAATGAAAACGGTATTTTGAGGAAAAATCCCAGCCCCTCTCTACGAGATAATGTAGATCTATTCGTTTCCAATTCATAAAGGAAATTTCTGCCGTATATAAGAATGAGGAATAATATTTTAAGGAGAAGATACCTTCCTTTTATTCAACATCTTCATTTTAGTAGAATGCATTTTCAACATCCAGCATACTTTGCAACTGATTACAGTCTATGGTAAAATTTGTAATATGTTAATCATTTGTTAGGTATTATGTTCGTGAAGTAACACCCAAATAAATCAATTATATAGATAGGCGCTTGCAAACAGAAAGCGATGAAAATCGTTTTGGAATCGGTTTGTCATCCTATATTCGAGGATTCGTTTCTTTGAGTATTAACTTCACATTTTTTGTAGAATAGGTTTTAAAATTGGCATATTAATGACGATAAAAAAATATTAGCCGATAAGAAATTCTACATTTAAAATCAGTTCAGGTATCGATTAAACTTAATTCTAGATAAACCACGAAGTGGAGAAAACGGTACATCGACGATGGAAATACCACGAGAATTTTTTTTTAATTCAGATGTTTCAGCCAGAATCTTAAACAGAGATTTAACCGTTAGTTAACAGTTTTGCAAGCATTATCATTGGGATACTATATCAATGTAGAGTCATGTAGTTAATTAGGTTTGGAAACCGCGCGATTTTTATTAAAAGTATATCAATGGTTCAATCTCCCAGTTTCCGACAACAAAGTACTAATATTATATCTATTAGTATTATATTTGGTATTTAGTATTATATCTGCATCAACGACATTATTGCGCTGACAGAATGGCCAATGACCTCTTCTGACCATATCAAATTTTTAGTTTAGTTGTAAGTTATTACTGTCGTATTAATCCGAAATAATTAATTTAGATCCACTTTTGAAGTTTCTTATTCGTTGTTCAAAAATTTCGAAAGATATTCATAATAACAGCATATAGTCATGTTCAAAACCAATTTTCTAAATCAAAATGTTTATAAATGAGTGGAATAAAGAAAATTGTTATTTCAGAATCCGTTTTGGGTTTCTTTTTATTAATGATTACTAAGAATATAATGGATTGAAAGTTTGATATGTGAGAATGTTAAAAGCGAAATAAACAGATCAACAGAACTGAAGATACACATTTAGACATGGGATTTAAATGTTATTTATTTAAATAAATTTACCTAAATAAATCCATGAGGTTTTTTCTATTTATATTTATTGGACTGCCTAAGAATACTTTGTTTGGTTGCTGGTTTTTTTGGAAATAAGGAAGAATATCTTTTGTTGTGCGTAGGGTTTACGCTGTGATTCTAATTAATATATACCTTTTAAACGTTACATATTCAAATATTTATAAGCGTCATGAAAATTAGTATTCTTTATTACTTCAAAATACACATATGCTAAATATATCCGCATATATAAATTGGTATATTATGTGACAGGTGACTCATAAGTTATAAAGCATGCATATATATATATATATATATATATATATATATATATATATATATATATATATATATATATATGATAAAACTCTCATTCTGGAAAAAGTTACACATACATGAAACTTTTTCATATTGGTTAAAAATTAGTTGAAAAGGAAAAAACAACGTAGGAACATATTAATTATTTAATATGGTTATATAATATATATATATTAAGCATATTTTGACACAACGAGAAACTTAAAGCGATACTAAACTAATTAATTCGAATCTGCAATTATAATGAAAGCACTGATAATTAAAAAATATAATAATAATAATTGAAAAATAATTAAACCATTGAACTTTTGAATTTCCTGGATCAAAGCGTTTATTTCTAATTTAAATATATCAAAAATAACAAAAATTAATTAAAGGAACAAAATGTTTTACAATATAATTACCTTCTATCAGAGGCTTTAATCCCATATAACGAGCGCACAATCTTCTGGTCCAAATCGTTCGAGTAAATATTCTTAGGTTAAGTTATAAAAAACTTGAAAAGTATTGAAAGTCTGAAGAAAGTGAATATAATGTTTCCACGGTAATTTTTGCTCCATGTGAATAAATGTTATTGGGATTTACCAGACATGGTAAAACGTAATAAATATACAATTGCCCCCTTTTAACCAGATTGACTCGATACAGTCCCCTCTCAAACGTCATATTAAGTAGAAGTTATTACAGTAATAAAGCTGACCACATTACGCGAAACCAATGCATACATAAACTAGAATGAAATGACAAAAGTCCTGTCGCCTTTGAATAAATTTAGGGCACTCCTACTAATTGGTAGCCAGCGTGAGCCACGATCCCGAAGTAATATTTGTTTAACTTTTACTCGAGTACTCTCTTCTAAATGAACTAGGGATGTAAAGAAATAATATTTATTACGTTTGGTGTATCGATTTTATTTGTGTGCTTTGTTCTAGAATATGTGGCTGTCAATATGGCTCGACGAAGGTAAAGTTAAAGGCAAGGCTCATGAAATGAAATATTTAGTCGGGGAGCAAGCAATAAACAATATAATATATTCGTGTGAGTATCTTTGAAGGAACTTTAAGATAATTTGATTTCCAAATAAATCTCAATTAAAATGGGTACAACTAAATTCTATTATCTAATACAATTTAGTTGTACCCACTTGTCGAACTTGATGCTTTTCTTCACGTTCGTGTTTTTAGTAGGATATATTCAATAATATCTGCCGTTCTTTGCTTTGCTCCAGCCAAACGGGAAACATGATGGAATTTTAATTCAATTGCTTTCTTATATAACATTAATTAGTTACTGTAAATTATTAGCGATGCTATCATAGCTGAAATAATTTAATATAGAATTGAACAATCTTGTAATTTCCAAACCCTTGATTTTTATTTTTCTTAACTTACAAGTTTTCAGGAGCTGAAATATAATATGTGTTTTCACGGACATTAATACTTATGCGATTGCGATGGTGAAAACTTCATAGCAATCTGTCAAGCGTTTTTGTGCCAAAGCACGGTGGTACACAATCTTAATAGGGGCGGTCAAAATAAATGAAGCATTACATTTGTATTAAGATAATTATAAATGATATGACATAGTGTAATTTATGTAATTGTGTATATTATTAAAAATATTTATCAATAATTTTATTAGAAATTATAAAAAAAAAATTTAGGTAAATGTAAAAAATTGTATATTTCAATGTCTATATTGATTAATATTAGGCATTACTAGTTACAAGATGTGGCCATAAGTAAACTAACAATAATATTAACTATTCTTACACAATAATTTCATAAACATCATAACAAACAATAATCATAAAGAACATAAGCATTTAATAAAATAACGACATTGAAATTTTAAAAAAATTCGAACTTTTTTAAGGAAAATTACATAAATATACTCAGATATTCTTACAAAAACGATTACAATACTTTCTAAGCTGCTACGAAACCTAATAATTGTTTTTTCAAAAACCATTTTTTTTAGTGAAGCTTCAGTACGGTTATAACGAAGTAATCTCACTGTAACATGAGTATATTCATTAAATCGGTATTAGTACGTTCCCGGACCATTTTTCGAGCATGGTCTCATCTAAATGTCTTCTAATTTTTGTTATTGGCTTCGACAGCCTCTTAACACATTATGTATGCATGGTTTATGATTTATGAGTTATGTATTGGTACTTTGTTGTCGAAAACTGGGAGATTGAACCGTTGATATACTTTTAATAAAAATCGCACGGTTTCCAAACCGAATTTACTACACGACTCTAAATTGATATTGTATCCCAATGATAATGCTTGCAAAATTGTAGACTAATGGTTAAATCTCTGTTTAAGCCTCTGATTTTGGCTGAAACGTATTTCCATCGTCGATGTCCCGTTTTCTCCACTTCGGGGTTTATCTAGAATTAAGTCTAATCGAGACCTGAACTGATTTTAAATGTAGAATTTCTTATCGGCTAATATTTTTTTATGGTCACTAATATGCCAATTTTTAAAATCTATTCTATAAAAAAAGTGAAGTTAATACCCAAAGAAACGAATCGTGGAATATAGGGTGACAAACCGATTTCAAAACAATTTTCATCGCTTTCTGTTTGCAAGCACCTATCTGTATAATTGATTTATTTGGGTGTTATTTACAAATATAATACCTAACAAATGATTACAACATTACAAATTTTACCATAGACTGTAATCAGTTGCAAAGTATGCTGGATGTTGAAAATGCATTCGTCTAAAATGAAGATGTTGAATAAAAGGAAGGTATCTTCTCTTTAAAATAAGATTCCTCATTCTTATGTACGGCAAAAATTTCCTTTATAAATTGGAAACGAATAGATCTACATTATCTCGTAGAGAGAGGCGGGGATTTTTTCACAAAATGTCGTTTTCAATATCTGAATTTGTTACTAAATGAAAATGAATGTAAGAATTTACAAATAAATTAATATCACAATGTAAACTAAAATCAACGAAAGTCTCTTTGTACTTGCTATGACCCATATCACCATCATAAACTTATTTCCCAATTAAAATTAAATTAACTGACTTTACTGGAATACTATTTTTAAACAAATTTCTCTGACTCTTTTATCCGCGTAGCTGTATGATCTAACAAATTTTGCAACTCGATCTCGGGTTTTGGTTCCATCACTGCCATATTACTTCTTGTTAGCTTGTAAAACTCTCCGATTCAATGGTAAAACTTTATTTGAAGTCTTACTACCAATAAAGTTCATTATCAACAAATGTTGATGTTTCGTAAGCTTATCCTCCACAAAAAGTGATAAAAATACATCCATACTAAGATTTGTTAATGTTGAGGCATCAGAACTGTTGAGTAATGCATTAAATGCTAAATCGTCAACCTGAGATAATTCTGTTAACCGTCTACGTTTCTATATTTTGTTAATATTACCAAAATCTTTCTTTAGTTAACCGCGATCAGAGGAAGCTATCCTGGGTTGAGCTGAATTATATTCAGATTCATATTGCTCATCAGTTGTTGCTAATGCAATACACTCAATGGTACTAGGCCAGTCAGCATACTTTTAAAGTGTTTTGATTTATTACAATTTACAAGTTTATAGTATTTGTCGACACTTCCATACAAATTATGTACACGTATATCTAAAGGAATAACGTCCATATTCTTTACATTATTTATTAAGTTTTCTAACAAATGAAGAAAAGAAATACATGCGGTATAATTAACGTTTACGAATAACGTTAACATAAAGGGCTGTAGCACCCACAAGCTATGTCAGGCTATGATGGCTCATGTACTTTACGTTAAATGACACCAATATTAATATCGAAAAACATATTAGAACAAATTGTAGGACCAAAGGAAATCAATATTATGCATTTTTACCTCAAATTTTCGTATTTTGAGGTAAAAATGCATAATATGCATAATGCGTTTGACCTTTGATTCCCATATCAAAAATATACGAGTTAACAAACAAATACCGGGAAATGCTATTGCAAAAATGAGTCATTTATAAGGGCGCGATAAAGGGATGACGTACACAAAATACGATGCGCGCCTTTCAGAGGTCAAAATACAAGTGAAAAAGAATTATTAGCAGTAGTATTTATATGTTTTTGGGTAAGTTGCTTATCGTATTAGTGAAGTAGTTAGAAGTGAAAATTTAAGTAATGACTTTTTTTTACGACCTATGAATAATATAAAAAAAAAAAATTTTAATGCGTCAAAGCCTATGTGAATTTCTACCGATAGATTCATATAACTTTTCCTCTAACATTCTACTCCTGCTCAATTAAATGTAAAATTACCCTTCACACCCATCTTTTTGGCCTTAATATGCAATATCAGTTTCATCCTGAATACAAGGATATGTAAACATGATATTAATAAAAGGAGTATGTCACATTTTTTAAAATAAAATTTTTGTTTGATATCAGATGTAGTAAGGATTAAAACAATGTATCTTTATTAAAATATTTACAATAGACGAAATTGTGTCGATATAGTTATGAAAAACCCTGTATGAAAAATTTTACGTTGGTGGAGATATAACAAAAAAAGCTTAATTTAAACGTTATTTATAACACTAAATTCTTATAAGATACATTTACTAGTTATTCAAACTTCTTTCATTTGTGCGTTGTCATTTTACAAATTATTAATTACATAATGTTTAAGTGATACCTTTTAACCACTGATCATTCTATGTTCGTACATTAATAGTATAGAAGAAATATTTGGTTACAAAAAATATTTGGTTACAAAAAATATTTGACAAAAATTTACACGCGATTTCCCGTTTATATAATTATAAAGAATTATTTACAAATGTTGATGTTGATGTTGATAACGATTTCAAACAAGACGAGCTTTTTCTGAAGCGAGAAAAAATAGAACTCTGAACGTAACCTATTATTTATAAATATTCACATACTAACAATAAATAACAGAAAATTTCGAATATAAAATCTCAATACGTAGAAGCTATAAACAAAAGTTTACAATACATTATATTAGTATTGTTATCTTTTACATCCCACAACACTACATATTTATAAATATTACTGCTCTCGTAAATGTAGATGATCGAGAACATAATTAACGATAACAAATAAAAAAAAAATTATCCCTACGCTAATCTAAATAAAAGATTCACATGCTCTATGAATAAAGTTAATAAAATTGAAAAATCAATACATGAAACACAGGGAAAGCGACTAATATTCGAATATTTATCCATTAGAAATTAATAAATATTTCTAGCATTAGGCGATGTTAAATATTGCAACTTCAATTTATTATTAATGTACGAACATTGAATGATCAGTAGTTCGTGTCTTTTGTTATAGGTACTCAATGTTTTTTTGTTAATTTACCTATTAGATATGAATATCAGAAAATAGCCATTCATTATCTTTAAAACGTTTTAAATTAATATTTTATGTTCTTGCATTTCTTTCTATATCAATAGAATCAATGATGAACTATGAGGATCGTGTCTACGGTCATCTACAGTATGTTACTACGTAGCGGAGTGTAGGGCTATTTATTAGAGATATCGCTGTTGTTATGGTAATGATTGAAATGGAGCCTAGCCTATGCCATTAGTTTCATATTAATTTTATCATATGTAAGTCCAAAATTAATTATTTAAAAAAAATAATTCAAATAAAATCCCTGAAGATATATACAGCTAACTGTTAATATATGGAATGAATGAAAACCGACTAAATTTCAATACATTCTCCCTCCGCATACACCCTTTTTGTGTTTGTGACTGAAGAGCAATATCGATGAATATATTATGAAATCACCTCGAAACTCGAAATTGGAATGTCAACATTTCCGTTATAGGCTACGAATTTTGCTTAACATGTAAAGGGGTAAACAAAACTGAAATTTGTATACGAAAATTTATAAGCTTCTTTACATTATCCACTACGTTACATTTATTTGGATAAACACAGTTTCTAACTATTCAGGTTTAAGGAGATATTAGAGAGATTTTACTTAAAATTTCCCTCTACCTCTACTCTACTCTATTATTAATCAAATGGCGTTTTGTGATGTAAATAACCTAAATTGACAAAAATCAAAACTAAAAAACCGATATAAACTGGTATTTACGTAACATTGCAAAACGCAAGAGTTACAGCTCTTTTTTCCAAATTTACTTGATGTAGAAACTTTCCAAACTGCATATTAAATATAAGTCGTTACATTAATAAAGCTGACATTATTAATTTGCAAAAAAACGTTTCTTACCTAATTTAGTTCTGTATTTAATTTAAAAGGGTTAAAAATTAACTTATTCATATTATATTAATATACCCGCGGCTTTGACCGCCGAATATTGGGCAAATTCAAGGAATTGGCACGTTGAATCTAATATGTTCTGCTGCATTTAAAAATAAAGTTAATAAGATGTACTCAGATTTCTTCTGTTAAACTTAACAGTTATCATTTATTGCAAAATAATTTATCACATAGCACAGATTAAGAGAGTGACGGATGGATTTAAATTATACTGCAGGTTTTGGAGGTTCATTTTTATTCTATCATTTAACCATTAACATGTAAATTACAATTAACTAAAACTTAAGTTCAGAAATCGAGATTACTGAAAAGTAAACTCGATTTCTGAATTTAAATTAATCTTATTACATATTATTTAGTACTTACTAACTAATATGTAATAAGACTAGAACAAGATAATATGGCAGTTCTATGCATGATCCTAAATGTCCAAATATTTGATACTTGTTAACAAATATTTTGCTGAACTCTCTATTGTATAACTTCCAATTAAAAATTCTTCATGGGAAGTGATTCCACCATGATCTCAAGATCAAATTTTAACGATTAATTGAGAATAGTTTGAACATCTTTCGACATTTTTATTTCTAGTTTGTAAACTTGCTTTTGATGAAATTTTAATTTGCTAATTTTTTTCATTAGCCAAACATGTTGCTTTTAAAATGAATCCACCCCTCTAGCCTAATTAAATGAACAGCAAATTCAATTTTAAAAAATGTCAATGCCACATTTTTCCGTTAACCTTATAACGCTATAGTTACGTAACTCATGACCAACCGAATATAAGATTTGTGCATTTTCTTTATACCTATGAAATAACTATAAGATATTCTGTTTACACTCTAAATTAAAAACAATAATGAGAATCACATTTTAAAAGTGAAAAAAAATTTGTTATAGAAAATAAAGTATTTCTGGAAAATAACTCAGCGCCATCTAATCGACTTCTGTTACAAAATTATTCAGTGATTTACGACTTTATGCTAAATAAGGTGCTTATCTACGCCAGAGGAAAAAAAATTATATTTAATAAGATTTTAAACTGGGAAGTGATGGAAAAAATATTCAAAATCGATATTCTAGCATTCTAAAAGGCACATATTTAAAGGTGATTACCATTTTTTTATATTTTGAACCGCTGTCCTTTTTTGTCTTAGCTATTTTTGTGCCAAGTTTTATCTCGTTGAAATTAAAACTGTGTCTTTTAAAGTATCTTCCAATTTCAATACATAAGTCGTTACATTAATAAAACTGACATTATTAGGCCATATGAGTGTATGCATTAACTGAAACGTGAAAAAACTCTTGAAACTACCCGACTTTATGCTAAATAAATTTATGATGACCCTAAAAATTGGTATCCGGCGTAAACAAGCATTCTGATGTAATTTTGATTTAACTTTTACTCAGATACTCTTTAAACGAAGGAGCAATGTAGGTAGATCATTTTTATTATATTAGGAGAGTTGTTATCATTTGTGCGCTACATTGGAAGATATGTCATTGCTAACGTAACTATACCAAGGTAAATGATATCCTTATTTTCTTTATTTCCTCTTTAAGAAGTAATGCTGTAATATTGAAATAAGGGCAAGCAAAACTATTACCTGCTGACACCATAATTCTATCTTTCGGTAACCATGATGTGCCAAATTGGTGGTTTTTACATAATAGATAATTGTACTTGTAATTTTTTATTATTTGCTCTTTGACATCTTTTTAATAGATCCATCATGCCTGTCAAAAAAAAATCGAGCATAAGTTTAGCAATTCGACATCTCTATGGTACAGTAAAGTATAAATTTGAGCTCTTTGACATCTCCTTAATACAACCTCCGTTAAGATAACGTGTAAGGTTTCATGATAAATATTTTATTATCTACTCGTAATCAAACCATCTTTACATATATTTTAATCATACTCTCCTCAGAATATGACGCAAGCGAGAAATACGTGGGTAAATGTGTCACTTAATCTATTATTTTTGGACTCGTAGCAATTGTTTCTTCTTAATTTGTTCGTTGATATTAAATACATAAAAGCTTATAAGGACATATTTAAGTTACTTCATTTTATTTTTCTCTCTAATTTTCTTCTTAATAACTTGCTTTTCCCGTTTGTGTAGATTGCATTAATTTAGCCATTGTATTAATCCAGGCTATATGTATGTTTTGCGTCCTGTGTTATTTTTTATGCCACGCAACGAGAACATTTATTTCTTTGTTTCGTTAATCTGTATTTTGTAATTGATATTTGTTTTCATTTCTCTCTCAATCTATTACAAGGCAAAATAAAGAATGAAATAATGGACACTGTTTTCAAAAACGACATTGAATATATGCGATTTTGAATTCTCTCCGTTGTGTTTTTATTGCTAAATATACTATAAAACAATGTTAGGTCTTCATTTCATTGCAAGATGTGCCAAACTATATAATTTAATTTAATATAAATAATACATTTAAATACTAAATTTAATTTAGTATCGATACACTTACATGTGTAAACATTTCAGATAATATACATTTAAAATGATGTTTGAATGATTAAACTAATCCTATCTGAACCCCCAAAGTTCCTGAAAACTATATTTTTATAAAAGTTTTGTGTGAGTTTAAAATGGAACTTTCAAGAAATATTGCTTTTGTGATTAATAAAACACAATTACATTCGCATGGCAAAAATATTTAAGAATTTAATAAGAAGGCATAAATGACAAAATGTCTCCTCTTTGAATTAAAATAAGTTCGTAAATTTCATCGCAGGTTTGGCAGTTGAAATATTTAAACAAACGTTTGCATTATAAGATATATTTAATATCAAAAGTAATTTATTTATGTACTTCTTATGAGGAGTATAAAATTTTCTCGCTCTGTAACTTTTAACATACTTCATAAAAATTAGCAGTTATTTACATAAAATTCCTATATGAATTGCCAGTTTTCTTTTTGTATGTTTTATTATTATAAACTATGTTAAGTTTCAGCTTCTCAACTGGAATTCACACAACCGAGTTCAGCCAAATTACTGAATGTATGCAGGAAATGATTTCACCGTGGTACATTGTCTTTTTATAAACGAAAAGGCACAAATTTTCAATAGTGCCAAGTTTAATGGTCGCCATTTTCTTTTAAATATAATATTTCAAAAATTGGTTGCGGTGGAAAATTTGTTTTTAAGGACTATAATAAACTTTCTATTTTTTATTTTATCTAAGAACTCCAGGAGATTTGATTACTGTAGATGCTCTAAATATGAAACATATTTTACAAGATAACTTTAATAAAACACAGCGATGAATATTTTCTCATAAAATTAATATTAAATATGCTGTAATCTCACACGGTTGGAAAATTCCAAATAAAATGTATTATTAATGAAGAAATACTTGAAATAAAGAATTTCAAAATGTTTGAAAATTCTCTTTCTACCAGATATATGTGAATCTTTAAACCCCCAAGTGCACAAGATTGCAATACCTGAGCACTGTCACAAACAGTATTGTGACATGGACATTCTAGGTGTTGAGGTAGCTCACTTAACTACTAAAATATGGAAAGGTAACCATAAAAAAATTGGAACTGCGGGATAATATCGTTTCCTTATTTGCAGAAACAAAAGATTAGAGGTGTTTCACGTGAGAAATATTTGTTATTTATTTTGAAATATTATTCTTGATCACAATATTAATATTCAATTTAAATGCAAAATTTCAATAGGTGCATAGGAATCCACATGAAGGTTGCTAATAAAATGTGAGGTGTATTTGATAATTATTTATATTTTATTCTAGCTTACATCATTTTTTGGCTTTTAATGAATGATTTTTAATGAATGAAATGAATCTGTAAGTTTGTAGAAATGTACTACAATAAAATTCCTTTGAGCTTAGTCCATTTTTAGGGTTCTGTACCTTAAAAGGAGAAATGGAAACTTTATATAAATTGATCGTTGTCCAGCTCTTTTTCTGTTTATCTATCAATACCCTTTTTCTTAGCAACGCTTAGAAGTATCAAATTGAAATTAATATTACAAACACGTAGGTCTACAGTTCCTTAGAGTTGTAAATTAAGTTTTTAAATCAAAGTAATAACAAAAAAAATTAGAAATACTGCTATTAATGCCGCATATTTTGATATTTGCCAATAAATCAGAACATATAGAGAATTTCCTTAGAATAATGAAATTTGGCAAGAAGCAAAGTCTTAAAACACAATTAAAAAAAAAAAATCGGGAAATTATTACTTTGCAGTTACAAAATATAAAAAAATATTTTTTTTAAATATTCGCCTATGAAAAATATAGCAGGCAATATATATTTGTTCTAAAAAAATTAAAGTTTTGTAAATAATTTAATAGGAATATTATGAACCTTTAAATATTTCTAAATGCCTAAATGTATGGAATCCTCGTAGTGCGAGTTCCACTCAAAGTTTTTTTATGTTGAAGTACACTATCGCATAATAATTACATTAAAAGTGATTTTCATACTTTATTCAATCGTATTATTCTCTAATTATTATTTCGTGCAACTAGTTAATTCAATTAAAGAAAAAAACGAATTATGTGCAGTGATGCCTGTGCCAGAAAAAATGTCCACCACCAACTAAAATTTTTTAGACATCCAGCAAGTCTGCTTGCATAATTAATTAAAAAGCATTTTAAGCACTAAAACTTTGATTTATTCAAGTTTTTATTCACCCGTCGTAATTACAAAAATATAAATTAAATCAACATGAATTTGTTTCAAAATTATACTTAACGAACTTATTACATTGCTGTATCTTAATAAGTAGCTTCCTCACATAGTCAACCGGTTAATAATTCTTCACATAGTCAACCGGTTAATAAAAAGTCAACAGTTTCCTCTGAGTAATTTTTTAAGAAGTGTTTTAAAAATTTAAATCAAACAATTTTGTTAGCACACGTCTTGGACGAGCAGCGTGACTATTATTAAACAAGTTTTCGCAGCTGACCATCTGATGCGATATGTGCTTCGGTTCTTGTGCGAGCTGTTGTATTTTCAAACTTGGGTCGTTAATGTTTGTAAATTTGCGCGAAGGCAGTCCGGTGCTAGAAACAATCTTCATTGAAGAGGCTTTTATGTATTTCAAGTTAAACTCTAAAGGGTTATATAGCAGGCTTTTCTAAATTCCTTTAAAACTTAACTTATGACGATGATTAGATTTTGAATGTACAAAATATCTGGGTGTCAGATAATTTGTAAATAATTTGATCAGATTTCAATAATGGTTTGGGTATGGATAAAGCAAAGTTATGACACGCTCGTAGTTTTCATAATTTTGTACGAAAGAGATAAGATCTCAATTAATACGTTTAAGAAAATTTCTATTCTTGCCTTTCTAAAGTGTCTCAATATAAAGAGTATCGTTAGAAACGTCTTTTAAAACGGTTTTAGCCCCCTTTACGGAATATTAAAATCCAAAGTCAATTCAACGTTTCTGGCTATGGGAAAACTTAGTACATGGTGCTGAGTTGAAGGACTGGGTTATAACCCAGACAGTAAAAGGTTCCCCTCGAAACGTGTGTAGGAAACTCTAAAAATGGAAAGTAATAGAAGAAACACATGCTTTAATCTGATGTACTGATGAAAATTTAAAAATAATGTCAAATAATATCATTGGCTAAGATCAAAAGTAAAACCCCGTTTTTTATTGAATTGAACTAACTTATCAGCAGAAATCGGAAGTAGTACGGCAAAAAGAAAAAACGGTAAAGATAAGTGTATTGGAAAACTTGTTTGGCCATAATATTTTACGTGTCAAATCAAAGCATAATTTGCCTCACGAATGCACGGGGTGGTCAACACAGGTACTATTTACAAAAGTTAACATCTCCAGTCATAAATATCGTTATCAGAATTTTTTGACCTTATCGCTTCATATAAATATTCGCGAAAGAATAAAACTATGCGTTTATTAATTTATTATTTGTCAGTGTTGACTATTTTCTCAAAACAGCCTAATTTTATCTAAAGTGCCGATTACACACTCATTACTAAATTATATAGTGAATTAATTTTAAAATCAAGTCGATGGCAAGAACAAATAGGAAAAGTGATTTTCATACATTCTTATTCTCTACATTTTTTATATTTTTAAGGAAACTATAATGAGATGTTATGCATTTAATTTATCCAAAATTCTTTATTTCAATTGGCACTTTGAACAGCAAAAAAAATCATGAAAGATACTAAAACGGAGATAAAATGCAAAGCCATCTCTGGTAGAAATTTACTTTATTTAATTCGATTTAACTTAATTTAATTTTATAGATAAAACAAGGCTGTTTTAAAGTTTAAATTGAGTACCTAAGTCACATAATAAAATATAAACATTAGCTAATTTAATCGCAAGATTTTTTCTAATGAATTCTGAAATAAATCTTTAACAAAATTAAATGTAGATGTACGGAGAAGCCGTAAATAATTACTGCATCTCACAAGTATTTGCAGTATCTCCATATACTTATCAACGTATTGATTAGAATAGAGAAAAAATAGTTTAAACAAACGTTGTAAAATCTTAAAACCTCTTTTTAATAATTTGAGTATATCACTAATGTAATTTTGGTGAAAGAAAATTTTTAAATTTTTTTTTATCTTTTGAACTGTTTTGGTTTTAAAAGTATTAGGACCATTTTATCCACCTACAAACTTGGGCTATATTTTACACATATTATTCTCGTGTTAAATTAATTCATAATTGAATAAGAGATGTACGAATGTGCACGTAAGAATGCCACACATTTCATCCACCGTCCACATATAACAAAATTAATTAAATCTTTATCCGCACATATAAATCGTCGTCGTAGTCGACGCCGTAGTATTTTGAGTTGATCACAAGGCATATGGCCTTTGGCGGTGTGGCACACTGCGTGGATTCCATTCCTGACCGCTCGTCGAGCGGAGTTGTGCTGGGATCCTGATTGGCTGTAAGAGATTGCTCTCATATCCACTGTATATAATAAAGTGTATAAATAAATAATAAATACATTTTTGAGATGGATTTGGATTTGGTGTCCGCGAACCATGGATGATAAGGATGGTGAAATCATATTGAAACTCAAAAGCCGATGATGTCTTCGCTATAGGTAATAATTAGGTAGTTTTGCAAAATTCAACTAAAAGAAGTAAAGTGTTGACTTGACATATGTATTGCTCTATAAACATTTTCTTACTCTCTTCTGTCTATACGATCCAAACAATTATTTCCCTTTCCAGTTGTGAAATGCCACGCTATGTCAGTAGGCCTTGGAAAAGAAAACTCCATATACATAACTCTTGTGTTTCGTTATGACTGAATGAAAGTAATATTAGAATATATAATTTTTCGTCCCATGGTTGCGATAGAACGAAAAAATTATCCTATTCTCTCATTTCGGGACGCTTACACGCCGACGCATTACGAGTGTTCGGCTCGCTAACGAATCCCACGCCAAGCATTTAAACTAATTTGTTTATTATATTTCCGTCGTGGGAGGAAATTGTTTTGCATGAAATTGTACCTTAATTGCATCATATCTTATTGCCATTTAAATGTTTCATACAAATGTACTTCATTTAATTACAAAATTATTAGCGTAGTTATATTACAACAGCGATTTCAAGAATCAAATTTAAATTTTTATTGGTTTATCTTTTTGCAATAATTTTGTTGCGGTTGTAATAAAGTATGCTTGCATAGTATCATCACTAAATGCAGATAAATAATAAGAAAATAAATAAAATGTTGTTAATATTGAAATATATGCATACAACAAAACACAGATATGATTTGAAAAATGTTTCCACCGAATATAACAATTATTTTCGTAATTAAAAAAACGATTATATACTTAAGAACCGAATGTAACAATTTTTTTAGTACCTTAAATAAAAGTTACAAAAATTAAATTAGGCAACTTTAAAGAATAAGGTAAAAATTAAATTTAATGTTAACTTAAAATATCAAGTAATATTGTCATTATTAAAAACTTTACTCCTATATTCAGATGATGTGGTTGTAGCCTTTTTTTATAAACTTTCAGACTTCAATAGTTATTGCAGCAAACAAGGAACTAAAAATTGTTACTAAAAAAATTAAAGACTGAGCGTGAAGAACTATTTTTCCGATAATGATTTCTTTATTTCAAAATATAATACTTGATGGAAACTAATTGCCGCAAATATGTGGTTAATTTTGATTATAAAAAAAAATTTTAGTAGTCATAAATATAAAATAAAATTTCATTTTCAAATAGTGAGTAATGTGGTTGGACTGATTATTAATACTGCATAACTTCAAGTGATATCCGACCATGTTGGGCGCAAACGTGGCCTAAAACCTTCTTATGATAAATATTCACCGCAAATAAATTGTGTCAACAAAAAATCGTTTCATGTTAAATTAAATGGTAGACTTTGAATATTTGCGTGAAAATACTGATCTAGTGCTAGTCATATTTACGTATTTGATCAGTATGCATTTTGTTTTATCTCCCGGTTTAAAATGTGCGATCATTTATTGTTCCCACGTTTTTAAATTTCTTAAATCAAAATGACTTAAAATTTTGAAAACTTATTAATCATTAGAAACCATGTTCTTGTAAGGAACTCCCCCAAATTATGTGATTTTATTTAAAGATTTTTTTGATATTCACAATTTAAACAAACCACTGTTTTATGAAAAATAATAAATGTATACGTATCGGGTGATCTTAGTTTTAATGTCTAAGTATATTTTCAACCAATTTCATTGCTTCCTACATGGTTGAATGATTGCATACTTATTTCTTTACCGACCATAACAGATGCGATAAAGTTGGTCTGTACATTCAATTCTTATTTCATTTTAATATTGATAATTATATTATGTGACGGCTTAATTTCAGGAAGCTAAATTATACTAACATAAAAACTAGAACCTATTTAGAGTTAATTGTCTCTCCATAAATATCATCATATATAATGCAAGCGCGTCGGTCATGGCCACATCCCTACAGGTCTATTAGGAGGATATTCTCGCGTAACGATTTTACGTCAAACAATTTGGTTATTATATTTGAATTTCGAGTGCGATGAGAAAACTTGAAATGTGTTCGCGCGAAAGTTGTTTTAATACGTTTTTATTTTTGACCATTACTTTTTATGTTCCGCATAAAATAATTGTATTTTTTCGATTTAGGTTTATTTTAATTTCTGTTGGGAAATGAGAGCAAAATTTAATTAAAGTGGATTATGTTCACACAAGAATTTAAATTTTTTGGAGGATATTATTAACATAAATCCGAAAATAAAATAAACATTTATATGATAACATTACATTTTTAATACAAATAATATGTATAGTTAAGAAAATGTTCTTATACTCAAAATAAACAAGGCAAGAGCTCTTTATGATATTTTAACCAAAAAAGAGATGACCAATTACCAAATTTAAAATTATCTGTGCGTTAAAATCGTGCGTGCTTATTAAAATGTCAGCAAAATACAATTTGGTCTTGTGTACCGGGGGTTACGTATCAATTATTGCCAATTATACTGCAATATTGGGATCACCTGCTTCTTAAGAGTTACTTTGAAAAGTAAGAAATACAATTAAGTCTTGTCTTTTTAAATATGCGTTCAAAGTAATTATTTTCTATAATTTTGATATAGTTAGGGAGATCTATTTTATTTCGCAAACAATAAGTAAGGGGTGCAAATTTCCGTATGATTTTTTTGTAAAGAATTGTTTATAGAGTTATTCCATTGACTTATATATAGAAATATATATAGAAATATATATATATATATATATATATATATATATATATATATATATGTATATATATATAAATGTGTATATATATATATATATATATATATAAACATATAAGTACAATTTATTTATTTCCTTACTTGTACATGATCTTGGGCGAGGTTCTGGAAGGCATCTTATCCTCCTTATCTTAAAACATAAACCATTTGAAATCCCATTTAGAGCAAACGCTGCCAAACCTTGCAATAAATTACGTCCTGACATACGAAATATTCCGCCAACGTGCACTTTCTATTATTATCTTAATTAGCTATTTGAATATGGCAATCGTTTATTACATGCACCCTTTTTACTCACCCACATACTGTTTAGTTGAAATCACTTTTACAGTTTTGTTTCACAAACGTTTGAGAATTGTCAAATATTTACGGAATATTTTGTCTTCAGTTCCATTGTAAGAAAAACCCCTCATTTCTTCCAAATTCAGTTTTCCTCTGACCAAAAACTAATTTTCCACCATTTTAACATAACACAACATATTTGCCACTTTTTGCCCCGTTGACGGATGGTAATTATGATTAACATTTAACAGAAATATAATTTTAAAAGTAATTGTAAAAAAAAATTATAATTTAATTTAAACGCTCAAGCTGAGATATGTTGCACGAATCTAAACAATTGCATCTTACCGATATCTAGGTGTCCCAAAAATTTAAACTAGTATCATTTGATTATTGTATCTTTCCAGTGAGGGCATTAAATTATAAAACTATTCTATATTATTTCAGTGATCTAATTTATTGAAAAAAATATGTATGTACCTACTGTTTCCTCCCCCATATTATTTTAGACTTTTATATTGGCATTGAAATAAGTGTCGCATCGATGAGAAGCCTACAAGTCTGAATGCACATACAACGGTCGTAAAGGAAACTTAACTCCAGATTGTGTAGTTCAACATAGTTTATAAAGCGATATTTTTTATTGCTGATTGTGTTGAGAATATAGGTAACTTGTCAATAAAATATAATATTTTATTGAAATATTATATTTTTTATATTATTAGAAAACGGTTTGTAAAATATAACATTTTCTTTAGTTCTTTTGTGTTAATAAATTTATTTTATTGTAGCCGGAAACGTTTCGTATCATAAACCGAAACTAATTATAACAGATTTATAAAACAAAGGCCCTCGTTTTATTTGTTTTCATAAATTTGTCACTTTATTACTGTTCTGCAAGAAATTTCTATTTCCAAGAAATAATAAAGAAGTATATACTACTAAAACATATTTTGAAAAGTCCATTATAAATCGTTTGAATTTTCGTATGAAGAAGTTTCTGGCAGCCATTATTGATATTACTCTTGTTATGAATTTGTTACCTTTCTTTTTTGGGCAGAGGCTTAAAAAGGAAAGCAATTTATTTATATGTTTTTCTTTATTCTGTGGAATATCTATCAAAGAGAAAAGATGATACGATGCAATCTCGTATAATAGATTTATTTTTCATGAAAAAGAAGCGTAAAATTTTTAAATTTTACTGAACTTTTAATGTGATAAAAAACTCAATGATCTCACTTTCTTGGCCATTAAAAATCTCTGTTATTTGATTTTGTATCTACTTTTGGCATTCACATTGGTCGTAAAATTGATTTTTCCCATTACATCGTAATTAACAAATACAAAAATCTACAAAATCCCTCCTATTTCAAACCGAAACTTACTTTTTCAGACATTTTAATCAATTATTTTCGGAAATCCATGCATAAAAGTTTTTATTTTATCCAACACTGTCTCATTCACTCCTATTTCATAAAAATATAAAGAAAATTGGGTTCTTAGAAGCAAACTTTGTATATAAATATAAAATAAAAAAAAAAAAAAAAAAAAAAAAAAAAAAAATTTTTAATTTTTAATTTTTTAAATAAATTTATAAAATTCGGTAGAATACGATTCTTTCATGATGAGCTTGTGAGTGAAATAAAGAAAATTACCCTTCTGATGCATGGACAATAAAATCACCTTTTATGAAGAACTACGAAAACGATATATTTATCGCAGAGAAAAATAATTAATCTCTTATTATTTGTGTTTAGGCTACAGGATACAAACTTCTTTCGGACAAGTAATACATGGCAAAAGGAATAAATCTTAAAAAAAGAACGGCTTTGAATTCTTACAGAGACAACTGCTATTATTTTGGTGGATATAAGTTTACAGGTCTACGATATATCAAAGTATCCATAATCTGAAAATTTTTGAAGTAATATAAATTCGGGAGCCTTCGCCAGTTTTCCCCCTTTTTAAAATTTTTTGAAGAAAAACATGGCACTTTTGACAAATGGAATAAAATTTATGAAGCCTTATCATATATTATTTCTGTGGCAAGACGTCGAACTTTCTTATCATCACTGCTCATTGGTATCAATACGTATATTTTTACAAAAAATTCGGATAAAAAAATCCATTGACCTGCTATTATCATTGGACTTTGCTCTACCTTACATAGAAAGAATACTTGGATAAATTTATTCGAGACATCTGCATTATAGCAGATGTTTCGAATAAATTTACCCAAATCCATTGTTATTGTCATAATTGTTTTACACAGTTCACATTTTGGAATCTGTCAGGTGCGTAATACCTTCCGCTGTTGTATTTTCTGTCGAAAATATCATAGGTTTAAGAATATTACCTACAGATATTACGCTAGCTATTATTTAATAGCAATAAGTGAACAACTTTGAAAGCAATCAAAATTTTAGATATCGTTAAAAATGTTCATCTTTCTCTGGTTAAAAATCTTGCCTTCTTATACCAACTTTCTTTGGTTTTACGGCGAGTGGCAGAAATTGGAACTTCTACAGTGGAAGGGATTCATGAAACAAGTAAAGTTTTTATTTTTTTTAGGTCTACAAATATAAAACATTTTTCATTCTTAAATTTTCCACCCAATCAGTATAACACTATATCTAGCGCTTTTCTCCCACAATTGAAAAATGTAAGTTTAATATTTGCATATTTATTGCGCCACTTTGCCTTAGCAAATATAGTTTTGGAATCTATTAAATCCAATAGATGAAGAAACACAGATGAAACATGAGATCCATCATGTAAATAAATTGACGATTATAAATACTAATAAAAATGAGATATTTAGAGTTCTAGAGAAAATAATTTAAAAAGCTTGGATTAGTATGATTCGACAGTAAAACTATGAATGTATTTAAACGATTACTTTCAAAACGCATTCTATTGATATTGAGCGTTCAGCAAACTGACAACTGAAACTTAAAGCTGTTCAACAATGCTATCATGATTTCATAAGGGCGGGCATTTCTTTTACTCAAAAGCTACTCATCTGTATTCGAAGGAAATGTTAGGTTTAGAAAAATGGATCCGATTGAATACAATAAACTCACGACAGAAAACTAATTCTCTATCACCGAGATCGCCGAAATTTCGGTGAGGATCTGATATAATAATCGAGCAAGCACTGATATGAGTGACTCAGAAATGTGGAGGCCTTGCTCCTGGCAGTGAAATCAGTGAGAGCATCCTCATGTCCTGTGCTTTAAGAATTATATTTTTACATAACGTCTGTGATTTTATTGAAAAATATTTTAACATTTATCTAGAAACATCCCAACAAAATGATTATATAAGAAAATCACTCATCACTCGGAACGAAAAACCGTAAAAATTGCTGTATCGATTACATCAAAAATCGATTTTCCAAAATCGATTTGCTTTTTTCAATGACCAATAAAGTTGTTGCAAATTAATTGAATAAATTTTATTTAGCCACAGAAAAATGTTTCGAAGTCTAGTCATTAATGATTAGTACGTATGATGACTTTGAGTTCACAAAATCAAAACGCAAGTATAAGTTCCTTTTATTAGAAGCGATTGAAAAAACTACCCATTAACCTTTAAAGTTAGTCCCAATAATGTGCTTTGTGACATATACCGACAATAAGTTGAAGGAATATTTAAAGTTTGAGCTTATATTTTACAGAATAACGAACGCAAAAATGTACTAAGCCATTATTGTATAATAATGTCTTCAAATATTCAAAGAGCCATATAGAAATTGTTGACGAAGGATATTTGTTTCATAAAGTTGTATGGATTCCGATTGATACTTTTTTGTTCATTTTAGTATACAATATGTACGAAATTATTACAGTTCTAATACAATTGTTGTCTTCGATCGATATTCTTTGATAGCCACAAAAATACTAAGATTGAAGAAAAACTTTCCCAATTGAGGTAGAAAATATGAACAGATATTCTCATTAATTAAACAATACTGGTCCAAATCTTCAATAAAATATTTTTAAGTAATGAAATCAATAAAGTATTATATTTATCTTATTTTGATTCTGAAAAAACATATCGAATCAGTCGAATTTACCCTTAAATAAGCTATTTCCTCTTACTCGACATTTGATTCTGCTTTCATTACTGGCAACTCTATCGATCTCCTTGTTTTGCTAAGAGAATCATCTTACAGCAACATCTAATTTTGTAAGCCGGGAAAAGTAAATTCCCTTGGAAGATTATACCGTCATTTATTTTACACAAGAAGGAGCAGAAAATATTTTGATTTTTCATGCGTTTAACGGGCGTTACACCAGGTCCTTAATCTTTAACGACAAAAAATAAAAATTTGGTTTGCTTTTTGAATTTCAAATATCTACATATCATGCTTGACAATATTGCAAGCATTTAAATGTCATTTTTTGTTGCTTTGTATGGTAGTAAACAAGGAAATTGGAGACAAGGAAATTGGCAACTACAATTCCATTAAATTAATAAGAACAAGTAATTTTACTTCTTTTCTACATACAGACACTACCCAGTATCATGTGTTTAGGACCACAATATCAAAAATGGTAAAGAATCCAGAAAACCAGAATCGGTAGCAAAGATAGAATCAGAACTTAAGGAAATATTAAAAATAATTGGCTTTCAATAATATCATGTATATGCAAAAAATGCAGCGCCGCGTGTGGCTGTAGAAAATCTGGGTTGAAATGCTGTGGATTCTGGAAAAGTTAATTAGGTAAAAATACATCAAATATTTGCATTTTTGGACCACTGAAGACGAACTAGAAGAAATTTTATTAACACTCGGAATTATTTTCCACTACGGAATTTTTACTCTATTCTTAATCCAAGATGAAAACTTGCTCACGTAGAGGAGCAAGTTTTCATCAATGTCAAAAGCTTGAATTTTTGACATAATCACCACTCAAAATCATTACTACCCCACTTTTTGTAAGCCGAAATCCCTACTGACTACATTAAAGAGAGGAAATTCCTAATTAAACGGATACACATTTTTTTCTCACAATTAAATGAAACTACGTGATATAGTATTATTTCTACTTTCGTTAATTTCTTTACCACGACCTAGGTTTCGTTGTATTACATTTTCTATTCTACAAAATTAACGCCAAATATATTCAACATTTTTTTCTGTAAATACGGTTGTAACTGGAAACGCGTTGACCAATTTTGCATAAATCTTTGACACACTAAAAAACTCTTCAACGGGGGAGAGTACTAGGTTTCTTTAAGAAAATTGATACCGGTTTTTTATCATATTTGACATGTTTTTATAAGTACTTTGGTCACGGATGGTGGTCAGAATGTAACGATGGCGCTAGAAAATGGCGACAAACTCCTTAAGTAAGGAAGAGATTTGTCGAGTTTGGGTTCATTTAACTTGTTTTGACGAGTCTATCTGTCACAAATGGGTCCGACAATGAAGCCGGAAATTGGTGATAAGAACTCCTCAATGGTGAGAAATAGGCTCATCCTATTTGCACTCGTTTAACTTTTCTTTACGGTCTTTTAGCCAATGAGTTTGGACTTATTTGATTTGTCTTGATGTATCCGTTGGTTATAAATAATTACAAAAGTCTGACAAAGAAGCCGAAAGATGATGACAAGAACTCCTCAAGGGTGAGAAATAGATTTGTTATGTTTGCACTCATTTCACTTTTCTTTACGAATCTTTTGGTTTTAAGGAGTAGTCAGGATCTAATGAGGAGCCAAAGTCTGATAATAGTACTCCTCAATGGTAAGAATTAGTTTCATTGAGTTTAAGTTTATTTGACTTATAATGATGAGTCTTTTACTCATAAATGGTAACCAAGATCGGATGAAGGAGCTGGTAGGTGACAAGAACTCACCAATGGCGAGGAGAATTTATCGCGTTTGATTATATTGATGAGTTTTTTGGTTACAAATAGTGGCCAGGGTCTATTAGTAGAGCTGGCAGGTGACGACAGCGACTCCTTAACGGTGAAGAGTGGTCAACTTTTAGTTCATTTTATTTATTTGGCCAGTGATTTAATGACAAGTGGTGACCAGGATCTTAATGATGGTGCCAAAATGTGGTAAAAAGAATTTCGAATTTTATTATAAGTTAAATCTAATGTCAATATAAATCAAACGTGTTCAAACTCCATGAGTTTATTCTTAGTAGTGAGTAGTAAACTGATCGAATTATAAACGTTAATATAAGTCAAACAAGTTCCAACGTAGAATTAGAACTCGTTTGACTTATATTAACGTAGGTAAGAAAGCAACGATATTAAGCAACACAATAGCTGTATATACGCAGATTTTTATAATAAAATGAAGCAACCAAGTTAATGATGGTAGGTATGTAATAATGCATTTATATGTACAGAAGCATGAGGCAATTACAATATAAAGTAGGTAAATAATAAAAGAATAAGATTATAAGATAGATAAGTTTAGAAATATAAGAAATAAAGTAATGTGATTTCCTGGAATTATCTTGGTTTTCCCATTTCTGACAAACCTTTTTTCTTTTTTTTTCTATTTAGTGCTAAATATGACAAAAATCTAATAAGCACCATATACCGCAGAATAGAAATACTCGATAAGAATAATACTGTATTTTTATCAGACTACTGCAAAAAAGAGGATAAGGTTATCGGTATATTTATATATAGGTATGTATATAAGCACGAATATATATATGAATACAATCGTGTTATTTAGAGATCGATAAATGAAATATTAAATTCTTTGAGAGTTCCGTCATTCCAGGTAATATCAGATAACACAAGCACTAAAAATAAAAAAAATAAACATTTTAACAAACAAATTTAACTGTCTTCAAACAACTGTTCAATAAGAAACGCACAAAAATATATAAAATAACGAACATATATAATTAATTGGAACTTTTTCCGCAAAATATTGTTGGTGAACAAATATAAATTTGCAAAACACTGCTAATTTTAGAGATTTTTTGAATCGGTGCCAAGTAGGACGTGATGCTTAAATAATATCGTTATATAAACCTGTCAAGGGCTTTTGGTTTCGATTATTTGTGCCAATTACGTGCGCCCCTGTCTAATACACATCCATATACTGACACATAAGCGCAACAATTAACATGGCACCGACTCCAGAAATCTTTATCGGTAGCAATATTTTACAAGTATATTGGAACGAACACTTTCAAAAATATATAAGATTACTTCTATTTGATTATTTACAAACCATGAATATTAAAAAGTTTTTTGTTTTCGAAAACAGTCAAGAGATGAAAATAGTCTTGATTCCGATTTATGAAAAATTTTCCGGATTTCTTTTTTTATAATACATTATGATACATTTGAATTGAGGAATGCTATATTTATTTAAATTCGTTATAAATAACATACTTTATATTAAATAGAAATCATTCTCAATAAATGGTAATACGTTGTTTCTGATGCGTGTGATGCAAGTCTCAAAACATCCATTATAAGGGTTATCAATATCTTCAGCCATATAAAACCTTTCGTCACCGCAATTTGTTTCTAATGTCAAATTGCATAAGCAAAAGTGTTACAGTAGTAATTGCTTAAGTCCACAAATACTAGCGTTTACATAAAAAGAGTGCAACTATCGCATCAGCTAGTCAGCTAGGCTAACTTCTATAATAACACTCGTGCTTTTACCAAAAATAATGACACGTGCTTTAGGTGGAAACATTTTTCTTTCATTTATTCGATGCCTTATAAAATATGAAGCAGACAAATTGACGGAATTGAGAAATTTAAAGGGTTTGTTAAGAAAAGCTGACGTGGACGTTATAGGTATTAATTAATATTTTTTATGAAATAAAGAGCACACCTAAATTTCTTCATACAAAATATTTCGCTTTTCTCTTAAACATAACCAACGATGAGTACAAGTTGGCCACTACTATCTAAATTATATTTATTTTAACTCGATTAACCTCCAAATTAGATTAATATGAACGCCGATTGACATTATGATTTAATAATAGGTACTAATACCGTTTTTAATACAGAATATTTGTTTTCTCACTTATTGATCTGTTGTAGTTAGGTTGAAAGTATTTTTTTTTTATATATTTCTCTATTCAATACAGATGGGGAATAAAATGAGTCAATTGTCCTTTAGGGTCTATTTTTTTTTAAAAATTACTTATTTTATGTAATTATTAGCAAACTTGTTACAGTTTTCCAAGCATTTTCTTTATGAAGTTTGGTGTAAATTAATTATCACTAAATTTATTCATCTAAAATTCGTAAATGTAAACACTCTTATTCTGCCTATTTGTAGGTTACAGCTGTTTTCTCGGTTACTTCTGTTGATATCAACTCGAAACCATTATAGAATGTCTTTACCAGCGTCTATTCGACATTGAATTAATGGAAACTGGGATCCAAAATGGACGTTTAAAATTTAAATGTGGACCAATAAGATAAAATAGGATATCATATGAAAGAAAATTTTAAACGGGATATTTTTTTAAGCTGTGGCCAAATTATCTTAAAAAAACCATTTGCCCCTTATGTTTGCAAGTGGTAAACTCTGAAATAATCACAATAAGAGAAGGTTTCATTTACGTAAAAAAAATTAATCGACGTTCGGCCTTTATAATTCACGAGAAAAAAATTACAAAATTTCAATAACCTGTCTCAACAATGAGTATTTAGAATGCAAGCTGTTAATTGTTTTCTCTTCTTTTTTAATATTTTTCCTATCTTCCTTAGCTATTTCCTACCTATGACATATATTATTATTTTCTTGACTTGTTGCAAAGTTTAATTTCTATAGATGCGTTAATGTTACGAAAAAATGTAATATTTATTAAATAATAGTTTTAAAATCATTGATTTCATTATTTCTTGTGAGTTTGATTAATCATTTTACGATGATGATTAAACAATCGATGAAAAATATAGAATATATTTTTCATCGATCATTTAATCATCATCAACTGAGAATCACATTTGATATTAGTCATCAAAATATTTGTTTATTTATGTTTCATGTTTTGCCAAAAATAATATTATATATAAAATAAAATTTCATAAAGCAAAACCTTAATAATTTCTTTAGGTCAAATGTAGAGTACAAATAATTTAGGTTACATAAACCATTGTAATGAAGCATTAACTGAGAGTTATGCATAAAGTAATGGCTGTAACAATGTTCATTTTGAAATTCATTTGAAATTGATAATAAAAAAGAGTGGATCAATTTCATACCCTAAATATGTATATAACTAAAATTTGTGTTCAATATTTATTATGAGATATGATGATATATAAATTTTTTTTTGTGTGCGGTTTTTGGAGTAAAACAAATTTGGAAAATTTCCTTAAAATCGATAAATTAGAAATTTGGGCTCTAATAAAGTAATTTGTATTAAAAAGATTATTCCCTGGAAATATATAAATGTTCCAAGATTCTGGTTTAAAAATTACTTTAAGAAAAAACCAGGCTGGTGGATTCAAACGTGGTCGTACATTGATTCAAAAATTTATATTTTGAGATGCTTCAAACCCGTTACCATTGACGAAATCGTCATAAAAATTCACAAATTCGTATTAAATGAGGGATAAATGACGATACGTAAACTTGCTTATATCATAAATATTTTGACTATTGTCTAATATACTTTGGTACTGCGTTTCTTAACAAACAACTAAAAAGGTATTCGCCTTCCTCAAAAACTTTTAAACTGATTTAAATACATCTTTGTTATAAATCGTCAACATTTCATAACAAAAGATTAAACGTAAATGAAATCTTAAATACAAAGCAACCAAACAGTGTGTAAAAGCAAGTGAATATACACCAAAAAAGCGGAAACCGTTTATATAGAGTTAAAATCGCGACTACGGTTTTCTGATATTTTAATGATGTGATATATGGACATAGCATACCGAAAAAAAAATACGGGAACGTCAAGAGTATATGTAGATCTAAAATTGCGTCATTGATACACTGCTTATGGTACATCTTTGAAAAGAATTTTAATTATATTACAAATATGATTTCAAAGAATATAATCAAAACAAAAATAGGTAAAGAAGCATTCAAAATAGTTTTTGTTTCAAAGTCACGACGTAGGTTTTTATTTGATTTTTCCTACTAAATTACTAAATTGATAAACACATCTTTCAAGACATGCGTGTTTTATCTTTTCTTAGTTAGGAATTCGTAATTTCAAATTAAAGACAGAATATTTAAATCATCACTCTAGTATCCGCTCATCCGTCCGACAGTTAGAGTCGTTTTTCTCAAAAATTTCCTAGCCTACTGTTCTACACTTATATAGAAAGGAATATTTTAGGTTATTAATCTCTATATTTCATAATAGCGAGAATAAAAAAAATTGCTTCAGAACTTTGGTGATGATAACTTTTTTATAATTTAGGGTTCCATACCTCAAGAGGAAAAACGGAACACTTCTAAAATCAACACATGTTTTTCTCAGAAGCCGCTTGACACAGAACTGTGAAATTTGGCATAATTATTCAATTTATTAACTCGCACATATCACAATTAAAAATGTCGATACAAAATTTTTAGAAAAACAGGAAATTTAGTATTTGGAAAAAGATTAATTCCAGATGTAGTGTGTGGCATTGTTTAAAAATAATTACTTATAAGGGTAACACATAATATATATTTTATAGGGTAAACATAATATATATTTTATAAGGGTAACACATAATATATATTTTATAAGGGTAACACATAATATATATTTTATTTTAACTAAAGTAAAGTAAATATCCTAATTTTCGAGATATTGACGAAGGTATATATGTTCCTGACATTTCTTTTGGCAAAATGAGTCATTAATGAATAACAGTTTATGAATTACTATTCTCAGAAGTATAATAGTCCTAAATAGTATTCTAGAGAATATTAAATAATTATATTCGTCATCCATTCACATTTCCAAAACTGGCAAAGTTAAAATTATTGAAAATGGGATTATTAGAACTTAACATAAAGTTTATAGCAAAATTATAGATCTGATTACGGATCTTAAACTTTTTGAGAAATTCACACTAATTTACCATCGCGCCAGTACTACTTATAATTCTGACATTTCCGTTTATAATCACTGCAAAAAATATTACTATGAATCAATAATTCAACGAAGGTTATTTTAGGTCGCTTGTTATTTAATCTAAAACTAGTTTTAATTTCGAAGTTCTTAACGTTCGGGAAGAGGGTCGCGCTTAAACTAACTTTATACATCACGTGTACATAAATGTCCATACAGAGGCCAGACGGGTAATATATATGGAGCAGAAATCTAAAGTATCGTGTTATAAGTAAGGCTTAATACTTTAGCGTTGAAGTGAATACGTGAGTATTTCGATATATTAAACACTCAACTATTCCTAATCGGAATACCTAAACTATACCGAAACCGCTGTTATAACTCCGGCTTGCTGACCTGCGTCACCCAATATAAATCTACCATTAATTATCTCTACAAGTTTCTAATAATTATTTCAATATAACTTTGGTCGCTTATTAAGGCAAAGTAGTGGAAAAACTCTTTCATTTAAAATTTTTCTGTTATTTCAATTTTTTTGTTTTTTTGTTCCCGTGCATATTCTTATATTAGTCAGATTTGAAGACTACCTTGGCTTTCTTAAACTCATTCCCAAGTTTTAAAATATATATACTTTATTTACATCAATGAATTTAAAAACTTAAGGGATTTTATCCTTAAATAAATTATCTAGTGTATAAATAAAAATATAAATTAAATTGTCTTTGTTATATTCCGAAAATTTTTATTTTCTTGAACAAAAATTATTGTCCTAGTAATGTTTGATTTCTGATATAATTTGTTAACACTGTTTAATTTTGGTAATAGAAAGTAGGAATAACAAGCTCTTACTATTTTCATGTCATTATTATTAAATATATTTAATGATAAATTTGTTTTCCTCTTAATAAATAAATAAATCTAATTACATTAAAAACTAGCGTAGGTTTACATATCAATTACCCGCCGTTTAAAGAATAGAGAAGTTAAATTATTTATTCCAAGAATTAAAATTTAAAGTTGCATCACGATAGCCTTAAGCTTTTATTTTAATAACAGAAGAAGAAAATAATAAAAAGAAATTGGGTAAAAATATCGAATAACGGTGTTTTTGACATTCATTGGTTGTACTAACCTCAGCTAAACAAAAGCAACCAATAAAATTCCGACTCGATTTTGATGTATAATACGAGTTGCTATCGAGTTAATAATGGTTTGGTATTGAAAAATTAACTAGTTTTGCAACGATGACTTCGATGTACTTTGTGTAAACCGCTCACAAAATTATGGGGACGATTCTACTGTTTATACATGATTGTATGCCACGTCTCTTTACAAGTAGAGGATTTGTAAAATGTTGTTAGTCTTATAGCCTTGATTTGAATTTCCTTTTATAATCGACCAGTGAATGAGAGGAAAGTTCAATGTTACATTTATTGCGTTATATTTTCGAACAAGTTAATTAATTGAATAATAAGTGCGACAAGACTTTTTATAAAAAAGCTTTAAGAAAAGCAACAAATTAAAATATAATTTTTAATAGTTTCCTTAACTACGTTAATATGCATTATCTTAATATTAAATATTTCTACACTAATATATATATACATTTATATTATCTATATATATATATATATATATATATATATATATATATATATATATATATATATATATATATATATATTTATATATATATATATATATATATATACACAAATATATATGTGTGTTTGTTAATTCTTATTACGTCAAGAAACTGGAATAATAATTTAATTTCTTTCCGCAATTTCCGGAATGTTACAGAAATTTCCCGACGGATTTTGGTAGTATGAAAGTTTCAGCGACTAAATAACTAAGAAAAATTAGAAACCCTATAATTTAGCTAATATTCCAAATATTGAAAGAAGAGATTGTTTTATCTCTTCGATATCAAATTTACAGTAATTACAAATTTATGAAAGTAGGACAAAATTTAGTTTTCGAGCAGAGCTGCTTTTTTAACACGAGAGCACGAGAGGACATGGCATCGTGTTGGTAAAAAAATACAATGCTAAATCAATTCATGTTTGGTCAAGAAGTGAAAATATTTTATATGGTTACCACTTGAGCAAATAATGATGAACTGAAATAATGGGTTCACTAGTTGCCAAATTAATATTTATTAGTTACCTTTTCCAATAGTACTGGCTTAATATTACAATAGCACAATGAGATGTAAGCATGTGAAATGTAACACATTTACACTATGTTTTATTTTTTATTTTTATTTTCACTATGTTTTATTTTGAGTATCTGTTGCGTGATATAAAATAAATGCAAGCAACTTAAACTTTTTATTTGATAACTTTCCATCTTTCTAAGTTTGAAGTCGAAACACATGGACTCTGAAAAATTATAATTGCACAGATTTCCCTATCGTTTTCAGAAATCTGAAATACGCAAAATTAATTAGAATTGTATACCCGTCAAATACAAATAGAACTCGCACTCGAAGATTCCGTGCATATTAAGGTATATAAAAAGTTTAAAATTGCATAATATCTTTATTAAACTATTTAAAAATATTAATTTTTTTCAACATCAATATATTGTCTGCCATATTCTTAACAGGCGTGAAAATAAGATCTACAATAATCGCTGTATTGTTCATGTAAAATTCTAGTTAGATTTCTCTAATCAAGTTTTTTTCCATGGTTTTTGCTTCAGTAGTTTTGAAAATAAGGATGATATCACACGTTAATATATTGCCTAGCATATTTTCTACAGGTGCATAAATATTTTATTCTTAAAAATTATGTCGTTTAGAATCACTCCTATAAATTTTCCATAAACTGCAAATGAATTCAATTTTAAATGGCATTGCAATCGTTACAATTTGCAGTTTTAATTGAAATACGCCTACTTGATGTACGAAATTTAAAAAAACATTTCTTTATTTACTTATCTAAAATTTAGAAAGAATACTTATGAAATTTACCACTTAAATTTATTCGGATTAATATGCCCAATTCCTACATTAAAGACTTTCTTAGAATAAAGTTTAAGATAGACAGGGAGACGGAAAGCACGTGAATAAATTTATAAGAGTTCCTTTTTTCTTTTTCAACATCTGACAAATTATTAAATAAAATTACGGTAATGCATTGCTATAAAAATCGTTTGAAAAAAGTGATGTGACAAGTTTTTGCTGCGTGCGGGAAAAAATTGCTACGGTAAAACTAATGACTTTTTTATTTTACAAATTTCTTTGATGCATTTGGTATAAAATAAAAAAAACATTAAGTAAGTTTTGTGAAAATAAAGTTACAAATTATTCAAGAAAAAGCGTGGATTTTTTTTCATTCTTATACTACCGTAGTGCTTTGTAAAATTGGATTAACAAATATTTATAACTCGAATTGTATACTTCCATTTTTGCAGACATACTTCAAAATATATGTAAAGAAGGAAACAAATATTACGTTTATCTGGTAAGTGAAAATATTTTAAAATTAATTACAAACTTTTGTTTGCCCACAGCGCCTTTCACGCATTCGAGAAATATCGTCTTTGGTTATAATTATTTCATTAGAAACGTTTATTAATTTATTACAAAATGCATTAAATACCAAATATACAAAAACATCCTGTAAATATGTAATATAACATTTTTACAATTAAATGAAACTACGTGACATAGTATTATTTCAACTTTCTTTAAGTTCTTCACCACAACCCAAGTTTCGTTGTATTACAACATCTTCAGGTGGACTATTAGCAAAGATGCTATCGCGGTCATTTTGTCATCAGCCTGGAGCAAATAGAATAAAATGATCTTTGCTAATAACCCACCTGAAGATGTTGTAATACAACGAAACCTAGATCGTGGTAAAGAACTTAAATAAAGTAGAAATAATGCTACATCACGTAGTTTCATTTAATTGTGAATAATACATTTCTACAAAATTAACGCCAAATATATTCAATGTAACATTTTTAATTAATTTGGAACGAATACTTAAATACGTGTATACTTACTTGAATTCTAGGTACGCAAATCGGAACAATTTGTAAATATTTAAAAAAAAAAATGTTGTTTACTTGGTTTTTTCGTCACAATTCAAAATAAATTCCGAATATTTTAAATAAAACAGCATATATACAACAAAAACTTTCTACGTTAATTTTTTCATTTCCAACAGGGATAGTGCGACGCGTGAGACAAAATTTGCGAATGGCGGTCAACTGATTCGAAATATTCATAGACTTATTATTGCTTTAAAATTACTTTATTTGTGAGTAATAATGTCAAGAAAGCAAAAAGAAAAGACAAAAAACTATGAAAACAAAAGTATTGTTTCATAAACGTTTATAAAATATAATTAAATTAATAACAACAATGTAAACTGCAAAAGGGTAATTAAGTCTTGATGGGAGGATCGCCAGTACGACCGGCTAACACACTGTGCCATTGATGATTATTCAATTTACATTAGTTTACAAAAATATTCTCATAATTTCAATATAAGCACTGGTTACTCGAAGTATGTATATTGTATACGCAATAATAAACAGATTAATTCATACATAATTGTATATCACATCCTAAGTTTATACACACAGATATATATATATATATATATATATATATATATATATATGTGTGTGTGTATATATATATATATATATATATGTACATATATATATATGTATACACACACACATATATATATATATATATATATATATATATATATATATATATATATGTATGTATATGTGGAAAATATTGTAAATGTAACAAAATAATACTTAGAAACACCACTATGATCCAAAACACACTTTTCTTTGAAAGTCCATTGGTGAACAGATTACTCAAAGGTATTCAAGTCGATTATTTAATTCAGCGTTTCTCAAAGTGTGCTCCGCGGAGCCCTGGGGTTCCGCAAAGCCTTTGTGGGGTCTCCGCGAGAATACTAGTAATAATGAGAAAAATACACCTCTTCTATACATCAGTGTTCCGATTCAGAGTTTTTTATGCTTTCAATTACGCTTAAATACCTACCTACGTAAATGTTCATTCATACTGAGTACCTACTGATGGACGCGACACGCGCGCTCGCAACTTCGTTTGACGACGGAACACGAAGCGCAACGGAGACAGCCGAACAGAGTTTAGTCGATTGTTCGCTTCGCCCGCTGCGCCGTCCGTCGCGCGTCGCGCCACTGCCGTGACAATATTATTCTATTCATCTTTACCTCGTAAATTGAAAATCTAACCTCAAAAATAGTTTTTTTTGTATGGAGTTTTGGTTAGTGTCGTAGAGGAGAGGTATTAATAATAAAGAACAATGGAACGCTGGCTTAAGGGTCTTAAAAGTGTTGCAGTAAAATCTAACGAATGTTCAAAAGTGATACGCCCGGTGGTGGATGCAGTAATTCCCGATCAAGACGGTGATGCGACGACGTCAAACTGTGGTGCTTAGACGTCATCGTATTCAAAGGCGAAAAAAAGGAAATATGATGAATAATACGTCAGTTTCGCATTTGTTGATTCCGATGGCTCACCTTTCTGTATGTTATGTAGTAAACTACTTTCTAATAGTTCCATGGTACCTGCCAAGGTGCACCGACACTTAGAAACTGTACACTCCGAGTTTATAGACAAAAATAAGGAGTTTTTTATACATAAAAGAGAACAATTATTAAAAAGTCAAAAAACTTTGATGCATACGACTCAAATTGTCAATGAAAAGGCTACGGAGGCATCGTATTTAGTTAGCTATCGCATTGCACAAGCAGGTGAAGCGCACAGTATCGCTAAGAATTTGTTGAAACCAAGTGTGTTGGATATAACAAAGTGTATGCTGGACGAAAAATCTGCAAAATATCTTTCTACAGTGCCGCTACCAAACGATACTGATTCGCGCCGAATTCATGATTTGGCAAACGACGTCAAACAGGAACTAGTGACACGTCTACAAAATACACAATTCGTTTTGCAATTGGATGGGTCGACCGACGTCGCCGGTCTGGCCATCTTATTGGTTATTGTGAGATATCGCTATGAACATTCTTTTGAAGAAGACATGCTTATGTGATCATCGCTGCCCACAAACACTACTGGAGAGGAAATTTTTAATAAATTAAATATATTTTTTAGGTAAAACCATCTCAATTGGGATGATTGCATTGATATTTGTACTGATGGGGCCAAGACGATGACAAGTAAAACAGCAGGAGTGGTATCACGAATAAAAAGTAAAGCGCCTGATTGTAGTTCCAGACATTTTATTTTGCATAGACAGGCACTTGCGATGAAAAAAATGCCGCCGAATCTAAAATTGGTTCTGGATGAAGCTGTGAAAATAATTAATTTTGTCAAATCACATCCACTACAATCCCGTTTGTTCGCACTATTGTGTGAAGATTATGGCAGCAAACATAAAACATTACTACTCCATACAGAAGTCAGATGGTTATCTCGAGGTAAAGCTTTGACAAGGCTGTTTGAACTTAGAGCGGAGTTACAATATTTTTTTTCAGATATTTCCTTTAATTTGAAAGACCGTTTGCATGATAAAATTTGGTCATTCCGACTGTCTTTTATGACAGATATCTTTCAAAAACTGAACGAATTAAGTTTATCATTACAAGGTAAACAGATAACAGTGTTCCAGGCTGGTGACAAAATGACCGCATTCAAAACAAAATTAAATTTTTGGATTACTTGTCTTAATAAGAGAGAAATCGAAAGCTTTACATTACTCAGTGATTTTGTTATCGCTGATGATTCAGAAATGTTTCAAGATGATATGTTTGAAGAATTGGTCCAATATCTCACTGCATTGAGCGCATCTTTTGAGACGTATTTTCCGAAAGAACAGGACACAAAAATTAAAATGAATTTATGGATTCAAAATCCTTTTTTGCCCAACCTGTAAAAGCCTGTAAGTATGTCAAACGAAATATATGAATCGTTTCTAGAAATGACATCAGACACCACCATGGAGTCACTGTTCAAAACAATGCCACTCAATGATTTTTGGTGCAGAATCCGTGATGAATATCCACTTCTTGCCACTGCTTTGAAGGTTCTTCTTCCGTTCACCTATGCTGCCACCAAAACAAAATACCGCAATAGACTGGATGCCGAACCCGATACAAGACTTCAACTCTCTTCGATCAAACCTAATATCAACCAATTGATGAAAAATAAGAAACAATTTCATACATTCCATTAGATATTTTTTTCTTTTATTATACTACTAGCGACAAAAGTTACAAAACCACATTGTCTGTCAGTCACTCAGTAACGTAAGAGTTTTATATTGATTAAAGTACCTATACACTTACATTGTACCATCATTACCTATTATTAATCTTTAATAATAATAATTAAAGAATGTACGTAACTTTTTCTTTTATTTTTGGGTTCCGTCAAAAATTTCGCTTTTCAAAATGGTTCCACCACCAAAAAAGTTTGAGAAACGCTGATTTAATTAATAGGTGAATAGAGAATATTTCTCAACTTGGTGGAAGCAAGTTTGAAACAAACACGGAAAGCTGCCCTACTGTATTTCGGTATTGTATGTCAATAGTACCTAGATCACATCGTATGAGCGCGACCAACACTAGACCAAGTAAATTACGAGGTAAAAATACGAGGGCACTCGCGGGATGAACATTATGCAAAGTAGACATAGTGAATGATGGCTACGGCGACTGCACATTCTGAGTATCTTGACATCATTTAAATACCAATAAAGTAATATTAATAATCTTAGTGATGGCTTGACGCAAAAAAGAATTTTCATAGCCAACAGAAATTTTTACAGCTTTGGAAAAAATGCAAAATGGAGGTTTTTGACACAAAAAACAAAATGTCTGCTTTATAAAATCTTAAAAAATGCTGTGCTCACATATTCCTCGGAAATATGGAGTATGCCAGAATAGAAAATATCTTGAATTAAATAGACGATATAAAGATGAAATTAAAACCCGTAAATCGACAAATAAGACGGACCGCACACCTAATTCGAATGAATAAAAACAGAAATAATAAAGATTGGGTTTCTAGACCGATAATTATCGATTTAGAAACCCAATCTCTTTTCATATGCACGAAAACTCTTTGTTGATTTACGGGATAAAACAGATAATATTTTGGATTAGGATCATCTGCATCTTTATATTAATATTTGTTTCTTTTGAACTCGGGAATTGCTGCATGAACTTTCCTCGATTATTATTTGCTTATTTTTAAATCGAGAAAATATGTATGAACTGATTGCATATATTGCAGTTTAGCTACGAACTAAGTCAGCGAGAATGCATGGTTACTCCAGTAACCAATTGAATGGTGTTCTAGAGAAATGTGAAAAGCTTGAGATGTAATAAACAAATAAAACAGTAATAATTAAATACCTTGAAGACAGGATAGCTCGACTAACCAACTTAACAGGTGGCCATGAAATGTCAAAGGCACCAGTGCGCTGCAAGGGCTGAATAAAATAGTTATAGTATATCTACTTAAGAAAATATAGTATTATATGAATTTCAAGGCACATATTGTTTTGTGAGAGTTTTTAATCCGCATGTCGGGTATTTATTGAAACCAATAAACTTTTATTCTGCTGTTTATTGAAAATTAGATAAAATAAATTAAATTTTCTTCATAGAGAAGACAAATAAATTACAATATGTAAATCGCAAAGCAATTGTACATTGCAGCACTTGTAATTCAAAACCGTGCGATCTTTCATTGGTTTTTAAATCGATCATATAATAAAAAATTAATTGCCACATAATAAATCTGTGAAATATAAATGTAACCGGTATATGAATTTTGTATATATTTATATAAACAAGTAAGAATATCCCAGTTAAAATATTTGAAGGGAAGAATTAGAAACGTTGCCATAACAAAAAGTTTCCATTCGTATTCTTTGGGTAGAATAGAAATAATTAAACGCTAGATGAAACTTACAAATCCAGTTTCCAACAGCATAATTTACGATTCTACAAATAAATATTCAACAAGAGTTTATTGAAGTTAATATTGGTCCGTCCGTTAAGTCCGCAATTTAAAAATCAAATATTAAAGAAAAAAAGTTTTTTGTGTTTTAAAAATATTTATGCAGTTTCCTTCTGTATTATTGGTATGTTGTAGTGAAACAGTACCATATGTCGTAGTGAAACAGTAATGAATTAATTATTTTAATTTAATATTACGCTTATTTAATTTAGAATTTTTTCTATTTTTGCACTTTCCTTGAGCTAAGTTATATCTATCTAATACTAATAAGATTCAATATTTTAATTTTATTTCACCGTAACCGTACACTTTACTACTAGCAATAACAAAACGCTAGATACAGCATACATTTAACAAATATTTTCTATCTAATTTACTTGAACTCCACCAAATTAAATTTTACAATTTCGCGTCCAGCCGATACATAATTCGCATCAGACCGCGCGTACGAGTACACAGTTTAATCAAAAATGTATTCCCAAATTTAATTCGCAACACAGAAGGGATGGACCTATTTTTTGAAGCAAATACGGGGCACTACCCATCATTAAAGTTTCTCCTTAAAGTTGGCCGCCATTAATTATTCCACCAGGAACTGCCGCAAACTGGAAGAAGCTTAATATTTTATTTACAATAGATTAGATTAACTAATTTATTGTAAATAAAATATTAATATTACTTAGAAACTACTATCATTTGTTGGATGAAGAGAGCAGACGTGAGGGTATGGTAATATGAGCTGAATAACGTAGGATAACGACGAGCGGTACATACCAACGTCGCGTAACTAACTATTTTCTAACCCAAATTGCTTGACGGTCTTTATATTTTAATGTGTAATGTCAAGCAAATAAACATATAACTGTCTTTACTAAGTATGTGTTATTACTTTTTGGGCTCTTTGCGTATTATAAAGAGTAGAAGAGTGAAATGCCCAATATCTGTATTGATCATTATCGTTAAAAAACTTCATCGAATCATCGGCTGAAATTTGAGATTAGATAATGAGTAATAAATATTAAAAATGTAGTGCAAATAAATATTTCTCCAATGTGTGCATTGCTATTGTTCATTGTGTGCATTGCTATTTTTCATTGTGTGCATTGCTATTGTTCATTGTGTGCATTGCTATTGTTCATTGTGCATTGCTTTTGCAATAACTTATCAGATATTAAATAGCGTAACTCTGACAGAAATGGTCACTTCGAAGCTTAATATTTCGTAAGTACGAACGGAATTTCGTATAGAAAAAGTGTTCATGACAAACCCATAACAATCTTAAAAGGTTTGATGTTCTACAGAATGGGGTACGTGAAAATAAATCACCTTAATTTGTATGTAGGACAAGTACACGTATCCCGTGTAACAAAAGATAAAATAGTTTTAAAGATTTTATTTGACGGCTTTGTTTTATTTGTCATGATTTTATTTTATATAAATATGTGTAAACATATTAAATTTTAGATTTATAGCAATGATAGACCCACAGACAGACGACGAAACTATAAGGATTCCTAGTTTAGCTATGGAAGTTTAAAAATTTATAATAAACTACCAAAATCGAATTTATATGTTATAAATAATTTAAAAAATGAGCTATCTTAACAAATTAAAATAAATATAGTAGATATTCATATAAATATATATATATATATATATATATATATATATATATATATATATATATATATATATATATATATATATATATATTGGTAACACCTATTTATTTATTGTCGCCTATTTATTATGAATATAGAAACATAATTATCAATGCGTGAATATGTCCTAAAAATTGTCGATTGCCACTCATTCAAATTCACATATTTGCAATATATGACACACTTAATTTCAATGAGTTTATTCTAATTGTGAAGAGCCTTAGAGTTCAAATTAACTAAGTTACCGATTTGAAGATCTTCCTGCTCACGGCGCTGGCTTATATTCTGAAAGCTTACTCAAATTATTTACTACCAAACATAAATATACGACTTACGAAAAATCCTTTACTGTCCAAGAAGGAAAACTTTGGAAACGACTCAATCCCGACACCAGGACAATATCCACGATGAACGTCTTCAACATTAGAAAAATTCTACATTTAATAAAGCCTTGTAACTTTTATTAGCTCTACCCTCCGATTTCGTGTCAATACTTGTATCCGATATTTTTGGCTTTTTAGATATGATTACACCGTTATTATTATTCATTAGGTTTCATTTTCCTTTTTTTTGTATATACACCTATTTTATATTGTAACTTTCCTCAAAGTCTACCAGTAGTTTTGTTTTAGATTTTCAAAACATATTGTTATGTTTGACTTAAATAGATTGTTCCTCTGAAGCAATACGTTTTACATTTGTACTCTAGATTAATGTCGGTAGGTAAATAAATAATGATATAATAAATAAAATCGTTCCATCGATATACACACACACAGACACACACATATATATATATATATATATATATATATATATATATATCATCCGATATATATGCGTACAACTTGCAACTTTCCTATATATCATTCGAAATAAATATTAATTAACATGTAATGATTACATTTTTTTTTCTTCAACCAAAATGACCGGAATTCTGTTCATACGTTAAAAATATTTTTCTAAATAAGTAACAAAGTTTATAATAAATGACATAGTTTTTTACCATGACTTAGTACAGATTAACCATCTGCAAATATTTCAAATATATTTCAGTCAGATGTTAACCGCAGCAAAACTGGAGTGTTCTCGTATTTTATAACCGACAAATAGAGCCTCCCATAACAAAATTTCACTTTGTTCCTCCAGGCATAAAAACAATAATATCACAATCCTTTCAAAAAAAAAGAACAACGTGTCATAATAAGTGAAAATGACACAAGCAAAAAAAGGAAAACCCCGACAGAGAACAAAAATCTTCAGTCGAAAAATTCGCAATATTTTTAAAACTCCACCAACAATTCAAATTTAACGTTTGACCCGCTTTAGGGAGCGCGCCGTCAAAAGAATTGTGATAAGGGTCGCAAGATGGGATTGTATATAGATATATACACGCGCAGCTCAACCATCTTATTTTTCTAATTCTTTTTTTTCGTGTCTATGTTTAATATTCGGGTCAATTCGAGGCAAGATAATATATTTTACGGCCTATTTTAAGCGCGTCTTTACGCCCACGGCCGGTCCAAGTGATAAATACGATTTTATTGTTATGAACGTGGCACGTCTACGTACAATATTTTATTGTCGATATCGTGTCAAGACCAATTCGTGTAGTATAGGGCGTTTATTCAAAGCGAAGGTCTTCATTTAATTGATATTGAAATTTTGTTAGTGTTCGATAACTGATCATAAATTAAATGAATTATTACAATTTTTGAAACTTTATCGAATATATATGAGCAATTTTTCACAGCGTAAACGTATTGCCTCCTATAGCTTTTACAAGCGTCAAACCAAAGTGCGTGTTTCTAAAATTGTGATATTTTATTTTTTTATTGCCTTACGATGGGCTTCTAGAAACTATATTTTTTCACAACTTTAGGTTGAGTATTTCTAAGTAAAGGGAGGGAAAATATTTTTTGCATAATTATCATTATATCTCTGAAAATGTATTACTTTCAATAATGCATGATGAAACATGTGCGTGTTAATATATTTTATTGTTTTGCCGAATTGTAACTTTCAACATCAAGCGATTTCTTAAATAAATGACAAAGAGGCCAGTGAGGATTCCGATTTAAAATTTGAGATATTAAAATTGATATTATTAGCACATTACTTTATTGCTGATCGTAACAGCAGGTAATTTTTTTAAGATAATATAATATCTACGTATTTTTAACTTTAATTATAAAAACAATTACATAACTTAAGTTTAGCGATTACCGCCGCAACTTCTTTATAAAGTGGAATATTAAATTGTTTTAATACCCGGAAACGTGAATGTGGTGTCTCGCTCGCACTTGACACGAACCGTTAAAGAATTTTCACTTCACAGGTAAAATTATGTAGGTAAGGTACACATTTTAAATTGTTATTGTTTTGGTACCTTTTGGATTTTGGTAATTATAATTTATGAGGAAGTTTCTATGTAGCGCTCGCAGTATTAGCAATACCTGAAACTCGAATTATTAATTCGTAATGTGGTGTCGTATAGTTTCAACACAGTATTAGATGCCGTGCCTCTTGTTTGCAGTTTCTGTTACTAGTTAGAATTTAACAAGTAAGCAGTCTTTTTGAAAAAAAAACTACATTATTTATATTAGATCATATTATTAATTTTTTACCTGACTGCCTAAAGTAAAATGAGTTTTTTTCTAACACGAGTACGTGAGAATTTAAATGTGTATTTACATAGACGTGGGGATTTTCATTCCCTCGTATAACCTAGCAGATTTTATAGATTTTCATGTGCAAGGCATCACTTTATCCTTTCTTCTTAAATGCTACGAAATATGCAACCTAAAGTAACGTTCAACATGGCACGCCCTACGAAATCGCTAGGGTGATCGACCGCAGAACGAGCGCGTAGCAACAAACCGACGTACATATAGGAATAAGTGTTTGATGTCTATGTTTGTATCCTAAATATGTACTAAGTATGTATTGTTCAAATTACCTTGTATAACTATTTGAAGAAATGATTTAATTAAAATTTTCAAATAAAAAAGATCGTTTACCATAATATTTAAAAATTTTTTTAGGAAAAAATAGAAAAGTTTGGAGTGTCCAGATATATATATATATATATATATATATATATATATGTATATATTATTTTTGATTATATTATTTCCAATATTAAAAATTTTACTTCCATATTTGAGAAAGGACACCCTAAATACAAATTGTTCTTTAGAGCGAATAGCCGTGAAAGTCATTAAAAATATTCTGTTATATACTCTATGCGTTCATATAAAAGCCCTGGGGAAACAAAATTTGCACCTATATATTTATTTATGAGTTTTCAACTCATACAAATAAAATATATTTAAGTTTCTATGTAATTTTTTCCCCTATTTGTGAATTACTTGGATTTAAAATTAAGCAATAGCGTTAAAGACCGTGCTGTTTGAAACTGACTCGTGAATGAAAGCTTTAAAATAATTATGTAGGATGCGCTATGAAAAAGAAATAAAACTAGCTCAAATGTGACTAATTTTAAAAAATTATAATTTGATTCATTACAACATTTGCATTTACACATAATGAACATTTATAAAATTTAATTAAATACATACTGTACACCATTGTAAATATCGATTCGAATATTAAAATCTAAATGGTAATCAACTTATTTAAAAAATAATGAAATAAGTAGTAATTACTATTCAGCTTATACTTTTTTTAATAGACGACAAATTTATAAAGGAACTTCATTTTGTGGTAAAAGTTAAACCATAAATACTTTGGGAATTTATTATTATGATTTTTAAACATGGAATAATATAAAATTTTACGTATTACAATGGTTACGCATATGCTTAGCGACAGATAAGAGTTTTAACATTTAAGGGTGCAGAGTGTTTGTACTTAGCTATTAATAAATTTTATTTGTTGTCACTTTTCACCATATTGATACATTGCCCAATATTTCTTTTACATGTGTAAAAATATCGTGAATTGTTAAAATCTATAAGACTTGCGGAAACCATTATAATTTTTCTGTAAACTTCATGTCAGGTCTTGCTGAAATACATAAAGAAAATTCTATAATATTTCAAATGAAAAATTAATTCAGAGTTAATAAAATTATGATTATTTAAATATACAAATTCAAGGTATCAAAATACGATAAGTTTAATATATTATTAAATCAGGGGAATACCCATAAATGTCAACTTTCACCGAGTACTGGAATTTATTTAGCGTATTATTTTTTTTCCCAATTTGATTAATCTTTTAGAATTTGTTACTTTAATAAAAATCTGATATTATTTGGTGTATATATAGCCTAATTTAATATTTACATTACGCTAATAACCATTTAGTTTTAAAGTAATAAAAAATATACCGTTATGTTGAAAATATACCGTTATGTTAGTATTTTTAGGTTCTTGTTCTGTCCGTCAAAGCACTTTTTCTCACAAACGGCTTGAGAAAACAAGTTATATGACTATGGTTTATTTATATTAGGACTATGGTTTTACATTGCTATAAAAGTTGAAGTTTTTGATTCGCACAAGAAAAAGATAATAGCTTTTAAAGTGCATTTTTTGATTATTAATACCGTCATCAAAACTACAATTACGAAAGCCACCGTAATTAGAGGTTTTAGAACATAAGTAAAGGAAAAAATCCAGTTCTATATAGAATTATACATTTTTTGCGATATACGCCTGTAAAAAATTAAGTAGGCAATACGTTATAAAATTTGGTATTTAGTATTCATAAATGCCTAAATGTGTACAGAGGCTTGTAGTGCAAGTTCTACTTTAACTTTAAATGCTTTTTACTTTTGTCTGATCAAAAATGTGAGAAAAATGTCTACGCAATGGACCAGTGTTTTGCCAAAAAACGAGTCCATCGGATATCTTTCTCGTAATATTTATTCTCAAAACAATCAAAATACTTCATGTTTTCAGAGTGAACTTGATGTGAAACTCACATTTCATCCCACAAAAAATAACTGTTTCATGTACATAGGCCTAAAAATATGTGAGTATTATAAAGAATCCATTTGTTCCTAATATTAGATTTTGCTTCTTTATATGTCCGTTTTTATATTTCTTTAAGTCTATGCTGTTTATTGTAATTATAAGCAAGACAATAATATTTAACATGTAAATACGAATGTTTCTGGACTGGAATAATTTCTGACCCTTTATAAGGAACTTCCAATATTATTTCCAAACCCAATTTGTTGTAAATCAAAGGAACATTGTTCTACTTTGGTATCGATCATGTTTTAAGTTAAACAAATTGACTCAAAGTACATTTTAGAATTCATCCAATCCATTAATTCTACTATGCACTTCGAATATGTAAAATTTTCACGTGGATAAACCACAAGTTTTTTTCATGAAATATAATTCATCGCAATTAAGTTCGATCCGGTAAATTTTGGCTTCAAGTAACACAACAAAATTTTAGTTGGAATATTGTGTTTCTACTTGAAGTAAATATGCCATCTTAAATGGACCTTTATGTTGTCCCATATTATTTTCCTACCTTTCTTTGCAGCGTTCTGCAAACAGAACATTTTCAAGAACCCGCATGCATGAAATGGGATGCGGCCGTATTAAGGAACAGCAAAATTTGCTTTCGACTGTACAAGTAAGCCTTAGTTAAATATGTATTTCACAAGAAATACCATCTTTAAAAACTTATTAATTTTTATATTCTTTACAGGACGGTTTTACAATACCGATTCTCAGAATGGTTATAAGCTCTAAAATATAATGTTACTACGTTGGCTTTTCATATTATTAAATGTCAAAAAAGCGTTCAAAAATACCCAACCATATTTTTATATATTTTAGATTTGTATATCCGACTGTTCATTCATCCATCGACCAATTAAAGGGTCAACAATTATGATAAGTTCCGAAAAATATGGAACCCATGTAAACATCGCAAATTCTAAAGAAGAATGGAAATCTCTGACAATATGTAGAAATATTCATAACATCATATATATAAAGTGGTATTAATTTTTTTCATGGTCACCATAGGATAGCCCCTTTGCACTTAAATTGAACTCGTTGAACCTTATACCTGCATATGTCCCTATAATAGAAAATAATTTTTCTACCACCGATAGAAGAAATCATGCTTTGCTAGAAAATTAAGTTTAATGTTTAGTTGAAGAGCCGCTGTTTTCAGTTTACAATTTTTTCATACATGCTTTCTAATTCGGTTTTCTAAATAATATTTCTAATTAATAATATTATTAAATATATATTGTAACTATCGAGAAAATATTGCAAATAATGAATATAAAAATAAGCTTTTTTTTAAAATTTTTTTTTAGTAAAATTGTGAGCTTTTTTCCTTAATGCAAAATTTTGTATATTTTTACTGCCTATATGCCTATATGACTTGTATCCACCAAAAATTTATTAAACAAAAGTCTAGCTCGTGTTGATGAGAAATTTAATACATATCGTATGAAAGCAACTAGCTGTAAAAAATTGAAACAAGTATTTAATTCGTCAACATTTTTGTTGCAATCTAAATAAAAACCAACTTAAGAAAAAGGAAAAATAAAACAGAAATATCTGAGAAAAAACGTAACAAATCTTCCTAGAAAAAAAAGTATATGGAAGGGGGTTAAATGGCTGTACTATATTGCTACCGGCTGCAATTTAACAAGAATTATTTGACTTTCATATTAGTCGCAGAATTTTGAGAAATATTGCATACTGGACCTGCACTAAACATTCTTTCGCATATGTATTTTTGTATCCTCTATTTCAGTGTAGTTTTCAACATCGCCCTTGGTATCAGAGGGACAATCTTGATAAAAAAAAACTTTTTGCTTATATTAGACATAACTTGCGAATTATTATAATTGAACATGTTTCTATATTTTGTTGTTTGAAAACGGGAATTTTGAAACATTAATTCGAGCTGATTACAAATATAGAAATGAAAGAGTATACTTATTAGTATGTTCCCCGAATAGGGTATTTTTGAGCCATTTCTGTTTTCAATACCAATTGAATAAATTAGCTAAAAAATTTTTGAAATGTTACATATGAAATTTGAAAGAAAAGTTAAGAAATATCTTTATTGATTTTTTTTTTATAATTTAAAATGTAAACAAATAAATATATCTTCATCGTCATTTTTGAGACAAATATGTTAATTTTTTGTCTCAAAAATAAATTTTACAATTAAAATGTCACATTTAATATATTTTCTTTCATTCAATACAATATAAAAATAAAACTTAACTGTTAAGTAAAAATAGAATTCGCACAACAAGGGTTACTTTCATACTTAAATACATATATATATTTATTGATACATAGTGTTTCTAACTCTTCACAAATACGAGTATTATATTTCGACATGTAAATTTAGGACGTAATACAAACGTACCGTAGATTTCTGAAAATTTCTTAAATTTAATATCATTGCTGTAGTTTGCCGGTAAATTTTTGTAGACATTTTTATCAATATCTATGGAACCACCATATATAAAATTTGGAATTCAAATAAACTTTTGATATTTATAATGATAAATAGATCATAGAATTTATACCTGAATAACACAAATACGGAAGTCTTATCAATTAAACATTTCCTTTTCGTACAAAGAATTCCTTCTTACTTTCAAGTCGCAAATCAGAAAAATTTTACTTCGACCATCGCAATCCACGTACTGTGCTTTCTTCTTAAGGTATTCGCGTATCTTAGGTAATTTTAAGTATAGTGGCATAGACTAAGAGTTGCAATGACCTTACAAGCCTCGCAGTTCAAAAGAACTGTCAACATATCTCGGTTTAAAATTAATCTGTTGATTACATCCAAATCGTAATTTTGACATTACAATAAATTCCGTTTAGCCAAACTTAGTTGACTTTATTTGTGCGCTACTACGTTGGCTACAGGTTTTACTATGTTGGAATATAGCAAATAAATTTCAAAATCGTTAATAATGATTCATTATTTAATTAACGGAAGCAATTTTTTTTAGAATATATGCATTTTTAACTTTAAAACATAAACACGAAAACAGAATTAAATTTTATTCAGAGTGAGAGAGAAAGTTTAACGCAGTCTAATTTTGTCATTTCAAAACATAAAATTATTAATCCGCCCAGTGACAAGTGCGGCCGTCGAAAATTATTGTTAGACTATTCAACATTTTTACAATTTCTTCATTCAAATCACCGCTTGCGTTTTCTCTTTTGATTTTAATAACTAATAATTTAAACCTGCTAACTAATTATATAAGTATATTATATCTTATTATATTTCTGAAGAATTCTTATATAATATGACTACTGAAAGAAAGCTCGGAAGAACGCCGGAATGTAAAGATCTTATAAGGCGGTCATATTGCCTTAGTTAATCTGCGAAGAGAAGTGTCTATGTCATGCGGTGTTTGAGGAAAATAGATCTTATGAGATTCTCCTTTTTCCTTTTAAAATACGGAACCTTGAGAAGACAAGACCAGTATATTTCAAAATATTGGTTAAAAAATTTTGAATAAGCCAAAATGTATCTATACACGCTTAAGGCAGGAACTGGGTGTGAAGTTATACAAATCGCGGCTCATATGAATAATTTTAATCACACATACAAAAAAAGCTATAGATACAAACGGGTTACATAAATTTTTTTCTATCAGACGTACAAAATATCTTACAAAAATTATTATATGTTTGTATAAATATTCGATATGTAATACTCTTCTGGTATAATGCTGATATTTTAGTATTATATTGTTACTACGAAGCGATATTACTTTCGTTTTATTAAGGATCGTTTACTATTTATACTGTTATGAGCATTTATTATTTTTTCTACCAAACAATAAATTTTTCAAAACATAATGTTTTGGTTAACTGGAAGAGATGCTCCTGTATCCATAAAGCCGTGATACGTTTTGTACATTAAAGTATTTTTCAGTTGAAAGTTATAATTTCATATTAAATTACCATTCATAGACTTTTATAAAAACACTTATAATTCAGATCACGAATAGCATATTAATTTCACTCCTGTATAAATATGTATAAAATAATTCTAGTAATACTTTGATAAAACTGCTGAAAATTCACATGCACACTTTTCCGTGCGATTCCCTTACGCCGTTTCATCCAAAAACACGTCGTTTCATCGAAAAATTTACCCAAAAAGTTTATACATAATTTCAATTCACAAGTAAGAAGGCTATATTATGAATGACGGCTAATTATGTCCATATTTACGGAAAACCTGCAGTTAGTAGGAGAATGCGGGCCGAAAACATTCGAAACATTTATCTCAATCAAAATTTTAATAGAGTTTATCTAATTGAGTTAAAGGATTTTTTAGTTAAGTTAAATGTCAACGTGCAAGTTATTAACAGGGTATTAGTTATTATATATTTTATTACAGAGTTTCTGCAATTTTATTGCCCAACAGCTTAACTTCCTAAATACATGTATTTTAAATATTTAAGTAGAAAATTATAGATACAATTGGTGAACTTTTTGAAGTGAAAACCTTTCTTCGTTCAACTTATGCAATTTTTGATGGGATAATATTTGTGATTCGCGTCACACAATAAGCGTCACGTGCTTAGAGTAATTTATGTCTATATTGTGTAGGGAATTCTGTACGTAATTGTATAAATTTTATATTTTATCTATTGGAACTATTCGTATAAAATGATATATTTTATTTATTACGATATTGCTATTCATATTGCTATAAAAGAATGTTTTTTATTATAATTTTATTTTTTAATCTTATGTCAAAACCCTTATGTTTCATTTTTAAGACTAAAAAAAGTTCTTTTATTTTAATTTTGTTTCTTTTATTATTGTATTGTAATTGGTTCTTAATACGCGTGCAAAATTTCAAATAATTCGGACACTTGAAAGTAAGTGAAAATTAAATTGAAAAATTCGGTTACATTGTTATTTACATACAAGTGAATTTAATAAAAACTAGTTAAAAAGAAACTGTACGTAAAATTTTCACGTTAAGTACCTTTATTATTACTAGAACCAATATAAAATACAACCATGTCGATTTTGACATTTTCATATATAGGCTTATATTATTAAATCTGTCACTACCATGGGTTGATTGATTGAACTCCTATCTTCGTAGCCACAAAAACTCAATTAAAATTTTTGGAAACTATTTAAAGCGGACTAGTTTCATTACTGGTGTTCTTGAATGTGTATTTTTTCATCTTCCTTTTTCTATTTATTGATCCCATAGATAAACGGCTGTTCTACTATTCACTATGAGCTGATTATCTTTTAATACTTTCATTGAGGTGTCAACGATTTTTTTCTTTATTGATATACAGAATGCAGACCTATATTCAATAAGTTAGCATGCTAGTGACCTTCTGATTCTTTCTTTAAAAAGAGCTATCATTATTGTTTGGTATAACTCCTGTCGAAAGTATGTACAGCTTATTTACCACAGTTACGTAACAGCTACGTTAGCCCTTTTCACTTCAACTGTAAAAGTTATTGGTAAGTGATGTGAATAATATAATTTTCTTAAAAATACACTCTTAAACGGCTGCAATTTTTTTCCATTTCACACTCAAAAATTTATCAAACTGTAAACCTGTCTATTATCAACTCTGAACACGTGTGTTATTCTAATCCAAAAGTAATTTTACGTTACAATTAAATGAAAATAAGTGATGTAGTATTATTTCTACTTTCTTTAAGTTCTTTACCACGACCTAGGTTTCGTTGTATAACAGCATCTTCAGGTGGGCTAATAGCAAAGATTCTTTGCTAATAGCCGACCTGAAGATGTTGTAATACAACGAAACCTAGGTCGTGGTAAAGAACTTAAAGAAAGTAGAAATAATACTACTAAATCACGTAGTTTCATTTAATTAACGAACGGTACGCGGCTCTTATCAAGCAAATGTTCTGTAATGACATGTCATAGGTGATGGTGATAAAATTGAGCACATACTCCGCTCGACTATGAATACACCATTGATAGGAAGTTCTTATACTGACGTATTGAAGTATCCGGGATTTCAATTAGATTTGCCTGAATTTTCGTGGCCTTTCAGCAAATATAGAGAAAAAGTTATTTAGAAAGCTTGGATATTAATTGTGTAATGATGTGTTTCCACAATGAATATATTGTATATGACTTTTTGCAAAACAAGTTTAAGGGAAGCTTTATTATTTGGAGCCCATATAAAAGTAATATGGGTCAATGATTGAACGTGTCCAAAAAACGTACTTTCGACATATGTACTTGAGACGATATGGTGACTGCTCTTTTTACCTGATAACTACCTGCATTCCTCATATTTTTGCAACACCAGCATTTAGAATCGAGTTATATTACAATTCTTTATTTTTTGATGCTATAAAATCAAGCTATGAATAACGATAATTTACCCTTATGTGTTATATAGGAATCTTGGTGTACTACGGAATCGGCGCGTCAAATTGTTGATATCCTCGACCTGCTGCCGACCGTAGACCGTAGATTAATAGCGTCTTCCTAAAAATCCACCAACTTTAATTCCTTGTTAAATTGTAATATCGTGGCGTATTATTATTATGCAAAATTATAATAAGAAGCCATCCTTTTGTTTTGCCTACCTTTTTTTTGTAACTATGCGAAGAAAATTAGGAAACTTATGTCCACGCTCATACTGCTAAAAAGGCTACATATTCAAGGTTGTGTCATTTCTTACGTTTGTTGAGATAAAATGTATTAGTAGATTCATTGTAACGTTAACGAGCTAAAACAATTTAAAAAAAAATAATTACTGTTTTTGGGAAAAATATTACTGTAATTCACTCGTGATGTACATTAAGGATTGAAGTGACGCGCTTACTAAAAATTACATACTGCATACATAAATATTTTATTTTGTTTATATTTTTCACATCGCATCTTGCAAAATACTTTGAAATACGTGATATAATTTTGTTACTCTCTTTATAATTAAATCTAAATCGACCGCAAAAAAATGTTTAAACGTAAAAGGGAATCAACAAATTTGATTTATCTTATATCATTGCCTCGCATTTTGAAGAATCGATGGTTTGTTTCTAGTCCAATTGTATGTTTCCAAATCAAATTTTTCTGCATGATAAACTGACAGATCTATATCGTAAATTGCTTACAAAGGACTTATTTATTCCCCTTGATATATCAAATTTCTCACATGATACCTTTAAATTTCTGGTTTAATATTATTTATTTTGTTTCATTAATTTCACTAATCTGTTAATCAAACCAATGTAACATACAATTATATGTTTAAAAATAATATTCGCCAAATAATGTACGTGACTTTCTAAATTACAGTAATATAATAAAAAGAAGTATTGTTTTTTTGCTTGTTAGTGATTCACGCAGAATCTCCTAATCTCATTCACATGTGATTTTTGCAATATGATGCCTCATCGATTCCAGATTATCAGAAACACTTTAGAATAAAAACGTGGTTAATATTTTTTGCGATATAGTAAATAAAGTCAACATAATCGGGAGAAAAGTGGCTGGTCTAGGCGCTTTCATGATGAACACTGGCTTTCATGATGGACACTGAACTATTACTTATAATATATGTGGAAAATTGTAGGTATTAAGAAGGTTTAAAGAAAACTCATTGACTCCATTTATTAACCTTTTATGGATAAGCCACGGTAATTGATTTCAATTTAAAGAAATTACTTTTGACAAAATGGGATAGGTCAGATTGTTGTCATTATATATTAGTTCTTTCAAGCGCTTTAGATAGATAAAAATTGATCCTTCGTACTTTGTTATTCAGTTTAATCATTTAACATAAATTAAAAGACTTCCAAAAGTAAATAGATTTAGAGATATGATTTTGGTGAAATTCGTTGCAGTCAAATTTATTCAAATATGGAAATGAAAAACCGGAGGTGAAAGACAAAGAGCCCCGCTTGATCCAATATAGCGTTACATTATATATTTTTTAAACTAAAACAGAGCACAGGACTACGATAACCAAAAGAAGACATACGAAAAAAAATTAATCATAGAATTTAATTGGAATTCCATCCAATGTCTATGAGTTGGAATGGACCGCTCTTAAATTAATAAATAAAAGTTTAATATTTTTAATGACTGACAGGTTTTTTCTTGGATGTACCTATGAGAGACTTTCTTTTATTAAATTTTCTGTTTTTCTTTAAATATTGGGTTTAAATAATGCAATTTTGATTCGAGTTTTATTTTTCTTCATTACCTGTGAATTATGTTGTCATTTAGAATGTACTCATTATTAGCCCTGTTAAAAAGGTATTTTAATGAACTTTCTAATAACGCACATTTTGTAAAAATGGATTCTTTTCGTTTTCGTGGGGAAAGAAAAGATTTAAATGAAGAGAGAGGGTTACCTCCTACCGCTTCCTTTTTTCTCATATATGGAATGACTATAAACCTATAAAATTCATAGCTTTTTTTTGAAAGACCAACTATAATAAACAGGGCGTCAAATTGTAATTGTTATTGAAATTTATTTTATCACTTTTTTATATAGGGTTATCTTATCTAAGCTTAATATAGTATATATACGATGGTTATGCTGGAAAACAAAATGCTGATAAACATTTTTCTGTTAATGTGAGTGTAATTCTGATTGTATATTTTTCATGATTTTTTTTTTCACAAGTAAATCCATGCCTAATCATTCCGCTATTTAAATTGATAATTAAAAAGGATCCAAAAAGAAAAAATTGTTCATGGAAAGTCGAAAAAATTCACTGTAAAGATTAAAAAAATTTTATACCTCAATTTTAAGATAAGCTTCAATATTTCGTTAAAGGATAGCATGTTAATTCAGTTAGGATCTATAAGTCTTGTACATATAGTCAGCATATTTAAAAAAAAGAGTTTTATAGTGACACGAAAAACCTGCAATTTTCTGGGTTTCTGTATAAAGAAGAATTATTGAAATTTTTTCACAGCTATTAAATATACAAATATAAAGCAAATGTGAATACATTGAAATGAATATTTTTAGCTTACTTGCTATTTATTTTCGATTCATAGTCATAAAATAGCAAGTATAATCAATAAAACAAAATTAACTTGAAAATACGAATATGAAAAACGTTTCATATCATCCAAATGGCAGTTTTTTTTTGATAGATTTCAGAATTAGTCTACATTATTTTAGTCAGTTAACAGATGAATATTAACATGTGAGTATGATAATAATTTTCAAAATATCTAGTCAATTAAATAAAATTGTGTTTAAATTTAAATGTGGGAGATCATAGTTTCAACACATAATTCTCTATGTATAGGAATAAAATATCTCACCAGTTATTTATAGCACGATTACAATCAATAATAGTTGTCAGATTGATTGATGTTTAATTGATAAATCTAGATTTCTTTTGCAGAAATAGCCATTAATTCGGCATTTAAATGAAGGACAGTTTTAAGACAATGTTATACTTTTCAATTCAAGTTTTTAATCGAGTCGGATGTTTCCAAAAAATTAACTATCGTTTAATTGAATCGTATATACAGAAATTAACTGCACGGCCTAGAATGGAACAAACTCATAACTTTTTTTTATGTTTTATATAAAATATCAGTACTTCGGAAACAATCGCAACTGAAATAACTCCGGAATATTTTAGGTGTAATACGGTTATTTATTTTATGAGCAATTAATTTACATGTAAATAGCTTGTAAAAATATAACTAACAGAGTGATTGTAAAAAAAATTAAAATATACATACGAATAAATATGAGTAAGAAACAGTTATCTAATTAGAATATTTATAGTACTTACAAAAGGTGCGGCTATAATCAAATTTAATAACTGAAATTTTTTATCCATTGGACGAAGTGACTCAAAAGCTTGCAGCGATGTAGTATATTGACCTCACTTGTTTATGACATTCAGTTACTGGCGATACTACTGCAGCGGTTTAAAGCTAAAAGTATGCAATACTCTTATCCCATTCAAGACTATTTTAAAGATTCAGATGTTTTGTAAGTGAAAAAATAAGTTTTATTTATTCCGATAAAAACTATTTTTGAGGTGAAAATATTACTATTGGAGAAAAACTTTAATACAACAAAATATACATAAGGCAAAAGCTATAAAACTATTCTTATTACAAATATTTCATGTGAGTTTTCATAATATTTACTTCAAAAAATAAGAAATAATCAAGTGTTATATTCACCTTGAATGAGCAATACGTTATTTATTTAAAATATTTTTCCAGCTGACTACCTTTAGGTTTAGAACTCTGCCTCTTTTTGTGAGCTTTTCAAGTTTAAAAATTACTCTTGGGATACTTATACGAGTACAATCTGAGGGCGTTAGGGCCGAGTGTGACGGAGAGCTTCCTTACATGCCCCGTCTTATGTATTAAATGGACTGACGTAGGTTGCTGTTTTATCAGGTCCATGGCGGAGTGTAATTTATGAGAGTGCTCTCTCGCGTCAACTTTAACACAGTGCTTTGACAATTTTGTTGAACCAGCTTCTACTCCGCGATTAGGTCAACGTGAACTACAGTAACATAGTCTATGTATGAATCCAGACAATATTTTTGCCCTTCCATTTTTTTTTAAATCGTTCGTGTTCAATAGTAACGGCACCATCTATGAAACGTTATATACTATCCTAAGTGAACAATACTTGCGTTTGTGATTGCAAAGCAAAATTGATACTATTCATAATTTTCTATGCAAATAATTAGAAATACAAAGAATTCACGAGCCAATTTTTCTGTTATTGAAGCATGCGTAAATTGATAGATGAAGGGCGAAATGGAAGATTATTTATTCCCCTTCTAACTAATACCACCCTCCTTAGCTACCCACCGGGTACATGTATGAATTATTATTTATGGCGTTTCCAGTAGGTATACCCACCGTGTGCTAGTAGGACGACCGTATTTCCACGATTTTTTTTCTATGTTAAAATTTCTTATAATATTTTCATATCTATTCAGTTGTATTATCGATCCGGGCAAAACAACTAAAAATTGTATAATAAAAATTGTAGGTAAATTGAAAAAAAACATCAATTAAAACACCACTTTAGGAGGAAAATATCAAAAAACCAGCTTATTTAAGCATTTGAGATATATTTGCTTTTGGGAACTTAAATATCGTAATATTAGCGTATGTATGAAGTTATAAACAGAATGATATGGTTGTTAGAACATAATGTTTTAAATAATACATGTTTGTGGGCAAATGAAAATTTCCGCCCTCAATTCTTTAATTTTATATCTCCCAGCAATATATCACCAATAAGGCAAAAATCATCTGTTTGCCACAGATTATTATTACAAAAAGCCATACAAATAAACGTTATCAATTTCCCACCAAATGCGCCGCCAATATCTTTTGGTCAATTGACGCAACACGCCAAAAAAGTTTTTTCTTTTGGTCAATTGACGCAACACGCCCAGAAGGGTATTTTTTTATAAGTTTGTATACGCAAGTGAATGTATCCATATCTAACTTCCAATGGGCGAAATAAATAATCCAATTTAGACAAATTAGATATTAATAGGACCAGTTTGACCTTTTCGGTGGTCAATATAATACAAACAAATGTTATTTTGTCCAAAGGCAAAAAGTAAAAATTCGAGAGGGCCGTCAAAATGGATATCAAAGTTAATGCCTTGAAGAGCAGATTTCCAAATTTATAGAATATACAATATGTTGTGCAAAAAATATGACATTTGCTAAGAAAAAACCAAATTAAAAACTCGTTAAAAAACATTGCCAAGTTCTAAATCTCCAGTTTTTGCTCTTCTTAAAAACCTGATTTTCAGCTTTAAATTCTTAATCAGCGTTCCGTAATAATTCTTAAAAAATTTAAAAAAAATCAATCATTCCATCAATACCTTTTTGTATGCTAACGAAATAGTTTTTAAAGACCATTTCAAATCTATTTTATATGTGCTGTATTAAAATGTCGAATAACTGTAGAATAAATTGCAATAAAATAATTTATCCAAAAGGAAGAGTCTTAATAAACAATTATAAAATTAACTATAAAAAAGGGCAATACAGTGCAGAATTACAGAAAAAAAACAAAATATTTTCAAGAAATCCATATTTTTTCCTTGTAAAACGTATTTTAGACAATACATGACACGAAAGATGATATTGATAATAAATAATTTGTTTTAATTACTACCTATCCTCAAACGTCTACATTTTAATGTACATCGCAGATTTGTTCCTTCATTTTCTTTTTTATCTTACTTGACGAAGATTAAAAAGTGAAATATATATTAAACATTTTAATGAAATTAAATAATCACATATAAATTTTTAAAAATCGTGCCCATGGCCTTATGACATCACGAATAATTTCTTCCAATAAACTAAGTCTCTTCCAATAAACGAATAATCTCTTCCAATAAAGTAATTTGAAAGTAACAGGCCAGATTGGCGAAACACTCTCTTTGCTAATAGCCCACCTGAAGATGTTGTTATACAACAAAACCTGGATCGTGGTAAAGAACTTAAAGAAAGTAGAAATAATACTACATCACGTAGTTTCATTTAATTGTAAATAGTGAATTTCTACAATATTTACGCCAAATATATTCTTGTTGCTAATATACCTTTGTTGCTAAATATTAATTTGTAACGAAGGAGCCATCCTCGCCCCGGGTCACAAGAGTTTAATTAAAAGTTTTCTTGCAATCGTGTTCAAGTTTAGTTCAAGTTTATTTAATACCCGCCAAGTTTGACTTTTTTTAGGGTCGATTTTAGGGTAATAAATAATTTATTATTCCATTGAATAGGAAAATATATTTGGTAATTATAGTATTGCGGGAAAATAAAACAGAATGCCTGCTTAACTATTCCAGCTGTTACATTGTTGCATTGTTTGTTCTAGCATCCCTGAAATAGAAATATCAGCCTATTAGGGAGCTTGTTTTTAAAACTAGCTATGAGTTTTTTCATAAATCTGAGAAATATAAATTTGTTTTATTTTTGTGTACTTTGATATTAACCAATGTGGTTATTTGTTTTTAATTGATGCCATCTCTTGACTTTTTTGTAACTCATTACTATTGAAGAAGAATAAAATGTATTAGGACATAAACTATCATTAGGAAGAGAATTTATTGTACCAACATAGCTTTACAATTGATAGTATTATTTATAAAATATTTCAAGACAAAATTTATGATTTAATTGATTTTAATGAATTGAATCCACTTTTTGGTATGTAGGGTGGTACAACCACACAATTGGGTAATTTTTAAAAAAATAGAAATTATATCAAACTAAAAGTATTTCATGTTGCTTTAGTCATGCTCAGATAATATAATTTTTATGTTTACTTCGGAAAGAAAATCTTAACACTTTGGCGGAATCTGATTAACATTTTATTTCTTTTTTTAAAGTGCATTGTGTGAGTAACCAAATGGGAGTTATGTAAAGAAGGAATACAAACAAATATTAAATATTTAAAAAAGATTGAAAAGATATACATATATATATATATATATTTACTTTTTTCTTTTTTTCTTTTTTTTTTTCTTTTTCTAAGTAGGGTGATTAGTTGCACCAAAATGCAACAGTTTGGAAGTATTTCAGCACTGTTTTTGGAAGTGTTTAACAACGATAACCCGTAAACAATTGTTGCAGAATTAACATAGTGCAATTATATGAGGGTCATATAAATACAATATCACCCCCCTCACGATTCGTCATAAGTGTAAATTGATGCAATTTATGATAAGAATTTTATTTTGGGAATACATTCAGACAAAAGCGAACGCGATTAGTTTTAATGATTTGATCAGAGTTAATTCGTTTGTTGAATTCATTGTTGCGATACAAAAGACCCAATATATTTATTAGCCTGCGTTGCATTACAAATACTAGTCAAATAAACTGAAAAAAAATCCTCAATTTGAGATATTATTTAAGTGTTGCGCTTTAAATTTACCAAACATTTTTGATCTCTAACAGAACTAATTGCAACATACTAAATACTGGGAATATTTTAACTTCTGAAACCCCTAATAAATTTGTTATCTTTATGAAACTGTTCACGGGCCCCTATTTATATCTCGCCCCATAATTAGTCCAGAATTATGTTTTTTTACAGCGTCAGCTTTAAAAAACTAAAAAGTAACATTTTTGAAATAATTTTTTCGATTTAAAAAGGTTATAATTTTTATTCCTGGCTCAGCATCATTTTTAGAAAATTTGTGAAAAATCCTTTGTGAAAAATTTTCTCACACAAATAAATATATTTTTCTATGGCACTTTTTAAAAAACATTTCAAACGCAATAATGACTTTTCTACAAATTTTTTTTGTTCTTGATCGTAATGATAAAAATATAAATTAACTGTAATGCATTTTTTTTTCAAAATTGTACTTAATAAACTTTTTACCTTTATCGATATTATTTGAGAGTTTGGTTTCTTTTACATTCGCTGCACCTACCAAATTTCGACAATTATTTTTTACTACTAAGCAAATATTGGTGCATCACAATAGTATCACACCCCATTCTTGTTAAACACCAGTTAAGCCAAAATACGTAAATTTCTAAAATTTTCTTCGATTTAACAGTAATATAAAGTCATTTTATATTCATAATTTTTTTCTCACTGAAGAAAATGATCCTATTGAGAGAGCTCAGACGCCGGCATATTACGACTCGCGTAACCAATCTCACTCTAACTAAGTTTCAACTTATTTGTTCATTATATTTTCTTCGTGTGTGTGCGGAGATGACTGGAAATATTTTCGCGCAAAAATGTAACTTAATGCGTTTTAATATTTATTTTTAGCGATTATTTTTTACGCTCCAATATTGTCTTTTTGGCAAACCAAAAGTTAGCATTAGACTTCAAATTGTTTATCACTTTGGACGTTAAAAATAATATGAAAAGGTCAAATATTGGTCGAACTCGTAATATAAGCGTGTTGTATACATTTATTTGAAACGTTTGAGTGTGCGTCGTACTTCTATTGATATATTCACACACATAAATTATTACAGTTGTTATATTTGCTAGTAATATGATCAAACTATTATCCCACGTCACTGAGTTATTTAATTTTTTAAATTCTAATTACTTCAAATCAAACTCTGATGTGTGTGCTGAAATAAAAAATCGAATAAAATATACTTTGATTTGATTTTCTGAAAGTTTACCGGCGACTTTCGCCAATTATTTATTGTAACGTTTATTCTTTTTGGAACGTGTTTCCAAAATATTTAATTTATACCCCACTCTATCCTTAAAAACTAATGTCATTAAAAACCAGTTTATGCACATATAAATTATTAAAAGGACATATTATTTCCAATTAAACTATTTGCAAATATAAAACTTAGAAACCTAAATATATTTCATACTATATCTTTTACAGGCTCCAAAATAAATCTAATTATAATAAGATATAATTTCATACAGAAATAGAAATAAATTATTTTTTAGTGTTTCTGTTTATTTGTGCAATAAGATCTCCCATTATCTCATCATCCTCCAAGATCGTAGGTTGACCGAAAGTACCTTTTACGTTTTGATAATCAGTGTGTAAGGCTACTGTATGAATGAAAAAAAAGCTTTAAAGGATCATATCTTTTTTATTGAACCAAAAACTAGAATTAGAACAATACAAAACTACAGACCTCAGTATGAAATCTAGTTTCTGAGAAAAAAAACTTTCACAGAAAAACACTAGTATTTTTCTGTGAAAACATTAGTACACTAGTATTTTTATTGTAGGATTGAAAATATAGGAAAAACTTTAATTAAAATTTTTCATTCTCTAATTTTATTTCATTCCTTTCATTCCCTACTTTACGTAATGCACTCGCTAAATTTATATTGTTGATAAATAAAATGCAAGTATCTTAATATGCCATGTATTCTTTTTGGTAGTTATTCCCCTTAAAATTTAAGAGTTGTATTAAATTTATGTTTTCAACGTAAATAAAAATTTAATTCAAAAAATAGTTCTCAGTAAAAATGAGGAGGTAGAAATTTAATTCATAATTAATTGTTAATGATTAACTTATAAAAAAAATTGTTTTTAAAAACCTTTTCGAAGACGATTAAATAAGACGGTGGTTTTTTCTATTTCTAACTATTTTATTATCACTGATACATAGAAAATTTGAAATGAAAGTAAATAAAAATATCTTATAAATAAATGTAGGCTCGTAAGTTGGAATTCCAAGAGGAGACCAATATATGTACACACACATATATATATATATATATATATATATATATATATATATATATATATATATATATATATATTTATACATATATATATATTATATATATATATATATATATATATATATATATATATATATATATATATATATATATACATACAAGTGTAAAAAGTAATGTTTATTACTCAAACAGTTCATTCTCTGCATTAAAGTTAATAAAAACATTTTTATGATAATTATCAACCATTTCTGAAAAATCATTTTAAATTAGCGAATCCAACGAAAAAATTGTATACCCATTTTAACGCATCGAATCACCTCTATTAATACTAAACACATTCATTTACAGCACTAAACACTTTCATTCTTTGCACACTACTATTCATTCACATGAGATTGAACTATTGATATAATATTTATGTTGCCTTGCTATGATTACTCTGACTGAATCAAAGTATTATTAGAATATATTATTTTTTGTCCCACGGGAGCGACATAACGAACAAATCATCCTATTTTCCCGCTTCAGAACGCTTGAACGACGACGCATTACGAGTGTTTCGACTCGCATAACGAATCCCTCGCCAAATGCTTGAACTAATTTGTTTATTATATTTCCGTCGTGGGAGAGTGGGAATGGGCGAAATTGTTTTTGCATGTAAATGTACCTTAATGCGTTTTATTATTTATTTCCATGCCGTAACTTTTTGTTTCAGGAATGTTTACTGCTATTTCAGAAGTTTAATAAAAATGTACATTCATAATTAAATTAGGATGGGGATTGAAACAGTATTTATTTTCGCATTAATTTGATTGCATATATAATGAAGTAAGCTTGCATAATGTAGCCATTAAATGCAAATCGATGTGAAATGAACTAAAGATATTATTAATATTACGTACATGCATATTTAACAAGAATTTAAAAATTTGTTCCTCAAAATAAATACTACTAAAAACTTATTTTTTTCATGAATGAAAGCCGAATTCATTAAATCAAAGAAACCTAAAGGATAAAGTGGAAATGGAATTCATTAATCATTTACGATATTCATTCATAAGGTCATTATTAAAAAAATTCCTCGGATGATCAAATCACCTGATTGTTACGTTTTTTGTATGAGCCTTTCCGACTTCAATAGTTACTGCAGTAAAGTTAGTAAAAATTTTGATTAGAAATACATTTTATATTAATTTCGGTTACGAAATGACATTATGTTTTCTGCTGCGTAAGGCAATTGGGAAATATTCCAAGAAAATTATAAAGCGTTTATATTTTTCAGTTAAAATTATAATAATATCAATACTGTTTTTAAAAAAGTTATTCTTAAATTTAAAAAAACCCACGAGTTCGTTTTTGTATACTTTAATAAAAAGAATATAATTAGAAACATATTATCTAACGATAATGACGACATGAAAACATAGAAAACAACAATGAATGCGCAGGTATTATGACATATAAAAACGAAATAAAATTAACAAGGTAAAGAAAATCCACAAAAGGTTAATTAGCCCAGCTTATACAACTTTGCTGAGAGCATACGTAAGTGCTATTAATAATTTTTTAATTTATGTTACCGTTAAAAAAATATAGCCAATTACAATATACACAAAGGTTGCCCAAAGTACTTATATATGCAACGAAATACAAATCACTTAACAAATGTATAACCACAATACAACAAATATTGTTTATATATGAATATAAACACATGAATATTCAAATACGTAGATGATAAAGATGAAAGATAATGAAAATAGAATAAATAAACTCAATAACATAATCATATCTAAACCAAAATGCTCTTCAAAAGCCAATGGTATGCAGATTATTTGAAAATATTCAAGATGGTTATTGTTTAAGTAGGTGGAGGGAGATCATTCCATAACATGGAGGAAGCAAATTTAAAATCACCACGGAAACCTGCGCTGAGATATTATGCGAAAAGTTAGTAAATTATGTACCGTGACCAACACAAGATCAAGTAAATTACTCGTAAAAATACTCATAAGGGTACCTCACGTACTAAACAATCTTTAAATAAAACTGAGCGTGTTACACGTTTAACAATTTAACACTATAAGCATCCCGTTACCATTTAAGTACCAATAATGATAAATATTTAATTACTGATCGTATATATTTTGGTAAGTATTATTAAGAACGTGGCAAATAATTCTAATTATGAACGCTGATTGACCAAAGGCAGATAGGCTTAGTGTTCAAATATACGACGTTATTGTCGATAAATTGTGATTCTTTACTACTGGAACTTTGTTCCAGTGGGTAAATCGTATTGCACATTAATATATTTAATAGCGATGCTCAATGAACATTTCTAGCGGTACAAAATCAATTAGTAAGTGTATTTTAAAACACCAACCACTATTAAATAAATGATAAACTGCTTCACTTTTTGGACTCTGAAGTCAATTTAGGTAATCATCTGATATGGAAAAAACCTGCCAAGTGCAAATGAAACTCGGAATATAAGGGTTCTGTACACATCTAGACATTTATTAATAGTTAATGGTACATAATATTCCTATAACATTATACTTCATATTATTTATAAAATTTAAATTTTTTAGAACGAAAATATATTTGACCACTCTATCTTCAAAAAAATTTTTATGCGATATAACCATAAAGAATATTTTTTACTTGTACCGTAAAACCTTGCTTTTTGCCAAATTTCATGATTCTAGGTCAACGGAATCACCCTTTATGTTTTGATTTATTTGCAGTGTCAAAATACACGGCATAAATAGCCATATTTTTATTGATCTTATTGATGGTGTTGACTTAGAAACTTGACTTTTTTAAAGCTCTGAGCGACCGCAAACCTAAGTATTTGATAATTATTTCAACTTCATACCTACAAGCGTTCTTGAAAAAAGTAATTGCACTTGGAAGTGGCCATATGTCTGTCTTGACAGACCGAAAGACGCACACTTCCAAAAACGAATTGAACTGTCAGGGCTTCTTTTCTCATTTTGAGATACGGAACCCTGAAAACGGAAATGAATTTTCTTAGTCGACAGATGTTTTTATGAAATCAGAAAATATCTAAAACAAAACTTTAAGACCAAAACAAATTCCCTACTTTACGAAATCTTATAAAAATATGTACTCATTTATTATTAAAAAACCTGAGTGCTAAACTTAAAAAATGAAGAAGCGTTGCAATTTTTGAAAGAAAAATTTTGAGAAGTACTTTTGGCCGTATCTAAATGACGGTAAGGTGGCGAAGAAGATAAAATCTTAAATTGTACATATAAAGAACCAGATGTAATTAAATACATGAAACTACAGCGAAAATACTGGACGTGACTTGATCAAATGAAAATAAGAATAACAAAAGAAAACTTTCTAACCACTTGGATATGCTCAAGAACTAGACACAGACAAAAACTGAAGCGAATAGACTGCCTTAAACATTTTCACATTCTATTCCTGGCTATCGTGCTATTGAAGAAGAACCTCTCTTTGAAAATATATTTAACAAATGGCTAGTTTTATACTTAATTCAAGCGGTAGTAAAAGCGTAGTTTAAATACCTATACAGAAATGTCATTCTAAATATTTATAGGAACACTACTTTTAAGAATAAAAGATAACTTCCCATCATATCCTCGTAAATAAAACATGATCGAGTTTGGGTTTCTAGACCAATAATTTTTACTATCCACATTTTTTTCAAGTTTACGAAACAAAACAGATAATATTTTGGAACAGAGCTTCTGTCTATATTTTATTTGTTTATTTTTAACTCAAGAATTGCTGCAAAAACTGATTTTTATTGTTTGCTTATTCTTAACTGGAGAATTATTGCAAAAACCTAATGTATATGGTCGATCTATGGCTCGATTAACCAATTTAATTGGTATTGTAAAATGTAGAGGATACCAGGGCGATGTACTCGTAATAGAGGAATAAAACGGTTATAGTGGTAACTGTGACGATAAAAATATGCTACATGGGTGTAAAGGTATATAATGTTTTGTTAAAAGCATATAAAACGTACATTACGTCAATTATTCACACCGCCGAATTTTCACTTTACTGTTTAAAGAAATTTAGACAAAATAGTAATTTTTAAAGGAAATAGAAATTATTTATACTGTGTAAATTGTAGAGCAACCGTACACTTACTTACTTATACTTTGAGTGGAATTTAAATCGATGAATAACTAAATAATAAAAATGTACCTGTCTAATACGAGTAGAACTTGTGCTATGGGAATTCTGTATATACTTAGGCACGTATAAATATTTAAGGCTACATAGTATTTCTGTTAAACCTTTTAAAATGTAATTATTACTTTTGGGATGTAAATATTCTACAAAGAAAAAGGTACTAATAATTTCTCAATAATACTTCGACATAATTGCAATAACTTTTTAAATATTATATGATTGGCTCCTTTTGTGTTTATTGTTTAAATACGGAATTTTATATATATTAGAACCAAATGAAAGTATCTCATGCAATGGGGTCTCAAAGGTTGGCGAGGTAACCAAATGGGGTTAATATTGCAATTTTATGGCCCATTAAATTGTTTTACTCTAAAATTTATTTCCCACTATACCGCAAATATCCCATTTGAGAAAATTCTTTTTTAAACCCCTTTTTGGATGTTCTTCCGTGCTCCCACAAAATGTAATTTTATCTAATTTTAAATACTTGTTATGATTTTATATATGGCAGCAATATATTTGGTGAAAATTTGAAGTTTTTACTTCGTTTATAATATATAGTCTCTGAAAGATACAGGGACAAATAGATGGACGCAAAGCCTTGCCATAACAAAACGGTTCCGTACATATACCTTTGGTACGGTAACCATAAAAATAATGACGATTATATGGGTATGTCTTTACTAATATTGGATTAATGAACCATTAGATAAAACCTACATATTTAGTTTTTCTAAAATATATTTCGTGATTCTACAAGCGAAGATAAAATAAGCTATTTTTTAAGTTGATGTAGAAAAGAAAATTCAAAGCGTTAAAAGTTAAGGTATCGAAAGTTTCTTATGTTTCTAAAATAATCATGTCATTTCCTTGTATATCATTGCATAATACTGCAGAAACATAGATGATACAAATTATTTGTTTATTGAAGTTGATATAGGAACTTAAATTTTATATTTGAACGGATTGAACGTTTCTTGTATCCCACAAGTAACTATGAACTTATTCCCATATTATATGTAAATATTGTAGAACAGTTATATAATTCATTATACGGCTTTGATATTGAGTTTATTTAATTGAGCACATTTCTTTAATCACGATTCCATGGAAGATGTTATGCTTACAGAACGCGAGATTGGTCCTTATTTTAATTTTTACACAACCGTAACCGTACACTTCACTAACAATAATAATGAAACACTAGATACAGCAAACATTGAAATAAAAAATACATTCTTTTTAATTTATTTCCATTCAACCAAATTAAATTTTCCAATTTCGCTTCCAGCTAATACATAATCCACGCCAGATCGCACGAAAACGCGGTTTAATCAAAAATTTATTCCAAAATTTAATGCGCATTTAAAGGTTGAATGCCGTGCGGATCCTCACACAGGCGGGGAACCTATTTTTGAATGCAAATACCAAAACACCTCCATCATTAAAGTTTCCCCTTAAAGTTTGGCGCCATTAATTATTCCATTAGCAACTGCCGCGAACCGGAAGGAGCGGAAAAAGCCGTTTGAGGTTCGCTATCTGGAGGGATGTGAGAGGCCTTCGAATTCTATATATGGCGGCTACGAGATTAGATTAACTAATTTATTCTAAATGAAATATTAACAATACTTAGAAACTAAGAACATTGCTGAATGATAGCAGACGTGAGGGTGTGGTAATGTGCGCTGAATAATTTAAGTTGACGGGGAGTCGTACATACTTGTGTCATGAAACTAATTATTCTCTAACACAAATTGCTTGACTATATTTAAATTTTAGTGAGCAATATCAAGCAACAGATTATAGAACCATATTTACGTTATGGCTAACCATGTTTAAGTCATGGTCACGCTTGTTGGCCGTTGATTATCATTTTACGACCACAATTTTAAATGTTGAAAATTGGTGTATTATTCATAAGAATCTGTTTGACAATTATAATGATGTGGAAATTGTAGAGTTTTCCGCATATAAATTTATTTCCGTTTTTATATTTTACTTTACATCGTAAAAAATTCTATATTTTAAGAAATTCATATATATATATATATATATATATATATATATATATATATATATACATGTACATAAGTCTATGAATATTTATGTACTATTATAATAACCAAAGTTTTAAGTCCGTTATTCCAAAGAAATTACAAAGACTACCATCGCTTTTAAAAATTTCAGTCACTCGAAAATATATAACACCCTGGGTTCTAATGTTGGTGATATTTAATTCAGATTTATAAAATAAAGTTTTTGCAAAAGTGGTTTTAATCATTAATGTCGGAGAAAAATTCGCATATTTAAAAACAAAATTTCTTTATTATGTGATATAGAAAATTTGCACAATCATTTCTGAAAATAAATTGTAATAGTTGTGATCGACTTGAGATCAGAGGGCTTTTTTCGCGGATAACTATTTGTCGGATTATCCAGATGGGGAAAATTGAAAAAAATTTAAGAGAATCATCAAACTGACGAATGAATAATTAATTAGAAATATTTAGAAAATATTGCATGTAAATATTTATGAGTTGCGCATATTGTTAAACTATAAAATGAATTTAATTACGTAATCCGACATATGAGTATGTTGTCAATAACTTTTTATTAACAACACATGCCATCTAAAAGAGTTTGCAACTATAATTTCTTTTAGGTATTATCGACCTATTTTGTTGAAATTGTCGAATGGCTAATTAATTAGAAATACTAAAAATATATCATTCTTAATGAATGATTCTTGACATTTCATATATAGACAAAGACAAGAAAATATCGATGTGTGAACACGACTTAAGACTTACAGATTAATATTTGTTTACTTTTACAGTTTTTTATAATTTAAATTACCTTTTATTTACCCATAGGTTTTTTTAAAGAAATGGTTGTAAAGAGTCCCAGAATTTAGAGTAGTATATTATGATTTGTCAATTGGATAATTTAATATATGCTAAGTAGAGACTTTTCTTCACAGACTTGGATTACGCTCTGAAAACTTCCTC